>LR991064.1:9806168-11056168 GCA_905163555.1 Notocelia uddmanniana
GTTCGACGAAAATATCTAAATAAAGTGAAAATAAATAAACCAATTCGCAGGGAAGCATGAGAAGTAAAATATCAGGTGTTTTTATGGGATTTTCCAAAGCTTGAAGCTGGATAGTTAATGCTGGATTTAGAACAAGTTTACAAACGAACTGCTAATATAACGGCTATGTACTATTAAAAACTTTATTTCATATTTATGAATCGAAGCAAAGATGTACAGCTGTTGACTAAATAATCATTATTTGGATGTTATTTCGCTATTGTAAATAATTTGAGCTGTTAATCCCGGCTGCAATCGTTAAGCCAAGTTAGAGGCCTTTGAACGGCTTGCGAACTTCTAACAGTCAAGTTGCCCACTCACTTGACAAAGGGGGGTCGAAGTTGCACCACGTCCGTAGGGAGTACCCACCGTTACCCTATACTGGGTGGTGCTAAAAGAGCAACAAAAACTGGCAACCGTACTTGTCTTCTCGAAGATCTCACGGTTCGTAAATAAATGCCATACGATAAAAAAATCTAAAGGTTGATTTAAATGGAAAAAAAATATCAAAACCTCTATATCTTTTTTAAAAGCGAATCCATAAATACCCCATACGCCTAAATAGAAACATTAACCTTTTTTGCATACAGGTATGTATGGAGTGCCATATTTTACCTCAGATTCGTATTAAGAGACCTCTCGGACGCTCAGATATCGATTTTGAACGAAATCGGGACGAAAAAAAAGAAAATCAATATGGCCGCCACTTTCACAAATTTTACCTCGGATTCGTATTAAAAGACCTCTCGGACACTCAGATATTGATATTGAACGAAATCGGGACAAAAATGAAGGAAATCAATATGGCCGCCACTTTTTTCAAATTTTACCTCAAATTCGTGTTAGGGGACCTCTCGGACGCTTGGATATCGATTTTGAACGAAACCGGATTGAAATGATGAAAATCAATATGGCTGCCATTTTTTCCAAATTTTACCTCGGATTCGTATTAAGAATTCTCTCGGACGGTCAGATATCGATTTTGAACGAAATCGGGACGGAAATGATAAAAATGAATGTGGCCGCCAATTTTTCTAAATTGTACCTCGGATTCGTATTACGAGACCTCTCGGACGCTCAGATATCGATTTTGAACGAAATCTGGACGAAAAAAAAGAAAATCAATATGACTGCGACTTTTTCCAAATTTTACCTCGGAGTCGTATTAGGGGAGCTCTCGGACGCTCAGATATCAATTTTGAACGAAATCGGGACTGAAATGAAGAAAAGAAATATGGCCGCTACTTTTTCCAAATTTTACCTCGGAGTCGTATTAGGGGACCTCTCGGACGCTCAGATATCGATTTTGAACGAAATCGGGACGGAAATGAAGAACAACAATATGGCCGTTACTTTATTCAAAGTTTAGGTACCTCGGATTCCTCCGGATTCCTCGGATTCCTCCTATTAAGAGTCCTCTCGGACGCTCAAATATCGATTTATGTCGAAATCGTATCGAACGGCACTGATTAATAAAACCACTTTCAATACATTGAATCAAAAAAGGTCGTATCTTCATAGGGAACTCACGGCACTTCATGCACCTTTAGACCTTATAAGGAACTTACATGCCAAATTTGGTATCTCTCGAACCAGCAGTTTGGGCTGTGCGTTAATATGTCACTCACTCAGTAAGTCAGTTTCTTTTTGCAATTTGGCACCTACTTTTAGGTTTTCATGCCCGCAATATTAAATTTAAAAATCAATGCCATTTTCGAAATTAATGACCCAAAAAATCATAATAATCACACCCATATCGACGGTGGAAAGGAAGAACCCCATAAGCGACATTTAGTGAATTGTACAGGAGAGTGTTTCAAAGTTTTCTTTTTGAGAAAAAAAATCATAACTTTTTTCCTATTTGAAATAGGTAAATGAGTTCTTAAGACGATAATCTTATTGAATTTTTCTCTATTTTATGAAATAAACATTTACCCCAAAATCTTACAGGACCCTAAAAATGTTGTCGCTTAATTGAAAAGGTCCTCAATATATTCCCCGAAGAACCATTTAAGCGACATCATCATAGTACTATAAAACTCACTGAAGCCTTCTTTGACATGTCTCTAAGATATTTAATTAAGCAACAGTCGTATGGGCAGTTATTATGTGCCAATTTGAAGTGGTATACCAGAAATTTGAAACTAAATCGACACTTTTTTGTGAATTATAACGCTAGCTTTAATATTTTTTTAAACTATTTCATATTATTGAAAAATTTAGAATATATTTGCGGTTAAAAAACGCAATATTGTGCGTTTTTTAAGGAGAAAAATAAAATACTTATACGAAATTAACGTGTATTTTTATTTTAATAAAATAAATCTACTTCTAACAAATAACTCTTAATTAAGTATGCACTTTTTTGAGATCACAATCATTTTGAGTTTATAAATTATTAAGAATAAGTAGCTAGCTTACTTATTTACTTTTTGGTAAGTGTATAAATATACAAATTACAATTATCACAATGTTTTAATGGTAACACTTAACTAGTTAATAATTAAGCACTTTTTGATATCACAATCATGTTGGGTTTATAACGATAATTAAAACACAGCTAAAACTTAATAATAAAACAAATTTTACGTTAGATGTCGTACATACCTAGTCGAATCAGGCAGCGATCGGCGACAAAACCGCCGCACTCCGGTGTTCGTCGCTGACTAAAGCGACCCACTGCATTTCATTGTATAAGTAAAGCACCATTCGCGTGAAATTCGCGCCAAAAATTGTTCACTGTACCGACATCAAATAGATTAGAGCAACACTTTAACCGTTATCATACCATTTTCAATATAATAACCGACGTATCGCATTTATAAAGTATACTTTAAGCGACAGGTTCGGCCGCGGTAAGGAGTGTCGCTTAAAGCAATTAAATAACAACGTAATTTTTCGTAACATTCATTTAACCGACCATCATTTTATTAAGCAGTTTTGAAGAACCACTTAAGTACAGAATTCAAGATATAGAGTCAGACCAGTATATCTCTTCCAAGCAAATGAACTGTCAACCATTTAAAAATTACGTATGGCAATGTTTTATATTTGACGCAGATGTCAAATTTTAATGTGTCATACGAATTAAATTGAATTAATTTGTTTACGATTGTTACCACTAATTATGGGCAAACCGTATAAAAGTGGCGAGCGAGAATTATTATTTCTAATCCTCAATAATTATGATACCGTGAGAGAACAACGAGAGGTGATTATCGCAGAAAAGCGGCAATGTTTACATCTCATCATGTCTTTGACCGGTGAGTTTATCAAACAATATTGGTAGTTTTTCAATGTTTGTATGAAATTCCATTAAAAAGAACCGCCCGTCTACCAGAACCCGCAACGAGAATTATGTTGCAGCTAAGCTAACAGTTATACAGGGTGTAATCCCTTTTTTGCAAAAGTTACTAAAATTGACGATTTTTACAACATATACAGGATGTTTGTTAACTAGGTGCAAATACGTTCAGGGATGATAGAAGAGGTAATTTGAAATATTTTAGACACAACATACGTTAGTACAAAGTCTCTTAGTTTCCAAGATATGCACCATTTTATTTTGAAAATTGTATGTTTTCCATACTACCATACATTCGGAAAATGTTTAGATTTTTTAAATGTATATATTGAACGAACTTACTCAAAGTAAATACTAAGTATTATTTTTGTTCAAATTTCCAGTGTTTTACTGCTTGTACGTGAATTGACAGATAAGGTCTCGAAGATATTAAGCAAGTACTTACATCAAACTATCTTCACCCCCTACAGAAAAATATCTCAATATCTTTGGTGACCGAAAGACAATTTTCTTCTGGGAAAACCTGGTGTGTATAAGTAATAAAAGTAGTGGTGTGTAAGTTGAGTATAATTGTGGTAGTTTTGACATAGGGCAAACAAAACGCACAATAAAATGAAAATTATTTTTACAGTACATATGGTGCTACTTTACCGCACGAGTGCGGTAATCAGCAGATTACGTGCATATGTCGAAACTTTAGAGAGCCATATGCACTGTAAAATGTTGTTCGATACACGTGCGAATAGATAATTCGCAACTCGTGTTGATTTAAAACACTCCGTTCGGTCGTGTTTTAATTTATCACCACTCGTTGCGAATTTCCTGTTATCTGCACTTGTATCGTAATGTACTATCAACTAAAATCAATATCACGTGGCCTAATCAGTAAGACTGCCATAAAAAAAAATATCCGTTCAATTATGCATGAGAAAAAACGTACGATTCCAGCACACGAACATGCAATTTTCGAGAATAAAAAGGCTTGTACGAAACAGTGGGGCGTAGGTATATAGGCTGACATACATTATTTATTTATTTATACATACATACATACTAATACTCACTACTAGTACTATTATTTTCATTTGCTTAAATATTAAAGATCATACAGAAGTATCAAGACTAATTAGTGTCCTATCTTTAGTGTTATCATATACCGATTTACAGACAATAAATTAAAATTGCTGGTGCAGACTTATGCTAGTCAGACTCTATGTGCCCGGAATAATCAATTAAGGGACATTACATCGGAAACGAACTCTTTTTAAAAATAATTTATACGACTGTGGTAATATTGGAGTAGGTTTTAAGTGACACAGATAATATTTTATTCAAATTATGTGTCGCATAAGGGGTGGTTTTTCAAATTCAGACCTCATTCGTGAATTACTTTAAGCGACATATAAGTCATCGGATCGCCGTAAAACCCAATTCAAACGACGCAGAAAAAAACGCTGATTCCAATGATATATATATAACTCATTTTCGACCAAAATGTCGCTTAAGTGGTTCTTCCTTTCCACCGTCGATATTAATATTTAGATATTCCAACGCCCTCGGACCCCAACAGAGGGGATGGTATTTCACGTCCTCCGCGTGGGATTTTTAAATCATTGTTGTTTACATAATCAGCGACCCGATAAACCATACAAACAACACCCATATCGATTTTCAGAATTTGTCACCAGATTTCCCCCTTTTAGGGGTTGATTTCTCAAAAAACCTGAAACACATGTTTACTCATTTATCGTTAGAAATACTCCTGTGAAGTTTCGAATAAAATAATCCAACTAATCTTGATTCCTCATACAAACTTCGGACCCCCATTTCACCCCATTAGGGGTTGAATTTAAAAAAATCCTTAATGCACCTCAAGACGTTATATGGAACCTACGCACTAAATTTGGAATCTCTAAAACCAGCAGTTTGCGCTGTGCGTTGATATATCAGTCACTCAGTCAGTCAGTTATTTCTTGAAATTAGGCACAAACTTTCAAAAGTTTTCATGTCCACAATATTAAATTTCAAAACCGATGCCATTTACGTAATTAACGTCCCAAAAAACCATAAAAACGACACCCATATTAATATTTAGACATTTCATCCCCCTCGCACCCCAACAGGGGGGATGGTATTTCACGTCCTCCACGTGAGATTTTAAAATCATTGTTATTTTTGTTATCAGCGACCCGGTATATCATAAAAACAATACCCATTTCGATTTTCAGAATTTGTCACCACCTTTCCCCCTTTTAGGGGTTGATATCTCAAAAAACCTGAAACACGTATTTACTTATTTATCGTTAGAAATATTCCTGTGAAGTTTCGAATAAAATAGTCCAAGTAATCTTGTTTCCCCATACAAACATCAGACCCCCATTTCACCCCCTTAGTGGTTAAATTTTAAAAAATCCTTCCTTAATGCACCTCAAGACGTTATATGGAACCTACGCACTTAATTTGGAATCTCTAGAACCAGCAGTTTGCGCTGTGCGTTTATATATCAGCCACTCAGTCAGACAGTTATTTCTTGAAATTTGGCACAAACTGTCAAAAGTTTTCATGTCCACAATATTAAATTTCAAAACCGATGCCATTTTCGTAATTAACATCCCAAAAAACCATAAAAACGACACCCATATTAATATGTAGACATTTCATCCCCCTCGCACCTCAACAGTGGGGGTGGTATTTCACGTTCTCCACGTGGGATTTTAAAATCATTGTTTTTTTCGTTATCAGCGACCTAATAAACCATAAAAACAATACCCATGTCGATTTTCAGAATTTGTCACCACATTTCCCCCTTTTAGGGGTTGCATTTTCAAAAACCTGCAACACGTATTTACTCATTTATCGTTAGAAATACTCCTGTGAAGTTTCGAATAAAATAGTCCAGTTAATCTTGTTTCCCGATACAAACTTCGGACCCCCATTTCACCCCCTTAGGGGTTGAATTTCGAAAAATCCTTTCTTAGTGCACCCCTAGACCTTATAAGGAACCTACATGCCAAATTTGGAATCTCTAGGACCAGCGGTTTGGGCTGTGCGTTGATATGTCAGTCAGTCAGTCAGTCAGTTTCTTCTTTTATATATTTAGATGGTTAAATTTCCTAGAGGTGGGACCCGAGTGGGCCGGTATGTGGCGGTGGTGGTAAGTCCCGAGTTTGTAAACTTGTATTAGATTACATGGTTCGTAGCCCAGACAACTTTGGGAACCACTGGGCTACAGTGTCCGCTTACCACCGTCGTGGTACAAAAAAGAAAACCAAGCGTCTATCGGCTACGCGCGGGTAACTAGTTAATATATAATGTAATATAATAAGTTGTACTCGGCTGGAATTAAAGAAAATTTCTACTTTTAAAATATAATGCTAACTTTCTATGACAACATGAGCATGACTGAAGAACTACACTTGGTTTTGTTATTAAATCCTCTTACAAAAGTTTGAATGGTCGACCAAAGCGGGAAAACTAAACCGCTTTGCGACTTCCCCTTCTGCTCTGAAAAGCGACTATGAATTTACTCAAACTCCTATCTTACATGATCATATTATTCCAAAATCAGCCGTGTTGTGATGTCAATAAGTTGTTTATTTCAATAGAATGCTAAAAAGGACTGTGGCGTAGGGATAATATGAAATGGAAATCTCTCCGAATCTGTTATAAAGTCTGTTTTCAACGAGAGCCTACATAGTTACCGGAGGGCCGTTTCAAAGAAAGGGGCAAGTAATCTATGGTGCCAGTTTAATTAAATAGTAATTGACTACTAGTTCGCATTTGATTGTCATTACTACAAGTAGGTATGCATGTATTGTAGGTAAGCACTTTATTGTACACAATAACAGGTTAAAACAATTTATTTTTCATTATACTTTTTATTTTTTCGTGACTGGTGACCGAAGAACTGGCGGCTTCCTCGTTCAACGTATCAGCACTGCGAAAGGAAATGCCACCAGTATCCTCGGTGTCATGCCTCAAGGGCCTGTTTTAGATTTAAGTTAGTTTTAATTTTATTTATATTAATTTGATTAAGTATTCTTGTATTCTTGTATAATAGTTTCTTTGTACATAAATAAATTATTTAATTTATATGTTCATAAAATTGACGTACAAGGCGAATTTATCCCTATGATGGATCTCTTCCAGCTAACTTTTCTGGTTTCTTGGTTGGAGATGGAGAAAATGAGACAAACTTACACCGTTAAAAAATTATAGATACACAGTCAAAAATACAGTAAGTGAGGGTCGATCGGCGACTTACTTTTCGCATTCATATCTGTTACCCCATGTGTTCCGCGCGCGCTTGTTTTGTACTATGTGTCCGAACGAATGCACGTAACTCAGTGCTAAAACATATTGAAAATACATTTTTTTAATTGAAAATTAATTAATTAATACAATTGTTAAACATTTAAACATATTATATTACCCCACAACATTGTAGTACGAAACAGTTTGACCGTGGAATTGGCAGTTTCTTTAAGTAAGTCAGTATTATATTAATATGGTTATAATACATAGGCAGAAAATTTGTCCAATAGCCTTAATAGTAATGAATGAAGCATTACCCAGAGTTTAGATAACGCTTTCTTAGCAATCTCTTGAATTAATAATTGAAAAAATTGTACGTAAGCTAAACCCAATAAATAATTCATTTATTATTAATTTATTTATTATTTATGCAGGACCTGGACAGGGTCCACGATTAAATAAATGAACTCTTATAAAAAATCTTAGTTTTATTTACAACGTTTCACAAACGTATGCGTAAGCGGTGTTAATCGATAATATCAAATAGAACATAAACTTTAAGTATAAACACATTTTTAAATTCCCAAAACTACCAACCACCAATTCATATAAAAAATCGATTTCAAAGTTCCTTATTCTAAAGTGCAGTGACGAAAATCACACAGAAGAGTAGTAAGGCGGATTTACTAAAGAAAAATGTACTGCTGTTCTTTTCGTGCGTTTTTAATGTCACAATTCAGACTTGTGACGTCATATATACGGTGGTAGGCCTTTTTCACATTTTCATGAACATCTTAAGAAGTAATAGCTATAAAAAAATTAAAAATATTTTTGGGTTTCTTAATCTTACTCTCTTAATAAACTAACGAAATGAGTCATGATTTCATACTACCTACTTCGAAATTTTAAATGTTGTAAATTCGCGCAAAGTCGTGGCCGGGTTATAAATCTTTAGCCAGCTGTGCCACCGCCGACAATAAGCAAGAAACAAGTACCTAGAGCTAGAAACTCTAGACCTAACCTATAACTGGTAACTTTAATTTCTAAATGTACCCAGTCTGTCGAATCCCAAGTCCATAAGTTTATCATTATTCATTACGGGTCTGTGAATAATATTACATATAGTTTTACTGTTTCTGCGTATTGAACACGTAGTAAAACACCGAAATGTACCTTTCCCGGAATATACCCTCGTAATAATGGATACCGTAAATAATATTCGTATAGCATTTATTTTCGAACCGTAAGATCTTCGAGAAGACAAGTAAAGTTGCCAATTTGTTGCACTTTTAGCACCACCCAGGGGTCACGTGTAGGTTGATACTCGGTTTCAATTTAATTTCAATTTATTTGCAACCACTACATCCAATCCCATCAAAAACATAGAAGTGAAAATGGCAGCCAAGTTCAATATGCGATGCGTGGTTGTCGTCTTCACCGACAAAAGAATTGAGATCTAAATGGGTGCCAAGTTCCGTAGATTTTCTGAAATAGAGCCAAGTCAAGCACTACATTGTTTACAGTAAAACTAATTTACTGCGGCTTAATGCATTTTGAGCTTTAACTTGGCAGTTTTCTTAAATATCCAACAGCTTTTATGGTATTATAGCATACTGCATAGAAAACTGCTAAGTTAAGGCTCAAAATGCATTAAGCGGCAGTAAATTTGTTTTACTGTATACTGTAAAGCATCTCGTGTCTTTGAGTCTCTCGCTACGCTCAAGATTCTAATTTTGAATAGATCTTTCACTTTCTCGGGACTCAACATCAACACTCGCAGCAAAAATTTACTTTGCTCTCTTGTTGAACAAATAACTATTTTTTGGACGTCAATTTGGTAAAAATGAATGATTAAAATAATTATGTATAATTAATTCATCTAGAAAAATTAGTTAATATAAATGGATTTTAAAATTGGTAAAACATTTGGTTAAGTATGTCATATGATCAATTAATTTAGTTCTTAGTACAATTTGGTAAAAATAATTCCATAAAATGAAAAGAGAAAAGAGGGCGCTGCAGTGCACCGTACAACATCAGCTCCGTGTATTTTTTGATAGTAAAAATGTATAAAAGTATTAAACCTCCTTAAAACCGTATCTTGGACAAAAAGTGAAGTGCAAATTCGTAAAAACAATAATAAGTGACTAAAAATAAAGTGAAAAAGGACACAAAAACAGTAAAAAGTGTTTACGTCAAAAAAATAAATATAGTGCAAAAACTAAGAGCTTTTATCGAAAGTTATTGCAGTGGTTCATATTAATAACTTTCTTGTGTATTTACGAACTAAAGTGGCAAAACAAGATGTGATCAGTTGACAATATAGCATATTCCTAACCTAAAAAGACAGTGATTTAGCACATTGTTCTTACACAAACGTGACAGGTCGCTCGCTGTACTAGATAAATTAGTTACAGCGCCATCTAGCGCCGAATAGCGAGACCAATAGTTCGTTGCTCCCTCATAGAGGGCGCAAAAGTTAACTAACATCTATCGATCAATATTTCTACTCGCCGCCAGAAGGCAGTTAAATAAATAAACCATTATAAAATAAACTACCAAGAAAAAAATGGAGGGACTAGAACGTATGCTGAAAAATATTCAACAGGACCTCAACCATCAAAAACTCGAGCTCCAGGAAATGAAAGAAAGTATTACCAAATCAATAAACGATAATACAAACAGCAAATTCTTGCAAATCGAAAACCAATACACTGCATTAAAGGAAAGGCTGGACAGCCAAGAGTCCCGATTGGACCGAATGGAAAGAGAGTCGTCACAAAGGAATTTGGTAATATTCGGAGTAGAGGAAAAAGAAAGAAACTATTTTGAACTGCAAAGTACAACAATTGATATCATAAATAACTTGGTTAAAATACACTGCGCAAAGACTGAAATAGAGCTAGTAAAGAGATTAGGAAAAAAGGGAGATCACCCCAGACCCATCATGGTTGTACTTACCACCCTGGGGAAAAAGATTGAAATTCTCAAAAACAAATCTAATCTGACAAACACCAAATATTACATAAAACAATACTTCCCGGCCAAAATAGTAGAAGAGAGAAAAAAACTAATTACAGAAATGAAGGAGAAAAAAGAAAAGGGGGAAAACGTCACGTTGAGATACAACAAATTGGTACCTGTCAAATCGAACCAAACACGAAATAGAAAAAATAGTAACAAAAACGTGTGGAAAGGCAACAAAAGGAATTTATCACTATCACCTGAAAATTTAAGTACTAACGACAAACAAAAAAACACTGAAAAACAGGTCCCAAAGAAAAACAAAACGGACATAACTTATTACATGTCTCAACCAAAAATTATCTTATCACCAACTAACACGTCTGATGCCCCCGCCCCTTCAGCACAACAATAGCAACTAGCAGCGACCCCTCCACAAACTCCAATACGGCTTGTCACCGCGGAAACAAACGACTACGACCCTCCAGAACAACAAATATACATCTGCACGTTTAACGCCAGATCATTATCATCAATAGAGCGACTCATAGAACTCAAGGAAGCAATATCACAAATCAAGTACGACATTATTGGTCTAGCGGAAGTAAGAAGAACAGGCAGTAAAATACTTGAAGACGCAGACCACATACTGTGTTACACAGGGGAAAAAAAAGGGCATTACGGTGTAGGATTTATAACAAAATCCAAATATAAAAAAAACATTGAAAACTTTTCACCTGTGTCAGATCGAGTATGTGTTCTCCATATGAAATTCGAAACAATGTCGCTGTCATTAATACAAGTCTACGCCCCTACCCTCAATGCGAGCACAGACGACATCGACAAATTCTACCAAAATATAGACGCAGCATTACAGACATGTGGAAATAATATAATCTTGATGGGAGATTTCAACGCAAAAATTGGAATGCCTAAGCCATACGAAAGCTCGATTACGGGAAAGTTTGGTTATGGGGAGAGAAACGCAAGAGGAGAGAGACTCATACAGTTTGCCCTGCAAAACAATCTCACCATTGTTAACACAGTTTTCAAAAAGAACTTAAAAAGCAGATGGACTTGGATCTCACCTAATAAACAAATAAAAAATGAAATAGACTATATTTTAACGAATATACCAAAAAGATTTTCAAATATTGAAGCAATATCTCATCTCAACTACCCCAGCGACCACCGGCTCCTACGAGGCACTTTAAAATTAGAAAAAACAAAAAAATGCAGATCGAGTTATAGCATGAAGAATAACCAAATTAAATGCCTAAACGAAGAAGTCCAATTTCTACAAAACCTGAAACAAAACATAGTCGCCAACCCCAGCAACCAGGAAGATAGTGTCGAATTCTGCTATAGAAAAATCGAGAATAATATAATTTCAAGCATAACATCATTAAAAACGCAGGATATAATTCCAAAACAAAGCGTCATAACAGAAGAAACAAAGAAACTACTCAAAAAAAGACAAGAGCTACAGAAAATAAAACCAAAAACAAAAGAACAAAAAGAAGAACTCTCTTTACTATACAAAATTACAAACAAACACATAAAAAACGACTATTTCCAGCATCGGCTCCAACTTATGCAAAAACACATGGAAAGCTCAGGAAGTTCGAAAAAAGCTTTCAAGGAACTAAATAAGATAAAAGAATGGATACCGACTCTGACAAATAATGGAAAAGAGACAAAGAAAAAACAGACGCGAACAGACATTGTTAGTATAGCTACTGACTTCTACCGAAAGCTCTACTCTTGCCAACAGCCAGAGCAAACAGGAATAGAATACGAAACCAGCATAACGCCACCGCATAATTTTAGCTTTACTGACATAATGAAAAAAATCGAAAAGTTAAAATCTGATAAAAGCCCCGGCCCAGACTCTATATCCAACGAAACGCTGAAGCTAGCTCGACATATTATAGTGACGCCTCTTACGCTCCTATTCAACAAAATCCTACAAGAAAAAAAAGTACCTAACAAATGGACCAAATCGAACATAATACTTATACACAAAAAAGGCAGCCACGCAGATATAGGAAACTATCGTCCAATCAGCCTGCTACCTAGCATATATAAACTGTTTGCTATGTGTATAGAAGAACGAATAAGCCCCGCCATAGAGCGAAATCAGCCAGTAGAGCAAGCGGGGTTCCGGAAGAGCTTTAGTACTATGGACCATATCCACACAGTAGACCAAGTTATCGAAAAATACACGGAATTCAAACGGCCGTTATACCTGGCGTTCATAGACTACGCAAAAGCGTTTGACTCTATATCACACTGCAGTATCTGGAACGCACTAAGAGCCCACAATGTACACGAGACCTACATACAAATATTGAAAGATATATACAGCAAAAGTACGAGCAAAATAAAACTTGACAGAACCGGCGAAGTCATAGATATAAAGCGTGGCGTAAAACAAGGCGACCCATTGTCACCAAAATTATTTATTGCAGTTCTGCAAAATATTATGAAAGACCTAAAGTGGACGCATAAGGGATTATTAATAAATGGAAAGTATTTAAGCAACTTAAGGTTCGCAGACGACATCGTGATTTTTGCAGAAACAGCACGCGAATTAGAAATAATGATTAATGACTTAAACAACGCCAGCAAAAACATAGGTTTAGAGTTAAATGTACAAAAAACCAAGATTCTAACAAACTCTACACATAGAGAAATAAAAGTGAACTCGAATCCATTACAATACGTTCAAGAATATGTCTACTTGGGTAAATTAATATCTTTTAACAAATATAAAAATACCGAAGAAATTTCAAGACGAATTGCTATTACATGGAACAAATTTTGGAAATATAAAGAAATTTTAAAATCAAACATGTCAATGAAGATAAAGAAAAAAATACTCGATACCTGCCTACTGCCTAGCCTAACATATGCATGCCAGTCGTGGATATACAACTACGACGCGCGAAATAAAATACAACGTTGTCAACGTGCCATGGAACGAAGTATTTTAAACCTAAAGCTTATCCACAAAAAGAGGAATACAGACATAAGGAAAAAAACTGGAATAGTAGACGCCCTAACATTTGCACAAAAACTAAAATGGAAATGGTGCGGCCATACAGCGCGAATGCATAAGGAAAGGTGGGCAAAAATAATCACCCTATGGCGTGGTCCCTCGGGAAAAAGGAGGAGAGGAAAGCCTAGAGAAAGATGGCTCGATGAAATCGTGTCTACAGCCGGCAAAGAATGGCCACTGAAGGCACAAGACAGGAAAAACTGGCAAAAACTGGAGGAGGCCTTCACCCGACGAGGGGTCCCTACGATTTAAATTTGTGTTTTATTATTTTATGATTTTTATATTACTACTGTAACATCGTAGAGAATCAATAAAGGCTTTTATATTATATTATATTATATTATATTAATTCCATAAAATAAATGTGTAAAATAAATTATTATAAAACAAATTCTTTCTCAGAGTATCCGAGAGGTACTCATTGACGGTCATACAGGTGTACGCGCCGACCTCGGCACACTCCAATGAAGAGGTGGAGGCTATGTATGAGGATATATCAAAGGTCATGCATAGTTCCAAAACCTACTTCACCGTTGTTATGTGGGATTTCAACGCGAAACTGGGCAAGAGAGACGGCGAAGAGCTGAGAGTGGGGAAATTTGGAGTTGGAAATCGGAACCCCCGCGGCCAACTACTGGCTGGTTTCTTAGAGAAGGAGGGACTCTACATGATGAACTCCTTCTTCACGAAACGCGAGCACAGGAAGTGGATCTGGATGAGTCCCGACGGTGCAACAAAAAACGAGATTGACTTCATCATATCGACGAAGAGGCATATATTCAATGATGTCTCTGTGATCAATACGGTTTGATCATCGTCTGGTAAGAGGCACATTGAATATATGCGTCAAGCTAGAGCGCTCTCGACTGATGATGTCCACGCTCCGTCCAGCAGCAGTCCAAATCCAAAACCACGAGAGCTTTCAGCTGGAACTCCAAAACCGTTTCGATTGTCTACGCGGCGATGTGGACGAATTCAACGACGGGTTTGTGGAAGCTGTCCATAGCATTGGGTCTAAGTTCTTTAAGGCTCAACGAACTCAAAGAGCCAAAAAGCTCTCTATTTCCACTCAGAGGCTAATCGAGGAAAGGAATGAGATGATACTGCAGTCTTCGGCCGATGCGAAATTATACAGGCAGCTCAATAAACAGATCTCTAAGTCCCTTACCCGCGATCTGCGCCAATTCAATACAAATCGTATTGAAGAGGCCATCGAGCAGAATAAGGGCCCTAAAGTTTTCTCAAGAGATCTGTCTATTGGGCAGAGTCAGCTCGCGCCCTTCAAGCAAAGAAGACGTTTAAGTAAGTCTTTATACGACAGTTTGGTTATATAATTGCTTTATAGTGGTTATTAACTAAACTTTTTGTCGTATAGACGTAATCCATTTTCCGGTTAAGACGTCTAACTAAAAAGTCCAATTACAACGTCCAATAAACGTTTTTGTAACCAAATTATACGACGATCACATAATGGTTTTTATTATAACGTTTACTTAGCATAGGCCTTAGTCATAAGAACGTTTCAGTCGTTTAAAGGTTTTTGAAAAGACAATTTTGTCATAATAATGATGTTATTAAAATAACTAAACTACTTATTGGTCTATAGACGTTAAATAAAAGACCTTTATTTGATGGTTATATTGTGGTTTTGTGGATGACTTCAATATGATACTAAGTTATTAGTGCATCGCTTACCTACGTTTTATTCAACACTTGGATTATATAAGGAAAACAAAAGCTTTTTTATGGCTAACAGTTCTTGATGAACTTGTTATATTCCTTTTAAACAAGCGCATGTTTTGTAGACGTAAAATAAAAGACACACATGAAACAAAATCGTTCGCCGTGTCGTGTGATGTGTTGGTCGTGTTTCTTTTTGTCGAAAAGTTTAATAGTTCCGTACAAATATAATCTTGAAAAGAAAATGTGCAGAAAATGTTTGTATGCGTTTTGGACTGTACACACTAAAATTGCATTATTTTTACATGTTTTTTTTTCCGAAAACGCATTTACTTTGGTTAATTCGAGGTTTCCGGAAGTAAATATTTCAAATCACTTAGACGGAAGTAGAAACTTCTATAAATGACTCTGAGACGGAAGCAGAAACTTATTAGATCAAAGAATGCTCGGAGTTCTCTGAGGAAGAAAATAAAGATGACGAATTCTTGTCAGTATAGTGGTCTTATCAGTATATATCCCATGCAACACTTAAATACTTAAGTACAGTTATAAACAAGTGGCTATCTAATATTCTCCCCACAGATCCTAGAACTGTTCTTCATACCAACCACCAGAACATAATTACACCAGTCGGCGATGGTCACATTGGCATAACGATCTGATAGAACACCAGGAAAAGTCTTAAAAAATACCTCGAAGACTCCAGGATCTTCAATGATACTCGTAAATATTGATGGTCTACCACTATGTACAAAAGTTCTTGGCATCAAGTATGGCCCCATATTGTGTGCCATTATGAAAAGCGACATAAAGTGATTTCTAGTTAGAAACTGGTCTATTTCTACTATCCCCACCATTTTCATGTTCTAAATATACAGATTTTTTTAATTATAACGTAAAAGACAGTGTAATAATATTGATAACAGGGTTTTTCCTAGTTTTTAGGGAATCCTAAATCATATCAATGGCGCTTGATCGCAGACATTTAAAAACCGTTTACTGAAGTAACAGTTGTATACCACTCTTAAAACCGAAAGTCAACAACTTGCACAATGGTTGATATTAAACATATAAAACTATTACAAAATATTACTATAACTTGTCAAATATTGTAATATACTTGGAGGGTGACGGTAAACTACTAAGTACCATAATATACAATATCAATGAAGTGGCATTCCCATAAATTTAAACGATATCTATTCTATGCCAACTAGTTCATAAAGATTCAATATTATTTTCAATAATAAACCATTTCAAACTTTACCTTGACTATTCTTTCCCCAACTTTTATCACAAAACACAAAAACAAACAAGAAATAGCGTGCGTCACGTTGAATTTTATAAATAAAATATTATTACATTTATGCGATTTTAAAGGCAAGTAATCAGAGTGTAAAGGTATCAACAAACCTTTTAGACAACGTAACGTCATTTTTAAAACCTTTATACGACTTATAGTCGCGTAATAGTTTTTGCTCTACTCTTTATGCAACGTTTTGGTCTTTCTATAACCATTATGTTACCTTTATTTAATGACAAATTAACCTTTATTTAACGATTACGCGACGATAAATTGCGCTACTTTCGCCTTTTATAATCGATTTCCTTATGTTTATACGACCAACCTAATCGTACCAGAAGTTGTATGTAAAACGTTGTCACAACTATTAATAGATATTGTTTTGCTAGTTGGCGCCAGATTAAAAAACTGAAGATGGTAGAATCGTTTCGTCCAAACCTGAGCTTCTGAGTGAGATAGAGTGCTTTTATGGACAGCTATACACGTCAACTAGCAGACCCGATGTTGGTCTAGCTGAAGACCGTAGAGCTAGATTAACCCGGCACTTTACCGAAGATATCCCGGATATCAGCCTGTACGAGATTAGAATAGCTCTTAAGCAGCTGAGGAACAACAGGGCACCCGGTGAAGACGGAATTACAGCTGAACTCCTGAAGGCGGGTGGAAAACCAGTCCTTAGGGCCCTTCAGAAGTTGTTCCACTCCGTCTTACTAGAAGGGAAAACTCCAAAGGCATGGAACAGAGGTGTGGTGGTGCTGTTCTTCAAAAAGGGTGACAACGCCTTGCTGAAGAACTACCGACCCATCTCACTTCTGAGCCATGTCTATAAGCTGTTTTCAAGAGTCATTACGAATCGTCTCGCACGCAGGCTAGATGACTTCCAGCCTCCCGAACAAGCTGGTTTCCGAAGAGGCTTTAGCACCGTAGATCACATCCATACGCTTCGTCAGATTATACAGAAGACTGAGGAGTATAACCTGCCCCTCTGTTTAGCGTTCGTGGACTACGAGAAAGCCTTCGATTCGATTGAAACGTGGGCTGTAATACAATCTCTCCAACGGTGCCAAGTGGACTACCGCTATATCGTAGTGCTGAAGTGTTTGTACGAGAACGCCACTATGTCAGTCCGACTCCAGGACCTGAACTCAAAGCCTATTCCGTTGCAGCAGGGAGTCACGCAAGGAGATGTTATTTCTCCTAAACTGTTCTCCGCTGCACTGGAGGATGTTTTCAAGACTCTGGACTAGAGAAGGCTAGGCATCAACATAAACGGCGACTACCTCACTCACCTTCGGTTTGCTAACGATAAAGTAGTCTTAGCTGAGACCATGGAGGATTTAAGTACAGTGCTCAATGACCTCAGTAAAGCCTCCGAGCGAGTTGGTCTAAGGATGAACATGGACAAGACGAAGATCATGTCAATCATTTGACACGATCTTCGTGTTGGTGCGACATGGTCATCCATGTCGCATCAACTCCCTTAACAATCGGACACTTTATGCTCGAAGTTGTAGACGATTACATATACCTAGGACAGACTGTCCAGTTAGGTAGGTCCAACTTCGAGAAAGAGGTTAATCGTCGAATCCGACTCGGCTGGGCAGCGTTCGGGAAGCTACGGCACATCTTTTCGTCCAATATTCCGCAGTGTCTCAAGACGAAAGTCTTTGACCAGTGTGTGTTGCCAGTGATGACATATGGCACTGAAACGTGGTCGCTTACTATGGGCCTTATAAGAAGGTTCAAAATCACCTAAAGGGCAGTGGAGAGAGCTATGTTGGGAGTTTCTCTGCGTGATCGCATCAGGAATGAGGCCATCCGCAGCAGAACCAAAGTGACCAATATAGCCCTCCGAATCGCTAAACTTAAGTGGCAGTGGGCGGGGCACATAGCACGTAGAACCGATGGCCGTTGGGGCGAAAAGGTTCTCGAGTGGCGACCGCGTACCGGAATGCGTAGTGTGGGCAGGCCCCGCACACGGTGGACTGATGACCTGGTGAAGGTCGCGGGTGTCCGCTGGATGCGGGTGGCGCAGGACCGGTCATTGTGGAAGTCTTTGGGGGAGGCCTATGTCCAGCTTTCGGCTGACATGATGATGACGATGATACCTAAATCACCGCCGACGAGTACGCGACCATGTTATCTAGCTATCGTCTATATTATCGCTCAAGAAACTTACGATTAAATGTAGATTCCGCATAAAAAATTGATAGAATGAATCAATCAATCAATGAGTCAATCGCAGACTATTCACAGTACCCGCAAGAATTTTCATTCTACCAGCTCGTCAATAATGCTCAGCGATATTCGCTTGGCGGTCAGAGCACTTAACGTGACGTCCAGGTTTATGCGGAAAAAATGTACATCTCGTCCACCCTGAACGAGTGTTGGGACTAATCACCCATTGCACTCGTACTGTACTTATATACTCGCATATTACTTATTTGCTTACCCGGACGACGTAATCACAGCGTCCATTGAAAGATATGGAACGCTGTGCTTACGACGCCCAACTCAGACACGACGCTTAGGTTTGACACGACGGAGGCGAGGACGTCCACCGCGCAATGGTGACAGCACATACACATATAGTCCCTATTCGCCCCGGTAATGCCACATACCAGGTAGAGTCAGTGGGACCCAGGTCGGGGCCCGACCGTCGCGTCGGGCCTAGCTGAGTTTCTTGCAGGACTCATCTCAGCTAGGCTAGGTTTAGTGATCTAGCTACAAAACTCACAGTATAGCCCGATTCTACTTAAGACGGCGCAGTACGATCGGTGTGGATCGGTTCTCCATACAAACGTATTTAGGCTCTCATTTTAAAACGCCATGCTAGAATAACATGAAACTTTGTATACACAATGGGGTCCGGCATACCTAGGTCGGAAATTAGTTTCTGTTGCTAGAAATTGAAAAAGAAAAAAAATACAGCGGTTATTTGAGTTTTTTACGGCTTGTATTAAATCCTTGGAGAAGTCTGGTCAGCAATAAAAGGACATGATGTCACGATCCTCAGCATTGAGGGAACGACTGATGATGATGATGAAATCCTTAATAATCGCTGTATTTTTTCGCCATTATAATTTCAAGCAACAGAAACTAATTTCCGCCCTAGACAAGCTGGATCCCATTGTGTATACAAAGTTTCATGTTATTCTAGCATGGCGTTTTAAAATGAGAGCATAAATACGTTTGTATGGAGAACCAAACGTGCAGTACCCTCTTAAACTCCAAATTCGGTTGAAAACCGTTCAACCAACCTCACTGGAGTGCAAACTCAGAGTTTTCCAGTGTTGAAACCGCCCGCGTGGTCGTATCCGAGGTTTCCCGGGATTTTCTCGAGGCCAATCTCCCACCACGCACTCCTATTGATTTCAAGGGTACGGCCAATAAAGCCACAATCAGGTCCAAAGCTTATTATTACTTACTTGCAACAACAAACTTATCGCTCGATTTTCAATGGTATCTATAGATGCCTCTGCTACAAGGCATCAAAAAACTTTTCTTAAATCAATTCAAATATTCTTGATCCAAGAAAATATTATTTTTCGTACCTATAAGGAACACAATATTGTTTCAAATGTAAAATCATATCCCACCTAAAACATTTTCCTGTAAAATGTTGCAAAGACGAGACCATACGGCGCGCACTATTGTCAAAAAATTATACGAAGAATCAGGCATTCTTGTGCAGAATCAGGTCCTTGATATTTCTTCCGATATTGATGGAAATCCGTTTATCAGTACACTACAGCAAACTTCCCTCCTTATTGCCGCAATTTTAACCTCAAGCTAAAAACACTCTCGTCAAACACATTAAATCGAGGAATACTACGTTTGTCAAGTCCTATGAGAATCAGTCCAAAAATGCGACCTCTAGCCAGAAACAAACAGCTAGACAAACGCAAAGTCGTCCAGTCCTGAAACGGACACGAGCATTTTGCATAATTAAAATGCATTCCCGTGCAGAAAATATTTCTCAAACCAATATAAATACTCCTGGGAAAGAAATGCATCGGGAACGGTACATCAGTAAACTAGACTAACAAATAGAGGAATTATCAATCTACTCCTTTAGCGAGTCCTCAGTCTCAAAGCACAAAGCAATCGCAACAATCAAGTGCATTAATTGAATTGAAACCAGTTCCTATCTTCAGGGATTACAAGAATTGCATCTGGCAACCGGGGCTACTTAATCGTGATTGGGTTTAAAGGCAGCTCTGCTAATCTGGATCGATAACGAAATCCGAGAAGTGGTAGACATACGATTTCGATACAAGCTGCTGTATGACATACATTGTACTGAAAAACACAGACACCCTAACAGATTTTATAAAAATAATAATTTTGCCTTCTCATTTTTAACTTTGTTATTAAAGGATATTCACGTATTTATTATTTTTTTATTTAATAAGTTCAGTATTACTTATACCAATAAACTCAGGTCATAGAAAGAAATAGATATGAAACAGGGCCGAGGTGTGGTCGCGACATGGTCATAAACCGGCCAAATGCGTGTCGGGTCACGCACAAAGAAGGGTTCCGAACCGACACCTCCTAATCTACATTTATAACCACTATACAATACAGTAAATCAAAGAAGGTCGTATCTTCATAGGGAAGTCACGGCACTTAAGCCTTTTTGTTTGGGCAAGACAGTTTTTCAGCAATAACTCAAAAACCGTTAGATCTATTTTGTTCAAACCAAAAATCGTTGAAAGTATTTATAACTGTACATCATCTCCATTTTTTCAGAATTTTAAACTTCAGAGTTTGGAAATTAGAGGGGGAGGGGACACTTTTTACGACTAATATCTCACCAACGCGACGGTTGACTTAAATGGAAAAGTTTTTTAGAAACCTCTGTCATTTTCGGAGGCCTATCCAAAGATTACCCCACACGGCTATATCCATTGAAAAAAAATTTTGACCCCCCCCCCTGTTACGTTTATGGGCTGCCCTCCCAGTTTAATATTTTTTTCGTAATTTCACATCATACTTCTATAGCGGTTCATAGCATACACTTTCCTACCAAATTTCATAATTGTAGTGCTCATAGTCTCCGACTAATTTGGCTGTGACATACGGACGGGTGGACGGACGGACAGACATGACAAATCTATAAGGGTTCTGTTTTCGCCATTCTGGCTACGGAACCCTAAAAAGACTGACTCTCGCTTATGCAGGTACTTCAGATACTTCCCGGAGGCGGCGAGCGGTCTTAATGCCTACCTAAGTGCTGTGACACAAAAATACTTCGCCCCCAGGTCGGTAGTCAGGGTCTCGGTGATTATTAAATTCTTCCTTACTCGTTTGTCGCGAAATTTTACCTTCCTCTTATTTACTGAGCCCGCGATTACGAGGCCAATTTTTGCGCACGCGCCGCTACCGATTCCCCACCTCTACGCGTGAGAATTCGCGGTCCCGAGAGAACACAGAGTATGCTAGCATGCGGGGAATGGGAAACGCAGGGGACGCCAATTTGGTAGCGAATTGGCAATTTTTTTTTTTTTAAATTAAAAATTGGATTGCTCTTGGCCAGCATCTAGCCAGGGGGCCAAGATGAGGCCGACGATGAAGCGAGCTCACCCAAAAGATGCCTATTCACCCGTGCCTTAAACCGCATTATGAAAGATGAAGCAAAGCGCTTGGTTCGAATTAGAGGAATTTCGACCAGGTAAGATGGTAGCCAGCCGTACGTCTGGATGTCCGATGGAAGAAGGGGGAAGGCGGTATGAGCTCATGGAGCTCCTGAGCACACTCCCCGAAGTACAATTTGTAGAAGACGCACAGATATGCTACTTTGCGTCTTTGTGGCGATCCCGGATAACGACAGGTAATCGCGCAGCCGTAACGCTTAAACCTACATTGCTCCCATTGGAATTTATAATGCCAATGGCTTGAGAGGCATGAATGACGAGGTGATAAACTCTCCTTGCCATCCTTCAGGCGCGGATAGGATATGCCCTAAACTATAGACTTTGAAACGCTAAGGCTCTGAAACTGCCCAGTGAAAAAAATCTGGAAAAAATATATAATATGTTTTGATCCTTTGTTAACAATCTGAACGTTTGAATTTTTTGTATGATTTTAAATACTATGTCAAAATCAATCTTTAAAAAAGGCTGTTTTCAACACAAAATTCACTACTCCTTCTAAACTACAATTACTACAAATCATATTTACACGTTTCTTTCAGAAAAAAATTGGTAATTGATTTATCTACAATCTGAACGTTTGAATTTCGATACGATCATTCGTTTTGATAATATGAATTTTTATTCAAAATGTCGCGAAAAGGTACATGCGCTCAGTCTAGCGCCGACCTTCGAGCGGGGAGGCTGTGTCGCTTGCTGTCAGGATCTGTTTATTTACAATAAAGTGAAATAGTGTAAGATACGACTGGATTTCTAACTAACTTTGCCGCCACCATCTACTTCATAGCGCGAAGTAACAATACTGCCTCGAATCGATCTAATTAATTTACTAGAACAAATCTTCGGAATGGACATATTGGACACATGCTATATATTATTCCGCGTTGTTAAGTTGCGTTTTAGTACCGGCCAAGTGCGTGTGAGGCCACGCGCAATGTAGGGTTCCGTAGTTGGCCATCCGTTACATTATGCGGACTTAAAGGTTCACAAAGTTATGTTTAGGTATATAGTATATTAGTTACAACTAACCTCATACTTCAGCAGGTAATCAATGGAAATTGTACGAAAAATTGTTATTTCAAGTTTTTTTTATTAATTTCGGCTATTACTCGGTAACTAGTAATTAATCACTACTTAGCTGTTACTTTTAAATCCACTATATTTACTACCATGAATTTTTGCACATAACTGGTAGCAACCGTTTAACTGGTAGAGAGGAGTGGTGGGGGGTGGGGCACTTAAAAAATCAATAACAAGCAAAAGGAAATAAGTACCTTCGCAGCGTCTCATACGTCTTTTACTAAGAAGGGAAGACTTTATTATTGGTAAACGGGACTTAAACGCGTACAAAAATGACCACGGATGACCACGAGCTGACCACGGATGTTGCGATACATTGGAAACGTCGCGCACACCTCAGGTGATTAATTTTTGTACGCGATTAAGTCCCGTTTACCAATAATAATGTGTAAAAATCGTGCAAGTTTAAATAAATATAAGGGAAGACTTTTTACGATAACTCAGAAACAGCTTAACTGATCATGTCCGCTATAGTTTGCGTGGAAGGTCTTTATTAAGCTATACTTTCATGTTTTCTTTTTTCACTTTTCTGGACCCATAGTTCAAAAGTGAATATTTTCGGAAATATTCACTTATAAAGAAAAAAAATTGTGACCTAATAGTTACAAACACGAAATTAATTACTTTTAAGGTTTCCGTAGCCAAAATGGCGAAAACGGAAACCTTACAGATTCGTCATATCTGTCCGTCCGTCCGTCCGTATGTCACAGCCGATTTAATCGGAGATTATGAGCACTAAAATTATGAAATTTGATAGGAAGGTGTATGCTATGAACCCCTATAGAAATATGATGTCAAGTTACTAAAATAATATTAAACATTTATTAGGGGGTCATACATTTTTTTTCGATGCACATAAGCGTGTGGCGTATCTATGGCTAGGCCTTAAAAAATGACAAACCGGTTTCTAAAAAACCTTTTCATTTAAGTCAACCGTTGGTGAGATATTAGCTGTCAAAGTTGTAAAAAGTGTGTCCCCCACCCCTCTAATTTCCAAACTATGAAGTTTAAAATTCAAAAAAAAAACCGGCCAGGTGCGAGTAGGAGCACGAAGGGTTCCGTACATCTATACAACATTAGACATTTCATTAAATCTTTTTTAATTTAATTTCACTAATAACATATATATTAATTTATTTATCAGTAATAAGAACGTTAAAACATATCAATTCATTCATTTTCTGAGCCTGTTTACACCGTGATTGAGCATTCTTTTTCTTCCGAGGCATTATTTTTCTCTTTGTGTTCTCGCGTAGAAATACGAGTAATTACCTTTATTCAAGCGTCCATTTGCGCGAAAACAATTTTTTTTTTGACTAAGTTACATTATATAGTTATAGAAACAGATATTAACAAGGTCCTATCGCGCATAAAAAATCATTCAAATAGCGTCCTTTCGCACATAAAAACTACATGAAATAAAAGTCTTTTTCACACAATTTTTATCAGTGACTCAAATCCATACGTAACATCTCAGTGCGCGGGCCGACTGCTTTGATCAAATGTCAGCATTGCACTGGTAGGCGCATAAAATTAGCCTGGACATAATTCGTTAACTGTAATTTTCTTTTTCTATGATTTAGAGTATAGTTAGTTATACTTAAAATATAAAGAATTAAACATTTTAAGGCTCCGCGTCATGTTAAAAAACGAAAAACTATTTTTTTTAAGATATTTTGATTTCGGACGTGTATAATGATAATATGAAACAATATCATTTAATCAATTATCGAGAATATTTTTTGTTTAATATAAATAAATATTGGGGGACAATCTTACACAAATCGACCTAGTCCCAAACTAAGCAAAGATTGTACTATGGGTACTAGACGACGATATACATACTTATATAGATAAATACATAGAAAACATCCAAGACCCAGGAACAAAATCTTGACCGGGATTCGAACCCGGGACCTCTAGTTTCGGAGGCACTGTCACTACTAACTAGGCTAAACAGACCGTCAACATTTTATTAGCATTATAAGAAAAAATTTAAACAAAAAATAGCCATGATAATTGATTAAATTATATTTTTTCTTATCATAATACAGGTACTTTTACAAAGTTATTTATTATGGTTTACTTACGAAATCAAAATGTGTTCAAAATTTAGTTTTTTGTTTTTTTTTTTTTTTTTTTAACATTGACGCGGAGCCTTAAATTGTTTAATTCTTTTTATTTTAACTATAACTAACAACAATTTAAATCATAGAAAAAGAAAATTACAGTTATCGAATTATATCCAGGTTTCACTAATTTTATGCGCCTATGGCTCTCGTCGAGTCGCTTCCCACGCACAACAAAACAAATAATGACGAGCATTTCCATTTGAACCTTCTTACTTAGGTTGATATTTGAATGGATTCTAGTGTTACAAATGGCAATTTAAACCCCAATAGGGCTTTAGTGCATACGAAGCCATATATGGCCGATACGATTCGCGAAAAAAGTAAAAGTAAAAAAGTAAAAGTAGTTTATTCTTCAAATTAGGCATATTACATGCACCTATGAACGTCAATAAACTACCACCGGTTCGGAAAAATATACCTCTGCCACGAGAAGAACCGGTGTAAGAAACTCGGCGAGGTGTCATTTTTTCAAAACAATATACATTGTATACGAGTAGTTAAATATAAAATTACAGTGTCAGCTACTACAAAATTACTTAAATAACAATGCTACAGTAGAAAACATATTTTCGCGATAGATTACCCGTGCAGGACGCTATCACTGCCAAACATCCCTATCCATGATGTAATCGTTTATCTTATAATATGCTCTTGAAATAAGTGTTTGTTTTACTACAGATTTGAATTTAGAATTGCTAAGTTCAGTAATGTGTTTAGGAATTTTATTGTAGAATTTGATACAATTTCCCAAGAACGACTTTTTCGCCTTTACTAGTCTATAGAAGGTTATTTTGAGTTTCCCAGTATTTCTCGTGGCTATTGGTTTATCAGCGTTCGTTGGAAAATTGCCCAAATTCTTCCTAACATACATTATTATTTCAAATATGTGTAGGGACGGCAGGGT
The DNA here is from genome assembly GCA_905163555.1 of Notocelia uddmanniana. Taxonomy (NCBI): domain Eukaryota; kingdom Metazoa; phylum Arthropoda; class Insecta; order Lepidoptera; family Tortricidae; genus Notocelia; species Notocelia uddmanniana. Next base: position 9,832,547 of record LR991064.1, read on the forward strand.
TAGAATATCTATTTCTTTGAAAAAATCTCTTAATGAATCACGCGACCCCAAGTTATAAATTGCTCGGATAGCCCTTTTTTGCAAAATAAAAACAGTTTCAATATCTGCAGCTGATCCCCACAAGATAAGACCATAAGTAATTATACTATTAAAATAAGCAAAGTAAACTAACCGTGCCGTTGCCACATTGGTAAGCTGCCTTATTCTCCTGACTGCAAATGCAGCAGAGCTCAACCTACTTCCTATCGCTGTTATATGGGAACCCCACTGCAATTTTGAGTCCAATGTAATACCTAAGAATACAGTAGAAGTAACAAATTCTAATGTTTGACCATTAAGTTTAATATTTGTATCTAAGTTTCTGTTTGATGAGTTCGCTAGAGAGAATTTCATACATTTCGTTTTTTTTGGGTTCAATACTAAGTTATTGGCAGCAAACCAGTCAGATATCATGGAGAGGGTATTATTTGGTTCAATGAGTTCAGTATCTCTCCTATTTACCTTGAACAGTAATGAGGTGTCGTCTGCGAACATTACAATGCCTGATCTTCGGCTTACCATATATGGCAGATCATTTACATAAACAAGGAACAGGAACGGACCTAGAATAGACCCCTGAGGTACTCCCATCTCTACCACTGTCTCTGACGAAATGGCTTTATTTATCGCTACCTTTTGATTTCTCTGTGTTAAATATGACTTCATGAGATCTAATGCATGCCCTCTGATGCCATAAAACTCAAGTTTACAAATTAAAGTACCATGATCTACACAATCAAAAGCCTTGGAAAGGTCACAGAACACTCCGATGGCGTCGTGCGACTCTTCCCAAGACTGCAAAATAAATTTTAATAAACTTGCACCTGCATCAGTAGTTGACCTACCCTTCGTGAAGCCGAACTGCTGTGAGTGCAAAATATTGTGAGAATTAAAGTGAGAAACCAATTGCGTAAGCATTATTTTTTCGAATATTTTGCTAAACGCAGGTAGGATAGAAACTGGACGATAATCAGAAGGATTATCTCTATGACCTGATTTGAAAATTGGAACTACTTTACTACATTTCATTAAGTCTGGAAAAATGCCATAGTCTATACAGTTATTAAAAATGAGAGCTAGAGTTGGTGCGACGACCTTCAGAATAGATTCCAGTACCTTGACTGACACGCCCCATAAATCCTCAGTGCTCTTTATTTTTAACATTTCAAAGGACTTTAGTACATCTAGAGGAGAAACATGATGAAATTTGAAATAAGTTAGTGATTCTAATTTTACGTTGTCATTCAGAAGGGATTCAGCTTTTGTGGTACACGATGCTAAACTTTGAGTAGTGACTATAGGAATTTTAGAAATAAATTATTAAATTCATCAGCTACTTTTACTGCATCAGTTATTAAATTATCCTTTACTTTCAAAGAAATTGTGGACTCTTTATTATTTCCCTTCCCAGTCTCTGTGTTAATTATTTTCCAGACTGTCTTGGCTTTATTATCTGAGGACTTAATTTTATTATTCAAGTGCATTGCTTTTGCTTTTGTGCACACTGTTTTAAACAATTTGGAATAATCCCTAACATACTGATGGAAACATTCGTCAGTGGTGCAAGATCTCCTTTCATAAAGTTGATATAAGTTATCTCTACTTTTCCGAATTCCGGTAGTTGCCCACTCATTAAATCTCATTTTATTGTTTATCTTAATACGCTTTTTACTACAAGTCTTATTAAATTCGTTACACACTGTATTCAGAAGCATTTTGAATTGATCATTCGGATCATTTGATTGTACCTGGGTGTTCGGCATGGCGACTAGTAGATTAGACTTTAGTAATTCTAGTCTACTTCTACTCAGCGGTCTTATTTCTATAACGCGATCTGGATGTTTTACTTCGCAAGGTAGCTTGACCATCTGAGCTTTATGATCCGAACGAACTCCATTCACTATGCTACTGTGTGATATGAGAACTGTTTAACCAAATATTATCTATACAAGTGGCCGAGGTCGGAGTAACTCTGGTTGGTACTTCAAACAAGTAGTCAAAATTGAAAGATTTCAAAAGAGTGATGTACTTGTCTTTTTCAACTGATTGTGATAAAATATCGATATTAAAGTCGCCGCAGACCACTTTTTACCACATGTTGCTTTACTGAGTACATCCTCCATAATTTCTATAAAAGATGTTAAATCACCTGATGGTGGTTTATAAATGCAAATTATCAGATACTGATCCATCTCTGCACAAGCAATCTCGCAAACGCGACTCTAATTGCCGTACGTTAGAGTTCAACTTTAAACGAATTTTTAGCTGCGTCATGCATTACAGGGAAGTAACTACTTAGAGCCAAGATATATGGTAGTAAAATAAATCTTCGCTAAATTCAATTTAATATTACGTGCGTACTGTACGTATTACGAGACGTATTTGAAAAACAAAGAAATATAGTTCATAATTGGATTTCCCATTTAGTGACTAACATACTTAGTTAAGTATACTTAGTAAAGTATTTGTTAGTTAGTAAATGCTTTGGAAGTAGTATATTGATGTTTTCAGTAAGTATAGGTACTTTAATATTTCATTAATTTACGTATACAATATAACATATCAATTATTGATATATGCGCATGTGACACCCCTAGGAGTTGCAGGCGTCCATAGGCTGCGGTGACCGCTTACCATCAGGCGGGCTGTACGCTTGTTTGCCACCGACGTAGTATAAAAATAATAATAATAATATTGTAATGCAAACGTATAGTGCATACAAAATGAAACTGCATTGTATGAAAATTCGATACGAAGTGAATCCGTTTCATTTGAGTGTAGTTTCAATTAAATAACACTAATATAAGAACTTCGCGCTCGGCGTAAGGACCTCAAGTCACGCTATATCGAACAAAGCGAAATCGTGTAGCGAGTCACCGCGATGTTTAGATCAGGGGAAACTTGGCCGGCGGTGAAGCGGCGTTCAATTCTCAAGGCCGGCTGGGCCATGGAGTCCTCTTAATATTCCTGATCCAGGAGACCTTTTACAAATCCGGTAATTATGGCCTTTTGCGTCCGTTGATTCAATCAGATTAGAAATAATAGGTAGGCCATTCGAGCCATTCGGGGCACTCTTATGTTCTATATACACGTAACTTTCATTGCCTAAGTATCACTTCCCCTCATCCCTCATCAATTATATATCATATATGTCGGATAATTATATATGTCGGAGATTCACCTCACTGCTTAATAATGAATAGCGATCATCCGATGTAGTTTGTCAGTGCACCTGCGTGGCACCTGCAGTCGCAGCTGAAGTCAATGACGTCACTGATCGTGCACGTGCACTGGCGAGCGAGGTTGTTTACGACGACCTATAAATTGAGGTGCTGGCCTTGGGAAGGGGGAATTCTGATTCTGACTAGCATTCGAGCAACAAGTGTCACCCGAATGGACATTCTGATATTGAGTAGCACTCTAGTCATAAGTCCGACACGAGATCGTTGGTTCCCTCAACACCGAGTTAGATAGTTGTTATTAGATTTAGATCTCTTCTTGATTATATCGACCAGTTCATTATACCTACTGCGTTTTATTTGACTGAGACCTGCGCGATGAAGCCCATGCCAGAAGACGCCCAGACACCATCCTAGCGAGGCCAATCCCCTCGTGTGTCGTCATCTGAAGACGCCCAGACACCATCCTGGCGAGGCCGCGTGTTGTCATCAGAAGTGGGATGACGATCTACCCCCACAACGAGTGTTCAACAGTGTTACGTGCAAAACGCGCTAACGGAAACTTCCGGTCTGCTGTTTAGTGCCTGGACCCAAACTAGCCACGTGTGATCCACAGTTTCATAAATCCGGTGAGCTCAAACCATTTTCATTGTTTATATTGCTGAGATAGAGTTTTCTTTGAAAATTATCATAAAATCCTGCTTACGTCAGTGTGGTACGCCAAAGTAGCTAATTTGCTTTTCTAATTTATTGACGTGCGATATGCGAGGTTAAGCAGCTTCAGCCGTTGTTAACTCTTGGATGAGTGACCGCTTTGAGCGCTCCCATCATGCTGTGAAAGGCTCGTTGAGCCGTTGATTTCGGCTGCTGTCATAGACAGTAGTGATCGTTAGGTCAAGTTTGTGGTGTTCGGGTGGCTTGGGAATCTCTAACCGTCGGGTTGCCCACCCACTTGACGGGCCTAGTACCAGTGGGGTTGGAAAGGTCAGATGGCAAATAATGATGATTATGATGAGTTTAATAAAATTTTACTATACAGAACTTTCTTTGCAATTGGCTTTATCATTACCATTTAGAATAGTGTTTCATTCAATCTGTGGAGTTTTACTCTTTTGTTTAAAAACTTAAAGCTTACGATGGTTTATTTCAACGTGACCACTAATTGTAAACAAGTGCTACTCCTTTGAAATTGTTTTTTCAGTGTTTGTCCATCTATGAGCAATACTCCTGGTAGTGAATGCTTTATCGAGCAGTCGTGGATGCACTCCAGCATCAACTTCGAGATTCTGCAGCATCCCCCAACGGGACGTCGGACTACTACAAGTTGCTGAGACTGTAACACACCGCTGGCATTGGTTTTTAAGAGGACAGTTTTCGTTCCAATAGTTTTTACTCGAAATATTAGCCTGATGATAATAGCTAAGCTTTTACAAACAATTCTTAGCACTTGTAACATTATTGCGGAGAATCTGTATCCTTAATTTGAACCGCAAACGCGACGTTATTGGTTTCACTTCAATAAAACTGATAGTTACTTACTACTTAAATTTGAAGCAAATAACTTACAAACAACTTGGAAAAAGAGCTTATGGTAAAACTGATTGACCTCTTTCTGCGTTAGTGTCCAGGCCTCACAACCATACATGAGGATAGGTCTAATGACCGTCTTATACTTATATATTCGCAGTTTTGTATTCCTGCTGAGAAGCCTGGTCACCAAGACCTTGGGCAAGGCTGCAGTGCACCGCAAGGTATTTTGGATGTGAATGCTGATCTCTTCTTCCCTGGTATTAGTATCAGTAATGGTGCATCCAAGGTACCGAAATCTATCTAGTGGTGCAGGATCGGGATAAGAGGCGTGCTCTCGTTTCGGAGGCCAAAACCCAATTTGGGTCACTGAGCCAAGGTAGTTAGTTAGTTAGTTAATGGTGCTTTTTAAGAGCGAATGCACGAGTTATTTTACAGAATACCCAAATCGCTATGGGTGCACCTCATATATTTGAAGAGCTCCCTCGATTTCTCCAGGACTCTATGATCAGATTCTTACCTAATAACTATGGGACTACTCCTGAAGTATACCGTATAAAACAAAAAAAAAATTTTCCAAATCGGTTAATAAATGACTAAGTTCTGAGGTAACTAGCATAAATAATAATAATAATAAAACTACCAAAAAAATCACTGTTTTCTGTTTTCAATCTACACAATTACCAAGCTGCAGCCCAAATTTCAGCGTCCTAGGTCACCTGGAAGTGGGTTAGGTTTTTGATTACTACTCAGTCAGTCAGTGGTAGAAATGCCGTTTTTTGGAATTTAATATCTTAATAATTATTAAACTTATATTTGTTCTAAAGGGTTCTAGTTGTTCTAAAGGATCTTAATACTTGTACCAAATTTAATTTTTTTATGTTAGATAGATTTGGAGTTATTGGGGGTCAAAAGTGGCTCCAAACGGTTCGTGTAATATAACACACGGCTGCTGTCCGCCAATTCCTGGGGTGAACTTGGCTGGACACGCTACCGCGTGTCTAGAAATATTTGGCACACGCGAAACACATGTTATCTGTCAGGTCTTAACTTACGATCCTTGTTTTTCTCGCAGCGTTGTACCTAATAAATATCTGTATGGCGCCACTGCAGGTACTGTGGAATTCCTTTAATTCCTACTTTCCCGGAACTTCTCAACTAGAGCGACGTTTACGGAATAATAGGCATTGTACTCGACTCAGAATTGGATTGACGACTTAACTGTATTCGTAGTAAATTGAACAGAATTCATCATCATCCTAGCGTCATCTCAGTACAGGTGCATTCTGAAGAATGCCCGGAGTCCGCTGCATGATCCCAAGAATGTTTATAATCTTAGAATATACAATTTTATAATGTGGGAATTTTACCGCTGGCAATTAAGAAGGTCTTACATTCCGCTAGAAACTGAACATTTTTAAAAATATTCATATAACAGGGCTAACGCGAAATTTATTTATATACCTAAATTATATACCGACGTTTTGACACGGGTTGCACCGGTCATGGTCGCGGCAGAAACTGATGTCCCAGCCTGGATACAAATGTAAGCAATGGTAATAATTATTAAATAAAAAAATCGGCTAAGAGCATGTCAGGCCATGCTCAGTGTAGTTGTCCAATGAAGTTAATTTAAAAAAAAACAAGCAAAAGGGAATACCTTCGCAGCATCCCATACGTCTTTTACTAAGTAGGGAAAACCTTTTAACGATAACTCAAACTTGGGGTGGTTGGGATCTACCTCCTAGCGGTCCACCCCGGGCAACGTCGCCTCATCGGCGGCGGCCGAAGATCCCACAAAGCGGTGTGGTAGGCCAAAGCAGTTGCAAAAGGCCGCCTGGCTTGCGACCACCCTCCCACCCTGCAGCGCCAAGCGACCGCGTTCCGCTGAGTGTGTGGGAGTACCAGTGCCTTTGGGAAGGAAAGAAAAACGTCAGTTGCGCAGCCCAAGTCCGGTCTGGAAGTTGTTAGGCTGCACTGAATCGGGTAACTCATTTTGGAGGCTAGCGGGATCCTAAACACGGTCTCAAGCCGTAGGCCGACCGCCGGTAGTAGGGGGCCCAATTAGCACGTTAGCCGCGTGTGAAAGGCTGCCCCACACAACACGCGAAAAATCCCGAAATGCTCCACCGTGCCAGTTGGCGACTGGAGGGGAGGACCCGGTGGCCATTTCGGGCGTGTTAGGGCGTCCCCGCAGGCTCCAAATGAGTTCCCCAACGTTCGGTGTAGTTCTTCGGTTCCTTTTGGACAAACTGGGCTGCGCCTCGACTTTTCCCTTTCTTCCTCACCATCCCTCTAAAATTATGCCGAAAAAGAGAAGGAATATAGTTAAAAAACGGCTGCACTTCCTCCCACTTAAAGTGCACCTCTCTAACATCAGAGGATTGCACTCAAATATCGATCCATCACCACCTCGAGACCGAGAAGCCGCACCTATTCTTTCTCACTGAGACGCAGATAGCGACACCGTCAGACGTCTGAACTACCCGGGGTACCCGCTTGAACACGGATTCAGGAAACACGCTGGGGTCTGTGTGTACGTGCGTGATGACATTTGTTGTCTGCGTCTCCGTTGCTTTGAAGGTACTGGGTTTTCTACCATTTGGGTTATGGTGGATACAGGAGTAGATAAAACTGTCTATGCTTGTATCTACCGTTCGCACAAAGGTATCCAGGAGACAACCAGACTTTTTGACCATCTTATTTTATTGAAAAAGATTGTGCTTCGATGAGTGTGCTCAGGAGCTCCATGAGCTCATACCGCCTTCTCCCTTATTCCATCGGACATCCAGACGTACGGCTGGCTACCATCCTTACCTGGTCGAAATTCCTCTAATTCAAACCAAGTGCTTCGCATCATCCTTCATAATGCGCACTTCTAAGGTTTGGAATTCTCTGCCGGCGTCTGTATTTCCGAGTTCATATAACCTGGACCTTTTTAAGGCACGAGTGAATAGGCATTTTCTGGGTGAGCTCGCTTCATCGTCGGCCTCATCTTTGCCCCCTGGCTAGATGTTTTTCAATAAATTAAAAATAAAAACATTATTTTTCTTTTCAAGTGATTATTTCTGATAATATTCACTTTTAAAAAAATGCTTGATGAAGACCTCTATTCAATTTGAAAGACCTATCCAACAACATGGACATGGTGTAATATAAAGGGTTCCTAGTTGACTACGGAACCCTAAAAAAGGATACCTTAAAAAAGATGCCAATGCAAACAATATGCCTCAAAGAAGACATGACTCCAGCTGTTTTCAATGGCCATAAACTGAAGCAATTTTTCAACGATATTTGTACCTCCGAAAACCCTTTACCAAACAAAACAACGAAGAGGACAAAAACCAGAAGTTGGACGTCAATTAATGAGTTGGTACCGACTTGTGTGGGATTAGGTACCACAGTGCGCCTGCGGTTGATTTCCCTCGGGCCCACACAATACACTTGCCCGACAACGCTTACTTTAATTGCAAAAGTATTTCAGTGGGACGATTTTCATTAGGCTAATGTGTACCCACATTAGAAGACGAACTTTTGATACGTATACGAATCGCTGAGCGCGGCGTGATTAAAAAGGGTTTTTTGGGGATCTGTTGAAACGTTAACACCCATTTTGTTAAGTTTGTTTAGTAAAAGCTGTCACTGAAAAGAGGATCTTTAGTATAAAATGAAGTTTTTATACCGAAATATATACTCGAAGTTTTCTGAAACTAACAAATAACATATAGTTTACTAAAGGATTAGTTATTCTCTGCTTGGGACCACCGTTGATACGTGTGGTAATTCATTTTAAAAACGCCAAGCGTTCTGTAAGAGCCAACGCGTTATGCGATATTGATATTCAGTACTTATGTACTGTAAGTTATCTTAAATAAAGTTACTTCAGACTGCCTGATGCTTGTTTTTAGATTCTGGCTCCAATCGCATACATTTCCCAATCTGTAGAAGAGGTTTAATCGTTGTCATTGTTTACGAATGAACAAACTTTGAGACCGATAAACCAGCCATATCTACTCATCAATATCCTAAAGTAGTCAAGAATTTTGTGAGTGGTAACATATTCCATAGGGGCAATCGTCTTTAGAAATAGTCTCTGAAAAGAGTAGCATATGGCTAACTACTACTATCCCGCTGTATTCAAAACAAAGAAAATTAAAAAAGCTTTTTCATGTCGGGGGCATTTTCCTCTTTTGATTACATTGACTACATTACACGACTTATTCCACTTACGTCAACTTCCACTTAGGTCAGATTTTGTTTTTATTCCAATTAGGTCATATCTGACGTAATATTTTATGTAATTAGTATATATCCTTATTAAAAACTTACAAAATAAATAATTTAAAATAAAGGGTCACCCCGCGGCATCGTGCCAAAGATGCTGGCAGCATTTCCTCGCTGTATAGCAATGCTGATGCGTTGTGCGAGGAAGCTGCCAGCCCTTTGGTCACCAGTGGTGTCCACTAGCCTCTTTGCCACTTCTTTAAAGAGGTCATGGGCCCTGGGATCCCACGGACCGAGGGTCTCAACGCCGAACGGAACGAAGTTATATTCGGCGCCGAGACCCCTATATTTGCTTTGCTTAGCCTTTTCGGCCGCCTCTGCCGCCGCACCCGCTCTGACTGAAGTTCCGTGGAGATGGGAAGGAGCCAACGTGTCCACACACGTGGCGTCCCACACTAGCACACGTCCCATCTTCCACGGAATCAAAGACATACCATCCGGCCTCTTGCCATCGTCTCTAAGAATGCCGGGTGGCTCTAGGAGCGCCGGCACGTTGACGGTGGCAAGAAAACGGCGGAGAATGTCGTTGAGTGCGGCGTGTCTAGAGAAGCGGCCTGCGCTCTTTTGGCAAGAAAGTCCGTGATGTCCCAGGGTGTCGACCTCGCTGCCGCAGGGGCACCTGTGTGGAGCACAAACCCGGACACCGAGTCGCAGGCAGGTCGCCACACGCAGAGTATGGGCTTCGAGGAAGGTGCTGGTATGCACTGATGGATAGGCGTGCAACCAGGCACCTGCTTCTCTGGTACCCACTGCTAAAATTCTGGCCCGATCGGAACCTGACGTAATTGGAAAGTTATCAACAGAAAATATCTGACCTATCTCGACACCTGTATGGACAGTAAGCTGACAACTGGATACCAAAATTAACAGCAAACTGAAAGTATTGATATGACTAATTTCACTCGGGCTCAAAATTGACGATTTACTATTTCTGAACATACCGGTCGAACCTAACTTACCTAGACCTGGGGCCGTTGTAGATCACTTATTGTAGGACTTTTTTTGGATTACAAATCTGCACATTTTACTTGCAGTTCGTCTTTTTCTACATCTCGCCATTTGTATACTTTGTCAATTATAATTTATGACGTTTTTATTTCTTGACAATAATGATTATTTAGACAGTATTTAGAAAAACTGTCCTAACTGGAATAAAAACTTCTGTCCTAAATAATCTGACCTAAGTGGAAGTTGACGTAAGTGGAATAAGTCCATTACACTGATCTTACAGCAAAATTTATTATAGTTAGGGCTTTATAGGACAACACCAATATTTTTGACATTAAAGCATGAGCCTTGGCACACTTGTTACCTAGGTAGACTAGAGTTGAAAACGCCCGGTAGACACGGGCGGACGCCCCGCTGGTGGCGTGGGGGAGGGGGGGAAGTTTCGTTCTGCCGTGCGTTCTTTCGGTCCTCCTATCATATTTTTTATACAGACTAGGGCATGTTTGGTATCGTTTTCAGATAAATTGAGGATGGCCAGTTATTGTCTGGGACATAAATAACATCTTTTCATTGGAAAAAATTGAAATAAAGACAAAAGTCGAAACAACTCAGTTAAAAAAATTTCTTTCTGCGTCTATTACGTGAAAACAAGCAATGATTTCGGCATATAAAAATATGATTATAAAGCCACATTTATGTAAATTCCAAAAATATATAAATATATATATATAAAAGTATGACACGCAACTATGAAAAAAAAAGTTGGGAACAGCAGGCTCGTAAAAAAAATACTTCATAAAAATATGGAGCCCAAAAAATATTATAATTTATAATTGTTTGTATATATAATCATATAATGTACTCGCATCTACAAGCTTAATGGTGTTTTAGGTAGTTTATAGTTGTGTTTTCGTTTGTAAGCATGTGTGTTATATTTTTAATTGCGAATAATCTAACCGTTTTATGATTTCAATTAACTGGTTCAAAATAAAACCAACAAGTCACAGATCTGATTATATATTATGTTTATTTTCTATGTAATGACAATTCAGTTTATATACCTACAATGATTTATTAACTCTTGAAACTAGTATAACTATGGATCTATGCAATATACAAGAAAAACAAACGAAATAAATAATAACTTAAAATATACCTAATGAAAAGCTAAAAAAAAAAATAAATAAATAAGGGAACCCCGATAGCAAAAAGAACACCCCGCCCAGTAGGTCTGTAGAAGCGTCTACCGGCCGCGACGATAGGGCTCTCATAAAGGCTTTCATGTCAGCCAACCGGGAACCCAGTGTCTCTACCGCAAGCGCCACAAACTCGTAGTTACTCAATGAGGAAGAGTATTTGCGGCGATTAAGAACTTGAGCCTGGTCAGCTGCAGCGCCGGCCTGGATGGGGGACTACACAAAAGTGTCCACATATGTGGCGTCCCACACCAGGGCCCTCCCTTACTTCCACGGCACCAACTTGACACCGTTGAGGCGCTTACCATCGTCTCTTGCCATACCCACTGGCTCCAGGGTCGCGGGCACAGAGACGGTGGCAAGCGAACGGCGGACCAAGTCATTGATGGTGCCGTGGCGGTATAAACCGCCGGCGGTTCTAGGGCAAGAGAGACCATGTCGTCCCATCCGGTCTACACTCTTGCCGCAGGTACAAGTATGGGGAACGCAGATTCTGGATCCAAGTCTCAGGCATATTCCAGTCCTTAAAGTGCTTGGATCGAGATCTGTTCCTATTTGACGGAAAGGGAGGGCATGCAACCAGTGGCCTGACTCGCTCGCCGAGACCGCCAAAATACGAGCCTGGTCAGCATCGTCCGGACTGTTATCAATAAGGGAAGCACGGGTTGCTTTAAGGCGTGGAGTATCCCACGATCTCTGGATGTGTTTTAAGTTGGGGACGTCCACTCTAGGTCATGAGTCACACCAGGCTATATAGTAGATATATATTATTGTTACTCTGATTGAAGGATTTATATACTCTAACTCGGACATATATTTATTTCATTTATTTAGCAACTTTTGTAACATGTTGCTAAACAAATTAAAGTTTGTATTGGCGTCATTTTTATCAGAAAATACTATACTCCAATTTATTTCGCTTAGTGCTAGTCTGAAAGAGGTCATGTTTTTTTCACTAAATATTCTTTTTGTAACATAGCTGTGTTTTTGTTCATGCGCTGCCTGCGTGATTTGGTTTTGCATTGTATATAGAACGCTCTTATGGTCCGATATACCGTGATCAGCAACTTGAACACTATGATTTGTGGTGTTTGTGAATATAAGGTCAATTATAGAACATGAATTATTGATTTCACGTGTAGGCTTGTTTACAATTTGCACTAAATTATTGCTTAGCATTAGATCCAAAATTTTCTTAACAGTCACAGTATTTGCGGACATATTAATATTAAAATCACCAACAACAAGTACATTTTTCTTTTGTTCTATCTGCTTAATTTTTAAAAGTATGTTATGTAAACAATCGAAGAAGGCGTTAATGTCTCTATCCGGCCTATATATATTTATTATGGTTATATTTTGCTTAGGGATTTCTATTCCGCAACTCTCGTGACATTTCCGCGATCTCCGGGCGTTCCACATACTTAATATGTTTTTGAGTCAGTATCGCCACGCCACCCCCTTGGTGACGCTGGCGATTATACTTAGCAGCGAAATTGTACCCGCCTATTGTTATGTAGTTACTCTGGTTGGAAGAGATCCATGTTTCCGATAAGCAAGCAACTTGTATATTTTTATCGTTTAAGAATTCTTACATAATACATATCTTGTTTTTAATACTCTGCATATTTAGCACTAGAACAGTGAAAAGGTGTTTATCATGTGTCGATGCTTTGGTTCTTTCTTGTGCGGGATGTTTACTCGTTTCGGGTTTCACGAAACATACTTTTCCAAGAACTATTTTTGCCCGGGTTTGGGTTATGTACTTCTCGGTTGTTGGTATTCTGAAATCGCTGATCATCTATTGAAGATTGTTGAGGATAAGGGATGCGAGTTAGTCGTGTGTTTGTGCCGTTTTTCGTTTTTTCCAGTGGGGCGTTGGGCAACGACTTGTGGGTGAGTTCACTTTGTTGCTCTGGAGTATGTTCTTTTCCGTTTATGTACAGCTTGTTGTTTTTTATAATAGCGTGATTTCCTTCGCGGCGCGCCTTAACAAGTTCACCTTTTAACATTTTTCTTTGTTCCAGTGATTTGATATCCAAAACATAGAAAGGGCGTAGCCAGTATTCCTGAAGTGATGGGCGTTTTCAAGCACATAAGTAGCCATCCGTTTGCTTAGGAGTTCAATCTGTAGTGGGCGGCGATACCCTCTTTTTCCAACACGCGAAACCCCTTCTATGTAGCCATTTATGTTTATATTGAGTATGTCCCAGAACATGTTATCGATACGGTGACATAGGTCTGTCTCAGTTTCGTATGGATACTCATCAAGCCCGAATAGAATAATTTTCTTCGTAGTGTCATAACCGGTGCTATTTATTTCAAGGTTATCAAAATTATCAAAACGTTTTTTCAAATCGTCCAGTTCACGGCGCAGATTCTGATTTTCTATGTGTAAGTTTTCTATACTTGTATTTGTTTTATCAATCTCAGTTTTCAGTTTGTCTTGGCGTGTGGTGAGTGTATTTATATCGGTTGAAATTTGTAGTTTTAGTTTATGTACAATACAACAATACAATACAATATGCTTTATTGCGCACCTCAAAAAAGAATTACAAATACAATATTATTTATTTCTGTCTGGATAGTTTTTTCTATTTGAATGAATATGGTTTTATTGTTTTGTGCCAATTTGGATTCGAAGAGGCTGCTAATTTGTTCTATTGTGAGCGGATGGGCATTCATAGGAGTCCGGGCAGCGAGGGTGCTTTGTGTTATGTTTCGATTGTCCTCATTTGATCCTTGTATAGTGCTCTCGTCGAGGTTTAGGAGTTCATCTACTGACATTGTAGTGTCGTTTAATCGCGACATTACGGGAGTGCGAACCGGTGTGTCGTCGTTTTTTCTGAGGGTAACCCCTCGGTTACATAACGGGCACCGCCAAGAGCTTGCTAATATTTGTGAATGCTCTCTATAATAGGCTGATGTCATGTTTACACATGAGTAGTGGTATTGCCCTTTGCAAGCTATGCATTTTATTAGCTCAGAACGAGCGTTTATCTCTTGATTGCAGGCTAGGCAATTCATTTTTATAGGGAGTTGTTATTTTTAAGCAAATATTGATATAAATCAGCTTACGTTCTTTGTATTCGTCGTGTTTATGATTATCATGTCCCATCACAAGCACGCAACTCGGTTCACTTTAATTGTTGTTGGAAACACCTGCATCCAGTAGCAAATTTATGCAGACTTCGGCCACTCCTGGCAAGCGAGTTCCATCTCTCATTAACTTTCGTCTATTCCCATTAAGATGGACTAAGAATATTTTGGATCGGTGACATTTGACCCCATACATGAACTGCTCGAATACTGCCCGCAGGAAAAGCTGGTGCAGTGCAGTATTCGTTGGTGGAATATTCTCCTTTTCCGTTAAAAAAGGAAAATGTGTCACGTGTCAGCTGAAAAACTGTGAAGGCGTGGATCAGAGGAAGAACTTTTGCTTTTTGAGGCCCTGTATAAGAAAATATATTTGAATAATTTTACCCAGTCGTAACGTATCCAATAAAGATTTATTATTGATGACTGTTTTACCAAGCGCGTTGGCTATTTCTTTACAGCAAAGGTACTGTTGGTGTTTCCCAGTACTGATGTGTACCCATAGATTCTCTAGCTTAGGTGTTTTTGCACACTTGCGACAGCTACTACCACAATATCAGCATCAACGGTGCGAATCACGATCCGTGTATAACCTTGGCTTACAGCGTCAGCTACGTGCACCTTCATTCTCTAGTCTGCTTCTTCGTGGTAACACGAAGCTGAACCTTGGGTGCTCCGAACGATTTTAGATGTTGTGGTGTTAGCTGCTGCGAGTGTGCAAAAACACCTCAGCTAGAGGAACTGTGGATACACACATATGTGTATCCACAGTTCCTCTAGCTGAGAAACACCTCTGTACTGGGAAACACCAGCAGTACCTTTGCTGTAAAGAAATAGCCAACGTGCTCGGTCAAAACAGTCATAAATAATATATCTTTAATCCAGCTCAGTTTCGACTGTCAACAAATGCCGAAAGCAGTTCTTTACGGAATAAACCCGCCAGTAGGACAATATTCCACCAAAGAATGTTGCACTGCACCAGCATTTCCTGCGGGCAGTTATTCAAGCAGTTCATGTATGGGGTCAAATGTCACCGATCTAAAATATTCTTAGTCCATCTGGTTGGGGATGGACGAAAGTTAATGAATGACAGATAAAAAAGAACAGATGGGAACCTACTTAGACTAGTTTGCCTGTAGCTGCCGAAGCCTGCATGGAAATGATTAGGTGCAGATGCAAAAACAAATGCGCTGCTAGATGCAAGTGTTCCCATTAACAATTGTAGTACAATAAGTTCCAAAATTAAGCAAAGCTTGTACTATGGGAACTAGACGACGATAGATAAATACATACTTAAATACATAGAAATATCCAAGACCCAGGAACAAATATCCGTGCTAAATGCACAAAAAGTGCCCTGGCCGGGATACGAATCCAGGACCTCTAGCTTCGAAGGCAGTCTCACTACCAACTAGAATATTCATTATATGTACGAATTCCAGTATAATAATCAAATTACCAATAGGCAATATATGATCAGATTTGTGACTTGTTAGTTTTATTTTGAAAACCAAACAAATGCAAATCATCAAACGGTTAGATTTTCGCAA
The DNA here is from genome assembly GCA_905163555.1 of Notocelia uddmanniana. Taxonomy (NCBI): domain Eukaryota; kingdom Metazoa; phylum Arthropoda; class Insecta; order Lepidoptera; family Tortricidae; genus Notocelia; species Notocelia uddmanniana. The sequence goes on from LR991064.1 coordinate 9,848,366, forward strand.
TTTAAAATATAACATACATGCTTACAAACGAAAACACAGCTTAAAACTACCTTGAATACCATTAAGCTTGTAGATACATTACATATTCAAACAATCATAAGATTTTTTTTGGGCTCCATATTTTTATGATGTAATATTTTAGGAGCCTGCTGTTCTAAACATAATTTTTATATATTTTTGAAATTGACATAAATGTGGCTTTATAATTGGATTATTTTTTTCATGCCCAAATCATTGCTTGTTTTTACGTAATAGACGCAGAAAGAAAATTTTTTGATATGATTTTACGACTTTTGTCTTTATTTCATATTTTTTTCTTTGAAAAGATGTTATTTATATCCGGAAAATAATAGGCCATCCTCAATTTATCCGAAAACGATACCAAACATGCCCTAGTCTGTATAAAAAATATGATAGGAGGACCGAAAGAACGCACGGCGGAACGAACCTTACCCCCCTCCCCCTCCCCACCAGCGGGGCGTCCGCCTTTGTCTCCCGGGCGTTTTCAACTCTAGTCCACCTAAGTAGTAAGTGTGCCAAGGCTCATGCTTTAATGTCAAAAATATTGGTTCCCATACATTGATGTCCTATAAAGCTCTAACTATTGTTAGATCCTAAATGATGAAATATTAATTAGAAGTCGATTTTAATTTTAATAAGCAAAGCTATCCTAATCCGAGTATAAAACTGTACTGTGGTTTAAATACCTACTTTAAATCTAAACTCAGCTCAGAAAGTGTTATGGTATTTTTATTAGCCCCGTAGGAGGTTCCGATCAATTTTTGGACGATGTTGTTACGGGTCTGGAGTTTGCGGGCTGTAGTGGTGAGGTGCTGTTTGAACGTCAGGGAACGGTCGAGGTCTATAAAGTTAAAATTACTTATTACGATATTGATCCGAAGTTTTTGCTCTCGATCATATTATAATCGGAAGCCACTTTTCAACCCCCTCCGTTAGATAGAGAGTTCTGCTTATAATATATATTACCAAGTCATGCAATAGGCCCCTGGTTGTCCTGATTGTATAAACGGCATCGAATTCAAAAGGTATGTGTGTGTGTGTGTGAGAATGTTTGTATCCCTATTTGACCGAGTGTAACAAAAGTCTCCGTTTCAGCTTCGGCAATGAATGAATGAATCGTTTATTGCATGTCACATTACAGATTAAAGGTGGAACATCTTATAAGGTAGGTTTACATGTGACGCAAGGGCATAGCAACAGTAATATAAGCCTATAACTAAGGTTACTTAAACCTAGTTACTACGGACCAATTTTGTGCCAGTTTAAAAATCTTTTAGTACAAAGACTACTAATAAACATTCTTAATAACTTTTCTAATCGTATTTGTCTTTAAAGAAGTCATTTAAAGTATAAAAGCACTTGTGAACAAGAAAGATTTTTAAACTTTTATTAAATAAATTAGGCTTATCTATAGGTATATTCTTTAAAAAATTCGGAAGGTGATTATATATTTTGATTGTCATGTAATGGGAATTTGACGTAACTAGTTTTAATGTAGAAAAAGGTAGTTTTAGTTTGTTTAGATTTCGGTTATTTCTTTTACTGTCTATTAACGGTGAATAAAGACTCGTATGCTTTCTAACAAATTTACATGACTCAAAAATATACATGGAGGTAAGGGTGAGTATTTCATGTCTAATAAAATGAGGTCTACATGAGTCTCTCTGGTCAATATTCACTAGTATCCTGACACACTTTTTTTGAAGAGTAAAAGCTTTATCCACATTACTACTATTTCCCCACAGTACTAAACCGTAGGATAGTCTAGAATAGGCATAGGCGTAATATGCCGTAAGGGCTGTTTTAAAATCAGTAACACGTTTAAGATGTTGCAGAGCGTAACAAAAGGATGATAATTTTTTTGTTAGTTTTTCGGTAAAAACACTTTCGTATAATGCTGGCAGATTTCCGGATTTTCCCCTGTTCACCTCATTTCTCAAGCGATTCTTGTGTAATTTTTGTGAGCAGGTTTGACAATTATCTAGATTTCTCTTGTCAAGGTTTGGTGTGGTTTGGGGATTTCAAAATTTGAAAAAAGAAAAAAATCACAGAGCCATTATTAAAAACGTGTCACACGTTGAATCTCGAATTGGCAATATTCACTCGATTTTTCTGATCTTACACAAGGATTTTTGTCCCATACCTGCCGAAATATAATTTACACAAAATTCTCACAAAATGACAAACAAGCGCAAATTTTATTTCATCGACCGTAACTCGTATGGGGTAAAATATATTGTACTTATTCAATTGGTTTCCTTTAAGTAAAGGAGGAAAATGTTTTCGTTGTTAGTCGTAGGTAGTACAGAAATGTGAAGAGGAAAAAGTATTTCCATTATTTGTACCATGCCACAGACAGGTCAATTATGCAGTGTAAACCGAGCGTAATAAAAATACCATAACATTTTCTGAGCTGACTTTAGATTTAAAGTAGGTATTTAAACCACAGTACAGTTTTATACTCGGATTAGGATAGCTTTGCTTATTAAAATCGACTTCTAATTAATATTTCATCATTTAGGATCTACTTAGTAAAGCGCTCCGCTTTACTAAGTAAATCCTAAATAATAAATTTTGCTGTAAGATCAAACTCATATTTAAATCTTGACTCGTAAGATTCGCTGTAACAACTAAGTATGAAGTATTAGGAGGTCAGATAGTAAATAAATAAAATTATTAGTAACGGCGTTCTTTAGACTATAGTCAACCCCCGTGGCGAGGCGTCCGTGCCATACATTTATTTGAACACTAGACCAGATTCCGAATCGAACGTCCGAGTTTGAGATATCATCGAGACGTTTAAGATTTTATTGCCAAATCAGTTGTCTGAAGATGAAATATTTACGTCCGATTGGCCCCCCAAATTTTGACAATTCAGATGTAATTTTATAATTGACAGCTTCTTCGGGTCGAGTCGTATTCCGAGTTTTTTATTTGTTCATTTACATCAGACATCAAGGTCCTGTTTACCCATATTTTAGACTTTCCAGACTAATATACATAGAAGGGCTTAAGTTAAGAAAACTTAATGGATTCCTTTGTGTTACGAACGTTAGTTAAACTATATGGGTAACTTTCGTAACACCAAGGAATCAATTAGGTTTTCTTAACCTAAGCCCTTCTATGTATAACCTCCACGAGTGTCTGGGCTCTTCCAGTTCCTCTGGACCCTCGCGGGTCCAGGGGAAGGGGAAGGGTTCTGGCCGGTGCGCCCTGGAGGCAACAGTAAGTGATTCATCTTCGGAGGGATCGCTTACCGGTGCTACCAATAACCCGGAGACGGGGTCGCTCTGGGTGTTCCTCTGTTTAGCGGACGACACTCCAGATGCGACCAATGGGGGGTTCCGCATCAGGGAGTCGCATGACTCCCCAGGTGCGCTGAGAGGGACAGGCCATGCCGTATGCCTGTTTAAAGAATTACGGACCCGTAAACTTCGGCAGAGGGCCGCTATAGTCGGGAGCGGGGGCTGTCACCGTCAGGCCGGGGCCGGGTGGTGGCTGCGAGGGAAAAAACCTCTGTAAAAAGTTACAAGGGGACCTGAGAGAGTGAATCCGGGGTTTTTCATTCTCTCCTGGCGCGGAGGTCCTTTGGTCGGCAAGTGTGTGGTGTCGCCCTGCACGTTTGCCGTCGGGTGGGGGCGCAAGCCTCTTCCGAGAGGGAACAGCTTCGGCTGTCGCAGCAGGCGGTGTTCGCGGTTGTGTACCTTGGCGATCCCGTGTCACCGCCACTAATGCTGCGTGATGGGCATACCCTGGTGGTAGTCCGGGCGGTTCCCGGGAGTCCGTCATACCTGTCCTAGTTCCCCGGCTAGGCGGGATTCGTAAATGCATTTCCCCAGGTAAAAAAAAGGCATGCTTTATTGGGTTTCGATCGGGGCTGTTGGCCATTCTATGCGACAAATACCCACATCATTAATTTCAACTGTTACATTTTGCAAAGCATCCCATACCCAAAACATCGGAATAGAAAAAAACAGTAGTGTGGCACACGCCTTAATTAGTACAGGGCTGTCACTGAAATTCCCAAACTTCAAAGAGAATTGGCTGATTTTTTTCCTGTTCTGTGCATTCAATCACCGTGCTTCTTACACTGCAACTCTGCTATACGCAAATACGCAGTCAAGATAAATAGCTTAAGTTAGGCCACTTCCAAATATGTCGGCGAGGATGCAGCAAGATATGAGAAAAGTATCAGCTGTCAGTGTAAACTGTCACTCGAACCGGTAGCGCTTTTTACTGCGCCCCTACATTTAAATTAGTGCTTCCCAACTTGCGTGGGATTCCCGGAAGCGGGCCATTCTTTTTTATTAGAAATAAAATTACACATTTACAATTTGTAAAATTAACAATACAAATGCCTAAAGGTATGAGCAGTCCTCAACATGAAATGCCTTAAGTTTTTCATATGTAACTTAGCCGTGAATTAACGGCTATGAAACATATACCTACTTACTCTTCAATAGGATATTTTACTTAGTCAGTTAAAGCTTCTAGGGTTCAAAGCTCCGGGCTGACATTAAGAATGTATAGGCCAACATTAAATAAAGGAGTCTTGTTGGGTTGAAACCATTTTCATGTACGTGTCTACTTCGTTTGTAATGCCTATTCATTCATCAAACATTATATTTTGTCTATGAACTAATCTCTGGTACGACCCCGAGATTCGTATAACTGTGCTAAAACCGAGTTCAGACTTATACTAGTCCGCTTGTGACGAAGGATTAGTGTTGTGAATGTTCTTGCTCCTGAATAAAGCCTCTGGCGAACTCAGAAACTGAACTTTGCCTAAAATAGAAACATAATGTATGGTTGCCCACAACGGTTCGGGTGATAGCAACGTTTATGGCAAATGTCGAATTTTTGTTTTGATATTTTTATGCTTTGTTTTAATACGTATCAATTCATTCCGTATCAGTTTAGTTAAAGATTTCTTTTGAAATTGAGAACGTTTGGCGGCTTACCATACACATAAACAACCTCTCTAATTTGGGAAGGTAGGCGTTTATTTTCCCCAATGTATACATTGGGGCAAAATCTAATACATATCAAATAGTTTGAGGCATTAAAAAATGTGGAACTATGACAAGTACAAAAAATAATATAATTCTCTCTGTTGCTCTTATTCAATTTAGTATATGACCATCTCGCTCGGTAGTATAGTGGTACTACTCGTATTATTTAACGTCTTATCTGGGGTACTTTGAGGGTCCTCAGTCGTGAGATGCTTTTGCTTATCATCTTCATACTTTCCAAAGCTTTTTGGAATAAAATCCAACAAAAATCTAACGAATTTTATCTCCAAATAAGTTATTAGGTACAACACAATACAACTCGCAACGTTCTGCCCCAGTGCATAAGTGTGCTCGCGACTTGAGTGTCCATTTATAGGGGTTAAGGGCGCTTGGGGCAGCCCTTGTTGACGCCCAGTCACCCACCAATTTGTATGACGTCGTTAGATCGAGTTTACTGCATATTGAGTGAAAACTTGGACAAAAGAAAACGCACAACCCAACCGTAGGATTGTGAGTGTTTTATATACAGCCAGCTTCTTGATTCAGGCTCCTTAATAGGTACAGTAGCGGAATAAAATGTTTTTCACTTTTTGGCATTAGTAGGTTTTTCATTTTTTATTTTTCATAGGTGCATGTAATATGCCTAATTCGAAGAATAATCTACTTTTTTTACTTTTTTGCCCTTAATATTAGCGAACGTTTTCATCCCTCGACATACAAGTGTTGCAGAAATACAGAAATATCAAGTCTGGTAGTGAACTTGATATACCTCGAAAATCTACGAGTATGAAATTGTGTACAATTATCGTTTATTCATGCCTATATCAAAGTAAAGGCTCTATACCTACCTACACGGAAGATACACTAAGTCCACAAAGGTAAACAATATAGAATCCTAAAAGATCCATAAGAAAAGAAAAAACCCACAAACGAAACGCCGCCTAGCGAATTTCAGGAGGTATTCCGTTTTGCCAATTATACCACGGTACACTCACTATAAACGATAGCCGACTATCTACAAACAAAGCCTTCCATACGGGTAGTTTTAATTTCGAGACCGCCTCAAACCCCTGGAAACGACGTGGGAACAATCCCTGGTGTCGTTCTATTTTATAACCCGCCATTTTGTTTTATTGTGGCGCTTAGACCACGCCGTGAATTATGTCGCGAAGTTTGTGACGAGCAAAAGTCATAACGTGAGCCTCGAGCAACCTGTATAAAATTAAACACAAACATATTTAATAGATAAACCTCCGAAAAGGCTCTTTGATTGGAAATGCGAAAATAAGGGTACCTGCGTTTATTTAATTTACTACTAGCTGGTGCCCTCGACTTCGTCTGCGCAGGATTAGTATTTGGACAATTCACAAAATAACTTTATATATTGTAGCCTATATGTTATTTTGATGTATAAGCGATATTATTGTAGAGGTTCATAAAAATCTGTTCAGTAGTTTTTACGTGAAAGAGTAACAAACATCCATCCATACTTACAAACTTTCGCGTTTATAATATTAGTAGGATAGTTATTTATTATACAAAGAAAATTACACATATGAAATATATATACAGTATTTACAAGAATAGTAATAACGAAAGAAATATTTAAAGAAATAAAAAACAAATAAACAATAAAATTAAATTAAATTATTAATTTCAACCTTTAGTAACATTTATTTATTTATTTATTTATTCTAAGCCACATTACAACTATCATTACAGGTAACCAATGCGATAGTGTAGCACAATATAATATACATATTAGGTTATACAATAATTGAGAATTTCCCTTAAAAACTAAATAGGTAATGGAAGTATTTCAATTAAGTTCCCGTGCAATAACATAATTCGAACATAGTAATTTTTGTGAATTCATTAAAAGAGCAACAGAAGATATCAATTTTACAATGTACTCGGTTAAGCGTGCGCAGGGCCCTTGTCCATGGCGCCTCACGCAGCAGGCCGGTGCGCGCGCGCGGCGCAGCCAGCAGCGGCGGCCGGCGCCGGCGCCACACGTACCGCTCCGGCACGCACAGGCCCAGCGTCGCCAGAAGCGCCGGGTTACTGGCTTTTCCGCGCAGCAATTTAAATATATATGATGCGAGGGCCGATTCCCTCCTGACCTCCAACTTATTGTAGCCCACCATTCCCAATACAAATAACGTTGGGTACATTAAGGGGTAAAATGGGTACACGCCGTACAATTTTAAATATAAAAGTCTTACAAATTTATTTTGGATTCGTTCCATCATGAACTTGTACTAACACGTAACATGAAGCAGTCGGCCTGTTTAGCCTAGTTGGTAGTGACACTGGCTCCGTAGCTAGAGGTCCTGGGTTCGAATCCCGGTAAGGGCATTTGTTTCTGTGGTGAGCACAAGCATTTGTTCCTGAGACTTGGATGTTGTCTTAATATTTATTTAAGTATAATTATATCTATTAAATATATCATCGTTTAGTACCCATAACACAAGTCTTACTGAGCTTACTATGGGACTAGTCGATTTGTGTAAAAAATGTCCCCTATATTTATTTATTTTTATTTAGGTATTTTTAAAGCGACAAGCTTTAAAAATACCTAAATAAAAATAAATATTATAAAATTATGGAGGGAATATCATTGATCCGACTGCATAAACAGTTAGTCTACCTACACTCTACAGTTCTTTTCAAGAAAAGATAAAATACTATTTTATTTATACAACAGTTACACAATAAGGGTTTTAAGGTCTTAAATAACAAAACGAGCCTAACAATAGTTTGTCTACGACAGCCTAATAATTTAATTGGAATTAAAAATCGAAATGGTGGCAGAACACACGGACATGGACGCGTGCCCCCATTAAACATTAAAAAAAAAGTTGAATAGACTTGCATTAGTAGATAAAGTTTATTGTGTTAATTAGTTTGTCGCCTATGTGTACTACATTTATTTTTCTCATTTTCTCGAAGGTTAGGTTAGGTTAGGAAGAGATCCCTTATACTTTTACATTTTGTTATTTAAAGTTCACCTTTGTACTTTTACATTTTGTTATTTTGTTTCAATTGTTATTGTTTTGTTGTGCAATATAAAGTGTTATAAATACATAGATACATACATTAATAATACTGTCAGTCATTTAATTGACAGATTGCAATGCTGCTGGAGTAGGAAATAATACATTACGATACAAGTGCAGTAAACAGGAAATTCGCAACGAGTAGTGATAAATTGAAACACGACCGAAGGGAGTGTTTTAAATCGACACGAGTTGCAAATTACCTGTTCGCACGTGTATCGTACAACGTTTTACAGTACATATGGCTCTTTAAAGTTTCGAAATATGCACGTAATGTGCTGGTTACCGCACTCGTGCGGTAATATAGCACCATATGTACTGTAAAATATTTTATTTGTTAGGATGAAAGTACATAACTTAACACGTTCCCTGTCCGAAGGCCCCCAATGTGGGGACATACAGCTTTTTTTCAGGAGTCCGTGTCCCCACTGTGGGTCCACGGGTTGTTCACGGCTACGAACTACAACTGTCACTTGGACTTGTGACATTGAAGGATAATTTTGTATGGGGACAGAGAACGTGTTAATGGTTTGAAATATCTTTTGCATTGCAAAAATTGTCCATAGTGGTTGCCTTTAGCATCAATTCATCAGTCATAACAAATGTAAGGCAAATATTATATCTAAACAAACGTATTAGCAAGTAGCTACCAAGATAGCAATTGTCCATTAGCCACCCACCGTTTTGAAATTTGACCTTTACTATTTTTTAGGATAAAAGGTGAAAGGTATAAGTTAAACGAATCCTTTATTCAACTCTTTACAAAAGTCTTTTGATTAGAGATAGGTGCCCATTGAAGATAAAGGGTTAATTACCGAAGAAAAAAGTAATTAGGTCCTGTTCTAATTGCTTGTTTTTGTTTTTTTCCCTGTGGGCTGTGGATTTATAGCAGCTAGGGGTGTCATTAAGATGCTAAAAAACAAAAATTAAACTAATTTAATAGGTTGCAAGAGTTTGTCCGTTTGAGTGAACATTGTGCCAGTGTCATTAATGTCATATATTTTTCTTTGAAACGGAATAAAAAAGTGAAATAAATTAACTTTATTCTGGAAGTTAGTAGGCCGCAATGGCACTTTTACAAGTCAAAATCTACTATGTCTAATACGAGTATGTTTTCGTACCTGCAAGGATACCTACTACCGAAAATTATATCTACCGAATTATTTATCGAACAAATTAACAAAAAATAAGCAAATTTCTATAAAGGTGCCTGATTGAAAAGTGCACAGGAGTTTTTAGAATATAGTTCAACCTGCGATGTATGGGTAGGTTGTGATACTAATGTTATTGGTAAGACCTTATTGTACCTAAAGACCGTAATTATTTAATTGGAATCTGTTAAATTGTAAAGTGGTAACCCTGATCACTAAACAATAGCATAATTAAACAGCGTATCTTTTGTGCGGGCGTTTTCACAGAGTAGACAATACTAATACTCCAAGGGGACTATTCGACCAAGACTATTTTAAGATTACTTTATAAAAATTTTTAACACCCGACCTCAGGTTTGTCATTGTTTTTGTTCAATCGAATACGGTTAAAGCGTATTGATTTGTAACTTACGATGTCTGCATCATTAGACCAGCTCTATTTAGTATTCCACTGTCACTGAACTTGTACAAATATGCCAAAGTTCAGGTCAACTGGACACCAGAAAGTAGTTGAAAAACGGTTTGCGATTTTGGAATCTGAACTTAAGTACATATTTTCTTGCATACAAACATTGTAGAGATGTGATACTTGTAATTTTATTCAATACGTTAACAATTTCAAACACATATGGATGCCTTACTCGCTACGCTCAAACGATATAACCCCAAAGCATAATATTATCCAATCGAGGCAATTTGTTGAACATATTCTGAGAAATGTTTGCCTGAAGCCAAACTGATCAGAAAGTCTGAAATATTCAAATGCATTCCGGTTTCCCCGTTGAGGTTGGCTGCCGTGGCTGGCTGATATATTGTGACGTCATTTCTAAAGGAGCCGCGGTAGTTTTTCACGTCTCTGCAACTTATGATCTTGTGACTGCAGTTGTGAGTTATGCGCGGTTTTAATATGCAATTTTAGAATAATGTTATTTTTCTGAATAGTCTAAAATAGTAGCCTATCTATAGTGTTAACGTTCTTGTTCGCAAAGACTCCTGAGAACACAAGAAGGTAGGAATCTGAACACCAACACAGTCATAATAGGAACACATGATACAGAGAACCTACCTTAAGATACAGAGAGCTAGTCTCAACGATTTTATGTATAGCATTTTAATTCATGAATCTATACTAATATTATAAAGCTGAAGAGTTTTTGTTTGAACGCGCTAATCTCAGGAACTACTGGTTCGAATTGAAAAATTCTTTTTGTGTTGGATAGTCCATTTATCGAGGAAGGCTTAAGGCTATATAACATCACGCTGCGACTAATAGGAGTGCAGACGCGGACGAAGTCACGGGCAACAGCTAGTATTGAATAGATGTTTTAAGAGATAATGATCAAGCGCACTTGCTAGCAAATATTTCAGAACATTACCAATTCGATACATTCGCTTGTAGTTGCTTACACCTCTAGGACACGATCGAACTTCGAGTATATTTTTTACATGATTATTCTGTAATTTAGCTGTATCATATTCGATGTTTAACAAAATTCCAAATAAGTTGATGCAAAAAGATTAAATACCAGCAGGCTTTAACTAAAATCTGATCCGCCGCACCGGAATAAAACTTCCCCGGTCGGAAGTAAAAAGTTTGCACGTTACCATTCAAAACCCAACTCGCAAAGTTCAAAATTTCATGGTCTCTCAAAAAAGTTGTAGTTTTGAAACTTTGATAGTTAATTTATGCTCTGGGTCACAACCTGTGCAGATGTACAGATTATCTTGTTCTACCTCAGTTAAACCAAACGTGTACCCGCGGGGTAGTAACGCAACCTTTTCAATCGTGAGGTAAATCTAGTATAGGTCGATTCACAAGAGCTGGCGCGGAAAATGTATGAAAATGTCATTAATTTCATAACACATAGACAGCTCTTGTGAATCGACCTATATATAAATATCTCGTAAATAAATAAACGTTTGACGTTTGAAGTATATGTCATTTTCTATACAAAAATTGTCAGGTAGATCTATCTATCGTACGTCCGTAACGTAACGTCACTTTAATAATGGGCCCGGCAGCTGTCACCCTAGAACCTAGTAGAAAACTGTCAAACTACTCATACAACCAGGTTCATCACATAACTTTTCGAATGCACGATAGGTAATTCTATCATTTTTCCTATGGAAAATTACATTTAGATATACTTTACATACCTCAAAAACGTTGCCAAATATCCCACGGACTACAACGGAGGTGACTTATAATTACCGACGATTTATGAACCTTGTACTATAAATGTCTGCAAGAGGCATATGCGGTAATTCTATAAGTGTTCAGTTTTTACCAATTTTGGTAAGGAACACTATAAAAAGCGATTTTGTGACCGGCGACGGCAATCACAAATTTAATGCTTTATAAAATAAAATAAACTAATGCTCTAATATAAGGGTTGAATCGGTAACTACCATAATAATATCAAGCGTGTTATCAATCAAGATAAACCAATGCCAATTTTAGGGAGACTCGCATTTTATATCCCAGAGGCTTTGTAGGGTTTACATAAAAATTCTTCTCACGCGGCTCTGATCTCGATTTGATTGCTGCAGAGGATGACCGTGCAGTCCTGCTTACGACGGTAGTAGGGACGTCTCCAAAATTTATGACGACCATCCACTTTTATTACGAATTGGATGAACGAGTGCAGATATAGCTGGGAATATCGGCGGATGACACGGGGTTGCCTCAGATAAACCCGTCTCTGCCGCGGCTTCGTCACAAGCTATGGGACGAATATTTGGGCTAGTAGATTTCGGATACAACGGCACAAAGGTTCCCCGTGCCATGTAAAAAAACTATCCCCGTTATGAAATATTTTAATCAACCCCACAAGTTTTTCTTCCGCGAATTCAAATACCAGGGCAAGCCACAATGCATCTAATAATCAAATTCCTTTTTCCTAACTTTTGAGTTGCAAAATAAGTAAAAAATGTTTCTTTCGGACGAAAAAGCGACACCGACATATTTTCATCACTTAGGTACAGATACAACGAAAACCACATATATTTTATCAATATGCATCATCATCATCATGTCATATATTTATATAAGCAATATGTGTTATGTGTGTAAATAGACCTTCAGTCAAATATATGATACAATCGTATGCATTCCATTTTAAACTTAAGCTGAACGCAGGACGGTAGGTTTTTGCAACAACGCCATTGTACTTATGGGATTGCCTTAGTTATCCACTTCCATAGATTAGGGCAAGTGAGGGGTAACATTTTTGAACAGAATACGAAGCTGCCTTCTTTTGTTTTCCTCAATTGTATTTTATTGATATATTTTACGAAGTTTTACCTCACTTTAGGGATTTTATTTTATCTTGGAATGTTTTATGAATTTAGTTAGATATTTTACTTCTAACCAGTTTTTATTTATTTTAAATGATTTATAAATTGTTAAGATATTAACCGACACGTTTCTACGCGTAGTAACTGGTAAGTTTATAACATGCTAACTTTAATTAATTCATTACAATCATATTGATAGTAAATTATTATGTCACCAAGGGTATATGAACAGAATTTACAAATTCTTGGTAACCTCTTAAAGGATAAATAAAGTAAATCTCTGTACGAAAAATTAAGTTATATATAGAACAAAAGTATGATAAAACAGGACTTGGAACACACGTGCAGTATTAATTAGTTTTCCGGCATAAAAACTATATTTCCACTGGCGATGAGCGGAAATTTTTCTTAACGCCTTGCCAGGTAAAAATGTCCCGTCACCCGCCGATGGCTTGATTGCTTTTTGATTACACTGCGCCGTACTGCCCTCTTAAAATATAAAGACATATGTGCTACTGGTATTTAAAGGCACTTACACTCTTTTTGACAACGATATTCCAAACCCTTGGACACATTGATTGAGAAGGATTGCCTTGGCCGTATTTACCGTTACGCTTTTGTCTTCGGTAACGAATGGCCCAAAATGCCATTGGGTGAATGTTTATATTTACCTTGGTCACTTAGCCGGCTAAGAAATGTAATTTGGGACCGTTTACTAATTAACATTGAGCCTATTTATTCGTAAGCATTGGTATATTATTTTACTAGCATTATTTTTTTATCTTACTTAGACTCGTTGTATATATCGGCTTTCCATTGTTGTTGTTTTTAAAGCAATCTGTTTATTGAAGAAACAGAATGGATAATACAGTAAAGTGATTTGACAGAGTGCAAGTGTTGATATTGATGGAAAATAGGTCCTTACTCGTAGGTCGTAGTATCTTTACAATGTTGAAATCGGTACCGCCCATATGGGTATAAAATGGAATAGAAAATAAAGGTAAATGGGACAAAAACTATACTGGGATAAGAATATTACGACAGCTGATCCCCATCCCATGTCCAGTCCAGTGCGTAGGTATATTAGTGCTATAGTATAGAAGTCGGCGGTTAAGAAGTCAATCCTGACACCTGTCATGTCCATACAGTTTATAACCTAAAAGTCACTTTGAGGGACCTAAAAGTAACTTTGAGATTATAAACTGTATGGGAATGACAGGTGTCAGGATTGACTTCTTAACCGCCGAGGTTATAAACTACTGTATGGAAATGACAGGTGTCAGGATTGACTTCTTAATAGCCGACCACTATATGTAGATGTGAAGGAACAATCAACTTTGTACTAAAATTAAATATTTAGCGAATAATTTTATATAGAACTCTACCGTTAGTTCTTTTAGCGCCACCAAAGAACCGCCGCCGCGATAGGTATTCATAATTAAGGACTGCGAATCGGTCTGAAACATGTCGAGCAATATTCGACAATAAAGACGTGAGTGACCCGTTTCATTATATTTTAATATTTTGCTGATAGGTCTGAATGTTACTGCAATTAGATAACTTTATTGCAATATGATGATTCTGTTCAGGAGAATAATAAGGTAAAAGTGTATGTTCAGCCGGCTATAGATATTGTCGAATGTCGAGTCCTTAAAGCCAAAGGTTCAGTTCTAATCATCAGGGGTTTACGTTCTTTATGGACACTAATTGAAAGTTGCCTGTCTTGCTTACTTGCCCGACTAGACAGGTCGTTATTTTCCGCAACTAATTTATTTGAGCTTTGACTGTTTCGTTTGAATAACGGATAAATATGTCAATATTAATAAGGCTTGAAAGCAACAAAGTGAAAAAAATTCTTAATAAAAAGTAATGGCAAATATGCAGAATTGAAAAAAGCGCGCCGAAAGGTTGTAATAAAATTTAAAGTAATCAACCAAGTACAGCACTTAATAGATTTTTATTTTTCGCGTAGTCCTTTAAACATTGTTGAATTTGAAAACGCTTTTATCCAATGTAATACATTCTCTTTTCGAATTTTAACGCGTTCAATTCAACTATGCAGGTATTCCTATCCGTGCAAAATAATTTGCAATGTTTGCCATACACTTCGAAACACGATCGGATACTGTGTCTAGCTATGTTTTTTAACGTAAATAAAAATGAACGTCAAATGCGGGTTTGGATGGCTACTCGTATAGTCAAATAATTTACACTTTCTGTAACGCCTGTTGAATATAAAAATGGGCAGTACAGACCTATTGAAAAATTATTAAACGAGTCACTCACGTCTTCAAGGTCGAATATCTTTTGACATGTTCCTGGTGCTCCCCGTCGCGACCAGCGCTCATTATTAAAGGACCGCGTACCGGACCGAAACATATTGAGCATTATTGTATCGTCCAATTTGTGCAAATACTTGTTAAGAGCAAAAAAGTCACTTCAAGTGAACTTAACTTTTAAGTTTGAATGATGGTTCGTTCTTATATGAAATCCAAAGATAATGTTGCATTCAAATTATTATAAAATTTGATATCAGTTAAATTCTGTATCGAGTCAATACTGTATCGCTTAAATTGAAAATACAACACAATTTAAATAAATGAGTCGAGCCATTTACGAGACTTAAAAGATTTTACCTGTATACATACTTTTCGAATATTACCACTAACCAATAGTTTATAAACCTATGTTTTCACAGAATTTAGCTTTATTGTACTAAGAAATCAATACCTAATTAAAATTCTGTCTTATAAACGCACTTACACTTTGCAGATTCTTCCCGAATATTATTCAAGAACATGATCATTAAGCTACTAAGGTAGTAAGTAAATCAATGACATATCTTAGTCATGGTACGTCGTATTGAAAAAAGTGCCTTACCGTTTTAGAGCGCAAAGAATTTATACTATTCCGATATTTAAATAAACTCTTTTTAGGGTTCCGTAGTCAACTAGGAACCCTTACAGTTTCGTCATGTCCGTCTGTCTGTCCGTCTGTCTGTCCGAGGCTCTGCTCTGTGATTGTCAGTGCTGGAAAGCTGCATTTTGCTATGGTATAGTCTTTTTTTTGTCTTGTTTTATTATTATTGTTTCTAGTATTTAGTTAACTGATTTTTCTTTTCTTTTTGTGTTCCTTGTTTTATTTATTTTATTGTAAATATTTGAATTATAAACATACGTAGTATAATTAAATTAAGTGACATTTATTTATTTTATTTATTTATTAATCTTTTTTCGGATCAGTTACATCCATATATGTTGTTAGTACTGTTAGTAGCGTTTGACTTAAGATTATGTTAGTATTAAGTATGTTATATGGGTAACATTTATAACTATGGTACCAAAAATTTGGTCTTCTCCCAATTAACATAACAAATAGATACTGATTTAATTAAAGCAAATAACATTACTTCGTGAAAAGTAGTTCGTTATAATTATTAAGACTAAAATAAAATGACAAAAAAATAATTATTATTATGAGATTTGAGAATCCTTAATGCACTAGGTATTTGGTGAGAACATCGCTTGTTCGTAGCACCCACAAATTAAATGCATTCAACATTTCTCTGCTGCCTTCATTGTGCTATAATTGGAATTCCATCTTGAAAACACCTTTGTCATTTCAATGAGGTAGAGCGTAGATTGTTACGAGTAACTCCATACGCTCATCGTTTAGTGAGTTAAATATAATATTTTTCTTGAATAGGTAGAATTTAAAGAGATCTGTTCAATTTTCTTTCGCTTTATATAATTTTTTTAAAGTAAGTTCATTGGCCAACTACAGAACCGTACACTGAGCATGGCCCGACATGCTCTTGGCCGATTTTATTATTTCAATACTAAGCGTGATACTGATAATTGGCGATTCCAAAAATTCCTAACATACATTTTTAAGTACTTATATGACCGGTAATTATGCATAACAGTGGATGATCTGCTACTATTCAGTACCTACCCATGCGATCCTTTAAATATGTTACTCGGGTAACATCTAAAGCATCTCAGTGATACATTTTAGCTGTTATCAATGCACCACTTCAGGGACTGCGCGAAGCACGACATGGTTGCCTTCAACATGGATTTTATATACCTTTTGAAACCTAGCCTTTACCAACCTTAGTTACGTACATTCACTGCTTGGACAGTTTTCGTTTGACCAGGCAGTTTATGCAGTGCCAAATCGCTTTCAGAAAACGAAATGTAGGACATTCCACGCACCTCTTCAGGCACAGCGTGAAGCGCGACATGGTTGCCTTCAACATCGATCGCAGCACTTGGGAGGATCTTGACACCCGCAATGAGTGATGGAGAAACACTATCGCAAAAGGCTGCGAAACCCACTACAACACGTGATTACAAGATTTGGCCCGCAAGCGTGCTAAAAAGGCACACTAAAGTTGCCAATGACATGATCTCTCAATTCGCGTGCCATAAACGGGGGCGCAAATGTAGTTCCCGGATTGGCTTATATAGCCACGATAGGTGCTGACGTACAGACGCTGATTAAATCATCTGTTAAGATGAATTGGGCCTGTGATGATGATTATGGTGACATATATGTAATATATACATTACGATGATGCTATTAGACCCCGGGCCAGGAGCAAATATCGTCAGTAAGAGAGTTGTTTTTTAAGTCCCGTGGGTTGAGCGGAGGTAGGTAGCTTCCTAATTAACGACATTTCATTCGATAACCAGGGTTTTTTCCGATGAAATCAAATAGAGGATAAAAAGTTAAGTAAAATTACATTTTTATATTCTCGAAATTACCAATTTCATATAAATAAATCAATTTCACAAGTTCCTCATTCTAAAAAAGAATACACAACAAGTGACAAGTAAGGCGTGACAGCGTAACAAATCATACAGAAGCACAGTTACTAAGACAGATCTACTAAAGAAAGTGAACTGCTGTTCTTTTTGTGCGCTGTGACTGTCACAATTTTATAGTTGGGACGTCATTACGAAGATGGTAGCCTTTCTTCATATTTTCGTGAATATTTAGAAAACTTATTGCTATAATAAAAATAAGAAAATATATATTTTGGGGTTTTTTGTTAACAAATTAATATTCATAGTACTTAAGAATTTGAAACGTTGTCAATTGCGTAAAATAATTTCATTTCTTTTCGATTGAAACTTTTATCAGATAATAGCTAACTCAATATTGGAAACAAAATCGTCCACTGACTATTAATAGAGTGTTGGATTATCCATTAGCGGCATCAGCTGATTACACAAACAAGTATTTTTACACCATACCTTGCCAAAAAGCGCGTTTATCCGCACGCTGCGCGTCCGGGAAAACCCACTTTTTGGCCAAGTGTTGACGTAAAATTGTGTACAAAACACGGGTCGTAAACCAGAAAGCCCTCTCTCGCATATTTATGACCCTCGCCTGCGGCTCGGGCCTCAAACTTCTGCGATATCGGCCTTTCTTTGTTTTACAACCCTTGTATCGTAATGTACTATTTTATTTCTTTTTTTTTTTTTTTTTTATTTATTGACCATTATAAGTTACAATTTTAACACTTCTTTTCAGTTACTATGGCTCAAATGAAATTTTGTCAGATGGCTGGCTATTGTGAATAAGGAAACATTTCAGCTCATTATATGCCGGAGTAAAAACTGTTAACGGAGCCCTAAATACTGCAACCTAAAGATTTAATACTTCAATCGTGCAAGAGGAACTTGGTCTTAGAGATTTGTTACGGCCCGCGGCCTACATGAGTTGGTTAAATACTATTATTCACGATCTGTAAAGTGAGAGAATTGAAAGTATAGTATATACTGTTGTGTATATACTTTACTTTTGTATACTTTTTACATATTCCCATACAAAACACACGACAAAAGCTGATCGCGCAGACATGAGGTCCTTCGAAATAGATTCTATAACGAAAAATATGTTTTTCTGCTATTTACTAGATAAAACGTCAAAATTGTCCACATTGTTCAGTCGACTACAAAGAGATCGATCCAACAAGATTTACAAAAATAGTATGTATCCGTGTCTTTAATGATATTAAGGTCGTGCATACATATTTTTGTAACTTTGAGTGGATCGATGTAGTTGTAGTCGACTGCACTTACTATAACACCCTCTTTCCTATTAACGGGTTAAAATCACGGGCCCTTCGTTTTACTTCACACTGCCTGTTGGTAGATAGATACCAGATATATTACATTTTTTTGGAAACCTAAGCTGAAATCAAAACCTAACTGACTCCTGTAAACCAAAAAGGATTTTAGTTATAGGTACTTCGAACGTATTAATACTGAATCTTCATTTTTTGTACGACTAATTCTAAATTTAATGACTAGCTACCGTTGCCGAATACAAGTTCAGATTAAAATACGTTATCTGATTTTCACCATTGTCAAAATCTCCGTCCGGGAACTAAATATCTAATAATCAATACGTCAAAGATAAGATTATTGTACTGAACCGCTTATCAGTATAGTATTAGTTTAGCTTGTGCAATGTTCAGTGCAAAATATTAAGTAAATACATAGTGTTAAAGTTTGGTGATGGAATCATTTAACAAAAATGACAATCCTAATGCAACTATTTCAAAAAAGCACTTCGCTTCAATAAATTCAAAAATACAAAGTAAATATGAACAGATGCAAAAGAGACTAGAAAAATCTAAGTCTGTTGATTCAATAGCTGTTTTGAATGATAGCTTCGTATTTGTTCAAGCTCATAAAGTGACAGGTTGTCAAGAAAATGATCGAAATTTTGAAGAAGATATCAAGCCACCCGAAGCTTATAACTTGCTTGTCGAAGAAATTCCTGTAAACGCTAGTTTACTTCAAGATGCTAATGAAGCATATAACGTATCGCACTCTGAAACTCCCAATGAAGCAGAAAGGAACATCGAAAAATTGTTTGATGGTCAATATGAGTACGATTTAACAACAAGTGCTAGTCTGGAATCGTGAGTACCGTATATATATTACATTTATTACCGTACGTAAATTACGTATATGTACATATATTTATTACATTTATTAACTTATGCTCACAAATACTCACAGGTAACTTGTAGCTGTTGTGATTGATAATTTTAATCATGCATAACTATTGAATATTGCCAGTTTAAACACACTAAATACGGAAAACACGGAATACGAAGAATCATTACCACCGCCATCGCCAATACACAAAACTTCGATACGCGAAAGAATTGGATTTCGAATTGCAGCTGTCAAAGAAAAACGACGAGACAAGAAAAAAGATAAAGAGGCTCGAGAAAAAGTAGAAAAGGTATTTTTTACTTCTAATGCCATTAATAAGTATTGCTTTCTTATTTAAAATACCAATTTGTTATGTTATTGCAATAGTCTAGCCTTTATTTTATTGATACCAAGTTGATGAGTAATTTAGAACCTGGCTAAAACATTTCGGGGAGGAAGTTCACGTAGGAAGATTTTTATGGATGGACATCTGTCGACATCTGTTACATTTTCCAGCTTTTATATCAAATGAAAGGGCTCTAATAGCTGATGATATTTATAAAAACATTCAGCTGTTTTCTATTACGAGGAGCCCAACTTGGTATATTTGAAAAAAAATCTTTACGAAACTACCTATCTGCTAAAACGTAATAGTGCTGTATATTTTTGGAATCAACTTATCAACACCTTTCATTTGATACATCAATTAATAAATAAATAATAAATATTGGGGGATAATCTTACACAAATCGACCTAGTCCCAAACTAAGCAAAGCTTGTACAATGGGTACTAGACGACGATATACATACTTATATAGATAAATACATACTATAATACATAGAGAACATCCAAGCAAGAACAAAATCCGTGCTAAATGCACAAAATAATGCCCTGGCTGGGATTCGAACCCGGGACCTCTAGCTTCGGAGACAGTGTCACTACCAACCAGGCTAAACAGGCCGACATAATTGATAGGTTTTTGAAAAAAAATAAACTTTTTCATATGAAAAAGAATGATGACGACATAGCAGGAAAATGAGTCAAGACGTGTCGGATGTCCACCTATGTCTAAAATACTCTTTCTTACAAAGACTCCTTCATAATTTATCTGAAACAAAACATACGTGAACTTCTTATTTTTCGCGACTGTATAGGTAGTCAGGTCCAGGACGATAGCATATTTAATGTATCATTAAATAGGAGGATCTTTTATTCAAGCGTTAGAAGTCGCTAAATAATATATATTTGACGTAAATGTACCAGATATCATTTCCTTTTTTTTACAAAATAAATGAACAGTATTTGTAAAGATGATTTGTTTGTAGCTGATTTTGAGCAATACGACGAGGCAGGATAGTACAAAAATATTGAAGAAGACTAAAGTGGGTACGGTTACTATTGCGCTCATTGAAGTCACTGGATTAGAAACTGATACCACGGAGGAAAAGCCACGTCTGTTATTTTGCCGTATTCGGTAAGTCAATGAATACGAAAACCAAAACAAGAACCTTGAAGTAATTGATGATTTTCGAAGATTAGGTACGTTAACTGGCGCAGTTGTTACACTTAAGTACTCACAATTATTATGTGATGTGTTGTTTTGATTTAGAACCATTACACATTAGCCGACACGATGCCGGAACTGGCAGTGTTTGATAGGTATACGTCAGCATTCGTTTGCGTAGAAGATCTGCACTCTGATACAGATTTCCACTCCTTTAGGAAATATTTTTGGAATAGGTAATTGGTGTCACTCTCGAGGCTTATACTATCAGCTCCTTATTAAACTCCAAACATGAGAAAAGATAAGAAACAGACTAACAGTCTGGTGGAGTGTTTTTGCATCTTGAATATTAGCAGTTAATGATGTATGCTGATTATGAAAGGTCAGAGATACATACAAAGAATGGGTTTCACTAAGAAAGAATTCAGGATCAAAATAGTAAAAATAGCTAAGACGAAAAACAATGCTGGCTCACCATGGTAACTTCGCCGCAGCTGTTTAAAGTTCCTACACTTTATTTTCCATTTACTAAGCAATCATAGGCAATTAATATTTAATATTGTTTATATTATCGCTCTTTCACGGGTTTCACGGTTACTTGTACCTGACATTGACGCAGATGTCAACAGCGTTAGGCTTTGTCGATTGTGTACCGGCCAGTATCAATTATTAATCGTCGAGGGCTGATCGGTGCAGCGTATGTATGTACGAATAAAAACATAATTAACTCAGTTTAATTGACCGACCGAAGCGAAGGTCTCCGTTTCAACTTCGGCAAAAATGCTTTCGTATGTCCATCCGGCGGATTACCGGATTTCCGGCTGTTCTCTTCTACTGGTTGAAACCTATACTCAACCTATTCTCGTGAAATGTTGTTAGGTGGTTTGATTATTTTATAGAATCTTGGTCGAGTCAGTTTTTGGAAAATTCGAAGCGACGTCTACAGCTCACAGAACCACTAGTGTTAAGTGTTTTGGTTGTAAATCTGCATAATAATTATAATACTATGTTAATATATCCAATACTGATGTCGTGTCGGGCTATGTAACACGGCTCTGAGAATGCAGTTCAATCAAGCATACGTAGCTTATGCCTGATTAAACACCCTCTTACTATCGAATTCTCAGTAGGCCTATCTAACCCAACATATTATATGGTACCCGGTGCCTAATGCTTAGCATAGGAGCAAACATCACATTCCAAAATGATGTCCATATATGTCGAGTCAAATAGACCTCCTAATTTATTTAATTGCTGTGCGTTTTTCATAATAATAATTATTATAAATGACAAGTTTTTATTTATATTCCTTAGGCTAGGCTCAGAAAAATACAAATCGAAAGTCATTAAAAGTCAGACGCCGCCTTTCAAATGGCTAGAATTATTCAACATTAATTTATTCGAGGAAAATATGCTCGAAATCTCTTTATGGGACAAAGACATATTTCTTGGAAGGTGAGTTGTTTTGCAAACATTAATAAGAACATTTGAAATAAGAAAATATTTATGATGCCGGAGATGGTTGAGACGAATGACGGGGAATGTGGAAATGTAATTTTTCAGGAGCGACATTGATTTGTCTGTAACGGAGAAGGAAAAAACCCACAAAATGCGTTTGGGCTTAAAGGGATGCCCCGTGAATTCGCAATTATTCATCCTCCTCACGATAAGTGGTGTGACGCTGGAGAATTTTGCATTGGACATCGGCGACTACGAAAGGCAAATGCAACAGAGAGAACGTGAACGTGTAAATATTAATGAGTAGATTAGTAATTTGTGGAATACCTAAATTTAGTAATTTGTGGATTATCAAAATTTTGTAATTGTCAGTGTACCAAAATGTAGTAATTGTCAGGGTGAAAAATGACTTGATGTTGCTGATGTAGATGTATTTGTGTAATCCAAATTAAGAAAACTCTCTAATATACGAGTAAAAAACTCGTAAAAATACCGAAGAACGCCATTTTGAAGAAGTTAGAGACACTTTAATTGACACAAACACAAAAAGGCAGTAGCTGTGATTAAATATTCATGTTTAAGTAATTGTTTTTCCAATATTCTTATCCTACTACAATTGGCACTTTGTATTAGTACTTTTTTTAAGTATAGTATTCTAGAGCTATCTGTGATATCCTGTCATTGGCTTTGCAGTTTATTCATTTTGTTACTTAGTTTTAATGCTGTTGGTTCTCCTATAAATAAATAATTTCCTAAAGTTCTTATAGATTGGTCGTACAGTCAGCATCAAAAGTAGCTACGTATTTGAAAAGTTCAAAAGTACAAGGGACTAAGCTGTTGGCCCCTTCATATGCGTATCTACTTTTGATGCTTACTATACCATACATTTCTGCTTCTGAATTCTCGATGTTTTGAATGCAAATTTTATTTGTAATTTCATAGTTAGTATCATAACAGAGGAAGGCACTAAAATATATGTTAGTTACAAATAATCTATCATCGGGAGATTCAAAAGTACGACGAACCTTTCAGGTTTGGTGTCGACTAAGAGAAGACTACGCCGATGTAGGTTATATGTCGATCTTCGTGTACGGCGCGAAGGGTTTGTCCGCAAACGATTGCTACTGCGTTGTGGAACTGAATAACGATCGTCTGCAAACACCTACTGAGTACAAAACGTGCGATCCTAATTGGATGAAGGTTTTTACATTGTTAGTATACTTTACGTGTTACTTGCTGCCATATTTTTTAGTTTCTACCGTAAGCAACTTTTACAAATACTGTTCAGATTCAGATAAAGATTATTTATTTCTCAATAGTCATATGGCATGGTTTTAATATACAGAAAATAGAATATACACATACTGAGATCGTCAAGGAACTATACAATATTAGTCTATTTATCTAAAAAAATTACAAAACTTAGGACTAAAACAATTATTAATAACAAAAATTATTGGATACAATTAACAATTATTTTAATATTCACCTTCTAAGAATTCCTTAATGTTGTATTATAGTATTCTTATGAGAAGCAGCTATTTGATACCGTTACGGAATTTAACGATGTTATTTTGAGCTTTTATTACTTTGGACAGTTTATTGTACAATTTTGGGCCCATGGCTTTGGGAGATTTTTTTGCCATAATTTACCTTCACTTAATAATTGTATCGTGCAATTTTAGTACAGTAACAGACATCACGTCAATACTAGAAGTTACTATTTTTGAAGAAAAGAAGTCTGAAGTCGTCGGTATGGTCTGTATACCTCTGCTACGAATCAATAAGGGGGAAAAGAAATGGTACGCCCTTAAGGACAGCACACTGAGGGAAAGGGCGAAAGGATCTAATCCAAGAATACTCCTAGAAATGAAGGTGTCATGGAATCTTGTAAGTATTATTTGCATAAGTAAATAATGTATAATAATAATACTTTACAAAAAATATTTTGAAACAGTAATCTTCTTACACGATTTTCATTCGAATATAATTTTGGGTTGGTGTAACAATATAAATAGATAGGTAGGTATGATTTTAATTACACCGGTTCTGAATGCTCTTGTTGTATCGTCAACAGCAAAAGTAGACGCATCTTAACTGTCTCAATATTGTGACGTTAGTGCAACAAAGTACTAATATGATCATGTACATTTGCTTTTGACTGTACCTATCGAAGATTAAAGGTTATATTATATTTTAGCCAAGAGCATCCATTCGAGTCATCAATCCCAAAGAAGAAAAGTACCTGAACCCACCAGACAAATTAGACAGGCACACATTCGCGAGAAATCTTTCGCGAAGTAAAGCAGTAGGCGCATGGATTTATGATGCTTTTAAAGTTGTAAAGTAAGAAAATGATTTTTAAATTTATATTCGTACCTGTGCTGTGCTATAAGTAAATTACATTAAATGTATACTAATCAAATCAATGCTAACATAAGCCCAAACTCCAAAATGCTTTGTGTTATAACTTGTCTAATCTCCTATGGCCTTATGAGACCGCTCCATGGCATCATTATATTTCATTATCGTGTGCAATATTGCAACTTGACCTTTTAAAAGTGTAAGGAATATGACTTGTCAGATTTGGTTGCACATTCACCCTTCCATCTACAGACATACTGAGAGTGATAAAAATGAATAAAAACTTAAAAGGGTTGACGAACAAGACTCTTCAGTCTTCACACTTCTTCTTTTTTTCTTTGAAATTTCCATGATTTGTTGGTTACATTTTGCAGAACATGTTTCGAGTGGGAGTCCAGAAAATGGAACGTGATCGGGCTGACAGTGTGGCTGGTGATGTGCTCGATCTTCAGGGTGTGGATGTTGCCTATGCTGTTCCTCTTACCCTTTGTTTGGTATCGCCCTGAAAACTACTTCTTGATCCACTGTAAGATGAATATTCTAACCTCCTAATTGTTCCATAATTATTAAACATGAGCGTTCTTTTGTTCGTTAGATTCTACCATTCTGGCCAGGCCTAGTTATTAAATAAATGCAACAATACTCCCATACTACACTTTTACCATAGATCAATTTTAATTTATGACACAAGATATAGAAAACATGTGGATTGCGTATTCCAACGCATTTTCAACAATCCGTAAATTATAAACCATCCCACTGCAGTAATATATTTAGTATTGATGAATTTCAATGAAATGTATTTCATAGAAAATATTTTTTTTGGCTTAGTAAAACTAATAATATATATAGGTACTTGCTCTGACAATTAAGTAAATTCTCGAAATCACGCCAATTTCAGCGAAATACCAAGACAAATGAATAGTAAAATAACCTATTTTTGGGACGATAATTACTTTAAATGAATCTACGCTGTATATTACCTCACTTAATAAACCAATAAACCTCCCGATTTATGGTGCGTTGCAAATTTTCAATGATCAGATGAAATTATTCATTCAACGAATCCTATCAACTTATTGTCTCAAACTCCGATCTAATTCTATTCGATCATTGGAAAAATAACCTTAAGCAATGCTAAATACCGTTTATACTTAAATGCAACGCCATAGATGTATCTGAGGTACTTGGAGGGAATAATCGAGTGAATTCCCGCAAATGGTCCATTATTCTTCCATTTTGATAAATTCACCCGCCACGGAAATGACATCAGCTGTCTAACATCTAAACTATATTTATGTATCTATGATGCATGTGTATTGTGATTCAGTTACGGTAATTGTTTATGTAAAACACAGATAACACAATTCAATTTTGATATAAACGATTGCGTTGCGTTGTCTTTCGTTGTCAGTAATTTCACATACGTAGCAGCATTTTTTCTCTTACCACCAATATGTGCAGCCCTCTTCGAATAATTCCTATCGGTAAGTAACCAAGTTATGTAACCAGGTACAAAATAAGAAAATTTTCTCTTTTCTCGTAACCAGTTACAAACTAGTAAAAATATTTAAAGACATAGTAATATTTTTAAATAGTTACCATGATAGAATTGTTGTTATTGTTTTGTATTTAGCTAAGTTACAAAAAAAGATCCTTAGTTCTTATTTTGTAACAAAATGTTTTACCGTTTCGAGACAGAAAGTTGAATTCCTATAACATGTTGAGTTTGCAAAAAATGAATTTGCAGTACTACGTTGAATATGTACAGTCAGCTTGCCGGTGAACAATAACGAAAAATATTGACTAGTCTTATAGTTTGTAACGGGTAACGAGAAAAGATATAACTTTCTTCTTTTATAACTTCGCAGCGGTTACAAAAGATAGTTACAAAGGCGACCGAGAAGGTTTTAGTTTGTAACTGGTTACGATAAAAGAGGAAATTTAATTTTTTTGTACCTGGTTACAAAACTCGGTTACATACGCGGCCGAAAGGTAATAATTGGACACTTTTATTATACTAAGATTAACATGGTGTAACATAAGTCGGGATACAAAATTGACAAATATGGGAATCTATACGTTATTTTGAACAACATTTAATACGGGACCAACTTTGACCGCACCAGAAGAAAAATCTCCTTCTTCATACATTTTGGCTAGTTGATTGAAGACCTTTTACAAATAAAATACAAATACTCTTTATTGCACACCTCACACAAATGAATTAGTACAAACAGAAAGAAAACAGCAACATATAAGTAGGTAGAGGTGACAGGCGGTGTTATCCTTTTCCTATGAATTTTTATTCATACGAACAAGATGACATAGTCTTATGGTAAAAGTGTGTAAAAGTCATTACGTGGAAAGTGAATGACACAATAATATTTCAATATTATAACACCAACAAGTGTTCTATAGGTTTAAAGTCCTCCTCATCGGTTTCGATGACAGCGACCCCAACAAATCATGGATTTGCCCTACCATGAGCTCTTATGTGGCTGGTTAGGCCAAACTTGGTTTTGAACACTCTACTCATCTTGGCGTTCTACCATTTTTCACCGTATCAAATTGTTTGAGGAAAATCGCCTTAATAACCATAGACCGAAAACGCCAATTAAGGAAATAGAGGCCTAAACCCTCCTACGTGTACACGTATAATGCGTCTGGCCAGCTGTATTGTCACTCATAGGTTTATAGAATAAAAAAGAATAGAATAACAGTATTTTATGCTACAAGTGCACTCGGGTATGTCATAAAACTACGACCAAGAACACCGGGGGATGGGCAACAGCATCTTTGGAGTGCGGTGGAGATACTGCGATTGCCAATGTGGCGATTATGGCATATACCCCCCGTAAATTTGGGGAAGCCTATGTCCAACAGCGGACGTCCTTTGGCTGATATGGTGGTGGTGGATGCAACAAATACATAACAATCGTTCTCGAATGAATGATTCACACGATAATGCATTACGAACACACCTGATTATTTATTACAGTCTCTTAAAGTTGTTTGTTCTTAAACTAACCTTTTTTTTCTTTGATTACAGGGAAAACGTTTATTAAAAACGAAACTGTAGCAATCGTAGAAGACCAAAAACATGAAAAGGTGAGTTTAGCTTAACTTGTAAACATTTTACCTAAGGTGCAAGCATAATTTGCCATTTGGCATTAAGTCCGCCATTTGTACAATTACATTTTCAAGATTAAATAAATAAATAATTAAATGAATTAGGTTTTTTTCGGATAGGTACCAAATATAATTGGCGTTTACGCGTACAGCAAATGAAAATTACAACAAATTCAACTATAAAGCTACAGTTGCTTTTACAATTTCACAGGAAGAAAAGACGTCTTTCAGGCAGAAAATAAACTCCCTACAAGAAATGGTGCAGTCTGTTCAAAATAAAATTGGCAAATTAGCAAGTTTTGGGGAAAGCATAAAAAAGTAAGTCCAAATGTGTTAGACGATAAAATAATACGGACATAGTATTATTTTTATTTAATAAAATGTCTACATAGTCAAACAGACACAGGCAAGTTTTAGTAAGGCCGGTTTCGACCAAATAGGAATAAGAACAGGTTACACGCAAAAAAATGGACTAATCGTCGAACAAAGTATTCCTATTTTATCGAATCAACCTAAATAGTAGCAAAAACATTTGTACATTATTAGGGACTTAATTGTTTCTACATTTTAATAGATTCCTTTCTGTTACGATTTTTTTTTCATAGAAATTATGTGGGTAACTTTGGTAACACGAAGGAATCAATTAAAATGTAAACATAATTAAGTCGTTAACTATTTTTTTTATATACCCATTGATTACACAATAGGATGCAACAAGAAGATGGTGAAACGCCTCATTCTCCAGACGTATGGTGACCAGTGGGCTGGCAGCTATTTTAGCCAGAGGATTCGTTTTCCACAGAGAAAACCCTTTAGCCTGTGAGCAGAGGCATTAACTTATTATATGTTTAGTATATTTTTATTTATTTGTTTGTCTTCGTCTTATTGTTCTGTTACAATTGATTAATAAGTTATACACTTGTTTCAGTTTATATAACTTCACTGTTCCATTTCTGAGCTTACTAACGATAGCTGCAGTTTTGGTGATTACTTTGGTGATGTTCCTCATTCCTATCAATTATATATTCATGCTGTGGGGTAAGTTTAATGTGTAAATCTCCATTTGTACAACACGCTAATGTCCCAAAGATGATTAAGTTATGATAGTATGTTGAGTTGCTTCTATTTTATTGACCGAGCGCGAGCGAAGCGTCTCTGTTTCAGCATTCGACAAAAATTCTTCCGTATGTCTGTCTTTCTATCTGTCCGGATGTTCTCCTCTACAGGTCGCAGTTCTTAACCGATTCTCGTGAAGTTTTGTCAGCATGTTCGATAATTATGTAGACTTTTTATGTCGAGTCATTTTTTGGAAATTTTGAAATTATTATTTTTTTGCGAGTTCTACAGCTCACAGAGCCACTAGTTTATATGTATTAATTTAAAACATGTCTAACAGGTTATAATATAATTTGGGTTATTGTAATTATCGAATTGATCTCATCATTCATTTTTCAGGCATCCACAAATTTACTAGAAAAATTCTTCGCCCCAACAGAATACCAAACAACGAAATACTAGACTTACTATCCAGAGTGCCCGACGACGAAACTTTGGTAAGACATACAATATAACATACGTACCAGCTACCAAATACACCAACATTTTATAAAGGCTGTGTGGAGAGATAATGAAATTTTCTGCAATGCAGTAAAATTAAAAAATAGTTGCACTGAATATTCTGTGCGACGCTACCAAAAGCAGGAAGCTGACAGACGCCATGTCCGTTAACCAGATAAGTCAGACATACGTACTAAATTATTTGACTTTGACGGATCTGGTACAAAAATCTGGGCTCGTTTTGATTTTTTGACTGGATTTTGATATCTATCGACCAAATCATTTCTATTTTTCCTTCAGCTTCCAATTCCCTTAAGCTTTGCAATACCGGAAAATATTAACAATTTAATTTATTCCTTGAGCACATTAAAGATCCATTAGACATGTCGGTGAGTCATGATGTGTCAAGTCAAAAGATGTACTACGTTACCAAAATTAGATGTAACACTTGATCGACGATGAAACTCACCTAAATTATATTTTTCACCTCAGCGGCATGAACATGGCGGTTTTGCTGCTTGAAACCAGTAAGCCAAATGCAATTTTGCTACAAGCATGAAAATACCTTTTTTCGTATCGTAGGTTAGTCGCATACAAACTTGGAACATTTAAACTTCATTCTTTATGTTACTATTCCTTTGCGTTATAATTATGTTCTCGCCTCTGATGTGAAAAGTTTTATGTGATACATACAACTTTTTACAAAGATATTTGCATCTCATGTCTTTGAGTCCCTCGCTACGCACAAGATTCTAATTAAAGTATCTTTCCCTTGCACGGGACTCAACATCAACACTCGCAGCAAAAATCTACTTTGCTTTCTTGTTGAACCAATAACAATTTCACCTCAGCGGCACGAACATGGCGGTTTTGCTGCTTGAAACCAGTGAGCAAAATGCAATTTTGCTGCGAGCGTGAAAAAACTTTTTTCATATCGTAGGTTAGCCGCAGGTCATCTTTTCATAATGTAGGGTGTAATACAAACTTGGAACATTTAAACTTCATTCTCTCTGTCACTATTCTTTTGCGTTATAATATGTTCTCGCCGCTGAGATGAAAAGTTGTATGTATCACACGAGAGCAAAGATAGAATCTTTCGCTCGCTCGGGACTCAACATCACTCGCAGCAAAAATCTACTTTGCTCTCTTGTTGAACAAATAACTATTACTTACGATAGCGCTTTTGTTTTCCAGCTAAAGTGTCAAGAGTTGCCATTAGAAGAAACTTCAGAAGACGACGTAAAATGATAAATCTAAAGCTGCCTAACTTGGCGGGCGCAACCTGTATACGTCATTTTCTACCTTATATACCGATGGCATACTGAAGTTGCCTACATTTCGTTATGCAACTTACGCATTTGTCAGTGCGGAGACGGTACGCTATCTAATTAGCTGAATGCTGAAAACCATAGCATGTTAAAAATACTGGCCAAGTGCGTGTTGGACCACGCACAAAGAAGGGTTCCGTACCGACACCTGCTAATAAAAATAATAATAACCGTAGTATGGCATTTATTTTTCGAACCGTGAGATCTTTGAGAAGACAAGTACGGTTACCTCCTAATCTATATTTAAAACGACTATACTATACATCAAAAAAGGTCGTATCTTCAAGGAAACTCACGGCACTTTAGCGCTTTTGTCTGGGCAAGACAGTTTCTCAGCGATAACTCAAAGACCTTTAGACCTATCTTATTCAAACCTGACCTGAATTTTTAACTTCATAGTTTGGAAATTAGACACCTTCCTACCAAATTTCATAATTGTAGTGCTTATAGTTTTCTCTGTGACATATGGACGGACGGACGGACGGACGGACGGACAGACGGACAGACAGACAGACAGACATGACGAATCTATAAGGGTTTCGTTTTCGCCATTTTGGCTACGGAGCCTTAAAAAAGGTTATCAATTTAAAGTAAAACCAATTCAATTCATTAATTTGTTGTCACGATTTAATTTTGTAATAGATTTGTATGGTTATAGTTTATAAATAGTTATATGTCTGTGATGCGCGATTTATAAGATTGTTAAATAAAATGTATGTAAACTACGCCAGATCGCCAGCGGGGTAATTACACAACGTTCTCGAGCGTGCGTCAGGTAGATCTGAGGGCCTATACTCCGAACTTCGAAAATCGAACTTCATATCATGCCGTCCCTTTCACTCTTGTTTTATACATATATGACGGAAAGTGACGGCACGATACAAAACTCGATTTTCGAAGTTCGGAGTAGGCCCTCTGAATATTCTAAATGTCATTTTCCATACTACCTAAAAAAGGCATTTAACGTACAATCTAAATATCGTACGAAAAGTTACGTTATTGATTACCTGCTACGCGCAAAGGCAGCAATACCAAAAGTATTTTTGTTTCAAATTAAAGGGAAAAATTGAAAAATTTTATGCTCCGAGCAGGATTAAATTACATTTTTAAATTTTTCCCTTTAATTTGAAATTTTCGTTAGCAGCGTTACTGCTTTAGTACAAAATTAAGAATTTTGGTTTGTCTCTTTTAATTACTGTTTTATTTTTAAGTCTGAGAAAATGTTTCGTAGCTGTATTAAAAATATCGTTTGATATACAGACAGAAGTGTCATTTTCACTTGTAATTTTTTTTTTCTTTTCGAGTGAATATTTCCGAAAATATTCACTTTAGAAAAAATGTTTAATGAAGACCTCTATTCATTTTGAAAGACCTATCCAACAACACCCCACACTATAGGGTTGAAGAAAAAAAACATCCCTACTTTACGTGTAGGGGAAGTGTTCGTTTTATTCATTTATATATCCATACCATATTGCAGCTTTCTAGCACTAACAATCACAGAGCAAGCCCCAGACAGGCAGACGGACAGACAGACAGACAGACAGACAGACGGACGGACATGGCGAAACTATAAGGGTTCCTAGTTGACTATGGAACCCTAAAAATAAAGTATTGTTACGTATTTTTATTGAGTTTACTAAATTGGTTAACATTATTATGGCAAAATGCCCTGTTTTATTATAACGTCAGTCGAGTTAGATAATAAAATACTACAACATTGTACAGAAAGAAGAAAAAGTAAACAACAGTTACCACTATAAGACTAAAAATTCTACAACTATAAGGGGTGCTGGTGTTTGTGTAAATGAATGTAGTAGAGTATCCGACCACCACCACCACATCAGCCCTAGGACGTCCACTGCTGGACATAGGCCTCCCCCAATTTCATGGGGGGTAAATGCCATAATCGCCACGCTTGGCATGCGGGTTGGCGATCGCAGTATCTCCACCGCACTCTAGGAATGCTGCTGCCCATTCCCCGGTGGTCTTGGTCGTAGTAAAGTATGTGTAGAGAAAATGTGGGGGAGTGTGTAGGAGAGGGGGAAAGTGTGGAAGAGTCGATATTCTGACCAGAATAAACCAAACATTTACAAATTCTGAGAAAAAAAAGTAAAATTACAAAAAAGTGATGACGCCGTGATACGCCTACTTGTAAATTTGTAACTATACAAAATGGGCGGCGAATATTTCAAATTAATTCGCGCGCTCATTTCTACACGCAGAGAAGCTAACAAGTCAGAACGAGCACAAGAAACATATTGAAATCAAACTGACACACCTAGGTATACAGAACACGAGTATTAGAACATCGGCTTATAGTTAACAATTTGACACGGATAGTCGTCGATCAATGTACGCTTGTGGCTAATTTGCAAGTGCTGCATGTTAACAAGGGAACCATCCATATGTCAATTCAGCGTGTACTGAAACAATATGCACACGGCTTGCATGTGTGCATATTTACCGGTAACTGAATTATTTACCGGGTGGTTAAGAGTCCGCAGTAAGCTCGGTTCTCCGTACAAACGTAGTTACGCTCTCATTTTAAAACTCCATCCTAGAATAACATGAGACTTTGTATACACAATGCGATTCGGCATATCTGTGTCGGAAATAAGTTGCTGTTGCTTGAAATTATAATGGAGAAAAAATACTGTGGTTATTAAGGTTTTCATAAAAGACGTAACAAACTCAAAAACTCGCAGTATTTTTTTCTATTACAATTTCTAGCAACACAAACTAATTTCCGACCTAGGTATGGCGGCTCCCATTGTGCATACAAAGTTTCATGTTATTTCAGCAAGGCGTTTTACAATGAGAACGAAAGTACGTTTTTATGGAGAATCGAGGTCAGCAGAGCGTGCGGGGGACCTTAAGGCGACTTCCCAATTTGTCGGGAAGGATCGACATGCGGTATTTTGTTATTTGACGTGATGTCACAGAGATTTTCTCACTTGACGTGATACTGTCAGTATTCCATTTGCGCAGTAATAATAGCATACCTTAGACCAAGTAAAAAAAACTTAGACAGAATCGCAATGACGTGCCGTAAACGCCACGATTTTAACATATGCCCTAAAGGTAAACTTGCCATGATTACGGCACGTCACTGTGAATCCGCATTATCCTCGTATTTTGAGCAGCAGTGAGAAGAGACCGAAGGATTCTGATCAAACAGCTTACTAAATTTTGATTCTTTTGTTTTGTTTCGTTTACGCGTAGGTTGGCCCTTTCTCTGTTTTCTTTCAGTAGTTCCTCCTTGTTTTAGCCTGTGTTAGGTTTATTTACACTGTTCTCTGACTAGTATTGCAGGATTTCGTATGCTCCGAAGTACGTACATTCTAATTTACAGGAAATTCTTGCAAAATAATTTTCAGACGCTTTTAGTATACGACATCATGACATGACCGGTCCTGCGCCGGCGCAGGACCGGTCATTGTGGAAGTCTTTGGGGGAGGCCTATGTCCAGCAGTGGACGTCTTTCGGCTGACATGATGATGATGATGATGATCATGACATGACGTTTAGTATGTAATACAATATAATGAGTTTCTACTACTACAGTCGACGAGATAAGTATGTGGACGAAATACCTATGAAGGTAACAAATTAGTAATTTATACTTAGTTGGTTATATAGCAATCGCCTGAGTAAGAAAAAGTTAGAGAAAAATAATGTACTAACCGAGGAACAACATGGTTTTAGGAAATGTAGGAGCACGTCTCTAGCTACATTTAAATTAATCAAACGAATAATGGAATGCATTGGGAGTAGGTCCCCAGTCACTGTCCTATTTATGGACATGAGTAAGGCATTCGATTTCGTTTGTCACAAGCGTATGCTAATAAAACTATATAGATATGGTATTCGTGGTCCCGCACTAGAATGGATAGAGTCATACTTAACCAACAGAAGCCAGTGTGTGGAAACCCAAGGATATTGCCCAGTGAACAAAACTGTAAATAATTATAGATCAACCTTTATCCACAATGAATTTGGTGTACCTCAGGGCAGTATCCTGGGTCCTCTTCTCTTCCTATTGTACATAAACGATTTACCCAATGTACTATCACATGAGTGCTTATTATTCGCTGATGACACCACCATAATAATTGAAGGACAGGACAAGCAGGTCTACAATGACGTTATTAATTCAACCCTGGTGGAAGCAATCAACTGGTTAAGTGACAACAACCTCAAAGTAAATCTAGCTAATACCAATTACATTCAATTCCGAACCGTTAAAGGTTATACGAGTAAATTAAGCATAAACTATCAAGGAGAAACAATACAAGAGACGCGGTATACAAAGTTTTTGGGCATCACTGTTGATTCATGCTGCAGATGGAGTGAACATGTCCATACTGTGTGTACTAAAGTCAATAAATTTGTATTTGCATTGAGAAAAGTTAGCGAAGTAGTGTCAATTCAAGCAGCTTTAACAGCATATAATGGCTATATAGCACCAAGTCTTAGATATGGTATCGTAATATGGGGCAACTCAGTAGACAAAGGCAAACTATTTTTAATCCAAAAACGCTGTATAAGAGCAATGTTCGGCTTAAGGCGAACTGACACATGTCGCCCATATTTTAAGAATAATCACATCCTAACTCTGACATCCTTATATATATATGAAACTTGTGTGTTTGTATACCAACATAAAGATATGTTCCATCTCAAGCAGGACTCTGTACCTCATAAAATAAGATCTCAGTATATACATAAATTATACAGACCACCCGCCAGGTTGAAACTCATCTCCAAGAATACCCACATGATGTGTATAGAGATCTACAACAAATTACCTGATTCCTTTAAAAACCTGAACCTCAGCAGATTTAAACGTGTTATGAAACAGTGGCTAGTGGACAAATGTTTTTATTGTCTGAATGAATATTTTATGGACATTCCTTAAACGTGTTATTCTGTATGGTATACTGTATTATTTAATTCCACTCATCATAACAAAATAATAGTATTTGACATGTATTCTGACATAGGACCTATTTAATATGATCTCATTACCTATTTTTTTATCTTGTTTTGTAGTGTGTAAAGTGTGTACACCTGTTATGGTAATATTTAATGGGACCAGCTGTGTAGCAATAGCAATAAGAACTGCAACAGTAGAAACCTAAATATGTCACACAATAAATTTCATTTCATTTCATTTCATTTCATTTCAGAATACTCCCATACTCACTCAACAACACAATATGTAACATGAATTACCGTATATTATATTCGACTCGCTATATTTATACCTAATTTATAATTAAATCGTTAGGTGTACGAACGATGCTGTATATTTCATCCTGAGAACATCTTCCAAGGTTTCTGTACCATTTAATCAAATCGACATCCATAAACATACCAACCGGTTCTGGTGAAATAACTTAGTTTTCAACTTACATAATATGTAATTATATTTTATAGGCATAGCATGTTTTAATCAATCAACCACATGGAGCACATTTTGGTGACGAACAGGCAAATAAAACGACTCTTACTTTTCTAATATACATCATCACGTTTTATTAATACATCTAAATACTATTCTACGAAAGTACCATAGGTTTGTCTAGGTTAAAATATTTCGATACAGACGAATATAAATTATTTTTTTAATTAATCACAGACCATGATGCAACATTGTACAACATTACACTATATTTTTTAAACAATACGTAATGAACCTAATTCAATCGCGAATGATATGTAGGACAATGATTTAGAATCAAACTATAATGTCCTTGCCGAGCCGGTCGAATTCATTCGCAAAGTAAATCATATCCTTGTGGTCTAGAGCTGAGTTTTGGAAAACAATACGGAAGAAATTTACGAGATCACCTTGTGGCTGGTACGTGACCATCATACTTCCTTCCTTTATCATGCACTCCTTTATTTTCGGTGCAACCTTGTGCAACCTTTCTTTGTAATCTGGGTCGTTTTCGCGACCTCGGAGGCACTGCGGTACGTACCAGAACATGACGTTAGTGCACTCTGGTTGGTCGAGCACTAACCGGAAGCCCTCTCGCTGGCGGATATGGTCCAGGAAGAACTTCGCGTTGTCGAAAATCTTATCGATATGTTTCTCGAAACCGTCGGTGCCTTTCGCTTTCCACATGAACCAAAATTTGAGGACGTCAGCCCTTCGCCCGCATTGGATGTGCTTGTCGCCTGTGTCGTACGAAGTATCGTAGAATTTGTCCTTCTGAAAGAGGTACTTGGCATTGCAAGAATGACCCTCCTTGAGTACGTTCTTATGTCGAATTAGAAAAGTCGAGCATTGTTGCGGGGCCGCTAAGAGCTTATGAGGGTTCCACGTCACGGAGTCCGCCCTAGAAATAAAAATAACACCATATACTCGTAACTATCTATTTTATCTTAATCTCAATGACTTATAGTTTTGTTAAATTTTATTAATATGTATTGTATAATAACTTGTTATAAAGGTTGTTCACTTGTTTTAAAACCAAGGATTTGTTTAGCAAGAGATAATTAAGTGACGTGAATGTTTTATTCCATTGAATATTTTATCAATTTCGCAACACTTTTTACATTATTAATGGCGAGATTAAAGCATAGGTTTGAGATTAAGGTCAATTTATATTATAGCCATATTGGCAAAATTATAAAATAAATGACTACATGATAGGTATTAGAAGTTAGTATGACAGTTTCGGAATTTGTGTACCTAAAACAAAAATAAATTATTTATGGGTGTCATTTATTTTTGTTTTAGGTACACGAATTATGAAAGTAGGTAAGTGGTCTGATTCCACTGCCTTGACTGTACCCTAGTTTATCTAAGCTTAAACGCAAAGTAGTACGGAAATGACCAATCTTGAAAAAATATTGGTCTAATCAAAACTAAGTTTAACCTCAATTCAGCTTCACTGGCATATGGGATGAATCTTGGGATAAATGTTAGGGGAAATTGGAATCTGAAAGATAAGTTTATATTCCAATGCTTACAGAGCGTATTTTTAAACAAGATATATGTCAACTGAATGGGGAACATTTCGCTCTACGCCTACTCGACTGTGCCAAAAAAGGCAAAAACCAGTCTGTCAAAAAAGCTTGAAAGCGCAGCGTAATCGTTTCCACCGGAATTGATTGCGCATGAAGTGGTAGTCCGCAATCGGACGATGCCGCGATGCCGTCAATTTTCATTTGCGCCGCCACTCGTTTGTCTATGTCCTGACTTCGCAGTGCTTTTGCTGTATTGTGAACTCTGAATATTATTCCTATCAATTCCCTTTCTGTCGCTTTTTGATTTTCAGAGTTAGGCGATTTCCTGATTTGGCGGGGCGGGAGCGATATGTCATAGGTATTTTGCTCTTTGACGTGAATTTACCGATTGGAGATTTCCTCACTTGACGAAATACTGTCAGTAATACGTTTGCGCAGCAGTAATACCATGCGTAGAAGTGGGGCAGTACTGCATTAGTATCTTTTGACACTGAGAGCTGACAGTTTTTTGCATATCGTACCGCCCCCGCATCGACAAGTCAGGAAGGCGCCTTAGACCGGACTGGCAGGCTAAAAAGCAGCGTGTCTTTGTTAGAATATTTACTGCAGACTCAAAATAGTAAACTGGGACTACACACGTATTATTTTTATTTTTATATGCTTGCTTGTGTTTGTTTTATTTATCACTAGTATTGGTTATACAATATGAGGTTACTCTTTATGCTGTTTGCTATATGAAGTATATATTTACCTCTACAGATAGACACATGTCAATCTCTCTATACCTACTTTAACATAAATACGGTCTGTGTAAGTTTAGAAATATATTGATTTCAATTAAATGGCAAAGCCTAACACATAAAATCTTGGCTATCCCACACAATACCTCGTAACCCATCCTAATCTAATTCTAATTTCTCAATCAAATTAATATGTATGACGATTTATGCGTATATTATTGAGGAGGCGAAATGCATAACATGATCAATATGTAAGCATATAGAAGTTTATTTTACTCTACAATGCTTGTGCACCAAAAGAGCGTATTCCAAGCGCCCCAATTGTGTGGAAATGGAAAGTATCACCTTTCCACGCAGTGCGTTGTACTTTTCATTTTTGTAACTTCGTCGTCAGGCGAACGCAAAGAGTTTTTATTATTTGAGAAAAGTTTGAAAAAATTGACAATAAATATATAAGCATTAATCATAATCACATTAGATATATATTTTACGTATAGGTAGATATTTTGAGCTCTCATGTATTTAAAAACAAAAAGCCATTGCACTAATTAAGTTCGAAGTTTTTCAATCTAAATTTGTTTTAAAAATGTCGGTTGAAAGTGAAAAACCAGTTAAGAGTCCGCAGTAAGCTCGGTTCTCCATACAAACGTAGTTACGCTCTTATTTTAAAACGCCATGCTAGAATAATATGAAACTTTGTATACACAATTGGATCCGGCATATCTATGTCGGAAATTAGTTTCTGTTGCTTGAAATTTTAATAAAGAAAAAATACAGCGACTATTAAGGTTTTCATACAAGACGTAAAAAATGAGAGCGTAACTACGTTTGTATGGAGAATCGAGTCCAGCCGAGCGTACTGGTGGCTCTTAATTCAACCCCGGAAAATGTTGCTCTTGGCGGCTAAATCACGATAAACCTAAACCTTATTTTTTTGGGGTGGAATCTAAAAAGTGAAATGAATTTGCATATCTAAAACAGTAAAAAATGATTTTATGCCATAAATCTTGATTAAAAAAGTCATACGAGAAGTTTTTAAACGAAACTCTATAGAATTTCCTAGCAAAACAAGGTAAATTGAATAATCTACCTACATTTATATTAAATAAATTTATCAACCGTACCTACCACAATGCATAGTAAAATATTGTTACGTTTTTATACACGTGCATAAAGACAATTTTCGACTTGTGTCGCATTATAAATTCGCTCGCTCCGTTCGCTACTATGTACATATGTAAAAATGGCAGCCGTCGAAAATCACCCACTTTCCGCACTTGTTG
This sequence comes from Notocelia uddmanniana, assembly GCA_905163555.1. NCBI lineage: Eukaryota > Metazoa > Arthropoda > Insecta > Lepidoptera > Tortricidae > Notocelia > Notocelia uddmanniana. Next base: position 9,888,213 of record LR991064.1, read on the forward strand.
CAAAAATAACTATTGTACTCACTTATTTAATACTTTAATTCTGTATTTCCACCACCAGACCGGCCTCCCTGTGGTCTCCCCCGATTTAATGAGGGGTAAATGCCATAATCGCCATGTTTGGCATGCGGGTTTGACTATCGCAGTATCTCCACCGCACTCCAGGGATGCTGCTGCCCATACCCAGGTAGATTCTTTACTAAATACTAATTTATTTGCTTTTGGTAAAGTTGGATGGGGTCGAACAACATACTTCCACCAAATCTGAGACATTCTGCAGAAAGGCCAGGTCAAGAGTACCCTAAATCGGCGCGCATGCATATAGAATGTTATGAGAGTTCATGAAGCGAAGTTGTAAGTCAGGATCTTAGCAAATGGAAACCTGTGATCTCTGCCTACCCCTCTGGGAAGCAGGTGTGATTATATGAATGTGTGTATGTTCATATGTTAGAATCGCCACAATTTATCCAACTGTAACAACAACAAGCAAAGACTTACAGCTCGATACCGTTGAGCAAATGCCGATGCTTCTTCGACAACAGCGCTCCACCGCCCCACGCAGCGTCAACGTGGAGCCAAATATTGTGTTTCCTGCACAACGCAGAAATCGGCAGCAGCGGGTCAAAGGCACCATACACAGTGGTACCCGCTGTAGCGGTCACCAGGAACGGGGTAGCCCCGTCTTTGATGGCGTCTTCTATCTTCTTCTCCAGGTCAGTAACGTCGATCTTGCCCATCTGGTCGGTTTTGACGACGATGCAGTTGTCGGAGCCGATGCCCATGAAAGCGGCCAGCTTCTTGGTTGAGTAGTGGGCCAGCTCAGAAGTGAATAGGACGAGGCGTGGTACAGCGTAAACGCCTTTGGTCTGTGAACAGAATATATTGGAAATAACATATCAGTATGCAAACCTATTTGCATGATCAGTACCTATGTGTTGAGTATCGATTAAAATACTACCACAGGATAAGTAACAGTACAATACTACGTAGATCTTATACGACATTTTGAGATCATATAAAAATTTCTTGCAAAGTTTGTACGAAACTGATGACCTGTTTAGCCTGGTTGGTAGTGACTCTGCCTCCGAAGCTAGAGGTCCCGGGTTCGAATCCCGGCCAGGGCATTTATTTGTGCATTTTTCACGGATATTTGTTCTTGGGTCTTGGATGTTTTCTATGTATTTATGTATGTATTTATCTATATAAGTATGTATATCGTCGTCTAGTACCCATAGTACAAGCTTTGCTTAGTTTGGGACTAGGTCGATTTGTGTAAGATTGTGCCCCCAATATATACAAACCTACAGTCAGCGGCAGCATCTACTGGGATTTTTCCCGAGTAGCCGGGATGAGAATTTCCAGAAAACCATGCCTTACCCGGCCCTGTTGTTTTGCTGCTACTCGGGAAAATAAATACAGATTCCAGGATACAAGGGACTTGAAAATACAATACATAGGAAAATAGTTAATTGAGTGTATTACAAGGCAGCCAAAAGCAGTATTCAGCGAGGGTTAGCGCGTTATATCCCTAATGAAACGAAGGATTCAGATTCAGATATATGTAGTGATAAAATTACAAAATACACGTCATGATTATTAAAACTAATAGGGTTACAGTTTCATGCTGTTGTGGGTAAGGGTTCCAGAACAGAATCCCAACCATAGCGAGGGATTCAAAGCGCCATGTCCGAGTTAGAAATAATTTTGCTACCGTGTGATACTCTCGTCTTTTCACTTTTCCTACGAGAAAGAGGAAAGTAAGTAAAAGACCACACATATATTACACTTCATATGGCAACATATTAAAAAATATATTGTTCATAGTTGTCAATATTTATTTTGTACCCAATTTTTTAAAATAAATAAGATATTGAAAAAAAATTTATAGGTGAAAAACTTAAGAAAATGACCTGTTGTATGTAGTTGTAACGTGTTCGAATAGGCGTTTGTTTTATTTTTGATGCATATTTTAAATATGTAATGTCTATTAGAACACGCTACAACTACATACAATAGGTCGTTTTCTTTTTTTTACCTATAAGTACATACATAATATGTATATAGATATATTTATTACATTACCTATATTAGAAGGGGACACACTAAGACAAAGTGATAACCTTTCGGCACGCGTTCTCGGCCACAGATGAATACGCAGTATCTCCTATCGGCGGTTGTTGTGACAAATTGATAGGTGTGTAAAACGCTTATGACATATTTTGTTTTTTTCGAGGTTGACATATTTAGATTTTTTGAGGAACTTGACATTAATCTTATCTTATCTTAGAACCTACAGGATTGCGTACCTACGGTACGGTTTCAGAGTAATTTCCTCCCTCGGACGCTCCGGTTGTGAAATGATCTCGCGGCCGAGGTTTTCCCGAGTGACAGTATGGGGTTCTTCAAGAAAGGGGTGTCTAATTTATTAAAGAGTTGGCAAAGCACATGTGACACCGCTGGAGTTGCATGCGTCCATAGCCTGCGGCGACCACTTACCATCAAATAATTCTTAAGAAAAGTCTTCTCTAGCCCATTTAGAGGGGGCAAAACTCGTGTTTGATCCCTGTAATTTGCCAGGGTGCAAAATACTATTTTGCTCCTAGTCGGCAGAAATGAAAAATTAAGTTTTGTTTCCTCTAAACGGGGTTTTACGAAGTCGCGGACAATAATGTATTTTGATTAATGTAACTATATATGTAGTCATAGCTGGGCACCGTCAATCAAACAGTTAACTTCGTTAATCGCTAATCCGTTAAATAAAAAGTTAACTTCGTTAAAAGTTAAAGCGTTACATATTAAAAGATTTAACGGTATTTAACGTTAATCGTTAATCCGTTAACTCGTTATTGAAATTGTATTTTATACGCCTTTGGGTTACTTATTTGCTTATACTAAATATTAATGTAGGTTATTGACGGAATGTACATAATATCATATTCATTTATAAGTCTTCGACATCTTAAAGATATCCCAATTTCATCTTAAAAAAGCCTGAGCCCACATGCCACCTAGTTCCCACTATTGGCGTAAGTACCTACTAGTTTAAATTAATCTAACTGCCATTTGACCTTTCAACCTAAAGAAGAAACTAGGCTTTGAAGGAGTTAGGAGCTCCGTCAAATTAGTGGGCAAGTTGATTGTTAGAACCTTAGTCATAGACAAAAAACTGGTTCAACGACTTAGCGTGCCCTCAAAAGCATGGAAAAGCTCAGTTTATATCCACTGAAAGCCGCCAATTTGCTTAACCCACATAATCAATGCAGTCGTTCAGGTACCACTAGGCTATGAGCGCTTCACTGAAAAGCTACCTGTAAACATCTAATGATATTCCGCACAGAAGTTCCGGATAAATCGTCGGCCCGAGCCAGGAGGCCAATTCTCGGGCCGTTCTAGATGATGTCTATTCAAAATGATCTCGAATGACGCAATGTCTATTGAAAAATCTCACCAAAATGTCGAACACAGCAAATTTTTTATTCTAGGCCACGATCGAAATCATGTCGAACGACGATCTCAATGTCTATGTTGTAATAAGCGTTCCGTTTTTTTCGATTGTATTATTTTATAATCGAGTAGATATTTTTATAAGCTTTTCCACTTAATTAAATATATTTTATATCAAAAACCCAAGTATTATTATTTTTTCAATAATCTAATTCATTATTTTGGTGATTTAACACCTCAAACATATTTTCGGGTATTTGCTCGTTTATGTACTACGTTAAATGGAACGCATAAAAATTGTTTTGACTTGACAGTTTTGAGTCAAAGACTACTTGCAATATTTGAGAGCTGTCAATATTTTCCGCCAACCGCCATTGCACCACTGAACCTATCAAAAATATTTAAAAGACTTTAGCCATAAATCATTTAAATGAATCGACATATTTTTCGCAAATATGTTGCTGCTGTAAACTGTCGATCAACTACTTAAGTGGTCAATATTTACCGCCTCTAGCAGATCAAATGTCAAAAATATTGTGAAAATAGCATCTCGATCGCTACTGACCACTCGTTGCATCTCGAAAGCTGGGAGTAGACATATCTCGAGTGTGAGATTTCGAGAATACGCAAATGGGTTTTCGATCGACATCCGCCATTTTTTATCGAGATATGTCTAATAGACATCATCACTAACGGCCCGAGAATTGGCCTCCAGGGCTAAAATTCACGACCTCGTATAGAGTTGTAATGAACTACTGTATAGACTCAGGAAAGCACCGTATAAATGAATTAATTATCTTAGTCTACCCTAGCTAGCATGATAGCTTATACTACCACGTTTTATGTGACGTTTTAGTAAATTCAATTCGGCCATATAACGTGACGGTATACGCGATCATGCTAGCTGAGCTGATTCGGATACAAAAATAACATCTAAATATATAAAAGAAGAAACTGACTGACTGACTGACTGACTGACTGACTGACTGACTGACTGACTGACTGACATATCAACGCACAGCCCAAACCGCTGGTCCTAGAGATTCCAAATTTGGCACGTAGGTTCCTTATAAGGTCTAGGGGTGCACTAAGAAAGGATTTTTCAAAATTCAACCCCTAAGGGGGTGAAATGGGGGTCCGAAGTTTGTATGGGGAAACAAGATTAGCTGGACTATTTTATTCGAAACTTCACAGGAGTATTTCTAACGATAAATGAGTAAACACGTGTTTCAGGTTTTTTGAAAAATCAACCCCTAAAAGGGGGAAATGTGGTGACAAATTCTGATAATCGACATGGGTATTGTTTTTATGGTTTATTAGGTCGCTGATAACGAAAATAACAAGGATTTTAAAATCCCACGTGGTGGACGTGAAATACCATCCCCTCCTGTCGGGGTGCGAGGGGGATGAAATGTCTAAATATTAATATGGGTGTCGTTTTTGTGGTTTTTTGGGACGTTAATTACGAAAATGGCATCGGTTTTGAAATTAAATATTGTGGACATGAAAACTTGAAAGTTTGTGCCAAATTGCAAGAAATAACTGACTGACTGAGTGACTAACATATCAACGCACAGCGCGAACTGCTGATTCTAGAGATTCCAAATTTAGTATGTAGGTTCCATATAAGGTCTTGAGGTGCATTAAGAAAGGATTTTATTTATTTATTTATTTATTTATTTAATCCTTTGGGAAACAAACAGGCAAATATAACACACATAATTAATCATGACACAAGTTCATACTCGTAAGCCAAATAGTTTCCACTACTAATCAATAACATCTGTTGCTCAGATCGAAATAACAAAATAACAATTTCATGCAAATTCAAGACGAGACTGTAGACATTCATATTAATATTAACAGGGGAAACATATATCAACAACTGTAATATACATAGAGAAACATTTACTCTAGAATACATCTGTAATTCTTTTATTTATTTATTTATTTATTTATTTATTTTTTATAGCAGAAACAAATTGTTGTAGAGATAGGTGGAAAATATCAATATCATTGAATTTATTATTGTAAGATTTGCAAGCTCTGGATAGAAACTTATTTCTTGCATATGCGGTACGACCAGAGTTAATTGCGAATAAACTAGAGGAACGCGTTCGCCGATCAGGACATCGTAGTGCTATTTTTGAGAGAAGGTTAGGAGAATCAACAAGGCCATTTAAAATTTTGTACAAAAATATCTGATCTCGAATTTCACGACGTGTTTGAAGAGACTCAAAATCGTTGGTATTCATTTTATTAAATTTATATCTCATTCTTCTAATAAATTTATTTTGAATACTTTCAATTGTATTAATATGAACGTTAAAATGAGGATTCCAGATTGTAGTGGCGGATTTTTCAAAATTCTACCCCTAAGGGGGTGAAATGGGGGTCCGAAGTTTGTATAGGAAATCAAGATTAGTTAGATTATTTTATTCGAAACTTCACAGGAGTATTTCTAACGATAAATCAGTAAACATGTGTTTCAGGTTTTTTGAGAAATCAACCCCTAAAAGGGGGAAAGGTGGTGACAAATTCTGAAAATCGATATGGGTGTGGTTTCTATGGTTTATCGGGTCGCTGATTACGAAAACAACAACAATTTTAAAATCCCATGTGGAGGACGTGAAATACCATCCCCTTTGTTGGGGTCCGAGGGGGTTGGAATGTCTAAATATTAATATGGGTGTGATTTTTATGATTTCTTGGGTCGTTAATTTCGAAAATGGCGTTGATTTTGAAATTTAATATTGCGGGCATGAAAACTTAAAAGTAGGTGCCAAATTGCACAAAATCAACGCACAGCCCAAACTGCTGGTTCGAGACTCGAGAGATACCAAATTTGGCATGTAGGTTCCTTATAAGGTCTAAAGGCGCATGATGTGCCGTGAATTCCCTATGAAGAATTCACGACCTTTCTTGAGTCAATGTAAGGTATTGTAAGTTATTTTATTAATTAGTGCCGCCCGATACAATTTCGACAAAAATCGATATTTGAGCGTCCGAGAGGTCCCCAAATACGACACCGAGGTAAAATTTGAAAAAAGTGGTGGCAATATTGATTTTCTTCATTTCCGTCCCGATTTCATTCAAAATAGAAATCTGAGCGTCCGAGATGTCTCTTAATAAGAATCCGAGGTAAAATTTGGAAAAAGTCGTAGGCATATTGATTTTCTTCATTTTCTTCCCGATTTCGTTCAAAATCGATATCTGAGCGTCCGACAGGTCTCGTAATACGAATGCGAGGTAAAATTTGGAAAAAGTGGCGACCATATTGATTTTTTCCCCTTCGGTCCCCGAATTCGTTAAAAATCTATATCTGAGCGTCCGAGAGGTCTCTTAATACGAATCCGAGGTAAAATTTGGAAAAAGTCGCAGCCATATTGATTTTTTCATCTTCTTCCTCATTTCGTTCAAAATCGATATCTGAGCGTCCGAGAGGTCCCCGAATACGAATCCGAGGTAAAATTTGGAAAAAGTGGCAGCCATATTGATTTTCTTCATTTCCAATCCGATTTCGTTCAAAATCGATATCTGAGCGTCCGAGAGGTCCCCTAATACGAATCCGAGGTAAAATTTGGGAAAAGTGGTGGCCATATTGATTTCCTTCATTTTCGTCCCGATTTCGTTCAAAATCGATATCTGTGTGTCCGAGAGGTCCCCTAATACGAATCCGAGGTAAAATTTGGAAAAAGTGGTGGCCATATTGATTTCCTTCATTTTCGTCCCGATTTCGATCAAAATCGATATCTGTGTGTCCGAGAGGTCTCTTAATACAAATCCGAGGTAAAATTTGTGAAAGTGGCGTACATACTGATTATCTTTTTTTTCGTCCCGATTTCGTTCAAAATCGATATCTGAGCGTCTGAGAGGTCTCTGAATACGAATCTGAGGTAAAATTTGGCACTCCATACATGCCTGTATAAAAAAAAAATTTACTATATAGGCGTGTGGGGTATCTATGGACTTGCTTTTAAAAACGACATAGAGGTTTCGATATTTTTTTCCATTTAAATCAACAAGTACGGTTGCCAGTTTTTGTTGCACTTTTAGCACCACCCAGGGGTCACGTGTAGGGTAACGGTGGGTACTCCCTACGGACGTGGTGCAACTTCCCCCCCCCCCCCCCCCCCTTTGTCAAGTGAGTGGGCAACTTGACTGTTAGAAGTTCGCAAGCCGCTCGAAGGCCTCTAACTTGGCTTAACGAATGCAGCCGGGACCAACGGCTTAGCGTGCCTTCCAAAGCACGAGAGTCATTTAGTAACCACTCAAAGTGATCACCCATCCAAGAACTGACCTGCGCCCACATTGCTTAACCTCGCACACCACACGCGGTAGGCGGGTGCCGCTGGGCCACGAGCGCTCTAAATTCTTGATAGTTTGTGCCAATTTGCAATTCAATCGGTCCAGTAAAAGCAACTTGGTTGTAACAGACGGACTGAAGTAAGGAGTGCGAATGGAAGTGAGGCCAAATTTTCTTTTTGGATGCTCCAATGGGAACTGGGAAAATCTACGTAATAAATTTAATTTTGGGAAAAATAAATGTTACACGTGATATTGAATTAGCCGTATTTCTGTACTTCAAAGGACCAGAGTTTATGACCGCTGCGCGCTGCTTGGTCGTTTACAGACCTATCGGTGTTACTGTAGTACACAGATACTTTTACTAAGGGCCATGCTTTTATTTCATCGGCCCTTTCCCCTTCGGCCTCTCGGAAATGTATGATAATAGTTTTCGATCCTTATTTTTGGCAAAATCAAATGAAATTCAACAGTTTGCCGGTTCTCAGAATGTATACTGACTTTTCATCTGTTCATCTGTTAATGAATCACAATCACCAAACTTCGTATACCGAAACGCCCAGAATGTAACAACTACTTTTCTGGAGACCGCATCTAAATCGGTTCAGCCAAACGCGAGATAGTCGTGGACAAACATACGAACCTGTTTTTTGTAGACGGTCAAAAATTTCGCTTAGTACGCGGGCGAAGCCGCGGGCAAATGCTAGTAATCACATAAATCGGCCACGGTTTTCATCACACGATAGATGTCCTAGTCAAAAAGTGTTTGGTGGCACAGTTTAATATCTATTGTTTTGGCGAATAGTAGGTAGTACTTCATTAACGATTAATGGACTTACGGCAAGTTAACGGAAGTTAATAAGTCCGTTAACAATTTTGGAGTTAAAAAAAACGTAAAGCCAATGTTTTTCCAATATTTACATTATATGTAATTTGGAATAACTGGGTAACTGGGAATTCCCAGGAACGAAATATTCCCGGGAACGGAAAAAGCCCGGGTATTCGAAAATTCTAGTAGCGACGCGAACAAAGGGAGTCAAATTTATCAATACACGGCTTTATTACTGAAAGTAAAAGTATACGTCAATTCTCATAACATAAACACTACTTATTATGTATTTATGCCATTGACCCTTAAGAGTTATGAATGTTACATAAACTGGATAAGGTCAACGAACTCTCATCAAGAATACATAATTACTAGATGAAAGCCCGGCTTCGCTCGGGTGAAATAAATAAAGTAAACATTTATTCGTGACTGTTATGCAAACGACGAAAGAAATAGTGTACTAAAATGTATAAAATAAAAACATTACAACAACGGATTATGATTGAACTTCGTATACAAATATAGTCTGTAGTCTGGATTAACATATGGAATAGGGAGTAAAAGATTACGCTGACGACGTCACGGTCAAGTTAATCCTAAGCATTTTTGTAAGGGTAATATTTAAAGGCACATAAAAAATTTGACACCGTAATCAGTACTGATTTGTATAGCTAAAATACTAATCGTTCATTAAAATTCAGTTCAGATGTGCAATTGTTAAATATTGATGTGCCAATCAGTATTTTTGGTGCGAAGTCAGAGCTGCTAACGCGAACGAAAACAAATGAAGTTCGTGTATCTCCCTCTCTGTCGAACTTGCAAAATCGAGCGACACAGAGGGAAATACACGATGTTCGTTCGTTTTTGTTTCGCGGTAGCAGCTCTCTATTCTCCGCTAAATTCTATTAAGTGGGGCCCTTTACACTCAATATTATGTGTCAATATTATTGCGATTTTTAAAATTGTATGGGGTCTGTTAAACGCTTAATATTATCACAATACTGGTGTGTCAATATTATCGTGGTTTTCAAAATTTTATGGATTTTTATTCAATATTCATTGCACGTGATACGGATCGTGATATGAGTATATAGCGTGATAATAATAACCATGTAACAGGCCCCTATGGATGTTGCTTCAATATTCAGTGCTTCACGTGATAATAATAACAGTTAGTAATATTTTCTCCAATTAATGGAAGCTGTTTAACAGCTTGTTCCGTTTTGCCAAAGGTATTTCACATTTCGACACGCGCACCATCCAGGAATAGGATCTGTCAGACCAGAGGGCCTACCGCGATCTGAAAACGAAGTATTTCCCTCTCCGCGCTCGAATATGCAAGTGCGACAGAGAGGCATATATATTTAGTTTTCGGTTGGTAGCACTTTAGTCCGAGCGCGGCGGACGGTCAAAGAAAGTAAAAGAACATTTCGTGTGTTGTCTGTCACACATATAATTTTTTAATTTCCCATCGACCTATGAACTTGAAATTAGGTGATAATGTTTATTATGAAGTATATTTCACCAAAAATATAAATATATTGATAAATCACATTTGTTTTTTAGTTGTACGGAACCCTCAGTGCGCGAGTCCGACGCACTTGGCCGGTTTTTCTTACATTTTGAATTTTATTTCTCATATAGTAAAATACCCTATTCGTGTTGAAGCTGACGCCTGAGGGCCTACCGCGAACCAAAAACGAACTATCTTCCTCTCTGTCGTTCGAATATACATGTGCGAGAGAGAGGCAGATACTTCGTTTTCGGTTCGCGGTAGCGCCTCTTACGTCCGAGCGCGGCGAACGGCATGAGCTGGAGGTCTACTCCGAAATTCAAAATCCTAACTTCGTATGGTGCCGTCCCTTTCACTCTCCTGTCATAGACTATATGAGTGAAAGGGACGGCACCATACGAAGTTCGGATTTCGAATTTCAGAGTAGACCCCCAGTACCACTAAGTTATAAGATAGAGCGAGATAGGGATAGAATTTTGCTAGATGTTTAAAAGCCATAAGTCACCTAGTAGTTTGTCACAACAAAATAGAGAAGCAGCTTTAAGATGGCGGACAGACTCAACAAACATTCAAGTGGTGTCCTTTACACGATTAATATTATCACAATACTGGGGTGTCAATATTATCGCAGTTTTCAAATTTGTATGGATTCTGCTTCAATATTCACGTGATACTTATCGTGATATGAATGTATCACGTGATAATAATAACCATGTAACAGGCCCCATACATTCGCTTTGAAGGCGGTTGTTGTGACAATCAGTCTAGCTAGCACGATAGATTATACCGTTGCTTTATGTGACGTTTTAATACATTTCGCCCATATAACGTGACGGTATAAGTTATCGTGCTAGCTAGGCTGATAGGTGTATAGAACGCTTGAAAACTACAAAAACAAAACGCTGCAGACGCGGCTAGCCGAATCCACACAATGGGCGATGATGGCCCATCGCCCAGAACGCAGGCCAGCAACCTGGCCAACACACCGGACGCAAACATAGTTTACAATTTCCGAACGTACCCAACCCGACGCTGTCAACCAACGAATTTAATATGGCCGACCATTTGTCATAAAATTAACACTTTTCAATGCAAAATACGCGACAATCCGAATTTTGCGGATACATATGTTCAACTCGAAATCGTTATTTTTATACGTTCTTCAATTTGAGACAGGTCTCGTTCGGGTCTACCGTACCCCTGCACGAAATTATTAATATAGATGAGTCTGAATCTGTCCATTTCTGCACGAGGTCAGTAATGGTTGCGTAAATTGCACTTATTTATAAGCGAGTACAATGCATTTATCCTGTATTTTTACCCGACTGCGCCAGAAGGAGGGTTATGTTTTTCGAGAGAATGTATGTATGTGTATATGTATAATTGTTTGGGACGCTCTGCAGCCTGCACGGCTCGATGGATTCTACCTTGAGAGGTGTCGTTAGATTCGTCTTTACTGTGAGAGTGACACTGGGTATATTAAAATAAATAAATAAAAAACAAAATGGCTGATTTTTGACGCTAAATTCCATATTACACCGAAACACAGTCAAGTTTTTTATATTTTTAATTAATTAGTCTTGTTTTACTACAATAGATAAACTACGGATCTTCATATAATAGTTACGAAAAGTTAAATACATTGAATACATCGATTGTTTTAAAATACAGTAAGACTTCCCGTTGTTTACATTTCTTTTTTTTGTAGTGCATGAATTGGATAACTTATCTTTTTGGCTGATATTTTAGATATATACGTATCCACCACCATATCAGCCAAAGGACGTCCACTGCTGAACATTGGCCTCCCCCAAATTCACGGAGGTATAATCGCCACGCTTGGCATGCGGGTTGGCGATCGCAGTATCTCCACCGCACTCCAGGGATGCTGCTGCCCATCCCCCGGTGGTCTTGGTCGTACTTTTAGGACATACCCGGGTCCAGGATACGTATATATTTAAGTTATTTATTCTTCACAAAGTTCACATTACATTTTTTACTGTCGATCACCTGTCGATAATCTACTTTTATTGCTTGTGCAGAATTATTTAATTTCACAAAGAAATTTCGTTCACCTGACAAATGTAACGCAATGTTCAAAAATATCACCCACGCTTAACAACAGTCCTATACCTTGTAATCTGCTACTTCAACCATTTGATATTTAAGAATTGACATATGTAGTGATGAGGCTTAAGACGTATCGTTTGTCAAATGAAGCGATTATTAACAAATGGTTGATTGAATCGATTTACGGCCGATTTTTGAAATGTTTTTATGATTATATATTTTATATCACATGATTGTATCAGTCTCCTCAAACAAAAAAAGGTTATTTATTATGTATGGCGATCTTTGTATATTCCATATAATAAGAATCATTTTAAGAAGAAACATGGAAGTCAGACATATTCTCTTAATCGCGTCATCGCTATGCTGATGCCGTAGCTGGTCGGTCTGTCTGTCGTTTATGTCAATCAATAAATTTTGCACATATTTTCGAACTTTACGGAGTTTTACTAATATTTAGGTGTACAGCGTCATCAAAGAGGTTTTCGAACCGTTTCTAGTGTAAATTCGAACCACACATGTGAACACCGCGAAACATGACTGTTATATGTGTTTGGCACGCCGAGTGGAATAAAAACCCGTAGTATTACTCGCGCTGAACGCAAGGCAGAAGCAAAAGTGTCGACGCCTGCGAAGGCACCAGGCTCTTCACCAGTATCGCTGACATGTCATGCCGCAGACACGACGTTCGTGGCAGGCAGCAGCTGTATGTCAAATAAGGCGCTGTCGTTGGACGACGGTGTGCCGCACCCGCTGTCACCGCATAATAAGGTACCGTCCGCATCCACATCCATGTCAGCAGGAAAGAAGCGGCTGGAACTAAAAGCCAAACAACGAAAAGCGTTGATTGAACTTCAGTGCGATATAGAGTGACATCTGGTACAAACAAGTAAACCAACATCTCCATAGAAAAATTCGTACTTCGAGCTGAAAGGCCCCTGGTATCAATGGCTCTTATGTTGTATATGTTTTTACAGATTACACAGATTTTTCTGTCATTTATTATGTCAATCAATAAAATTGCGCATATTTTCCAACTTTACAGAGTTTTACTGATACAACGCTGATTTACAGCGTCAGCAGATTTTATTTGTTATACATTTATCGTTATAAATATATGCGTACCTAACAGATGTCTATCAATTTACGGATATATCTTCTGAATCGAAACGACAGACTTGGTCACAACACTAGTTTTAAAAAGAAAACGACATAACACGTAACTGTTTGGGTGGTGAATTATTATCGTAAAATACTCAACAACAATGAACTAAAAAATGTAACATAACTTAAATTATGTTTAAGATGAGCAAAATATTATTTTTATTTCCTTGAAAAGCCCTGAAACTATTACGTGATTTTATTCATAATCCCGATAAGTCTTGCGTGTGTACGTTCAATGGGTGTTGTGATGTGTCAAATGGTTGAAGTAACAGATTACAAGGTATAGTACAAACTATAGAGACGTGTCTGCCAATTTTAAGCCCGTTGTCAAAGAGTATTGCGGGTGACTATATACAGGGTGTGGCCTGTAATAGGAGCAATAAATTTAAAGGACGCTTCCTTAGAGCACCTGCAGTAACCTATAGTGTCCAAAAAAATTTATCTTTTTTCAATTGGGAGAAATTTTGATCTAAAGTTACGACCTCCAAGTAATGGATCTTGGCACCCAGAGATTATAGCGCGGCAGTCAATGCTGATTTTGAGGTTGCTTCAAGTTATGACTCATAATTGTTGTCGCATTTTTGGTTTAAAAGAATATTTTTGGGATTTTTAATTTTTTTTATAAATGTTTAGTGTTTTTGAATAAATTGTTATTAATATCACTCCAGTAGAGTAAAAAAGTACATATAAGCTACATTTCCGAAAAAAAAACCTAAAAAAAACCTTTTTTTTCAATTAAAATCATTTGGAAATAATTGCTGGAGAGCTCAATAGTGTACCGTTTAATTTTTTGGTCCTATTACATTCCATACCATATGTTCGAGGGGAAATATGGCTTTAAGGCCAGATTTATACACTATAATTTTTACATCAATTATGAGAAAATAAATAAACAAAGATTAACTTACAACAGAAAATATTATATTTTCGCCGTACAGAAAATATTATTTACTTTTGGCGGTTGTTTTTTATAAACTGCTTTAACACAGATACAAAATATAGGCACATACTGTTTTCAGAAATTATTTCTTTCCTGATTGGTGAATCTTAACATACGTGTCTGATTGGTTGATACCAAATACATAGCTTGTTAAGAGCTAAACAATTAAGCAAATTAAAAAAAAACTCAACACTTCGATTTGCTGGCGATGTGTATTGGGATGTGTGGATTGAATTATGGTGAAGTATTTTGATTGGACAAATTAAAACGTTATGTCAGTCATAATCTTTCAGTGCCAGGAACCCCCTCGGCGAGCAGTCGTAGGCGCTTCTCTCGACATACGGGATTTCGCATGTTATCGGCTACGAGGGTAGCGCAACGAAATTGTTGGCACTGAAAGGGCTAGGGACTAAGTAAAATGGATGGGATTTTAATCCCGCTCACGACACACTTTTCGATCATGAGAAGAACAAAAAAATTGAAAAATTGAAGTGAGAGTAATATTAGCCGATAAAATTCACGTTTGGCGAAACGGTTATTAATGTTTAATGTACCATACTTTTTTCTGGAAATAAATAAAAAAAAAAACATCTCGAGGCCACTTTATTTTCATTGAAATGCTATTCAGTGCCATAATAGTGACAATACTCTCGCTGACTAACAAACATCTCTATGGGAATAAGGAAGTAACAGTTTTCACAACATATTAACGGTCTTTCACTGTTTCATACGCTAATAAAGGAAACGGCAAAGCGACGATTTTAACATCAAGAAGCCGAAACGCCAAAAATCCTACACTAAATAAAGTGTTGCGGAAGTCAGAAAACTTATCCGGGTCGCTTTACACTTTAAAACAGATAAAACTAAGTAAACAATCCGGTACACACCAAACACCAAGGTTTATTCAAAGTATAGCACGCGATTGCCTATCGAGGTTAAGGTAACTACCGAATGCTAGGTTTCCTGCAAAAACGGTAATCAACTCTTAGCTGGGCTCATAATGATTACAGATTACTAGATAAAGTCTAACTGATGCCTAATTGGGTAACGGGTTAATAACGTTTACAGAGACTATCAACTTCTTAATAATAGTTTCTACCAAATGTGCCTCGCCATGAATTCACTGACATAATTATTTAATGCTGCAAATTGTGAGTCACAATTAACTCGCAGTTGGTTATCCAAACATGCAAAAATGCAAAATAAAATGATCAAAGGATGATCTTTTTATGACTGCCACCATCATCGGACTATCGGTCTTTTATCTGGCGATTCACGGATTCAAGCATTTTGGGTTTGAACTAAATTATTAGGCTCTTAAAATTTTGCCTGTTGTAAAACATGCCTGCCCCCTGTATATTTAAACTTACTGTAACTACGAAAACGGATTTTATTTCAACAGCCATCATATATCAACACTAACTGTTGCCCGCGACTTCGCGTCTTCGCTCCTATTGGACGCAGCGTGATTTTATTATAGCCTAAAGCCTTCCTCGATAAATGGACTATCCAAAACAAAAAGAATTTTTCAATTCGAACCAGTAGTTCCTGAGATTAGCGCGTTCAAACAAACAAACAAATTCTTCAGCTTTATAATATTAGTATAGATTTGTAATATACATACGAAGTGGTACGAAAGCGTAAATATGCCACATCCATATAAATATGTTGACGGCAGAAATCAAACCCAGCCGTAATAATCGCATAAGTAAAATTATAAACAAAAAAATCATCATTTTATTCACCATTGATATTATGTAATGTAATAATAATACTATAAAAAATACGTGGTCACTTTCAAACTGCAACATTCGGTTTCCTCTCGCGCATTGTTTACACATAAACAACTAATAATGACACATTTGGATGATAGACCTTTGATAGACGTACGTCACCAGCACTTAGTAACTCTTGCCACAGATTATTCGGTACTAGGAAAATAAGTATCAGGAAGAGTTTTATTCCTTTTTCATCTAAACTTTTAACAATTTAGCGTCATTGTAACGAATGAAATGAAAATGAATAGTACACTTATTACTACGTAAAATGAATAGTACACTTATTACTGCCAAACAAACTTCTATTTCTCGTTTCTTGATAGATTACCGGGATTTCAATTAGGTATTCCCTAGGTCTTAAGAGTTTTTAAGCTTTAAGCGATGAAACAGGCGTAACGGAACGGACGTACCTAAACTAATGTGTTAGTGTTATCTACCCTTTTCTCAAACATGCACGGCAGGAATGGAAATAAGCAGGCGCGCACCCTTTTTAATGAATGTTATACCATTGTTATTACCCCACCAAGCCCACCGGGGGATGGGCAGCAGCATCCCTGGATTGCGGTGGAGATACTGCGATCGCCAAGCTACACGCCAAGCGTGGCGATTATGGCATTTACCCCCCATGAAATTGTGGGAGGCCTATGTCCACAGTGGACGCCCTTCGACTGATATGGTGGTGGTGGTTATTACTCCGTCACTGCTGGGCTAAGCCGCCTCTCATTTTATGAAATTAACTCGTTTTTTTTTTACTTTTACGTACCTTTGTCTCCGGAAAGAAGTAATATCGGGCGCAACTGATGGCATATCCGTTGGCAATGGAACCTCCAGGGCTGAATATCCCATCTCCTTCTCCATTTGCCCAGCCGACGAACCTCCTCATCTCGCGGAGGACATCCTCCTCCATCAGGGTAAATACTGGAGCAACCTCATAGGTGTAAACACTCGGGTTTAGAGCATCCGTCAACCACTGCCCGATCAGGCCGTAGGGATCGACAGAAGAAAAAAGTTGGTTGACGAAATAAGGATGTGCTGTGTTCACCGAGTAGCGGGCAACCTGTGTCGAAAGAAGATTCGATTAATTAATTAAACATAAATAAATAAATCTCGGTTTTTGTTCAGAATTTTTAATTTATGACTAATAATTTAGTTCAAACGACCTACTCTTAAATAAAGACCACCGTGGAATGGGCAGCAGCATTCCTAGAGTGCGGTGGAGATACTGCGATCGCCAACCCGCATGCCAAGCGTGGCGATTATGGCATTTACCCCCCATGAAATTGGGGGAGGCCTATGTCCAGCAGTGGACGTCCTAGGGCTGATATGGTGGTGGTGGGACCTACTCTTAGAAGTTTCAACGAAGTAGTTTATGCTACGAGTATCATGCGAGATACGATACCAGTCACGAAAACTTTTAAAATATTTTTAATTTCTCATTCACTGACAGACAGGTCAAGTCATGTTTGATCTAACAAATGGGTTGAAACTGAAATATATCACCCCATAGGTTGAAAGTGATGAAAAAACTTGGGCAGTGGCAGAAACTTATACAGCCTACTCCATAGTATTGTATTGATTTTTTAAACACTGTTATCAATTATTGTAAGATACACGTAATATTTTAACTGCGGTAATAAAAAACGAAACTAAGAGTAAAAAAAAAATATTTCAATACATTTTAAGCAATGTATTTTAAATATAAGCGCATCCAGCACTCATTAAAATAAAACAAATTGACAAATATTTATCAGCCACTCTGCCATTAGGTAAGTAATATTTGAAGCTTATTAATAACTAGCTGTTGCCCGCGACTTCGTTCGCGTTTTCGCTCCTATTGGTCGCAGCGTGATGTTATATAGGCTAAAGCCTTCCTCGATAAATGGACTATCCAACACAAAAATATTTTTCGAGTAGTTCCTGAGATTAGCGCGTTCAATCAAACAAACAAACAAACTCTTCAGCTTTATAATATTCATATATAGTATAGATTATAATGGAGTAAATTTTAAAATTATGGAAAAAAATGATTTTGTACTATTGAATCTTGTCGATATATTATAATTATTATAAGCATTCTTTCGTTTTATTAAATATATTAACCCTTAAGATCCGGTTTTAGGAAAAAGATCCTAAACAAATACTATTAACGTCAACCAGCAGTTCCCGCCAAAATGGATCATACACAAACGATTTTAAAATAGATTCGATATGGATTGATTGATTTGATAGAAAATATTTTTCATATTTATTTTAAGTTTCCTCGTATTCGGAATGAAAAACAGAGTGTTTAACTCGGGTGAAAGTACCCATTTCAGATGAGATATTTTGGCGCTCGATCGTTATGAGGCTTTCAACCCTTGTTTAACAATCTACTATTGTAAATCTATAAATAATTCCAAGGAAGGTCAATTAATATGCAACTTATAAACTTTCTACATGATATTTAATGGAATATGAAAAATGCCAATAAGAAGATCTCGTCAAATAATCAAATTCACATTCACGTTCTAAATGCATATTTCAACCGATTAATTTGTAGTTTCAAGGAAACCTAATTAATTAAATATTAATAGCATTCTGCAATTCGTAAATTTTACTTCCTACTACACGTGCTTCAAAACTTCTGATAATACACTCACATCAGCGATTATTCCCAACAGCTGATCATGGCTCAATGCTCCCTCTCGCGGTCTCAGGTCGATTGCCTGCTTGATCTGTTCCGGAGCAGCCCACTCCACCACCTTCGAAGTCCTCAAAGACCTGCCGAAGACCACTCGATCCACCAACAGATCTACGGCACGCCGTATAAAATCCTCATGCTTCGTCCTATCCGCAATACTCTGGAACAGAGTGTCGTCCTGTCTCTCTTCTCCAGCGATGATCGTTGAATCAGCAGGCATTGTTCTATCTTCTTTCACTTCACTTTCAACCGTCTCATTTACGGAGACATAAAGTTAAAATAAAACCATTTGTTTTTAATGGACGAGCGGCCGCGAGCGGCTGAACGGTTTTAGCGAGTCGCTGATTGCGTAGCCTTCTTAAATACTGGCCGACGTCAATTCACTTTGTAAGGTTAAAATGTTTTAGCCGCTCTATTAAAATGTAGACAAATAGATGTAGCCATTATATTACACAGTTCTACATAATTTGTATAGTTGGATGGTAAGGCTCACGTGGGCAGGTACCTACCAGTAAAAAATTAAAAAAAGGATAATGAGGCGCGAGCAAGGAGAGGTATTTTGTTTGAATTTGATGAAAACATGATCACGCCTGCATTTTCTTTCGTAGGAATTAAATAGTAGGTATCTGTTGTAATGTTAATAATACATTTAGATCAAAGAAGGTCACGTTTGGCTAGAAACATAAAAATGTGAGCTACCGGGAACTAGAAAAAATACTGAATATTCATTTTAATTGTACACTAAGTTTTTAGGTACGTCATCATACATGATAATATTCATTACCTATTTGCATAATCTTTATTTCCACTCAATTGCTCAAAGGTTAGCTGGAAGAAATCCATTATAGGGATAAGCTCGCATTTGTACATATGTCAATTGTTCTTGTAATTACAGTTTTATTGTGGTGTGTCACTCATGTACAATAAAGAATTTTACATACATACATACAATATAGTAAGAAATGTATTTAAGATGTTTTCACCTTGACAAAGTTTTGTTTTACCTCTTGTACTACACTAATTACTAATTAGTCATACTGAGGTCAGAACTGACCTTTATTACTTGACTGATCAACTGCAAATGTGCTATAAAAACCTTAATACTTACTTACTTATTAAGGTTTTTATAGGTAAGGTAAATGATGAATTGGTGATAATAATATTATTCTTAAAATTTGTATGAACTATGGTTATGGTTATGGTTATGGACTCCTTTTTCCGCACTTAGTCCGTGAGAGTCGGACCATTGTGCGTGACGTGATCGCCGGCTAGGGATCTAGCCAGCCTAACTCCGCCCAGAAGCGCAGGATCCTCCTGGTGTCACCACAGGCTTCGCGGAGTGACCTCGGTGCGTTGAGGATTTGAGTCCGTTGTGTAGCTACACCTTCGCATTCCAGGATGACGTGGGGAGCTGTTTCATCGGCCGACAGGCATCCCCTGCATAGGGGGCTGTCGGTCGTACCTAGAACATATAAATGTTTGTTGAGTGAGCAATGTCCAGTGATGGTGCCTACGATTATACGTAGTGACGCTCTGTTAAGAGAGAGCAGACGCCTGGTAAATCGTGCCTCCAGGTGTGGCAATATCTCCCGGGATTGTCTGCATGTACTGGTATTTGTCCATCGATCAGCGTGTTGTTCAGATGTTCTGCGACGTAGCCATGATCTTAGCTGGTTAAAGGGTAGCGGGAGTATTGGGCTAGGGCCAAACGCCGGCCGGCTAGAACCTCTCCTGGCCAGCTCGTCAGCTACGTCGTTACCTAGAGAGCCACTGTGCCCTTTTAATCCATTGCAAGGTGACAGTGTTGTTTTCCCTATCACCTCCAAGGCTTGGTGGCACTCTAGGATGAGCCCAGACTGATGAGGTTGCTATCTAGGGCTTGTAATACTGCAGCGCTGTCGGACACTATGCGTACCTTCTGATCTTTGATACTCCGATTTGCTACTGCCTTGGCAGCCTGTGTTATGGCGATGCACTCACATTGGTAGATTGAACTATATTCGCCTAAGGCTATTGATATGTTAATGTTTATCTCAGGTGAGTACACTCCTGCGCCCGATCCTGTCTTTATTTTAGAGCCATCGGTGTAAATGCGCAGTTCCTGTGCTCCAGACCGATCGTATTTTTCTTCAACTAGCTGTATTGCATAGCTTTTGTTGAAGATATGTTGTTTGGGCACCTTGTCATTAGGAGCGGCTATCATTGGTTGGTAGGTGACAGCTTCCTTAAGAACTTCGGTATGGGTCCCGTTTGTTACACCCCAGAGGTTAAGTGACTTTAGCCTGATGGCCGCCGAGGCTGCCTCCTGCTGGATAAACAGATCAAGAGGCGGCAGTCCCAGCAGTACCTCCAGTGCTGCTGTGGGTGTAGTTTTCATGCAGCCAGTCACCGCTGTACAAGCTAGTCTTTGGAACTGCTGCAGTTTATTTTTGGCCGTGGTTAGTCTAGTTCTCTGCCACCAGACTACTGCGCCGTAGGTGATTATGGGTCGTATCACTGCGGTGTAAAGCCACATGGTGATTTTGGGGTGTAGGCCCCAGGTTCTCCCAAGTAGCCTTTTACACTGCCAAAATATGACACAGGCCTTTTCCAGTTGTATGAACTAACGAGCAATTGCGTGTAATCGACTAATCGTGCAAGTTTTTATACAACTTTCCGGAGTCGAATCGAATGGAGTACGCTTAAGTACTGAATTTAGGTGACAATGACTAAATAAAGCTAGTCTGATGATCCGTCATCAGTTCTATGAGCTAAACGAGACCATGCGCTGCATTTCTGGTACTATCAAATATCACCCGTCCATTGGCTGCCGGTGCTAAGCCATATGCTCCATCTCAACTTCGCCGTATATAGGCATTTAAGAGAGAAGCATATAATAATCCAAAAAAACCCGCATTGCATGTCCATTCTGAGTTTTGCTTTCCTCCCCCATACGGACCAAAATCTCCGAAACCGTCCTGTGTTATAGCCCAGACGCTGAACAACTTCAACCTCACAGATAGGTGGAAAACTGAATGGCCTATCTCTCCCTCGCAAACTCTGGTGCCGAATATAATATACAAGGCTTACTACCTATATAACTTATTACTTTTCGTGGCGTGTGACGTCAAGCTCCATATATTACCAACAATTAAACAAACCTCGTCGTCTTCTAGAGAGTTTACGTTCATATTTAGATTCAACATACCTTTGAAGAAATACCATCATAAATGAATGGTTAAATGATTAATTCCTATATAATAATATAATATACTTAAACTTAATATATAATATCCATACTAATCCATACTTACTATTATAAATGCGAAAGTCACCCGTCTGTCTGTCTGTCTGTTACCTCTTCACGCTTAAACCACTAAACCGATTTAGATGAAATTTGGTATAGAGATAGTTTGAGTCCCAGGAAAGGACATAGGATAGTTTTTATTCCGGAAATCGTTCCTTAGGGGGTGAAAATGGGGTAAAAGTTTGTATAGGTGCCTACTAGAAACTGAACAGCAATTATTTGTACAATATTGTTTGCTAAGAGTGTACACCCGCTAAATCCATTTCTTAATTTTTTTTGGTTTTACCCACCATTATGTAGCAATGGCAATAAAAAGATGCATCGCCTGAGAAAAACAGCTACTGCCAGTTATTTTAACAAATTGCTTAAATCACATGAGGAGCTCGAGTTTAAAATTTATCGGCTAATTCCAATATACCCGCCATTTTCGTAAAAACATGGATCGCTTTAATGTGTGTTCTCTCAAAAGGTAACTGTGTTTCGTGTTATTTGTATAAACGAAGAAGTATAATATACTATAATATCGCAAAGGTATGTGCTATTACTGTTTTTTATTAATATTTCGTGGCTTTGAGCTGTAAATCCAATAAAATCACTGTTTTGGGGTTGGGTTAACCTCTTATCAAAATTAATGGGAGTTTTTATTCTTACTGTCGCTATAAACGTACTTGGCGGGTATTTTTCATATTCTCGTCTTTTAACTTTCAACGGGCACATATCGCGGTGGGACGGTGACTATCGGACGGATCGTGGTGCAGGGCAGGGTTGAGGGCACAAGAGCGAGCGGCAGATCGCCTATGAGATGTATTTACGAAGTCAGGGCCATGGTAGGCGCACTCCTATATTTGAGCACCAGGAGCGGCATTGAAAGACGAATGGTGGTGTGGTATGTCAAGCTTGCCACTAAACCGACATGGCGACCACCAGTGAAGCGACCAAGCAGAAGAATATACTTTAAGACAACGGGATATTTGGCAGAAGCCCCTCAAATTGGACTTACCAAACACACTCAGCTCGAAGTTTTTGCATCTGAACATTCAACGGCAATGCTGTGATTTATTTATAAAATGATTTTAGGATATATTTTCCTTTCATTATAATAAATAAATGCAAATAGTTAGAAAATATATTTTTTTGTGATATACCGGGCCAGTTACGTTTTTACGTAACTGAAACTTCTAAATTCATAACTAATTACGTAATCGAAAAATCCGTAATTTTAGAAAGCCCTACATACGGTTAAATAAATAAGTTCTAAGAGCGCCTCTCCCTCAGTCTCCAGAGTGAAGGTACTTTTATATAAATAAATAAATAATAAATATAGGGGAACAATCTTACACAAATCGATCTAGCCCCGAACTAAGCATAGCTCGTACTATGGATATTAGACGACGATATACAAACTTATATCGATAAATACATAGGAAAGATCCAAGACTTCACGACGTTTCTGCGCCAAAGGCTGAAAAGAACTATAGACCCATCTCGCTCCTGAGCCATGTCTACAAGCTGTTTTCGAGAGTAGTTACAAACCGTCTCGCACGCACGTTTGACGACTTCCAGCCTCCTGAATAAGCCGGTTTCAGCAAAGCCTTCAGCAACATACGCTGCGGCAGGTTATACAGAAGACTGAAGAACAACCAGCCACTATGCTTAGTGTTAAGAATAAGAATAAGAATAAGAAAGATTTATTGCATAACTGTGTACATAATAAGGGTGGTTACAATTTTAAGACTAATAGTTTCAACAGATACCTTATCGGGCGTGCAATATACTCATACTTAGCTTAAAAACTAGAGCGATATAATCCGTATAATTACACTACTTTCTAAATTAATAATTCTCACATTCGAAGAACTCGTTTAGGCTATAAAATGCCTTATCGATAAGCCAATTTTTTAACTTATTTTTAAATATATTACCTGCTAAACATTTAATGCCAGTCGGGAGGTGATTGTATACTTTAATTGCCATCACAAATGTACTTTTAGCGTATATGGAGGTACTAGCTTTTGGTAATCGAATGTTGTGTTTGTACTGCGCTCTTACATTAATCTTCGTAGATACCCATGTCGTAAAATAGTTTGGTTGATTTTTGACAAACAAACATACTTCGAGAATATAAATTCCCGCCAGCGTCAAAAACCGCTTTTCACGGAAAACTTTGCGAAGGGAAGCCCTGTAATTCATACGATACATAGTCCTCAAACACTTTTTCTGAAGTATAAATGTTATATTTACGTCCACTGAATTACCCCAAAAGATAATACCGTATGTTAGTAATGAATAGACGTTACCATAATAGGAATTAATGACTATGCTTTCAGAACAAGTTTCTGATAATATAGATAAGGCGTAGCAGTTTCTAGATATTTTCTTATTTATCTGTTCTACGTGAGTTTTCCAATTAAAATGCGAGTCTACATATACGCCTAAAAATTTTAGACTGCTTACTTCCTCTATAGTGTTACCTGCTTCCGAAATGCTTAAAGGACTTGGAGAGGTATTATAATTTCTAAATTGTATAAGCTTAGTTTTTTCCAGGTTCAGTTTGAGATTTAGCGTTGAGAGCCAGTTTATAATTCTGCATAAAACTACTTCAATATCCTTTTGTAAAAATTCTAATGGCCGATCACATGAAAAAAAATACTGTGGCATCGTCGGCAAATAGCACACATTTCTTATTTGCTATACAAGGAAAATCGTTCAAGTAAATTAAGATAAAAGTGGACCAAGCACGCTTCCTTGAGGTACACCAAAAACTACCTCCCTATAATCAGATAATACTTGTTCCACAGTTTTATTGATTTTATTATAAATATCCATTTGAACAGCTTGGTTTCTTCCACACAAATAGGTATTAAACAGATTTAGCGCATTTCCCCTAATCCCGACATGCTCTAATTGTTTCAACATTACATCATGTTTAACAGAATCGAATGCTTTAGACATGTCAAGCATTAGAGCAACACTTTTTTTTCCAGTATTAATATTTTCCCAAATATGTTTAAATATCGAAAATATGGCCAAAGTAGTGGATTTGCCTTTTTGGAAACCAAACTGCGAATGACTTAAAATATCATTTTTTAGCAGAAAACATGTTAATCTTTCGTATATTGCTTTTTCCAAGATTTTACTAAACACTGGCAATAAAGCAATAGGCCTATAATTACGCATATTATTTTTGGGGCCCTGTTTGTACAAAGGTTTTATAATGGCTTTTTTTAGGTCATCTGGAAAACAACCCGATTCTAATGCAAGATTGATTATAAACACAAGCGGTTCAACAATGTGGTCAATACATAATTTAATAACATTTATCGGTATGTTGTCATACCCTGTACTTTTTTTATTTTTAAGGTTCTTTACAATTTTTATGATTTCATAATTATCAACAGGACTTAAAAATATGCTGTTGCATACTCGTTTAGACAAAGGTTTGTAATTGTTACATTGCAAGGTGCCGTTTCTTACAAGATTTATAAAGTAATTGTTAAATTTCATTACAACTTCTGAAGGATTATTGTAGGTATTTCCATCTTCTTCTATATGATCAATCGAGTTTGGAATAGAATTACAAGAACTAGTGCATTGTTTAATTAATTCCCAAGTGGCTTTAGATTTATTCTTGCTTTTATTGATATATTTGTCGTTTGACAATATTTTTGATGTTCGTATTACTTTTTTCAAAAGCTTGCAATAGTTAATGTACTTATTGGAATCTTTCTTACATAATTTCTTTTTTTGTGCCAACAAGTGCATTTTACGTTTAACTTGACATGATTTAATGATACCATCGGATTTCCAATTTGGTTTTCTTTTATACGAGATTTTTATTCTTTCCTGTGGAATACAAAGCTGAAAAATCATTTGATAAATGTCAATGAAAATTCTATAAGCTTCACTTGCATTTGATGCTTGATAAATATCGGCAAAACTAACTGTAGATATGTATTTCATGAAAACATCCGAATAGTAAACAATCTTTCTTTTATATATATACCAATATCTCTCACTAAAACTAAGAGTTGTAGGTATTTCAATCAGCTGCCCTGTGTGATCCGATATACCTAGATTCATAACTGTGGCAGTATAGTGACGTAAATTCGTGAGAATATTATCAATGCATGTTTTTGATACTGCAGTTATTCTTGTTGGCTCATTAATCGTAAACCTCATGTTGAAATTTGCTAGCAGCGATAGAAATGCTGTTTTTTCATTAGTTTCGGCGAGGATGTTAATATTAAAATCGCCTGCGATAACTAGTTTCTTTTTTAGAGTTCGGGATCGAAGTGTCAGTTTTTGCAAGAGAAATTCGAACTGTTTTATAAAGATATTAACGTCACTATCTGGCGTGCGATATACGCAAACCACAACATAATTTAACTCCTTGATAAGAATTCCGCATACCTCAAAGTGTGATTCAACCGACATATTAGAAATCCAATGTAAGTTTACAGAATTTAATGTAGTTTTCGTATAAATACTCACCCCGCCTCTAGACTTGCGAGTTCTACTGAAATTTGCGGCCAATTTATAGTTATCAATCTGCAAAACAGATGCTTCATTAGCCTTTAAAAATGTCTCAGAGAAACAAAGGACATCAATACTCGTTGATCCCGTTAACATTTCTAGTTGGCTGACTTTTGATTTCAGGCTTTGTACATTTTGGTGAAATATGTTTAAAGTAGAATTTCCCTTGTGCGATTTATTAACAATGTTTTCTTGGGTACTATTTGAAATGGTCTCGAAAAAACGTGTTATTCTCGCCTTTCCTTTTTATGATAGGAAAGTAATCTAGTATGGATCCTTTTTTTGACTCACTTTTTACTGTAGAACATGGTATAGAAACATCGGTTTTGCTTTTTACAAGTTTTGCATTCATGAGCGCGAAATAGTATGGTATAGTTGCCTTATATGGGACAGTGCCTTTAACATTTCGGCTATGGTTTGTTTGCTTTTTTGTGTTCTTCCGGTTTGATTTGTTACATATCGTCATCTTTTTAAGCTCATTGAAATTTAAATATTTATTATTGTAGTCATTACAGTCTATGGCATAATTTATTAATTTACACATTTCAAATACATTTTTTTGTAAACAGTTTATAAAATGGCAGCTTTTGTATTGGTCACATAAGACACGAATTTCACTATTTAACTTATCAGTATTTACAAATAAGTTTTTTTTATACTTAAGATTAATACAGTGTTGTTTACAAACTGCTCTAGTACTGTTTGGAGATTTGCAAGGGTAGAATTCTTGTCATAATCATTTTCACCAATACATAATACCAATTTATCTTGTGGCTTCAGCTTCATGGTCAAACAAGTCTTCATTATTTCGGCACTACTGGCATTCGGCTTTGTAACAGCAGTTGTCTCGTAGTAAACGTAATTAGGTGTTTGTCTTGAACGCGTTAAGGCTGACTGTATGTATGTTTGTGGACTATGAGAAGGCTTTTTATTCAATCGAGACTTGGGCGGTGCTGCAGTCTCTCCAGCGGTGCCAAATCGACTATATGTATATCGAGGTACTCCAAGACCAGGACTCAAAACCATTGCAGCGGGGTGTCAGACAGGCACATGACATTTATCTCAATTATTTACTGCTGCTTTGGAAAATGTCTTCAAGTTCCTGGATTGGGACGGACTTGGCATCACCATCAACAGCGAGTACATCACTAAACTCCGATTGCCGACAATATTATGGTCATTGCCGAGACCCTGAAACACCTTGGTATAATGCTCAATGACTTCAATAGAGTCTCTCAAGTCTTAAAATTAACATAGCGAACACGAAATACGCCGATTCAGGCCGAATATGCTGAACGAACACTTTAAATAACCTATATTGTACCATATTCTCAGAAATAAATTATTGATTGATTGAAAATTATGTCAACGTCCCATATAATACCCACTCTCCTGAAAGTTGAAGACTCTACACTCGAAGTTGTAAACGAGTATATATACTTGGGTCAAACAATCCAGTCAGGTATGTCCAACTTCGAGAAAGAGGTCACTAGTCGAATCCGACTTAGATGGGCAGCGTTCGGGAAGCTACGTGGTATCTTTTCATGTTGCCAATATACGGGACTGAAACGTGGTCGCTCACGATGGGCCTAATAAAAACGCTCAAAGTCACCCGAAGGGCTATGGAGCAAGCTATGCTCGGAGTTTCCCTACGAGATCGAATCCGAAATGAGGAGATTCGGAGGAGAAGCAGGGTCGTCGACATAGCTCACCGAGTAGCAAAACTGAAGTGGCAGTAGGCGGGGCACATTGCTCGTAGAACTGATGGACTAACCCCCCATGAAATCGATTATGAGTAACTAGCTATCCAGAACGTGCTATCGCCGTATCGGGTTTTCCTACCAGTTTTGCACAGACGCTAATTATAGTAATTATCTACAAACTATAGGTAAATTCTGTTTTTATCATGTTAACGGGAAATCAATTTAGCTAAATGTTAATACACAAACGAACGAGAGACGCAGTTGTTTCAATTGACATTGAATTGGTTGATTCCTCAATCAAGTCACCCTAGTTAATTCGCTATATTTATTTCATTAGGCATTGACCAAGGTCAACACGTTGCACCTATAATTCGGCAATATTTTATTTATTTTCTTAAATACATTACAAAAAACATATTTCATATAAATAGACGAAGACAAACCTAAAATTATACTAGTGGCTCTGTGAACATTCGCATTTCTGCTTAAATTTCAAAATTTTCTAAAACTGACTCAACAAAAAAAATCTATATAATTATCGAACCAGCTCACAAAATTTCACGAGTATCGGTTGAGAAATGCGACCTGTGGAGGAGAACATCCGGACAGACAGACATACGAAAGAATTTTCGTCGAAAGCTGAAACGGAGACGCTTCGCTCGCTCGGTCAAGAAGAAGAAAACACAAGTGTAAACACAAAATCACGTCAAACGCGATACTTTTCGACCAGGACCAGAACTCCTCCTTTATGGAGTATGACTGTTGGTCGTATTTTACATGTGCACTGTGTTTAAGATACTACCAATTAGTGACCTCCTCTGACCATTGCTCTTATGAAACATATGTTGTACTAAGTAAGACAATAACGTTTTTAAACTGAATGTGCCAGGGTTGCCTGCCCATAACCTGGCAAGGCTATTATATGTATTGTTCCACAAAGCGTATAATTAATTACGCCTGAACTGAGCTACAGCATCTCTAGCAAATGATTCCTTAACCAAACAGAGAGTCTGTTTAGGGGAAAATTTATTCCGTCTTCTCAGAATCTTTACTGTTTATAAATCGTTAAATTGACGAGGCTGTGTTCCATTCCGTCTAATTGCGTATTTAGTAGGTAAGGTAACAGTAAAAATATACAGTAACACATTCCTAAAAAATATGTAGGTATTACGATAGATTTACGTGTTGCAATCTACCCTATGAAAGTCTAATTATCAGAGTATGCCATCATATCTGACAATATTTTTAAGAAAATATATCGTTTTAATGTGTGTCTGCTGCCGAATCTGGTCTATTTTACTCTTACGACATTGGGGTCTAATGTCAATTCAAGTAATTCAACCAACGGAGAATAAAGCGTAATATCTGATGTACTTAATAAAATATTGATGTTCATTCTAAGCATAAGTTCAAATTTTAGTCTTGGCAAATCAGAGTATCTACATGATATTTGTAAAAACTCCCTATTATCATTATTAGTCTTTGCACTCTTTGGGGGAGGCCTATGTACAGCAGTGGACGTCTTTCAACTGACATGATAATGATGATGATCGATATTAGGTACTGATCTGATTAATCCCACCCATCGCAATGATAAATCTAGTACAATGTTCATAAACCCTCATTGATTTTGCAGTGTTGAAGAAGTTCACTACGATTTTACTTCTTATGGCTATTTATGTTCTGTTGACTGAAATTGAGGGTTTACTAAGGCTCTTGTTATACGACTCTACGGGATTGTTTCATTTTGTGTTCGGAGATTTCCGTCAAGCCTCAATCTTGACGATTCAATAAAAACAGGGCTACCGGGAGCGGAAAGTAAATAGCAAATGCGGAAATGAGTCATACAGAAACTTTTCACTATCAGGCTACACTAACATCCTTTTCACTAGGTATCAGTCTTAAAGTAGGTCAGTAAGTGTAAGCAATTATAGAAGACTAGACTGTATTAATTTAAAACCCCCTTTGTTTGGCTATACGTAAATAGTGCGCTGAAGATAGAATAAAATAGCGACTGAGCGGTAAAACTTGCCTTGGATAAGTTTTCAAACTTTACAGTTGCATGCAATGTAAACTCCACCATGATGTTTACACTGTAGCGTACATTTTAGCTTGCCTTTGAATGTTACACAAAGTAATCCTAAGTATAATTAGTGACTGCACTGAAAAATGGCATTGCTCCGCTGCATCTAGCTTCTGAGGCACCTAGGTACTTAGTTAAGAAGTACGTGTACCTCCAGCTTGTACCTACCGCAAATTATGAATTTATTTGTCGCAAGTGTAGTTTAGAGGTACCAAATATAGCTTAATAATTTTTAAGAAAAAAAAACCGACTTCAATTGGGGAGGCCGGTGAAAGATTATTATACTTAGATGGTGCACTCTTAGATTCCATACAATAAAATAAAAATTGCTATAAGTATGTTTATAATGGTAGAAGACTAAGTAGCCTCAATTCCTCATGGAATCATGGAAAAACCTTGCTTGCTTGACAAACAAAACGAAGAGAACAAATTGCCAAACGTGAACTACCTACGCGTCGTTGAAGAGTTCCGTTCTGATCATCATCAGCAGTTCCACTTCATCAAATGTCACTTTTATGAATGAAAATGCTTGATTAGTTCATGAAAATACTAAAATCACTATTTGTGTGCCTTTCGCATTTGAGGAGTTCCCTCGATTCCTAATGGATCCCATCATCAGAACTCGAGCATGACAAAAATCAATTGTGAAAATAGAACTTGCTTAACAAACACAGCTAGGAGGACAAATCACCAAACGTGAACTTTTCGTCGTTAAAGAGTTATGTTCTGATCATCATCAGCAGTTCCACTTCATCCAATGTCACATTTTTGGATGCAAATGCTTGACTTGTTGATAAAAACACAAAAATCACTATATGTTTGCCTTAAAGATTTGAGGAGTTCCCTCAATTCCTCATGGATACCATCAACAGAAATCAAGCATGACAAAAATTAACCGTGAAAATAGAACTTGCTTAACAAACACACCTAGGAGGACAAATCGCCAAACGTGAACTTTTCGTCGTTGAAGAGTTCTGTTCTGATCATCATCAGCAGTTTCACTTCATCCAATGTCACATTTTTGGATGCAAATGCTTGACTTGTTAATAAAAACACAAAAATCACTATATGTTTGCGTTAAAGATTTGAGGAGTTCCCTTAATTCCTCGTGGATCCCATCATCAGAACTGCGTTTTGATAAAAACGGGACCAACTTAGATATATATACTTACAATCAAAAAAAGAATTTTCCAAATCGGTTCAGAAATGACGGAGTTATGGACTAACAAACATAAAAAAAAAAACATGCAACCGAATTGATAACCTCCTCTTTTGAAATCTTGAAGTCGGTTAAAAAGGTTATCACCGAAAGACTCCTCCTTACACAAAACGACATACCTAAGTTCCGTAATTTTCTTATAAGAATACGTTCTTTTATATTAGAAAGGTACAAAATATTTGGTAATTTACTTACATAAGAAGATATAGCAAAGGCAACAAATAATTCATTTACAATTTAGTCGTGGGATTATGAACCACAGAACAAATAGGGATAAAATAAATAAAAAATTGTAAAAAAGACTTGAATTGGAAATTTAGAAATTAATATGATTGCCTTTTACAGTAAAAAAATTATTATATAATTTAGTGACTTGTTTATGGGCAGGGTTTATTTATTGCTCCTATTATTGATTCTCTGTAAAGACATCCACATCATGAATAGGAGTTATTTACGCGCGGTTCGTCGTATACACACGTTCATTCGATACACACGTTCTAGCGAGGCGCCGGCTCTCGACTGAATGTTCACCCCAGGCACAGATCAAAGAATACTAGCCCCAGGGTTTGCGAGCGATAGGTTTAAAACGCGACGCGCTCCGCCCATTGCAAGCCCCTTGGCGCGGCGCAGTGTCGTTGCGGGGTGGAGGCGGTTTTGCGGTTAAGCAATTGCGGTCTGAGGCACTTCGCACTAAAAAACCGCGCGGTATTCGCGCGGGATTCTAGCGGAGCGGAGGCGGCGTGTGTGACGTATGAAGCAGGTCGAATACTGTTAGTGGACAGTACAGTCGACAAATAATGCCTTGGCTGGGATTCGAACCCTGGACCTCTAGCTTCGGAGGCAGTGTCACTACCAACTAGGCTAAAGAGGCCGACAACCCGGGACCTCTAGCTTCGGTTGGTTTATTATTTGACGTCTTCTCTGGCGTACTCTGAGGTCACAGCACAGACATCAGAGAAAAGCAGACTCGCAGTATTAATCCAGACGATTTTTAATATAGTTGTCTCGTGAAATCCTTAAGGTGAACCAAAATGAGTTAGAATGCGACAGATAGTACGATCATTTTTAGGGTTCCGTACCCAAAGGGTAAAAACGGGACCCTATTACTAAGACTTCGCTGTCCGTCCGTCCGTCTGTCACCAGGCTGTATCTCAAGAACCGTAATAGCTAGACAGTTGAAGTTTTCACAGATTGTGTATTTCTGTTGCCGCCATAACAACAAATACTAAAAACAAAATAATAATAATAATAATTAAGGGGGGCTCCCTTACAAAAAACGTGATATATATTTTAGCCCTTTGTCATATGGCTACCACTAGCCGCGCTAGATCTCAAGAACCGTAATAGCTAGACAGTTGAAATTTGCACAGATTATGTATTTCTGTTGCCGCTATAACAACAAATATTAAAAACCTGCCAAGTGCGAGTCGGTCTCTTTTTATAGATCATGCGGTACGGAACCCTTCGTGCGCGAGTCCGACACGCACTTGGCCGGTTTTTGGCTGTTAACGATTTTTCTCCATTTGAAAGCACACCAGCCCGGCTAGTATGATAGCTTATACCGTCACGTTTTATGTGACGTTTCAGTACATTTTGGCCATATAACGTGACGGTATAAGCTATTATACTAGCCGGGCAAGTAGGTATCTTGTTAAATCCCATATAAACTTAACACGCCACAACGTCAGTTCAGTACAATTTTCAGTTATGAAGATGGAGACACTGACAGGTGAAGACCTGTCAGATGTCACTAGTCTGAGGGCCTACTCCGAACTTCGAAAATCGAACTTCGTATCGTGCCGTCCCTTTCCATCATATAGTGAATGACACGAGAGTGAAAGGGACGGCACGATACGAAGTTCGATTTTCGAAGTTCGGAGTAGGCCTTCTGTCTCTCTCAAACTTTCTGATTTGTACATTAGCGAGAATAGATCAAAGGGCCTACTCCGAACTTCGAAAATCGAACTCTGTGTCGTGCAGGGACGGCACTTCTTCACTCTCGTGTTATACACTATATGACGGAAAGGGACGGCACGATACGAAGTTAGATTTTCTAAGTTCGGAGTAGGCCCTCTGATGTACAGAAATCGATAAATTTAAATTTGCGGATCTGCTTTACTCTGATGTCTGTGGGTCACAGGTGAGATGACTTTTACAAATTATATACGAGCTTATTCAAACTTAATGAATATTATAGTAGACATATTATGTTTCGTTATTTTATCATTGTAGTTTTCATCAGTTATCAAAATACCATTTAAATTACTAGACACTGTACAATTCGGATCAAAGCACATCCCGCTTGACGTATGAAACGTCACTGTCAAATATTTTTGACGTATAATACTAATCAAATACTAATATAATGTAGTTTAACACACGTGTGTTTTATAATTATAAATATATTATTAAACCATTTTTTTATAATAAGTATCTGTATCTTACCTCAGATATAGTCAATTATTTGTGAAAATGTCTGACGGCAGTGACGGGCAGTTCAGTGATTACGAAAATGATATTTCAAACAAGGTTAAGTCAGTACGGGTGAGTAGTCCTAGTTTAATTTTTCATGATATTTAGTATCAGCATTGTTACTTTCTGACATTATTCTGCCCTTAATTTGAAGTATAATTAACATTGTATATTTTTCTTTCAGTTTGCAGATAAACTAGATGTTAGAACACTGAGCGACAATGAAGAGGATGACTATGACTCGGACGAGTACTTCCAAGACTCGGATGACCCAACAAACAACTCGGGCAAACTGAAAAGTAATTCCCAAACGCCGTCAAGCAAAGTCAGCACATTCCAGCCAACAGAGAAGTTGTTTAAAAAGTATGTCAATAAGATTAATGTTGATAGCTACGACCCGATGGATCGTACAAATAAGTTTATTGATAGCAATGACAGAAAAGTTGACAGCGGCCGGATCAGAACAAAGGATAAGCACGACCGAGCCACTGCAGAGCAAGTTATGGATCCACGCACAAGAATGATTCTCTTCAAACTATTAAACAGAGGTATAATTAATGAGATCAACGGCTGCATATCTACAGGCAAAGAGGCCAATGTTTACCATGCCACATCTAAAGATGGAAAGGATTATGCCATTAAAATTTATAAAACATCAATATTAGTGTTTAAAGACAGAGATAAGTATGTGTCAGGGGAGTACAGATTTAGGAATGGATATTGTAAATCAAACCCTCGTAAAATGGTGAGGACCTGGGCTGAGAAGGAAATGAGAAATCTTGTCCGTATGTACAATGCAAAGCTAAATGTTCCGGAGCCTATAATCTTACGTAGCCATGTGCTAGTTATGACTTTCATGGGAGACGAGGGCTGGCCTTCGCCCAAACTAAAGGATGTTGAAATTTCTCAATCGGCAGCAAGATCTTTGTACAGGGACTGCATAATAATGATGTGGAAGATGTTCAACATCTGTAAACTTGTACATGCAGATTTATCGGAATACAATCTGCTGTACCACAAAGAAAATGTGGTTGTTATTGATGTGTCACAGTCTGTGGAGCATGACCATCCTCATGCATATGAGTTTTTAAGGAAGGATTGCACAAATATATCAGATTTCTTTAGGAAAAATGGAGTTGCGACATTGACTGTAAAGGAACTGTTTGACTTTATCACTGATTCTGCTATAAATGAGGGCAACTTGGAAGAATGTCTAGAGAAACTCTCAGAAAAGGCCTCTACAAGAAATTTTGAGGAAATGTCAGCACAAGAGCAGGTTGAAGAGGAGGCTTTCAAAAATATATATATTCCTAAAAGACTTACAGAGGTGAGTAAATTCTCACTCTGTATAATGATATTAAAGGCTAATTTTATTGTATAATAGTTGCCTGCTCATATAATTTACTGATCAAATTAAAGTGAAACTGGTCCCTTATACTGAATGCAGTGCCAATTAAGAGTCCCCAGTACGCACGGCTTAACTCGATTCTCCATACAAACATAGTTTAGTTCTCATTTCAAAATGCCTTGCTGAAATATCGTGAAACTTTGTATACGCAATGGGAGCCGCCATATCCACCACCACCATATCAGCCCTAGGACGTCCACTGCTGGACATAGGCCTCCCCCAATTTCATGGGGGTAGCCACCATATCTAGGTCTGAAATTAGTTTCTGTTGCTAGAAATTGTAATAGACAAAAAAAATACAGCAAGCTTTTGAGTTTTCTATGTCTTGTACTATATGTATACCTTACTAATCACTGTATTATTTCTCTGTTATAATTTCAAGCAACAGAAACTAATTTACGACCTAGATATGTCGGATTCCATTGTGTATACAAAGTTTCGTGTTATTCTAGCATGCCGTTTTAAAATGAGAGCGAAACTACGTTTGTATGGGGAATCGAGCTTACTGCGGACTCTTAACGGCTGAAACAAATCCATGGCATTTATATTACTACTTTTTCTGATGACTTGTGACTTAAGTTTAGTATTAGTTTTTCTACTTATCATTTAGTATCCATATCCATAGTACCAACTTTGCTTAGTCAGGGGCTAGGTCAAATAGACCTAGCAAATAAATGCAGGACTATGCACAAATACTGCATGGTTGTCCTGCATTACTTTTATTTCTTAAATTTATTATTACAGGTAATAAACTATGAACGGGATATAAACAAAGCTAAAAAAGGTGACACAGAAGATCTAGCGTACAAGAAAATAGCTGGTTTCAAGGAGGACCTTAGTACTGTCAACAAACCAGAGATTTTGGAAGAATGTGATGTCTCAGGCAGTGGATCTAGTAGTGGCTCAGAATCTTCAGAAAATGGGGATGAGGACTCTAGTAAGTAATTGTTCATAGAATTTTGGTAGCAGATATTGTATTGTGTGTGTGTGTGTGTTGTTCTAGTTTTTTTTCTTGGGGATGTATTAGACTTCAGACTTCGAGGCTGTATACTGGCCCGTGAAAAGTAATATGATTTTCATGGTATGCAGGCTGTGCGGGCTGTGCCAAATGTTATCACATTTGGCAAAAAGCCAAATTGGCAAAAGCCTGGAGGAAAGCTGTAAGCTGTATAAGCGCCCATGATTATTTGTGACCAACTGTGCCCGCATACCATGACGATAATTCGTGGTATGTGGGCACAGTTGGTCACAAATTGTTTCAACCACTTGTTGAATTCCTGTTGATACATGACCCATATTCAGCATGTTTTGAGCCCATTGCGAAACAGTTCAGTAAGTCAGCATTATATTAGAGTTGGTAATGTTGCAACACATACTTATTCCTTTGGTAAAATAAAGAAGTATTGCGATATATTTACGCTATTAATTACCACCACCACCACCATATCAGCCCAAGGACGCCCACTGCTGGACCTAGGCCTCACCCAATTACATGGGGCGTAGATGCCATAATCGCCACGCTTGGTATGCGGGTTGGCGATCGCAGTATCTCCACCGCGACTGTACCACACTTTGCCTTACTCAAATTGCTACTTTGCCTACAGATACCAAGTTCAAATCGTCCGCCCGGCCCAGAGACGAGTCTCCCAACACAAAGAAGGCCAGGAAAAAAGCAGTAAAAGAAGAAAAAGCAGAGAAAAGAAAGACGAAAGTCAAGAAGCACATCAAAAAGAGAAGAGACAAAGGTTCCGGGAAGAAATAAAAAATGGCAGCTAATCCATGTGAGTGCACAGTGTATGTTGAAAAGAATTAGTGTATAGAAAAAGATATATGTATGCATATAGATGGAGGTGTGGAGATTTAATATAATGCCGAATTTAAAGAAAATTCTTACCATCTAAATGGCAAATGAATATCAATAGATTGTCCAATATAGGTATATTGGACAATCACAGGACCAAGTGAAACTGCTTTCCCGATTTTTCTTCGGCTGAGACTATATGTCTATACATTATACCTCCCTACTCTCTGATGTAGAGTATTTACGTGTGTATTTTAAGTCAAATATATATATATATAAATAAAACAAAATACTTTACTATATCTGTATATTTTTTTCAACATTTTACTCGTTGCAAAAGTACAAAAAGATATTTCTACCTTAGTTTATTATCTAAACAGTCTGTTTCATAGGCTGTATGAGTTTTGGTGACACTCTTACTATTTGACACTAGGCTTTGTTAATGTTTGACAAATATACTTAATGGTCCCTACAGAATATACTCCCTCACGGGACTACAGTAAGGGACTCCTCAAAAAAGGAGTGTTTACATTTTTAAGGGGTCGACACGACCATGTGACACCTCCAGCCTCTATAGACTACGGTGACAGTTTAATATTACCGCCTGTTTGTCACTGACGTTGTGTGAACAATATCACAATATTAATATCTATATCGCGGCTGCAATTAGAATGATGTTGGGCAACATGAGATTCACATTGTCAAATAAGAATATGAATACTTGTCAACATAGCAAAGTAAAGTGTCATTCTTATTTATACTGGGTTATAAACACTTCCTTCGGGTTTGTTAGTTCGGTTTGAACTATTCTCGTCACTTGCTGACTGACTATTCAATATAGCAATATTATATTGTACCTATAATATTGGTCATACACATAAGACCATAACACAGCTATATCATTGTAAGCCCTGTGTTTTTTTTAATAGCAGTAGTGATATCTGCCAGATGTACTTTACCAAGTACAAACTAATAGTAGTGCTTCCGACCCAGGCATGAATTTTTCGATTTTGTATAAATTCTTACAATTTATTTTAATCAGTATGTCTATGGTTTTGAACGCATCCTTAATTTGTACTTGGTGAAGTACATTAGGCAGTTATTTATGCTATGCAGTTGAAATTCAGGTCTGAAGTTCAATTGTTAATTTGTACTTGTACAAGTACGTGGGGACTTACGAGATTAAATATATCTTTAATAAATTCTCGTTTATCC
Organism: Notocelia uddmanniana; assembly: GCA_905163555.1. NCBI lineage: Eukaryota > Metazoa > Arthropoda > Insecta > Lepidoptera > Tortricidae > Notocelia > Notocelia uddmanniana. The sequence continues at coordinate 9,926,653 of LR991064.1, forward strand.
ATGATCTTAAATCCTAATTCCTTTTCCTATAATTTAATATTCCAATAGTCATATCAACCAAGCAGCATAATTTTCCTTAGCAATAAATAATTAAGTAACGTTTATACTTAGTTCACGTTCGAAAGATCAGTGGTTAAGAGGGCGCAGTACGTGGCAGTACGCTCGGTTCTCCATACAAACGTAATTATGCTCTTATTTTAAAACGCCATGCTAGAATAACATGAAACTTTGTATACACAATGGGATCCGGTATATCTAGGTCGGAAATTAGTTTCTGTTGCTAGAAATTGTGAAAGAAAAAAAATACAGCGGTTTTTTGAGTTTTTTACGGCTTGTATGAAAACCTTAATAATCTTTGTATTTTTTCTCCATTATAATTTCAAGCAGCAGAAACCAATTTCCGACCTAGATATGTCGAATCACATTGTGTATACAAATTTTCATGATATTCTAGCATGGCGTTTTAAAATGAGAGCGTAAATACGTTTGTATGGAGAACCGAACGTACTGCGCACTCTTAATACAAAGTCAATCAATGAGTATTAGGTAATTTTGTTCCTTAGGTTGCCCTAATGAATCGTGCCGTTGGCCACATACTTCAGAATTACACAACTTACGGTATGGCCTTAGGCTGCTTACGTAACCCAGTTACAATCGAATATTTTTCTGATTCCGTTCGCATTTTTCTTCCCTTAGGCATATGAAACCCGTCGCGATCGCCCAACACTAGGTAAGTTAGGTAGCTTCAGATGCCCGTAGAACAAAGCGCCTACAATTAGGTGTCGAATTACGAAAATAATAGTAAATAAAAAGAATACAATAATTAGATCGTCATTGGTTTCGTACATGGACAAGTATTTGATCGACTTGATCGTAACTGGTTACAAACCAGCCGTTGCCGTGCCACTGCTGAAAGGCGTTTGTGTTGTGTTTGTTTAGTTAACAAGTCTACCTAGATACTTAAGATACTATGAAAAAGTATCTTTGGTTTAGAATAGGTAGTTCCTCCATCAGATCCATTTTCAGAGATAAAACTTTTACGGTATTGTCATTGTCAGTACCAACTTTCAAATGATATTTAAAGCTTATATTAATCAAACCTAACAAATATAAATTATAACTTAACTACATCTATACCCTTAAATTATCACATACTATCAAAATCTTTGTACTGGCAGACCGAACAGAGATTTCAAGAAGATATCACAGTATGAACTAACTTTAGAATCAAGTGGCAAACCGCCATCTCAGACCAATGTAGCAGAGTGACCTGAAAACGAGCATAATGCCAACCATGGTCATTATTTCTATCCAAACGGAACTTCTATCGATATCTAAGTACTTCAATAAGACGTCGGGTTTAGAGAAGTGACAGTAGACGTCCTTGCAGTCTAAAGGTGTTCTTCCGAAGCCGAATATAGTGAGGACCATGGCCACCACTCCGCAGCGGATGAAGGAGGTTTTCATGAGGAGGTTCATGAGTAAGGGGATGCGGTGCGCGAAGTCGAAGCCGTAGATAGCGAGGCCGAGGAAAGGGGCGATCGCTGTGGGGCCGATGGCGCAGCCGTTCTGAAATTTAAAGATGAAAATATAAACCTAATAGTAACATTTATTTATGTATCAAGAAAATATATAAAAGAATCCCGTCCATATCAGCGGAAGGACGTTCACTGCTGGACGTAGGCCGCCCCCAATTTCATGGGGGGTAAATGCCATTGTCGCCACGCTTGCCATGCGGGTTGGCGATCGCAGTATCTCCACCGCACTCCAGGGATGCTGCTGCCCATCCCCCGGTGGTCTTGGTCGTAGTTTTAGGACATACCCGCGTCCACGATATGCAAGAATACTTAACCAAAACAACTTAATAATCATAAAACTATCTTAAATTAAAATAGTAAGCAAATAAGAATAAAATTGTTAAATTAATAGTAGTAGCAGTGAGTAATAAGGACTACAGCATGGGGTTCTTTAAGTCAAGAAAGGAGTGTATAAATTTTTAAAGGGTCAGCAACGCGCATGTCACACTCCTGGAGTTGCAGGCGTCCATACGCTACGGTCACCGCTTACCGTCTGGCGAGCAGTACGCTTGTTTGCGACCGGCGTGATATAAAATATATCCGAAATATTGATATAATGGATATGTTATATGGATATAATATGTCCGAAATAAAGATTTATTATTATTATTATTATAAAAAAAATTACGATAACTCATTAGTGCTGAGAAGTTGTAGATTAAGTAAATCAAAATCTACATCTTTCGGCTCTCTATCGAGACATTTCAGAAGGGGTCACGGGGTTTTTATTGCTTTTTTAAGTGAATTAACGCTACAAGATTAAACCCTCAAGCTTTCATGCGATAAAACCATATGTTGGTTAAATAAGCAGCACCAGTTCTCTCTATGTGACAGAAGTCCCGAGTTAGCATTTTTAGAATATGTTATGTTATGAACGCTATGGTTCAGATTCAGATTGTTTTTATTACTTACATCTAACGTCTTTGACCTGTATGCTATAACCCTTTGAACACCAAGAAGGCGTCGCATGTTGTCTTGCCCACGGCGCCAATAACGACTATAGGTGGTATTGCGTACGATGTCAAAGTCACCTTCGTGATTTCAACTAACGTTATATTTTCAAACTCTTACGCAAAAATGTTGGCGTGTAAGTGTCACTGTCGTGCATGGAAAATGGCGTTCAAATGGTTAAAACTGCCTTAATACACAAAGAGTTCATACTTACTCTAACATTAAACACCGACCCGATGGCCATGCCCATGCCTTCAGCCACTAGCGACACCACATTCCCAATCAGACAGAACGCGATGAACCTCGTCATTTGGAACGGCACTCCCACCATGAAGTACACAATCGTAGAGAATACACAGTTGAGAGTGATTTGGACTGGCAGCTTGGATACTGTCAGAGCTGCGTAGTAAGGCGTTAGACTGTACCAGCGGTTGAAATGCTCTTTCTTCACTAGTTTTACCTCCTGAGGATCTGAAAACAAAATAAAATATTTTTTAAAAACAGAGCCATCAATCATGTGCCAAGAGTACTACTGCACTGGCGTGGCAATCATTAATGGTTCCAAGTGTGTTGTGTTGTGTCAGACTTTTAAATAGATGTCGTTGCAAGTACTGACCGATAAACATAGTACAGTTAGCAAAGTTGTTCGATATGCGCCCTGCATAGAAGTTTGTATGCGAGGGGGTCACTTTTCTCTGCAGCTGACTTTTCTTTGTACCTGGAGCGTGATTGTTGGATCGGTATTCGAATTTTGGGATTATAACCCTCTGTTTTACAGTTTTGGCGGTCTTTGTTTTGGATCTTTATACCTAGTATTGATTGATATACTTACGCAAGTTAAATAGAAAATAATGTAACTTGATGAAAAACTACTGCTACCTGCAGCTACTGCTGCTGTTTCTTTACTGAGCCGGAGAAAATAGGAGAAAAGGAAAGAAAGGAGTGTTTAAATATTAAAGGACTGGCAACGCGCATGTTACACCCCTGGAGTTGCAGGCGTCCATGGGCTATGATGATCGCTTACCATCAGGCGGGCCGTACGCTTGTTTGCCACCGACGTGGTATAAAAAATATTTACGTGTTAGTGTCTGTTAGTACCTACGTTATAAAGTAGGAAAGTACTAGGGCGGTATTCCATCTGCTATACAAATATTATAAAACGGACGGGAAAATGGGCCCACTTTAATGTCTTTGTTATTTTTTTTATTAAAAAGACGTGAAAATAAGGATGTACCCTTTTGTCAAACGACGCGCATGGATAGCGTAGATACAAACAGATACTGAGGCTTTGCTTTATAAAGAGCCCATTTAATCTATCTTATCGCACATTCCTGTTATATTCCTAACCTATGTCAATAGCTATCCTAACGGTAGGTACTCTAGATTCTAGTACATTAGAACTAAGTAATATTTTTCCTTGTAAGGTAAATACGCAATGTGGTAAACACGCTAGTGCTGGACTAACCTAATTTACAAAATGATAATTAAGTACACTGGCATTTGATTAACAATGACTAAATACTCCATTTGTATAGATAAATGCATGTAAGTGCAGTATGACAATTACCTAGACTTGACAATGAGATAAGCAACAGGTCACGGTTCGTTTATTACTAATTTAGAAAAAAATGAAATTGGATTACTGTATTTAGTACAAATGTAATTAGAAGTGAGATTGAGTATAGGGAAAAGAGAGATACTCAGATGTAAAATGGCTGTTTCACATATTCATAAAACAGTCATTGTTGCCCTCAAATGAGAGAACAAAGTTGTATTTTTCTTCTCTCATTTGACTTTTTTGAATATCCAGTGTGAAAAGCAGTAGTACAAGTATGTGCCATTCGATAGAAAAAATATTTCTGTCTGGGGTGTAAACCCTTGACCTCGCTACGCTCGCGATTCTATTGTAGGATTTTTCGCTTCACTCACGATTCAATATACCTCGGGGTAAATACATATATCATTTAGCTCCCTTGATACGTACTACTATCCTACACCCTAGGAAGATGAAATACTCCGTGTGAAATCAGATACTATGATACATACCTTAATTTCCATTTTAGGTAAGGAGAACTTTAGAGGGGATGCAACTTTCTAATAGGTATAATTTATGCATGCGTGACAACTACATTTTTTTACGTGTAGGATTTTGCGTAAAGAATCTAGCTGAAACACTTATTAGTGCAACGAGGGTCACGAGCGAGTGCTACTAAAATATCATTGGTGCTACCTGCGAAAATTATCTGCTCGGAGCTGTACAAGAGCCCATTATACTTACCCGTAGCAACAAGTGGGCACGACCCGACCTGTCCCTGTCATCGGTGATAAAGAGACTGCAAAGTTTTAGCGATAGGCCAGTCGAGTTAGCTGATGCGAATAACTCGAATCCGATACTAAATAAAACGAGTCTGGATTCTCCGGTTTGACTAGCTAGCATACACAGGTTAACGGAAAATTGGGGATTCAAGTAAATTCTAATCAGGAATACGAGTACTCTTAAACTCGACTCGAATCGCGGACCCATTGAATCTTCTATCGCGAAAGCTACCCGGGTGATCCGTGTCGAGACAGCACGAGTTTCGATTCAAGTTATCTGAATGAGAAAAATGGCCTTGTAATTTTAACGCTTACACACTAGCACCGGCACCATGATTTGCGTGTACGCGAAGAAGATGACGAGACCGACACACATCTTGAGGTGGTTGAACATCTGCGTGCCGTCGTTGGCCATGTTCAAGAAACAGAGCCCGATGAGAATGCCGCACATCACATGGTGAATCAGCTGGATCCAGAGACCTGCAAAATATGAAATGACAATCAACTATTGACCGATTTAGTTTAGCATTGTTGATTTTGTTTTAGCCCTACCTGCGAAGTTAGTGGTCATGAGTGAGTTAGTTAAAATTAAATGCTTGTATGATGAAGACAAGTATTTTATTAAATGTCAACCAATTTGATTTTTGGGCCACTACGAAGTGGCCCAAAAATCAAATTGATTCTCATACAATTGTCACACTGACAATAGTATGAGATCTCTAGCAGCTTTCATTGCTTTCTTTGGATTACAGAATTATCCATGTAGAAAAAGTTTTATATATAGGTACAAACTCCTTCAACGGTTGTTCATGTTTAGGGTACCTATAGGTTATTATAACTATAAGGGATTTGGAGCCTTGGTACAGTTAGTTGGTATTTGATAAGACATACTTACATAAAATCTTTGGCTACTGGGCGAAAGAATGCAGAGTTGCAGACAATGGTATACTTTTTACGAGTAACTACAAACTAAATTTGATCGTTATTAAATGTGTAATTTAATTGGACATGTATGTTATCGACATTAGGTCTATAATTCTACCATATGTAATAATACCTAGACAGAATACTCATGTTTGCTAAAGGGCATTGCATATCCGGCATGAACTAAGACCTAAACATTGCTATCATTGCCAAGACCTAGGTACGATGCCCATTTTGTTTATTGTTATTGAGTCGCTCATATTTCAAATAAACACTAAATACAAAGAAAATTTAATTTTATTACATATTATTTAGGGTAGTTAATTGGCACGCAGTATTTAAACAATGACAAGAAATAGATAACAATGAATTGCAAACATAGAATTACCAATGTTAATCATAAAATAGGCCACTTTATCTGTGGTCGTGACTATTAAAATTAACGCAAATAACGTTTAATTGTAACTGTCTAAAGTTAAAAGGTCTTTACTTCAATTTATTTGCTTTATTTTCGACTTTATTCCTTCAAGATTACGGCCATATCTGACACGCGACATACATTAAGTCTGCTGCAGACTACCAATTTATCAGTGCTACGAAGATGGCATTGTGTTTTACTTGCAATAATTGTAGTTGGTCTCGTTAAGATTATAAATGGGTAGTAATTAATTATTTATTATTGTGTAACTTGATTGGAATCGTATTAAGTTTTTTTTAATACATTCACTTACTCGTCCTATCTATTTGAGATATAATTTGTCTTTAGTACTATAATATTATATTTTATTTATTTATTAAGGTACACTTTACATACGCCATACAATTCATGATACAGTTCGTTTGCACGTGGGTAAGTATTCAGCAGTTTATAGATTATAGCATGACATCATAAACAAGTGTACACAGGTTGTTCAACAAGTCAGTGTCAGTGATTATTCAGTATAGACATAAAAGTTTTGGATATGCAAAATGGCTGGATTGAATGTTTCTGGTGAAATTTGACACCTTCAGACGATTTTATAACCTGAATAAAATCATAACGCCGATTTACCAGAACTTGCATGCATTTTTCATTACATTGAAGCGTTTGGTCGCAATCATTTTACCTCGCAGCCCCGCAATGCAATGAAGATCAAAACTCATCCCCCAAAGAGATGAATTTAGGAATGGAATGGGTGGAATACGGGAGTTCTTGCGGACGAGTCGCAAGTAAAATTACACAATTTACAGTCACCATCATCAATCTCACTTACACTGGTGAATAAAGACCCCTTTATGTCCATGCACATCTGCACTAGTCTCAATTTCCCCGCCGACTACTAAATATCATCTGTCCATGTGCTTTTACCGACCTATGCCGTTCTGTTTCTAACAAACAGGCGAAATGAGCTCTTAAGTAATTTTGAGGGAAATCCCACTACTCACCCTGTCGATTCCTGAATATCTGCGTCATCATCCGACACAGCAGCGTATAGAACTGTTGGAAGTACGACGTCGGATACCCGCACGATTCGGACTGTTCTTGCACTTTCATCCAATCCATGGATGAGTTTATCTGTGATACCTGTTTAAAACATGTACATTACTCATTGAATTATTCAAGACCAAAAAAATCTCATACTCAAGTCAATGTCAATAAGGATGATTTCTAATTCGCTTGTAAAAAGGTCTCGCCTTATTGCAGCCGCCAAAAGATACCCTAAGAACGACACAGCTTTTCGTGTTTGGTTGATGATAAATATGTGAGACGGGACGAGATTTTGATACGTAACCTATACCTCCACCTATCGGTATCCTCAATGGTGTGGGTCGTGACCTCTTATCATCTCTTTAGTTAGCTTCCGCCAACCCCAATCCGTTTTCGGCACTGTGTACAGCTTTGTAGAACTTGCTGTCTAGGGCGGCGTGAATCTGATCGGCCCAACGGATTGAGCTGCGTCCTCTTGATCGTTTACTCTCTATGTATAGGTCAAACAGTCCTTTGTAAGCATCTACCGTAACTTACCTGGCTAGTCAAAGAGCTGCTCGACGTACTGCCATTGTACTTCGGGACCTTATACACGCACTTTTCGTTGCTCAGCATGATTTCGGTCTCCTGCGATTCCTCCGTCTGATAACAGATCTTGAGCTCCATATTATTCACTGGTTCGGTCTGTTCTAGTTTCGATGATTTGTACAGTTGGCCGTTTAGCATTTCTTCGCATAATAAGGTTATGTTCTCTGGGTTTTCTGTCATTTCGATTACTGAAAATAAAATTTATTGATTTAAAGACAGTGATGACGTATATTACTACCTATATCACGTTGGTACTTTTTAGGGTTTCATACTAAAATCCATAAGGAACCCTTATGATGCGACTCTGTCCGTCTGTCTGTTTTATCACATTGCTAAATATCTCAGGAACAACTTATTAGATTTAATACAAAGCAGCATGCTGGTATATAGGTAGACTCTGTAGTTTAAGGACACTGGCGATACTAGAACCAAAAACCCAAAAAAAATATTATAGAAAAAATCTATAAAAATCCTAAAATTATATATTTTAGTACCTAGTTTCAAAAAATATATCAAGATTAGTTTATTCGTTTTCTTTGTGTCACTATCATGTTATGATATGGCAATAAAAATAAATAAATATTTCCGCTGCCGTCGCTGACGTCTTACGTACTTTTTTTTTTTTTTAAAGGGGGACAATCTTACACAAATCGACCTAGTCCCAAACTAAGCAAAGCTTGTACTATGGGTACTAGACGACGATATACATACTTATATAGATAAATACATACTTAAATACATAGAAAACATCCAATACCCAAGACCAAATATCCGTGAAAAATGCACAAATAAATGCCCTGGCCGGGATTCGAACCCGGGACCTCTAGCTTCGGAGGCAGAGTCACTACCAACTAGGCTAAACAGGTCGTCAACAATCCAAGTGTAAAAGTTCATAATCTAAAAACTACCCTGAAACTAATTATTGAGTTTGAAGCGATATTTATTTACAGAGGCCATATGTTATATTTTGACATATCCGGATTCCAAATTCCAAGTTATGGGTACTTTGGTCTACTAATATAAAATTATAAAGATATCAGTATTTGTAACCAAATTCGTTTTATTTTCAATTTGACAAGACACATAAAAAACAAAGACAATAGGTACTAATTTCATTACAAAAGAAGAATAATCATAGAACGACAAGGTTATATAGGCACAGTCGTGCACAGGTACCCTTTTTTAATATTGTACAACTTCCGCGTCACTACCTACTTAAAAACAACATAAACGCGTGAGATAAGTAGGTCCACGTGAGTTCCACTATCAATGAAATGTGAACTTATTTAAAATACTGGTTTCTAGGCGGCCTTGGTTTTTTTTTGTGGCTGTGTATTTTTGTTTATCATGCTAATGTTAGACATAGCATTACAATTAGGAAATGCGGAAACCGGCCGTCGTTTGTTTTGATAGACACATTTGTAATGTGTGGGCACACGCAAAAATACCAGGGCCCTTGTAATAAACTACTTACTTGTCTATTGATCTATTTTGTTTTACATTGTAGTAATTATAAATACTTGTCTGAGAGTGAAAGTTTACCTTTTTACATTCTCTCGCATTCTATCCAATAACAGTTCTTAGTTAGAGCTGTGTCTTTATGAGAATCTCCAATTTCCGATTTTGTACAAGCAATAATTATTCCCGCTTGGTAACATTCCACATACAAAATCGGGAGATTAGGGAGCATTCTTTGTTTGCAATGTAAGTATTTCTTGGTCCATGGGCCTTGGAGTATTGAGACTCCACAAAGAGATTGCGAAGAGGGTTAATAAAGTATGTCTAACCTCCGATTATCTAATGGTCACAAACGAGTGGTGGAGTCTAGAGGGGTTGCCAGGAGTATCTTACTTGGAATAAGTTGGAATAAGAAACTCACTGAAGTCAGCGGGGTTATGGTGCCTTGGGCACGGCAGGCCGACGCTCTGAAGATGAGGCACCATGGCGACTGTGTCGCCCTGGTAGATACATCGCCCGTCAGCTATCACGTATACCTGCAATTACACATTTGAAATTATACTTATCAGTTGTTTGTCTTCATATATTTCGGACAAAAGTTGCGTGTCGCGATCTCAGGTCGCGATATCGTTTGAGCTTTCATTAGAAAAGTAAATCCGTTCGCTTCTCATGTACCTAATGCTCCACGCCCGTTTAAGATACGTTTTTGTAAGTACAGTCACCAGCATTAATATCTGCCTAATCAAAGGCGGCAAAAATATCTGACACGTCCTAACGGCCCTACAAATAGAGTCGTGTCAGATATTTATGCGCGCTTTGTTGTGGCAGATATTGGTGCTGGTGACTGTACAATTGTTATGATGAAACGCAAAAGTACATACTCATAAATATCAGAACACGCTCCGAGTCATTGATATCAGTGATATCTAATAGGCGTTCTTTTTGTAGGTGTGTTTGTCAGCGACTTGCTTACTAAATTTATTTAAAGTATTTTGTGTATTTTAGTAAAAGTTCTAACAATGGACAGGACATTGTTATGGGACTCGGATTGCGATAAGTACAAAATGTTAACTAAAACCAAACAATATTGCAAACATACACAAATACTTTCACCTGTGAGAGTTTGTTTATATAGTATTACATATGGACGAAATGAGAACCTTAGAAATATCAACGTATACGGGACACGGGACACTTATATCACGATACATTTGTTTTTGATTTCATACGTGACGCTGACGCTCAAAATAAAATACAAGCACAGTGTACCTAGTTAATTGGCAATTCATTGTTGGGCCATCCGTCGTGCGGTTTCCACCGCCACCATTGTTGTTTTTATAAAGAAATATATAAAAAGTGGCCTGAAATAAATAACAAAGTCGTTAATAAGATAATACTTATTAACAAATAAACTATTTACTGTTTTAACAAACCTTAGTCTATATGTACACTTTTCTATTATTAGTCTATCCAGAAACAGACTTAAATGCTAAGGTTGTACATGGGTTGTACATAAAACTGAGTACTCCGAACGCCACACTAGGATTCCCTGTGCGGTGTAGCCTGGCTCTTTCAACAGGAATATTTTTGAATATACATTCCTTATATGGAATAATATTTGCATGCGAGATCAAAATAATATTGAGCATTTTGATGTAAAAATTAAACAACTGCAAGACTATGGAGGTATATAGGTATTCATTATGGTTAATACTAGGCCTCGAGTAGGATTTTTAGGATGACTGAGCCTGTGATCTCTAACAGCCGTTCAGACTTTTCATATTTAATAGCGGCCAGTCGTTTGATTCGTAAAATAGCTAAATACCTCTTTTTGAAACTAGTGAACTCGCCTAAGACTAGCCGACTAGTGTGATACGGATTTATTTATCGTATGGCGTATATATATCATTTCGAACCGTGAGACCTTCGAGAAGACTACTGTCTTCTCGTTCTCGGTTGCCGGTTTGTTGCAATTTTAGCACCACCCAGGGGTCACGTGTAGGGTAAAGGTTGGTACTCCCTACGGACGTGGTGCAACTTTGACCCCCGATACGGATTAAAGTTCATCACGATACAGTGCGAGAAGTTGTTAGTAGTTTGCACCACCATCAGCCTAATGCGTCGTTGTTTGAGTGATTCGATCAGTTATGAACATTTTACAAGCGTGATCTTGGAGATAACAGTCAGTCAGCAATCTTGGACGAGCAATCAGAAAACTAGACATCATCACTACGGGTTACAGTTTGATACAGGTATGTGCTCTGTCTGTTTACCTGTGTCACAATGTGCAATTGCAATTAAAGGACTGATATATTGAATTATGTCAGCACTTGTACACGTAATCATCACAAGAGGTATAATTATGCAAGTAATGACTGCTCGTTAGGTATTGAATTCTATACAATTATTGCATACTTCACACGATATAACTAATCCGTTCTAACCTAAATTAAACATGTCAAAAAACCCTCGACACAACAAATACTTATAGCTCAGAACCACGACAACAAACAACACTTTCCATTAAAAGAAAACTGTACTGAAACTGGACTGAATAGGTCTCGAAATTTTGAAATTTGAAAAAAAAAACACGGGGTCTTCAGCTCACATAGGCACTAGTAAAATACAGAAGTAAAATGATTACAAGTTGAATAAACAGGATAACTTGGTGAGTTATGATATATATTGTTTCCTGGTATCGAAATTTAATAATCTAATGCATGAAATGGTACAAAACTGATACTCATTTTTAAGATGATTTACCTCGGAGGAGCGTTCATTAATAAAGCGAAAATAAAATACCGGCCTTCAAGCTAATGTCTATAGCGTGTAACACGTTTATCATTGTTTGGTTTGAATTTAAAACAATATCCCATCAATGAAACAATAGCCTGTGCAGTACTGCAGCCATAATTTTCCATTGTTTCGTCCTCCTCGAAAGTATCTTTAATAACGCTTTGACACGAAGCTAATTATTTCGGTTTACGCATAACAAATCTATGAAAATATCGATACACGCGATAAGTATATTGACATAGGTCTAATAGCGTACAGATCTTTTTGATTCTTTGGGAACGTATGACATTACACCAATCTCCAGGCGTTTGAACCGTTTTGTTTCATGAATATAGATTAAGACAAGGTAGGTCCCTCTCCTCGACAATACATAGTTGTGACCAGTGACATACCTATCAAGGATTTTGGTTTGGCTTGACTTGGCTTAGTCCCGTTCTTGACCGTGGGTCTTGACTGAGTTCCTATTACCAATATTTTTTTATGATAGACTGACCAACGATTGGCCTTAGTCTCACCTGATAGAAAGCGATGACAAGGCAAGGGGGGATTTACCATTTATTTTGAGACAACGTTCCTGTATTAGTGTCTGAGAAGGTGTGACCAAGAAAAACCTTATAAAGCTGTAGCGAGCTCAAAAAGTAATGCTGAAGTTTATATTCAGACTGCTCTTCCATGATCGCACTGAAAAGCTCTACACCGAAAATAAAATACCAACGCAACGGTAGGACAACTTTTCATCAAATGTTTACCACAAAAATTCATTAATCGACAACAAAACCACGACCATTGATTCAAATAAACACAACTGTAAAAGAATATTAATATAAATAATAAATTTTGTGGGTGTGCTCTTGTTGCTAACATACATCAGATCTTTAACTGTTTAAGGTAATTAAGAGTACAACATGACACCCCAAATTGGAATTACAAAATCAACATATGTATCTCCTCAATGCATTTACAAAATTACATTTTACATTTATTAAGATATAGGATAACATATTCTAACTATGTATATTTATTGTATCTATTTACATCAAAGAAATCTTTGGGAAGAAAAAAAAAATATTATTAAATATGTTTTTGAATCCTTAACGAACGTTTGTTAAATAGCATAACAGCATGTCCAGACGGTCATACCTGACCATGACCAAGCAGCACCGCAACAGGGTTGTCGGAAGATGCACAACTGCACACCAACTGGACGAAACAACTTCACACATTGTACTGTGGTTATAATGTCCAGGTTCAAACACAGATTCAGCACAGCCGACTTCGTAAGTTTCAAGAAGAACAACAGCACGTATTACCTGATCAAACAGCTCAAGCAGTGACGCAGCCGGCTGGTGGATGGTGCACACAACCGTGCGACCCTGGCGAGCTAGCTGTCGTAGTAGTTTCACGCACTGCACCGTCGTCACGGTGTCCAGTCCACTGGTCGGTTCGTCCAAGAAAAATACTGGTGGATTGTTCACAAGCTCAAGGGCGATTGATAGCCTGTGAAAGAAAATCTTTGTCAGTTGATAGGTACGTATTTCGATTATAATCATTAATCAGTTTTAACATGTGATTTATATTTTCGTACATGATAATTAATTTCTGGACATTTTCTAAGAACATCATAGAAACAGTATGTCTAAATAACTGCACGTGCGCTCATTTTATATTTTCAAATGTTTTCAAGCAACATCTGAAGTTTCAGTATCCTCTCTCGGCAGCAATAGTATTTTTTTATTATCTGTGATTAACATCGTCATTATCCTAGCGTTATTCCAGTACATTTGCATCCTGAAGGATGTCCGATTTTTTATCTATGATAGGTTTTTTTTAATTATAACTGCTTACAGATTTTTTTACATTTATTAGTAAATTAAATTCACTAAAACAAGCTGCTTAACACGCGCCACAAGAGACAAAAATCAGCGCAACATGAACAATATATCGTCACTACTTTTAAAAAAACTCGTATCTGAAAATCATCAAGTTTCTAGGAGGAACATTAAACATTCTGTAAATTATTGCGATTGATCAAAAAAGTTCTTGTTAGTTTCATGAGATACTTTGATAGCCATTCATTAATTTCACAAATATTCGAATAACTCACTCAAACATTTTTATAAAATTTACAGTTATTCGTAAGATACAAGATTTTTGTTTTAGTATTGACTGAAAGTTGTTAAGTTACGATAATTTTGCTTCGAATTTTATGCTACAAAATGAAACGAAATGTATGTTTTTATGTTTATTAAATGAACTAAGTAAACTCTCTTCGAGTAACAATATACGAACTTAAATAACAACGTGCCTACGTAAAAAAAGATCGGGTCGAATATTTTTTCTCTAATATACATGCAATAAACTATCGTAAAATGCATGAAAGTCTTTTGGCAAAATCGGCTTCAGAGATTGCAAATCATCATACTTTCGTTTTTTAATGGGGACGGGTCCAGAATATAGCTGAGGAATCGCTTGATCTTCGGAAATATCATGGAATCTTTGAGGTAGAACAGTCCAGATGTCATCAAAGCGAAGTTTAAACTCAATAGGACTGTGAGGCAAATTTACCACACATGGGTCACCTGCTCTCTTTCCAGGTCTTATAGATGTGTAGTGCTTAAGTGCGGCATAGTATTTTGCGGCAAAGAAAGGAAAAAGGAAAAATATATCAGATACGAGGTTTTTCAAAGTAGTGACTATAATTTGTTTAGATACGATTTTTTTTAACTAACGAATACTTACTATAATGACGATTTATCTTCGTTGGAGTTTGTGCATCATATGAGGTGTATTTTTATTAGTTTAATGCGAAAATAAACGAAAAAAAGGAAAAAATCTGATACGAGATTTTTTAAAAGTAGTGACGATATGCATCATACAATGCATCTTAGATTAGGTAGAGACGAGTATTTAATGCTTTGATAGACTTGCTTGATAATATGTACGTTCTCCCACGTGGACAATAAAATTATTCCGAAATAAAATACCTATATCGGCAACTTTGTAAATAATAATGAACGTGGAATACTGTAATTACACCTATCATGATTATTCCGGAAATCACTTCTTAATAACCATGTATGGCTAAGAAGAAACATTGTTTCGCCAAGGTAGGTAATTATGACTTTAAATCAGCATCATTGGTCATTCTATTTTGAATGTGCAAATGACGTTACTTTGATGTTAGGTTGATTCCACGTTTTTACGGATCGCAACTATTTAGCACGCTTGGCTCCTAATAATTTCATCATCCTGAAACGGAAGTTCGCCGTAAATTTCTAGTTAGTTAAATAACGATTTTGTCCAATACAGTTATTATCTTTTCTCAAACATGCAATGAAATATTGACGTTATGTTCCTTATAATAGGCTGCGAAGTATGACGTTTCAGGTGCGGCTAGGACAAGAGGTAGTTAATGGAATTTCATACAAATCTTGCAGGCCTAGGCCTGCAACGTCCTTTTTTTTAATTTTTATTCCACATAAATTTGTGGCACAGGCATTATGACATTCTACCACTATGCGTATTAAAAATAAAACTTAGATTTTTTTGTTGTTTATTTCATTGCATTGTTTGAGAAAAGCACGATACATACCTCGGCGGGAAATATGGGGTTGCCGGCCTTAGACCTATCCTGCCTCGCTTCGCTCAGCCGTCTATATGTCTTCGGCCGGCAACCCCTTTTGTCCCGGCCTCTGTAGTAATGTACTAAATATTACGATTAGACTCCGCAATGAAGGTGCACTTTCATTGCCTGATGACATTTTATGAAATGGTGGATACTTAGCGGCAATGATATTAGCGGGGGTGTAAGTGTTCACAATTATTACCAAATCGGTAAATTACTTTCAGAAATTGCAGTCTGGATCTGGATGATGCGGAAGGCATCATTTTCATTCATTATTTCAATAACGATGCGTGAGCAAACGTAAAACTACGAAATACTTCAAGCAATTTAACACATTTGAATTGCCGTAGGAATAGTTAGACAACGTATTTCAATTACCTTGTTAACCAATTAAATTTAATGTGAATATGCAGTTCGTTTGCGCACTGTTCTCATGCATTTGTCCAAATGTTTGGAACGCATCCAAACAGGGTCAACGTCCCTGAACCACAGCACCTAACGATAGTTGGCACCAACCTTCGCCAACATCGCCAAGCCTGGGTCAACAGCCGTTAAAGCTTTCTGATTTACTCATGTAACGTAATGGTTCGTAAGCAGCTATCAAATTTCTCCGGAAGAAAATGTCAATATCTGGTACTACTAGTACTACCTACTACTCGTAGAAGTAAAAGTCTTACTTATTACGAAGAATGCCATTATTTCAAGATCCCAAAGAAACTTGTTCTTTACCTGTGTTTTCATTTTATTAGTTATAAAACTCAGTAACATGCAGTCTCTCGTTGTGCTTGTGAGGTTCTGACTCCAAAATACGCGTTTAATGCGGTATCTTGCTTGAAATAACTGTATGTCATCAGCCAGTTTTGCTTTTACAGCAAAGTTTCTGCTTTCACTGATGCTGGATGATAGCCAAGACATTGTTCTCTTTTGTCTCATTGACTCTATAAAAAGAATACTACCTATTTCCATACTAATTACTTCATATAGGTACATCAACATCACTTTCCTTTCTGTAGATATAGTGCCTCGGGAATCCTATGGTTGGTTCGCAGCGAGCGAAATCAAAAGCATGACTGAGACATCGTTTTACCTAGTTCTTAAAATAGACTCCAAGAATTTACGCTATGCGTTGGTTGTTTTGTTTTTCGTGTATGAACCTGCAGTTACTGTATTAACTCCGGTACATCTTGTCTTTATGTCTGGATTATTTTTACTACCCATTAAGCCTAACTATAAGTAGGTACATACAATTAAGTTGTTCGTCAATTTGTGTTTCATGCACACGTGTATACATTCATAGGTTATTAAACAGAACGGATGCAGTAACAGTAGATAACAGAGTAAAATCTATTTTAATGACATTGGTAATTTAATTTATGCTAGGTTTTGTTTTTAAGATTTTTTATTATTAATCTACTGGTTAACCGTTGTTGTATGTACTCCTCTCCTCTCCTCCTCCTCGTACTCTCCTAATAAAAACATCTGGATGGTATATTTTATTCAAAAACGGATTGACCTTATTATAATCCCCGCTTATATTTGGCAACCATATACCTGTGTGTAAGTACGGATCATCAACGTTTTATTTTATTTTTTTATTTATTTACAATAGAAAATTGTACATTGGTATAACGGAAAAGTGTCGTTAAACCCTATCGGGTTTGTATCGACACCGAAATCGTGAACAATATTTATGTCAGTTAGTGTTCCATCCAGATGCCGGAGTCAACGTATTTCAAACAAGGTTTTCAGTACTAATCAGGGGGCATGTCAAGGGCCCCTTTTGGCCCCACTTAGAAAGGCAGGTTCTAACCACTCAAGTGCTCGCGTTAAAAAAAAAGGTGGTCTAAAGTGCTCAAGATTCACCGGGCATTAGCAGCGCATTGTCTTGTGTTCTTAATAAATCGATTGCCTGGCTTCGTCTAAACTTTTTGCTATGATTCTTTTTATGTTATAAAGCTAAAGAAACAGGCAATTTGTTTATATAATTAATTACATAGGTCACCATAGTAAAATATTTAAAAAAATAGTCACAAACTTAACATACCGTTTCGAATGAGATCTTTTGCAATAAATATATTTTTATTTTAAAATCTAAATCGATAACTATGTAAATTTTATATTTATTTTAAACTGTAATAGTTTACGCTTCGATTGATACCAAATAAAGTATATGATCCCGGGGAAATATTTTGCATAAAACCTCTTTCATTTGCAATGTTTACATTGTCAGTTTTGCAATTCGCCGCAAAACAGTGTAGTTTGTTTATGATTTTTTTATGAATAATTTAGGCAAACGAATACAAAAATATTGTCAGACGTAGATAGAGACACTATTAATCTTTAAATAACAAGTGCCAGTTTTGTCAAAATCGCAGCAATTTCTGTCGCAAATTATCAATAACAAAAAATAGCCTTACATACCTAACGTAATGAGTGCCGCTTTTGACGCCCGATTACAAATAATTCCATACACTTCAAACCACATAAAACACTTAACACATACACTACATATGTTACACTTCACAACTTAATAGATATTCGACCGATTACAACTCGATTTATATTTTTGTTCTCATTTCAAAGATATACAAAAACCCACGTAAAGGTCCCGACTCAAACTAACGGACATACTCCGGCGGGCCTGCGCTGTCAAAATTTAATCATGGCGGCGATATAAGGACGGGTTACACTGGTGCGCAACGAAACCACAGTTCATGCAGTGATCGTCAATATTGAAATCACGAAATTTACATTTCTTATTAAATCAATTACGAATAGTTACAGATCCTTAACTTATTACTTATACAATGCTAATACGAAATTAACAGCGGTACACTCATGGTGACTTTAATTATATACTCTTGAAGTAATAATAACGTTTGGCATTTTATTTTAAATATCAGTGGCTGTCGTGATATAGAATAACTGACAAAGTAGAAAAGTTGGAAAACCGCCGATTTTTTCATTTCAAAGTTATATATCTCAACAATGGCTGAACCGATTTTGATAAAACGTGTTTTACTAATATTATCGTTTCCAGAGAAAAAAGTTATGTTATTATCCTATTATAAAATCGAGGAGTTAAAAATGCAGTGTTTTTCACCATAATAGTTACAACTTTTTGGCTCGACATATCAGATCTCAAAGACCTCGTGTTTACGTGTCTAGACATTTATAGTTGCTTCAGTCATATTGATCCACTGCTATAAGATACTACTAAATTTCTCTTGGAAATCCTGCTCTGAAAAAAAGACAACCAAATCGGTTCACCAGTTTAAATAAAAGCTACGATGCCACAGACAGATATACACATTAAACTTATAACCACCTTCTTTTGCGTTGCGTAGTATAATAGTAGTAGGTACGGTACCAGAACTGACTATATTGTAATTTCATCATGTCAGCCGAAGGACGTCCACTGCTGGACATAGGACATATATTTATTTGGCACCTCAACAAGTTTCTTTTAACTCTAACAGGTTCTCATTGCTGAGGTGATGTTTTATGTGATGTGGTATGTGTGTGGTACACGAGAGCAAAGTTACCTATATGCATATCGTGTATTTGAATCTCTTGATACGCTATAAAATCTATCATAGAATCACTTGCCAAGCTCGCTAGTGATTCGATTAAGGCACTAAGGTATCCTTCGCTACCTCGGGATTCGAAATTATCACTCGTCGCAAAAAAACGAATGCTCTCTTATTGCACAAATAATTATTAAATCCTTGCCTGACACATCATATAACCACTAACGAGGAAAATTGTAATGAAAATTTAAGAAATTAAATTAAATTAATTTTTAAAAAAACACAAATAACAACAAAATTCATACACTTAAATTGTGAGGTAAGTATTTTTTTATTGGTACGTGGTTTTCACTGCCGCAATGAAGAAATTTTGGGGTGTTAAGTTAAAACGACTATGACAATAGTTTATATGCTAGCTATAAATAACTGAGATAACGGTCAATACGGGTCATAATCAGAACCGGTTTAAAAAAAACATACATTCTTATTTGAACCATTACATGGAATATGTGAATTTTATAAATTTATATGATCAGTTAAACAAGTTAAAGTGAACCCTGCCTCTACTTCATAGATTCATAAATAAAAGGTAAGCCGTTACATTGGTAATGGGCCGCCACTTAGTATGCGTAAAAGAACCTACCAAAAATGAATAAATTAAACCATTCTGCGACAATAGCCCAGTGTGCACCACGCCTTATGACATAATACGTGGATCCGACGCGAATCGGCGGAAGTGCCTTGTGCAACCACAGTTGCGTACAATAGTATTTATAGACGTCACAAGTTCATTCACCTAATCCTGCATAGAACATACCTAATTGTTCATTAAAAGTGGATTTATGTTGATTTTAATAGACGCATTTATTGATTTTAATAGCTTAGTACAGAAATATGGAATAATCACATAATAATGTACGATTTAAAATTAACCTCGCAAAATTTTCATCACTCAACGTACTTTGTTGGAAGAATTTATCACATTCCATTTTAATTAGTATCGAAATATATGCTTCGTCTTATGAAGCAGTAAACCAGGATTAATTTGGTATATAATACCAACTAAATAATGCGAATTACAGCATTTTTTAATCGCGAGCTCTTTCGCTGACGTACCGAACTTCGATGGTCATCAAAA
Source organism: Notocelia uddmanniana (assembly GCA_905163555.1). Taxonomy (NCBI): domain Eukaryota; kingdom Metazoa; phylum Arthropoda; class Insecta; order Lepidoptera; family Tortricidae; genus Notocelia; species Notocelia uddmanniana. Next base: position 9,947,024 of record LR991064.1, read on the forward strand.
CAACTTTTATATTTTATAAAAATTGTTCCGTAGACTGCCGTTTTAATTTTTTTTAATGTTGCCACATTCATACTCTACCTATATAACTCAATTAAAAAGCGTTCTTTGCATGTTCCGCATAGCAACAATTTAAAAACCGTTGGAACTCCAACTCGCAACTAGTGTTGCGAGAGCACTGTACGTTTTCCCAAGTCGCAACCCTAGTTGCGGAGAGCACGTGAGTGGCTAAAAAACGAGGTTTTTTATATTTTATATTTACTTTATGGGAGCATACAATAAATTTACTTTATGGGAGCGTACAATAACCATGATCAGTAGTAGTAACTTGGTAGGTATCTATAGTAATGTACATGGTTACGAAATGGACAATAACAGCGGGCACCCGTCGTTCCCGGGTACAAGTTTCTGAGTTCCCCACGACCCCGCGGGATGCGTGGTGGACGTGGGGGAGGACTTGCTTTTCATTTCAAGCGCTGCGTGCGTGCTTGTCTTGCTGCCCACCCTACAGCTCAAATCGAAATGTGGCTTTCGGTTGTAGTTAATTGTCACAAATTTATTATAGGTACTGCATATCGCCCGGCTTGGGTTAATGTTGACACCTTTCTAGACTCATTAACTGAATCAGTAACATACTTTTCCAATTACGATAAAATTATTTTAATGGAGAATTTTAATATAAACATGTTGCACACTAACAATTGTATGACAAGAAAGCTGAATATGTTCTTACATTGTTTAGGTTTAGAGCAGGTGGTAAAGGAGCCTACTCATTATTCCACGGATAGCAAAACTCTCATCGATGTTGTTTGCACAAATTCACCTATACAAGATGTTTGCATTTCAAACATAACCGGCTCACTGGGTCATGCCATGGTATTGTTTACTGTTCTAATTAAACGTAAAAAGTTGCCACCAAAGACCATTTCTTTCAGACCGTACAAGGACATGGATATGACTGAATTTAATCGCGATCTACACACTATCGACTGGGTATCAGTGGCCAAAATGGAATCTTTTCATGATATGGCGGAATCATTTAACTCTCTTCTTTTATCTCTTTTTAACAAACATGCGCCAGTAAAAACTGTTAAACTAAAACAAAATCACTCTTTTACCATGGATTACCGATACAATCAAAATTATGATTAACAAGCGTAATGAGGCTTATGCTAGGTACCGTCAGGCCAAATCAGAGAGTCATAAACGGTATTACACCGACTTAAAAAAACTCGTAGTTAGTAGTATAAGTATATTTAATGAAAAACGTGCATATTACAATTATCATATTAATTCAAATCAGAATGATTCGGGGTTGCTGTGGAAAATTTTGAAAAAAATATATTTTAACCGACTCTAAGAAACGTGAATGCCTTCCAGATCGTTTCAACGACCCAAATGCCATCAATGACAGTTTTTTGGCTGTGCCTGGTGCTGATATGGTTTCATTGTCCTTGATGTCGTATTTTGAATTTCATTGTTTTAATGATTCATCTTTCATTTTACAATCGGTTACTGAATATGATGTTGGTAAATATATTACGGGCATTTCCACAAATGCAGTTGGCGTCGATGGAATCGGAAGGGATATGATAATGCTCACACTGCCATGCACCTTACCGGTAATTACTGCTATTGTCAACAAATCTCTCTTGAGCGGAGAGGTACCACATTTATGGAAGTCTGCTCTAGTTACCCCCTTACCTAAAGTGGATAATCCCTGTCAGTTTAAGGATCTTCGACCAATAAGCATACTGCCTTTTCTGTCCAAAGTACTGGAAAGAGCTGTGTACACTCAGCTCTGTCGGTGTGTTGAGGACAATAACATTTTGCCACAATTACAGTCGGGTTTCCGTAAAGGTATGGGTACAGTGACCGCTCTTATGGATGTGATAGACAATATATTGACTGAGCAGGACTCTGGAAGGGGAACATGTCTGGTATTATTGGATTTCTCTCGGGCTTTTGATAGCATTAACATTCCCTTACTCCTTTCTAAATTATTATACTACGGTGTGAACTACAAATCCCTAATTTGGTTTCATAACTACCTCAGTGGCCGTACTCAGTCTGTTAAAATAGTAAAGGAGAACGGTACATCACGAGTGTCCGTGTCGAGAACATTAACTAGAGGAGTTCCTCAGGGTTCCATACTTGGTCCTTTACTATTCATTATATACAGCGCAGACATAATTAATGTCATCAAACATTGCAAGTATCATTTGTGTGCAGATGATGTCCAATTATATTGATCAGCTTCTCCGCGCGACTTTGCAGAGTCCGTTTGTAAGGTAAATGAGGACCTAACCAGTATTAGCGCATGGGCTGATAGTAATGGGTTACTAATAAATCCCCAAAAGTCAAAGTTTATGATTTTGGGCTCTAAAAATCAAATCTCTAAAATCATAGTCAACCATCCTATATTAAGTGTTAGCGGATCGCGAATTGAACGTGTGGAGGAGGCTAGGAATTTAGGTATAGTAATTGACAGTCATTTGCGTTTTGAAAGCCACATCGGAAATTTGGTACGATCTTGTTTTTACCGACTGAATGTATTATACCAAATCCGAAATCTTTTAAGTGAAAATGTACGCGTGACTCTCTGTGAATCTCTATTACTCTCTAGGCTGAATTATGGAGATATAATTTATGGACCTAGATTACTGGCTAAAACTCATCGTCTCGTACAACGTGTACAAAATGCATGTGCTCGTTTCTGTTACTCGATCCCACCTAGAAGTCACATCACGCCTTACTTAAACAAAGCCTCGACATTAAACATGACCTCCCGTAGACATTTACACCTCGCGTGTCTTCTGTTTGATGTATTAAAATACAAAAGACCAGATTATCTTTACTCGAGAATAAAAGTCTCATCTTTTCACATACATCATGGCACCAGGACTACACGTCGATGTCTTTTGGAAGTACACCCCCACAGGACAACTGCTTTTACAGTTAGCTTCCGGTATCTTGTAACCAAATGCTGGAATAATATTCCTTCACCACTTAGACGCTTACCATCGAAACTATCATTTAAATCACACTTTTAAAAAATGCTCATGGAGAAACAAGTGGTAGGAATTCCGCACGGCTATTTGGTTGCAGACTTTTTTGTGTGACTGTACTTTCAAATCGACAAAAACAATATTATACCCTTCTTTCATCCACTTTTCATTCTCTTTTCCTTTTTCTTTCTTTTCAGAAGGCACACGTTACATTATCACACACTATTTCGGATATGTTTGTTCTTTTTATATATGTATGTTTTGTCCGTCAGTATTTATTCTACACATATGTTTTTGGGTTCTGACAGAATACCAGTGTTTTGCTCGGTTGCGAGCAAAATTTCACACTGAGTTGGAACCTTTTTGTTTTGCTGCAATGCACACAATTATTAATTCCTTAATACATTTTAAGACTTAACCGAAAAAAAATAAAAAATATATTTGTTTCTTTATTTTGAGAATTATTTTTAAGTTTTGAGTTTGTTGTGTTATAACTATTTTTTATAACTTATGTGTACTTATGTGGTAAACAAATAAATGACTTATCTATCTATCAGTAATAGAGGCGTATCGCAGCTACAGTAATCAGTAGGGCATTCTTACCTATTCAATCAAAGGTGTGGCATAAGTTCTGCGCAAGATTGGCAAAGAAATGCTAATGGGAATTGTGCATTGTGCAACTGCGCCTATCCAAGGCCTCGTCGAGTCGTCGTAGAGATAGTGCGTCTCATAGACTAGTATTTACTAACTCAATTATGTACAAATATTGTTTATTCAATAGAATAAACAATATGTATTCTAATAAGTTATTCGACTATATTTACAACCACTTCGGTTTAGTTGGTACTTGGTAGTGACCCTGCCTACAAAGCCGGAGGCCCCGGGTTCAAATCCCGGTCAATGCATTTATTTATGTGATGAGCACAAATATTTCTTCCTGAGGTTTGGATGTTTTCTTTGTGTTTAAGTATTTATTTATCTAAATAAGTATAAGTATACATCGTCGTACCTATAGTATCCAAAGTATGTACAAGCTTTGTTTAGTTTGGGACTAGATAGATTTGTGTCAGATTGTACCGTTATAGTTATAAAAATGAGAACCCTTTCCCTTTCTCTTTCTTTCGATTTTGCGTTTTTATTACTAACTGACCCAAAAGTTGTGCTGCCAAATCCCAGTAAACTTGATTGTGATGTGATTGTGATATTGTGAAAAGCCAAACATTTGTAACATTGGTGTACCTACCTACATATTTTATAATAAATATTAAATAAGAGTATAGGTAGGTATATCCCATCAAAATCATAAATGTGAAAATGGCAGCCAAGTTCAATATGCGGGTTTTGGTTGTCGTCTTCACCGACAAAAGAATTGAAATCTAAATGGGTGCCAAGTTCTGTAGATTATCTGAAAAGGTGCCAAGTCTGGCACTAAATTGTTTACAATAGAACTAATTTATTACGGCTTGATGCATTTTACTATACAAAATACCCAAATCGCTATAGGTGCATCTAAAATATTTTAAGAGTTCCCTCGATTTCTCCAGGACCCTATGATCAGATTCTGACCTGATAACAATGGGACCACCCCGGAAGTATAGGGACCACCCCGGAAGTATACAGTTTCAAACAAAAAAAAGAATTTTCCAAATCGGTTAATAAATGACGGAGTTCTGAGGTAACAAGCATAAATAATAATAACAAAATTTTAAAATCATTGTTTTCTGACTTTTTCCTGTGTACACACACAATTACTAAGCTGGATGCCAAATTTCACCTTTCTAGGTCACCTGGAAGTGGGTTAGGTTTTTGATTACTCACTCAGATTAGTCAGTCAGTGGTAAAAATGCCGTTTTTTTGGATTTTAATATCTCAATAACTATTTCACCTATATTTATGAAATTCGGGATTCTAGTTATTCTAAAGGATCTTAATACATGCCAACATACCAACTTTCATTTTTATAAGTTAAATAGGTTTGGAGTTTTGAGGGGTCAAAAGTGGCTCCAAACGTTTCATGTAAAACACACGGCTGCTGTCCGCCAGTTCCTGGAGTGACCTTGGCTGGACACGCTGCCGGGTGTCTAGATTCAGAAACTTCCTACGGCTTTATTACTGAAATTTAGTTATTTTCAGTTCACGTTCAGTTTTAGTCACGCTTCTCGTACGATAATTTAAAACTAAAACCCAACGCCATCAGAAGCAATGCGTTTGTCAACAAACATTGGTTCATTTTTATTTTACCACAGAAATAAAGAATTGTTTTTCATGTAAGAAGTCTCGTGTTTTCAATTATATTTATCTTCCATTGTGTTCCGTTATTTGCTATTAAGCGTCACGATTGCGTGGCGTTTAGGAAAATTAGTTGCCTCTTAAAGATATGTTTACTTAAAGATGCTCTTGAACCCATTTTTTGCTTAGCGAACAATACTTAATAACCTTAATTTCATATAATAAAAAACCGACCGTAAAATGGGTTACAGTTCTTATTAAAAGAACTTTGGATGGAGAACTTAAAATGGGTTACAGTTCTTATTAAGAGAAAGAAAACAGGGTTTACTTCTTATTAAAAGAATTCTCTACTCGTACTGTAGCTTGCGATGCTGTAGATTGCGGTCCATCGAAAACTACTCGTGCTAACCGGATATTATAAAATTTAAGTAAATACAATCAGCTGTTAAGAGGCGTCAGCGCCAATGACCTTGGCTATGTCTGTCTGCGACTAATTGCGCCGGAGTGAAAGAGAATCTATATACCTGCTATACAAGCAGCTATTCAGAAATGTAATCATAAAATAAATATAATCACCACATGTTTAATATAAATCGTCTATGCTTTAAGTTTGAGTATGTTAGAACTGTGTTTTCAATTATACATGTTTCAGTAGAAAAAAAAGACATTATGATTGTTTAAGATGATTTAAAGACGTAACTTTGCGATGTTTTTCGATCGAGCCAATTTTCTTAAACCGTGTTGTGGAATCGTCCACACCCTTTGAAATATAATGACTATTAACGTGTATTTTTATTTTTTTACCAAAACAAATGGTTTTTGTTGAATCACCGTTTAAAAATGGCAATTTAGCTCTATTCAGCGCAGAACCAGCTTCGGGCGGCTTGAGAACTTCTAACAGGCAAGTTGCTCACTCACTTGACAAAGGGGGGTCGAAGTTGTACCACGTCCGTAGGGAGTACCCACCGTTACCCTACACGTGACCCCATAGGTGGTGCTAAAAGTGCAACAAAAACTGGCAACCGTACTTGTCTTGATGTCTTCTTGAAGATCTCACGGTTCGTAAATAAATGCCATACGATTAAATAAATAAGAACCAGCCGCTCACCAAAATCTGCCTCGAGTTTATTTATATAACTTACTTTGCACCATATGGATACTACATAAATATTTAATGATAACCAGTTTGTTAAAATTGTAAATTCAATCTTGTTTTAAGTTCTCATAACCTTTAATGATTCCCTCCAGAATGGTTCTAGGTCAGCTCGCTACCGTCTTGAAGAAAAAATGGCAATTTTTTTCCGGCTTGTTTTTTTTTAATACTACGACGGTGGCAAACTAGCTTACGGCCGGCCTGATGGTAAGGAATCACAAGTGCGTTGCCGGCCCTTTACTGACTTGGGGATGTGCTGTGTTGAGATTGAGGATGAGAAACCCGCAGCTGTCTCCAGCTGTCAAGCTAGAGCTTGCCGGCTTGCTTGCCGGCCTGTCGGGTATACCACGAAAGTGAATGCTGTATACCTAGTCAAAATCTCACCTTTTCTTTTGCCCTCCTGACAGCAGATCTGTCTTCGTATGTTGATGCTCCAGTAGACCCAACTCCTGCAGGATTTCTGTCGCATGTGCCTGAGCTCCTCTAGGCAGCTTCAGCTTGGCTGCCACGTCCATAGCTTCTCGCACCGTTAGCAAGGGCTGCAGTAAGTCTTCTTGGGTAATGTAGCAGGACGAACGTTGGAAATGATGCTCGTTCCGAGTTTGTCCGTTGACTAAAAGTTCTCCCGTGACTCCTACAGATCTGGAATGAAAATTTTATTGGCTATTTATTTTATTTTGATATTCGACTACGATTACGAATTTAAAACCAATCAAGTATTAAAGACAACTTTAAATATTTATATACTTAATGCGTTTTTTTTGCGTCTGGTCGGGTAAGAACCTAAGATGAGGGAGGTTTTTTGTAATATATCATATTCAAAATTATATAAATAAATAAATAACAAAAAACACAACTAATCTTATGGACACGTTTTATTTTACGCATAATAAATAATATATAAGAATAAAATATCTTAATTAAATCAAATAAAACCACTATTTCTTTGCAACTTGAGTAAAAAGTGTAGGTACAGGTACGAGAACCTAATAGGCAAAATGTAATGAACAGTAAATGTGAAGTTATCCGCTTCATGTATTTTTAAACATCCTTAACCTTCATAAAATGATTTTTATCTTCCATTGCACCGTTGCGAATACAACCAGCCGAACCATTACAATTGTTGGCATTTGATATCGCATTTAAATAGCCTTCGAACATTTCCGCAGATTTGGGCTGAAATGAGCTCCACGTATTATGATGGCTATAAACTCCGGGCCCCTCGAATATAAATAACTACAATTTAGAAGAGTTGAAAAACCCCCGACATTTTCATTTCAAAGCTCAATATCTGAAAAACGGCTGAAAATATTTTCACGAAACATGGCTAAGAACACTCGGGATTAAATTATCTATGACACAAAAAAACTAAACGAAAATCGGTTCATCCGTTTGGCAGCTACGATACCACAGACAGATACACAGACATGCACGTTAAACTTATAACACCCCTTTTTGCTCTTATGTGCTATTTGCAGGAAATTCCAGGTAGTTAACTAATTTACATATTAATAACTTGAGCCGGGAACCTGCATATACTGCAAATTAATGTGGGAAAGCATGTACAGTACAGTCTGCATGATAACATTTTAAACTTCACACTATGGCAAATAAGGTGCAAAAAAGCAAGCATAATAAATATTTGACCTTGACGTAACCACGCAAGGTGAAAACCCCAGTTGACATTTGAACCTTAGATACTTAAGTTTTTGCAATCCTTAAAAAAATACTGCCAATTTTACTCATATAAACAAAAATCTTGTAGATTATTTTATCACGTTTTAAGATACCAAATAAAATAAATAAAGGAAATAAAATGGATTGACCGATTGACAGTTGATTACATTTAAGAGAAGAGATAAGTATGTATTTTTACCCCTCGAAGTAATGTCGTGTGGATTGTATTGATATCGTGTTGAGTTCGTTAAACCCAAAGTCCAAAATTATTTCAAAATTTATCGCCCGAGAAGAAATGACTGAAGATATTTGCTCCTGGCCCGGGTCCTATAATCATCATGCATTTGATATGTGGATTTTGACACCTGTTATAAAAAAGACAGACCACAAAGTTATGATCCACTTCGAAAACTGGTGAATTCCCATTCACCTGTTTTCGAACGAATTCATCATGAGATAGTTCTAGTAAGTCACGTATAAATTTGGCCTGGATCGGACCAGTCGAAATTGTTGGTTAGTTTTAAGTTAATCTTACCGGTATCCTGAGATCGCGTTAAGGAGAGAACTCTTCCCGGCGCCCGAGGGCCCCATAATGGCGACCAAGTGCCCGGAACGGAACTTGCCGTGCACGCCTTTGACCACATCTCGTCGTTTTCCTGTTGAAAAGAAAAAAAATAATTTAATAAGTCACATTTATTAGCATCCTGGCGGTTTTGACCATGGCGACTGGAAAAAGAAGTAAATTGGACATTGGTATACGTGCATTATAGTTTTGGTCATCATTGCAGTTAACAGTGCGAGGACACTAACACAATTGATAAATAACGCGTTTATAAAATCTTCAAATACATCTTGAGCCAACCTCGACCAGTCTCCGGGATCTTATTCTATCGTTCGTTTTTAGGGTTCCGTATCCAAACGGTAAAGCGGGACCCTATTACTAAGACTCGGCTGTCCGTCCGTCTATCTGTCATGTCATGAACCGTGATAGTAAGACAGTTGAAATGTTCACACATGATGTATTTCTGTTGCCGCTATGACAACAAATACTAAAACACTAATAAAATAAAATATAGATTACAAAAGTGATTTTTTGCCGTTTTTTAAATATTGGAACGGAACCCTTCGTGCGCGAGTCCGACTCGCACTTGGCCGGTTTTTAGACTTACCGAGGTTGCTTCGACATTTATTGCTGCCTTAAGGTGAAAGTTGCTTACTACTTAGTGTACCAATAATACCGGCTGAGAGGTAAGACAAAATATCTGTCGCGCTCTAGGGGCTCTAGCAAGAAATAGAGTTGAGTCAGATTTATTTGAGCGCTCTTTCAGGGGAAAATAATTTAATTAGTATAGATACCTTATATTAACTTGGGACCCACCATCCTAAACCAAGGTGCCAAGGAGTCGAACAATGACATGATGTAGCCCAAAGGTTAAGCTACTCCTTAAAATAACAAATATGTGAAGGTATATACATATTATACATATAGTATAATAAAAAATAAACGCACGGTTATTTTTTCACATTGCAGAAAGTGCAGTTTAAAACATTTTGTTTGCGAAAAAGGTAATTCACCTTTGTCATTCAGTATGCTAAGCATCATGACGTCAAAGACGATTTGTCGTAAATATTAAATTATATCATATTATTGTTCGTATATTACTAAGTTTATATTCATTTTTAACCGGTTTCAAAAAAGGAGGAGGTTCTCAATTCGTCGGAATATTTTTTTTTGTATGTTCACCGATTACTCGGTGAGTATTGGACCGATTTGTTTGAAATGGTATGTTTTTTAGTTTGTCCCATTGTTATCAAGTCTGGATCTGATGACAGGATCGTCGGGAATCGAGGGAGCTCCTCAAATTATGTAGTAGGAGATGCCGAGTAAAAGTGGAAAAGCATGGAGTCAGTATTTTTTTGTTAAAAATTATCTTGTTATTAATATAATTTTCCGTTGACAGGGCAGATTACTGTTCTCTCAACATAAAGCTTGTACTGACCTACATGAGAATTTCTTATATTTTTAATGTTACTCGTTCGCTATCACACTTGTTCTTACTTCTGACAGTAAATATACCTACTTGTTTTCGTTAAAACAACGATGATGACGGACAGAAAATCGAAACGATGATTGACGACAGACAGAATATCAAAACAAAATCATCGGAACCAAGACTAACGAGGGAAAGACCATAGAAGCAATACTACTCCGTGTTGTACTTTTGGAAGTTAGTTTTGAAACAAACAATTCTGTTTACTACCATTGGTATCCTCTTGCTAAACAACTGCATAGCTTAACGTCAAACTGGCACACATGTTTACACGCCACGTTTACTCATTCATCAAAGCAAAGTTATCAGTCAAAAGTCAACACTAATGATAGTAATGATCATATCCATAAAGAACAGCTATACAATTACAACCCGAATTCATTGCGTTGCTTTTTGTGCCAATAAAGTAATTATCGATTCGAGTCTGGTTATAACATGCTCGAATGAACATGGGTATGTTTGAATGCATTGCAACAAATGAAACTCAGGTGTGACTGATTAATAGCATACGTTCCCGACCGACAGGATTAGGAAATCGGGTAGGACGTTCCACATTCTATGTTTTTGCATATCGGTTTCGAATTACAAAAACATTCGGAGTCGACATTTTTTAAATTGTAATCGTCGTCGAATGAATCTTTGCTTTTCACACCTGACGTCACAAATGAACAATATGATTTAATGAAGGACCCAATTTAGTCTCGACGCGAGGAGCCAATCTCGCTCTCTCGGGCTCGTGCCAGTATACCTATTTATTTCCTCACAAATGTTACAAAAGAATATTGTGGGTAATACGGACATTACACGTTCGTGCACAAATAATAGTATGGGCCTTAGATGCCGTAATTATCTGACGATTAACTATTATAGCAGTGCAGAAGTAAAGCAGAGGGTAATTGCGTAACTTTTCGAACGATCATTGTTATTTATATTAGAACATGCTAAGTACTATTTTCACCATCAGGTTGAAATAGTACTTAGCATGTTCTAAAAAAGTTGATCAGTTCTAACTCGCATTCGAAAAGTTACTATGGGATTAGGAAATCAGGATTGCATGGAGCCCAACTACGGTAGAATAACAATTGCATTCCAAGTTGAAACATGTATTGTTTGCGTGTGCAATCATTTTTAACTCTACTCCAACCTCTGTAATTAAACTGCCAGAAAAAGCGCCAACTACGAAATAGGTATAATTGCTCTGCATACCACGAGGGAAATGATGGTGCAAGACTCAAGGAAAGAAATTAACCTATAGTGGATAGTTCATTCAACCCGGATGAACAGGTAAGGGCTTTTAAAGTTCGAATATGTTCGATAAAAAGTAGGCACTCCTTCATGCCGCATTAATACAATACCATGTCATGAGTCAGGCAGCCCTGACACAGGTTGATAAATGTGCACCTAACTCACTATAATTATACTTTATAATTTACCAGCTGTGCACGCGACTTCGCCCGCTTAGAATTCGGTCTGGACCGATTTTATTCCCCCCACAATATAGGGTTCCATAGCTGTCCATCCGTCACATTATGCGGATTTAAAATCTCTAAAACTCACATTTACTCTATATTTGAATAATAACTAACAACATATCTAAGTAATCAATGGAAATTGTACGAAAGTTTGCTTCTTTCCAAAATCGAAATACATTTTTTAAGTTCGGCTATTACTTGTAAATAACTAGTAATGTCTACTTAGCTGTGATAGTTTTCTTTTTAAATTCATTATATATACTACTACTTACCATTTCACATACCCAGTAGCAACCGTTTAGATGGTAGAAGGACACTTGACTCCAACAAAAATGAATACTTATTTTAAATATTAAAATCACAAACGAATAACCACCTAAATCAAAAAATCGTTAAAGTAAGCTCATTATTTTTTGCAATGAGCTATATAATGATACCAATGGGTTTTGCAAGCAAAAAAAACTGCAACCCCACTTTACGTGTACGGGAGGTACCATGCAAAAAACATTTTTTCATAATGTTATTGTACCGTTTTGTCGGCGTGATTGTTAAGTATATTTGGTTGATAAGTATAATCATACCAAATTATAGCTTTCTAGTAGTAACGGTTATTGAGCTAAGCCGTAGACAGACGGACGGACGGTCGGACGGACATGGCAAAACTTATAAGGATTCTTTGCTTACTACCGAACCCTGAAACGTAGGTAGTTCAGCGTAGGAAAGGCTTCAGAAAGACAGACTTACTTTCGCGTAAGTCAACCATTAAAATTAAGATAATGATACTCCTCATGTCAATGAATGGCCATGACAGAAGCAAAGGCTACAGGCATGCATTGCAAATTTGAAGGTGACACGTTATAAATAAAGATATTGATGATTTATGTCAAAACCTCAAGTGATTTCAAAGTCAAAGTTATTTATCTTTCCTGCCCGCTTATTCACAAACCGACTCGTCCTGTCGACTGTCAACGTGTCATTTGTCATATTTTGACAGTTTCCATATAAAAACGGGTGAGGTGAGAGGTGACGACGAGTCGGATTGTGAATAACACCCCAGCACTCGTTTACGATGATTCGCCCCCGACAGCAAAAAATATTTTGTACCGAATCTTAACTGATCGTGTGTGGATTGTCTAAACATCATAATAGGTATAACTATGCTGAATTACGCTTTTCCCAAAAGAGTGTAAAACTATAGCCAGTTTATCGTTCGAGTATTTCTTTTCTACATTTGCAAGACAAATATTTTACGGCACGACAGTTTATTTATATGCTATTCTAAACTTAGTGTTTTCCTGATTTTGACACAGTTACTATATAGTACAGTTAATGCTTTTGAATTTGTAAAGTTGTTCGTATTCAAAAGCAGCCAAGTGCGTGTCGGGCCACGTGTAACATAGGGTTCCGTAGCTGACCATCCAGGACATTATGTGGATTTAAAACATCGAAAACTTTTATTTACTCTATATTTGGCATAATTAACAACATACATAAGTAATCAATGGGAATTGTACGTAGATGTGCTTATGCCAAGTACATTTCTTAAGATAAAATGTATACCGTTTTATTAACGTGATTGATATGTATACCCATACCAAATTACAGCTTTCTATTAGTAACGGTTACAGAGCTAAGCCGCGGACAGAGGGGTGGACGGATGGACGAACATGGCGAAACTGTAAGGGTTCCTTGTTTACTACGGAACCCTAAAAACGGTTCACAGCGCTCGAATGCGGTATAAACGCTTATACAGTACGTATCTATCTATACAAGTATACATACACCCTTTTTTAGTAAGTTCGATATAATGGCAGTTTGACAGGCGCGAACCCGTTATACGACCCCACTCCGTTGCACTTGACTCAGTTGATTTGAACATGAACATGGCCTACTAACTGAGACTGCTGTATTGAGGAGACATTCTTATCCATAACAAATAGTCGTAACTGGTTAGCTTATCCTAGTATTCCAGCTCTCTTTGCATTCAAGTACTTGCGAGGATAAATACCACATAAATACTTATTTGGATAGATGTAGACCGAATTGTATAGCATTAAAGTTCAATATGTTTAAGTGTCTTCACTGGTAGTAATGTGATGTATTTTATTTAATGAAGAAGTCTGTTTTTTTTGTGGTTCTGGTGAATTGTTAATTTAATTGATTCCTAAGGTCACCCGTTTTTATAAGTTAGCTAAGTAAAACAAAAACACTTAATTTATTATTACTGATCAATGCTTCTTTAATAAAGAAGCATTGTACGTACTTAAATGCTATGTTTAGGACAACGATTTTCCTTCCTTCATAATTTACAAGAAAACAAATAAACACATTTCAGTCTCATAAAAGTATTTATTAAAAAAATAAAAATATTTTTAAAAACAATAATTGTTAATTTTGGATATCTTGGTACCGACTACAAAAAATACACATGAGCATGTATGTAGCTTAATACTTAGCTGAAAACAATAGTCACGTATTTGCCATCTACCTATCGCTTTACAGTTTCCCAATGTCAAAAAGCGACCTCAGTGCAAGGAGCGCTATACTAAGATGTATTTTCCCACAAAACGCCATAATTATATTACATCGCATAGGTACAGATAGGGCTAAACATGTCTAATATAACATGTAGTACTTGTTCAATCACCTACATACTCGTACCAGCAATTTTCTCAACCACAAGCATTAATTTCACACTTCTAATCCCTCTATACATATACATAGACCTGCGACGCGACACGTGGGCAAATTATCAAAGAAATTATACATGAGTTATGCATTTCATTGCTTGATTAACCACTAAGAAACCCAATGCCTCTGCTAAAATTCAAAATACTTGTTAAAGCACACTTTCTGGAATTACAAAATATAGACCACCCAAATAAATAAATAAATAAGTAATATCATAAATAAAGACAACTGTCAGGTTTTTCTTTCTTCATGTTTATTTGGTAATAGTACACCCGCATATAAGGTAACGCAACACACGCACACACACGTACACACGCACACACACACACACACACGTATACACACACACACACACACAGACACAGACACACACACACACACACACACACACACACACACACACACACACACACACACACACACACACACACACACAGCTTGCAAACGTGGCCGACCTGGTTAGTGTTTAGTTTTAGTTTTAGTTTAGTTTTACTTTAGTTTATAATAGGGATCAGTCTGAAAATCAGCGCTGGATAGACGTATGTTCAGCAAACGCTGAGACTGGTGCCCATTGCCTGGATATTTATTTGCATTGTTCGAGGCAATAAACATTTTTTTACTTTTTTTTTACTTTTACTGATTTAATTATAGGGTATCACTGCGGTTTCTATTACGACATACTTAACTATGCTTCGTTACGAATCGTAAGTCTTGGGTTAAAATTGAGTGCCTATCTATTACCTAAGTAATTAACTTGTTGATCAAACAGTGCGTTTTATAGACCGTGTGAAATGCCTTCGGCTCTTACTCAGGTCTCCGTTTCAGCTTCAGCAAAAATGCTTTCTTAAGGGTCCCACCAACGCACGCTCAGCAGCTCCGATCATTCAACCAATTTCACGCGTATTTGTAATCAGAGTGAGCGGGATGTGAAAAAGATGAATTGTAGTGAGACCCAGATTAATTGTCCAGTTAGACGCCATACAAGGCTCAAATGAAGGGACCGTTAGCTTTGATACGCTGTTCGTCTGTGTTTAAAATCCACGCATAAGAGCAATACCGTAATCCATTTTAGACTTATTGAAATGGTATTTTAATATTTTGAATCAGATTCCTCTTGCGTTAGCGCATAGCCAAGCTAAACCCTGGCTAGGTAATTGAAGCATCACATGCACTTTGTGAATACTAAACAATGTGTTAATTACTTTCACAATGGTGTGCCACAATAGGTAGATACATGCAGTTAAGACTTTCCATCTTCTATGATAACCGGCCAGTCTATGGCAAGGCTTTATAACCAAGCCGAATCCCGCACACTGTCTAAAATTGCAGGTATTTCAAATTCTACAGGAAAAATTCATAAAGCAAATATAAGGAATTAACGAACTCGTATTGGGCACAACTACTTATCTGTCAAAGCATAGACGTAAACAACGCAACATATAAACCACATACCCACAAATGCGTTTGCCACAGAATGCGTAAACCGTTTGTGTGCATCATTTGAAACGCGTGAATCATGCAGTCACGGTCCCGTTATGATACTGATAATAATGATGACTACAATGCGATCACAGATAATAAAGATCTACAGTACATTTACTTTTAAATAGTGGCAAATTTTAAGGACGACTCACATCAGAACACCGTCGAGTCCGGCCTAAATAGCGAGTTCCCTGGATGATTTGCCGGTGACTGTGACAAAAACACTTCGTTGATTTGCTAGTTATCTTTCCCAATATCGTTTATTCTTAGAAATATTTTTCTTTTCGCATGATTCACAACGGTGATTTTTCTAGAACATTTAATTTCACTGTCGCTTTGTTTCCCTTATTGTATATATTGTATTATTATTCTCTGTCGCTAATTTCATTCTAAGCATAATTTATAATCAATATTTAGTCTCTTATTCAAATTACATTAGTTTTCTTAATTAATAGCAGCTGATTTATGGTCGTAATTTTTCAACATATCTTTGCATTAAATAAATAATTATTAATTTGTTCGAAGGGCCAATTAAAGCACCGAGAAAATAGGAGCACCGTCGACACTGTCGCAATGTCGAACAAGTTTGAAAAAGAATGTGACAGGAAAAATAGAATTCGGAAAATTCGCGTCAGTAAAATTAAATGTCATAAAAACACTACTAAAGGCAATATCGCGATTGTGAACACTACAAGAAAAATAATTTTGGGGAAAAATATCTAACAAATAAATTTTATTTAGTCGGTTTATTACTTTTCTCAAACATGCAATGAAATGTTGTTATGTTCCTTATAATAGGCTGCGAAGTATGACGTTTCAGGTGCAGTTGGGACAAGAGGTCGTTAATGGAATTTCATACAAACCTTGCGGGCCTCGGCCGGCAAAGTCCTCTTTTTTTAATTTCCATTCCACATAAATTTGTGGCACATGCGTATTAAAAATAAAACTTTGATTTTTTTGTTGTTTATTTCATTGCATGTTTGAGAAAAGCACTATACATACCTCGGCGGGAAATATGGGGTTGCCCGCCTCAGACCTATTCTATATGTCTTCTGCCGGCAACCCCTTTCGTCCCGGCCTCTGTAGTAATGTACTATTATTGTAAAACATATGCGGTTCAGGCATAGAGTATTGTGTGAGGTGTGAGTAACCCACAGACCACTTAACCTAGGTTAGGGTTAAGTGGTCAGTGGAGTAACCTTTAATGTTAACTACAAAGTAATCCCAGATTACAACCAAAGACAGTACACTGACTTTTGATAAACGTCCAAAAATAGTTTCTGCTGTCTACGATGATTGTGTATATGTCAGACAAAGAATTCGTCCCTCTCTCACTTGTAAGTAAGTAGTGTGAGAGGGACGAATGTTACTAATAAGTTATAATTCTACATAAACGTAATCATGCTAGTTAGACAGCCGCGTCCATCCGTATCGATGATTAACTGACTGATGTTTAATCTCGATACCTATCTGGCCGATCCGAATCCAAATTGATAGAATTTTAAAAAGCGAGTGGAGTCGCATGGCCAACTAGCTGCTTATAATTAGCTGATTATCCGGGAAGGTAACGTGTTTCATACAAAAATTCAACAAACCATATTTGTTCTACTTTATCATATTAACTTTTACGGATACATTAACACATTAAAAATATGACTTTTAAAAGGTTAAACCACTTTGTTTTAATTTAATTATTAATTACACTTTATACAGCAGTTTTCCGGTAAACTAAAACAAATATTTTTTTGGTAGTGGACAGTAATCAAGCATCAATCAATTAGGTACTTATACATTAAAAATTAAAAGCGTGCTGATACATATTATTTTCGATTCACATTGAAGGAAATAAAAATAATAAAAACCTAACAAATGACATAGATACAGAGTACGTTTTCTTTTGGAATACTGTTGCGCAACCAGCGCAGAGGTGTAAAAAAGAGTTAAACTACTTGTAATAAAATACATAATATGTTATTTACAGTACATATGGTGCTACTTTACCGCACGAGTGCGGTAATCAGCAGATTACGTGCATATGTCGAAACTTTAAAGAGCCATATATACTCCCTTCGGTCGTGTTTTAATTTATCACCACTCGTTGCGAATTTCCTATTCTCGGCACTTGTATCGTAATGTACTAAAGCAGTGGCGTAAGGTAAGGCATAAGGTCAGAATTTTAAACTTCATAGTTTGGAAATTAGAAGGGGGGGACACACTTTTTACGACTTTGACAGCTAATCTCACCAACAGTTGACTTACATGGAAAAGTTTTTTAGAAACCTCTAGGTCATTTTTGGCTATCCATTGATACCCCATACGCCTATATGCATTAAAAAAATATGTTGACTCCCCTGTTACATGTATGGGGTGCGGGGGGGGGGGCTAAGTTTAATATTTTTTTCGTAATTTCACATAATATTTCTATAGCGGTTCATAGCATACACCTTCCTTTCATAATTCTAGTGCTCATAGTCTCCGAGTAAATCGGCTGTGACATACGGACGGACGGACGGACAGACATGACGAATCTATAAGGGTTCCGTTTTGCAATTTTGGCTACGGAACCCTCAAAAGGTTTCCTATCCGATGATTCTACCTCGTGCCTAATAGGTATGGTTACGCCGCACTCGCCGAAGGTCATAAAACAATGATTAAATACAAAAAAAATTACCT
The DNA here is from genome assembly GCA_905163555.1 of Notocelia uddmanniana. Classification (NCBI taxonomy): domain Eukaryota; kingdom Metazoa; phylum Arthropoda; class Insecta; order Lepidoptera; family Tortricidae; genus Notocelia; species Notocelia uddmanniana. The sequence continues at coordinate 9,965,457 of LR991064.1, forward strand.
GTTTTAGGTAGGTATTATAACATTTCTCTACATTGTATACATAAAAATATCATTAACATATTGTAAGTATAAATATATTAATGTTTATAATACCTAATTATCACATAACGATAACAACAGCCACGCTGTAAAAATATCACAGCATGGTTGATTAACTTACAAGTCCGTTCAAAACGATTTTAATAAGCCATGACATGATCCATTTGCTTATAAATAAACATTCTAAGATCATATATTTTCCAACAATGAGGTCATGTGAGAAAATTGTTGGGTACATACTTGCGTAGCCAAAGAGTGTGTGAGCGCACAATCCGATAAAATTAAAATTCGCAAGCTGTTTGTTGGTTGCCACAGCTTAATAAATAAATTATTTGAAACAACTATGGTTGGGTGTGTCAATAGCGCAGCTGCAGTTTGCACTGTTTTAGATATACGAGTAGGTAGAGACAATGAATTTCGTAAAGTCAATTAAACGTGATGTGTATTATAGCTCAATACTTACATACCATAAAGCCGCGGAAAGACCATATTGTTAGGAAAAAAATATAAAAGCAGTGTTAGACCTTCAAACGAAAAATTAATAGCTTAAAGGTAAAGGAAATGCGTAGGAATTCAAATATATTCCAGCCTGAAGCGCCATCTCCAGCATACTAGATAAGGACCTTCACGAAGAAGAAAGATTTCAGTGACATGGGAGTTCAGCAGGGTACGTACGGTACGATTAAGCAAATCTAACTTCGTTTTACTACGAAAAATGACGTTAGATGTATCTAGACACGCGGCAGCGTGTCCAGCCAAGTTCACCCCAGGAACTGGCGGACAGCAGCCGTGTGTTATTTTACACGAACCGTTTGGAGCCACTTTTGACCCCCCAATAACTCCAAATCTATCTAACATAAAAAAATGAAATTTGGTACATGTATTAAGATCCTTTAGAACAACTAGAACCCCAAATTTCTTAAATATAGGTTTAATATTTATTAAGATATTAAATTGCAAAAAACGGCTTTTTTACCACTGACTGACTGACTGACTAGTAATCAAAAACCTAACCCACTTCCAGGTGACCTAGAAAGCTGAAATTTGGCATGCAGCTTGGTAATTGTGTGTTTACATCAGAAAAAATCAGAAAACAGTGATTTTTTATTAGTTTTATTTTTATTATTATTTATGCTAGTTACCTCAGAACTCCGTCATTTATTAACGGTATACTTCTGGGGTAGTCCCATAGTTATCAGGTAAGAATCTGATCATAGGTTCCTGGAGAAATCGAGGGAGCTCTTCAAATATTTGAGGTGCACCTATAGCGATTTGGGTATTTTGTATAGTAAATCTTGCATTCGCTCTTAAAAAGCACCATTTGGCGAAGATTGACAAAAAGTAATAATATGAATTAAAAACATAAATGTGAAAAAGGGAGCCAAGTTCAATATTAAGAATATGCGATGCTTGGTTGTCGTCTTCACCGACAAAAGAATTGAGATCTACATGGGTGCCAAGTTCCGTATATTCTCTGAAATAATGCCAAGTCCGGCACTACATTGTTTACAGTAAAACTAATTTACTGCGGCTTAATGCATTTTGAGCCTTAACTTGGCTGTTTTGATACTTCTCGATAAATAACGAACGCCTATAATGTAAAATTACATGTTCAACTTCAGTTCTGCAATTACCCAGTCGAATTGCTAGCCGGCTGTGATAAAACATCCCATGTCTGACGTCACCAATAAAACATGCAAATACAATTCAGCCTTAGGACAGGCAAAGCAAGTTCAACTAGTAGCCTTTGACTTAGTGCAAGTGGGTCACTGTCATTACTGCATTGCATTATAGATAAATCCTCCTTATCGCACTTTTTACTAAGAGTAGACGTACAGTATACTTACAAATGAAAAGAAGGTATACTATCGGGATAAGATCGACATGAAATCAATGTTTGCCGCGAAAGTGTACCGAATCCTACAAATAGGTCATTCACAGATTTAGGTTCACAAGTGTACCGAATCCTAAAAATGAGTCATTCACAGATTCAAGTTCGCGACTTTGCTGTGCACATATCAATAGCAAAAACTTGGTTGGACTCACAACTGCTATCAAAAAATCTGATATTTATTCTGCAAATAGGCCACAAGGGCACTTTTACATGTCAAAGCGTGAATTATACAATTTAAAAAACTGACAATCTTACTTAATAATAATTATTAAAAAATATACTGATTAACAATTCAATGAAAATAAATTTACAAGGTAATATTAAGGACGTATATTGAATACTATCTGTGTCCGAATAAACAAAAATTATATAAAATGTATTTAATATCTCAGAAATGTATATGGTCTCTGAGCGTCCAAATACGATTAATAACAATTATATCAAAGTCCTTAGAGATAGATATTCCTCATTATCATACTTTTTACTAATAAGGGTAGACGTACATATAAAAGAACAAAACGTTTGGTTTTACGATCGCGATAATATTGATATGAGATCAATGTTTACCGCGAAAGTGTACAGAGTCCTACAAATGGATCATTCACAGATTTAGATTCGTGAGTGTGCCGAATCCTACAAATGAGTCATTCACAGATTTAGGTTCGCGAGTGTACCGAATCTTACAAATGGCTCATTCATAGATTTAGGTTCGCGAGTGTACCGAATCCTACAAATGGGTCATTCACAGATTTGGGTTCGCGAGTGTACCGAATCCTACAAATGAGTTATTTACTGTTTTAGGTTCGCGAGTGTACACATAACAAAGCATTTTGAGTTTTATGAATACGAGGAAAATATAAAATATGTTTATTAGTACCTAATGTGACTAAGGTGGTAATGGCCGAATACATATAATTATAAGTTTTATTTTAGATTAAATAACTGGAATATTTTTAATAATTAATAATGTACCTATTTAGTCTATTATATATACATTTATTCTGGTTAAGTGTCGATCATTTCCATTATTGACGTATGATATAGTCATTTCATTCCATTGACGTAAGTTCAAACCATTTCAATGGTAATGAATTAATGATATCTACTAATGTCTTGATTGCGTTTTCTAACCACCTGCTAAAGTACACCGCATACTAAGTACTCGTTTACTTAAGGATCCAAATATTTGAGTACATACAATTAATTACGTACCTATGTCAGGTAATCTGAAAAATAATACACAACAATAGTTACTGATCTACTGCTTCGATCGTTTTCAGGATTATTGGACGTTTGTTCTCAAAGAAATCCTACTCTTAGAAAGCGTATTTATATCTTGTAGTTAGAGTTTCGTTATTCGATTTTTCCTTCCTCTACGTGTCTTTTCTCACAGTCTACGGCTTCTCTGAGTAGTATTTATGGATTCTCATAAATAAAAAAATGCCAGTGAACAATTGTAGTTGTAGGACAATGATATTTTAAGTATTGAATGACGAATTGAATGAGATTTGGTATGACGCATCTGTTACATTGATCTATGTTCGTTATCTTTATCACTCTCATTGTAAACGACATTAGGTTGTCTCTTTCTCTGAGACAGCGTGTTCATGGCGTCATATTTGGTAAGTTGAAGGAATAAATCGAAAAAATAACTAATTTTGGCTTATTTTACTTGTGGATTGTAATGCCTGTTGCCTTAGTGTGCTTTAATGTATAGTTAGTGCACTCAAGGATCACGCATGACAGCATTTTTCGGGTCAATCACGTAGTAAGCGGGAACTTGTGTCACCGTGTGCCTCTCTCGCTTGCTCGGGAGCGACTAAAGCGATTAGCGATAGTTAGCGCCTATATAGCGGCACACTTTAGGAACGCGGGTACCGTATCTATACTTAAAATATCATTGTTGTAGGACTTGTAGGTACAAAAGCATGGTACGGCTGCGTCTGGATGTAATATTCAATGAGGACATTAGATACTAACTTTCGAAACCTAATTACGAAATTAGTTTCTAGTCTCACAAGCCTGCCTGTGCTCATATCTATACATTATCATCAAATATGATTTAACGGGTGTTAATTAGTCCGCACCACTGAATCGATTAATGCATTAGCGTTAAAGTCAGTACTTGTAAATCACCGCTTAAAACATTTTGCAAAACTCGCTGCTCCTAAAATAAGGTGGTTTCTCTTGAACAGTCAGCTATACAATCTTCGATACAGTGTGTACAAATTTCAGTCCATACCGAAAAATTTAGCTGACAGTGCAGTCCTAGCGCACTCTATATTTTAATTTCGTAATGGCAAATGCATATTTTGGCTACCTACCAGATAGATCTTCAAAGGGTTTCCACGCTCCCTACGCGTGCTAAACGTTTTGACCTTGTATTTATTTAATGTTACGAGTAGGTAGCGAGTAGCTCATCATAAATGTGATTGACAGACCTAATAACCTTAGCAAGCTAGTAGGAAAATGTCCAATGCGATTGGATAGGGTTGATTCAACACATTTTCATGCCATAAATCGGTTTAGATTATCATCATCGAGGCATTCCTTTGTTACTTATACCTGTTACTGGTACCTGTTACCTGTTAGGTACCACATAATTATGGTTTTAGTTTGAAACGCACAGAGCGCGCCGCAGCGTCGTTGCGTGGCGGGGGCGGTTTTTCGGTAAAGCGAACTTAGCGAACACGGTCCGGGAGACGTCGCACCAAAACACCGCGCGGTATAGAGCGGAGGCGGTGTGTGTGACATAATTATGAAGCAGTAATCGACACTATCGACAGTCTACAGTTTCGGAAAAATCAACAATTAAAAACCGCCTCCGCCCCCGCTCTGTGTGTGTCGGCCTTACATTATCATATCATATATATCAACACGTCATAGTGTGAGAAGCGTGGTCGGATTACGTATTCGAGATTCAAAATGCGGCGTCGGTCAAAGTGACGACCCCGGCCTGTAATAGGGATACTTAGGATGATAGGAGTACGAAACAAAAGCGACATCGTTGGGAAGTTCCAGCGAAATTGAATTCCATTCCATTTATGTTGTTTATCGCTGTATAAAACATCCGGCAAGTGCGAGTGACGTATAACAGTAACACACCGATAAGCAACGACTGCAACGAGCATAGGTACATAGGTGTATTTACTGTCTTTAGGAGTTCTATTTGACCAGTGAATTGAAATCGATGTGGATTTGTTTCACGCGCTTGCTTCTTACCTATGGTGCGCGCGCGCCTCGGATCAGAATTAAGGTCCGGCCACACCGTTGCTTAAAACGCACTGACGCACCGTAAACGCAGTGACGTGCTTCATGCGTGACGTTTTAAACTCATAAGTTTCTCCCTCTCGTTCACTGCGATTCCATACCGTCACCGTATTTTGAGTACCGGTGTGGGCGGACCCTTAATGTGTAATTTATGTAAGTAATTTATATTCTGCACTTAGCCTAAATTCAATTGTTAATATACCTGATTGAACGTCACCGTCTGGGAATGTAAAGAATAAACATGTTTAAAATTCTGTCCAATATTCTGTCAACCTATACAAATGATACAATCTTTCGTAAACCTGAGGAATTAGAGCGTGCATAAGGAAGATCTAAATGTTATTTTCCATACAAAAAATTACAGTCTACGTCTAGGTAAGTTTCACACGTTTATACGGTTCTTTTTAGGTGTTTCTGATTTTATTTTATCGTCTTGTAACCCATAAGTAACCACTTACTTCATCATACTTGTCGTCTACTGCATCACATTCAGAATACATGTAGGTCGATAATAATCTTCGATCAATTAGTCACTTTTTTCCACCAGTGAACTATTTATTTATCCGCACTTCCCTAGTCTCACGTTCATTATAATCCCGCCGTTCCCGATCTCCCTTCTCCCTAACTCATCCATCCCTTTTACTCTCTCCTCGCGACGTTCCCTTCCACGCTAAAACTAATTAGGTACTAATTTAAAACATAAAATTTTACATACTAACTACATGGGGTATCAAATGCAACTTGAATTAAAGAATACTTAATATTCTAAAGGTTGTAACTCATCTTGCACTATTTCCGAACGTGATTTTCCAATATTTTATTGCAATATATGACTCGCAACGTAAGAAGTCTATTAATTTTGTGATACGTAGATGTGAAATAAACGTTTTAAATTCTGTCTGATGATTATCTATGGTGGCTAACTGATTTGTGGGTGTGGTGGCGGTACGATATGAGAAAACAGATGACGTTTGAAAACGTCAACTGTCAGTCACAATTGTTGGAAGAGCCAGTATCGCTTCTTACTGCTATCCTACATGCCTTTATAAGGCAGAGGAGGAGGATTTTTACCACCATCCAAGAGACAAAAGATAATCTATAATATAGAAATATATAGAGACCAAAATTAAACGTATGTGGAGATATGTCAGACCGTTAAAGGGTTAAGTGTGCTTCCAGCATGGCGCAGGATGCGCGGAAGCGAGGCGATACGAATGCAGTACTGCCTCGCTTTTGCGCATGATATTACGGCTACGTTATTACTAGCAGTATTTCGTCAAATGAGGAAATCTCTGCGACATCAGTAAGCTCGAAGAACAAAATACCACACATTGATCCCGCCCTGCCAAGTCAGGAAATCACCTTACAAACATGAAGTTTGTTGTACAGTCAGCATCAAAAGTAGCTGCTCATTTGAAGAAGTCTAAAGTCTTTATTATAAAAGAGTAAGAGCTTTCCCTTCATCCCTTCATATGCGCAGCTACTTTTGATAGGATTTGTAAACCTAATTTGTTTCGAAACATGGCTGTTTTAAGACATCTTTATTAAAACGTAGGTATAAATAAAAGTAGAGTGTAAATGTATACATATAGCTATAGCCATTCCGTTTTTTAGGGTTCCGTACCCTAAGGGTAAAAACGGGACCCTATTACTAAGACTTCGCTGTCCGTCCGTCCGTCTGTCACCAGGCTGTATCTCAAGAATCGTAATAGCTAGACAGTTGAAATTTTCACAGATTGTGTATTTCTGTTGCCGCTATAACAACAAATCCACCACCACCACCATATCAGCCAAAAGACGCCCACTGCTGGACATAGGCCTCCCCCAAATTCACGGGGGGTATATGCCATAATCGCCACGCTTGGCATGCGGGTTGGCGATCGCAGAGTCTCCACCGCACTCCGGGGATGCTGCTGCCCATCCCCCGGTGGTCTTGGTCGTAGTTTTAGGACATACCCGGGTCCATAACAACAAATACTAAAAACAAAATAATAATAATATTTAAGGGGGGCTCCCATACGAAAAGCGTGATATTTTACCCCTTTTTCATGGCTACCACTCGCCGAGCTAGATCTCAAGAACCGTAATAGACAGTTGAAATTTGCACAGATTATGTGTGGCTACAAGAACAAATACTAAAATCAAAATAATAATAATAATAATAATGAAGGGGGCTCCCATACACCAGAGTAGTTGTTGGCGTTTTTTTGGTACTGAACCCTTCGTGCGCGAGTCCGACTCGCACTTGGCCGGTTTTTTTTATTCAGAGCACAAACAGTCATATAAACATATTAAAATCACAGTACATAAAATAAAAAATGTACTAAAACAAAAATAAACAACAGACAAAGGTTCATCAGGTACTTTAAATAGTGTTAACTATATGTATATATTAATTGTGTAAACAGAGTGTTAAGTAAGTAAAGTACAATAAAAAGGAAACATACTCATTCAACTAGTTTGATATAAATGAAGTATTATTTATTATTTAAATTACAATAAGTAATTTACTGTTGTACTAAAATATCTTACGTTTTACATGTAATTTAAGACTAGATATTGAATTATGAAAAGGATCAATATCAAATATGTGCTTGGTATAGTAACTAGGAACTCGTCTGAAAAAGGTATGCCTAGAATAATTCTTGCGAGAAAAACTAATATAAAGAGAGAGGTTTTCATGTAATACTATCATTGAAATCAGGACAGCTTCTGTCCTGTGATAACGAACGAACAAACGGACGCCTCGACGAATACAAACATAACCTAATGAGATCATTATTATTGCACACACGAACACAATCGTCTAGGCAAACGAGAAACGCAAACAAGCTTCCGTACCTTCTGAGTCAGGCTTATCAACAAGATTTAAAAGCCTTCTCTTGTCGCCCTAGTCCTAATTGACAATTTGGTTCGCTACTTCTAATATTCATTGTGACACGTCATACCCAGGCCCCGTGAAAGCGAGCAAAGAAGAATAGAGCGAAGAAGCGAGAAATGCCAACCAAATGAACCTCTCCCAGTTAAAACACTTTCACTGCCACACGGAAAAACAACTACCAAATTCTTGTTTCGGTAACCAGATTTTTTTGTTGCATATTTGACAACTATTCATATACCTAGTAAACTCTACGGTTCGCTAACAGTTAAAAAAATTGTATTGACAAATATGCATATTGCTATTCTCACTATAAGTATTATAGTGAGAATAACAATCCATATATTAGGATTCAATATTGTAAAAACAACGATACTATTGTGCACAGTATATCCACTAACTAGAATTAAATATTATTCATTATTAAATAAATTGTAATAATTACGATAAATTGTTTGGTGTGTAATGAAATTTGTTATAAGAATAAAATTTCGTTTACTAAACATTCTGGTAGTATATTTTTTTCCGTGCAACGATTTCGTATAGCGCTACGAATGCTAGTAGCCGATAACATGCGAAAAACCGTATGTAGCGGAAAGCGCCTACAAGACAAGCGCCCACCTAGCGGGTTCCTAGCACTGAAAGTGTTAAGCGATACGACTACACAAGAAATAAATCGTTAACCGCACATAGCAGTTGCTATCAAAGACGTTGCCGTTTACGATCGATGACAGTAAAGTTGACAAAAAAAGTGTTTTGAGTAATTTGTTTTACCATACTTTATCGTTGAATGTTAAATGATCATTTCTCTGTAGTCCAAATGGTCATACAACCGCACTGCGTCATAATTGATGCAAATGCGCATGCGGTGACCGCATTGTGCGTTATACCAGTATCCTATTCCAATTAACCATTACCCAATAGGAAAAATAATTTGATGATACTAAAGCTGCCTCTAAAGAGCAAACACTGTAATTGATCTATTACAGAAGTCATAAGAAATTTATTACGGCAATTTGTGAGAAGATCCGGCCAAAGGGACTATTCTACCTAACCTACCTTGTGGCCGTGATTAAATTGGAATTTAATGCCAAACAATAATTATAAATGTATAGTGGAAATAAATCTCTTTTGTAGGTACGTTATTAAAGCATATGATGTCAATGAGAATCTAAAATAACACCGACATAACAAAATAACGACAACACCTGACAAAAAAAGACAGAGACCTCTAAAAGGGCATCATCCCTACACTGCGTACAGTCGTTTTCTCGATGCTGCGTTTAATCGATGAGCCATTTTGAGCTCACTTTATACTGGACACTTTATAGCTAACTATAACGCCCAGTATGAAGTGAGCTCTAAATGGCTCATCAATTGAAGTCTGTGAGTTTTTTTTTTATGACATAGATGGCAGACGAGCAGACGAATCGCCTGATGGTAAGCGATTAGCGCCGCCCATGGACACTCGCAACACCAGAGGGGTTGTAAGTGCGTTGCCGGCCTTTAAGATAGAGTTTACCTATGCAACATGCATAAAGCTGACTTATAATTATAGGGTTATGCACTATTTCCTTGACAAATGTAACTAACAACAACCACATCATCATCATCTAAGTAATCAATGGTAATTGTACGAAAGATTGCTTTTTCAATTACATTTTTTACATCAGGGAATGTTTTGTAAGTGTTCGCGTTTTGTTTTGTTATTTCGAATAAGAATTGCTACAAAGTGACCATGTGTTTATTTCGTAACTAAGTGTCTAATAAAAAAGGAAATTACGCAAGCAGACAACGCTCGCATCTACAATTAACTTTGACTTTGTCTGCAATCCAGCCATGTTGAAAACCGCCTTTCCCGTTTTCCTTTACCGGAACGTGCGCGCACGCATGACATTTCTTGTGAGACCTGCCTTACTACTCGTAAAGAAGTCAAGGTCTTTGTAAGAGAGTATAAATGCCATATTGTACTCGTACTTACTGTGGATATAGCACCAATGCAAATTATGTTAACATTGCCTTTGATAGGTATCTGATTCGGAAACCAGCGCCACCTTTTTAGAGTCCCGTACCTGTAGTCCAAACGGATCCCTAATATTGTTGTCACTCACGTGTCTATCTGTCCGTCCGTCGTCTTTTTTACGGGTTTTACAGCCAACAGGTGGAGCTGCGGTCTTCAATTTTTTACAGTATATTAAGCATCTTGTTGACCCAAAGCCCAAGGCTTACAGCTAACGGAACGCGCGAAAAAAAATTGACATACCACATATTTAGAGTGCGATATCGTTGTTACGTTTATTTTACTAACATATGTAAATTTATTCAACTCTATAAATATGTGAAGTCTGACACGCACTTGGCCGGTCGTGTTGAAGTCTTTCAAACTTCAACAACACCAGTAATAGCTTCATAAAAAATCCAACCAATCCATACATTAATGAAATGAAAAATGATGAAATTTTACCTCATGTAAAATTTCATAAGAGGAAATATGATATCAACTTCACAAAGTCAGATAATTATCACAACTATACCAAAAACTATATATTGCCGAAGAAAGTTGCATATCGTTTTCTCGTGCACAGAATACGTAAGCGTGTCTGGTACTCTCCGTGGTTTACAGAATCGAGGCATCCCCTTAATGTTGCGTAGTAGCAAAATAAAGATGTGGCAGAATTTTAGTGTTGGTCCACACTACATTCGTACGAATTTTACATCTTATGCCTCTGGACATAACTGCCTATACTTTAATTCTACTTTTTAACCAGTGTGTAGCTATTTGTTTAAGAAGTCGCCTACTATCGGAATCCGGTCAATATTTGATGTTCGTTTTAAAGGCCAACCAACTAATAATAATTTGAAGAACTTAATCATAAACTATTGTACAAATCCGGCTGCCCTACGCAGAAATCAAGTCAAAGTCAGTTTCAATGTTGTCAAATCTTACAGGAAAGCGAACAAACGTAATCGTAAATTTCATAATTAATACATTCAAATAGTATTAAAATCCGTCGTCATGGTAATTAATTCGGAACTATTCATTTTTGACTGAATTTTGTTTGTAATAACTGAGGCTTGTTTAATCAAAAAATGGCAGGAAATGTTTTCTGCGTAGAATGCAACTACACAATGTACAAAGGAGTAACTTTAAGTTATTAGACCCACATACAATATATCCTGTTAGTACTGGCTACAGTAGAATTATCTTAAATTCATAATTAGAGTAGCGTGCAACGTATAAAGTTAATGGATCAAAAGCAGAGTCTATATAAAAAAAAGTCGAAACACCCCCGATTTTTATTCCAAAGTTCAATATCTCATAATCGGCTGAACCGATTTCGATAAAACGTGTCTAAGAACCATTGCTGAAAAACTTGCTTTTAAGTATAAGAAAACGTATTGAAAACGGTTCATCCGTTAAAGTGCTACAACGCAACAGACAAACACATGCATAGACAGATACGCGTGTTAAACATATAAAAGGATAAAGGAGGGGTCCTTTGCGTTCCGCGTCGCGACTTAATAAACTCCATATAAATAAAATCTGGTTCAGCGAAATCCTCTCTGAAAATGTACAGTCGGCATCAAAGATATAGTATATACATTTTCGCCTTTGCATTATTAAATCTATTTCATGATACAGAAAAGGTGATTTTAACATTTTTTACTATCGGACCAATTTAGTCCGAGTAAAAAATTGTTTTTCGTACATTTTGATCTCTAGATAGATACCTATCCTACTCGTATGAAACAACATTATTTTGTTACGGTTAATGTTGGTGTCATGGTAATGGGTAAATTTACCTTATTTTATACTGTATCCCGAATTAGATTTCAACCTGTTATAATTATTTATAATGACGAAAAATTTGAAAGCGAATATCAAATTTTTAATTTGGAATCGAGTTTGAAATTCGGAATCGAATTTGAATTCGATATTTTTTTGCGAAAAATGTAATAAGGATAAAACATGAGATTAGAACTACTATGACATACGCCAAGTAGTTCCTAGTATAAATTAACTGAAATATAAACATAAATTAACTAAAAATACGTAGTGCGTTCCCAAAGTGTCAAAATTAGGTATTTCTAATTTCGTCACTGAGTGCGTATATAAATATACGGGCAGAGATAATTCCTTTTTAATCGATATTAAATATTGTGGGCGCCGATAGTCGTGTTTGATGCTCAAATGTCAGGTTACGACACTTACACTAATTTGGTAGGTAAAGGTATGATCTATAATTCATACTGAAATTTAAAATCGATTTATAAGTAATTGCTGGTAACGATTTGTGTATTGTTTTGTGATAGTTATCAGCAATGTTGTCTGGCAACATTAGATAAGTTTCTATGTTAAGTATGATGACGAGGCTAAAGTCGTTCATTTGTTTTAAATTAAAGGATTATTTGATTTAAATTAAGTTAGTCGAGTCACAATCATTTTCAGAAAGTTTCAGTGAATTAGCTAAGTATTCATAGATTTAGGCAAAGTAGCTTATAGTTTTTAGTAGTTGAACATATATGTTCAGTTCTTATCATATACAAATTATAGCATAACACTCACGCGCAGTCATGACATCTGTATTGAAAGTAAGACAGGAAGCGAGCCATTCGGAATGGTAATGACCGACATTTGCCTTCGAGAGTCATGCCGCTGCAAATATGAACACAGAATGAAGAGAAATGTGAAAGTATGCTGCCTTGACAATCTCTTACGCACGTGGTGAACAATTTACCTTTTTAGCAACAAATTATTAATGATAAATACTAACACGGAAAAAATACTTGTTTCGATTTACTTTGTTGTGCGATTGTGCTAGATTTTGAATGTGACTTCATCTGCATATAGGTACACTCCCAGATCTTCCAATTTCCATAGGTTTTTAGTACTGTTATCCAATAAAAATTTAACAAATACATAATAAATATATTATACCTTTTGACAAGCGACTGCGTACTGTGTATTTCAAGTTCCGAAATTCCAAATCCATTATAATCTGAAATGAAAAACATGCATATTAATTTAGGGTTACTAAGCTGACGTTGTTCTAATTTGGTTGTAAGGCATGGTATATCGACATAAGGGTTTTCGCTCTTAATTAATGAGAAAGAAGAGACTGGTGTTAGCAAAATTACTAAATACGACCTAGCAACAAGCCATTATGATTACACATTAGATTTTACAATTTAAGTATTAATTTTACATTATTTAGTTTACATTAACTTGTAAAATACAACGCAAACCACCAATTGCATTTCATTATGTTCGTACTGGTAGGAACCTATAATAATTGGCTCTGTGTTACCTATATTCATAGCTATTGTACTAAATTATAGCTGTTGGTTCTCCGAAAAATTAATAACGTAGTATATTATATAGTATTAGCAGGTTTTTTTTCATGCCATGGCTACCTAGTCTACATTATCTACATTCCGTACTTTTACTGATACGAGTAAGTTGCGTTATTATTACTTTTTTTCTATAAGTAACAAGGCGACCTAGCTTTGCTCGGCATCTATCGTATTTTCTAGATCGATTAATCGTTCCATAGACCTTTGAAATATAATTTTTCACCAACGTCGTTAGAGTCGTTTCCGAGATCATCGAAATAAATAAATATAGGTACAACAATCGCTCGTTTAAAGATATTACATAGATACTACATATAGCTCTATTAAAAGCTTTTTTTAATGCGTTCAATGCCAAAAAAAAAAAATTTTATAGAACATTTCCCGCCACATTAGAAAACGTTTTATTAAGACTTTAAACTTGAGTACAGTATAGCGTTGTATGATTACGAGAAGTAGACGTTAACTCAAAGAGACAGAGATAGACTGAGTGCGTTTGAAATGTGATGTTGGAGGAGGATTGCGAAGAAGTATTCGATTTGATAAGAGCGAAAAGGTTCTTACTGAAAGCGATAGAAAATATAAGAGGGAATATGTTGGAGCACATGATACGACAAGACAATTACATGATAGAAGGCAAAATAGAGGGAAGAAGAGGCAGGGAAAGACCGAGACGTGCGTTTATAGTTCAAGCTAAGGAGAAGGTTAATGTTATGTCGTACGAGTATAAGGAACTCAAAGATGTAGCAAAAACAGAACGGAATGGCGGTTACTCCACCAACAAAATGAAGGTTCTTAAATTAATGATGATGATGACTAGCTATTAATTAACAACTAGTGACTCTGTGAGCTGTAGACCTAGCAATTTTTTTTTTCAAAATTCAAAATTTCCAAAATCGTACTTGATAAAAAAAAAAAAATTATCGAACCTGCTCACAAAATTTCACAAGAATCGGTTGAGAAATGCAACCTATAGAGGAGAACATCCGGACACGACACAGACAGACATACGAAAGAATTTTTGGCGAACGCTGTATGCCCTCTCACTTGACGAAGTTACTCCACGACTCCACGTCCGTAGGGAGTACCCACCGTTACACGTGACCCCTGGGTGGTGCTAAAAGTGCAACAAAACTGGCAATCGTACTCTCTTCTCGAAGATCTAACGGTTCGAAAAATAAACGTCATATGATTATTATTAGTATTGTAAAAGCCGTTTATTTTATTACAAAACTCGTCATCATTTGCCGAATAAGCATATAATATCCAACTGTACCTAACTATATTTTATACGATTAGCGCAGCGATGGCTGAAAGGTGAACGCACTCAGTGGTCTGCGCCGTTAGTGTAAATACGTGTTACATTTTTTTAACCGCCTTCATTAGAAGAAAGGAGGTTTTTCAGTTCGTCTGCATATTTAAATACTTTCTTTATTTATGATGTGCCCCGACTCTTGACCCGTGCCGATTTTGGTATTTCTTTTTTTGCTTCAAATAGGCACGCATATGCCGATTTCGATATTTTCAGTAGGTAAATACCTATAAAATCAAAAAAAAAAAATTAATGGTGTGGGGTGTTGTTAGATGGGTCTTTCGAAACTAATACAGGTCTTCACCAAACATTGTTTGATAAAGTGAATATATTCGGAAATATTCACTCTAAACGAAAAAAAAATGTGTCCCCCCCCACCTGTAACTTTTGAACTATGGTTCCAAAAATGTGCAAAAATCATGAAAGTATAGCTTAATAAAGACTTTCAACGAAAACTATAGCAGCCTGATCAGTTAAGCCGTTTTTAGAGTTTTCGTAAAAAGTATTTCCTTCTTAGTAAAAGACGTATGAAACGCTGCGAAGGTAGGTATTCCCTTTTGCTTGTTATTGTTTTTTTAAGTAACTTCATTGGGCAACTACGGAACCCTACACTGAGCATCGCCCGACATGCTCTTGGCCGATTTTCTATAAAGTGAAATAGGTTTTCTATCGATTTCAGTAGGCGCTAAGAAATAAATATTCTAGTTTGATTTTATAATAAGGTGAAAAATTGTATTGTTTTTGGTGTTTCGTGCCTTGAAAGCCTTGCTACGCTCAGGATAGTAATTTTGAACCATGAGTAGTGCTATTACTTATTCTGTACCACGAGCGAAGTAAGAGCATCTTACAAAACATCGCTAACTTGGCCCTTACAACGAGCACTCGCGCCAAACATCAACTTTGCAGTCTTGAATAACTATTTTATCTTTGTATATATCAATACTCAATGCATTGGGTCTAAGTTCTTCAAGGCCCAACGAACTCAAAGAGCCAAAAAGCTCTCTATCTCCACTCAGAGGCTCATCGAGGAAAGGAATGAGATGATTCTGCAGTCTTCAGCCGATGCGAAATTATACAGGCAGCTCAATAAACAGATCTCTAAGTCCCTTACCCGCGATCTGCGCCAATTCAATACAAATCGGATTGAAGAGGCCATCGAGCAGAATAAGGGCTCTAAAGTTTTCTCAAGAGATCTGTCTATTGGGCAGAGCCAGCTCGCCAGATTAAAAACTGAGGATGGTAGAATCGTTTCGTCCAAACCTGAGCTTCTGAGTGAGATAGAGTGCTTTTATGGACAGCTATACACGTCAACTAGCAGAACCGAAGTTGGTCTGGCAGACCCTAGAGCTAGATTAACCCGGCACTATACCGAAGATATCCCGGACATCAGCCTGTACGAGATTAGAATGGCTCTTAAGCAGCTGAAGAACAACAGGGCACCCGGTGAAGACGGAATTACAGCTGAACTCCTGAAGGCGGGTGGAAAACCGGTCCTTAGGGCCCTTCAGAAGTTGTTCGACTCCGTCTTACTGGAAGGGAAAACTCCAAAGGCATGGAACAGAGGTGTGGTGGTGCTGTTCTTCAAAAAGGGTGACAACTCCTTACTGAAGAACTACCGACCCATCTCACTTCTGAGCCATGTCTATAAGCTGTTCTCAAGAGTCATTACGAACCGTCTCGCACGCAGGCTAGATGACTTCCAGCCTCCCGAACAAGCCGGTTTCCGAAGAGGCTTTAGCACCGTAGACCACATCCATACGCTCCGTCAGGTTATACAGAAGACTGAGGAGTATAACCTGCCCCTCTGTTTAGCGTTCGTGGACTACGAGAAAGCCTTCGATTCCATCGAAACCTGGGCTGTACTACAATCTCTCCAGCGGTGCCAAGTGGACTACCGGTATATCGAAGTGCTGAAAAGTTTGTACAAGAACGCCACTATGTCAGTCCGACTCCAGGACCAGAACTCAAAGCCTATTCCGTCGCAGCGGGGAGTCAGGCAAGGAGATGTTATTTCTCCTAAACTGTTCTCCGCTGCACTGGAGGATGTTTTCAAGACTCTGGACTGGAGAAGGCTAGGCATCAACATAAACGGCGACTACCTCACTCACCTTCGGTTTGCTGACGATATAGTAGTCTTGGCTGAGACCATGGAGGATTTAAGTACAATGCTCAATGACCTCAGTAAAGCCTCCGAGCGAGTTGGTCTAAGGATGAACATGGACAAGACGAAGATCATGTCAAATGTCCATGTCGCACCAACTCCCTTAACAATCGGACACTTTACGCTCGAAGTTGTAGACGATTACGTATACCTAGGACAGACTGTCCAGTTAGGTAGGTCCAACTTCGAGAAAGAGGTTAATCGTCGAATCCGACTCGGCTGGGCAGCGTTCGGGAAGCTACGGCACATCTTTTCGTCCAATATTCCGCAGTGTCTCAAGACAAAAGTCTTTGACCAGTGTGTGTTGCCAGTGATGACATATGGCACTGAAACGTGGTCGCTTACTATTGGCCTCATAAGAAGGCTCAAAGTCACCCAAAGGGCAATGGAGAGAGCTATGTTGGGAGTTTCTCTGCGTGATCGCATCAGGAATGAGGCCATCCGCAGCAGAACCAAAGTGACCGATATAGCCCTCCGAATCGCTAAACTTAAGTGTTCTACGTGCTATGTGCCCCGCCCACTGCGGGCGGGGCACATAGCACGTAGAACCGATGGCCGTTGGGGCGGAAAGGTTCTCGAGTGGCGACCACGTACCGGAAGGCGTAGCGTGGGCAGGCCCCCAACACGGTGGACTGATGACCTGGTGAAGGTCGCGGGTGTCCGCTGGATGCGGGTGGCGCAGGACCGGTCATTGTGGAAGTCTTTGGGGGAGGCCTATGTCCAGCAGTGGACGTCTTTCGGCTGACATGATGATGATGATGATGATATATCAATACAAGGTATATTTTTATTAAATCAGCAATTGTTGCAGTTCCTCTGCTCTTGAGGAGAAAGTAGGTCTTTGTCATAATAAAAATGCCAACAATTTAGCAATCTAGAAACAGCTGCGTTTCACGACGCAGCTAGTCTCGCTTTCGCGGCATTGTGGCGTGTATCTCGTGCCATTGTTGTTAAAAAAATGTCCATACTAATAATATTATAAATGCGAAAGTGTGTCTGTCTATCTATTTGTGCATTTCTGAGTGAGGTACAGTTAGCGTCATATAGTACGCAGCAGCCAAAGTCCAACAATATATTTAAAAAAATTCGTTGTACCGAACTATTTGGCCACTTTTGCTGCTACGTACTACTCGTATATGATGCTGATGGTACAGCCGTAGTTAGATCATTTATTATCTTTGCCAAATAACGACATAACTCGAAAGCGGCCAAGTGCGTGTCGGGCCACGCGCAATGAAGGGTTCCGTAACAGTGACATTATGTGGATTTTGACTACGATTGACGACCAGTTTATAATTGTAGTTGGTAGTGACGCCTGCGAAGCCGGAGGTCCCGGGTTCGAATTTCTTTCAGAGCATTATTTGTGTGGTGAGCACGAATATTTGTTCCTGAGTCAATGTATTCTATGTATTTCAGTATTTATTTATCTGTATAATGAATTATAAACAGCATTCCTATTGTTTTTTCCCATACACAGTAAGCAAAGCAGGAAAAAGGGGAGGACTAATAACTCCAATAAAAATTAGCACTTTAAAAAATAATATTAAAAACAAATAGATTCTTCATTAAATAATGGTTAAAGTAAACTCATATTATTTATTTTTAACGAACTAAAACTTCACTTTACATGTATGTATCTTAATTCTTATTATTTTTTTAAACTTTATAATATCGTTTTGTCAGCGTAATTGATATGTACACCGATATTTTACAGCTTCCAGGACGGACGGACGGACGGACATGGCGAAACTATAAAGGTTCCTTGTTTACTACGGAACCTTAAAAATTTAAACATTATTAAAACAATACTGGCTATTTAACAACATTGTCACTATATTAAGGCATTATATTGAATGTTAATGAACATACATGTGCCACTGCAGCACTGAGTATCGCACTTAGCATTGCTATTAAAATTTTATGGTGGCAAGGTAATAATTCAACATAACATGAAGCTCAACCGCTACCTAACCAAGATTTCATACTACGTGATGTTTATTAACTTCCTGTTGACTTTAGTAAATACTCTTTTAAAATATACCTATTGATATTTCTAAACACACAAAACATAATTGTGAGGTATATTCAGGTACTCCTTAAAAAATAACTAGGAGCTATAATTATTGACACGTGTCAGTGCCAATACACTATTTAAAATCACTTTGACCACCATGCGGATCTGTGACATGTATATTGTAGAACATTGCGCAGTTTCGCGGGCAAACACGGTCTGAGGCAACAAGACCATATTGCGCTAAATACGGCCAAACACACACTCCAAACAGAGTATGGCCTTGGGAATTCTAATAGGGTGAAGTACTGCCACGATTGTGACACAAGAGCTTCGTGTCTTTGATTTGAAGTTCTGATGAATTCGGCTTCATACACATACATCATAGTAAGAGCGGCTCAATTTTCGGCCAAAGTAGTTAAGTATATAAGTGGTAGGTATCTGTGAACAGGCTGTAATAAATAGTAAGTAGAACCGTCTTATTTAGAATTTTAGACCCTGTAGTTACCTGTCTGCGCCAGAAGGAGGTTTATGTTTTTCGAGAGTATGTATGTAGGTATATATAATTGTTTGGCACGCTCTGCATCCTGAACGGCTCGATGGATTTTATCTTGAGAGGTGTCGTTAAATTCTTATTTACTGTGAGAGTGACACTGGGTATATATCAAAATAAAAGGCGGATTTTTGGCGCCAAAATCCAAATTACACAGAAACGCAGTCGGGTTTTAGTATTTTAATTAATTAGTCTTGTTACTATTTGAAGTTCTCTTTTACTATATTCTGAGCGCGTATGCCGGTGGTACCGGACTAGGGCAGAGCCATCACATACTCGTACACGCTCACGATCACGATGGATATAATATGTCATCGCTACTTGCCCCTGTAATTTAGGTATGTAAGATTTGCGTACACGTCATGTGCGCCACTTGAGTTTGAAACCTTCTATTTGTTTCAGATATAAGTCTTCGAATGGATGGATGGATTGACTGGTATCTTTAATGTATTTAATGTTATTCTAATTGAGTATAAAACTAAAAGAAACTAGCACGCTCTCAATCATTGTCGAAAACTTAAAAACACAGGATGCTATTTTTTCACTCATTTTAAGTTTAAATCTTAGATACATAATACACACTAATAGTGTGACTCGCGTTCAAGTTTGACAGGCTCTATAAATAAAGAGCGAAAGTGTTGCCTTCATTTCGCATCTCTACGAGGCGATCGGCCCGTACGGTGAATACGACCATAAACATAAATCGAAAGTAGCAGAATTCAAGAAAGTTGAATGACCGGCTGTGATGACCCTCGTAAATCAGTTTTTAGTGCCATGCAGCTACCGGGGAGGTTTGCTGTGCAATAGTGGAAGAGCAAGATTGGAAACATGACGAAAGTTAAGTTTTGTGACAGTTATGTATTGAAATGCCGACATTCAGATGGTGAAGAGATCAGGTGATTACAAAATACAACATGCAGTTTCGAGCTCGTCACTTGTTCATAAGTAATAATTAAAAAAAAAGTTTTATTTAAGGTACGCCAGATCGGTCCCAATCAGCATTATTTTAACTTTAACGTAATTTTCTGTAAGTATTGTAAATTAGAGCAGAGGCTGACTTACCCCACAGTCAAACTGTGTAAACAGTTTTGTGGGACACTTTTTATTAAATATAGGTTAGTATCAAAGTTCTTATTCAATAGAAATATCAATAACAATATTTCGGCGTCAAAATGAAATATTGGTTGTTATTAATTATTGTCAGTATGGCGAAACTAAAGATTGCAAAACTTAGTTTGATTTTGATCAAACCGTGATCGCAAACATTATATGTTTACACAATAGCTCTTAAGGAAGTGTTTACACTCAGCAACAATGAAGCAGAACTTCAAGTTCAAAGGGCCGTGGAATGGCCAAGGGGATGTTATTTAGTATACTCAATGTTACAATGATTATACCCATTCACTCATTGCACTAACTCGTCATTAAAAGAGCGCTAACCGGAGGAATATGCGGATACCATATTCGATTCGCCTCTCGACGAACCTTGTTGGTGAAAATTACAACACAATTCTACCGTATAACCAATACGATTATCGTCACCATAGGCACTAGTTTACGTATGTACAACCAATACGATATTGAAATTTATAAAGTAGTGGCACGACAAGACCAAATAAACTCCTCATAGATGCGGTGTGGCTATGCTCTTCCAGGAAGTATAAAGCTTGTAATGATACTTTGCTACCACTTTTCCACAAAAAAATTGTGACTATGTCCAAATAGTTACATGTACGCTAAAGGGTGTCTAACTTAGAGTGCACTATATTACTCGTAGTTCGGTGTGTATATGTAAGGGAATTTTCCTAGCTCATCTCTAATCGTAACAATCATAGACTGCTGTGTTTAAATTTCTAAGCTGCTACTTTAAAAAAAATACACGAAATTTAAAAAGTGAACTATTATTGAGACATCTTATACATAAATACGAATATTGTAATGAAAAATCAAGGTATTGTTTGAAAGAAGAAAATAAAGGGTATCAGTAAATCAAGAATCATTTTAATCCGTTGATTGGAAACCACCAAAGTCAGTGCGGTTTTTATAATGCCTGGTTGTTGTTAGGGTTCCGTTCCGTAGTAAACAAGGAACCCTTATAGTTTTGCCATGTCCGTCCGTCCGTTTGCCTGTCCGCGGCTTAGCTCAGTAACCGTTACTACTGGAAAGCTGTAATTTGGTATGGATATTTGTATCAATTACACCGATAAAGCGGTAAAAAAGAAGT
This sequence comes from Notocelia uddmanniana, assembly GCA_905163555.1. NCBI lineage: Eukaryota > Metazoa > Arthropoda > Insecta > Lepidoptera > Tortricidae > Notocelia > Notocelia uddmanniana. The sequence continues at coordinate 9,987,151 of LR991064.1, forward strand.
CAAGTGCCCCCTCCCTACCACCCTCTGCCAGCTAAACGGTGGCTAGAGGTAGATAGCAAAATCATGCTAATAGTCTATATAAAGAATTTAAAAACAAAACTATCACAGCAAAGTAGTCATTGAAATATAAGTTTGTGAGCTTTTAAGTCCTGACAATGTAACGTGTTGGAAACTACGGAACCCTAGATTGCGTGTGGCCCGACACGCACTTGTTTAATCAACCAATTTAAGCTGGCCAGGATTATTAAATACGAGTACAAATAACTTTCTTGTCATTTCTTTTTTTCTTATTAACATCATTTCATGTAATCGTTTTGACATTTTCATACACGACAGGTTTATGACTGTGGTTTTTGTATTGTCTCCCTGTAAAGTTGTTTTCTGAGGCTTGAGACGTGTCACGAATTCTAAAGTTCGCTTACAATTACCAGTACAAAGACTTGTCCAAAAGTCACGTTCATGGGGTAATTTAGTTTAAATAGTTGAAGCTCATTGCACAACCGAGTACGGAGCGTAAAATAATAGCGAAATAGTGGTATTCGACGGCTAAACTTCGTGTTATCATGAGGCCAAATCGCATTGCAAAACCGCAACTAATCAATTTGGGTAATGAGCACTTTTTATGACGCTTATTGCTTGGTCTAATCGCAATAATTAGTTTATTAGCGCATGTAAATATGGAAAATCTAATTCGTGTGCTAAATAATCATACTAATTGAACGCCTTACAACCCTCTTCGGACCATCCAAATACCTACGGACTTGATACTAGGTGTCGACCTGAGATCTTAGCATTACTGGTTCGCAGCAGCTCTTTGACACAAAAAATATTATACTGGCACTAATTATTACTCGTATTCATTTATTGCATGTGTAATTAGCATCGTCCATTTCATTTCCCATAACTTTCATTTTATTTTCTGAATATACGGATATAGTAAAATCAGTAAACCAGGAAATTAATTTCATTATTTACTGTGTACTTACCTGCTTCTTTATTACTCAAAAACATTTCATAACTTCAAAATGTCATAATTTTGAATGTATAAAGCGTAATTTACAGTTCAGTTCAATTTACAGTCTACAGCGTCTTCGCAGTTCGCAAAATGCCGCAGGGGCCATTTTTAGATTTAGTTTAGTTTTAATTTAATTTTAGTTTATTAGTTTGTTTTTTTTGTTTATTACAAGTTATGCGACGTGGAAATTCCTCATGGAATTGTCCGTGATGATTTTTGGGAATACACAAGTACCACTCCTGCAGCCACCTGGTACAAAGCAAGACCGAGCGCGTGCGATAATATGTTTACACTACACCTGCGCGTCCGGAAAAACCCACTTTTTGCACAAGTAAGGACGTAAAATTGTGTACAAGACACGGGTCGTAAAACAGAAAGCCCTCTCTCGCATATTTATACTCGCCTGCGACTCGGGCCTCAAACATCTGCGGTATCGGCCTTTCTTTGTTTTACAACCCTTGTATCGTAAATAGCTATTAATGGTCAGACCTCATTGCTTGGACTTCCGAAACACTAAAACAGCAAAGCCGCACTCAAGGCGCTAAATCTGTGTGTACACAAGAAATTGTGTCCAAACTTATTTGTATTACGATCAGCAAATGGATTTGAAATACCCATTTCCCAACGCGCTGGTAATAAATTTCAAGAACGTTCGAAGATTGCAATTCTAGTTGAGGCAAGAAAAACTAGCGCAGTAAAAATTCGATTTTATCGACATTGAGTAGTAGTGGTCATTAATGTATCGTGCTCTGTAATTTTCAATAGCGCTTTCGTCAGTGCTATACATCTCGTAAGACATATAAAATATTAATAATGCCCAAATTAATTACGAAAAGAAATGTAATATATTTGCAAAACCGGTTTTTTAAGATACAACGCAATGATTTCATTTAAAGTTTGCGCCGCGCGACTAATAGCGCAACTTATGGTACTTTTGATCTTGTACGGGTGCAAATAAATATTAAGGGACATTTTTTTTTACAGAAATCGAACTAGTCCTAAAGTAAGCTCAGTATGGCTTGTGTTATGGGTACTAGACGACGATATACATATTTAATTCATACATACATACATACATACATATAATCACGCCTGTTTCCCATAGGGGTAGGCAGAGATCACGGATTTCCACTTGCTACGATCCTGACATACAACTTTCGCTTCATGAACTTTCATAACATTCTTCATGCATGCGCGCCGATTTAGGGTACCCCTGACCTGGCCTTTCTGCAGAATGTCTCCGATTTGGTCGGAGTACGTTCGCCGAGGTCTTCCCCTTCCAACTTTTCCATCCACTCTTCCTTCATACACTCGTTTTGTCAATCTTCTTTCATCCATCCTCTCTACATGTCCAAACCATCTTAGCATACCTTTCTCAATTTTCGTCACTATATCTTCATTCACTCCACACCTCCGTCTTATAACGGTGTTTCTCACTCTATCTCTCAAAGTAACGCTACACATACTTCTCAGCGCTCTCATTTCCACTGCATTCACTCGACTCTGATGTTTCTTCTGCCACACCCAACTTTCACTACCATACATTAGTGTCGGCACCAACACTCCTCTATGCACGGCCAGCCGCGCCTTTTCTGACACTTTCTGGCTACTCATAAAGGCGTGAAGTGCCCCATTCACTCGATTCCCAGCTATCACTCTCCTTTCAATATCTCCTTCATGCTTACCGTCTCTCGTGAACAAAGTCCCCAAATACACAAACCCATCCACTTGCTCCAACCTCTCTCCATCTACAGCAATTTCACAAACTGTCATACACTCATCTCTTTCAAATACCATCACTTTCGTCTTGCTTACATTCATTTTCATTCCTTTTCTCGCAAATAATCTGTGCATGCTAGTTACCATCTTCTGTAGCTTCTCAGCCGATGACGCTAATAAAACCTGGTCATCGGCGTAGAGTAGACATTTGATAAGCAACCCATTCATTTCCAACCCACATTCATCGTCTTTCAAATCTTGCAAACAACTGTCCAGAAATAGATTAAACAGCCACGGTGACGCTACACATCCCTGTCTAACACCCTTTTCGATGCTAAACCATTCAGTGTAGGACCCGTTTACTCTCACGCAAGCAGAGGAATCCTCGTAGAGAGATTTCAGAGCTTGAATGAGATGGTCGCTCACTCCATATCCGGACAGTACCGACCAAAGTTCATTCCTCACCACTCTGTCATAGGCCTTCTCCAAATCCACGAACGCGCAATAGACCTTTTGACCTTGGGCCAAATATTTTTCGGCTATGCATCGTAAAGAGAAGACCTGATCCGTACATCCCATACCTTTCCTAAATCCCGCTTGTACATCCCATATTTTCTCATCGGTTTCTTGCATTACCCTTTCAATCAACACTTTCGCATATAATTTGCCAACGATGCTGAGTAAGCTAATGCCCCTGTAGTTCTTGCAGTCAAGTTGTGAGCCCTTTCCCTTGTACAGTGGCACGATGACCGCCTTGCACCAATCTTTTGGAACTATGCCGGTATTAAAACATAAGTTGAAAAGGCGATACAACTGACTTGCTACGACGCCTTGCCCAGATATATACTTATATACATAGAAAGCATCCAAGTATCAGGAACAAATGTATCTGCTCACCACAGAAACAAATGCGCTTACCGGGATTCGAACCCGGGACTTCAAGCTTCGGAGGCAGTGTCACTACCAACTTGGCTCAACAGGCCGGCAATAAATTAATTAATAATACGAGTTCGAATCACGCGCGAGGATTCCATGCCATTAGTACTCACAGCATTTGTAGTTAATTACCTAATTATCATGTCTATAAAGAACGTGTCTTGACAACGGACGTACAGACAGACGAACAACGAAGTGTTCTTTATTTTCCTTTTCGGCTTGCGGATCTTTTTAGGGTTCCGTGGCCAAAATGGCAAAACGGAACCCTTATAGATTCGTCATGTCTGTCCGTCCGTATGTCACAGCCGATTTACTCGGAGACTATGAGCACTACAATTATGAAATTTGGTAGGAAGGTGTATGCTATGAACCGCTATAGTAATATTATGTGAAATTACGAAGAAAATGTTAAACTGGGGGGCACCCCATGCATTTTTTCAATGCACATAAGCGTGTGTGGTATCAATGGATAGGCCTTCAAAAATGACATTGATGTTCCTAAAAATCTTTTCCATTTAAGTCAACCGTTGGTGAGTCCTGTCAAAGTCGTAAAAAGTGTGTCCCCCCTTCTAATTTCCAAACTATGAAGTTTAAAATTCTGAAAAACTTCCAAGATGATGTACAATAATAAATCCTTTCAATGATTTTTGGCTTGAACAAGAACGGTTTAACGGTTTTTGAGTTATTGCTGAAAAACTGTCTTGCCCAAACAAACGGGCGTAAGTGCCGTGAGTTTCCTATGAAGATACGACCTTTTTTGATTAAATGTATTGTATAGTGGTTTTAAATGTAGATTAGGTGTCGGTACGGAACCCTTCTTTGTGCGTGGTCCGACACGCACTTGGCCGGTTGTTTTTTTTGTAAGCGAAGTTTCTCGCTTGGATCACATATCATAAATTAAAGAAAATATAATCAACATTACGAACCGTCTCGCACGCAGGCTAGATGACTTCCAGCCTCCCGAACAAGCCGGTTTCCGAAGAGGCTTTAGCACCGTAGACCACATCCATACGCTTCGTCAGGTTATACAGAAGACTGAGGAGTATAACCTGCCCCTCTGTCTAGCGTTCGTGGACTACGAGAAAGCCTTCGATTCGATTGAAACCTGGGCTGTACTACAATCTCTCCAACGGTGCCAAGTGGACTACCGCTATATTGAAGTGCTGAAGTGTTTGTACGAGAACGCCACTATGTCAGTCCGACTCCAGGACCAGAACTCGAAACCTATTCCGCTGCAGCGGGGAGTCAGGCAAGGAGATGTTATTTCTTCTAAACTGTTTTCCGCTGCACTGGAGGACGTGTTTAAGACTCTGGACTGGAGTAGGCTAGGCATCAACATAAACGGCGAGTACATCACTCACCTTCGGTTTGCTGACGATATAGTAGTCTTGGCTGAGACCATGGAGGATTTAAGTACAATGCTCAATGACCTCAGTAAAGCCTCCGAGCGAGTTGGTCTAAGGATGAACATGGACAAGACGAAGATCATGTCAAATGCCCATGTAGCACCAACTCCCGTAACAATCGGACACTTTACGCTCGAAGTTGTAGACGATTACAGATACCTAGGACAGACTGTCCAGTTAAGTAAGTCCAACTTCGAGAAAGAGGTTAATCGTCGAATCCGACTCGGCTGGGCAGCGTTCGGGAAGCTACGTCACATCTTTTCGTCCAATATCCCGCAGTGTCTCAAGACGAAAGTCTTTGACCAGTGTGTGTTGCCAGTGATGACATATGGTACTGAAACGTGGTCGCTTACTATGGGCCTCATAAGAAGACTCAAAGTCACCCAAAGAGCAATGAAGAGGGCTATGCTGGGAGTTTCTCTGCGTGATCGCATCAGGAATGAGGCCATCCGCAGCAGAACCAAAGTGACCGATATAGCCCTTCGAATCGCTAAACTTAAGTGGCAGTGGGCGGGGCACATAGCACGCAGAACCGATGGCCGTTGGGGCGGGAAGGTTCTCGAGAGGCGACCACGTACCGGAAGGCGTAGCGTGGGCAGGCCCCCCACACGGTGGACTGATGACCTGGTAAGGGTCGCGGGTGTCCGCTGGATGCGGGTGGCGCAGGACCGGTCATTGTGGAAGTCTTTGGGGGAGGCCTATGTCCAGCAGTGGACGTCATTCGGCTGAAATGATGATGATGATGATAATCAACATCAACTCAAAAGTCTTTAAGGTTTAATTTAGAAGATACTGCCCTGTGACGGACTGACAAAGGAAAAAACAGACAGGTTTTTAATAGCACTTTATATTGATCTGCCACTGCGGTCCACTGCTGAGCATAGGCTACCTGAAGGCGTACCACTAACTAAACCCAGTCCTCTACACTAATAATGGTAATCTGAAAATGTGGAACTATAGCACTATTAATTCGTTGCGAATAAGGAACCCTACAAAATATATGGTCATCATTACCGGAAAATATACTAATTGGAAATGTAGGTATATTATTATAATAATTGTATTTATATAAAAAAACTTCTCAGTTCTTTGTTGTGGCAGGAAGCTTCGTGCAATTATAGGTATTATTTGCCTGTATGTGTTTTAGAACAACGCGTGACTATCCGTATACACAACTTTAAATTCTATTCCCAGGTTATAAAATCGATAATACCTCCTCACGCATTATTAAACAATTATAAGAACCTAATTATCATGCTACTGCACAATACATGATACGTGATTTTGTATCCTAGAGGAAAAAATTCATACGATTTCCATGTCATTTTTGGACTATGAAACTATGATCAATATAAAAAGCCCAAAAGTAACCAACATTCAAATTATTCGACTGTACAAAGATCCATACGTACTAAGATCTAATATGTTCATAGGCGAGGTGTCTGCTTAGCATCAGGCAGGCCATGAGCTTGCTTGCCACCGTCGTTGTATAAAAAAATGTTTTTGCCTTTGAAATTCCCGCAAAATATAAGGAAGCAGGTAATAAATGTGCACGTGAGAAATTGAGAATTTGTTTCTTTCTGCAATGCGACGCCCACCGTACACATCTCAGAACATAAAAACTTCTATGATCTAAAAGGTACACATCGTATCCAATACTGTATCTGCAACTGACGTCTCACGGCGAGGTGCGCTGATAATAACCTGGTGGTAATAAATACAATTTTGATAATAAACAGAAAAGTAGAAAATATAATTAAGCAGACTAAAATTAGACAAGCCAACGAAATCGTATTTGTTGTACCGAGATGTAGATGTTTATCTGCCCAAATATCATGTTTTCCTTCACCTCCAACTCAAATTGACCCTAGAATCAAAATCTACAAATACAACTTTTTAATAGTCTTTTCCACTACCTCTGCTGCCTCGCACCAGTCAAAAATATTGCGATCACGTTTAGTGCGCTTTTAGTATAGCTTAAGTACAGTTACACCTGTCATTCAGCTGTCATTCTAGATAACTTAAAAGTGTACATACTTATATCATTTTAAAATGTAAAACATGACAATGAGCGTGTCACAGGCACAGAAGTAAGATGTTCAGGCACAATAAGGCAACCGTAAGGTTTTGGTTATTAAAAAATATATCATAATGTACCAAATCAGCGGCAATCCAACCATTTATTTTAGAGTAAATTAAAAACGAATATAAATGACGACTGCGTTATAAATAAGACCGTAACAGGTATATTGAGGTACGGATACTAAATATTTTTGCCACCTGTTATAAGAGTACTATTCTGTGCCTACCATGTGCCTACTAGATTACAGATGTGCAAGTTGCGGAAAGTTTCCATAATATTCTATAAATTCTCGGAAATTTCATGAAACTTTCACTAGAAATATATAGGCAATTAAAATTTAAAAATGTAAAGTTTCAAGTCCCATACAAAAACGTATGAAATTTTCCGTATTTTTGGTACGTTACATTTCCGAAACATTTCGCAATTTGGGAAAGTTTCCTTAGGCACATCAGTATACATAAAATCCTCGTACATTTATCTTTTTTTCATTTTTCAGGGGACAATATTTTTACACAAATCGAACTATTCCCATATTAAGCTCAATAAGGCTTCTGTTATGGGTACTAGACGACGATATATTTAATAGATATATACTTAAATACATAGAAAACATCCAAGTCACCACAGAATAAACAAAAGCCCTTACCGGGATTTGACGGGATCTCTAGGTGAGGCAGTGTCACTACCAACTAACTAGGCTAAACAGGCCGACATACACACATTAAACCAATTAGATGTTTGGCTCATACCTATCGGTTAAAAGGTCAGACTAGAAATATTAAATAGCACTCATTATGGTTATGTTTAGTCTCTTGCCGAACATAATAAACAAAGACTCTAGGATGTAAATTATACCTACTCAATCCATCGGAACTACTTGTGCTATTTACAAGCGGGAATTGATTCGCATACTTTTGTTAAAAATATTATAACAGTTACATAATACTTACATAATACAGTTACATAATTCTTGTAGGTAGATGAAAACAGATTAGTAGTGCATTCGGCTCTTGAAATGAGCTTGATTATTCTTCGAGACCCTTTTATTAGTACCTCATTTCCTTCAATAGTAGATGGTAACCAAGGGTTGAAAGCCACTCATCTCAGACGAGATATTTTGGCGTTCGAATGTTTTTTTTAAAGCAGTTTTTCCAGAGGTTAGGCCGTTTTCGGGATATTGAACTTTTAAATCAAAAGGTCGGGGTTTTTCAACTTTTTTTAAGTTGTCAGTTATTCTTGTTTCTCGTTTTTTTCTGCAGTAGTTTCATGCAGAAGGAGCGTTGCTCTCAAATACTAAACCAATACTAACCCAATACGTTAAGGCGCAGGGTAGGGCAAGTCATTCTCCATACAAAGGTTGTGCAAGCTTTTTGCGTTAGCTTTGGCACTACAGCATTTAATTTTATTTTTTATTGGTACATATTGGATATACGCAGATCTTGATGTTGAAATTTTGCATTATTTAAAAAAAAACAACGAATTGTATTAAAAATAAAAAAGATAAACATCAAGACATAGCTAACAAAAAAATAAGCATATAGACCAAAAATAGTAACTGGAGTGCAAACACAAACGAAGAAAAACTTGCACAAAGTTTGTATGGAAAGAGCTTGCCCATCCATTCGCCTTAAGTCTGACAGACCTTCTGACTCATTACGGTTGCCTATCAGCTCATCATAGAATGTGGGAAACGGCAAATGATTGGCATAAGATGTGCGATTATAGTTTACATATTGCATGGAGCTTGGTGAATTAGTAACATGAGTATATTGAGATCGTGCTCTTGAATATGTAAACTCCGTATTATACTTATTAAGGTTGTAATAGATGCAATTAAACCATGCCATGAGCATTTTTTTTCAATGTGTCATAGAATCATCTCTTAAGTAAGTTTAGTAAGTTTATTGTCCGCGATTTCGGTGTAGATACAAACCCGATAGGGTGTAACGACACTTTTCTGTCAAACTAATGTATGAATTTTCTCTAGTAAATAAATTAATTTAAAAAATAAAAATTAGTTATATAAGGTTGGAGTAAGTTTGACTTACAGGAGATATGTATGTATGAGGAGATATATGAACGTGGTTGAAGGAGTATATGAAGGACCGTAGTATTTGGCATTCTCTCGTCTCTGCCTACCCCAAAGGGTTACGGGCGTGAGTATGTGTGTGCTCATGTATACCTGTACCAGTACCAAATAACCCATTTAATAAGTTTAGCAAAAAAATAAGAATTACTTTATTACAGTCGATCGAGATGGTTCTAAGACATGTAATTTAGGAGACCCGTCGAGCACTTTTAGTTAAGTCTCCATCATTAGACTTCATTGATTGCGTCATTATCATTACGTTGAATTGTCATTTGACTTACATTATTATCACTAAGTAAATTACAAATTCTAATTTAGGCCAAAATGAGAGCTGGCGGTATCCTCGCTCATAGAATCAGTTTTGGGATTCAGCGAGGAAACGTCGCCAGCATCTACGGCACAATGCCACAGGGGCCATTTTTAGATTTAGTTTAGTTTTAGTTTAACTTTACTTGGTTATAGTTTAATTATACTATAAGTCTTTTTTCGCAGCACTGAGGGTTCCGTACAAAGTTTCATACACCATACCCATAACGATAAATACAGTATCGCCAATACGTTGAGTGTAGAGCAACTAACTCATACATACAAGCTGCGAACAAAGAAATATCCACTTCAAAAACATACAAAGATGATTAAATTATAAACTTACTTTAAAAAGGATTTTAGATGATTTAATAAAATCTAGATAGAGATATGGTTCAATCCTTCCCTTATCATTTACATTAATATTAATCCACCATATCAGCCCAAGGACGTCCACTGCTGAACATAGGCCTCCCCCAAATTCACGGGGGGTATATGCCATAACCGCCACGCATGGCATGCGGGTTGGCGATCGCAGTATCTCCACCGCACTCTAGGGATGCTGCTGCCCATCCCCCGGTGGTCTGGATCGTAGTTTTAGGACATACCCGGGTCCATTAATATTAAAAATTAATATTAATTATACGTAATAATTGTTAAATTTTACTTGTTACGCTTCAAGGATAGCAGCGATTTTTTTACGATTTATTTCATAAATCGAAAATTAATCACTCTATAACAAAACGGTTTGAGATTACATAGCCCTAGTATGTAGAAAAGTTAAAGTTCTGACAGATGGACTACCATAGTCACATAGGTTCCTTTTGTACCTTTTTGATACGGGACCCTAAAATCAATATTTAACAAAAAAACCATTCTGGTAAGCCAAGTACGAGTAAAGTGAGTATTTCCCGATCAAAGTCGTTATGACATTCACATAAAATTTAATGTCACTGCCTGTTTATTTATTTTTTCACAATACCTGTATTAACAACGACAATGAAATAGCGAACAAATTATCGCTTTCCCTTTAGAAGTCGAAAAAACGCGCAAATATCTACAGCATGTGGTGTTAATACTGAAAAATAAATTTAAAATCTCGTCAGTCTAAAATGATATGAGTACAAACGCTAACACAGGTAACTGACATTCGTAACCTTTATTACAATACGCATATGGTACCTAATCCGAATGACACGCTGACAGCCTCCTTACCTTTAGGCGGTCGCACGCGGTAAACGGTGGTTACTGATATTGAGCAATGGCATAATGAACTGCATTGTTTGCTGAAGCGATGCTCCAGTCCAGTGACGGCCGTCACAGCACATACTTCCTAACAGTAGGCGAACTGGGCAAACATGACAAACAAAACATTTAATTTGGAAAATAAAATTGTAAGTAAAAATTACACACCAACAACAACAGCAACATATCGCCCGGAGGGACAATTTATACGTAAGTTTTAACAAATTTAATGGTAGGTTTAAGTTTTAAAACATTACTGACGAAAGTTTAAATTCAAGTATGCTTTCCTATTATTTTTGTTTTACAAACCGCCATCTTCATCGCCATCTTGGTTTTTCCTTACGATTTCATTTGCGTAACACTGACAAATTACATGCGCATGTGACACCCCTAGAGTTTCCGGCGTCCATAAGGCTGCGGTGACTGCTTACCATGAGGCGGGCCGTAAGCTTTTTTGCCACCGACGTGGTATAAAAAATGTATAGATGACTGGGTGTGGGATGGTTTATCATATTGTAATCGAAATCTACAATATTTCATCTGTGGAATTGTGGGATTACTTAACGTTTATTAACCCTATTACAGTGCACCGACCATTTTATTAGACTTTACCGAAACTTTTTAATTTACTAAAGTATGATCAATGAACGACTCATTGAGTCCGTAACAACTTTGTTAGCCTTAACGCGCAACCTACGTCTTACCGTCATCAATTTAATTCAGATCGCCGAAACTAAGTTTTTACGCGGACTGCAAAAAGTCTCTTCGAAACGACTGTCAAATTTTAGTACAGTTCACCGAAACCTTTTTTTTTTTCATTGTTGGTTCGTTACGTTTGTGATACTGCAGGGTGATCTGTAAGGATTCTACATGTGACACTACACTATACTTCATCTTGGCCAGTATTCCATCCGCGATAAATGAGTACTAATTATACTAACATTCTGTGATTGAGTGTAAAGCGGCAATTACACTTCGTCGTTCACCGCATGCTGCATGCGGCGACCGCAAAAGTGTAAAGAACACGTTAGTCGGCCGCATTCGGCGATCGACAGCTGCCAACGCTTATAAGTAGGCGGACAGACTAATGTGAAGACGACGTTTGTTAGCCTAAGTAGTTTAAAATGAATTCGGCGACCGCATTAGGGGAACGACGAAGTGTAATGGCCGCATTAAGTAGAGTTCGTACATACTATAAATTTTTGTATTTGTATAGAATGAAGAAACTATTAATTATATTGCATACCTATAACTTCATATTATTTTTAACACCTATTGTATACTGTTCTTGCAATAAAAACCTCTTTATCTATATCAACCTACATAACTGATGAAAGTGATGAACTTCCCTGTAATAACTTACATTAATCTTGCGTGTACTGCAGAGTTGGCATTGGCATAATGGTGAAAACTTCAGCAGGGGGAATGTTTTAGGAACACCCGTAGAAGTTATTGATTATAAATTTAATGGGTTCCTAGCTTCCAACCTTCGATCTGTAACTCTCCATTTTCTCGTGTTATTATGGCTTATCATTTTAACTATTAACAACAACGAGGTTTACCGAAATAATATCCCAAAGGTATTTACGTCAATACTCACTGTCTTCGACATATAATGACATCAAAATTTGCCAATTTCGGACCAAAAAACCAGTCTATGGAATGCAACTTTTGTGACAATGAGTTATAAAAATCAAAAAACGTCAACAAGGAACAGTTATATGTAGATTTCAAATAAGTACATAAACTACACACTAGTACATTTAACGAAAATAGAGCTTTTTCGGACCATGCTGAAATAATATTGAAAAAGTAACTACATATTCATTTTTTTTAATTCATCGACATCAAATGTAGATAATGGATTGAGAAACCGATAACCGTTTGTGCCATATACATATACATATATATACTTATAGTTCTGATGGAGGAATTTCAACTCAAAACTCGTCAAAAATCAATGATTAGTGCACGGAGCACCTAAAGAATCGTATGTATGCCGAATTCGCTGATAACTTTGCAAAATTTCTCATCATTATATTTTTGTTTATAATTATCATTTTGTATTCACTGACCTGCTAACCTCTCAAAAAGATAATTACATATTTCGAGCAGTAGGTAGTGCTTATACTTATTTGGCACTTCTTAATTTTTTTTAATATGAACAGACCCGTAGTACAGGTAAATTACTTTCGAGACGTTTTTGCATCTGTAGTAGTATTTGTATATTTACAGGGACACACGTACACGTGGACGTATACAGACACACGTCAACGTGTGTGTTAGGCTGGCTACAAGCTGGCTACAGAGGTCACAACTACAAATGCAAAAACGTCTCGAAAGTAATTTACCTGTATGTCATTTGATTTATTTTTGGTTGATGTTATGTATTTTGTGAATATTTACGAAACTTTAAATTGCAACAAAGTCGGTATCATTACAATATTGATTATAGCATATGACATTAATTACATACTTAACCTTACTATTACTAAGCAATAGGTACTAGAATGTTCTTTAGTAAAATTTAAGATTGGTACCTACTTAATGCATACTCGTATCTCCAAAAATCGATAAAAGAGCATCTAGGGTCTGCTTCAGGGGCCCCTTTGGCCCTCACCTGTTATTTGCTCTTGTATAATTGCCTAGATACCGTTGCCTTGACTCTCAATTCTATAAGAATACATAAGTAACGGTACGGACACTTGTACGGTGAAGTGTCCGTACTTGTTGCAGCGAGACCTACCAATGTTCAGTTAACTGTAATACGGTTGTACCGTTAGTACGTCTAAGAGGCTCTTTACTAACAATGGCCTTCAATCGACTCGAAACCCATTTTTATGTTTTTTTTTTAATTCCGTTAATTGTGATAGCACATACCTGAGATGAAATAAAGTAATCTACTCTAAGATATTCAAGAATTAATTTTGTTAATTAACGTTCCTAGTATAGTATAGGTATACAAGATTAAACAATGTTGAATTTTAACATCCTGCAATGGCATAAAGTTCTCATTAATACACCTTTACGCCTGCATCATATATACACCTTCTATTCTTGCACGAAACTTTTCTAACACATTTGCGCAATAACAACAAGAAGACAAAACTGTGCATCTATCATAACTGTCTATGTGTGTGTGCTTTTATTGACGTGCGCGTGTCATTCGAATTTAGAATATTGTTATACTTGGAATTATTTTTTGGTTAACTCCACGTTAACTCTTAAGGCATTCATCCTTCGTGATATATTTAATAAGTTTGCATGAAAATGAAATAAAATATCGTTTGAATTTAAAAAACTAAATATGTTAAATACGTCGTCGTTTCTATATATACGTCTATTTATAATGTCTGAAGTTCTATATATAATGTCTGAAGAAACGGAAACCAATAAAAAATCCTGTATAAACCCGTAGACAGGGTGGGAATGAGTATACCGACAGATTTTAACCAACGATTCTAGCGCCTATTTGGACAATAAAAAAGTAATATAAAGATGGCTAGATAAAATCTAATTTAAGAGATATTAATTTTATTCAGTATTTAACAAGTTAATAAATCTTAAGGGTAACACGCCTTAATAATGTGACGTCAACACACACAAGCACACACGCAATACGGAAGTGGTAATATCAGTTTTACCTGACATCTGCCATAATTTTGACTAAAAATATTTTTTAAATAAAAGTTGAGTTTAAACAGCAAAAAGTTTTCATTAGGTATTGAGAGAAATGAATGTTATGTCTAATGGTACATAGCGATTGCTGTGTACCAAACTAAGATATAATTAGACACTCATACTTTTGCGTAAGATATCTTTAATCAGAATCAGAAATACTCAAAAGTGATCAACTTATTATTACTAGCTTGGTCTTTAGTTTTAGTTCTGTTCGCTACCAACGAGTCGGCTAGTGTGTAAACTTTTTTTAGTGAATAACGTACTGGCCGTTAATCAGATTTTAAGATGTCGGGAGTCGTTCGTGAAATGTGAAGTTTTCTTTATCTATCACTCTTTAGACTAAGGCTGGGTTGCACCGACTTACGATCACAGACCGATCAACGTTAAATATGGCGCCGGCAGCTGTCATCCCAGCTGCCGGCGCCATATTTAACGTTGATCAGTCTGTGATCGTAAGTCGGTGCAACCCAGCCTAAGACTTCGTTCACAAGAAAGTACTATCGTTAATTTTTTTTGATCCAGAAATTAAGTAAGTTAATGAGGCAGTTTTGGACCGATGTTGATATAACATTGTTTACCCGTAATACCACCAGAAATCTATGGTTAAAGTTTGTCGGTATACTCCTTCCCACCCTGTATAAAATTATCGCATTCACTGCGCCTCGCAAAGGGCATTGGATGTAAGTAAAGAAACAGCTTATATGCTTTGCCGGCAGTAAATGCGTCAGTTATTAAGGGACTAACTTTATAGAAATTATGTACAAGAAATGTAAAGTGTCCTGTGACACCGATAATGGTTAATTCACACTAACCTCACCTAAGATAATCTGAGTCACAACTTGATAGCTATTTATTTTAAAAAAAAGCAACCATGTATAATAAAATGCTAAAACAAACCTACTGTTTAGGTGTTATCTTTATCAATAGGTAATTCGCGCGAACGTTCGAAGTGACGCAAATTCAATAGGTCAACACATTACTTTCTTCACACTTTCCTTTAGGTACTTGTGAATCATTATTTTTCTTTACAAAGAATGCTCATAGCTATAACTACAGTAGGGATTAGCGTATACCTATTTTATTGAAGGTTGCCTAGCAGATCAATCAATTGGCGATCGATTAATTTCGAGTGTTTTAACCATCGATCGACGATTGACAGCGATTAATGTCCCACAATTTTCAACTTATCTTTATACCTCGTCGGCGGCAAATAAGCTACCTACCTGATAATAAGCAGACATCATAGCCTATGGACGTTGAAGCTGTGACTTTGTGTTATACCGCTTTTTAGAGAAGAGTTGTGAATTATTAGTCCTAGAGATCTATTAGACACTTACGTTTCACATTTGAATTTGATACTGAATGTATTTTGACGCGCTCATTCTGGTATATCCACTTCAACTTTCAATATCAAAACTGGTCTAATCAGCGGTGACATTCATCAATGTATGACTAGACTAGAAAGTTAAATTTCACCCTTCTCAATCCATACAAAAATCGAAATAACGTTTTATATATAAAACTCCCGTGAGTTTGAGACATATTAAAATATCATGACGTATTTAAGGTCGAATATCGCTCGACATGTTTCAGACCGGTTCGCGGTCCTTAATCATGAGTACCTATCGCGGCGGCGTCGCTAAAAGAACCGCGAGGATCTTTGGATTAAACAATAGAAAAATGCAATGTTATTCATAAACTAACGACAAAATATACTGGAACTTACACTTAAGTACTAAAAAGATACTAATCGATCATCCATAAATAGTAGGAGCATCCTTAAATTTGAAGAAAATTATTAACAACACCTTAAAAATGCTTATAATGCTCTAAATTTATGTATGAAAGTTGAGTATGATTTCTTACAAAGACACGCAATGCCATACTTAATAGAGATAAAATAAGTAGGATCATGAATATGGAAAGGCAACACTGCAAAAAAAACTTTAAAAAAAAGAACATGGAACGTAAAACTCACTAATTCCTTACACCTAAATGTACATAATAATTAGTTATATAGAATATTTTTAGTTATTTATGTATCGCAACATTCGTATCGTGAATATTATGACTTTGCTTGCTATGTGCCGTACCTATTACCTATAAATATTTCTACAATTTCTCTTACATAAAGTCGTTCAAGTCCATAGTTTTAATTGATTTAATTAATCGATTAATACCGCTTGACCCCGGCGTTCGCACATGTTGTGTACACAGAATGTAACCCAAATGACGCATATATTGCACTATTACTAATAAAATGCAATAACAATCATGCAACGATGCAACTTGGGTAACGATTCGATAAACAGCGAATATTTATCATTTTTATAAACATTGCAAATACTTAAGCTATTTCAAAATGATTGGCAAAGGCATGAATGATAAAAAAAGAGCACGCGATATAGATGATTGTATGTAAATTTCACTTACCTTTCAACGCCGGTAAAAGCGCTTACGGGAACAAAATCGCATCAGCAAATTAAACACGACACCGATCCGGCTTCTTATGAAACAAACTGCACAATAAACACCAATTTAAATAAAGAACTTTGTGACATTTACAAAAACGAAGTTAAATTTGTTCTGTATTCAAAATGCACATCCAGCGGAAACATTCAAAAATCGATCGCGTACGCACGGCGCCCTTCGGACGGAACGCAACGCAGTTTACTGGCTTGTTGGGTCAGACGGTGAACTTGTGTGGTGTGGGAACTTGCGGTGCCAACCAACTACCGTCAGCTGTCGGACTGGCGCGCCACAGCGCCTGCGCGAGCCGGCGTGGACGACGCAAGCGTGCTCCGAACTCCGAAATAACCAAACGCGCGCAGTCAACAAGCCACGAGCATCAACAATGTCAACATTACAGCTATATGCGCCACACGTTACGCACAGGATGCATTGGGAACAATGATGTTTTAATTCATTATGCGGCGACCCGTACAATGAAATCACCCGTAAGTATAAACAATGTGTTTGCTCTTTGGACTTTCCGTAATAGCCTATTTAGCGATGGAATAGAAAATAGATCGGCTAGCTTTCTATTTTAACTATTACTATTACATTCTTATTTTTAGAACTCAAACAAATAGTTTTTTTTATCTAGGTTACATTAGATGTAGCCATTGGTAGTAAGTATTTAGTATTCATTGATTGCACAATACATTACCGGTTGGCAGATTGTGCGCAAAAAACTATCATAGCTAAGTGATTGGACAGCTAAATTATAGTGGGTATATACGACCTTACAATACAATACAATACAAATCCTCTTTATTGCACACCTCACACAAATGAATTAGTTACAAACAGAAGAAAAAAAAGAACAGCAACATGTAAGTAGGTAGAGGTAGACAACAGGCGGTCTTATCGCTAACGAGCGATCTCTTCCAGACAACCTTTGGGTAGCGGGAAAAGAGAAAAATAATATATGCAGTAGGTGGTGCAGATATTTATATGAATTATGTAAATTAATTTGTAAAATTCATACTTATATACTTTTATATATAAACATACATACACAATCTTACATATATATAATAATATTACATAACAAATAAGAAAAAGAAAGTATATATACATATTTGTAAAGTCTGCCGAACTTTATAGGTAGTTGATATTAAGGGAGAGACAAATAATGTTTTTTAAGTAAGGTTTTGAAAATATCAATAGATTTTGCCCGTCTTATGTCAAGCGGTAGAGAGTTCCACAGTAGAATGGCTTTAAAAGTGAACGAACAGTTGTAAAACTTGGAAGAGGACGATGGCACTGCTAAAAGAAAATTATTTGAAGATCTGAGCGAATTTAAATAGCTGAAACGCTCCTTGAGATAGCGGGGAGTCGCAGGGTTGAAAAGAACATTATACAGAAGAGAGAGAATGTGAGAGTTACGGCGATAACGGATTGGGAGCCACTTGAGTTTAGAACGGAAACTAGAAACATGGTCATATTTGCGTAACCCAAATATGAACCGAATGCAGACATTTTGGAGACGCTCAAGCTTATTAAGTTGCTCCACTGAAAGGTCAAGGTAGGAGATATCAGCATAATCAAGAAGAGGAAGAAGTAACGTTTGAGCAAGCGCAATCTTAGTGGCGATAGGTAGAAAATTACGAAGCCGCCTTAGAGACCCCACTGCAGCAAACACCTTCCTGCTCACTTCACTCACTTGAGGCACCCAAGACAAAGTACAGTCCATAATGATCCCAAGATTTTTTACTGTTTTAGAGTACGCAATTTGAATCCCATCAAAAAATATAGGTGGGAGATTAACAAAATTTATTCTGGAAATCAGTTTGCTGCTGCCAATTATAATGACTTGGGTCTTTGCTGGGTTCACGTTCAGACCGAATCTTTGACTCCACTTCAGAATGCAAGCCAAGTCATCATTTGTTCTCTGAATGGCAGAAGGAAGATCGCCAAGCATGGAATGTGAATAAATCTGAAGATCGTCGGCATAAAGATGATAACGAGAAGAAATGTTGTGCGTAATGGAATTAATGAAAATGGAAAACAAGAGGGGAGATAGCACACCGCCTTGGGGAACGCCGGCCAGCGTATTGCACCAAGAAGAGCGAGGAGTATCCACCTTTATTCTTTGCCGGCGACCAATTAAATAGCTATGAAACCAGTCGATTACTGCAGGAGATATGTTAAGAGAGCGTAAAACAGCGAGCAAAATGTCAAAGTCGACAGTATTGAAGGCATTACTGAAATCAAGTAGAGTTAACACAGTAAGCTTTCTATCATTCATGCCCAACCGAATGTCATCTGTGATCTTGACCAGAGCTGTAGTAGTACTGTGTCCAGAACGGAAACCCGACTGGAACTGGTTTAATAGCTCGTTTTTGTTCAGAAAGGAAGTTAGTTGTTGATGCACCAGTCGTTCCAACACTTTGGATAGGAAAGGAAGAATGGATATGGGACGATAGTCGGAAAAGGAACCGGGATTGGACTTTTTAGGTAAAGGGATAATATCAGCGTCCTTCCACTGAGCAGGATACACACCAGTCGAAATTGAGGAATTTAGTATGCCGGTAATGACAGGGAGTAATAGATCAAGGAGAGGAACTATCATTTTACGACTGATGCAATCAACACCCACAGCATTTGAAGTGATGCTCAGTACGCTCCTCTTAACATCACTGTCAGTGAATTGACAAAAAGAAAAAGGAGAGAAATCAGGAGGTTGGGAAGATGACAGATAGTTAAGAGTATCTACCTTAACAGGGCCGCTAAAAGAAGCAGATGAAGAGAAATGCTGATTAAGCTGATCGAAGTCAGTGTTGATTGGATGAGATGATTGCTGAGATTTCCCAACTCCTAAAGATTTTAAAAATTTCCACACTTTGGCTGGTTCTCCATTTTCAACAGAAGCATGTATGTGGCGCCTCTGGGCATCACGACATATGGTACTGCAACGATTTCGCAGAGACTGATATCTAGCTTTGTTTTTATCCGAGCTATCGTGTTTGTACCTGGACTTAGCCACATTTTTCTTTTCAATCAGAGCCTTTATATCTGCAGTGAGCCAAGGAGCAGGCAAGTGCTTGACTTTTATAGCACGAATTGGAGCATGAATATCAAAGAGTTGTATGAGGAAGGAGTTGAAGAGAGAAACTTGATCATTTACTGAACTAGCTCCAGAGATAACGCTCCAATCAATTTTGGAGGCATCTTCACGCAGCTTTGCCATATCTAGCCGACTAAAATTGCGCTGCAAAAGGATTTTTGATTTGGACTTGGGTGGACGAATCTTGTAAGATAAAAAAAGTAAGTCGTGGTAAGAGAAGGCATCTGCAGAGTATTGACCAAATTTAACTACGTGAGAGGTGGAAGATACCAGAGTTAAGTCTAGAAGAGATGGAACACAATTTGGAAAATGATGAGTAGCGTTAGAAGGAAGAATGCTCAAGTTGCAAGCGTCAACTAGAGACTTAAGGCGCTTAGCCCTATGATCATTCTTCAGGAGACATGTATTAAAATCACCCATAACAATATGGTGAGAAAATGACGGCATAAGGTCTTCAAGTAGTCTTTCAAAAGAATCGAAATAATTTACTTGGAGAGAGGGTGAATAAAATACACCAAGAAGCAGTTTAGAATGGGATAAAGTTACATCAAGAAAAATATACTCAGCAGTGTCAGCGCCAGAAGATACGTATTACGTATTTTATTTTCAATAACTTATTATAGAAAGTCGCCGGCAAGGGCGACAAGCCGAGCTAACAAGGTATGCTTTCACCGGTGTGACATACAAAACGTAGTGAAAGAAATGTTATAAAATTTAACAGTCAATTTGTTAACGAAATTAAATACCCCATTACGATACGAGTTACATCATCATCATGATCAGTCTATTCACGTCCCAGTGCTGTGTACAGACCTCCCCTCATAGACGAGAGGGAACATATCGATGCCTTAGTCCACAATCGATAAAAAGGGAGCGAAATGAAGACTTATTATGATTAGTGCACCATAGTTCTTATTACAGCAAATTTTTCCTCGTAATTAATACGATTGTGAACTAAGGCATCGATATTTACTATAATAATAATAATAATAGTCTAAACACCGCAGGTGCTTCCTTCTCTTCCTAGAATTTACTTCCTTTCTTTCCCTATAATTCTAGTCTTTCTTTTTACCGTCAGTAAATTTTCAATGGTGAAGTTTTTGTGTACATGTACCTAAAAAAACGCAAATTTTAGGTACGTAAAAACTAAAAAGCAATGTGCGTTATAGACCAAGTCTCCGTTCCAGCTTGGCCACGCTTGGGCAAAAAAGCATCTGTTCGGATTTCCCGTTGTTCTTCTCTACAGGGTCCCATTCCTCACCTGATTCTCGTGATGAGATTAAGACCACAAAGATTTTTACACCACACCTTGCCAAAAAGCGCGTTTTTCCGCGCGTCCGGAAAAACCCACTTTTTGGCTAAGTGGTGACGTTAAATTGTGAACAAAACACGGGTCGTAAAACAGAAAGCCCCCTCTCGCATATTTACTGAAACATCTACGATATAGCCCTTTCTTTGTTTTACAACCCTTGTATCGTAAATGGCTATTCCCTGTCTACCAAGATCACAAATGTTTTCACCAGCAGCACGCACATGTAAGAGCAACAAACGTTTGTTGTTACCCTAAAAGCATTTGTTGGATTCGTTAATCCTTTCATAAGCAATAGGTATATTGTGGGTATATTAAAAAAAATAAACTGGTAGTACGTACTAGTAATTAACACACGTTTGGAGTTAGTCTAAAAGCATTTTCAAACGGTATTATTTATTTACACAGTATTACAGTCTTATAACTAATACACTATGAAACTACATACTTAAACTTAATATTAATTAACAAGTTAAAACACTATACTGCCTTATGTCCATCGCCTCACAAAATCTCAAGCATTCCTGACACAGTCGCCCATCGCCACGCTAGTAGGTCACACTCCGGTGCTGATACCAGGAGCGCATTCAGAAGAGCCAGGGCCCGAAGGATCGGCGAGTTTCTATGTGCCACCGTACGCGCCGTTGGCACTGCTAACAGAGGCCGCAACCGCGGCCTGAAGGTTATTTATCAGATCAGGCACAAAAAGCCTCACATGCCTCTCTACCAGTTCTGGGCAGTACGAGTTACCTCGCAGAACCCGACACGCAAAAAGGAGCAAGCTGGAGTTGCGTCTCACTTCTAAGGAATTGAAACCTAGAGTTCCTAAAATAAATTTAGATAGGATAGAGGATAGAATATAATAAGTCAGGAAAAGAAAGATACATGGATCGATGAGCTTCCGTATTCGAGATAATGGGAGGTTTCCCTTCATCAAATCATTCATGGATCAGTAGTTCTTCCAGGCGTTATAGATGCGTCTTTCGATTTCTCGGTCCTGCCTGTTCAAGAAGCTGGCCTAAATACCAGATATATTTAATTATTTATCGATATATTATATTTGAATGCATGATATCAATCTATCATATTTCACGAGTACACACGAGTTCGATATCGGGTCATGAAATACGGAACCAAAACTCGATATAGTTAGTCTGGTAAATTCAAAGTTTATCGCTCTTTCGTCTGGTCCTTTAAGAATAAGGGGCGTGGAAAATAAGAATAACTGTGAATAGGTAGAATTTCACAATTAACACGCGTCAAACGTTTATTATTCATACAATACATTGTTCATAAAATGGCGACGCCCGCCACTTTAAATTGCCAACAGACAGCGCTAAACTATTTGGCATCTTTTAGTTTGGCATCGCAACTGTAGAAGTCAATCACATCAAACATGAAAGATCAAACTTTTATCGAAAGGAATTCCGAAACTAAGTACTACCCGATAAAACTTTAAATCAAGTAACTAGGTACTACTTAGGAGCAGGCTATTTTCTGATTTGGCGGTTCGGTTTGTATGCGGTATTTTTTACTTCACCAGATTTCCTCATTTGTCAGTTTGCTGTCAGTATTATAGTGCGCGGCGGTGGTATGCATATAGTGCTACGTTCGTACTGTTCGTAGGTACCGCCTCTTCGTTCGTTCATAGATACTCATTTGTCAGTTTGCTGTCAGTATTATAGTGCGCGGCGGTGGTATGCATATAGTGCTACGTTCGTACTGTTCGTAGGTACCGCCTCTTCGTTCGTTCATAGATACTCATTTGTCAGTTTGCTGTCAGTATTATAGTGCGCGGCGGTGGTATGCATATAGTGCTACGTTCGTACTGTTCGTAGGTACCGCCTCTTCGTTCGTTCATAGATACTCATTTGTCAGTTTGCTGTCAGTATTATAGTGCGCGGCGGTGGTATGCATATAGTGCTACGTTCGTACTGTTCGTAGGTACCGCCTCTTCGTTCGTTCATAGATACTCATTCGAGGCGCGGATCAGAAATCACGCATTCTCTCTACTGATATTATATTTGACACTGATTGCCAAGTGCTGACTGATATCGCAAATGCAAAAGTAGCCGTTATCTTGTTTCGGCTACTCCAACATTGGTGATAACTACCAATACCAATACAATATTGATGATGACCCCCCGACGTTTTCATTTCAAAGATCAATATCTCAAAAACGGCTGAACTGATTTTCATGAAACATGGCTAAGAACACTTGGGATGAAATTATCTATGACACAAAAAAAACTAAACGAAAATCGGTTCATCTGTTTGGGAGTTACGATACCACAGATAGATACACAGACACGTTAAACTTATAACACCCCTCTCTTCTGTGCCGGGGGTTAAAAATAATGTTCTATTGATATGGAGTAATCCCGTAATCCATTACGTTATTAGTCATTTATGCTCTCTCAACATGGTCATACAACGTGACTGCAGTAGATTTATTGCTACGACCGCAAAGAGTAGGATCACCTCTGTTAATGCGTTTTATTTCATTAGTACGCAACAACACCATCGTACATTTATTCATGAGACGTTGAAATGACCTGAGCTTCGATTCTGTTCATCTCTTTCACACCCCAATCTCAGTTCAATAGGATTTACGTGCCCGTTTCGAACCGCTAGTTCGGCGCGCGTGGACACGAACGAGGATGAAATAGGTAGGTTTTCTTTGAAATAAATATAATCACAATTACTTTGTGGCAACAGCACATGGTTGCACTAACAGGCTAAATAGAAAAATCCACTATCTCTCCAGACCGCTATATATTTTTTCGCATTTTACTAAGCTTGTAGAGATAAAGATTTCTTTGATTTATTAGAAATATGATTTCTGTACCTATGGCACATAACACAACATTTTTTTTTATTCGTAATGTCATAACGGGTCATTTACCTATGCGAATTTCACCAGGGATAACAATGTCGATAACAACAATAAATAAATAAACAAATATTGGGGGACAATCTTACACAAATCGACCTAGTCCCAAACTAAGCAAAGCTTGTACTATGGATACTAGACGACGATATACATACATATATAGATACTAATACAAACTTAAATACATAGAAAACATCCAAGACCCAAGAACAAATATCCGTGCTAAATGCACAAATAATGCCCTGGTCGGGATTCGAACCCGGGCCCTCTAGCTTCGGAAGCAGTGTCACTACCAACTAGGCTGAACAGGTCGTCAAACAATGATATCTGGTTTAGAGTAGTTGTATTTAGAC
Source organism: Notocelia uddmanniana (assembly GCA_905163555.1). NCBI lineage: Eukaryota > Metazoa > Arthropoda > Insecta > Lepidoptera > Tortricidae > Notocelia > Notocelia uddmanniana. The sequence goes on from LR991064.1 coordinate 10,011,758, forward strand.
CGAGTTCTATTGTGTTGGATGTAACTGCATGCCAACGCCTGACAGAATAGTAACTAACTTATTGAGGTCGATGAAATCGGTATTATTTTTTTATGAGGAGCATAAGTTAATGAGGAAATACGAATGTTGGTGTTGTTAAAACGCCTTTTATTCCTTGCAAATGTACAATATAACTTAACTATTTCTGTTAGGTATGTTTTAGTTGGTTAGTAATACAATATAAATTGTAATTGTTAGTTTTCTATTATTATTATGAAGGGGCGCGGTATATAGAGCCCCCGCCAAGACGAATAATAAAGGACGCGGGGCGCTACCTACTTTTTTCGAACCGTTACGTCTCATTTCAAACCCATAGCTTCGTCCCAGATAACACCAGAGAGCCTAAATTGTAGATAATATGCAGTCAGAGAACATACAAAATACCTACACTAAGTTTCATTGATCTAGGTTTTATACATTAGATCTCACTCTCTCATAAAAATATCTAGTGTACTTCCCGGTATCCAAGAAAGCTGAAAGTTCATTCCCAGTATTCCAGTAGTCCCGTGGAAGTAGTTCCATGGCGGAACTAGTGAGACTTATTTTTCCAATAGTTCCGTCAACGGTACAGAGTGGTAGTTAGGTACGACGACGAGCGAAGCGAGAAGGAGTGTTAGTAGAACTGTGACCCTACAACTGAACATTGGAAACGGAACTATTGGGAAAAAAAGTCCCACTAGTTCCGCCACGGAACTACTTCCACCGTACTGGGAATAAACGAAGTTGAAATTTGGCATGGAGCTAGGATTTATACATACAAACAACAGACAAAATTAAAAATCTTTAACTTTTACCCTCCCTCCCCCATAAATACACCTTCATCAGGTCTGTATACCGAACTAGTAAAACAAGTATATGCCTCAAATGAACAATCTATGCAATATGGCGTACCACAGGGAAACGTACTTGGCCCCCTACTTTTCTTAATATATATAAATGATTTTCCCTGTGAAATTCATCATCCAATGATAATGTTTGCAGACGACAGCACATCAATTATAAGTTCTTATACGGATTTTGACTATGAATATGATATAAATTTAGTAATAAATAAAACGATAACATGGCTAAACAATCATAATTTAATAATAATTTGACTAAAACGAATATTATGCATTTTCACCAACGAACAACGGTAATGGACATGAATATTCAATACAATGGAAACATCATTGAGAGAGGTAGGTGTTACCAAATTTTTGGGGCTTATGATCAACTTACCTGGAGAGATCATATAAAATATACTTGTAAAAGAATAAATAAGTCAGCATTTGCACTAAAAAAACTTGCAAAGGTAGTAGAAAGGAAGGCCCTCTTAACTGCATATTATGGCCTTGTGGAATCTGTATTAAGATATGGAGTTATTTTTTGGGGAACCTCGGTCCACAGAGATGCTATATTTAAAGTCCAAAAAAGGTGCATACGGGCCATCTGTGAAATAGGTACGCGAGAAAGTTGCGTCCCATATTTTAAATCGTTAAATATATTGACTTTTCCAGCACTCTATATTTGTGAAGTAGCAATTTTCGTCAAAATAAATACTCAGTTGTTTACAATGGTGTCTCAACAAAGCAGACTTCCAGTGCGGTCACAGTACCAGAATAAAATATCTAGTTCCAAACATAAAACGGCCTTATTAGGTAAAAGTATACTGGGAATAGCTTCCAAAATATTTAATAAAATCCCAGACCGTATAAAAATTAAAAACTTTGACGAATCTAAGAAAGACTTAAAAATTTATCTAGTTAATAAAACATATTACTCGATAAATGATTATTTTCTGACATTTAGAGGAATTGTAAATTATTTAATGTAGTTATTTTGATTTAATTGTGTTATAGGTATGTAGCTTTGAATTATTAATTATTATTTCTTTCTTTTTAGACCCCTATAGACCTAATATATATATTCTTAATGTCATGATTATTTAATTTGTAGGTCAACTGAAATTATTTAGTGTAAGCTGTACGCTTAAAAAAGCTGCAAATCGATGTATAGTTTAGCCGTTTAGCACACGCATACTAGAGGTCAAAACAAAATTTTTGACCCGCAGTTCCTAAAAAAATTTCCCTTAGGGGGGGAGTAATGAGACATTTTACTTTTTGTATGGAAAAATGTTTTTTTTTTCAGAAACCTATCGTGTGTAGTATCATATGAAAGGGCTTTTTAAGGCAATTCTAAAATTATACCACATCATTACATATCAGCCATATTTTTTTGCCATATAAGTTTGGGCTCATCCAGACAGGATGTGGCTGATTTTTTTAAAATACAATATACCACAAATGATACGTGATATCCTCATATCTAACCTCAAAAAAACAATTTTGAAAATAATGTCACTAAGTATTTTTTTTTCAATATTACTAAGTGACACAGTTCTAGTTCAATACCTATTTTATGTGACTTATGGAACGGTAGTGCAGATACGGTACATAATAATCATAAAATGATACGTAGTATCCATACTCGTATATCCAACGGGAAACATCTCTTTAACCTTTTAACTGCGCCTTTTCATCAGTTGGTATAGTTTGTTAAGGCAATTTAAATTTTGTACGTCAATAGGCAAAGCACAGAGTTCTAGTATTATAATTGTTAATACCTTCTTGTATCACCTGTGTTATACAAATAAAAGTATTCTATTCTATTTTATTCTATAGGGTGTTCCCGATGTCCCAGAAAGCTGAAATTTGGTAGGGTGCCTATGATTTTTATATAAAGAACAGAAAAATTAAGAAATCTGTAAATAAATGATATATTTTATGGAAATTTGTAATTTTTCCCTACCTGGATCTGTATATAAAAATAGTAAAGTCAGGTTACTTCTCGATAATTCCTAATGGAATTCCTACAAGAAATAGTATAACCCTTAATAGGGTAGAGGGTCATCCGATTTTTCATTGGTTTTCAATCTTATCATACAGCAACAAGTTTCAAAATCAGGTGGTAGTTATTTTACCAGTGCCCTCATCATCATCATCATCATCATTTCAGCCGAATGACGTCCACTGCTGGACATAGGCCTCCCCCAAAGACTTCCACAATGACCGGTCCTGCGCCACCCGCATCCAGCGGACACCCGCGACCCTTACCAGGTCATCAGTCCACCGTGTGGGGGGCCTGCCCACGCTACGCCTTCCGGTACGTGGTCGCCACTCGAGAACCTTCCCGCCCCAACGGCCATCGGTTCTGCGTGCTATGTGCCCCGCCCACTGCCACTTAAGTTTAGCGATTCGAAGGGCTACCAGTGCCCTACTAAGGGATAATTATGCTCCCGCTATGACTATGCTCAAATCTCGTACTGGTTCGCATATGCATCAACACAAAGGATTTAATGGTTAGCGCTTGTTTTGGTTTATTTATTTATTTAATCTTTATTGCGCAAAAGAAAAACTTAAAGTACAAAAGCGGACTTAATACCATAAAGCATTTCCTACCAGTCAACTTTAAGGCAAAGCAGAAAAATTATAAGTATCTTTGGATCGTAAAATCGAGGGATACAATATGTAAAAATATTGAAAATATGGTTTATTTTACGAAATTTACTTAGTATTTAATAACACAGAGTTAATTAAAACATACCTCATCAGCATTCATAAATCAGGCCTTACCTAAATAAACTGTTATTTGTATTGCAACCTATGGGAATTTATCTTATCAGCCGTCCTAATTTGTGGATGCTTGGCAATGCAGCTTTAACCCATGCTAATTAATTTAGATAAAGTATTTATAGATACATTTTCGAGGTAGCACGGGTTATCATAGGTTCAGGACGCGACCTTAAAGTCTAGGATATCACTGGAAAACGACAGGAAATGCAGTCGACCTAGTTTTTACAAGCATTTGTTTAACATGCACTGATCGTATGTACTTATAAGTTGTCCTCAAGATTTTCACAGCCACTTGCCGGTAACTGATTTTAAGCTCAAATTTGGCATAACTTTTGTAAGTTCGGTGACACTGCAATATTATGGTACAGTCAGCATAAAAAGTAGGTATGCATATGAAGGGCTCAAAAGCTCTCAATCCCTTATAGTAAGGACTTTTTAATTTTTCAAATGCGATACTTTTGTGTACCACCGAACTAAACTGATGATGGAGACAGAAGGTGGCCATAGCAACTCCTAACCTATACTAGACTAGATAAGCCCGTAGTGTTTCTTCATTGGAATTTGGTACCCTCGTAACGAGTAATTAAAAATTATGCAAAACAATACAGTGAACAATAAAAGCTTGTGCCAAAAATAGAATGTATGTCAGAAAAATATTTTATGCCACACCTGGCAAAAAAGTGGCTTTTACCTAACGCTACGCGTACGGAAAAGGGCTTTCTGGCCGTAGTAATAAAATGATGTACACAATACGGGAGGTAATAAATAAAGCCCTCGATCGCATATGTATACGAGTACGTCCCTCGCCTACAGCTCGGGCCGCAAAATCTGCGATCTCAGCCTTTCTATGCTTTACCACCCTAGTCGTGTAATGTACCTATTACAAAAAGTTTAATTACACGGTTACTCATCTTGTCTCGTTCTTCGTCTTTAAATCTGACATCAGTTTCTTTTATAAAATATATTTTTTATATGTTTTGGCTACAATATATTTTAGCCAAATATAATTGCCCATCACTGCAAACTCTCCATTCTTTGCAGTCATTGTCAATAAGGTTCTATTAACACGACGGGATTGTCTTGTATAGTTTGGAGGTCTTATGACCACCTTCGGTGTCCATCATCAGATAAGCTTGATGGTACAGTTAGCAGCAAAAGTAGCTACGCATATGAAGGTGTCAGATCTCTTCTTCTTTGTCCAACCCTCTTCTCAGTTTAACTGGGGTCGGGTCTCCTTGTACGTTTGCGCCAGAGAGCTCTGTTCTGGCTTGTCTGTGTACTCAGATTCTCTTGCTCGATCTCTTTACAACTCGAACTACAAGATTTTAATTAAACAAAACAAAATGGCGGACAGCGTCCTTAACGATGTCCAAAATGATGTTCGATGTATTTTTAATTCCAACCAATTTTCATTATTATTATTTTGCTTACTAAAATTATTAGTTTGATTCCAAACACAATAATAATGCTTAACTAGACTTTTTAAACATCGATATTAACAGCACTAGCCAAACTGTGGCAACATTAGTGTACAATGAACTGTCAAGTTAGTTCGCCTAATTCTGGACTCGACTTTAGTTGGGGCGTGACTATTTAAAATTTGTAACACAAACAAAATAAATGCCTATTTGTACGTTCCACAACAGAAACAAATACAAAGGAAAATTTAACAGTGATCTCGCATGCAGCTCAAGACGGGAATCGAACCTAACCTAGTGGTAAAGGAACTGGTCCGGCAAACCAGTGGCGCAGGTTCGATTCCCGTCGTATGCTGCGTGCGAATTAATGGTTCACTGTATCACGTAATTGAAAAAAATTGATCGTGGTAACTTCCACGTTAAATTAAAACGAATAAAAAATAGCAAGATAATATGATTAATATGAATCGTGAAAAAGAGTACTTACTCATATAAAGCTTTACTTAAGTTTTTTTTACGTATAAAGCCTGTAAAAAATACGACACACTATGTTGAATATATTAAATAACAATGATACGTCTACGTCGCCTAAATAGTTATTAATTTCATTAAGCATAAGTTTCATGGCGAATTGGGTTTCTGTAACGTCATGCAAACGTTTTATAATAAATAAATAAATGATTTATCAACTTACGATATATTAGAGACGAAACGTGGAAAGCCCGGTAGACCATGGCTGGTCTGATTACCTACGTTATCAAAATTCTGTATAATTAAAACATCTGAACTTCGAAAGTCATGACGCTCGAAATTCTAATCCACAGTTGTAATTCAAGGCCAGTTTCAGTTTAGACGCAATTAAGATTACGATTGTCTTTTCTAGATTAGCAGCCAAAGTACGTTAAACGATAAGAATTGGCCTTGTGTATTGGCGCCGCAAGACGCGCTGGTTGTCAGGCGAGTAGATAAACCCTCACGCCTGTACAGTCGCCATCGAATACATCTGAATACTGTCATCATCATCATATCAGCCGAAGGACGGCCACTGCTGGACATAAGCCTCCCCTAATGAGTGCCACAATGACCGATCCTGCGCTACCCGCATCCAGCGGACTCCCGCGACCTTTACCAGGTTATCAGTCGGGGGGCGCTAGTCGGGTAACCTCCACGAGTGTCTGGGCTCTTCCAGTTCCTCTGTACCCTTGCAGGTTTGGGGGAAGGGGAAGGGTTCTGGCCGGTGCGCCCTGGAGGCAACGGTAAGTGATTCATCTTCGGAGGGATCGCTTACCGGTGCTACCAATAACCCGGAGACGGGGTCGCTCTGGGTGTTCCTCTGTTTAGCGGAGGACACTCCAGATGTGATCAATAGGGGGGGTGGGGGGTTCCGCATCGCATGACACCCTAGGTGCGGCGAGAGGGACAGGCCATGCCGTATGCCTGTATAAAGAATTACGGACCCGTAACCCTGACTTCGGCAGAGGGCCGCTATAGTCGGGAGCGGGGGCTGTCACCGTCAGGCCGGGGCCGGGTGGTGGCTGCGAGGGAGAAAACCTCTATAAAAAGTTACAAGGGGACTTGAGGGAGTGAATCCGGGGTTTTTCACTCTCTCCTGGCGTGGAGGTCCTTTGGTCGGCAAGTGTGTGGTGTCGCCCTGCACGCTTGCCGTCGGGTGGGGGGCGAAAGCCTCTTCCGAGAGTGGACAGCTTCGGCTGTCGCAGCAGGCGGTGTTGTAGTCCGGGCGGTTCCCGGGAGTCCGTCATACCTGCCCTAGTTCCCCGGCTAGGCGGGATGCGTAAATGCATTTCCCCAGGTAAAACAAAGGGTATCAGTCCGCCTTGTGGGGGGCCTATCCACGATGCGCTTTCCAGTACGTGGTCGCCACTCGAGAATCTTTCCTCCCCAACGGCCATCGGTTCTGCGTGCAATGTGCCACGCCCACTGCCACTGCCGTCGCAACCAGAGCGACCCGGAGGACCTCTATATAAATGTGACACCTGACACTGTTGACTGGCTGTACAACCTGGATGTTGACTTATGATTTATAGTTGTAATCTCCTACATGTATCATACAGCAGAACAGTATTTAAAAAAATTGGGCTGTGCCAGATACATGCACATCCACCTCCGTAAAATTGTATTAATTTTAGACTGTGTTCATAATTATTGTAAGTAAAGTATTTAAATTATTGTAATAGTAAATATCTCGTCGTCCGCTTACCATCAAGCGGGTCGTATGCTTGTTTGCCACCGACGTGGTATTAAAAAAAACAATCTACTATTGTATATGGCATGTAATATTGGGGAAAGTAATACTTTAGCAACCATATTATAACATGAACATGATGTAGGTATACACAACTCTGTCCATACCGTAGAAAAAATCTTCAACGCATCTATTTCGTTTGGGTTTGTTAATTTTTAGGGTTCTGTGGCCAAACTAGCAAAATCGGCACCCGGACAGCCATGGACAGAACGAAATTACAAAAAAATTCTGTCTGTCTGTCTGTCTGTTCGTATGTCATATGTAGGTATTTTACTCAAAAACTATAGATAGGGTGTAATGAAATGAAATTTGAAATCTAGGTGTATTATGGAGGCTGCTTCAGATGTGTGTATATGTATTCAACTAAAGAGGATTTTTATCAATAAATGGTAACTCATTACTTATAGTGAATGTGGTTGTAGTAACGTCTAACGCTAGTATAAATATAAGCTTGTAACTAACACCCACATACACCCTATCGGTTAATGTTTACGTGTTATCACTTGAAGTTCAAGCGATTATCGCACTAAGGGTGGAGTGGAACACCGCGAACGCAGGCTATTGTACTTACGTGATGTCTACTGTGTCTAAGGGTGTTAAACCAACTCGTCCTCACCTCAAACCTCACCCGTTTTTACATGGAAACTGTCAAAGTTTGACAAATGACATTTGACAGTTTCCATATAAAAACGGTTGAGGTGACAGGTGCGGACGGGTCGGTTTGTGAATAAGAGGGCGTTATGCGGCCATAGATATCGCTCCTGCGGGCCTACTCCGAACTTCGAAAATCGAACTTCGTGTCGTGCCGTACCTTTCACTGTCGTGTTATACACTATATGACGGAAAGGGACGGCACGATTCGAAGTTCGATTTTCGAACTTCGGAGTAGGCCCTCTGTATCGGACTCACAGGCCATGTGCGTAAGTGCCGCGCAACCATAACATTAAATTTTTTAGGTCTTGTATGAAAACCTTAATAGTCGAAATATTTTTTCTCCATTTTAAAATGAGAGCGAAACTACGTTTGTGTGGAGAACCGAGCTTACTGCGGACTCTTAACATAAATTCCACGGCGAAATTATTGTTTAATTTTGCGGCATGTTTTCGGATTCATCGAGCGACATGTTTCGGCCTCGTCGAGTGACATGTTTCAGACCCGTCGAGTGACATGTTTCGGGCTCATAGAGCGACATGTTTAGGCTCGTCGAGCGACATGTTTCCTACTCATCGTATGACATGTTTCGGGCTTTTAATTTACAATTTTCATCGCATATATCATTGATTTTTTTCAGAAAAGCATTATACTCGTACATGCGTGGGCGCGGACAGGGATTGTCTGCCTCGTATCTCTAGACGGCCTCGTTAATACTTGGCGGCCGTCCATGACTGCTCCTCAGGAAATCCCCTATTTCGCGGCTTCTGCGGTAATGGACTATTGCTTTTCTCATTAGCGCCTAAGTTTAATATGAGACGCACATTACGCATTCTGTTGTGAATGCAGCCCTCCTACAGGCAACCGAGCAAAATTGGAGAAGAATATTTGCGATGCTACGTGACAGTGGCAGAGTGAAGATCCGCAGCAATAAGGAACCGTTTGAGGAGGAGGAGTATTAAAAACCGGCCAAGTGCGAGTCGTCTCGGTGCGAGACGAAGGGTTCCCTAGCATTATCTATAAAAACGGCAAAGAAATCACGTTCGTTGTATGGGAGCCCCCTTAGATATTTATTGTATTCTGTTTTTAAGTATTTGTTGTTATAGCGGCAACAGAGATAGACTATCGCGGTTCTTGAAATACAGCCTGGTGACAGACAGACGGACGGACAGAAAGCGAAGTCTTAGGTAATAGGGTCCCGTTTTTACCCTTTGGGTACGGAACCCTAAAAAAAACTAAATACGCCCGAACTCACCATTTTACAGAACTGAATTTCTCTTTCTATTTCTCTTTTAATAATCACGAATAGTTTTTTAAGACACTGAGAACAATTGAAATATAACTATGGTCAAGAGCAATTAAAATGGGTACACTTTATATCAAATTTCCTTACAGACTGACCCGTTTTAATTGCTCCCGAATGTACTTATATGAAATATTGACCCTACAACAATCATTATCAAAATGAAATGCTTTAATTGTGAGAATAAATTTTCATAGGCTCACAGCCTGTGAAAGATAGCACCCATATGATTCTAATCTCGTATGAATTAATCTAGACTGCGATTAGATTGAGGGCGTTGCGAAAGTATTAAATTATGATCAAAGGATTTGCATTCTCAACCGGCCAACGCAGTCCACGGAAAATCTGCTTCGCTCCCACAAGGCTAGGTCTGCTTGCCTCATTTGTATGAAAGATCTAATCACATCCTCTGTCACTCACTTTTGTCTTCTGATAGATCTTGGTACATATGAATTCCTACAGTCAAACAAACATCAGTACCGTGTCCTGGTTCTCTGAGAGGTAAATCAAATACATATGTAATTACGAAAGAGAAATAGGTATGACGATATAATTAACCAATAATCAGTCATTCGGTGCAAATTCAGCCGTTTCCCGTCAGTTTTAACAACACAACTTTTGAAATATGTGTGTTTAATACGATACATTTCGCCCAAAACTCCTCCTTCCTAAAGGTCTACAATCAACATATAAGTAACAAATTCACCTAAAAATCCCCATAGGTATGTACCCCTTTTTTATGATAGACTGACCAGCGATTGGCCTTAGTCTCACCTGATGGAAAGCGATGACAAGGCCTAAGATGTTGCTCACTGCCTATTCACTCTTGTCTTAAAGAGACCCAGATTGTATGTATCAGGAAATACAGACGGCGGCAGTAAATTCCAGTCCCTAGCTGTTCGCATTAAGAAAGACGAAGCAAATCGCTTCGTGCGAATAAATGGTAGGCTGACAACGTAAGGAATTAAGGATGCAACCGCTCACCGCGTCTGGACGTCCGGTGATGGAATGGGGAGGGTGGAACTAAGTCATGTAATTCCTGTGCACACTCCAAAATGTATCCGATAGAACACAAACAAACAAGCGACTCGACGATTCAACTAGATTAGATAGATTCAGGCGCGGATATGCCCTAAACTATAGACTTTGAAATGCTAAGGCTCTGAAACTGTCCAGAGAAAAAATCTGGCAAAAATATATATTATGTTTTGAACCTTTGTTAACAATCTGAACGTTTGAATTTCTTGTATGACTTTAAATACTATGTCAAAATCAATCTTTAAAAAAGGCTGTCAACATAAAATTCACTACTCCTTCTAAACTACAAGTGATATTTACTTACACGCTTCTTTCGGGAAAAGATTGGTAATTGATTTATCTGCAATGTGAACGTTTGAAATTCCGATACGATCATTCGTTTTGATACTATGAATTTTTATTCAAAATGTCACGAAAAGGTACATGCGCTCAGTCTAGCGCCGACCTTCGAGCGGGGAGGCTGTGTCGCTTGCTGTCAGGATCTTTTATTTACAATAAAATGAAATAGTGTAAGATACGAATGGAGTTCTAACTATCTTTGCCGCCACCATCTTCTTCATAGCGCGAAGTAACAATACTGCCCCGGATCGATCTAATTAATTTACTAGAACAAATCTTCGGAATGGACATATTGGACACATGCTATATATTATTCCGCGGTGTTAAGTTGCGTTTTAGTACCGGCCAAGTGCGTGTGAGGCCACGCGCAATGTAGGGTTCCGTAGTTGGCCATCCGTTACATTATGCGGACTTAAAGGTTCACAAAGTTATGTTTAGGTATGTAGTATATTAGTTACTAACTAACCTCACTTGGTTCCAGCAAAAATTAGCACTTTAAAGTTAAATATCACGCAAACTGTTGAATCACAACAGAAAACCCACACACAAACGAGTTATCCAACCACCATATATCCACCAAGCCAAGTGCGTGTCGGATCACGTACAAAGAAGGGTTACGTACCGACACCTAGGCGGTGTTAATAAATTACGTCATCAGTTTTGGTCGATTTTTGGCCACTCCCCCCTAAAATCACCCCGGCATCATAATCGAATGACCCTCCCCCCTACCTTATAAAATGATGTCATTAAAAAAAAATCGGCCAAGAGCATGTCGGCCCATGCTCAATGTAGGGTTCCCTAGTTGGCCAATAACCTTACTTTAAAAAAATCAATAACAAGCAAAAGGAAATAAGTACCTTCGCAGCGTCTCATACGTCTTTTACTAAGAAGGGAAGACTTTTTACGATAACTCAGAAACAGCTTAACTGATCATGTCCGCTATAGTTTGCGTGGAAGGTCTTTATTAAGCTATACTTTCATTGCTTTTTTTTCGAAAATATTCACTTCTAAAGGAAAATAATTGTGACGTAATAGTTACAAACACGAAATTAATTACTTTTTAGGTTTCCGTAGCCAAAATGGCGAAAACAGAACCCCTTATAGATTCGTAATATCTGTCTGTCCGTCCGTCCGTATGTCACAGCCGATTTACTCGGAGATTATGAGCACTACAATTATAAAATTTGATAGGAAGGTGTATGCTATAAACCCCTATAGAAATATGATGTCAAGTTACTAAAATAATATTAAACATTTATTAGGGGGTCATTTTTTTTTCGATGCACATAAGCGTGTGGCATATCTATGGATAGGCCTTTAAAAATGACATAGAGGTTTCTAAAAAATTTTTCCATTTAAGCCAACCGTTGGTGAGATATTAGCTGTCAAAGTTGTAAAAAGTGTATCCCCCCTTCCCCCAAACCCTCTAATTACCAAACTATGAAGTTTAAAAACCTGAAAAAAACCGGCTAGGTACGAGTAGGAGCACGAAGGGTTCCGTACTATTATCTATACAACATTAGACATTTTATTAAACCTTTTAATTAAATTTCACTAATAACATATATATTTATTTATCAGTAATAAGAACATTAAAACATATCAATTCATTCATTTTCTGAGCCTTTTGACACCGTGATTGAGCATTCTTTTTCTTCCGAGGCATTATTTTTCTCTTTGTGTTCTCGCGTAGAAATACGAGTAATTACCTTTATTCAAGCGTCCATTTGCGCGAAAACAATATATTTTTTGACTAAGTTAAGTACATTATATAGTTATAGAAACAAATTTTAACAGGGTCCTATCGCGCATAAAAATTCATTCAAATAGCCTCCTTTCGCACATAAAAACTACATGAAATAAAAGTCTTTTTCACACATTTTTTATCAGTGACTCAAATCCATACGTAACATTTTACATCTCAGTGCGCGGGCCGACTGCTTTGATCAAATGTCAGCATTGCACTCATGCACTGGCTCTCGTCGAGTCGCTTCCCATGCACATCAAAACAAATAATGACGAGCATTTCCATTTGAACCGTCTTGCTTAGACTCAAGATTGATATTTGAATGGATTCTAGTGTTACAAATGGCATTTTAAACCCCAATAGGGCACTTGTGCATACGAAGCCATATATGGCCGATACGATTAGCGACACTAATTGCCGTACGTTAGAGTTCAACTTTAAACGAATTTTTAGCTGCGTCATGCATTACAGGGAAGTAACTACTTACTTAGAGCCAAGATATATGGTAGTAAAATAAATCTTCGCTAAATTCAAAAGAATTGAGTGCTAAGAAAACCGCCGCCGCGATAGGTGCTCATGATTAAGGACCGCGAACCGGTCTGAAACATGTCGAGCGATATTCGACCTTAAAGACGTGAGTGACCTGTTTCATTATATTTAATATGTCTCAAACTCACGGGAGTTTCCTATATAAAACTTCGCTAAATTCAATTTAATATTACGTACGTACTGTACGTATTACGAGACGTATTTGAAAAACAAAGAAATATAGTTCATAATTGGATTTCCCATTTAGTGACTAACATACTTAGTTAAGTATACTTAGTAAAGTATTTACTGTTGTTTTCAGTAAGTATAGTATATATAATATTTCATTAATTTACGTATACAATATAACACATCAATTATTGATATGTAATATTGTAATGTAAACGTATAATGCATACAAAATGAAACTGCATTGTATGAAAATTCGATACGAAGTGAATCCGTTTCGTTTGAGTGTAGTTTCAATTAAATAACACTAATATAAGAACTTCGTGCTAGGCGTAAGGACCTCACGCTATATCGAACAAAGCGAAATCGTGTAGCGAGTCACCGCGATGTTTAGATCAGGGGAAACTTGGCCGGTGGTGAAGCGGCGTTCTATTCTCAAGGTCGGCTGGGCCATGGAGTCCTCTTCAACCGCTGGATCATCCTCGAAAAGCCTACGAGCACGGCGCTCTATCGAATCCAAGGCCGCTAACTGATACTTGGCGGAACCGTCCCGAAGGTGGCAGCAGTACTCCATGCACGACCGAACCTGTGCTTGGTACAAGGAAATAAGCTGTTTCTGTGTGAAATACCGCCTTACCTTAAACAGGACACCAAGTTTTTTAGCTGCAGTTTTAGCCTTGGTTGGATATGCCAACTTTCCCACAATACTATAGGTACGTAGACTCCGAACAAAAGAGTTCTGCTCTCCGTGATTTTTTTCATAAACATTGATTTTCTTAACGACCTCGTTGCACAGTGTTTGTACACATTAGCAAAATCGTATATCCCATTAAAAACATAAATGTGAAAATGGCAGCCAAGTTCAATATGCGATGCGTGGTTGTCCTCTTCACCGACAAAAGAATTGAGATCTAAATGGGTGCCAAGTTCCGTAGGTTATCTGAAAAGGTGTCAAGTCGGGCACTAGATAGTTTACAATAAAACTAATTTCTTGCCGTTTAATGCATTTTGAGCTTTACCTTGGCAGTTTTCTTAAATATCCAACCGCTTTCATGGTATTATAACATACTGCATAGAAAACTGCCAAGTTAGGGCTCAAAATGCATTAAGCCGTAAAAAAATAGTTTTTACCCACGACGGAACGGAGAAGGTATATGCGTTTAGGGTGAGAGGTTGTTTGTTTGTTTGTGTGTGCACCTCAATATCTCCAAAACGGCTGGACCGATTTGGATACGGTTTTCTGCAATGGGTTTATGGTTCATACGGGAATAGTAATTGTTACGACCATAACTCGCCAGGGGGCGCTGCGTGCGTGTTTGAGCTAGTTTGAGCGCATTTTCTCCGGAGCTGCTTCACCAGCGTGGACGATTTCGATAGCGCTTGGTGAAGAGTACATGTACTTGAACTCTGAGGATCAGATGATGGAGCAGAAAAAGCATAGTTCATTTTTGGGCCTTTTGATTATGTTTGCTTAGCAGCCATTGTAAATGAACTTCTGACGGTCTGATGATGGAGTAAAACAACATCACACAGAACCTTTCGAAGGCATATAGTTATTTGACCGTGTTTGGGCTCTTTTCATCGTGTTTGTTGAGTAGCTTCTGCACATAATATATTAAGGGTCTGATGATGGATCAGAACAATATTGCAGGGAATCTTGTTAAGGTTATAATTTAGTGAACCGTGTTTGGATTCTTTTGCTAGTATATATTGAGTAACCTCTTCACATGCTGCTGAAGGCGTGTCTAGATTATTTTGATGGTGTTTTCTGAGTAACTTCTGTGTATTCTGTGCTGAGAGCTTTAGGTATGATGAAACAGAATAACATAGTAAGGAACTTTGTGAAACCACATGGATAGAATACCGTGGGCTCTTTATGATGACTGAGTAACTTCTCTACCTATACATGAACTGTTAAGAGCAGAATTTTTGCCTTTTATTCGGAAGAGTAGGCGTAAGTCATATGTACATATTTTGGTTTCGGTTTACGTATTATTGTGGGGTTTGTAACTTATCGGCGATACACGACGTGAATATGCCATGGGTCACACTACGCATGGGTAAAACTATCGCGTTATGTTATAAAAAGGAATTTTTGGATTTTGCACATTTATTCCAAAACGGGTTCACTAATTTATATGTAGAGCAGAGCGCAATTAATATGGTGGTTGGTTACCCACGACCGAAAGAATAAGGTATAAACATTTAGGGTGAGTTAAGGGCAATAGGCGCAGTTTCTCCAAATCGGCTAAACCGAGTAAGATTTTTTGCAATAGATATGTGGTTAATTATTTTTACGAAAAAATCGGCTTGTTTGAATTAGGTAACACCTTTTTTAATAGTTCAGACTTTATAATTGTGCAAAAAAATATTGTTAACAGAAAATTGCGTCATCTATCTTATCGAGATATTGCGATAATCCAGGGCTAGATACTTATTTTTTTTTTTTTTTTTTATTTATTGTTCAGAACACATACAGTCATACATAAAAAGATAGAGGTAAGTTGAAATATATATAAAAACAGACCTGGAGGTTCATAAATACAAACATTGAGTAAAATACCTAAACGAAAGCGTCTTAGCGAGTAAGGAAAATAAGAAAATAATTAAGATACACTAGAAAATAAATAGAACACTTAAATATTTTATAGCGATGACAATTTGGATCTCGTACGTTCTTTTAAAACATCAATAGAATGCATAAATGGATCAATATCACAGAAATACTCATTGTAGTTTTTTACTTATTTCCACATTGCGACTAGTCGAGGTTTAAAATGAATGGTCCAAGTAAGTGATTTTAAATTTGATGTGCTTGTGACCGAGGAAGGAGGATGTGAGTGTCTACGTGGGCTCGCATATACTCGTAGTGCGCGGTCTGAATAGAAGCTTGGGATCTTCGGCCCCACGCAGAACTCGGATCGGCTCTACTTTGAACATTTAGCTATGGGATAGTGCATGAGAGTCCCGCGTAAGCTCGCGTAGAGAACGTGACCCTTCACGCTGAGACTTTTAGGCACTTCGGGCCTTCACACCTGCTTGGAGCTCAACTTTTGGTCTCACGTGCCTCGCGACTCACCTTTGCGCTTTCGGTCCTCGAGTTCAATTGTAAAACACTCGTGGATAGTGAGTGTCCATGTGGGCTCATCCTTTAGGTCTTCGGCCCTCAGGGTCACGTAGAGAACTCTCTCGAAGGACTCTCCGAGCCTTCGTCTTCCAGGTTCTCTTATAAAACACTCGGTAGGAAGGATCTACTTGGGCTCAGGCTGGCGTAGAGAGTGCTTTCTGATGGGACATTTTGGGCCTTTGACCCTACGTTGAGCTCTGCCTTCGGCCGACTGTGCCTCTTTCCCGGAAATATAACGTTGGGTGAGCAATAACTATTGTTATTTATAACACGTCGGTGGCATACAAGCGTACGGGCCGCCTGATGGTTAGCGGTTACCGCAGCCTAACATGGACGTTTACAATCCCAGGGTTTCAATACGCGTTACTGACTCTTTAAACATGTATACACTTCTTTCTTGAATAGCCCTATACTATAGTCCCTTGAGAAAACCTCGGGAGGGAGCTCATTCTACAACTAGAGCGTTTGAGTGAGGAATGTATAGACATTGCTCTGTAAAAATATAAAAAGAAAAAAGCCGACGGATTTTTCTGGCTTTGTAGCTATACCTCGCGACCATACAACCGATTTTAAATCTATTTTTATCTCTATGTACTATATATTTAATTTGGGAAAACCTTGGCAGGTAATTCATTCCACAACTGGAGCGTATAAGGGAGGAATGTTAATTTTTTTAATACCACGTCGGTGGCAAACAAGCGTACCCGCCTGATGGTAAGTGGTCACCGCAGCCTATGGACGCCTGCAACTCCTAGGGGTGTCACATGCGGGTTGCCGACCCTTTAAAATTTATACACTCCTTTCTTGATATTTTCGGATGTTTATAAAGAAGTATTCACTGTGATGACAGCTGAAAGGACAAACGCACGGTACAAACCTGACAGAGGATGATGCAGGTAATCCAGTTAGTAGGCGCGGCGTACGGAAGGGCCCCCGGTCCCCTCCTGTTGTAGCAGCCGGGTCCACCCCGGTCTCCTTCTCCGGCACGACTACCACACCAGGAATTATGCGCGAGGCTGGCGGTTCAGCCTCCCAGGGTGGAGATTAAGTGACCCCTGATCGCCGCACCCACTCTCCGGGCCTACACGAACCTAAGGCAGTGTTGTTAGTCCCGTAGGTCCCCCCCGTAGGCCCTCGTCGTCAACACAGCGCATCCTCAAGGAGCTCTGGAAACCTTACTCACCATCAGGAACACAACACCACATACGTACTGAGTAAGTAGTGGCGCTATTATGGCTGTAATATTCTGTAAGGTGGAGGTACTTCCCCAGTTGGGCTGCTCTAAATACGAGCGAGATGACATTTCGCTATGCCCTACCTCCTATACAGATATAATGTATAGACATTAATCTTAAAAAAGAAAAAAATTAAACAAAATTTAAAATTCGAGATAAATAATATAGCAACTTAAATCAAGGTGCCAAAGGCCGCATAATCTTACTTCATTTCAGGGCAGGTAATGGCAGCCCCCGACGGATTTTTCTGGGTTTCTAACTATATACCTCGCAATCATACAACCGTTTTTGAAATCTACTTTTATCTTTATGTACCTACTTTGTATATGGTCGGGGGGCTTTTGATATTTTATTTTATTATTTTGCAATTAGAAACGTCAAGGGTTTTTCAAAATTTTAAATTCTTATGGACTTCGTTGTATTGTGTACACGCACAGGCAAAAATACTTAAGTATGTGTTTATGGTAATCTGCTACGGTAGCAAAATTGTATATATAGGTATAGTCAGCTAAGAAAGTGATCTACCAACCATGATAATCTTACAAGTAAATTTTTAACAAAAAACCACCGACTCCAAACTTTGCCAGACCCCATCCCCTTGGTATATAATTTGAGGAAATCCTTATTTTGCCTTACCCCATCCTCTTGGTAAATATAATTTGAGGAGTTCCTTAGATTTTGCCAAGATCCCGTTATCAGATCCAGACTTGGTGACAATGGGACCAACTAGAAAACAAATCCTTTCAAACTAAAAATAATTTTTGAAATCGGTCCACTAGTCTCCGAGAATTGAGAACCTCCTCCTTTTTTTGAAGTCGGTTAAAAAGATGTCAACGCATAGATTTAAACGAATTCCTCAATGAAGCTTTATTCGAGCTAGCTACGAAACGGGAAGGGTGGGTAAAGTAAGGCGACTTTCTGACTTGGCAGGTTGGTTGCGATATTTGATAGGTATTTTATTCTTTGACGTGAGTTTAATGATGTGACATTTCCTCACTTGACAAAATACTGTCAGTATAACGTTTGCACAGTAGCAATACCATGCCCAGAAGTGGGGCAGGACTGCATTCGTATCGGTTGATACTGACAGCTGACAGTTTTCTCATATCATACCGCCTCCGCATCAATAAATTAAGAAGGCAACCTAACTTTTTAACCGACTTCAAGATTTCAAAAGAGGAGGTTATCAATTCGGTTGTGTTTTTTTTTAATGTTTGTTACTCCATAACTCCGTCATTTCTTAACCGATTTTGAAAATTCTTTTTTTAATTGTAAGTATAAGTATCCAAATTGGTCCCGTTTCTATCAAAACGCAGTTCTGATGATGGGATCCATGAGGAATTGAGGGAACTCCTCAAATCTTAAAGGCAAATATATAGTTATTTTTGTGTTTTTATCAAAAAATCGAGCATTTTCATGCAAACATGTGACATTTGATGAAGTGGAACTGCTGATGATGATCCCAACAGAACTCTTCAACGACGAAAATTTCACGTTTGGCAATCGCCTCAGCAGCTAATCAGCTGTGTTTGTTAAGCAAGTTCTAGTTTCACGATTATTTTTTGTCATGCTCGATTTCTGATGATGGGATCCATGAGGAATTCAGGGAACTCCTCAAATCTTAAAGGCAAACATATAGTGATTTATGTGTTATTATCAACAAATTGAGCATTATCATACAAAAATGTTACATTTGGTGAAGTGGAACTGCTGATGATGATCAAAACAGAACTCTTCAACGACGAAAAGTTCACGTTTGGCGATTTGTTCTTCTAGCTGTATTTATAATTATAATAATAATAATAATCGTTTATTTAATAGCATAGTTCGTTACATAATTGACAGGGGTCTCCGCACCAGGCTTCGCCTGTATCGCGGGTAACCAGTTAAAACTTAAAAAATAGAACTTAAAAGTTACGTGCAGTAAAACAAAGAAAAAGTAGTGTATTACATTTTGCGTAATATGAAATACAAAGAAAACTTAAATTTAAAGTACAGAATATGTAATAAAACTTAGATCACTATATCTATGATAGCCTCTGTCTCAGCGTAGTTTAAAGAGAGAAGAAATTTTAAAATGAGTTTTTTTGCTTCATTGGTAGTGCAGTCCTTTAAGTTACAATATTTCAAAATAGCATTGTAGGTGGATACCCTGATGTATTCTCCGAAGCGTTTGCCAAAGGTGGAAAGTACTCTTGGAACCGGTAAACTAAAAACACGTTTGTGAAGAGTGGAGTTATAATAAGTCTCGGATTTGGAAGATTTATGGGTGAGCAAAGACATTCTGAATAAAAACAGCTGGCGCACTGTCAAAACCTTTGCTTGAGCATATAGAGCTTCTGTTGGGTATCGGAAGGGTTTTCTGAACATCACTTTTAAGACAGAGCGTTGCGCTCTTTCAATTTCCAACATAATTGTCTTCGCCGCACTGCCCCAAACGGTGATGCAGTAGCTGATCACCGACTGGCACAGAGCAGCGTAGACCATTGTTAACAATGAGTAATCTGCGGAATTGCGAAGTTTTTTGAAAATGGGGATTGATTTCCTAACCCTAGCGGAGAGTTTGTGAATGTGATGATTGAAATTTGTTAAGCAAGTTCTATTTTCACGATTAATTTTTGTCATGCTCGAGTTCTGATGATGGGATCTATTAGAAATCGAGGGAACTCCTCAAATGTGTAAGGCAGACAAATAGTGATTTAAGTATTTTCATGAACTAATCAAGCATTTTCATTCAAAAAAGTGACATTTGATGAAATGGAACTGCTGATGATGATCAGAACGGAACTCTTCAACGACGCGTAGTTCACGTTTGGCGATTTGTTCTCTTCGTTTTGTTTGTCAAACAAGATAGGGTTGCAAGACACATTTTTGTCAATCTTGAGTTCTGATGGAGGATTCCATGAGGAATTGAGGGTACTTCTACTTTCTTCTACCATTACAAAGATACTTATAGCCATTTTTATTTTATTGTATGGAATCTAAGGGTGCACCATCTAAGTATAATAATCTCTCACCGGCCTCCCCCATTGAAGTCGGTATTTTTTTTCTTAAAAATTATATTTCGTATAATCTATTCTTATTTGATCTTTATTTGATATACTGTTTGACTGGCATAATTTTATTTGTTTTTAACTCTAGGGCGGCACTGGTGTGACATTATATTTCGAAAAAATAATTAATCATCCTCCTAGCGTTATTCCCAGTACAGTTGCATCCTGAAGGATGCCTGAGGTCCGCTACCTAATCCCAAGAACTAACGAAACGATAAAAACGAATGGAGAAAAAATTCACTATAGTAAAGGTTGTTAGATAAACTGAAATTAGGCAAAGGTTATTAGAGCAGTCAAAACAACACACTGTAAATATTTACCATCAATGGAAATCATCAATTTAAGCGAAGTCTTATTGTTTCCTTGCAGGCAATGATTTAACACGTAAAATAAGGAAAACACAGGAAATCAAGACAAATAAATTTCTCACAAGAACTAAACTAAAGAAATGGGTTTTTCGTGAAAGATAAGTATTTCAAGCCTGAAAACGCTGCTCCCAGATCGAATCGGATAACCAAAATGTTGCTCACACAAGATGGGTCAATATTAGGTCAATAGATTTCACTTAGAACAGCGGGGCAGTGATATCAATTTAAGTAGGTACGCGTTATTTGATCACGTGAAGCAGTGAGCCAACGGACAAGGGTCAAGTTTACGGTGGATCGATTAGAGATCACGTTTTGCTTTCCATTGTGTTTTTACATAGAAAACTGCCGTGACTTTCAGACAACTTAAACATAATAAGACAAGTCACTGACGTCTTTAACGCTGAATATCAGCAACCAAATCCACCCTCACGATTTATAAAGTTTTCATCACACTTGCTCGTTAAGCGTCTTATTATTGTCTGTTTCAGGTTTCGACAAAAATTATTCGTATTGTCTGTCTGTCTGTCTGTCCGGATGTTCTCCTCTACATATCGGTTCGATAATTATATAGAATTTTTTTGTCGAGTCAGTTTTTGGAAACTTTGAAATAATCTACTTATGTTTCATACAGCCGTACCAATCAAAAAATTATAGGTAAAAAACTTAAGAAGATGACCTGTTGTATGTAGTTGTAGCGTGTTCGAATAGATATTACATATTTAAAATGTGCAACACAAATAAAACAAACGCCTATTCGTTCACTTCACAACAACATACAACAGGTCATCTTCTTAAGTTTTTCACCTATACGAAATTGACAACTTCACCTCCAGTATCAGTTCAAGCTTCAATATTTGAACCAATCACAGAACAGAATTCTTGTGGCGTGCAACCAACTAGATTTTGCAGCTTCAATATTTCAGACAATGACACAGCAGTATACTTTTGGCGCGAGGCCAACTATATTTTATAAAAACAATCAGAACACAGACAAACTCATAACATCCTCAGGAGATATAAAAATCCATAACTAATAAGACTAGTTGCTCAGTGAGCTGTAGACCTCGCAAAAAAAAATTTAACTTTTAAAATTTCCAATAACCGTCTCGACAAAAAAATCTATATAAGTATCGAACCTGCTCACAAATTTCACGAGAATCGGTTGAGAAATGCGACCTGTAGAGGAGAACATCCGTCATACATACGATAACATTTTGTATTATTTTCTTAAATTTCAAAATTTCCAAAAACTGACGACCAAAAAATTCTATATAACATTTTTGATGAGAAATGCGACCTGTAGAAATGAACATCCGGACAGACATACGAAAAAAAAAATTTTTCAAATTTCAATAATTCCAAATACTGGCTCCGACACAAAAAAACTATATAATTATAGAACCTGCTCACTAAATTTCACGAGAATTGGTTGAGAAATGCGACCTGTAGAGGAGAACAACCGGACAGACAGACATACGAAATTTTTTTTGTCGAAAGCTGAAACGGAGACGCTTCGCTATATATATATGGCCCGCTTACCTCCTCTATAACCCATGGTCCTCTTTAACCCAGCAACTCCTCCTTAAGATACTAAGGAACGTTTTAACTTTTTTATATAACCACATCCACTCTCGAGCAACAGCTCTAGCGACTCCACTCTGGAGAGACAGTTGAGGTAACTCAGAGGCGGGGGGCCTGTCCAAACAACCAACCCACAGAACACCCCCAGGAGCACTCAGGTACGTAGGGTGGCTAGTGGCTACTACCTAACAGCTCGCTACAAGCTACGTTAACTGATACGAGTAGCACTGGAAAACCTGTGAGATATGGTGTCGCCACATTTCCTTATTTATAATTATCATTTAAATTTCACTCAACAAAAATTTTAAGGGGTATTAAGGGGGTTGAAACTTGAAGTCTGTTTGGCAAGCAAATATTTTTTAAAAGAGAAATTAAAAACTTCTTTTGTAGCACCTTAATGAAGAATAATATAAGCAATTTTGAAAACCCGCCCAATGATGGGGTGAGAAAGGGGTTGAAAGTTTGTTTAGAAAGTAAATATTTTTTAAACGAGCAGCATAAAGTTCGTTCATAGACCTTGGATTAATGTACCTATACCAAAAAACATTCTACACTTTTGAAAATGTCCCTTTAAAGAGGAGAAAAGGGGTAGAAATTCTGTTTGGGTAGCAAGTATTTTATAAACGAGAATATTGAAACTTCGTTAATAGAAGACTATCTACACATTTAAGTATAAGAAAACAAAGTTGTCTTTATCTGCAGCGACTACGGTCCACTTAATGTCAAAAACTACGTGTTTGTCATTTTTCCGAGAACTTTCCAATATTGAAGGCATGGCCTTCTGAAATTTGCTATTGCTTCTGATCAGCAAGAAACTCACGGGTCTTACAAAAAAATGGTAGTTCATCTATCTAAAAACCTGTACGTTTGATATTCCGAAAAGGTATTCGTTTAGTTTAGACAATATGATTATTCATATTTTTTCCATGCGTGGGCAAGAGCGTGTCATATTGAATGTAACCATTTCTTTATGGTGTGATAAGGAGGATGGGAGTTTCTATGAGAAAGCAATAATTAAGACTGTGCCTTAAACAATATATTATTGCAATTATTTGTCTAAGGCGATATTCTCCGCAGATGAAGTTGCGGGATAAAGCATATATATACCTACTTCTTTTAAAAATAAATAATACTAAGTATTCTGTGATAGTAGTATGATTGATTGTAAGACAACACTGTAAAAATTTTAAAATTTTAAATTTCAAATTACTCATTCATAGGATTTATCGCTGGTGGGTTACCGCAGCAATAAAAAAGCCGCTAAAAATAAATTAATTCATGAACATATTATATGACTTATAGTTACAGTCAACAACGTTCATATTTATCAAAACACTCAACCTCCGAACACATCTTTGTTCAAGATTTAATAATGTACTTACACATATTTTGGCGTTTGTAATAAATAGGCCAGTTAGAATCTAAGTCCCTCATGACCCATAATATATTAACAACGTCATCTATTTAGTCTAGACTTAGAAACTATCGACAGACAGACGCTATTCGTGCAATGTTTACTCCGAATAAACCCCAACCATAACCTTCTACACATTTTATTACCTTCTCGCATTGAGTCCTATGATGAAATCGTAAGGCACCACATAAAAGAACTTTAACGCGACAGGGTACTAAGTTGTGCAGATATTCCTGACGCTTGTAGGTCACTTGATAAAAAACTAGAGGCCGATAAACGATGCTCCCGTTCATATTATTAATAACATGTTTACTGTATTTTTAGAGTGAGTTAACTCATTAGGAACCGCACAGCTCCATCGAGAGGTCCCTGCAAAACAACGTGTAAAGTGGAATATTTAAGCGAAATTATACGGAGTGAAATTGCTTCTCAACTTTCCGTATTAAAATCTGTGATCAAACAAGGACGGTCCAGCAATTTTAATAGCTTCTGAAGTTGCCCTTTGCCTATAAAAGCATCCGTGATTTTTCACGGCCGCCATTAAAGGGTTGATCCTTCATCAGCACGACAACGACTCAGGTGAGTTGGTATCGTATGTACCTAACTAACGCTGCTAAAAATAAATATTATTGGGAACTCTTGTGTGATCACATTGATCACGAATTAACATAATGAACGTCAAGATGACTAATGTACTCGTATATATAACACATATATGTCTGCACGTGCAAAGAAATATCTGATCTACGCGTTGCTACTTATGGCATAAATTCGCGTTTCATTTAACATTGACGTGGCGGTTGGAGACGTTTGTAGATGTAATTTTTTTCTGTATAGATTTTTCTTTTAGGTAGATACCTATAGTAAATACCTACCTGGTTTGACATTATTTTGATTCGATTTTACTCTAGTTTGAATTGAGTTAGATGGAATTAAAAATGGGGCACATGCCTGTATAGCTACTGTAGATACGATAATGTTCACATACTAATAGACAAATCGCCCTATATATCATTATAATATAAAGAGTTCTCATGTAGGACATAAACAGACGACGGTAATTTTCCAATCCAAAGCACTAGAGATCAGAGAATATCTCATTTTATATTATTTCACTTGTTTTGGTTAAATATCCATGATCTATTTTTCTACGTTTACAAAAATAACGAATATTGATGACCTAAATAAATACTGCCGAGATAAAATATATTTTGATAAAATTTAGAGGTAGGCACGCCGTAGTATACGTTTATATACTTAATGACAGTACAGTAGGATGAAGGCGGAACGATGTAAAACCAGCAATTGTACAGATCCTTAGGGCACATTTTTTTGTGTTTTATAATAAATATAATGCTAGTGTTTGCCCGCGACTTCGTCCGCGTAGAACACGCTAGCGCCTTACAAAAATAATTGCAATATACCTACGTATATTGTTTATGGGGCAGGCTTAATTTTTGCTTCCCTGTACAAGCTCCAATCCGCCTATGCATCCCCTTAAGCATCCTTTCAATGTGGCATGCTCTTGACCGCTCACTGAAGAAATTTTAATATAAAAACATATTGGCAAAACGACTGATAGTGATTACCTATATCGGAATATCAAACGTACAGATTTTAGATAAATGTATTACCAGTGAATCTTTTTTGCAAGAAGCGTGAATACTTATAGCGGTTCAAATGTAAAATTATAGCATTTTTAATCTAAGGACGGCCTTCAAGATTTTAAAATAGGTAATTTAACATTACTGGCATATTTCACGGTAAAATAACTGTAGTTTTTGAGACTAACTGGAACGTGCAGTCAACTGCAGAGCTAGACTATTTTGTTTTTTTAAATTAATATTAAAGTGCATGTCAAGTCTACTAAATATCTATAAACGAAGTTTCTCGGTTAAAAAATACTTGCTCCCGAAACAAATTATCAGCCCACTTTTCACCCCTTCGGAAAGTGAATTTTCAAAAACTCAGAAATTCGTTTTCTTATACTTTAGGACTCGGCCTAAACTTGAAGCTTATGTATCTCGATTAAAAAACATTCCCTCCCAAACAAACTTTGAAGCCTATAAACCTTTATTATACTATAATGCTTGTTGAAGTAAGTTAGTTTCTAGTTTAAAACATATTTGCCACAAAAACAGACTTTCACCGCCTATTCACACCCTCAGAGGGCGGATTTTCTAAAGCGCTTCAATCAGTTTTCTTTCCCCATGCGAAATTTCCATCCCATCTCAACACCCGTAGAGATGAATTTTGAGATAAGTTATAGCCTATGTATTATTCTGATGTCTAAGCTACAATACTGGAAAGTTTATAAAAATCGGTTCAGCAATTCTTAAGATTAAGAGGAACGTACATCCATCCATCCGAACATCGGCACAAACTTTCACGTTTATAATATTTTAGGGAATGAATTTCAGAAATCGCCGTACTCAGCTTATTTGACAAATGTTTCATAGAATGTATTGGATCGCAGAATTTTTCATTTCATAGACAACTTTTTTTCATAGAAACATTGTGTAGAACTTATTTTAGTCTACTAGAAAAGTTGGTTAGCTTAGGTAGGAAATGCGACCCTTTGTAAAAAAAAATGCTTTGTATGAAATGAAAATTATGGGAAACATATATTCTATGAATCTGTCTGCCAAACAAGGTACAGTGGAAGTGGGAAGTGGAACGTACTATTATGCATGCAGTGTTTGGTACTAGACGACGATAAACATAATTATATAGATAGATACATACTTAAATACATAGAAACCATCCAAGACCCAGGAACAATATTCGTGAGAAACACAAATATAATGCCCTGGCTGAGATTCGAAACCGGGAACCTCCGGCTTCGTAAGCAGGGTCACAACCAACTAAGCCAAAGTGGTCGTCAAATTCTACACTAAGATCTAGTTTCTAAAAGGATTCCTATATTATGAATACTCTCAGTGTAACAATTAGTGATAAACCTAATAAATAAATAATGGAATAATTACAAATTTAATTGGCCATCCTGTGAGTTTCAAACGTCTGCTTGTGTGACCATTGGGTTACATTACTTTAGGTTAGGACTGTGGTTAGGTTAAGTAGGTATAAACATGGGCTAGTTTAGAGTAATGTTGCACCGGCACGATGGGGCAAGTAGACAATATTTTTATTTTTAAATCAAATTACTACAGACCAGTCTCTTCACAGATTTCATCTAAATATAGGTTTTCAGCAAGTAGCTTCTTACGCTCCAATGTTTTGATTTTATTGATATTTTCCAGAACTCCTAGTTTATCCCTTTCTTTACACATTTGTCCTGTTTATATTAATAGATTCACGTAACTAGTCAAAGTATTAGGCAAGTGTTAGAACTAGTACATAAAGTATCAAAATATTTATAGAGCACCAACCTACTAAATTGTTTACGACTTGTAAACATTCCAGTTTTTCATCATACAACGGATCACGTCGAGTTCGCACATTGTCGTAATTATTTACGAGATTAAGAGGGAGCAGTACGTGGCAGTACGCTCGGTTCTCCATACAAACGTATTTATGCTCTCATTTTAAAACGCCATGCTAGAATAACATGAAACTTTGTATACACAATGAGATCCGGCATATCTAGGTCGAAAATTACTTTCCGTTGCTAGAAAATGTAAAAGAAAAAAAATACAGCGTTTTTTTCAGTTTTTTACGGCTTGTATGAAAACCTTAATAATCGTTGTATTTTTTCTCCATTATAATTTCAAGCAACAGAAACTATTTTCCGACCTAGATATGCCGGATCCCATTGTGTATACAAAGTTTCATGTTATTCTAGCACGGCGTTTTGAAATGAGAGCATAAATACGTTTCTATGGAGAACCGAACGTACTGCGCACTCTTAAATAATAGTTTGCGGAGCTCACTCAGTTAGGAATGACTGTTAATTGTTAATATTATTTCAAATAAATACCGCATAAACCGCGAACCGGTTGAATGAATGACAGCCTATTAGCCTTTTTTTTAATCATAGACAATTGGTGATACCACAAGAAAATACCTGTCAACAAATTTTGGCTAGCCAGAGTCTATTAAGAACATTGATGTACTATTATAGAACTAGATTCACAATCAGCCCACAAAAATGGCCCCCGTGAAAGTACCGCCCGCACGACTCGGGCGGTACTTTCCTGTTTAGTCGTGTTTGGACCGCAGACAGTGACAGTTGTCCAACAATGACGAAATCTGCTGTGAAAAACTGCTTTAGTAGCTACAAAAAAACAAGGGAAAAGACGGAATATACTTCTTTAGGTTAGTTATTTTGATAACGTTACAAAATTCATGTAAAATCCTGGTAAATACATGGTTTTGAGTAAATAATTTTGTTAGTTCAAATGAAAGGTTATCAAGAAACAAAATGTAAGGAGTCGCTATTACGTCTACATTTTTTTAAATTAAATTCATAAGGAATAAATTGTATTTTTTATGTTTTAATTCAAGATTTCCACAACATCTTCAGCGACGTTCAGAATGGACCGCTATTTTAGCGTAAAATAAACGTGACGCACTCTATAAACCAAGCCACACGAGTGTTGTATGTTCGGCCTATTTCCCTATTTCCGACATATACAGGACCAATAAAGGCTTAAATCGACTAACTGCAACTGCTAAACCTGTCTTGAACGTAAGTCCGTTCGTTCCCGACTCAAACTACATTATTCAAATTCTGTTTTAACATATAATTTTAGCGTGAAAAATCATGCAGAGGAAAACATTTTCATATAGTTATATGAATTGATGTAATAAAAATCAATTTAACGTTAATATATTTAAATAATTTATCTTTCAAGTTCATAGTCGGTATCTTTGTTTAATAGATGTCAGAGATAGATGACGATGACTTGCAAAGCAAAAGTTGTAAAACTACAAATGCAGCTCCAATGGCAGATGTCAGTATTTTTGAAATAACTAACTATAGTCTTGATCAAGAGTTTCATGAAGGTAAACATCTTAATGTCTAACACAGAAAAAGAACAATCACAGAATGTGTGTGAATGTTGTAATGGAATGTTTTATTCATATTTTTTTTTGTTCTAAAATATTATTAATATAAAAATAGTTTAAATAACCAAAGCGACTCCATTAGGTACTTTCACTGTTCACTTTTGACATTTATAAAGTAAACATTGGTAGCCAGTATACGACAGTGGCATTTTACTAAAAAGTTTTTACCATGTTGGTTCTTATGTTTGCAAATTTGACACTTGACGCTAATGTCTGTAAGTTCTTTTTTGTATGAAGTTTTTATCTCGACTCAGACTATAAAGAAGCGTTATTATCAGCTATTGGAATGTAACTGTCAGTGTCATCTTGCGCCACATTTTTAGTTATTTATGTTCCGCATTGTGTGTCTATTTCTATATCTTATGTCAATGATTAAGAATATACGTACAATAGGATTAAGGATTTGTTACAATATATTTGACTATTTTGGCTGCTACTAACAGTTTCTATTTAGACACAGCCACTATTCTTATTTAGATATCGATTGTGTAGGGCTTAAGCAGTAAATGTTACCATGAAACATGTCTAAAATTAATAAAATGCTTTGTTTTAATATCCTTTAATAATTAAGATCTACACAATCGATATTTAAATAGAAATTGTACTAGTTTTATTTTTCAAAACGTCCGGGTTCGATTCCCGAGCTGAGTACAAGTTTTATTTAAGTGTATGAATGCAGTTTTTAGGGTTCCATAGCCAAAATGTCTAAAATGGAACCCTTATAGATTCGTCGTGTCTGTCCGTCCGTCCGTCCATCCATCCGTATGTCACAGCCGATTTACTCGGAGACTATGAGCACTACAATTATGAAATTTGGTAGGAAGGTGTATGCTACGAGTATGAACCGCTACAGAAATATGATGTGAAAATACGAAAAAAATATTAAACTGGGGGGGCACCCTATACATGTAACAGGGGGGTCAATTTTTTTTTTCAATGCAGAAAGGCGTGTGAGACTGAGACATCGGGCGAAACTCTAATCTAACTCATTACGCACCCCTCACCTTAATAACTTCCAGACTTCACCGCGTTTTTCTTAATTAAAAACCGGCCAAGAGCGTGTCAGGCCACGCTCAGTGTAGGGTTCCGTAGTTTTTGTAATTTTTTCAAAAACTATTCAACCTATCAAGTTCCAAATAATTTTCCTACAAAGTTTTTATAAAGTTCTACTTTTGAGATTTTTTTCATATTTTTAAAACTTATGGTTCAAAAGTTAGAGGGGGGGGGACACATTTTTTTTTACTTCTGGAGCGATTATTTCCGAAAATATTAACATTATCAAAAAATGATTGTAGTAAACCCCTATTTATTTTTAAATACCTATCTAACAATATATCACACGTTACTGAGACGTTAGTGACGTCATACTTATTAGGCGTGAATGCATTCTAACTGAGAGTATTAACCATCACATCACGTCGAAGTGCATCGGATGACTGTGAATCTAACTTTACTATATTAATGAATTTATTTATTTTATTTTATTTATTTATTTAATTAGGCTCACAAAACAAGTTATAGTCAACATATTAACAATTACAGGGTATGAAGGAAGTTCAGATCTGGACTACAACTCAAAATATGTGTGCACAGATGTGATCAAAAAACTTAGAACAAAATAATTTTTAAGAATAAAATACCGACTTCAATGGGGGAGGCCGGTAAAAGATTATTATACTTAGATGGTGCACTCTTAGATAGATATACAATAAAATAAAAATGGCTATAATGTATGTTTATAATGGTAGAAGACTAAGTACCCTCAATTCCTCATGGAATCATGAAAAAAACCTTGCTTGCTTGACAAACAAAACGAAGAGAACAAATCGCCAAACGTGAACTACGCGTCGTTGAAAAGTTCCGTTCTGATCATCATCAGCAGTTCCACTTCATCAAATGTCACTTTTATGAATGAAAATGCTTGATTAGTTCATGTAAATACTAAAATCACTATTTGTGTGCCTTTCACATTTGAGGAGTTCCCTCGATTCCTAATGGATCCCATCATCAGAACTCGAGCATGACAAAAATCTATCGTGAAAATAGAACTTGCTTAACAAACACAGCTAGGAGGACAAATCGCCAAACGTGAACTTTTTGTCGTTGAAGAGTTCTGTTCTGATCATTATCAGCAGTTCCACTTCATCCAATGTCAAATTTTCGATGAAAATGCTTGACTTGTTGATAAAAACACAAAAATTACTATGTTTGCCTTGAAGATTTGAGGAGTTCCCTCAATTTCTCATGGATCCCATCATCAAAAATCGAGCATGACAAAAATTAATCGTGAAAATAGAACTTTCTTAACAAACGCAGCTAGGAGGACAAATCGCCAAACGTGAACTTTTCGTCGTTGAAGAGTTCTGTTCTGATCATCATCAGCAGTTCCACTTCATCCAATGTCACATTTTTGGATGAAAATGCTTGACTTGTAGATAAAAACACAAAAATTACTATATGTTTGCCTTGAAGATTTGAGGAGTTCCCTCAATTTCTCATGGATCTCATCATCAGAACTGCGTTTTGACAAAAACGGGACCAAATTGAATATATATACTTACAATCAAAAAAAGAATTTTCCAAATCGGTTAAGAAATGACGGAGTTATGGAGTAACAAACATTAAAAAAAAACATAAAAAAAAAACATACAACCGAATTGATAACCTCCTCTTTTGAAATTTTGAAGTCGGTTAACAAGAGAACCATCGTGCAAGTCGGCGGGTGGTAAATCCGATACGTTAAGACAGTCGCGTCACGGCACGTCACGACATACAAATATGAACCCGGCTTATGGGGCTCCACGCCCTATCATTGATTATTGACGAATTTTGAGTGGATGTTTCTCCATCAAAACTGCAGATACATTTATAACACAAACCGTTATCGATTCTTCAATCTTTATCTACATTTTCACGAGAGTTTTGAAAAAAAAATAGGTTTCTAATTTCCAAACTATGAAGTTTAAAATTCTGAAAAAAATCAAGATGATGTACAATTATAAATAATTTCAACGATTTTGGTTTGAATAAGATAGGTTTAACGGTTTTTGAGTTATTGCTGAAAAACTGTCTTGCCCAAACAAAAGGGTGTACGTGCCGTGACTTCCCTATGAAGATACGACCTTTTTTGATTTACTGTTTTGTATAGTGGTTTTAAATGTAGATTAGGTGTCGGTACGGAACCCTTCTCTGTGCGTGACGCGACACGCACCTGGCCGGTTTTTTTGTCCGTTCCGGCTAAAATCGATGTCATGGATCATAAGAACAGATCTTCGTATGTCTTATAGTTTCAGACTTTCCCATACTGACCGATCTCAATGTTACGCTACGCAATGTATATTTTCTCTTCAGTTTTATCTTATACATATACATAGTAGGAAGTGCAAGGTATACTAAAAAAAACGTTTAGTCGTTTGACACACGCATACTATAGGTCAAAATATTTTTTTTTAACCGCAGTTCTTTAAAAAAAACACTCTCCTAAAGAAGTAGAACTATGTTAGGTACGAGTACTTTGTAATATTTAAATTTAAAAAAAATACTAATTCAAATTATTTTCAGAATGGCTTTCTTGGGGTTAAATATAAGGATAACGCGTTCATTTGTGGTATATTATACAAAAAACCGTCCAAGTGCGTGTCGGACTCACGCACAAGGTTTCCGTATTATTATCTAGATACCTACAACATTAGACACTTTATTAAATCATTCACTTTTTAAATTTAATGTAAATAATATATTTCTTCAGTAATAAGCGCGTTAAATAATAGAATTTTGGTCAAGTGCAAGTCGGATTTCTATCCCATAGATTTTGAGACCCAGCGCCCCGCCCTGATGAACACAACGAGCAACTGTTGAAAAGTTTTTTTTTGTATGGAAGCTCCTTTATTTTATTTTGTTTTTAGGGTTCCGTACCCAAAGGGTAAAAACGGGACCCTATTACTAAGACTTCGCTGTCCGTCCGTCCGTCCGTCTGTCACCAGGCTGTATCTCAAGAACCGTAATAGCTAGACAGTTGGAATTTTCACAGATTGTGTATTTCTGTTGCCGCTATAACAACAAACACTAAAAACAAAATAATAATAATAATAATTAAGGGGGCTCCCATACAAAAAACGTGATATTTTAGCCCTTTTTCATGGCTACCACTCGCCGAGCTAGATATCAAGAACCGTAATAGACAGTTGAAATTTGCACAGATTATTTATTTTTATTGTGGCTACAATAACAAATACTAAAATAAAAATAATAATTAAGGTTGGCTCCCATACAACAGGATTACATATACAAGAGGATTGTTGGCGTTTTTTGCTGTATATCATGAACCGTAATAGCAAAGAGGTTAAAATTTTCACAGATATTGTATTTTTATTGCCACAATAATAACAAATACTATTTCTGGTACGGAACCCTTCGTGCGCGAGTCCGACTCGCACTTGGCCGGTTTTTAGTATTGGTTGTTATAGCGGCAACAGAAATACATCATCTGTGAAAATTTCAACTGTCTATTACGCTACTGCTGACGGACAGACAGACAGACGGACGGACAGCGGAGTCTTAGTAATAGGGTCCCGTTTTACCCTTTGGATACGGAACCCTAAAAATCAGCCATATCGTATCTGGAGGAGCCTTATTATTTATGTTTTAATAAAGAAAAATGGCTGAAATATAATGATTTGGTACATTTTTAGAATCGCCTCAAAAATCCATTTCATATAATACCACACACGATAGGTTTCTGAAATATATTTTATCCCATACAAAAAAAAATAATGACTTAGCACTCCCTCCTAAGGGTTTTTTTTATGAACTGCGGGTCAAAAATTTTGTTTTGCCCTCTAGTATGCGTGTGCCAAATGGCTAATATATAAACTGTATATCGATTTGCGGTTTTTCTTTGGAATAGGGCTCGTACGCCGTCCACTCTATAGCCACCAGCGACTAAAACTAGTACGTAAATAGTAAACAAAATAAGTACACGATGAACTAAATGATCTAAATAGGTAATATAACATTTTATTTAGGACGTGCTAAGATAGGTAATAAACATTGAGAAAAATATGGCATTTTAGTACCATGCTGCAGAGGATGGATCTTAATCCAAAATCATTTAGACCTTATTTTGAAGGAATGAAAGCGTCTAAGTTGGTACCTATTAGGTAAAAGCGTCTTTTTGGTTTTTCTCTACAGTAAGTACTACAGTTTTTTTAACTTCGTCTAAAACTCTTCTTGTCACATGAATTTTTGTGTCTACGCATCACATGCCTATGTCATGATAGACAAGCTCTTACCTATGTTATGTCTCTACGCAGATACTCGCAGGAGCATATCTATCACGCGGTCGCGCAGACTCAATATTTTTTTAATAAACATCATTCATCATAGTTAATAAACATGCTCCTTGTGCGTGTTCTATCGCTTGTATAATCGGTTGTGTTCCGAAGAACTGTTCGATATGATGCCCACGGCCGCTTTCTATCATCGCACTGCTCGCCGTCGGCAGGGCATTCATCCTCACACCTTAGAACCTAAATGGTCGCGTACGGTACGGTTTCACAGGAACTTCCTCCCTCGGACGCTCCGGTTGTGGAATGAGCTCCCTTCCGAGGTTTTCCCGAGGAACTACAGTATGGGATTCTTCAAGAGAAGAGCGTATAAATTTTTAAAGGGTCAGTAACGCGCATGTGACACCCCTGGAGTTGCAGGCGTCCATAGGCTGCGGTGACCGCTTACCATCAGGCGGGCCGTACGCTTGTTTGCCACCGACGTGGTATTTAAAAAAAATGCTCGAAGTAAAATAGCTCGTCGAGCATGTCCTGGCGTATTGGCATTTTCAGGCTACTTCTTTTAAACCAAACTACGACCCTGCCTGGTGGTCTCGGGTTCGAATCCCGGTCAAGGCGAAAATGGGTGATGAGCACGAATAAATAAAAAACATCTAGTAGCATAAATGTGAAAATGGGAGCCAAGTTCAATATTAAGAATATGCGATGCTTGGTTGTCGTCTTCACCGACAAAAGAATTGAGATCTAAATGGGTGCCAAGTTCCGTAGATTTGGACTTGGCAGCATTTCAGAGAATCTACGGAACTTGGCACCCATTTAGATCTCAATTCTTTTGTCGGTGAAGACGACAACCAAGCATCGCATATACTTAATATTGAACTTGGCTCCCATTTTCACATTTATGTTTTTGACTAGCGTTTGCCCGCGGCTTCGCCCGCGTACTAAGCGTATTTTTTAACCGTCTAACTACAAAAAATAGGTTCTATGTTTGACCCCTATGTATGTATGTATTTATGTACGTATGCAGCTAAGTATGTATGTTTGTCCACGATTATCTCGCGTTTGGCTGAACCGATTTAGATGCGGTTTCCAGAAAAGTAGTTGTTACATTCTGGCGGTTTCGGTATACGAAGTTTGGGGATTATGATTCATTAACAGATGAACAGATGAAAAGTCAGTATACAATCTGAGAACCGGCAAACTGTTGAATTTCATTTGATTTTGGCAAAAATAAGGATCGAAAACTACCATCATACTTTTCCGAGAGGTCTTAAATGGCCCTTAGTAAAAGTATCTCTGCACTCTGTAGTGCAGAGATTAGTAAAACAAATTATTTAGGCGACGTAGCAGCGTGACTCTGTTGCGTCATCAATCGGTGTAGGATTTGGTAGGTTGCCTCGACATCACCGAAACACTACACCTACATACACCCTTCGGCCTCCTCAAAATGCCACAGTGCTATTGTTGTTAAATAAATTGTCCATCGTTCTAAGACCACTTTACAGTACGAGAGAGAAGACCGTGCCGTACGAGTAGAACGTGTATGTCATGATCATCATCCTAGCGTTATTCCCAGTACAGTTGCATCCTGAAGGATGTCTGGGGTCCGCTACCTAATCCCAAGAATTGGCGTAGGCACTAGTTTTTACGGAAGCGACCGCCATCTGACCTTCCAACCCGAGGGGGAAACTAGACCTTATTGGGATTAGGCTTGCCAAGTGAGTGGGCAACTTGACTGTTAGCAGTTCTCAAGCTGCCCGGAGGCCTCTAACTTGGCTTAAAGACTGCTACTTATCATAGACAGCAACCGGGATCAACGGCTTAACGTGCCTTCTAAAGCACGGCAGCACTCAGTTAGTAACCACTCAAAGCGGTCACCCATCCAAGGACTGACCCCGCCCGACATTGCTTAACCTCGCAAAACGCCCGGTACGCGGGCGCCGCTGGGCCAAGAACGTGTATTTTATATGCCTTATCAATTATCTTTCCAATTCTTCAAAGCAAGAGTAGACTTGATTGAACCTACATATTAATTGGCCTTATTATTGTTTCCATTAACTTGTACTAGGGCCAATCCAATTGTTACAACGAAAAGGGCTTAAGGCCTTCAGACTACGTAAATTTATAAATAACAATTAAATCGTTTTTTTCTTGTAGAAAACAAGTAAATCAAGATGGTCGGGAAGATCCTCGTAGCGCTGCTAGTGGCCTGTGCGTCTAACTTCGCGTGCACACACATTGTGACGTCAGCACACACTGACCTGTCATTTCTTAGCTGCGTGAACTCTTTGAGCAACACGGTGCAGACTACTCTTTGCCCTATGTATGGGCAGGTTGGACAGTACTCTATGGGTAAGTGAGGCAAAACCATGTAAGTTAAGTAGCTTCCCACAAGAATGGATCTACGTTCTGACTTTGAGGAAAAGCGTGGCAGCCTAGCTAGCACGTTAGCTTATACCGTCACGTTTTATGTGACGCTTTAGTACATTTCGGCCTTATAACGTGATGGTATAAAGCTATCATGCTAGTTGGCTGCATTCAAAATATTGAACACCTTCAAATACTTTTGTGCATTAGGGGACTACATATTTGGGTCGCAGTAGGTACGGTGTCTCGTTCGAAACGCCTTCTGTTTCCCGAACTGTATAGTGTTAATCAGTGTACCTGTCTAGATTAAACTTTCGCTATAACATAATCCTCACAAGTAGCTAGCAAGTGAACGTTCATAGATTTATCTCGACAGAAATGATGTAGGTACTTACTTATGAACTGCCGCTCATCGCCCCGCCGCCCGCTGGCGTCCAGACCGTCTTAAAAGACGACTAACGGGGGCCATCGGGGTTGAGCGTTCTACGTGGCGAAGGCCCCGGTACTCCTCTAAGGTATCCATCATCCTCCGAAGATCAAATATGTAATCAAATGTAATGAGGCGTGAAGAAGGTTTCCTGTGCGGTTAGAACCAGCCCGAGGACTCCATTAACCCCCATCATATTGTGGAGGCCTATGTCCAGCAGTGGACACCCTTGGGCTAATATGGTGGTGGTGGTGGAGGACTCCATCTAGTCACCATTTGCGTTTACACGTGGACAGCCTGTGAGTCAAAATGGTAACCGTCGTGGGAGTTTTTAATGGATAGAATTGCCTGCACATAACCCAACCCAATCATTAATCGATGACTAAGGTACCTAGTTTGAAGATTTTCTCTGATGGTGAGATCTCCACAAATAATACAGATCGTACAATAAACGAAGATTCGCCACACGGCAAAACAAACTCGTACGCAATTAATAATCAAAAACAAGAAATAAAATTTTTGACTTATCACCGCAATCCTACACTATTATATACACTATAAATTTTGCCATATTTACCGATTACCTACACAAAATGTATACTCAAGCATAGCGCATAATATTTACGTGAAGTGTGATTAAAATTATACCTACTTAACAATATTATACAATGCACGGGTCAAGAGATAAATATTGCAAGTATTGCACCCACGTCAGTGTTAAAATACTATTGCAATTAAGTATTTTATAAGTTAATAACCTACCTCATACAACGGTATTTAGATAAGTATGTAACTTGAACCTGTAGGTGCCCAATTATTGTTCTCTTGCAAATACGCTACGGAACGTAACATTGAACTCTAATAATTACAATCACCCAAGTTATCATTCACAGTCACCTGCCTAGCACGATAGCTAAACTTTAATTATAAAATTACATTACGTTTATGGCCAAAGTAAACTAAAATGCTCAAACTAAAACGTCACAGAAAACGTGACGGAATAACCCGTCGGAAACATACTACTACTACTACCGTGCAAGCTAGGCTTTATTCACACGCATAACGCCCAACGCAGCTCGCGAAATATTGTACTGTGGAAATCCAATGCGAATGGCAAGGGCGTGTAGCGTAAACGTGCCCTTAGTCTTAATCTGTAGCAGTTTATCACCTACCATTCACCTCGTTGTGTAACACTTGTTTACAGCAAATTACCTTGTTTATATGATTCGTTGGTAACATTTTATGACTGCGATAGGCATTGACGAAACAGCGGATTGATACGGAAACGTGGCGATTTGAGGAGTTTGAACTCCGTTGAGTTCGTCTACAAAACAAATCTGTAACTACGCTTTAATTAATTTTATCTGATCACTTCAATGTGCTTTTAAGCTAGGCGTTCACACTACACTAGTCTACAGTTCCGCATCACACGATCCGTATGGATCGCATCGCATCAAACGGATCCGTTTTAAAGCAGTACTTCCACTGCATTCGCATTCGCACCACAGCAATTGGAACGCTTACTAGTGCAACTGGGTAGTTCTACAGATTGGGGTATTCTGGTTGGCTCAGGTCGTAGAAAAATATATATTAATAGTTTGTGTTAAGTAACGCTACGTAATCAAAGTTTATATTGGTTTCTAATTGGACGCTAAAAATCATCTCTCTGAAGCAAATATTTATGCAACAAATTTACCTACAAATGGTCAAATTTGTCACTTCCCTGTGGGGCGACATTCCAAAATCCAAAATATAAAACCATATAATTAAGTTTAAAATGCAGTTTTATAGAATCATTTTATTATACAATAATAATTATTTATATGTAGTTTCCGGAAGACCTAAAACGGTTTAACGATCTCTTATTTTCTCCGAGATTTTGTCGACTTAACAAAGGCGACGCGTATTAAGTGTCACTTCCCTGTCACCTAAAAGTTAGTTAAAATCACCTTGAAATCGAATAACAAGTAACGTTGCCACTCAACCAATAGAAAGAAAGAGGTGACGACAACATAGTAACGGCTGTGTTTTATTTCATTCGCGCGGCGATCGGTCGTGCCCGTGTGTTTAGTGGAGACAGTCGCGTTCGGGTCAGACAAATTCTCACTCACATGGTACATATTTACATTTCAATTATTAAATATTATTTCATTTTAATGTAATGCAAGTATTTCTTTAAGTTGCAGGAAAGATTTAAGGAAATTGTGTATGAAATAAAATAAAGCTATCTTCTAGATTTTGTTAAATAACATTCAAAATATCACTTTCCTGTCTACCACTTCCCTGGAAATACATAGACAGGGAAGTGAGAAAAGGCATGTTTTGTCGCTGTTAGCCCTAAATGACCTGTGCACTGCGTCACTGCAAGCTTTTATTTAACTTGCCTTATGTGCTAGTTTGTTAGTTAGTATGTATGAGACAAGTATTGCAAGTCAAATTTGATCAACTATCCAGGTTCCAATAGTTGAAATTTTGCACACTTGTTTAAGTCAAGTGACGATGCAATGTTTAATGATGGAGACGGATGGTGACGGACCCGGAGTTATTTTAAAATAATGATTTTGCCCCCCCCCCCCATATTCCTTTTTCTCATGAATTAACTACAAATGACATCCAAGACTCAGGAACAATATTCGTAATTTGAACCCGGGTCCTCCGGCTTCGTAGGGAGGGTCACTACCAACTAAGACATAGTGGTCGTCAAATTCTAATGTAAGTTATCAAATATTACTTACATTTGGCAATCATTTAAAATCCAAAATAAATAAATCCTAATTATAAGACCAAAAAATCATCTATAGTCACTTCCCTGTGTCTACTCTCATTTCCCTGTCTACTGCAAATTGAGAAATGCCTATAACTACTAAATTAATAAATAATTTGACTGGCCTTTTCACATTTAGAATACTCCATCATGTTCTATTATAATAGTTAAATTAAGAATTATTTACGATTAATAAAACGATGGGCCAAAAATAATTCAAATTTATTCCCTTGTCTGTAGAACTAGCCAACTATCCGTCCAGATATGCGGGGACTCGCCGAGTGCCGAATAATCGCCTACTGAGATGTACTAGACGTCGTATTCACCCACTGACCATAGGGTTAAGTGGTCAGTGTATTCACCAAATAGCGAGCATGTCTATATACACATGCGGGCCTTGTCCGAATACCTAATTTTTTTTTATTTGAACAGCGTTAATAGAGCAGATTGCCGAGCTGCCGTGCGAGCATAAATACGTTTGGTGCGATTCCTTTTTAGGGTACCGTAGTCAACTAGGAACCCTTATAGTTTCACCATGTCCGTCTGTCTGTCTGTCTGTCTATCGGTCTGTCCGTCTGTCTGTCCGAGGCTTTGCTCTGTGGTTGTTTGTACTATACATCTGCAATTTGGTATGGAAATATAATTTAACCCTTAACTTGGCAACGTCCCCTGGGTTTCCCACACTCTTTGACCGTTTTTTTGTATTTTTTCTTGGCCAGTATGAGTATGACTATTCAGCGTCACCGAGGCTTGAATTTCTCTATTTCTTGCCAAGTTAAGGGTTAATAAATCTGACAAAGTGGTACTATTATAAAATCTAAAAAATGAAAATTTGTAAGGGTACAGTCACGAACTTTAATTTGAGGTACCCTTATGGTTGACAACCCTGTCAAACCGTATAGAAAGTTAAAGTTTTTTTTACGTATTGAGTCACAAATTAACGAGCGTGACTGTACCTCCCCTACATGTAAAGTGGGGATGAATTTTTTTTGCTTATACCCTATGGTGTGGGAGGTTTTCATCAAAAAAATTTTGACAGTGTTCTTTTTCCGAAATATTCACTCCAAAAGAAAAAAATGTGCCCCCTTTATCAGCCGTCGATCGTAATTCAAAAAACTATATTCGGCGAATAATCGGCTCGGCGAGCCCCACATATCTGGAGTGCCTTAAGGAGTTTCCGACGCCACTTTTCGTAGCGAGCGCACGAATAAAGCTGTGCGTCTGATGGGATTTGTTTTTGATGACAGAGATGAAAAGCTTTGTTTCGCTTGCCTGTCTGTTGATAGAAGAAGACGAAAAAAGAAATTTGTATATACATACATGACATGGGTCGTCCAATCGGATAACCTCGGGTTCCTATGGAGGTGGTTCCCATCCCAAATAAAGGTACTTACTTAATCAAAACGTCTTATTAACCGAGCGAGAGAAGCGTTTCCGTTTCAGTCTGGAT
The DNA here is from genome assembly GCA_905163555.1 of Notocelia uddmanniana. Lineage (NCBI taxonomy): Eukaryota > Metazoa > Arthropoda > Insecta > Lepidoptera > Tortricidae > Notocelia > Notocelia uddmanniana. Next base: position 10,052,986 of record LR991064.1, read on the forward strand.
AAATAGCGAATTCGCATGTCCGGATTCCGGATGTTCAGCTGTTCTCCCCAACTGGTCGCATTTCTCAACTGATTCTCGTGAAATTTTATGAGCTTTGGATAGTTAAAGCATCTTTTGTACTCAATTTTACTTTTTTTTTAAATAGCTGAGTCGTAGAATTTGAAAACGTCAAAAATATCACACGCGCGGTCTACAGCACACAGAGCCACTAGTATTTGAATTGATAATGATAAGTATCTATGTCAAGTCTCAACTCCACTGTGGGGACACATCACCATACTGAATGTAAAGTTGGACTTGTGACACTGTCAGATCGTTTTGCATGTGGACAAAGTCAGTCACCCTCTCTAAATAAAACTAGTGTCTCTATTACAGAGGCAATTTTGCACCCCGCTTTGGACCCGCGCGAAGTGGAGAGCAGAAGTTGGGAGTTCCGGAACAACATGAAGAAATGCTGCACCAGACCTTGCAGCATCTCGGAGCTGGTCGCCATTTGTTAGACGGGCTGGATTAAGGTAAAACAAATGTTTCTTTCATTCTGGAGCCTAATGCATGACTTGTAACTTATATTATTAACGGAAGTCTATTTCTAATGAAACGAGTTGAAAAAGAGGGGCGGGGAAAAAGGTAAGGACAGGGAGGAGGGATCTGTCCCTCGGTACTACTCACCCCTCTCCCCCCGCGGAAGCACTAAAGTTTTGAGTTTTTTTTTGTTTTATTTTTGAGCTTATTTTCATAAATTCAGGTTATATTTTGCGACTGCTCCGGTGATTCCCGCCAACCCCGATTCCACGCGGTCTTGTCTGCCCTTCCGTAGAGTGTATATAAAAATACCGCAGGCGCAGAGGGAGAGCAGCCCCCGCCAGCTGAGACAAAGCGCAGACATCAAGTGAACCGTAGCGGCGCAGCTGAGGCTGGTCCAAAAATCCTAGATAGAACCAAAACCAAAAAGCCAAAGCTGCGGAGGCGAACGTTGATACCTGCACTTTGTTACGCAAGGGCGGAGGGGCTTTACTTCCCGCAGCGCCGGAGCAGTCGCAAAATATAACCTCAATTTATGAAAATAACCTCAACACACGTTACCCTATACTTGTGGAAGGCTAAACTTGTGCAACTAAATTGCTACATCTATGGACTAATATATATATGGCTACTTTCTTTGAATTTGTTCGAATACAATTGACAGATTGTCTTTTTCAAGTCTTTTTCTTGTTTTTTTCCGGCTAGGCAAGCGACCATTCAATGAGGTCAAATATGTAAAGTTTTTAGGTTAATGGGGTAACCAGATTTGAACCTTTAAATCCAATACCGAAGTTCCTATTTACTTCTCTTTCGCACTTTTGCCATAAGAGTGACAGAGATATATGTCTTGTGGGGAAGCCTGCCCACGCTACACCTTCCAGGACGTGGTCGCCACTCTAGAATCTTTCCGCCCCAACGGCCATCGGTGGGATGGGCTACGGGTATGGGATGTAATACTATCATACTATTCAGTGCTATGGGTACTTGGCGACAATATAGGCACATATCTCTAGATATAGATTAATACTTAAATACATAGAACGTCCGAGACTCAAGAACAATTATTTGTATTCATCACACTATTAAATTCCCTGCCCGGCTAGTATGATAGCCTATACCGTCACGTTATATGGCCAAAATGTACTCAAACGTTACATAAAACGTGACGGTATAAGCTATCATACTAGCGGGGCTGACCGGGATTCGAACCAGTGACCACCAACTTCGTAGGGCAGATTCACTACCAACTAGGCTAACTAAAGTGGTCAGTCGGTTCGTATTTGTGAATAATAAATACAACGTAATCTCATTGAGTTTCAGTTTATTTGATCTACGTACCTATATTTATCGTATAATGTCTTGTTATAATTTCAGATACTGTATTCGTGTATATCCAGACTTTGCAATGGAGTCGCCGGACTGCGGGACTGTCCGATTATATGCAAATATGCAGTTACCTTTGTACCTTCTACAATGTATACAATGCGCGATGTATTCAATAAATATAGTTTATGTACGAGTAGTCAGCTTATTTCTTTTAATAAATCGATGTTATGATGAAAACTAGTTAAATGGTATCCCTATTCCTACTTGTGACGCACCCTTAGCCAAATAAAATAAATAAATAAATAAAATCTGATGTGTTCTGACGTCATCACATTATCACGCGTCACAGCGTCAGAGAGCATCACGTCAGATAAGTATGAATCAGGTTTTACAGCTAAAGGGCATTGGTATTTTGTAGTGCCCGCAGTAGTTGCAGTACCAATAGTACCATCTTATCCTCGCAGCCAGCGGCCTTCACTGAACATAATATATCATCATCACTACGTTCTAGCGGCCTTGTCCAGTGCAGTTAGCCTGACAGGTGTTCTCTCCACGCCGGTCTCCATTAAAGTGCCTAGTGTTTTGAAAATTGCGAGCTACGAGCACAGTCGGCTAAGAAAGTGGTCTCTATTGTTTGTATATTAAGGTTCAAAAGAGAGATAGAACATTTTCTTGGCTGACCTACAGCCTCCAGCTACTTCGGGCTGACAAGATGTTCTAGTGGCGACCGCGACAGAGCATGGACAAGCTGTTCCTATTTTTATTTTACTATCTATTTTAACCGTTAAGAACTGATAAGCTCGTGACCTTGGCTATGTCCGTCTGCGTCTAACTGCGCGGGCGTGAAAGAGAAACCAGGTATACAAGCAGATATTAAGAGATTATTTTTTTCCGGTTCCTTTTCTATCGAGCTAATTTCAACAAATTGTTGTTTTAGTTTAAAGGGGCACGCGTCAATGTCCGTATTCTGTCACCTAAATTAAGTGGTTGGTTTCTGTTAAACAACTGTTTAAAAAAAGCCAATTTAGGTATTGTTAGCGTCTTAATTAAAACCACAAAATACTTAACCAACATGTATTCTATGACTTATTCTACATACACAGTATATAGTAGTCCTCTCCTACAATAGCCCTTCCATCTCCTTCATGAATTGCATGTACGCATCGTCCTTGCTCGGCGCTTGTTTGGGTACGGCCTCCTGTCTCTGTACCGCGGGTTTGAGTTTCGTGTTCGCCTTCTTGTCCTCTCGCTTGACGCGGAGAGCGGATGGGACGAATCTCGTGACGTCGGCTGATAGATTCCTGATTTGAGGCTTGGCAGTGATTGTGGCGCCTGAAAATAAATTAATATTAGGTTAGTTAGGGAGGTATTCCACTCATCCAATATCTTTGTCCAATATACATTTGATCAAAGAAATTGGATGATTTCATCAAACTTGGATGGAACCCCGACATTTGATCAAAGATTCCGATGACAGTTAAATCAATATGGCTACGCATGAAAATAAATAAACCTTGGACAAATATGGAATATTGGATGAGTGGAATGGGTCTCTGTCAAAGAAATTTGATCAAAGATTGGACAAAGATATTGGACGAGTGGAATACCACCCTTAGACATGGGTCAGCAATATCGTAGTTTAGAGCTTACCATAAATACATATTACATAAGGTTTGCCACGAGTTTGTGATTAATGGAGTCAGTACAAATCAGTTTCTAAGAAAATCTGCAATACAGCCTATTTTTATCACGTTGGCTGCCATGAGCATCACGGGATCACGTAATCTTCTCTGTGTGGCCATGAGCATCACCGGAGGGATCATGTTATCTTTTCTGTGTGGCCATGAGCATCACTGGTGGGATCAAATGAATCTTGTTACGTGTAAGCAAATCTTTCGGTGATGTATAGGGCGTGGGAGCAAAACTTTGGGTGAAGTATGGTGGGCAGCCAACGTATTAACCCCCGACGCGGAACGCAAAAAAGGAGTGTTATAAGTTTAACATGTGTATCCGTGTGTGTGTATGTATGTGGCCTCGTAGCGTAGCTCTTAAACGGGGAACCGATTTGAGTGCAGTTTTTTTTTTATTTGCAAGTAGATTTTCCATTTCGCACTTGGCCGGTTTTTAATATTTGTTGTTATAGCGGCAAAAGAAAGACATCATCTGTGAAAATTTCAACTGTCTTACTATCGCGGTTTTTGAGATACAGCCTGGTGACAGACAGACGGACGGTCAGACAGCGAAGTCTTAGTAATGGGGTCCCGTTTTTACCCTTTGGGTACGGAACCCTAAAAACTACATATCCACCACACATCAAGGGGAAAATGTTTGTGATTTGGTTTGTACGTTACGTTATTGGTAATATCTCGAATAACCAGAGTTCAAAAAAATCTTTCATCAGCAATAAATATCAGATCAGAATAAACATTCATGGCGATTGGTGGCGATTAGTCTGCCTCCTATATCAAAAAAAAAAACAGTATCGCAAGTGTATTTTTCCATCGAAAACAGCAAATTATTTCAGACGGGTACAAAAACGTCGCAATTCCTACAGAAACATTGGACTTCAATTGGCTGTATACGACCTGTGCCATCTTTTGTATGGTTGTTTGTTCTTTTTAAAATGTTTGGAACTTAACAAATAAAGCAATTTATATGTAACATTGGGGTCGCGCGGGCGAGCCTGCAATGTTTGTTTTTTTTTTTATTTATGACTGTCCATAAACTGTCACTTCTCCGTCCAATATGTAGCGAGTATCGTCCATTCTTACCGACTTCAATAGAAGGAAGGAGGTTTTCAGTTCGTCTGCATGTTTGCTTTTTTTATGTATGTGTGTTCCCCGATAACTCTTGACCAAGTTGGTCGATTTTGATAATTCTTTTTTTTTTGTTTCAAAGCAAGTACCCCGATATCGGTCCCATATGAATTTAGTGAAGGTCTGATGATGGGATCTAGGAGGAATCGAGAAAACTCCTCGAATTTGATAGGCACGCATATGCTGATATCGGTATTTTCTGTAGGTAACCAAGCATTGGCCCTCGGAAACCACAATTTGGCGAAGCGGAACTGGTGCTGATGATCACAGTTGCCATATAGAACTCCTCAATGATGTAGGCACTTCACAGATTCCGATGAAATTTCGTTGACGCAGCAACCAATGCTCGTAGAAATACACATTTCGAAGTGGAAATTATGATGAGGAACTGAGTGTCAGTATGGGTTGCCTGAGGAATCGACGGAACTGCTCAAATATCATCAGCCCATATAAAGTGACTTGGTTGGGGTCTGTAGTAACCACCTCATTACTTGGTTGGGATCTGTAGTAACCACCTCATTACTTGGTTGGGATCTGTAGTAACCACCTCATTTACTATCGGAAAGCAGTAGAGGTGGTGAATTGGAAAGACTGGAAAGGATATGTAAAAATGTCACGAGTGTGTCATAGCGAAGTACAAAATTGGAGTCGGTTTTTTAACCGACTTCATGATTTCAAAAGAGGAGGTTATCAATTCGGTTGTATGCCTTTTTTTTTAATGTTTGTTAGTCCATAACTCCGTCATTTCTTAACCGATTTGGAACATTCTTTTTTTGATTGTAAGTATATATATCCAAGTTGGTCACGTTTTTGTCAAAACGCAGTTCTGATGATGGGGTCCATGAGGAATTGAGGGAACTCCTCAAATCTTTAAGGCAAACATATAGTGATTTTTGTGTTTTTATCAACAAGTCAAGCATTTTCATCCAAAAATGTGACATTGGATGAAGTGGAACTGCTGATGATGATCAGACAGAACTCTTCAACAACGAAAAGTTCACGTTTGACGATTTGTCCTCCTAGCTGTGTTTGTTAAGCAAGTTCTATTTTCACGATTAATATTTGTCATGCTTGATTTCTGATGATGGGATCCATGAGGAAATGAGGGAACTCCTCAAATCTTAAAGGCAAACACATAGTGATTTTTGTGTTTTTATCAACAAATCGAGCATTACCATACAACAATGTGACATTTGATGAAGTGGAACTGCTGATGATGATCAGAACAGAACTCTTCAACGACGAAAAGGTCACGTTTGGCGATTTGTCCTCCTAGCTGTGTTTGTTAAACAAGTCCTATTTTCACGATCGATTTTTGTCCATCTCGATTTTTGATGATGAGATCCATGAGGAATTGAGGAACTCCTCAAATCTTAAAGGCAAACATATAGTGATTTTTGTGTTTTTATCACAAAAACTGCTGGGCTGATATGGTGGTGGTGGTGTTTTTATCAACAAATCGAGCATTATCATACAAAAATGTGATATTTGATGAAGCGGAACTGCTGATGATGATCATAACATAACTCTTCAACGACGAAAAGTTCACGTTTGGCGATTTGTCCTTTTAGCTGTGTTTGCTAAGCAAGTTCTATTTTCACGATTGATTTTTGTCATGCTCGAGTTCTGATGATGGGATCCATTAGGAATCGAGGGAACTCCTCAAATGTGAAAGGCACACAAATAGTGATTGGAGTATTTTCATGAACTAATCAAGCATTTTCATTCATAAAAGTGACATTTGATGAAATGGAACTGCTGATGATGATCAGAACGGAACTCTTCAACGACGCGTAGTTCACGTCTGGCGATTTGTTCTCTTAGTTTCGTTTGTCAAGCAAGCAAGGTTTTTCCATGATTCCATGAGGAATTGAGGGTACTTAGTCCTCTACCATTATAAACATACTTATAGCCATTTTTATTTTATTGTATGGAATCTAAGAGTGTACCATCTAAGTATAATAATCTTTCACCGGCCTCCCACATTGAAGTCGTTTTTTTTTTTCTTAAAAATTATTTGGTATGAATTATTAAGAAAAATAGTGTTAACATAGATGAGAATACCTTGAGGGCCGTCCTTTTTGGAGTGGAGCTGCGGCGCGGCCATCAGCACGGACGGCGGCACCGCCTTGGGCGGCGGCGGCACCAGCGGCCGCAGCAGGCGCGGCGGCGCGCCCGGCGGCGGGCCCGGCGGCCGCAGCATGCGCAGCCCCGGCGGGCCTCCGGGCGGCCCGGGCGGGACCGGCGGGCCCACGCTAGGCACGCCGGGCACCCCGGGCGGCGGGCCCGGCGCGCGCGCCGGCAGCCGCAGGGGCGGCGGCCCGAGCGGCACGCGCAGCGGCGGCGGCCGGAGCCCTGTAACACCGCCATACATTTTTAGTTCCAGGTAGTCGTCCGTGAGTTGGTGGAACGTTGTAACAAGCTGATGTATGTAGCTAAGTTTCAGAGACGTAGTGTGTGACGAGTTGACGACACAGAAAGAAATCAAAAATAATTATGCATATCTATTATCACCAAACCTCGCTACAAAACCTTTGCATCGATATGCACCCAGAAATATTTCCTACTAAATTGCGAGCCTAAAGAAGAAATAGGAAGTCCTATATTCACTCGCACCTGCAATATTACGTTATATCATAAGTTTACGTTTGCCTACCTGTATACAAAACGTCGCCTGGTAATAAGAGCGACATCTTGACGCCTGGAGACTTCAGGATGTACTCCGACGGCCAGGCCGCGTGCATTGTTTGTGTAAGATTGTCCCCCAATATTAGTGGCGGGGAAGAGAAGGCTCTCACTCTAGCATGATTCCGGCAACGGTCGCCACTAGAACGTTTTACTGTTATACAAAGCGGCGTGAGAGGTGTCGGCATCTACCTCATCGCTACGCCCAAAAGTTCCAACATCAACTCCAGGGCCATAGTGGCATGCGTCGGCAGGAGCATTTTTTATCCCTGTTAGTCCTATCTATCGCAATGAAGGTTTCATACATAAAGACAACACGTATGAATAGAATAGAAATACATTTATTCGTAGCACATCACACAAATATATACAAACGGAGTAATAGTATGGATACCTGGTGGCATGAGTGGTGGCGGCATTTGCCTCATCTCAACGCCAGGGGGCTCCAGTATAAACTCCGGGGGCATGACCGCTTGCGGAGGCGGCATGGGATTTTCGTTGTCACTGTCAGAGTCACTATCTCGATGACCACCGGAGCGCTTCAGTGCTGTTAACCTACGAAAAAAACAATCTAGTGAGTCAAATGGGAAAGATAAGAGTAATGCTAAATATATTTCAGGCCTTAGCTTGCACAATGTGATTCCAAGTTGAGATTCGCACGACTCACCAAGTCTCGCTTCTACTTTGCTTGTTAGAAATGAGTAAAACTAAATAGAAAATGTTCTAGAGCAGAATTTGTCAAAAAACTAAGAGTCCCCCATCCAGTGGTGGGGCATAAGAGAATGTTATTAGGGTTGGGCCCTGAAAATTAGTCTTTCATCCACGGAATATAAAAACCAGAGGAATTGTCATCCTAGCGATTATACTAGAGAACGGCTGTCGCCACACGCAAACAACCATACTTAAATCACAACACTCACACACTATAAAAGAACTATTCTCATTGATTAAAATGTACCGTGGCAGACTACTATTTACGGTCTAAATTAGAGTGCAAAGAGAATATTTCTTACGTCCGTGTGATTCTTTGCTGCTCGTGCTGTAGCAGACGTGTTAGTTCGGCTACTTGACACCAGATCTGCCACCAGACCAGCCATCTGGTGTCGAGTAGCCGAGGCGGTCAATTCAAACCAAAAGGTCGTATGAGATTTCAAATTTCAAAATAGGTAGCATTTTAACTGACTTCGATAAAATAGGACTAGGAAGGAAGTTCCCGATGCAGCACATGTGAGGATAAAAGTAAGAAAATGTAATTATAAAAGAAAATAGAATTAAAAAAGAAGTATGGAAAGGAAACTTCGCCACGACTAGGACTACGACTTAGGACTCGGCCAAAACTCAGAGCGGCATCTCGCGTAATATGTGCCGAGGAAAACACTTCGGTGCACGTTTTATATACCTACCTGGCTATGCATTAAATTGTAGAACGTCATAATGTATTTCCATGGAGAAAAGGAGAGACCGTCATATATGTGTCAAAATGTTCCGAACAAATTGTGTTATACTGTTGTGGAAACCAATCCTATCTCCCCGTGGTGTTGATCCATATTTCTTTTGTATAAGCATCTTTCGGAAAACTATAATTATAATTATTAATTGGATGTTGTATTACACAATATTCAAATAATATAAAATTTGAGTTATCAATTTATAGATTATAATTATCGACATAGCTACAGCATTTGAGTAGCAACTCGGGAGCAAAATTTGACGTTCTGGATAGCAAAATAACACACATGATTATGAAGTTTAATCTCAGAGGAATAGAAGAAATATTTGCTTAATTACAGACGCAAATTGTGTCTTCGAAATTAATAATGTAATTATTTGTCGTATACTCTAAAATGATATTTACGGATGATAGGAAATCTCTCCATGGGACATATTTTTTTATATTACTGTAGTTTCTACAGCTTTTCACGGCACAATAAGGCATTATAGTAATAAAAACAGATTTATTTTACTTATTTACTCATGTCAAACGCCGCTTGCAGTTGCAAAGTGACTGATAATAATCTGTGTAACAAGTAAGCTAATGTTAGCTCATGTTTGGCGACACGGGAACGCCCACTCACCACTTCCACTGATTTTTATATTCCGCGCTTTCATCAATGAATGCCACTTCTTTCCTGCATGACAGCACAGAAGTGAGTGTAAAGTTTTTGTTACATAAATCACGGTCCTGCCAACACTGTGAGTCTGTTTTAATGAATTTACTGCAGGTATTTATACATAGTTATACTATACAAACTCAGACCTGGCATTCAAATCGGCCGCTCTATCCCTTTCCCTCTTCCTGTGCACCTCTTCCATCTCCTTCATGAAGTCATCAATGTTCTGTCCGGAAAGTGCTAACATCCTTTGCTGCAGTGATGTGGGTTTAGGAGTTGCGTTGTTGGCCGCCTCACCATCTTCTTCCATCGGTTCTCCGTTGCCTTCGAATTCCTCGGGTTCTGGCATGATGGGCAGGCTTGTGGGCATTGGGATACATTTCTGTGGAACACGAAAGATAAGTGAAGAAACAACTCACGTAACCACCGTGATAATCCGTCAGTGTTTTGTTAAAGCGTTGACTTAGATTGAAGTAAATGATTATAACAAAAGTTACTTAAAGTATAATTAAAATCTCACACTTCACTAATTCAAAACTTCACTGGTCCCAATCACGAAAAATTAGAGACTAGCTTATTGTTATCCCTATTTAAAAATCCCAGCTAATTCAAAAGGAATCCACGAGTATACCTCTCCAGGCGGGCCTTCATCAGGCAAGTCCGAGAACCGAAGGCTTTTCTTCTCCTTGCCCACATGATCAGATTTGTCCGCTTCAAGCAGCAGCTGGGCGTAATCTGGAGGTGGGCCGGGCGGCACGCCGGGAGCTTCGGCGCCTGCTGGTCTCTCCTGCAACGGATTTACGACTATATGACAATGGAATAAGATTGAAATCTCTTTTATAATATTGTAAATGGATCTATTAGAAATTTCACTATTAACTATTTGTACAGCTGTGGATACGGAATCCTACACGACCTGGTAGGTATGATGGCGATGGCTGGTATTTCAAGCGCTTTTCCACTTTATAAAATAAATATATAATGGACAATCTTACAAAAATTGAAGTAGTCCCAAACTAAGCAGAGCTTGTACTATTGGTATTAGGCGACAATATACATATACGGGGCACACCCTGTACCCATATACAGGCCACAGCCTGTAATAGGAGAAAAAAATTAAGCGGTACACTATTAAGCTCTCCAGCAATTCTTTTCAAATGGTTTTAATTGAAAAAAAAGTTAGACATGGAACAATTTTTTTCGCAAATAAATATAAATAAATAAATAAAATAATAAATATTAGGGGGACAATTTTTTTCACAAATCGAACTAGTTCCGTAGTAAGTAGTAAATATAGTTTATATGTACTTTTTTACTCTACTTGAGCTATATTAATAACTATTTATTTAAAAAACACTAAAAAATGACCAAAAAAAATCCCAAAAATATCCTTTTAAACCAAAAATGCAAAAATGCGATTATGTTATGAGTCATAACTAGATGCTACCTCGATATCAGCAGTGACTGCCGCGCTATATTCTCGTGGTGCCAAGATCTATTACTTGGAGGTCATATAACATAACTTTAAATCAAAATTTCTCCCAAGTGAAAAAAGATATTTTTTTGGACACAAGAGGTTACTACAGATGCTCTAAGGAAGCAGCCTTTAATTTTTTTGCTGCTATTACAGGCCACACCCTGTATAGACAAATAAATTATTAAATACAGAAAACATTCATAACTCAGGTACAAATATTCGCGTTCATCACACTAAATAACTTAATTAAAATAACTAAGATAAATAAATACTAAAGGACTTCTAACTAACGAACTAGTCAAATAGTTCAATATCGCTTGTGGTATGGGTACTAGACAATGATATATTGAATAGATATATACTTAAATACATAGAAAACATCTAAGTCTAAGGAACAGATGTTATTGCTCACCACATAAACAAATGTAAGGGCATTCAAACTCGGGACACCTCCAGCCACTACCAACTAGGCTAAACAGGCTAACTAGCTTAATAAATAAAGGGGTGTTTTCATACTCACTTTGTAGACTGAATCCTTTTTGAGGATAGGTTTCATGGGCGCGCTGGGAGGTGCAATATCCATCGGCATCGGGATTTGGGACGCCATGCTTCCATATACATAGTTCTCAGGCATCTGTAAATTAATACATCATGATAATAAGTAAATCCCAGATTACGGTCTTCGAATCAGTATACTTAAGGGCAGTGGGTGGGGCACATTGCATCGAGAACTGATGTCCGTTGAGGCGGAAAGATTCTCGAGTGGCGACCACGTACCGGAACGCGCAGCGTGGGTAGGCCCCCACAAGATGGACTGATGAACTGGTAAAGGTCGCGGGAGAGGATGCGGGTGTCGCAGGACTGCTCATTATAGCTCTGTTTGGGAGCGGCATTTACCCCTCATGAAATTGGGTCTGGCAGTGGACGTCTTTCGGCTGATATGGTGATGGTGGTGGTTGAGAGCGGCCTATGTCCAGCAGAGGACGCCCTTCGGCTGATATGATGATGATGATGAAGATTATTATTGAAAACCATTAACATGATTAGTGATAACAAATTCCACTGGTACTACCCTGCCATCTAGGAAAACATACAAGTACTCAGTTTTTTGTTACTTACTTGCAGTGTGGGTAGAGGTATATCATCCACTTGCACAGACTGTGCTAGTTTGACGGACTCATAATAGGAAATTAGATGGGCTCGCCTTTTCTCATATTCCATTTCTTGTCGCTTCAGCTCAACCCATTTTTCTGGATCATCTTTGTCCTGCAAAATTATATTAATAAATTTGGTCTAGTATTTATATTAGTCTTGTACAAAATACACTTAAAACTACTCAATAAACTGATACAATTTTACTAGACCATATTTCTTTTTGATCTTGTTAGACAAACCAAATATTCTCCCATACCACCTCATTAAAAATACAACAAAATAGTAGGCACTATAAATATGCACTAAGCAATGACAAAAAAGCCCTGTTTTTGGTACATTGCTCACTAATATTGTTTAATAAGAATATCTACTTCAAAGAAATTGTAATGATTAAAATATGCACATTGTCACTTTGCATACATACTATTTACATAAATTAAATATAAATATTGGGGGTCAATCTTACACAAACCGACCTAGTCCCAAACTAAGCAAAGCTTCTATGGGTACTAGACGATGACATACATACTTATATAGGTAAATACATACTTAAATACATCCAGGACCACGAAAGCATCCAAGACCCAGGATTTGTCCATGCTAAATGCACAAATAATGCCCTGGCTGGGATTCGAACCTGGGACCTCTAGCTTCAGAGGCAGTGTCACTACCAACTAAGCTAAACAGGCCGGCTATTAATGTTTAAAGAATATTTCAATAAAGTGATATCATAATATCACAAATTTACAGATGTGTTTATATCCAGGGAAAATACCGTAACTATACAACACGGCTCATGCAGCATAACTATACCCCAAAGAAGTTAAACAGATTAAAATAGTAATTATACCCTGGTGGAAACCTCTACTTACATACATCTTAAGCACTCTATCAAATGTTTCTCGTAGTTTTTTTCTTTTCTCTTTGAGTACTTTTTCATTTAACGGTGATGGTTGCAACACATTGTATTCTGTAACAGGAAAACATTAGTGAGACATATAAATTTTAAATATCTTTCATCAGCAGTTATCTGCGGGACACTGGCCTCCTCTAACAGAGGAAATAAGCCTAGTGATGTGCTAAAGTAATTTGTTTAGTGAAGGATTTTGTGTGGTCATGTATGCCAGATATTGCAGGTTCAAATCCTGCTAGGGGGCACAACTTTTTTCTATTTTTCCTTTTAATTTGAAATCTTCCTAGGAATAATCAATATGAATCACCATATCTATAGTGATATTCACGGTTATCCTTGCATGATTTCAGACCTACAAATAAGCATAGTAGGCTGGAGACTAGGGTGGCAGATTTAATTGAATTGTCATTCAGTAGACACATAACATTTGGACATCCTACAGGCAGCAAATGTGTAAAACTGCCACTAAAACTTACCCCATGAGAGCTGGCAGCATTCTATTCTTATTCAAGTTGTCTATCTTAATTCCCTCATTAGATTAATGAGGCACTTGCACAGATTAAAATCTTGAACTCCCTTTATTGACATTGAGACTAAATCTTAGGTATGCATTAAAAGTAAAAAATAGGTGGATTATTCTTCAAATTAGGCATATTACATGCACCTATGAACGTCAATAAACTACCACCGGTTCGGAAAAATATACCTCTGCCACGAGAAGAACCGGCGTAAGAAACTCGGCATTATAAGAGATGCAAACACAGCTCACCCATTTCATCGATTTTCTGTAATTCTTCTAGTATCTGAGTTGGATCTTTCATCTTCAATACCGCAGCTCTTACCATTTGCCTCTGCCGTTTATTTTTCTTCAACTCTTTTTTCCTTGCCTCTTTCCCTAAAATTAAAGTATACGTTTGGATTAGCAGCAGCCGTTTAAAGAAATACGATAAATTATTAAATTTTGTACACTCACTTGCTTGATCCGTTGGATTCATGTATTTACCACTCTTTGTGGTATTTATGGATCGGCGTCCCATTTTTGCAATTTGTATCTAAGAACTTAGCCAAATATCTTATACACAATTAAATATTCCTACTATTTATTAAGTATATCCTAAATTAATCTAGATAGCTCGTAAACATCACACTCTCGCAAGGAAATGCCTTTTTTGACAGCACAAGCACAGACTACTAAAAAGGATACTTTTGACAGCAAGTTGAGTACCATAGATTAAGCCAAACTGCTAACTAATGCAATGTAACCACAATTTAACCGTCAAACTAGCATCACAAAATAAATGAAATGATCCCGTTAACCAACATAACCAGAACATATAGTATACAACTAGCGACCCGCCCGGCTTCGTACGGGTCTATGCATTTTAAATCTGTGATATCTTCGAAAATATTCATTTAAATTACATGCTCTACAGGGCCATCTAGATCTATATTAAATGTATAATGTCTTAAAAGTACTTAACTGAATAAGAATGAATGCTGTATTGCTTAAAATAGGTTCGTAAATAAGCCATTATTTCTCGTAAAAAGTAAAGGAATTTTTTTTTATTGTGGGTTATCCCTAAGAGATATACCATCGTGGACTTTTATAGTATAAAATACTGTAGTACATTATTATATATCTATCTCGTAGGGTTCAGCCAGCGTTTGCAATGTAAGCTCAAAAAATGTGTATATTTACGACATCACATTAAAAACCTCTAAAATTATCAGTGTTTCTCAATTATATTATGCATGCATTACCTATACATATAAACTTTTCTCTTGAATCACTCTATGTATTAAAAAACCGCATCAAAATCCGCTACGTAGTTTTAAAGATCGAAGCATACATATGGACAGACAGACAGCGGGAAGCGACTTCGTTTTTTACTATGTAGTGATGATACACTATAATAAGACCAAGTTCTTTCAAAACCTTGCCAAATAAAATGAAGTCTATCTTGACCTGAACTGACATTCTACAAATGACATCTATTGAAATGCAAACGAACAAGGTTAATCACCTGTGTGAAGTGAATGCTCGATAGTTGCATCACGGCAGCGACAGGTCGCGCCAGCAGAGGGCTGTTGAAAGAAAAGATGATTGGAGAACAAAAGATGGACGAGTTCTCTGTCATTGATCGGAGTACAAGAGATGGACGAGTTTTTTTGTCATTGATGAAAAAGTCTTGGAGAGATGATGAAGTCTTCTGGCGGATAATTGGAGTTGGTATGACGGTACGATACCTGAGAATCGAAATCAGTAGTTCGTTGCATTTGACATTTGTAACAATGTTGAAATAAAAAGAAAAATTTGTAAAATGAGCATAGTGTTTTTTAAATACCTGACAGGTTCCCTGGACATGAACCTTCCCGGATGGAATACGCCCGTGATCTGATATAGGTATATATTGTTATCATGGAAACGAGTGCGAGAGGGACACACTAAGACAAAGTGAGTCTCTTTCGGGCTCGTTTTCCAGCTTAATTCATTTAAAAACAATGTTGTGTCAAACATCAGTTTTTCAAGCTAACCGGTCGTCAAATTTCTTTTACGGGCAGGCAACGATATCATGCCGTGCTTATATGTACTCGTATGAGCAAGCCACAGACTAGTAAGGGTTAATAAATAAACGGAACAGTGTGTAGCTAATCGAAAATTCATCTGGAAACGCGTAATAACCATTGTTTGGACAACAAATGGAAGATAGTGAAGTGCGTCGTATGTGGCATGCCATGCAAGTTCTCATTTTGCAAAATGTACGAGTGTTGTGGTTGTAAAACGTAGAACTCTGTGCAAGGACGAAGATATGTCGTTTTCCCGGATATGAAATGAGATACATTAAAAAATAAATCTGTTGATAAGTCAATTGTTTGTTTAATTTCATATAATACGGCACAACATAGTTCACGGTATTTCAATTGAACACCAGTTTCATTTTACATCGGACGTTGGTGTTCAATTGGAAATACCGTTGAAATGAGATATATATATATATATATATATATATATATATATATATATATATATATTCAAACCATATCGATATCGTACATATGACCTCTATAATGATTGTCAACTCTTTAGTATGCGAAAATTATATGTTGTAGCCGTAATTTTGAGACTTCATAAAAATTTACCTTACAAAACTGTCGCTGTGAATCGAAGAAGAGCTCGTGCTGTTGCTCCTGTACCCCTTACCAAATCTGCATTTGCCGCTAGACAATTTGAAGCACAAGCTGCACACTTGTATAACTTAATAAACAAAAAGATCAATATATACGCATTAAAATACTACCACTGTAAAGAGACTCTTAATGGTTGGTTAGCTGGACTGAAGTATGATGAAGTAGAAGATCTGTTACCTGTAAGAAGATAATGATGGAAACACATGTAAGAAACAAAAATATCTACACTGTTTTCTCAGCTGAACCTGTATAATAAAAATAATAAACTAATTATTATTATGAATATATTACTTATAAACTATAATATAAGTTATAACTTGTAAATGTAAGTAGTTATTATACAATAAAAATATTACACACACGCGCACACACAAACACACACACACACACACACACACTATCACGCGCGCATGCGCACACACACAAACAAATCAGTAATGTAGTCAAGTAGTTAATTTATTTTAAATAATTAAATAAATAATATGATAACTAGTGGAAAAATAAAAACAAACTGTAATTACCACCTCAGGAAGAGCGAGTCCTCCTGACACAGGTGTGTACATACCTACTAGGAGGGCTCAACATTTTGTAATTATTGTTAAGTTGATTCCATGAATAAATTATTATTATTATTATTATTATTATATATATATTATCGTTGGATGTTCACAGTAAGTTCCATTGCCACAGTGTTATTAAATAATTAAAAAAAATAAACGTCAAAAATCTACCAGCGGGTACAGATTAAATATGGTTGCTTACGGTCTATATTTTTGGTTCGTGAGTTGGCGGTCTGAACCCTTACTAGTCTGTGACTCATAATCATAACCATTTATTCGTTGCAACCATGGTGTTTACAAGATGTTCTTAATCTAACCAGTACGAACATGGACCCTACTAGGGCGTAGCAACATGAGTAACTTAAACCTAAATATAAAATAAAAGCACATAATAAACACAAAAACATTATCGACCTACTTTAAATAAAATAAAAAAACAACATGTACATTAAAATTATATTTTTTCATCTTAATTAGATTAACGAAAATCTAAGGTGCAATTTGACATCTAATGTTCCATGAACTCTTGTAAAGAATATGGGCATTTTGTAATAAGGTAATTCTTAAGTTTATTTACAAAGAGGTTGTATTTTAATTCTTTTTTAATATATTGGGGAATTTTATTATATATTGTAATAGACATAGCATAGGGCCCTTTATTAAACATTCGTAAGTTGCTGGGAATTGCTTGTAATATTTTATTGCGGTGACGTAAGTTGTGTGCATGCGGTTTGGGGTTTTCAGGTTTTTATTTTTTACTCTGTGATATAGACCGTGAGCAACCATATTTAATCTGTACCCGCTAGTAGATTTAAGACGTTTATTTTTTTTATTATTTAATGACACCGTGGCAATGGAACTTACTGTGAACATCCAACGATAAATATATATATAGCTCATTTAAATTTAACTTTGTGTAGAAGCTCACGGCGTTTTCAATTGAACACCAACGTCCAATGTAAAATGAAATTGGTGTTCAATTGAAATACCGGGAACTATGTTGAGCCGTATCTTAGTTAAATGAAATTAAACAAACATTTTACTTATCAGTAGATTTATTTTTTAATGTATCTCATCTCATATCCGGGAAATCGATATATCTTCGTCCTTTCACAGAGTTCTACTTTTTACAACCACAACACATGTACATTTTGCAAAATGAGAACTTGCATGCCATGCCACAATCAGCCACATACGCCGCACTGCACTATCTTCCATTTGTTGTCCATACAATGGTTATTACGCGCTTCCAGATGAATTTTCGATTAGCTACACACTGTTTCGTTTGTTTACTACATAGTAAACTATCAATACTACAATTTAAATAACAATATTTGCAAAAGTGAAAAAAAATGTTCAGAGACGACTAGACGAAATTCCGAGGAGACGCCATTTTATTTTTATTTGTCACTTTATTTTGACGTTTTCGTCCAATGGCACTGCCATTATGGCAGTCAAGTCAAGGCAGAAGCCAAAGCTCGGTCAGTCGTCAAAATCTTTTTGACACAATATGGCGGCTATCATACACGTTTCGTTCTACGTAGATAAACAGCCGTGGAGCAAGCTCAAACTCTATGCTGTCACATTCGTTGCTGTCCCTTAAAGGTTAGTTTGGAATTCATATTCACTGAAGAGTAGCTGGGAAAGTCATTTTATTTGTCTTTCATTATTTATTTCCCCAGCTAAATGGATGAAGGAATGCTCATTGCTCATGTATTCAACTTTCTCTGACACGATGACTATCTACTGGAAAACTGTATTCTTAAAGGCCACTCCTTTAACCTTATTCTTCTCTAGGTACCATGTCCTCTACGGATGTCGGCTACCACTGTCCAGAACTCTTCTCTTTTTGCACTCTTTCTGTCCAGCGAGGCAGCGTCCTTTAAGCTTAAGTAGATTTTTTTATTTACTCACATCATATTAAAAATACCATTTTTGTCTGGTCATGAATTAAACTTCCCCTAACGTGGTGTCAATAGAAAATGATCCTATTTTAACGCGTATATAACATATGCTAGAAAACAGTGTATGACAAAAAGTTCAAAAGATTCTACTGATTTCATCTTGATACACCATTGACAGTCCTTTCCGAGAAATTATGATGTTGGCAGCACCAAATTATTCCTCTACTTCCTGTTTTTATTTATAGATGAGCAGCCTCATTCAGATATTTTGCATATCTGTGGTTTAGAATGTTTGAGGCAAGTGATTAAATGTTGCATCTTATTTAAAATTTTAAAGCGAAAGTAGTTTTGAATAAATACGATATGTTAAGTACCTAAAATTTTCAAAAAAGATTGACTAGTTATTTCTAGTTAAATTAAAACCATAAAAAAATATTATTTCATCTCATAGACCTCAAAAATATACATGGCCTAGCGGCGCCCGCGTACCGCGTGTGGTGTGCGAGGTTAAGCAATGTCGGGTGGGGTCAGCCCTTGGATGGGTGACCGCTTTGAGTGGTTACTAACTGAGCGCTCCCGTGCTTTGGAAGGCACGCTAAGCCGTTGATCCCAGCAGCTGTCTATAGATAGCAGTCGTTGAGCCAAGTTATAGGTAGAGATCTTCGGGAGGCTTGATAACTTCTAACAACAGTCAAGTTGCCCACTCCAGCCTAATGCCAATAAGGTTACCCCTTGGGTTGGAAGGTCAGATGGCAGTCGCTTTCGTAAAAACTAGTGTCTACGCCAATGCTTGGGAAGGTTCATTATTGACTAAGCCTGGTGCGGGTTTCATCTCTGATGTGTATGTGACGAAGCCAAGTGCTGATATACCTATTGCTGTACCAACTACCAACGTAGGCGTTGCGGATTTGAATTTGAGACCTTTTACATATACGATTAAAAAAATAAATCTTTTGCCAAAGGTTTATAGTCACTGTAACAGCAACTGAAAGATCAGAGCCGACCAAAGGACCTCCACGCCAGGAGAGAATGAAAAACCCCGGATTGACTCTCTCAGGTCCCCTTGTAACTTTTTGTAGAGGTTTTTTCCCTCGCAGCCACCACCCGGCCCCGGCCTGACGGTGACAGCCCCCGCTCCCGACTATAGCGGCCCTCTGCCGAAGTTTACGGGTCCGTAATTCTTTAAACAGGCATACGGCATGGCCTGTCCGTCTCGCCGCACCTCGGGAGTCTTGCGACTCCCTGATGCGGAACCCCCCATCCCACCCATTGGTCGCATCTGGAGTATCCTCCGCTAAACAGAGGAACACCCAGAGCGACCTCGTCTCCGGGTTATTGGTAGCACTGGTAAGCGATTCCTCCGAAGATGAATCACTTACCGTTGCCTCCAGGGCGCACCGGCCAGAACCCTTCCCCTTCTCCCAGACCCGCGAGGGTCCAGAGGAACTGGAAGAGCCCAGACACGCGTGGAGGTTACCCGACTAGCGCCCCACCACATGTACCACCCTGACTTATCCCACGTAACAGTAAACGTTACAATTTGTTACCAAAGATTATTTTAATAAGTAAGTAAGTAAGTAAGCGTTTATTTGTAAACAAGGTAGTTACAGTGGTCGTCGTCATTAGAATTCTCAGCTATTTCGATCGAGTTTCCCGCTGAGAAAGCTAGTAGCTAGTAGGCTGAAGGTGGCTGAAGCCTAGGGTGGCAGATTTTAAGGGCTGCAAAGTCGATTTTATACCTAACATGTTAGAATACGAGTATATTAATGGTATCAAATATAGAGTACGGTAGAGGCGATAGCATAAATTTGGGTAGCTTACGGGCGGTTAATGTATAAATCCGCCACCTTCGATATACAAATGTTCTCTGTGCTGTCTATA
Organism: Notocelia uddmanniana; assembly: GCA_905163555.1. NCBI lineage: Eukaryota > Metazoa > Arthropoda > Insecta > Lepidoptera > Tortricidae > Notocelia > Notocelia uddmanniana. The sequence continues at coordinate 10,073,525 of LR991064.1, forward strand.
AGCCGTTTGTAGTCGGTAAAATAGAAAAGAAAAAAATCACGCGGTCGATCACCCAACACGGTATGGTGTGACCACTGGTGTGACGGTGTGATCAAGTAACTATACTCGTAACCTCACGGCCAGGGCTTCGTATATTCGATTTTATTGTTGCATTTGTAGAGTTTACTATACGAATAGTAAACTCTACAGTTCACACTTATTATTGTCATTGACAAAGAGGTTTCCTTTGTTGGAAAACGACACATTTTAGTGTTTCTATCGGGTTTATTTTGTTTCGGCAAAATACATTTCTTGCAACACCTAGAAGTTTCCGTTCCTCCAATTCCTTATACAAGGTTTTTTTAATGCACTCTAAGTGGACGATTCACATCAAACGGCCGGAGTCGGCGCGCACCCCCACCACCCTCCATACTGAAGTTAGATTTGATATTTGAATCGGTTGCGACCACTCTACACTCTATACATGTAACCGGACGATGAAAAGGCGTGTGAATAGGCCTTTTAAATTGATATTGAGGTTTGTAGGAAAATGTTCCATTTAAGTCAACCGTTTGTGAAATATTTAGCTGTCAAGGTTGTAAAAAGTGTCCACCCCCACCCCTCTAATTTCCAATCAACGTCGTTTAAAATTCTGAAAAAATCAGTTGTACGTACGTTTCAGCGTTTTTGGTTTCAACAAGACAAGTCAAACAGATTGTAATGTAAGTTATCGCTGAAAACTGCCTCGACCAAGCAAAAGGATCGGATTCAGCCGTATTAATTCACCGTGCAGAATAGTGGTTTTAATTAAAACTATAGTACTTAGTAGTAGGTTCAGAACCCTTCATTGTGCGAGGTCCGACACGCACTTGGCCAGTTTTTTTTCTGAAACCGTTAGCTTTTCTTTCACACATACAGGCCTGTATAGGTAAGAAATAAGTTTTTGGTCAATAGGTTTTATTGCCGATTGCACTTTTTTCCACAATCATAAACTACTTATTGAGTCGGTTTGAATGAGCCCAAACACGATGGGTTTATCTTGTGTATTTTAGGAATTGCTATGACCACCTTCATCAGATCAGCTCTATGTCACAATAATATTGCATTGTCATCCGATTTATACATGCATGCAAAATTTCAGCTCAATCGGAAACCGGGAAGTGGATCAAAAACTTTCAAGATTTAATTACAAACAGACAACGGGACAGGCAAGTAAAAAGGACCTGTTGATGTAGTTGTGACGTGTTCGAATAGACATTACATATTAAAAACCGGCCAAGAGCGTGTCGGGCCACGCTCAGTGTAGGGTTCCGTAGTTTTCCGTCTGTCACATTAAGTACAGAAACACACGTCATTTCATTGCGATTTGGTAGAAATGACAGGTGCAATAAACACCTGTTTATACGGTAAAATTACAAACTTAGTTCAGAAATTATTTTTGTAATTTTTTCAAAAACTATTCAACCTATCAAGTTCAAAATAATTTTCCTACAAAGTTTTTATAAAGTTCTACTTTTGAGATTTTTTTCATATTTTTATAACTTATGGTTCAAAAGTTAGATGGGGGGGGGGGACACATTTTTTTTTACTTCTGGAGCGATTATTTCCGAAAATATTAACATTATCAAAAAATGATTTTAGTAAATTTATTTTTAAATACCTATCTAACAATATATCACACGTTAGGGTTAAAATAAAAAAAAAAAACACTCCCCACTTTACGTATAGGGGAGGTACCCTAATAAAATATTTTTTTCCACTTTTTATTTTACCACTTTGTCGGCGTAATTGATATACATATTAGTACCAAATTTCAGCTTTCTAGTGCTAACGGTCACTGAGATTATCCGCGGACGGACGGACGGACAGACGGACGGACAGACGGACGGACAGACATGGCGAAACTATAAGGGTTCCTAGTTGACTACGGAACCCTAAAAATGAGTACTTAACACAAACAAAACAAATGTTTATTCAAACACGTCGAAACTGCATACAACAGGTCCTTTTCTTAGTTTTTTAACCGACTTCAAAATTTCAAAAGAGGAGGTTATCAATTCGGTTGTGTTTTTTTTTTTTTTTTTTTTTTTGTTACTCCATAACTCCGTCATTTCTTAACCGATTTGGAAAATTCTTTTTTTGATTGTAAGTATATATATCCAAGTTGGTCCCGTTTTTGTCAAAACGCAGTTCTGATGATGGGATCCATGAGGAATTGAGGGAACTCCTCAAATCTTTAAGCCAAACATATAGTGAATTTTGTGTTTTTATCAACAAGTCAAGCATTTTCATCCAAAAATGTGACATTGGATGAAGTGGAACTGCTGATGATGATCAGAACAGAACTCTTCAACGACGAAAAGTTCACGTTTGGCGATTTGTCCTCCTAGCTGTGTTTGTTAAGCAATTTCTATTTTCACGATTAATTTTTGTCATGCTTGATTTCTGATGATGGGATCCATGAGGAATTGAGGGAACTCCTCAAATCTTAAAGGCAAACATATAGTGATTTTTGTGTTTTTATCAACAAATCGAGCATTATCATACAAAAATGTGACATTTGATGAAGTGGAACTGCTGATGATGATCAGAACAGAACTCTTCAACGACAAAAAGTTCACGTTTGGCGATTTGTCCTTCTAGCTGTGTTTGTTAAGCAAGTTCTATTTTCACGATTGATTTTTGTCATGCTCGAGTTCTGATGACGGGATCCATTAGGAATCGAGGGAACTCCTCAAATGTGAAAGGCACACAAATAGTGATTTTAGTATTTTCATGAACTAATCAAGCATTTTCATTCATAAAAGTGACATCTGATGAAGTGGAACTGCTGATGATGATCAGAACGGAACTCTTCAACGACGCGTAGTTCACGTTTGGCGATTTGTTCTCTTCGTTTTGTTTGTCAAGCAAGCAAGGTTTTTTCATGATTCCATAAGGAATTGAGGGTACTTAGACTTCTACCATTATAAACATACATTATAGCCATTTTTATTTTATTGTATATCTATCTAAGAGTGCACCATCTAAGTATAATAATCTTTTACCGGCCTCCCCCATTGAAGTCGGTTTTTTTTTTCTTAAAAATTATTAGTTACCTACTTATACCGCAGATCAATATAATAGCTGATAATCAGTGATCGTAACTTTTATAGCATTTTCGGTCCAGCGTAGCGCTGTTATTAACGGAATTGGGATAAATGATTTAAATTCTTATGATTCATTAGCGTTAGTAACGTCATAATTAATCTTAATTAACCGTTTAAATTATATTTGTCTATACCAACTCCGTTAACAACACCATTACGTTACGCTGCACCGAAAATGCTACAAAAGTTACGATCACTGCTGATAATAGTTCTTCGAACCTATACGGCAGGTATAATACAGGTAAATTACTGACAAATGTTCTCATTTATTGGATATTCTACTATAACTAGTTACCCGCGCGGCTTCGCCGCGTCGACGTACTACGAAGAATGCAAGCGAAGCCACGGGATACAATATGCGTATTCGGAAGGTCGATTACAAAGTGGATTTAAAAACATTCGTGCTTGATCATCACGGCTAGTCGTCAAATTTACAGTAAATGTAAGCCTTATTTCAAGAAATAAGATCTACCTACTAACTATGAGAATTTCTATGAAAAATATGCATCTTAGCAACTTCAGTCAATTTGGCCATCTGATAATGATCAGATAATTTTAGTGTTTTGAATGTGTGTGCGTTGATTCATCATCATCATCAGCCCACAGTCGTCCACTGCTGGACATAGGCCTTCCCCAATTCGCGCCACCACACCCGGTCCCCAGCTCTCCGCATCCAACCGCTTCCCGCCACCCTCTTTAGGTCGTCGGGGCACCTGGCGGGAGGTCGTCCCACAGGGCGAGTCGTTCGCTGTTGTGCGTTGATTGTTTCAGTGTAATGGTGCGTAGTAACAGGAAAATATTTTGTATGTGTGGTTTTTTATGTGTGTTACCTCCCCCAATTTACAAAATATTTTGTTCGGTAATGTGCGGTGATGGCGTCTCTTGTCTAAATAAGGCTCTACTAAGGTACGCAAACTTTGAGTACCTGGGGTACTATAAGACGTCTAATAATAATACCGTTAGCGAGCGATATGATCATATCATATAGTTACTAAATTGAATAAGAGCGACTATGAGGGATATATCATTTGTTGTCTTTGTCATAGTTCCGCAATTAAGAATGTTCTGTGATATGACTCCTATCCTACCCTCCCTTAGAGTCTCCCCGAGAAATTTTCAAATAATAATACCACTACCGAGGTCATGTACTAAATGGAATAAGAGCGACAGAGAGAGATACATCATTTGTAGTCTTTGTCATAGTTCCACTTTTTTATTTGCCTCATTATCATGTCCACGTCATACCCGCCCAAAGAGGTTGTTTATGATAAGGCGCCAGCCGTTTAAGACAAATTCTCAATTTAGGTGGGTAAGAGCTTTTCCGTCCCGCTTGGTGGAACTTGTACTCGTATAGGATCTCTTTAGAAATACTCTAAGTATCCTCATAACCTATTCTATCTAATCGAGAAAAAAACAATGCATGCGACATTGGCAATATTGGTATTAACATTTGATGCCAGAACCACACAATGGGCCAACGTATAGGTCGCAGTTATGCATTAAAGGATGAAAGGCCATCGCTTTCCATCAGGTGAGACTAAGGCCAATCGCCAGTCAGTCAATCATAAAAAACATATTTGCATCTCGTTCCACCGCGTAACTGCGTCTTGTACGTGGCCCATCATGGCCCATCGTGTGGTTTTGGCATGACAGTTGTGAGGTCTATTTTGTCAAGTGAAGTAACTGGGTTAAAATCTTTCGTTATATCTATCTCTATAACACTTGCTTATTGGTGTGATAGAGAAGAAAATATAATGAACTTTGATCTTCGGGTGTTTCGGGTAGACCCCCTGAAAACCGGCACTGTCACTGTTGCAGGTGACACTGATACAGTATAATTTTAACTTTTTAACCGACTTCAAAATTTCAAAAGAGGAGGTTATCAATTCGGTTGTATGTTTTTTTTTTAAATGTTTGTTACTCCATAACTCCGTCATTTATTAACCGATTTGGAAAATTCTTTTGTTGATTGTAAGTATATATATCCAAGTTGGTCCCGTTTATGTCAAAACGCAGATCTAATGATGGGATCCACGAGGAATTGGGGGAACTCCTCAAATCTTTAAGGCAAATATATAGTGATTTTTGTGTTTTTATCAACAAGTCAAGCATTTGCATCCAAAAATGTGACATTGGATGAAGTGGAACTGCTGATGATGATCAGAACAGAACTCTTCAACGACGAAAAGTTCACGTTTGGCGATTTGTCCTCCTAGCTGTATTTGTTAAGCAAGTTCTATTTTCACGATTAATTATTGTCATGCTTGATTTCTGATGATGGGATCCATGAGGAATTGAGGGAACTCCTCAAATTTTAAAGGCAAACATATAGTGATGTTTGTGTTTTTATCAACAAATCGAGCATTATCATACAAAAATGTGACATTTGATGAAGTGGAACTGCTGATGATGATCAGAACAGAACTCTTCAACGACGAAAAGTTCACGTTTGGCGATTTGTCCTTCTAGCTGTGTTTGTTAAGCAAGTTCTTTCACGATTGATTTTTGTCATGCTCCAGTTCTGATGATGGGATCCATTAGGAATCGAGAGAACTCCTCAAATGTGAAAGGCACACAAATAGTGATTTTAGTATTTTCATTAACTAATCAAGCATTTTCATTCATAAAAGTGACATTTGATGAAGTGGAACTGCTGATGATGATCAGAACGGAACTCTTCAACGACGCGTAGTTCACGTTTGGCGATTTGTTCTCTTCGTTTGGTTTGTCAAGCAAGCAAGGTTTTTCCATGATTCCATGAGGAATTGAGGGTACTTAGTCTTCTACCATTATAAACATACTTATAGCCATTTTTATTTTATTGTATGGAATCTAAGAGTGCACCATCTAAGTATAATAATCTTTCACTGGCCTCCCCCATTGAAGTCGTTTTTTTTTTCTTAAAAATTATAATTGATCATGTTACCAATAGTGGTAATCTTATTCATCCTTTTAATGTACCTAAACCCTTTTAGAACGTGGCAGTTTAACGTGACCATTATCCCCCTTATTTTGGACATGTTTACTAAAACGTAACAAAGAGAAATATACATGTCCTCTAACTTTTCGAGTATTATTAACCTTTTCGACGCTAACAACGTACCTATATTGCGCACCAACGGTCCGAAGCCAATGACGTATATATCCGTCATGGCCTCTAATGAGATATCAACCTACATGCATTTCTATAGGGTTCAACTTTGCGTTTGACATCCTCAGACAAACATTGATGAATAGCAAATTAACCCTTTGAACGTCATACTTTATGAACGGCAGTGACACTTACACGTCAACTAAAGAACGAAGGTGATTTTGACAACGTACGTCATAACTCCCATGTTGTCGACAATTAAAGGGTTTAATTATTTTTCTGACGTGTTAATTTTGTTAAAGTACCTTAAGCCTTAACCTTTTAAGCGCACTATCAATAGAAATGCATCTAGGTTGATATCGCATTGGACGCCGTCACCTTGACGGATATACAGGGTGTCCCAAGAAGTAGTGATATACTGAAGCTGGGAGGTAGAGGACCTAGAGGGCTATCTGAATCACCCCCATGTATGTTCCGCGATTTTTAGTATTTTCAGAGTTATGAATTATTATTTTTTCACCTATCGCCGCGTACGATGAGATTTTTATTTATGGTGAGGTGAATTATTGCGGTAGATGCTTGATTTTTTTTGTGTGCTAAGCTGATAGATAGGCCAATTCAGTATGGTAACATTTACTATCGTTAGATCTTTGAATGGCATAAAAAAAAATTAAATGCCAAGAAAGATAAAATTACCCAGTACGTTCACAACTTCAAGGGCCCTTAAAAAAATATAATCACATAAAAAATAATTACCGATTGGCTTTTAAAAACTTGCTCTATCTATCAGGTAGCTACCCTGAAAATTTCATTTTATTATTAATAAGGCTTCAATCAAAAAATTTAAATCCAACTGTGGTAAGTGCAAAAATTTTATTTACATAATGATTAATGCGAGCAAAGTAAAACCAATTACAAGGTGTTTAATTACAATAAATTTTCAAAATGGCCCCCCTGTTGCTCAATGCAAAAAGTTGTCTTTTAAACGTCTGAATGCACTTCTATTATTTTTAATGGTTTCTTCTGCTACTCTCAATTTCCGGGTTAACTCGTCCAAATTGCGGCATTCTCTCGAGTAGACGAGGTCTTTGTAATATCCCCATAGAAAAAAATCTATGGGGTTTAGGTCGGGGGAACGTGGAGGCCAGGCTATAAGGCAGGCGTCACCCCGGCCGCAACGACCAATCCATCTTTCAGGGTATCTTTGATTTAAATAGTTTCTCACGTCCAAGGCAAAATGGCATGGTGCACCATCACACTGCAGTACTATGTTTCTGCGTGTCTCCAAATCCACATCTTCTAACAGCAGGGGCAGATCGACGCGTAGAAAATTTAAAAAGTGATTGCCGCCCAAGCGGTCTGGCAGCTGAAAGGGCCCGATTAACTTACCGTTAAGTATGCCAGACCAAAGGTTAACACTAAAGTGTTCTTGGAATGTCGATTCCCTTTTTAAATTCGGATTTTCAATTGCCCATGAGTGAGAATTGTGCATATTAAAAATCCCATTGCGTCTAAAGTGGGATTCATCCGTCCACAAAATTTGGTTAAAAAAAAATAGTTTTCAGCTTGTCTCCTCAGCATTTCTTGACAGAATTCAATTCGCCGATTATAATCTTCCGGTGTCAACTGTTGCACTTTTCTAATGTGAAACGGATGATATCCTACGCTCTGTAGTGTACGGTGTACCTGAAATTTAGAAAGTCCGGTACGACGTTCCATAACTCTCACACTAGTCGACGGGTCTCTTTCTACTTCTTCAACAACTGCATCTACTACATCAGGATCCGGCATACGAGGCTTGCACTGAAAGTGGCGGGAATCGAATACTTATTAATTTATTTTTAACATGTATTATACCTTTTTATAATCTCTGAAGTTTCCTTATCTCAACACACTGGCCACTTAGAAAAAAAAAGTATGGTTCGGTTTCAATTGTTTATTGAAGTCGTCGAGTCACTGCTTAAAATGGAATTGTGCCGTGAAAATTTCAGAGCTATGATTTATTATGACTTTAAAAGTGGACTAACACAAAAACAATGTGAAGAGCGGATGGTTGCTGCTTTTAATATTGAAGCTCCTTCAAAGACTACAATATACAGGTGGTATTCAGAATTTCAACGTGGCCGTGTATCCCTCACCGACGAAGTGCGTGAAGGTCGACCAAAATCGGCAGTCACGCAAGAAAACGTCGATGTTGTGCGTCGTCTGATAAATGAAGACCGACATGTGACATATCGGGAAATTCAAGAGCACCTGGGTATTGGAATGAGTCAAATACAAATTATTTTAAAAGAAGAATTAGGCGTGAAAAAGTTATTTTCCCGTTGGATACCTCACCTATTGTCTGACGAGCAGAAAATAGTCCGTGTCAATTGGTGCCGCAAAACTTTGAAAAGATTTAACAAGGGACGCTCAAATGCTGTTTTTAGCATAGTATCAGGTGACGAGTCGTGAATATACGCTTATGAGCCTGAAACTAAAAACCAATCCCGAGTATGGGTCTTCGAAGACGAGCTCAAACCCACAAAAGTTGTTCGTTCTCGCAGTACGGCTAAGAAGATGGTGGCTACGTTTATCTCTAAATCTGGTCACGTAGCTACTGTGGCTCTTGAGGATCGTAGAACAGTCAATGCTGATTGGTACACCACTATTTGTTTGCCGAACGTCTTTGCTGAACTCCGAAAAACAAACCCTAGTCGTCGCATCATCCTTCACCACGACAACGCCAGCCCACACACCGCTCGGACAACAACTGAGTACCTGGACGGTGAAAAAGTCGAAATATTGGACCACCCTCCATATAGCCCTGACTTAAGTCCCAACGACTTTTTTACATTCCCCAGAATCAAGGACAAACTGCGTGGTCAGCGGTTTCAGACGCCAGAAGAAGCAGTGGAGGCCTATAAAATAGCCATTTTGTCGACCCCTACTTCAGAGTTCAAAAAGTGCTTTATGGACTGGTTTGAACGCATGCATAAGTGCATGAAATACAAAGGAGAATATTTTGAAAAACAATAAAAATAAATAAACTCACTTATACTGCATATTTTCTTCTATTCCCGAAACTTTCAGTTTTACCCTCGTAGTGGCCATACGACCTGATTTCGTACCCGGTATGTGACCTTTCAAATACGCATTACGATAGTCAGGAAAAATTTCAGGTTGAGGCCCGCCTCTTCGTTCCACATGTTCCCGGTACAGCCTTGAAGCTTCCGCCGCATTCCCCCTAGCATAACCGTAATAGTAATGCATTTCTGCGTAATCACGTGAAGTAAACATGATCACTTACATGCAAACTCAAGTCCAGTTAAATGATGCCAACTCGTCGATTCCAGGTAATAACACTAATCCAAATCGTAATGCAAGTCAAAGTCCATATGAATAGCCAAAATGATTAGGGAAACGAACAATTAGCAGTATTAAAACACAATTTTTAAATTATTGAAAAATAACAACGATGACCAAACAACGTGAAAATTTTCTCATGCGTCAACCGTCTTTTGTTTTTTGTTCTTTTTCTATTGATGGCCAGTGCGTGATTTAGAACGAAATTTATTTAGAAAGGTTTTGCTTTGCTTGCATTAATCATTATGTAAATTAAAATTGTGCACTTACCACATTTAGATTTCAATTTTTTGATTGAAGCCTTATTAATAATAAAATGAAATTTTCAGGGTAGCTACCTGATAGATAGAGCAAGTTTTTAAAAGCCAATCGGTATTTTTTTTTTTTTTTGTGATTTTTTTTTTTAAGGGCCCTTGAATTTGTGAACATACTGGGTAATTTTATCTTTCTTGGCATTTAATTTTTTTTTTGCCATTCAAAGATCTAACGATAGTAAATGTTACCATACTGAATTGGCCTATCTATCAGCTTAGCACACAAAAAAAATCAAGTATCTACCGCAATAATTCACGTCACCATAAATAAAAATCTCATCGTACGCGGCGATAGGGGAAAAATTAAAAAAAAATTCATAACTCCGAAAATACTAAAAATCGCGGAACATACATGGGGGTGATTCTCTAGGTCCTCTACCTCCCAGTTTCAGTATATCACTACTTCTTGGGACACCCTGTATTCGTCGTTTTGTCGAATCAATGGTGCGCATATACGTCGGATACGTTATTGGCGTCGTACGAGTAAAGGTTAATTAATGCAACATTGTTTTCTCGTCGGTTTGATCTGAATCCTGCACAAATAAGTAACGTCTACTGATTGAACTTCTTTGCTTATGATCACCCTACTGGTATGGCAATAGGTGGAAGAGAGACACATTAGAAGGTTAACTGGAAGAGATCCCTTAAAGGGATAAGTTCGCCTTTGTACCGATATAACCGAATTTGTCTGTATTTCTGCCAGTGTTTTGTGTACAATAAAGTATTTACATACATACATACATTAGACAAAGCTAGCCTCTTCTCTTTCAAAATGTTTTGCAGCTTATCTATGATTAACTCAGAAACAGTTCTGTAACTCACAGAGTAAAGTTTAATTTGGTTTGTCATTGTTTTGGCAGATATCAATATCAGTCAAGATATACGGAACATATATTTGAAACGCCATTGGTTTGTATATCAACTTCTTTGAAGTATAAACCATGAAAATTTAATATTGACATAATTAAAGCACAATAAAAAAAAAGTTGACACAATACGTCTGTCATTTATGTAAACTGTAAATACTTAGACCGAATATTATGTATTGTCTTGTAAACAAATTAGTAATTTTACTTTCGTTTATACTTAATAATATTAAGTATTCCTCGACTCAAAAGTTTTATATTGTAATGCTGTACCAGATATTTCTTACAGGAACATTTTAGTTCATATTTAATTTCATGTCATCCGGAGTCATACCATAGCCAGTTCCCAAGTCACGTGGAGGTCACCTGTTAACCAATCTAAATTTTGACACCTCGTACAATTCTACCAAGGTACCCCTCGCTTGTATGCGGCGTCATCGAACACTATTTTGAGGCTTATATTTTTTCGGGGCATCCAGGATTTTTCGTAAATATGTAAATATCATTTTATTAATTTTCCAAGACAAAAATAAAAAAAAAACTAAGACCTTATTGCACATCTGCAGGATGGGACGAATCCTATGGTATATAAGTAATTTATCAAAATCGGTCCATAACTGTAGATCTGATGGGCATTATAAAGATCGGCTTCGCGTAATATATATATAGATAGATATATACTAATTTAATAGGGTTTCTATTACATAGGCACTGTCTTAAAACATTACGTTTGTAATAGAAACTATTACATTAGCGTTAAAGTAGACTATCCGATGGAATAAGATCATATGTCAGTGTCAAACTCAAAGTAATCGTACTGTATTCCATAGTCAAAGTACTGTACCACCTACCTATACCTGTACAGAGTTACCTTTTACAGACGTTTCAGGAGATAATTTATGATGAAATAATGCAAATGGAAATTAAACATGCGAAATGAATCAGTTTGGGCTCTATGTTTTTGGGCAAAATTCAACCATAATAAGTACGTCAACAAAAAGTACGTCAGTAACCTGTCTCTAACACATACTCAAACAAGTTGGAACATAGAGTTACTATATGCCAATACAAACTTCACTCCGTTTTTAGAATAGTATTTATACTTCTTCTATGACGGATTTCAAAGGTTTGTTTACGTTTATTGTTTGGTCAGCCCAAAACTCATTCACAACGGCCTGTTTAGCCTAGTTGGTAGTGACTCTGCCTCCGAAGCTAGAGGTCCCGGGTTCGAATCCCGGCCAGGGCATTTATTTGTGCATATTTCACGGATATTTGTTCTTGGGTCTTGGATGTTTTCTATGTATTTATCTATATAAGTATGTATATCGTCGTCTAGTACCCATAGTACAAGCTTTGCTTAGTCTGGGACTAGGTCGATTTGTGTAAGATTGTCCCCCAATATTATTATATATATTATTATTATTATTACAATAAAAAAACGGTCAAGTGCGTGTCGAACAACGCACAAAGAAGCGTTCCGTACCGACACCTCCTAATCTACATTTAAAACCACTATACAATACATTGAATCAAAAAAGGTCGTAAGTACACCCTTTTGTTTTGGCAAGATAGTTTTTCAGCAATAACTCAAAAACCATTGTACCATTCTTGTTCAAAGTAAAAATGCTTAAAAGGATTCATTATTGTACGCCATCTTGAATTTTTTAAGAATTTTAAACTTCATAGCTAGTTTGGAAATTAGAGGGGAGGGGACACTTTTTACGACTTGGACAGCTAATATCTCACCAACGGTTTACTTAAATGGCAAAGTTTTTAGAAACCTCTACTTCATTTTTGAAGGCCTATCCATTGATACCACACACGCCGATGTGCATTAAAAAAAATGTTGACCCCCCTGTTACATGTATGGGGTGCCCCCCCCAGTTTAATATTTTTTTCGTAATTTCACATTATATTTCTATAGCGGTTCACAGCCTACACCTTTCCACCAAGTTTCATAATTGTAGTGCTCATAGCAGTCATAGCCTCTGAGTAAATCGGCTTTGACATACGGACGGACCGACAGGCAATAAATTACTCGAATTGATAAGCTGGTTCATTGTATCAAGATCCCGGATCTCTAACAAAACACAGGTGTACTCGTATTTATTGACCGAGCGAGTGAAGGTCTCCGTTTCAGCTTTCGACAAAAATTATTTCCGTATGTCTGTCTGTCCGGATGTTCTCTTCCACAAGTCGCATTTCTCAACCGATTCTCGCGAAATTTTGTGAGCAGGTTCGATAATTATACCTATAGATTTTTATGTCGAGTCGGTTATTGGAAATTTAAAAATATAAAAAAAAGGGTGTCGTGTACCTACCCATCTAAATGTATAATATCTTAATGTATTAACTATGAACATGACTGCAATACAATAAAGAATAAAGAATTTTTGGCGAGGTCTGCAGCTCACAGAGCCACTAGTTAAATTAATATGTGTAACTTTTCCAACCGAATCCTTCTATCTACCTAATTAGGCACTTAATTGCTTCCTTTTCTATCATTAAAAAAACAACCTTGGCTAGTTATCACGTGGGGCCGACTCGGACAAACTACATAAATTATACGTAGCGGGTTCAACAACCTCATCTCGACGTACCCAATCGGACAATCGTTAAATAGGAAATGTAAATTAACATCATCAAACATATTAAGATATAGGCAGCAAAACAACTTGTATCACGTTAACAAGACGTGACAAATCCTACAAATTGAAATAAAACATATTTTAATGAGAGTTCTGTAAAATAAATTAATATTGTTCAAAATTTCATTGCTTTTCATGCTCTTTTTATCGAAGTTAACAGGGTGTACATCAAACCAATATCAATAGCGTAGTAAGAAATCAGATACGTCATCTCGGCACAGGAAACTCATTGGAAAATCCGCCACCCCACCCAGCCAGCCCAGACACTGCAAAAGCTAGATAGACAAACGAAACTCTACCACTCCGTCAGTCGCCTAGGTGTATATTATTGTAGGTATCTATAGCGCGTAAACTACAACTACGTTCATACATAACTATAGCTTCTCTGTATTTACGCGAGACGTCTCTTTTTGACTTGTTCACGTACTACGCCATACACTCACACCAATACGATTTACGATATCCAACTACTCACTGGTTTCATTCATGTACCGAAACTAGACCTCTCTTTCTATCTCATTCAATCTAAGCGAGAGCGAGTAGTGTACGAGTGAAACAGAGAATCCCGCACGATGACACGAAATGGCGTTTGTTGAACCGATTTGCCGCGCCGTGCGTCGTCGGCCGTCGGTCGAAGCGAAGTCTCGCTCCCTCGCGAAGTGGCAGAGACCGCGTTCGCCTTTCGAGCGTTGTACGTACGCAAGCGACTAGCGTGTATGTCTCAATTATTGATGCAAAAGTTCCACGATGGTTGACCATAACGAGAGATTATTACAGGAGTTGCAAACGAAAAGTGGTAACAATGTGTGTGCCGATTGTGGAGCCGACGGTACGTGTAAACCAGTGATTATTTAATAGTGATAATGTTTTCGTTGTGAAGCGTGGTATTTTCATGGGGTGGATAGGCGGGGGGCGTAAAGTGCGTCCATGCTTTGGAGTTCAGTGACCTCGGAGTAAAATGCATTCAATGAAAATCAACATAGGACCACAACACGTTTATGAGCTGTGAGGAGAAATTAAAATAATCCTTTGCCAAATTTGGGTAACGTAAGTACGGCAAGGAAGGATACGTGAGTATAGTCGGTTCCGCTTATGGTGCACGCTAATTGAAAATTGATTTTGTGTGACCACGCGAACCGCCTCTATTACGTCTCTATTTGTGAATTTTGTGACTGTTTTGTACCTTTTTAACTGAGAATGCTAATCGAAGCAGTGTAAACGAAAGTTACTGGTTTCTAAAGCTTCGTCAAATTCGCGACTCTCAGCTTTATAATGCAGTCGTTAATTTTCACTTGTTCAAAACCTAATTTTAGTAAAGTCAGACGGTGGTTTTATTACTGTTTAGTGCATTACACAACTGTTATGTTATGATTAAGATGACCAAAACATAGCGTGGTGTTATTTACGATGTAGCAGAGCAGAGGCCACGCTTGCATGTGTGCGTAGAGTAGATGACGTCTCGACGTCTCCGTTTTGGTTGTGTGCGTGTACTGTAACACGGATGTGTGTAGGGTAGGCCCAGCAATGCAGGTTCAGCAAGCTTATCAGCTGGCTCTGAACAGAATGAGTTGCATGCAAGCAAATCGAAGTACCTACGCTGCTGGATGTTGCCAATCGCTGCGAGTATCAAGCTCTTGATGACAATGATGACTCACCGTTTGTTTGGGTGTGACTAGGCCTCTCGATCTCTAAGCCTATAAAAAATCCAATTTGCTTTCTCTGTCGGATGTTGACGTAGGTATTGTAGGTAATTTAGTATGTAACGGAAACGCTGGTAGGTGCCATTTCCTAAACATACCTATATCACATTCTGTTTTGAGTTAGCTGGTAGAGCCTATGAAACTAAAGTGCGCTATTGAAGCAGGTAACCTACCCGACTAGTGCGCAATACTAATGTTTACTTTTTATATTAATCAAAATAGAAGCCTTAAGAGGCCTCCTACCTCCGAATGCCCTTCGGTTTGTAACTCTTCGTTTTGTCGTTTTTTATGACTTATCGTAATAACAACTAGGTTTACTTCAAAATTCACTGTCTTCGAGATAAATGGCATCAAACTGGCAGTTTTAGACAAAAAACAGTTTTTTGGACGTAGGTAACATTTTGTGAGAATGATTTAAGTGAAATTAAAATTTCTCTTACGTTGTTAGACACGTTAATAAGGAACACGTTAACATACAACTTTTAAAAATAAAAATAAAAATTATACATAGTTGAGATTTTAGTTTATAAAAAGATTTTTGATGAGTAGATTGAGCCCTGGACATATTGGTAATTAGTTAGCACCTTATACCTATACATATAGACTGCATAATAAGTACAAAAACAACATACTAAATTCAAACAGAGCTTTTTTACCGTGTTTGAATATAAAAACAAGTTTTATATATAAAAATTCGGCTCTTGCAAATGAAATAAAGGATTAAAGAACCAATAACCGTTTGCGCCATTAACATATCTTTAGTTTTGACGGAGGAATATAATAACATGAACATATCGAAAATTTTTAACAACGTAACGTAAGCCTCAGGCCAAAAGAAGCAAACATTTTTGTATGAAGTTGATAAGGTTCTCTTTCAGAGACAATTGTAATTTTTTCGTAAATTTATTTTTAACGGTACTCAGTGAATAACGCGTTTTTGATCGAGATGTTACTACTATGTTGTCTAGTCTAGACGTAACTATTGACAAATGTCAAAGTGGCATTCTTATGTCGCTGCAAAACTTATTAAAAAAAAATTGTAGGAACAAAGTGGCTATATTGCTGAAGAAAGAATTTCTTTTTTTTATTTCGAGTTTGACCAAAAGTCATATAACTTTTTTGCTTCTTTTGGCCTCAGAACTACTCTGTTAAAATAATTCGGTATGCTCAAGTTACACCGTGTATACACTAAAACACACTATTTTATCTTTCGGGAAAATGCGCCGAGTTTTTTTTTCATTACTGGGTGTGCGTATATGTTGAACTAACTTACTCAAAGTAAATACTAAGTATTATATTTATTACATACTAATACTCACTACTACTACTATTATTTTCACTTGTTTAAATATTACACAAGTATCAAGACTAATTAGTGCCCTATCTTCAGTGTTATCACATATACCGATTTACAGACAAAAAACTAAAATTGCTGGTGCAGACTTATGCTAGTCAGACTCTAAATGCTCATGAAGGACTAATACCGATGCCGAAGGTTGCCCTAATATGCTGGTAAGTCACTCTCTTGTCTGTCTCTATCATGAGCCGTCACTGATGTTCTCGACAGTAATCGCTGTAGGTGTAGAAGGACGTCCCTCTCGCAGATCATCAATGAGATTGGTGCGATGACGTTTGAACTAGTTAAACCAGTTGGCACAGGATGGATCTTCAACATGAAGGACCTTTCATAAAATTCATAACTATCTTGTTGACATCGAGTTAAGTATAAAAAAAAACATCGCAAGAAAATTTTCCCAAGTTAAATTCATCTTGACGTGAAACAAACAATTTTCAATTAGCCGCCAAATGACAAAAACAAATGACGAATGAATAAACTATACTCAATAATGTTTGCAAAAAGTTCCATTATTAAATTGTTTTTTGCTTTTATTTTTATTTTACGTACTTTTTCTAAGCGGCCAGTTCTAAAAAAATTCAGTACGACCCTCTACGTAGGGTTACCGCTAAGGTACCTTGGGGTAATCGTATTGTTAATTACAAATACATACGAATGATGAAATGTACCTACTAATTTTATTGTCAGCTAGAGTCTGTGCGGAAAGAGAAGAGTCGTAAAATGTAAGGGAGCCCATTCATTCTCCGACTCTTCTCATTTTACACAGACTCTATACCTATACAATACATAGGTAAATATTAAAAAAAAAACTGGCCAAGTGAGAGTCGGACTCGCGTACGAAGGGTTCCGTACCATTATCTATAAAAACGGCAAAGAGTCCGACTCGCGCTTCGCCGGTTTTTAATATTTGTTGTTATAGCGACAACAGAAATAGGTACATCATCTGTGAAAATTTCAACTGTCTCACTATGAAAGTTTTAAAGTTTTTGTATTGTATTGTATGAAAAAAAAAATGAAAGAATATTTATTAACTCCACCACAAAGTATACATTGAGTAGCTGTATGTACAGAAAGTTCTCTAAGCTAAATACAATATAAATTAACCATGTAACTTGTGCGGTGGAGACTGGTGCCTAAACTAGGACAAACCTGTATGTCAGGTCACCAGGTCTCCAACCCTCAGATGTCCTCTATCGCGGTTCTTGAGATACAGCCTGGTGACAGACAGACGGACGGACAGACAGCGAAGTCTTAGTAATAGGGTACCGTTTTTACCCTTTGGTTACGGAACCCTAATAATAGGGTCCCGTTTTTACAAGTTTTTTTTTAATTAGTTTCACCTGTACCGTTGTCTGTAATCAAATCTTGCAAGTTAAATTTTATCCACTTCCCGGTTTTCGATTGAGCTGAAATTTTGCATGCATGTATAAATCGGATGACAATGCAATATTATTATGACATAGAGCTGATCTCATGATGGAGACAGGTGGACATAGCAATTCCTAAACTACACAAGATAAACCCATCCCCCCTTATTCATAAACGTCCATCAAGCCTCTATTAGTTAACAAGCCGCTAAAGTTGGTTTGTCCTTATCTGTCACTTTGACATTTATGTTTGTAAGAAAGGGACAAAACAACTTTTAGTTAACAGAGGTTTGTTAAGTTTTATGAATAAGGGGGATCGTATTTGGGCTCTTTCGAACCGACTCAACAAGTAGTTTATGATTGTGGAAAAAAGTACAGTCGGCAATAAAAGCTTGTACCAAAAATGAAATTTTTGACCAAAAACTTTTTATCATTTGGGTACGGAACCCTAAAAAAGCCGGACTTCAAAAAAATGAAACTAATGACATCTAAATATTTTGTGAGTGGCGGCACTTGTGGTAAATCTTTATAATCTTATAATAATACTTTATCAATCATTTAATATACCTACTCACATAGATGGTACTTTTCTTTGATTCAATCCATTTGCGTCATCTTTCGTGAGTTTACTATGCTTTGTTTGCTTATGCTTTGTCCCCTAATATTTTATTTATTTATTTATTTAATTACTTTGAAACTTTCAATGTTTGAGCAACACAGGCTTCCGAACTTCGTCGCTCGCTCCCCTTGTTGCTCGAAGCTCTACAGCGAACGAACTTAATTTATGAGGTACAGCATCTTTAACTATTTCCAACCTCCTATTATTAGGTAGAATTATTCGGAACCGTTATGATAATTTTATGGTCACGCCTACATACATACTTACATATACTCACGCCCGTATCCCATTACGTATAGGGTAGGAAGATACCAAAGAATGCCAAAAACAACAATCCTCGCATTACTTCTTCTGTTTCAAATTTTATAGAGCCAATTTCTCCAAAGAGTCCAAAGAAAGAACGCATCGTGGGTAGGGGTGGTAACGTTTGATGGTCAAACTACTTACAGGTAACCTACAAGCACAAGTTGGCTAAATAATACCTATTCTAAGATTAGACGCGGCGGGAGTTTCTCATTTTTAAATTGCCCTCGCGCCTCACGGTCGCATGTTTTTAGGGTTTTGTATGCAAAATACATCTGCAAATAAATGCAACGTTGCCTCTGCGGGGTTTTCATTTAGCTATTTACGAAACGTGGTCGAAATTGGGTTAGGAGGAAAGAAAGTCGAGCTATGCTCGAAGTTTGCCTAAGATATTATATCAGACTATGTCGTATGTTGTTAAGATTTATGTAAGGATAAAAGTGCAATCTGATCTGTATCGTTATTTATTACAATACCATCCTGAAATAATTTGTGTGAAGTCCTAGTGGGAATTGTACTAGGATATAGGCTGTAAGTACCTACTTACATTCATCCTACTTTGGTTTACCTATAATATCGGACTGTGCCTGTTTTTTTCCCCAATAAATAAAATGAAAAAATTAATAGAACCAGCGTCGTCGACATAGGTCAGAGAGTTGATAGACGCAACTGGCAGAGGGGTTGTCACAATTGCTCGTAGAACTGATGGCCGTTGGAGCAGAATAGGTCTTGAGTGGCAACCACGCACCGCACCGGAAGACGTAGCGTGGGGAGGCCCACAACAAGGTGGACCGAAAGTCTAGTCAGGATTACGCCGTAGGGTGAGGGCGGAGCAAGACCGGTTATTGTTTATCTATATATCTATATATAAGTCCAAGTACATAGGTACTCCTAGGTAGGTTGTCCAGTAGTGAAATGATGGTGATTATAATTGACACAACGAATGCATTCACATGTTTGTTATATCCACCTATGTCCAATTCTCTACATTACAGTTACAGCTACCACCTTCCACCAAGTATCTTTCCCATCACGTCTTTTCCCGAAATCTTCTCATTGACCGAGCGAGCGAAGCGTCTCCGTTTCAGCTTGTGAAAAATGCTTTCGTATGTACGGCGGATGTCCTCTTGTCTCCTCTACAGGTCGCATTCCTCAACCGATTCAGCTAATAGCGCAGGTTCAATAATTATATGGATTTTCGTAACGGTCGACTCAGTTGCTGGATTTTTTCAAAATTGCGGAGCCACAGGGGTTGAAATCGTTAAAATATCACTCGCAAGGTCGACAGCTGACAGTGTTTTGTATTTTGTCCATACAAGGGAGATCATTTTCGTGCATTGAACAATCTGTAGTTTCCTCAGTAGCAACAGCAACGGAATGCGAGGTTCATCTTTTTGTTTACGACTGATAATACGGTCATCGCTATCCAAGTTACGCATGCCACCCGTGGACATTGACTCAGTGATAACTAGGATCAGCTAAAGTGATAGTGATTTGTAAAGATCTGTTTTCGATTTAGATAACCAGTAATCTCTTCAGATCCTTTTTCACCATTCAATCTTTCTTGAAATGCATGAAAATCACTTGGACTGTCCTTTTATACTAGGTCCAATAAACACCTAACACACTGCCTGGCCGATTTGTATGAAAACAAAGTACGTTCCATCAGAATACTAGAAGATATCTTTACTTATTAAAGTTGATTAATTAGGAAATTAATCAACTTTAATAAGCAAATATATTTTAATCGTGTTTATTTCTGGCTGTCTCTTCGCAAAACATTTTATACCCGAACGTGAGCTTGGATCTTATATAAATTGACCCTGAATTCGTAACTACTGGCATATTTGTAATAGAGATCTAAGCTGGTTAGGTGGTAGCGTCGTAGTCAGTGAGCGGTGTGGATAATAGTAGGCAAGTACACGCCGTTTCTCATGATTTGTGCATATCACACACCTCACTCGATAAAGAAATACCATGCGTACAAACAAATGTTTTCGCCATGCTACTACAATTGGAAGTACCTAGTCAATAACGCGGTGGTTATCTACAGATAACCATCTATTACATAGTACGCAACAAAGTAAAAGATTAGTAGGAATACATTTGCTTTGTTTGTTTGAAATATCGCCTGCCGGATAGAATTATGAGTATTATGACGATTATACTATCTAATGACAAATATTTTTTGCAAGCTTGTAAAATTTAGTGTCCTAAATTTGTTACTACAATGCTTAATCCCACGTTCTTTTGTTTCAAAGTGGTAAGTTTTTTATGATGATCGGCTCTACTATTATTAAGTCTAAAAAGCCCTAGCAGCTAAGTAGAAATAATATTTATGGCGGTTTTATCTACCTACCTACCTGTAGTTTAAAGACTGTGATGTGTTCCGTTCCTCATCCCGTACGGAAAGTACAGAAGGCAAGATTTGTTTGTGATTAATTCGAAAATGTTAATTGATATTTCAGCGTAAATCCGATGTTTAACTTCACTAACTCTTGCAGACCCGGACTGGGCATCATACAACCTGGGCATATTCATATGCATGCGCTGCGCCAGCATCCACCGCGGCATGGGCGCGCACATCAGCAAAGTGAAACATCTGAAGTTAGACCGCTGGGAGGACTCGCAAGTGCAACGAATGAGAGACATCGGAAACATCGCGGCGAGACAGAAGTACGAGGAGCGCGTGCCGCTCTGCTACAGGAGGCCAACGAAGAACGACCCACAGTAAGTGCTTTCCGCGAATTGAACGACTGGATCGCTTAAAAGACTCGCAGAACCAGAAATTGAGGGACATTGTAACATGGCAATAGCCATACATACATTCGTCAAGTGAAGCAGGCGAAAAAGTTGAGATAGGTACACTGGGAATAGCAAGAGATAAATTATTAGAGCGTCTGCCACTCTGCCGGTGGCCAACAAAAAACGCAGATTTACCTGGCACCCGCGCACAGTCTGACTAACCTGATTTTGTAAGAGATAATCTGTGGATAAGCTCTTTCCAAAAGGGCTTTTTAAATCAGTAACACGTTTTCGAAATTTAACGATAAATGCGAATTGTTTATCTAGGTAACTGAACTGGCAACGTACTGTCTTCTCGAAGATCTCACGGTTCGAAAATAAATGGCATACGAATATTATTATTATTATCTAGGTGTTGTAACTATGTAGATATTTCCACTAGGAAAACATATGCGAACAATTTTGCTAGCGGCAAGATAAAAAAATTGCATTGCCTTGTATCAAAAACTGGAGTTGAAATTATATTCAGTCATGTTACAAATATTTCCACATTCCGGACTCACTTCCATTCGCTCAACGATCCAAAAGCTTTTGGCTTTCATTTGCTTTCCTGAAGAGTGGTATAAATACATAATTAGTTTAGCCTTTTAATCTTTTTAAAACATGGACGTTTCTGTTAAATGATAATTTTCTTCATCAGACAAGGAAAATTACATATTATTTCCATATACATACCACCAACATCCTACTAGATTTTTTCTCTGTACTTAGTAAGTTAGTATTAGTTAGGCGCCAAATTCGATCAACAACTACCTGTAGTTAAACCATTACACACCATAATACTAATAGAGTTTACTGTAATTGATAATGTTATTCATGTTATATAATCACACGATATTATGGCATAAGTAATAGGAAAATAGAAAATTTTAGGAAAAAATGGAAATTACGATTACAAACACTGGGTTAATTAGAATTGGATCCCAACTTTTTGATCGGTACATTCATGAATTTTGTAGGTATACGTGTAGATTAGTGTTAAATATGTGTAACATAATGTACTAAATGTACTTAGTGTTTTGTTATAATACTTACAAAATGTACTTTGGTATAGTTAGTTATCGCCATGAGTCACTTTAAAAACAAATGAGTACCTATGCTTGTAAGTAAGTACAAGATATGTATTTGAAGATACAGAGGTATCCTGAGATTGATTCCTTTTGGAAATCAACAATCAATTATGTCAAGAATGGGGTTGAAAGCTTAAATCCTCTGATTGTCATTAGATTATATTATAAGCTTTTAAATACAAGTTTTGCTTAACCGTTACTACGAAAGTGATGGTGATTACTACCGTTCATTACAGGTAGACACATTGCAGGTAACTTTCGGATATCCCTCTAATCTTCATTACTTCATTAGGGATTATAAACTTTTAAATACAAAAGTTGTACTTAACGGTTACCAAGAAAGTGATGGTGGTAACTACCTGTCATTACAGGTAGACACATTACGGGTAACACCTGATATCCAAAATGTTACCAATGACAACAATTTAGAGTTTTTATCCCAGTAGCAACAGACGTGGAAAAATCCCAGATAGATTTTGAATAATGGCGAAGTTCTGAGGTAATCTATAGTATGCCACCTACCCATAGAACCCATTTAGGTGTTTTGTTAAAAATACTAATTGTGACATTCATAGCATTAATACAAGAAATAAAAACAAACTTGCAATGCCACCTACGCGGTTACAAAAAATTAGAAACTCCTTTAAGGGAAATTTTATACGCTTTTATAACAAACTCCCAAGCAGTATGACAGAACTTCCAGTCAATAGATTTAAAAAACAGGTCAAACTTAAGCTAATTTCTAAAGCTTATTACAGCACCAAGGATTACCTTAGTGATAAAAACGCATGGGACTGAATTGCTCTAATTCCTGTGTTAGCATAATAATTAATTATCGACCTGTTAGTTTTAGTTATATAATCTATTTCCATATCAATTGACATATATTCTACTCGTACGATTAGTACTTAGTTTTATTGTTTTCATTTGTGTTGTTATTATTTATTAATTATGGGTATTTTTCATGACATAGACATGTATTATTTGTTTTGTGTAATGATTAGTTTTTATTTGTTGTTGTATGTGTGTATCGTTTTTTTTTTAATTGTTTTAGTGTGTATTGACTTTTCAAACGTGCTGTTTTATAAGGCCTACTTGAAATATGAATAAATTGAAATTGAATTGAAATTGAATAACCTGCCAAATGCGCCTTGCAGGAAATGCCACTGTCTTTACTCCTCAGGAAATGCTCGAAGTTTTTACCCGTGACGAATACTGTGTTCTGGGTAACGGGGTTTAGTCCTATCTAATTTTAAAAACGCATTGGTCTCGCGATAACAGTTCTAGAAACATTTTAGCATCAAAACCCTAATGTGTGAATGCTTTTCTATTGGAGGATATGAGATGTTTAATAAATAAATAAATGTTAAAATAAAATAAATTTACTTAGTAAACGCGGCCTTAGGCTCTACCGCGTCTGCAATTTTCATTAGAATCGGTTGCACCTACCCTGAACTGTAAACAAGTCCTCGTAAAGTACCTACTCCGAATTCCAAATGAATCCAAAAAGTAATCTGAACTCCCAATCAAGACTGTAAAATAAAGATTGAAAGAAAATTACCAATGCGCGTACTGGGAACTCCGTCACAGAAACAAAGCCTGGGATGCCAAATAGTAAAAAAATACGCATTATTGTCTAATGTTCGTGACTCTACAGTGTACCCGCTCGTTTCTCTTTTAAAAACACATCCTGAGTTCTGAGTAACATTAAGTAAGTGGCGTTTTCATGAATGTTAAGTGAAAAATATGATATTTTTGAATTCATAGCTTTCGCGTGCTTGGAGAAACGCCCACAAACAAGGTGATATGGATGTGAGTCACAGCCTATTCAAGGAAAACTTCAAACCAAATCACTTAAAGAGAAATCGCGTGGGAAACCTAAGGGGGGTGCGAGTCTGACGCATAGGTACGGATTCAGTCATAAATACCATACCCTACCCACGCGCTTGCTTTTGAAACTTGAATTGAACTCTGTTCCCTTGCAATAAGGGTGAAGCTAGTAACCAAGTGAGTGGGTATGAAACAAACACTTTATCGCCTACTTACAGGTAGGGTACTCGTAGGTGTTAGTAATATAAAGGGGTAGAATATTCGAGGGGTTCATTAATGTTGTTTAAATCTCGAGCTTATCAAGTTCTCGATATGTGTTAAGTACTTTATTTACAAATCTTAGAATAAACAATAAAAAATTATCGATTATTAGAAACGTTAATACTAATTACAGCTAAGAATAGAGACTCTTATTGCTAGAGGCAGCAAATGTTCGCTCGTTCTCAAGTTATCACGTGTATAGGTTTAAATCATGTTGAATTATAAAGTAACAATATTATGGAATAAATAAATAAAATCGTCTCGGTAACTCGCATTTTATATTAGACTAAGTACTAACTGTTAGCTAAGTAAAGCCTGTCTAGACACAACGACAAAAAAGGGTTCGTTTCGCCGACGTTTGGTACGTAGGACGCTAATATATCTTCTTTGCTAATAATCTTCATTTTACGCCACCCCTCACCAGTATCGCCTACCTCTTTTGTCTCTTACTTCTCTAAAATGAGGCCGGAATCGACATACCGACAGAATTTACATTTTGCAAGAACTTGTATGTATACGATTTTCATTGCATTGCGGGGCTGGCTACCGAGGCAAGACAAGTAGTACAATCAAACCCGGCAATGTAATTAAAATTGCACACATTTGTGAGTCACTACAGTGCGAGCTTGAGGTGCGGCCGAATGTTTTATGATCCATCGACACGTCGATTCTAGTGCTACTTAGTTGGGCATATCTTAGAATAAAACTTCGCAGCAACAGGTGAATTTTAACCATTAACAATTATCGCTTAATTTCAGAGTTCTAATCGAGCAATGGATCCGCGCCAAGTACGAACGCGAAGAGTTCTGTCATCCCGAACGACAGAGCTACCTCTCCGGTTCTATGGAAGGTTTCCTCATGAAGCGAGGGAAGGAGGACAACCGCTACCAGCTCAGGAAATTCGTGCTCAACGAAAGCGAGGACACACTCAAGTGAGTGGAATGGGATTCAGATGCTTCCGTCTGCTGGATGAAATGCACAGGCCGCACGGCGCTGAAGCAAGCGGCACCATAGAAACTGCATCAAATCTAACGCAAGTAGTGTGCATTTCGGTCGGCAGACTTCGGCTTACGCGGGGTAGCACAACTGCCAGGTAGCCCCTACCCAGGTATCGGTCACTCGCGTAAAACAATTGCCGTTATTAGGTATTGTTATTATAGCTGGGTCGTCCACGATGTCGTTGGTATACCGCGTCGCTCGGCGATTTCGACTCTGAACAGGTAAATCATAAATTTTTATTTTTTGTTTTATCAAAACAAATGGTATTGTTATTCGGAGTATTATGTGCATAATCTGTGCTCAATAGCACGGGTAACATTTCTGGAAAGTTGTGCTAGCCCGAGACCCCCCGTGGGTTCTAGTGAAAAGGAGATTAATATACGAGTGAGGGTTAAGGAAATCGAAAACTATCAATAACAGCTGCGTGCGCGTTTCGCGTAGTTCAAAAATGTTACAAAGCAAACTTGAAGAACTGTGAGTTTTACATGTCATTGTCCTTCATTATCACAAAGTTAGACTTCGCTTCAGCGTTCTTCGTACGTTAATCCCTTTGTCAGTAGGAATACGAAACTTGCTAGTGCTAAGGGTACTGATCCACCAGAGATCTGCTAAACTGTGTTTTTATATACTTGACATCTCCCGTGGATCCTTACATTCCTTACGCTATGATGGTGCAGGGATATGTTTTCATTTGATCAACGCTAACTACACTAAAGAGCAACGAAAACGGGTACACTTTAAGTATAAATCCTATACTAACTGAAGTTTTTATCTTACCTATTTTTATTGCTCTCGAGTATAGTATTATTTAGTAATTGGCTATACGGGCCTGGACTATTCGACAGAATACTTATTTATTTGTGTTGGCTTTCCTGTTACTAATTTACCTAACGTTATCCATAAAATTATTGATTTGTTCACAAATGCAGGACATTTCGTATTCGCGTTGCATTTTACATTTTTTTTTTACCCACGACGGAACGGAGAAGGTATATGCGTTTAGGGTGAGAGGTTGTTTGTTTGTTTGTTTGTGTGTGCACCTCAATATCTCCAAAACGGCTTGACCGATTTGAATACGGTTTTCTGCAATGGGTTTTTGGTTTATTCGGGACGAACCGCCAAAAAAATTTAAGACCATAACTCGCCAGGGGGCGCTGCAGTTAACATTTTCCTCTTGAAAGTGCGTTTGAACGAATTTTCTCCGGAACTCTGCTTGACCAGCATAGAAGATTTCGATAGCGCTTGGTGAGGAGTACATGTAATTGAACTCTGAGGATCATGATGGAGCAGAAAAACATGATAGGGAACTGTTAAGGGTTAGATATCTTTATGTCTGTTTTGGGCGCTATTGTTTATGTTTGCTTAGCAACCGTTGTAAACGAACTTCTGAGGGTCTGATGATGGAGTAGAACACCATCACACAGAACCTTTCGAAGGCATATAGCTACTGGACCGTGTTTGGGCTCATTTCATCGTGTTTGCTGAGTAGCTTCTGTACATGATCTGCTGAGCGTCTGATGATGGATCAGAACAATATTGCAGGGAATCTTGATCAGGTAATTATTCAGTAAACCGTGTTGATGATGATGATGATATTACTGTGTTGTGATTATTCTGATAGTGTTTTCTCGGTAGCTTCTGTGCACGAACTGCTGAGGGCTTCAGGTATGATGAATCAGAATAATTTAGTAAGGAACTTTGTGAAGGCTCATACATAGAATACCGTAATACGGCTCTTTTAAAGGTGTTTAGTGAATAGCTTCTCTACAAGGACTGCTATAAAATTAAAAATTTTGAAAACCCACGACGGTTTTACCTAATTTCAAAATAATGAAATAAAACAATTAAAAGCCCCCGATCATATACGAAGTAAGTACATAAAGATAAAAGTAGGTTTCAAAAACGGTTGTATGATTGCGAGATTTGCGAGGTATAGTTACAAACCCAGAAAAATCCGTCGGGGGCTGCCATTGCCTGCCCTGAAATGAAGTAAGATTATGTGGTCTGTGTAATAGGCACCTCTTTTTAAGTTGCTGTATTATGTAATGTATCTTGAGTTTTATGAAATTAAGAACAGACATGGCAATGGCAGCCCCCGCCGAATTTTTCTAGGTTTGTAACTATACCTCGCAATCATACAACCGTTTTTGAAACCTACTTTTATCTTTATGTACTTACTTCGTATATGGTCGGGGGCTTTTAATTGTTTTATTTCATTATTTTGCAATTAGGTAAAACCGTCGTGGGTTTTTAAATTTTTTTTTTTTTATATCGAGCCGAATCAAATCTACATTCATCGAGTCTAGGGTATCTAGCCACCCCTTACCCTTTAACTGTTAAAGGGTTAGGGTTGAATATTAACATTAAATAAAATGTTATTTAAGCGGTTTGTTCGTTCTAAAGTCACCTTATTGCAATTATATGGATAACGTTCTGCATATTCTTTTTCTCGTGATTTTATTTAATACATGCTTATAACATTATCACAATCATCTTCATTGTCATACGACGTTAGCTCATTCCCATCCATCCTCTGTCATCGTGATTCATTAATAATCCATAGCCTATTTTCATCCCAACAGTATGTACCAACGGGAAGATTATTCCCATAAATAACACCGCTCTTATAAAATCCCCAACACGAAGTACGATTGTTTGATACAAATAGTAAAATTAAACAAAAGGCGCGTTAACTTTCGGAAATGTTGAATCATTGATAACTTTACATATAATTTTAATACTTGTACTTTTACTAAGCAAACAGAAATGACAAATATACATACCTAAGCCTAATGCAAGGATGGACTCTGATGATTCGATATTCTAGTTCATAACTAATCATAAAGTCTTAATTTCGTCTCCTTTTTTCCCGTAATTAGGTGGTACGACTGTGAACTGAGGTATGTCAAAAAATATTCAGATGGTGAAACAATTGAAGAGCAAGCGCTGACAGAGTCTCAGATTGATAAGAGATTAAAATAGACAAGATAAAGTAGGTACCGTAGGTCAACAGGTGCAGATACGTGACGTAGGCCTCTGTACGACACCCATTGGAAAAACTCCACGCCTCAGTTACGTCGAAAACTGTGTAAATATTGACCTACTACGTAATTGCACTCTACTTGACAACGACTTCGCTATGCCGAGATAACGGCGTCATATTTTGGCACACCCATCCTAAATAAATGGTAAACAACTTATGTAGTCTTGCAGGATCTTGTGAAATTGTGACGTCGATGGCATCCGCTTGGAGTCAATTTTGTGAAGTCACTGTATAATTAGGGCTGACATAATTTGGTGATGTCAGGAACGGTTGATGAATAACGGTCAAATTAATTAGCTATTATTTTTAATGTTCATTTGAGTTAAAGCGGAATACCTAATTTGTAAATGTTAGTTATGTATTGTGATGTAAACTAGAAAAACCTGGATGCCGGCCGCAATGCCGATACCTACGTGGCCGATACAAACTGACTCGTACGCACAAACAGGAAAATTGTAATGTTCCGTTGTATTCTCCTCGCGTTTAATGTCGCGCCACTTGAGTAGGTATGATCGTATTTGATTATGTTATGACATGACAAAACAAATATTTGCGAGAATCTTGATTGTAAGCATGAAAATGTATTAAATGTAGATTGATTGACATGAAACATAGGTTTTGCTACTTATGCCCCCTGGTTGTTTAGGTATCATCACCCTTCAGACGGCTGTAACCGATCCGCGAGTTGTCTTGATCAGTTTTTCTCTCGGCTTCGTGATCGGATCAAAAACATTGGTCGCTCGAGGTAAGATGGAGTGCTCTTTTAATCTGAACCGATTCCAAATAAACTTCTTTTGTCGTGAAAAAATAAGAGCAATATTCTCTTTTTCTCCCGGGGTCAAACATTCAGTCTTGTCAGGCAGCACGAGATAAACCTAAAAACTTGGGATAGAACTAAATTAAAATCATTTTCATTGTGGCAATTCATTTTTATCCGATATCATCAAACTATGCCTATCATCATATTAAAAAAAGACTCATAACCAGGCTAGCTATGACGATAGCTTATACCGTCACGATTTAAGTGACTTTATAGTACATTTTGGCCATATAGGTAACGTGACGGACGGCATATGCTATCGTGCTAGCTAGGCAGTATTTATAGGTTAGATGGGTACGGTGAGAGTTGTTGTCCCAGTACCCACAAATTATGTTTAATTTTGTATCTGATTTCTAATTTTCATATTAAGTAAAACTGCAAAATTTTCATTAGCAGGCGTTACTGAATGAAAATTCTAAATTTCAAATTCGCCTCTTTCCTCTTAATTTGAAAATTAGAAATCAGATACAAAATTAGACATAATTTGTGGGTACTGGGAAAACAGCTCTTAAATTTCAAATTCGCCTCTTTCTCCTTTGAAAATTAGAAATTATTTCTAGTTTATCATTTGAAGGTTTTTATATGTTGTATAGTACTTCGATAACGGCTAAATAACGATGACACCGTACTAGAAGCTATGTTGGTGGTAATATAAGATTAGGTTGGGTAAGGTAAATGTTAAATAGATATAGTGATTTAGTAATAGTTTCAGCTTAGCCAAAAATGCTTTCACATGTGCGGCGGATGTCCGGCTTTTCTCTACAGGACGCATTTTTCAGCTGATTATCGTGTAATTTTGTGAGCAGATTCGATAATTACGTACATATATTAAAACAAATAATTTGATGATTCAGTTTTTCCGAAAAATGAATAATAGAAACTATATAATTATCGACCCGGACCCGGGACCCGGGTATGTCCTTAAACTACGACCAAGACCACCGGGGAATGGGCAGCAGCATTCCTAGAGTGCGGTGGAGATACTGCGATCGCCAACCCGCATGCCAAGCGTGGCGATTATGGCATTTACCCCCCATGAAATTGGGGGAGGCCTATGTCCAGCAGTGGACGTCCTAGGGTTGATGTGGTGGTGTGGATATAATTATCGACCCGCGACTCTCGCCTAGGTCTACAAGCTAACAGTTTATTCATTGGCGGCAAAGTGTATGTTCTAAAAGTAATCCGACTTCCTAGCCCGATAATATGTAAGACTTTGCACACGCCAAAAATAATGTCTCGTATTTTAATATACATCTATTTCCTAAGAACAGTAATTAAGTAAGAGCAGTAACATTAAGTGCATTTTTTATTGAAATTCATCTTACCCTTTCTGACCTTAATTCATCCTACTACTATTAAATAAGAGCAGTAACATAATGAAACGTGCCATTTACTGAATTCCATCTTATCCTTTCTGGCCTTACTTAACCCCACTGTAAGGTTCATCAATGTTCACCCCTTTCATTATGATCGCTTCTTGATCTTTCGAGTAGATATCTGCTTCGTTTAAATTCTCACCTTTTCTTTCCCGATTTCTTAGGTACCACGTAAAAGAAAACAAAGAACCAAAGGGAATATTAAAACTGTCCGAATTGAACGTATCGTTCGCACCCTCGAAGATCGGCCAGATGAATTCCATGCAGCTCACCTTCATGAAAGACGGCTCCACGAGACACATATATGTCTACCACGAAGATCCAGAAGTCATCAACTGTTGGTGAGTACTTTATTTCTTAAGAAAAGCTTTTCTACCTTCGTACCTTTTCTGTGATATAATTGACATTGAATTGGAATTAAAATAATAAAAAAATAGGTACTTATATGTAGAAGTTAATATACCTAGTTGATGATTAGGACCGCATTTGGAACTCTCGCTGTTAGATAAATTTTCTTGAGAATCACCCGGGTTGAAGATAATTTAGTTTCCATACAATACCCACCACCACCACCACCATATCAGCCCTAGGACGTCCACTGCTGGACATAGGCCTCCCCCAATTACATGGGGGGTAAATGCCATAATCGCCACGCTTGGCATGCGGGTTGGCGATCGCAGTATCTCCACCGCACTCTAGGAATGCTGCTGCCCATTCCCCGGTGGTCTTGGTCGTAGTTTTAGGACATACCCGGGTCCCCATACAATACAAGTACACTTAATTCCACACCTCATAATTTTTAAGAAAAAAAAACCGACTTCAATGGGGGAGTCCGGTGAAAGATTATTAATCTTAGATGGTGCACTCTTAGATTCCATACAATAAAATACAAAAATGGCTATAAGTATGTTTATAATGGTAGAAGACTAAGTACCCTCAATTCCTCATGAAATCATGGAAAAACCTTGCTTGCTTGACAAACAAAACGAAGAGAACAAATCGCCAAACGTGAACTACGCGTCGTTGAAGAGTTCCGTTCTGATCATCATCAGCAGTTCCACTTCATCAAATGTCACTTTTATGAATGAAAATGCTTGATTAGTTCATGAAAATACTAAAATCACTATTTGTGTGCCTTTCACATTTGAGGAGTTTCCTCGATTCCTAATGGACCCCATCATCAGAACTCGAGCATGACAAAAATCAATCGTGAAAATAGAACTTGCTTAACAAACACACTAGAAGGACAAATCGCCAAACGTGAACTTTTCGTCGTTGAAGAGTTCTGTTCTGATCATCATCAGCAGTTCCACTTCATCAAATGTCACATTTTTGTATGATAATGCTCGATTTGTTGATAAAAACACAAAAATCACTATATGTTTGCCTTTAAGATTTGAGGAGTTCCCTCAATTCCTCATGGATCCCATCATCAGAACTCGAGCATGACAAAAATTAATCGTGAAAATAGAACTTGCTTAACAAACACAGCTAGGAGGACAAATCGCCAAACGTGAACTTTTCGTCGTTGAAGAGTTCAGTTTTGATCATCATCAGCAGTTCCACTTCATCCAATGTCACATTTTTGGATGCAAATGCTTGACTTGTTGATAAAAACACAAAAATCACTATATGTTTGCCTTAAAGATTTGAGGAGTTCCTTCAATTCCTCATGGATCCCATCATCAGAACTGCCTTTTGACAAAAACGGGACCAATTTGGATATATATACATACAATCACAAAAAGAATTTTTCAAATCGGTTGAGAAATGACGGAGTTATGGAGTAACAACATTAAAAAAAAAAAAACATACAACCGAATGGATAACCTCCTCTTTTGAAATTTTGAAGTCGGTTAAAAAAATGGAACGCAATACATAACATACAACTTAAAGTTGAGGTAAACACCGGCGGTCTTATCGCCAAAGAGCTATCTGTTTGGGACAACCTAGCTACACTACTTACGTGGTCAAGGAAAAGGACGGATTTATGATACTTACGGTATTAAAATCCTTTCGGATTTTATTTATCTTGATCTACATAGTAAATTTAAAACAGCAAAATTATGTGAGTTACACACAATGCGCGTTTGCTGTAATGTATTATCACTGTATTATGTATTTATACTCGTACATACTATATCGAAGTAATTTGTTATTTATCTAATTACCTACGCCAACTGGGGGGATGGGGAGATGGGCCTCGTTAGCATTGGGCTGCAACCTGTCTAGGAGAAGGCAACTCCGAAATACAACCCGGGGAGATGGGCCTCGTTAGCATTGGCCTGCAACCTGTCTAGGGGAAGGAAAACCCCGATATAAAACCCCTAATCCAAGGTGTTAGCCGACCCGTGCCAAGGGATGCATGGCCAGAGGGGAGTCTGGTGTCGAACGGAGGGTGTCTGTGTTGGTGGTCACAGGGCACAGTGGTAATCCACCTTACCACAGTATAGGGCTCTGCTGTGATGGACCTTTAGTTCCCTATTTACTCGTGGGAACGCTATGGAGATTGGAAAAAATAAAAATCATCCGCATGGCGGCGACGCGGTCCGCCACCCGTCACGTCACGTTTCCAGTGGGGGCGAAAAGCGGCTCACGGAGTGCCGTTTTGCTACGTTGAATGTTGGAGGAGGAATGGAAGGAAAAATGAATGAAGTAAGGCAGATGATGGATAAAAAGAGGATTGATGTTCTTTGTGTAAATGAGACAAAACGGAAAGGGTGTGACACCACGAAACATGGACCCTATACAGCGTACTGGTCTGGAGTGACCGTTTCAGACAGAGCATGTCAGGGGGTTGGTGTCATACTTTCAGCTAGGATTGCCAAGTGTGTGAATGAATTTGAATGCGTGAGTCCCAGATTAATATGGGTCAGAATGAAATTAGGACTGACTCGTATCTTTGTTGTTGGGGTATATGCCCCTGTAAACCTGGGTACGAGAACATCACAGTCGACCCAGGAAGAGGGAAAACAGTTCTGGGAGGAATTAAGGGATGTCACAAGTAGATGTAAGGATAATGAAAGGTTGATTATGTTAGGTGATTTTAATGCATGGGTAGGGGTAAAGCGAGATGGATTTGAAAAGGTTCTGGGTACTCACGGTGACGAGAGAGTGAATGAGAATGGTGAGAGTTTGTTAGATATTTGCCTC
This sequence comes from Notocelia uddmanniana, assembly GCA_905163555.1. Lineage (NCBI taxonomy): Eukaryota > Metazoa > Arthropoda > Insecta > Lepidoptera > Tortricidae > Notocelia > Notocelia uddmanniana. Next base: position 10,107,620 of record LR991064.1, read on the forward strand.
GAGAGAAATCTTTTTGTGACAAATACAATGTTTGCCCACAAATGGATTCATTTGTACACGCGTGAGGCGGAGAACGTAAGAAAGAGTATGATTGATTTTGTGATAGTGGACGAAAGATTGAGGAAGAATGTTCTGGACACTAGGGTGTATCGCGGGGCCGGAATAAATACAGACCACTTCCTGGTGATGAGCCGAATGAAAGGGCTGTTTCAAGGATGGCGGCATCGACCTCGTATATTCACTAGTGTTCTGGAGAGAATAAAAGTAGAAAATTTGCAAGAGGAAAGTGTGGCTGATGAGTATATTCATAAACTAAAGGAAAATCTTAGAGAGATAGATGATATATGCGAGATTGATCAACTATGGAATGGTTTTAAAGATAAGCTTGTAAGTACAGCCAGGGATGTATGTGGTGTGAAAGAAAGGAGCAAAGGGAAGAAGAAGAAGAATGTATGGTGGGATAAAGAGGTACAAAAGGCAGTAAGTGAGAAGAAGAAAGCGTGGCTAGATTGGTTGGCGATAAGAGCTGACCAAAGAAGTCAAAAAGCCACGCTTGAAGACGTGAGTGAAAGGAAAAGTAACTATAAAAGGTTGAATGTTCTGGTAAAGGAGGTAGTTAAAAGAAAGAAAGATGAACAGAATGATGAGATGGATCAGAGGTTGTCTCAGGATTTCCGGGCAAACATAAAGTTTTTCTGGAAAGCCATTCGACTAGCCAGAGGTAAAACTCAGACCTCAGAGCTAACCTCGATTAGAGACCAGCATGGAAGTTTATTGAATGATGAGGAATGCATATTAGGGAGATGGAAGGAATATTTTGAAGGTTTGTTTGAGAGAGAAGAGGAAAATACGTCAGGAGTGAATGATAATGCACTGCCACATGAGGAGTGTAGTATTAGTATGGATGAAATTGTAAAAGCTTTGAAAGGAATGAAACCAGGAAAGGCAGCGGGGTATGATAGAATTTCAGTCGAGATGCTGAAGGCTGGGCAAGGCGTCGTAGCAAGTCAGTTGTATCGCCTTTTCAACTTATGTTTTAATACCGGCATAGTTCCAAAAGATTGGTGCAAGGCGGTCATCGTGTCACTGTACAAGGGAAAGGGCTCACAACTTGACTGCAAGAACTACAGGGGCATTAGCTTACTCAGCATCGTTGGCAAATTATATGCGAAAGTGTTGATTGAAAGGGTAATGCAAGAAACCGATGAGAAAATATGGGATGTACAAGCGGGATTTAGGAAAGGTATGGGATGTACGGATCAGGTCTTCTCTTTACGATGCATAGCCGAAAAATATTTGGCCCAAGGTCAAAAGGTCTATTGCGCGTTCGTGGATTTGGAGAAGGCCTATGACAGAGTGGTGAGGAATGAACTTTGGTCGGTACTGTCCGGATATGGAGTGAGCGACCATCTCATTCAAGCTCTGAAATCTCTCTACGAGGATTCCTCTGCTTGCGTGAGAGTAAACGGGTCCTACACTGAATGGTTTAGCATCGAAAAGGGTGTTAGACAGGGATGTGTAGCGTCACCGTGGCTGTTTAATCTATTTCTGGACAGTTGTTTGCAAGATTTGAAAGACGATGAATGTGGGTTGGAAATGAATGGGTTGCTTATCAAATGTCTACTCTACGCCGATGACCAGGTTTTATTAGCGTCATCGGCTGAGAAGCTACAGAAGATGGTAACTAGCATGCACAGATTATTTGCGAGAAAAGGAATGAAAATGAATGTAAGCAAGACGAAAGTGATGGTATTTGAAAGAGATGAGTGTATGACAGTTTGTGAAATTGCTGTAGATGGAGAGAGGTTGGAGCAAGTTGATGGGTTTGTGTATTTGGGGACTTTGTTCACGAGAGACGGTAAGCATGAAGGAGATATTGAAAGGAGAGTGATAGCTGGGAATCGAGTGAATGGGGCACTTCACGCCTTTATGAGTAGCCAGAAAGTGTCAGAAAAGGCGCGGCTGGCCGTGCATAGAGGAGTGTTGGTGCCGACACTAATGTATGGTAGTGAAAGTTGGGTGTGGCAGAAGAAACATCAGAGTCGAGTGAATGCAGTGGAAATGAGAGCGCTGAGAAGTATGTGTAGCGTTACTTTGAGAGATAGAGTGAGAAACACCGTTATAAGACGGAGGTGTGGAGTGAATGAAGATATAGTGACGAAAATTGAGAAAGGTATGCTAAGATGGTTTGGACATGTAGAGAGGATGGATGAAAGAAGATTGACAAAACGAGTGTATGAAGGAAGAGTGGATGGAAAAGTTGGAAGGGGAAGACCTCGGCGAACGTACTCCGACCAAATCGGAGACATTCTGCAGAAAGGCCAGGTCAGGGGTACCCTAAATCGGCGCGCATGCATGAAGAATGTTATGAAAGTTCATGAAGCGAAAGTTGTATGTCAGGATCGTAGCAAGTGGAAATCCGTGATCTCTGCCTACCCCTATGGGAAACAGGCGTGATTATATGTATGTATGTATGTATGTATGTACCTACGCCAACTCTTGTGCTTAGGTAGCGGACCCCGGGCATCCTTCAGGATGCAATTGTACTGGGAATAACGCTAGGATGGTGATGATGATGACTCGTATATCTAATTTCACTAAATCACAGCGATGAAGCAAACACTTATTTGTTTAGTATAGGTACCATTATTTAACGGCTTTTGCATCCTGTATGGCCGTTAGAATTACTCGGGAAGGAAAACTGCATGCATTGGATTGGTATATCAATTTCGACACGGGTTTCCTGTTCTTTACTGAAACAAGTAAATTAAATTAGATTGTAAAGAATTTTTGTATTAAACTTTTTTTCTCATAAACCACTTTCAAAAGATAACTGGTTCTGGTAGACCCCCTACACCGCATTTCTACCATATTCCCAAAACCCCCAAAGACACACAGTACGCGCGAAAAGGAATTTCTTAATTAGGTATTTACTAACCTAATTAAGAAATCGTTTGCTGCTAATGCCTTTCTAGAAATAAAACGAGTTGATACAAGATTCATATACTTAATAATCTATGACTTGACGAACTCTTCTGCATTGGGGCTCGTAGAGTACTATACGTTAGAACACACAGTACACAAAGTAATTTCTTAATTATATATTTACTAACCTAATTAAGAAATTTCTTAATTAGGTATTTACCTAGGTAGCACTTTGTCGCATGATTAAAAACAATACGTAATTTATGGTAAGCAAAGTGCTCTATGAATGAACGTCTACAATTGAACGAGAATTTATGCATTTAGTATTGAAAACTTGACAGATCAAGTCATAGCAGCGCTTGCAGCCTGAATGTGTCTTACAACTTGTATTTACTTACGTCTTCGTGTGGTGTCGAGTGAGAATAATACCTCGCCCATTATTTCCGTAGTAGCTTATCAAGTTATCACTCTAATATCAAACGCTAGGTCGTGTCGGAGGTTTCTCCTGCATTTTCCCCAGGCAACTCTCCCACCACGCATTCCTAATCGCTTTAATGGGCACGACCTATACAGCCACAGTCAGTTCAAAAAAAAAAACAAACGCTAATTTTGAAGCCTGAATATCAAATTAAATGTCATCTTCCCTTTAGGAAACACTGCGTGAGTTTATGTATGTAATATACGAGTATGTAATGATCGCAATACACGGATAAATCAAGTTCAAAAATAAATTATATACTCGTATCCAGACATTCTCACAACACTTCGGGATAAATTCGAAAAACAGGAAACAGATGTGTATCCTTTTGTAGCTTCTGTAACCCGAGTAAGTATTTGTATTCCACGTAGGGCAGGTAATAAGAACAGTGCAGGGACGAATACTTGTTTCGGTCTCCGAACAATAGATGCAGGTACAAAATTACTCCTTACTTCTTTACATCTACTAGTAGGCAAACACCCAATTACTTCAAAAATGAGCTTGAGTTCGGCTTGCTATGTTTTGCGTAGCTTACGACGCATAGTTTTAAAACATATAAAAATTAAATCATCATGCCTAAATTGAGCCATAACCTCGTTGTGTCAAGTTCTGGGGCAGCAGTTACGACTATTATACATAGAGAATTTGTTATTTAAAAGAGAACCATAGTGCGTATTCCACATACCGATTCATGTAAGGATAACTTCATGAAATTAAAAATCTTGTTACTCCTTACTGACCTGGTTAAAAGTCTCGACGAATACGAGACTAGAGAAGAGAGAGTTACGCGAGAGTATATACAAGAAGCAAATACACCTACATTATAAATTGCAAGCAAAACTCAAAATAGTAAAGTCATTGTGGAGAATACCAAAGTGTACAACTTTACAACAAGCTTTCTGGTGAGTGGAAGAATATTACTAAATAAATTGAGATCATTTCGATGTTGCAAGAGTGCTTCTATTATCGACGAATTCACAAATTATTTAGTTGGACATTGACATTCAGATTCTAATTAGATAATGACTTGATACCCTAATTACTTTGTTTTGTAATATTCCCATGATGTGCCTATCTACATATACGTAAGCTTTTTTGAAATGTCAGGTTTAAGGAATTTACTTTAGACACAATTGTGAAATTGTTATTGAATATATAAAATTATAATAATATAGGTCGATAATAAAACATGATTGAGACTTTGATTCAAAGTTTTTATAATCTTTCAATATAAGTAAACACTTTAGGTTATTACCACCTTAGTCACATAATCGATACTATAAATAGGTACATTTTATACTCGAGTATGGGATAGAACGGTCAACGAAAGTTCATTCATTGCGACTAGCAGAAAGAAAAATTGTTTTTGCTGACTATAATGTTCTACTAGACTAGATGAAAGCCCGGCTTCGCTCGGGTGAAATAAATAAGAAAGAAATAAAGTAAACATTTATAAAATAAAAAATAAAAATATATAAAAAATACAAAAATGTATAAAATAAAAACATTACAACAACGGATTATGATGAAACTTCGTATAGAAATATAGTCTGCAGTCTGGATTAACATATGGAATAGGGAGTAAAAGATTACGCTGACGACGTCACGGGCAAAAGTTAGTATCTTTGCAAGTTAATCCTAAGCATTTTTATAAGGGTAGTATTTAAAGGCACATAATTTTTTTTACACCGTAATCAGTACTGATTTGTATAGCTAAAATACTAATCGTTCATTCAGTTCAGATGTGCAATTGTTAAATATTGATGTGCCAGTCAGTATTTTTGGTGCGAAGTCAGAGCTGCTAACGCGAACGAAAACAAATGAAGTTCGTGTATTTCCCTCTCTGTCGAACTTGCAAAATCGAGCGACACAGAGGGAAATACACGATGTTCGTTCGTTTTCGTTTCGCGGTAGCAGCTCTCTATTCTCCGCCAAATTCTATTAAGTGGGGCCCTTTAAACTCAATATTATGTGTCAATATTATCGCGATTTTTAAAATTGTATGAGTCTGTTAAACGCTTAATATTATCACAATACTGGTGTGTCAATATTATCGTGGTTTAAAATCGTATGGATTTTTCTTCAATATTCATTGCAAGTGATACGGATCGTGATATGAGTATATCGCGTGATAATAATAACCATGTAACAGGCCCCTATGGATGTTGCTTTAATATTTAGTGTTTCGCGTGATAATAATAACAGTTGGTAATATTTTCTCCAATTAATGGAAGCTATTTAACAACTTGTTCCGTTTTGCCAAAGGTATTTCAAATTCCGATACGCGCACCATCCAGGAATAGGAGCCGTCAGACCAGAGGGCCTACCGCGATCTGAAAACGACGCTCGAATATGCAAGTGCGCCAGAGAGGCATATATATTTAGTTTTCGGTTGGCAGCACTTTAGTCTGGCCTGCTACCGCGAACTTCGAAAATCGAACTTCGTATCGTACCGTCCCTTTCCGCCATATAGTGTATAACATGAGAGTGAAAGGGACGGCACGCTACGAAGTTCGATTTTCGATGTTCGCGGTAGCACCCCTGAGCGCGGCGGACGGTCGAAGAAAGTCAAAGAACATCGACGCTGTCAACCAACGAATTTAATATGGCCGACTTTTTGTCATATAATTAACACTTTTTAATGCAAAATACTCGACAATCCGAATTTTGCGGATACATATGTTCAACTCGAAATCGTTATTTTTATACGTTCTTCAATTTGAGACAGGTCTCGTTCGGGTCTACCGTACCCCTGCACGAAATTATTAATATAGATATTGTATGTGCTAATCTTGGAATAAACCCCTTGTTTAGGAATACCGAGAAATTTTATCATGTAGTAATTTTTTGGATACTGGAGTGAACTTAATTAAAGTTCAAACCAGTTCAAACACTTGGTTCTCTGAGGGTGGATTGAGTCGACCTCATTTTACTGGCATGTAGTCGTTAAATATGACGCCGGCTGCTACCTACCTATAATTATCTCATAAAGAACTGTCAAAATTCCCATAAAATCAGATTTTGATTTTATTACCGACAATTTGACACAACCGATCCTAAATGAATCCCCTCAACTCTCAACGACTTTTTTCACGACTCCCTCTATGGTCTCTCTTTTTTCTCGATCTTACAATTTAAAGAGTGAAGTTGAATAACAAACTGTTGTACATCGTATGTAGAGGACTTCTCATAGTTGAACCAAAATAAACAGTGAGTTAACACACAACTCTATGTTCCTAAAATAACTTATTGTTTTAGTTTCAAGGGAAACCCAATTGGTTCAGCTGCAATGTAAATGTTGTTTATGGGTTTGGTAATCCACCAAGAAAATAATGCGGTTTATTGGCAAACAACGGGGTAAAATCCGGTTTGTGGTTGACTGTGACGCTAATAGAATTGGTTCATATTATGTTCATTTAAAATAAATACGTCAGTAGGTATCCTCAGAAAGGGGCAGGCTTGAAATGTAAATACTTTTTTTTATACTACAACGGTGGCAAATAAGCTTACGGCCTGCCTGATGGTAAGCATCACTTAAAATATTACGACATTATTGTATTTTACGCCTCATCATTTTTTAAATTTCAATTCTAAGCATTTTGTAAAATTTGAAATCGTTTGATCTGTGTGACACTTTGGTTACTGAGAATATGATTATTAAAAGGTAGGTAATTTCTTGTAAGCCATAACAGGGGTTAATTTCGTATTCTGATTTATGACACTATTCCTATACCCGTATCGTGAGGCAGAACGGGCTCACTGTGGCAGATAGTGTACGTTTAGCTTCGAGAAGGCAGATAATCGAATAGCCTACATTGGATGTAGGGCGGTCAGTAGTTAGGTATCGACGGAGAACAAGAGATACCGATATTAGTGTACTCGTGCGTAAACTGTCACGTTTGTGTTCCAGGTACATGGCGATACGCTGCGCCAAACTGCACCTCCTTCAAGTCGCCTTTCCCTCAGCACCACAGTCAGATTTAATCCTCCGTCTGCCCAAGGATTTCGCGAGAGAAGGCTGGCTATGGAAGACTGGGCCGAGGTCTTCGGACGCACATAGACGACGCTGGTTCACCCTGGATCAAAGAAAACTCATGTACCACGATGAGCCTTTGGACGCTTATCCGAAAGGAGAAATCTTTATCGGTAAGATTTACTTCCATCTTAATCAAGGCCTCTACGGAGTTGCACTGGCTCCTATAATTTGCATGTTTTTACATTGGCCACAGATTTTTCTGTCATTTATGTCTATCAATAAAATTTGTTCATAATTTCCAACTTTACGGACTTTTACTAATATTCAGGTGTACAGCGTCAACACATGGTTTTCAGTATTTCAGTATTTATTGCTTTCATAGGTACACAGAAGGTGGTACATTTTTGTAGTTCAACTATGAAACCCTGCAAGGGCACTGCAACATGTCTTAAGCTTAACTAAATTATACAAAATTAGTATTTCTAATATTAACTTATTTTAGTTATATTTTATATAAGCTTTGTTTTCATTAACGTAATATTACTCTAAGTTGACTTAACAAAATCTCATCTAATCAAAATAATACTATATTATATTGCACTATCAAAAAATTCTGCCAATGAGTAAAAACAGTTATCAATTATATATTTCGTATTTTTTTTATAAAACAACCGGTCTTCCTCTTCAGATTTTATTGCTTTTGGGAGTTTATTATATATCTTTATGCACATTACGTACGGGCTGAAAACGTGCATTTTTAATTTCGAGGTTGGAAGTGGAATTTTATCCCTAGGGCGCAGATTTGAACTCGTCGAAGTGTTCGGTGCTGGGAAGAAGTTAGCTATAGATAGCTCAAATATGTATAGAGAGGTCAAGGTCATGATGTTTAGTTTACGAAAATACGGTCTACAGCTATCTGTTTGTCTTATGTTAGCAAGAATTCTAATACATTTCTTTTGTATTAAAAAATAATAATTAATTTTTCATCGTGGTCATGTAATGTAAATAGTAGGTACTGGTGGAAGACAGGTTTGTGACTTGAGTTGTTTTTATACCACGTCTGTGGCAAACAAGCGTACGGCCTGCCTGATGGTAAGTGGTCACCGCCGTCTATGGAGGCCTGCAACTCCAGAGTAAATAAGGCATTCTGGGATTAAGGCACTATGTTCGTCGTTTCACCATTGGGAGTATTGAAGTATTGTTCAACATGAAATTACGTCGTTATGAAAGCTAAGCAGTCAGTAGTGGTTTATGTAACATATGTAAGTTCATATAGGTGGGCACAGCTGGTCGCGCGGTCAATGCACTAGCGGGTAGTTTAGATTATGTTGATTATTCTTATGTCATATCTGGTGGTAGTTGTAATTTCACTTTCGAAAATATATCTTTGAATACGCAAGACGTGCTCCTGCTTTGTTTGATTAAATCTCCGTTTTCCCGTGGTTGAAGTTAGGGAATACTTCAGTATACGTCAGTTTACTTATAATATCCTCGATTTTCCAGGTCACGAATCCAACGGCTACTGCATCAAAGTTTCAAACACCGGCAACGGCTGCCGCGAAGCGCGATTCTCTTTCCACCTGGTGACGCCGGAGCGGACATTCTGCCTCGCGGCGACCTCGCATGAAGAGCGCGCCGGCTGGCTCGTAGTTCTGCAGCAGGCGATAAAGCGCCCGCTATCACCTCAGGACTCCACCAGTGAGTATTATGTATTACTGTTACTGATATCTAAGATGCCCGTTCAGCGAGAATTACGGGGTTCTTTCGAAAATTCTCGTTCCACGTGGTAACGATTGAGCAGGTGTACTGCCTCGCATGTTGATGCGCCGGCTGGCTGGTAGGGCTGCAGCAGGCGACCAAACGCCCGCTGTCGCCTCAGGAGTCCACATGTGAGTATTACGGTTCTATCGAAGATTCCCATTCCACGTAGGAACGCCCTAGCCGACGTACTGCCTCGCACGAGGACGCGCCGGCTGGTACTGCTGCAGCAGGCGATAAAGCGCCCGTTGTCGCCTCAGGACTCGTCCAATGAGTTATACGGTTCTATCGAGGATTTTCTTTTCACGTTAATGGGTATGGTTCCTCTACCGAATGTGTTTGAACGTGGTGATTCCCGAGTGGGCTTTCTGCCACGCATGAGGAGCTACAGCTGGCTCGTAGTGCTCTTGCTATTCAAAATCAGATAAAACGTTCGCTGTCCCCTCAAGACTCCAACAAAGAGTATACTGCCAGCCCAAATCCTCGTTCGACTTGGTGAAGACCGAGAGTACTTATTTACTACATCTTGTAGTAGTACTTATCCCACGCTTTTGGCTGGGCTCGGGTTCTATTATGTACATTTTACCACGCAAGTTGTATGCCACCGTGCAGCGCCATCACTACGTTCGGCGATAATGGCAGTAGTTTGGACTAGCGCGGGCCAGGTCAAAATGTGATATATATACTCGATACAAAAGTCTTATAAAAAGTACCCGATTAAATCTGACGTATTTTTCTTTTATTTTTTCAGTTGAGGCGACCCTAGTCCGTAAACGCACGACGTCGAATTCAACAATGAGCATATTTTCGGGTAGGTAGTTGCACTGTCCACTCTTATGCCTTAGTCGTAAGAGGGACAAATGCACCACCTTTCCAATGCGCAGGATTATTTCATAATATTCCACTCAAATTGTACGAATTTTTGGGATGTTTTTCAATCTTTTATAAATTTTTAAATGAATATTTTATTATAAGGTTGATATAATTATATAATTATTTGATTTATAAAATTTAAATACACAATAGGTACATTTTTATAATGCCTATTGTTTTGTATTGGATTGAAATGTATAACATTTGACGCGTACTTTTATTTTAAAATTACTATATTTTAACATCATATAATTCATATTGAAATATAAATATTTTTGTCTCCGTTATAATGTTTTAAAATCATGTCATGTGTTTACTTAAGTGAAGAACGTTTTGCTCTTCGTATTTAATATGTCAATGACTTGAGGACTGACTGTTAAATTAACGTTCATTTATTTTTTAACTGTTACATTTGTTAGTGCATATACCTACGCGTGTTTTCATACACTTTTAGAATACTGGCTATGCGCACAATCAATATGTTATACCTAAGCTTCATCAAATAACAATACTTAGGTAATGAATAATCATGCAGTACTTGTAATTTCTAATGTTTGAACACTGAACATGTTCATTCGGGTTTATATTTATCGTATTAAAATGATTAACTAAACATAGGTAATATTTATATGAATAACTGTGCTCTCTTCTTCATGGTTAAAAGACATTTTACAGGGAATTTGTATAATGATTAACTTTAAATGTATGTAGTTATATTGTAATGGGAATAACACAAATATCATTATCATTTCAGACTGTATTTAAGTTTAATAACAACCTTTTTATTATAAAAGTATCCTCCTATTGGAAGTAATTCTGCATTGGCGGTAAATGTATGCGGTGTTTGTGTTATTTCTCATCATAACTGAGGTTAAGAATGATCATCATATTTATAAGGAGTAGGCAAGTATAACGGTGTGAGAACCTACTTATATCAAGATGATCGATTAATTTATTAACATTTAATTAGCAACATGAAGCTTTAATTTCAAGAATATATGAAAATATAATTTATTTATTATGCATTTTATGGGTGCGTTCAACGGTATTTGTCAAAGAATACTAGTGACAATGGCGTATCTGATTTTAATAAGATTACAATGATGAATGGATTAGAAAAAATCTTAATTGGTAATTTTAAAGAGAGAGAAATTCACAGAAATACACACCTGTGACTTAGTAAAATTAAAAAAATACCGCCTCCATAAGCCTTAAATAAAAATAGGCATACCTATATGACACCGGTACCAAATGTAGGTTCAATATTATCTTCAATAATTAAAAGCAATTAAAAGTGATTACTTTAATTATGTAATTAGCTCAAAATTTTGGCTCTTATTAAGCAAATATTTGGATTAGTAATAATTATTTAGGGAATTTCATTCGTCGAGTAAGATTCTTGTAGTCAAAAACACAGCAATAAAATGTTTTAAATAAATTAACAAGCAATGCTTGCAAAATGTTTAGCTTTTATACGTAATTGTCTGTGTATGTTTTGTTATTATGATAATGCTAGATAATGTGCATTAGACAATTTGATTAGCCAAGTTTCATTAGCTACACAATGACTTAATCAATATCGTTGGAAGAATCATCAAGACAAACTAGATTAGGAAGAATTAGTTGAAAATCATTATAACTACATATGCAAAATCGATACATACCTAATCGATTATTTGTAGATTAGAAATACTCTTTTGTTGTGTCAAAATTTCGTAGTAAGTTATTTATATTATCATCACATTATAATAAGGATTGAAAATCAAGGCTAGGAGACTACCAAAAATGAGGTAGGATTAATATTTTTATTGTAACAGTATACTATGTAATACGGATGCAGGATAGCTTTTGTAAGTAGCATAGAGTTCATGAATATGATTCATCTAGGTAAGGGAGTGGTGGCGTGTGTGTGCATTATTGTTAGGACAATTGTAGACTAGCACTCACACGGGTATTACCTTCATACGGCTATCAGTTTATGATAATTTTGGAAAAAGTAGTCAAATTGGGTCTAGCTGTAACATTTTGGGTCGGCCGAAGTGTGTATCGCCTCTTGTACAAATGTATGTTAGTCGATCGTATAAACACTCACCAAACTGACCATCAGCCTATCTAGCACGGTAGCTTATATATACCGTCACATTCTATGGTCGGAATGTACTAAAACGTCGCATAAAACGTGACGGTATAAAGCCATCGTGCTAGCTAGGCAGATCTACATCTATACGGTCACCATACACCCGAACGTAATGGTATAACCGAAAGACGACGTAGGTCGGGCAAAAACTTAAGGCATCTCTTAATCGGATCACTGTTGCGCCTTATAATACTTATCAGTTATCAGCTATCCCTCTCACTCCCAATTTAAACACCAGAATGACGACGGATAGCTTATTTTGCGTCACAGGTAATGATCCAGCTATACGTAAGAAGCGTAAGTTTTAATGATACTGAAATTAAAATAACACATGATGCGTTAATTAATCAGTCATTGATACAGAGATTTTAAAAACATTCATGATATGAACCTCCGTGTTTTTGGCGTACCTACATGTTTTTATTTTCTACACATTATAAAAGTCCTTATTTGAATCTCGCCACGACCCATTGAAATTCAGCCTCGCTATAACCAAGTTATACCAATTAGTTTAGATTTAAGCTAATGTCCAAAACGTTCATTTTGTAGACGATGAACTAGTAATACAATTACATTTAATCGCAATAATTTTTTACATATTTAGTAGCTACAGTTATGACGTAGCTTCACAATTTCTTATCAGACTAGCCATTAGTCTTAAATACATAGTGAAATTAAAAAGTTAAAGCATTTAAACATTTGATTTAACTTTAGCTATATCATATAACCATTTTAGTTTGACATAGACGACTCGCGTTAATCGATGGTCTAAGGCATATTGGGGCACTTCAACAAGTTTCGATTTATTGCCCGAAAATCGCTGTGTGATAGAGATCGATCGATCTTCGTTTTGTTTACCACTCGATTATTGTTGTCGATAAACACTCACGTGATCCCGGATTATTATTGCTTTGACATAATGACAAAGCGAGATTATCCTCATCTACACGACCATGATACAATTATACAAGGTATGACACTCCGGGGAAAATTCGTTGTGCGAGTGACATAACCCTACGTCATCACTGGGGGTCTATTCCGAAATTCGAAATCTGAACTTCGTACGGTGCCGTCCCTTTCACTCATATTGTGTATGACAGGAGAGTGAAAGGGACGGCTCCATACGAAGTTCGGATTTCGAACTTCGGAGTAGGCCGCTGATATCGAGCCTATCGGTGGTTGGCGGTCGTAGTGTGAGTTCGTGTGTGTACAGGCTATACAGTGACGTAGGCTTGTGTCACAATTCGAAGTAGCAGACCTGGTTTCCTTAGACCTTTTACACGACTAGATTTAAGTTTAACTGCCACCCAAATTAGACCCCAACCCGTTGTCTAATGTCGATTGCTTTAGTTAAGTTTAGAATTACGTATTTAAAAGAAATTACCATGCCTCGCTTGAGTTTGACCTACATTACGATTTGTTGTAAATAATTTAAACAATATTGTCTTTTGTGCTCTGGCATAATAATACATTTACATTACTACCTTACTATTATGTTTTATTTACAGGCGACTGTACTGACGCTCCCAAATATTTATCTTGCTCGCTCGCTACGATACAAAAAATTACCAGTTTTTTTATTGAGAAAACCGTGAATATATCAGCTAAAATAAGAAGAATAAAGAAGCACTCTAGCAAACTCTTAAGTTGAAATGCCTCGTCATTTCAAGATTTTTTTTATTGACACGACAATTCTGATTGCACGCCTTTGAACCGACTTACAAGGGCTAACTTGGTATTTTGAAGCCCATAGGTGAGAGCTGAGCAGTACTCCAGATGCGGCCTTACTTGCGACTTATGTTGTAAGTTGCAGCCTTTGTCAAGGTGTGAAGCACTGCTTTGACCTATCAAGCACCCCAAGTTTCTTTGATGCCAACTTAACCTTACTTTCTAAGAGGCTACGCAACTGCACGTCACGGGGAGTTGTCGACGCCAACGATCCAAGTGCTCTGTGACATGGTAAGGAATGGCCCTGACACTGAGAGACTACAGCAAAAGGGGTTTTTTAGCTGTAAACGCGCAAACTTGCGTCTTGGTGGTGTTAAACTGGACCAAACTTAGTCGTCATGTCATTGATATGCAGCAGAAACAGCGTCAGAGCGTCGTCAGAACCTTGTGGAACGCCAGCGTTAATGTCCATGCTAACGGAGCAACTAACGTCAACGACGGCTCTGATGCGTCTGCCGGTCTACAAGCTGACTATCCGGTTGCGCAAACCCACGGGTAGTCCATGGAATGGAAGCTTCGACAAAAGAATGCGGTGCCAGACCCGGTCGAAAGCCTTCGCCATATGTAGGCTTACTGCCAATGCCGCGCCTCGACTCTAGGGCTTGCGCCCATCGGTGTGTGAGGTACTCTAGAAGATCACCAGTAGAGTGGCGAATGTCATACTGACGGTCACTAATTGTGTGCTACTATGCAGAGGCGTCACCACTATGAATATCAATGAATTATATGCTAAAATTATGTACCTGAAACGTACATCATGCACCTATAACGTTTATGGTCTAGGGATCGAAATAATGGGCATTCAAAGTGGCGCAGCTGGGGAGCATCCTCTGCAGCGGCGCCACTTAGTACTCATAGATAGAAATGATATTAGCTACTTTTTTCATATGTAAATTGATGTACTAATACCGTTTATGACGTACCTGTTGAAAAAAAAAACATTTTTTTTCATTCATTAGTGATGTTATTTACTTTTTCTTTTCTTCAGCGGCGCCACCATAAGGAATATTAATGAATTATATGCTGAAATGATGTACCTGAAACGTACATCATGTATCTATAACGTTTATGGCTGTACCTGTACTAGGGATCAAAATAATGGGCATTAAAAGTGGCACCGCTGGGGAGCATACTCTGCAGCGGCGCCACTTAGTACTCATAGATAGAAATGATATTAGATATTTTTTTCGTATATAAATTGATGTACTAATGCTGTTTATGACGTACCTATTGAAAAAAATATTTTATTTTCATTCATTAGTGTATTTATTTCCTTTTTTTTTCCGCGTTCCGCCTAAACGGTATGAGCTGTAAGAGAGGCGCGCGGGTGAGCGAGAAGAAGATAGAAATTCTTCCCATGCTCCAGCGGGCCGCGGCTCTCTCCGGCCGCGCGGTGGTGGCCATATACGCTACGATAAATAACGGCGGAACGCGGAAATAAAAAGTAAATAAAATCACTAATGAAAGAAAAAAAAGTTTTTTTTTCAATAGGTACGTCATAAACGGCATTAGTACATCAATTTACATAAGAAAAAAATTGTCAATATCATTTCTATCTATGAGTACTAAGTGGCGCCGCTGCAGAGTATGCTCCCTAGCGGCGCCACTTTCAATGCCCATTATTTCGATCCTTAGAACAGCTACAGCCATAAACGTTATAGGTACTACATGATGTACGTTTCAGGTACATCATTTTAGCATATAATTCATTTATATTCATTATGGTGGCGCCGCTGCAGAGTAGCACACCACTAATTAGGTCGTGATCTTCTAGGTACTTACGCTTAAGTAAGCTCCATCACCTTAGAGAGAAGGGAGGTCATATCCATTAGCCTGTAGTGTAGCCTAGAACTCACGCAGTCCATCCCAGTTTGCCGACTTGTAGTGCCACATGCGACGAAGCGCAATAAAATTGGCCGGGGGCGCTCGGACATCACGCAGGGCGCTTGGCTTTGGACGAGGCATCAGTGGTCAAGTGAACCACGGGGTGCATTTACTCTAACCGTCTACCCGTCCGGATGCGTGTAAGGTGCTAGCATGTTTCTCGATATCTGGAATTATCGTAGGAGAAGTTACCAGTTGCGAGAAGCCGCCTAATTTGCATAGATGCAAATTCGTGAATGTACCTTCCCGCAAAGTGGATCGAGACTTTAGAGTCTGTGTGTAGGTCGTTTTGAGCTCTAGGCTCACGTAGCTACTTCTGCTGTTGACTGTAGATATATGGTATAAAAAACTACTAAAAATGCATTATATCTAGACACGCGGCAGCGTGTCCAGCCAAATTCATCCCAGGAACTGGCGGACAGCAGCCGTGTGTTATATTACACGAACCGTTTGTAGCCACTTTTGACCCCCCGATAACTCCAAATCTATCTAACATAAAAACATGAAATTTGGTACATGTATTAAGATTCTTTAGAACAACTAGAACCCCAAATTTCATAAATATGGGTTTAATAGTTATTGAGATATTAAATTCCAAAAAACGGCATTTTTACCTCTGACTGACTGACTAGTAATCAAAAACCTAACCCACTTCAAGCTGACCTAGAAAGCTAAAATTTGGCATGCAGCTTGGTAATTGTGTGTGTACACCAGAAAAAATCAGAAAACAGTGATTTTGTTATTAGTTTTATTATTCCTAATTAAAGGGAAAAATTGAAATGCTCCGAGCAGGATTCGAACCTGCGACATCTGGCATACGCGGCCAATCGCTCTAGCCTCTGAGCTATCGGAACAACCAAGCTCGTCCACGAAATCCTTCAATAGTTCCCTCTTACAACGCCTTAGGGAGGCGTACAGCGACATCTACCGTAGAAGACTTAGGCTTCTATGAACGGCACCAACGTCTCAAATTACATTGAGAAATCGTCAGTAACGACACATACACACATATATATTACATCGTGAGTAACGTCAGAGGCTAGAGCGATTGGCCGCGTATGCCAGATGTCGCAGGTTCGAATCCTGCTCGGAGCATTAAATTTTTCAATTTTTTTTTCCCTTTAATTAGAAATTTTCGTTAGCAGCGTTACTGCTTTAGTACAAAATTAATTTAGTTTTATTATTATTATTATTTATGCTAGTTAACTCAGAACACCGTCATTTATTAACCGATTTGGAAAATTCTTTTTTTGTTTGAAACGTTGTACTTCCAGGGTGGTCCCATTGTCATCGGGTCAGAATCTGATCATAGGGTCTTGGAGAAATCGAGGGAACTCTTCAAATATTTTAGGTGCACCTATAGCGGTTTGGGTATTTTGTATAGTAACTCGTGCATTCGCTCTGGGAAAGCACCATTGGATGAAGTTTGACAAAAAGTAATGATATCAAAATCATAAATTTGAAAATGGCAGGCAAGTTCACCGACAAAAGAATTGAGATCTAAAAGGGCGCCAAGTTCCGTAGATTATTTGAAAAGTTGCCAAGTTAGGCACTAGACTGTTTACAGTAAAACTAATTTACTGCGGCTTAATGCATTTTGAGCTTTAACTTGGCAGTTTTCTTAAATATCAACAGCTTTTATGGTAATATAACATACTGCATAGAAAACTGCCAAGTTAAGGCTCAAAATGCATTAAGCCGCAGTAAATTAGTTTACTGTAAACAATCTAGTGCCAAACTTGGCAACTTTTCAGATAATCTACGGAACTTGGCGCCCTTGTTTTTGATGGGATAACAGTTACAGTAGATAATACTCATTTTTACGATATACACCGTGGGCCCGAATAATCCGAAAGATTTTAATCACGTATTTTTGACGAAACTACAAGTACGTAATGTTATGTCAGTCAATGTTAATAACAGAAGGGTCTATAATTTAAAAATCTGCATTGTTTGTGTAAACGTGTTGAGCAATTAATACAAATTTTCTGAGAGATCTATTTTTGCGGATGTCAAACACTTAATTCGTGTTTGTTTTGTCAGGTTCTCGCCGCCGTGTTAAAATATTGTGTTACCGTTCGTCACGTGGTCGGCTTTCGGATATTGTGTTTCCTTCCACTGTCTGCCTTGTATTCGTAAGAAATTTCGAAATAATATTTTGTAGATTCTGCTATTTTGTTTTAGAATGGATAGGGTAGTATCATCATATATGTATATATATCAGCCGAAGGTCGCCTCCCCTAAAGACTTCTACAATGACCGATCCTGTCCTAGGTGTCCGCTGGTTCCGGGTGGCGCAGGACCGGTCATAGGGTAGTTTATGTAACAATATATTTAACTTAAACTATACAATAGATAATTAAACTTGGCATCCAAAAAACTTGGCTAGGTGTTCTTAATACAGCGAAGAAGCGGTACTTCACCCCGGGATAGACTGTTATTATATAAGTCACAAGTCCATCCCCACATGGAGTATTGCTGTCACCTCCGGGCGAGAGGACCTTTTTACCAGCTTGCGCCTTTTGACTCGCTTCAGAGACGTGCTGTGCGAGTCGTAGTCGATCCCAAACTCACAAGCAATATTGAACTGTTATTAAAGTTGAGGAGAAACTTTGCCTCCTTGTGTGTGTCCTATCGCTTGTATAATGGGTTGTGCTCCGAAGAACTGTTTGACAGGATGCCTACGGCCGCTTTCTACCACGCATCGCACCGCTCGCCGTCGGCAGGGGCAAGGGGCATTCATCCTCACACCTTAGAGGCTTAGAACCTAAATGCACGGTTTTAGAGGAATTTCCTCCCTCGGACGCTCCGGTTGTGGGTTGTGCCGAGGTTTTCCGGAGGGACTACGTATGCGGTTCTTCAAGAAAGGAGTGTATACATTTTTAAAGGGTTAGTAACGCGCATGTGACGTCCCTGGAGTTGCAGGCATCCATAGGCTGTGGTGATCGTTTACCATCATTTCCGCGTGGGTGGCAAACAAAACCTGATTAGCTAACAATGTTTATAAAGGTGTATACAGGTCGCATTACTCAACCGATTCTCGTAAAAATTTGTGTTTTCTAATATATAAACGGCTCGTGTTTTCAACACTAACCCATTGCTTGACATTTCCAATTTATTGATAGCAACAGAGGCGAACGAGACCACACGACACGGTGACAAATACGAGTATTGGGATATTTACCCTAAACCCTAACTAATGGTTCGTAGGAAATTAGTGAAATAAAAGCACAAAATATAAAATTCTCGACGTGTAAGTTAATACGCTTGTGTGCCGTTGCCGTTTTAAATTCGCTTTGAAGTATGATACAGTTTGACAAGAGCACAGAATACTTAGTACAATAGTATTACATACTAGAGACCACCTTATTAAATTAACTAGAAATACTACAACATAAAAAATCCCGAGTGTAAAGTAGAAAATAGTATAATTTATTCAATTTAGTCATAACATAATTAATTGCATTATTCACGTTAAAAAATGTTCGCCAATTCGTTTTCCCGAATAGACTACAAATCGTTACGAGTTGTTAACCAAGCTATCCGAATAATTTCTCATTTCGTAATAATTATTTTTGTAGCCATAATTACAGTATTGGACGGGAGTGCAATTAGATTCGTTCGTCATATCATCGTACATTTTGTCGTCATAGTCTTCAGAAAAATCCTGTCCATAGTTATCGTTACTGTTCATGATCTGTGCGTTGTCGGTAGGAATTTGGTCGTTTCTGGTTGGTTCCGGGGGCTGTGTGGTGACGCTCCATCGTTGCGATATTGAGCAGCTGAGGGAGCCTCCATGCTGGAAGGCAAAGGGCCATGCCTGAAATATGACAAAAATAAATCATTTATTATGCAGCAATTCATCCGAGCTTTTAAGAGTCTTAAGTTCTCAACATACCTACGTCATTGTCATTTTACCCTTTTAGTTTTACAAAGCTTAGTCTGGAGAGCAAAATTCAACCGTATTCGCTTTTTAACCAAAAGAGGAGGTTATCAATTCGGTTGTATGTTTTTCTTTGTTTTTTTTTTTATGTTTGTTACTCCATAACTCCGTCATTTCTTAACCGATTTGGAAAATTTCTTTTTTTGATTGTAAGTATATATATCCAAGTTGGTCCCGTTTATGTCAAAACGCAGTTCTGATGATGGGATCCACGGGGAATTGAGGGAACTCCTCAAATCTTTAAGGCAAACATATAGTGATTTTTGTGTTTTTATCAACAAGTCAAGCATTTGCATTCAAAAATGTGACATTGGATGAAGTGGAACTGCTGATGATGATCAGAACAGAACTCTTCAACGACGAAAAGTTCACGTTTGGCGATTTGTCCTCCTAGCTGTGTTTGTTAAGCAAGTTCTATTTTCACGATTAATTTTTGTCATGCTTGATTTCTGATGATGGGATCCATGAGGAATTGAGGGAACTCCTCAAATTTTAAGGCAAACATATAGTGATGTTTGTGTTTTTATCAACAAATCGAGCATTATCATACAAAAATGTGACATTTGATGAAGTGGAACTGCTGATGATGATCAGAACAGAACTCTTCAACGACGAAAAGTTCACGTTTGGCAATTTGTCCTTCTAGCTGTGTTTGTTAAGCAAGTTCTATTTTCACGATTGATTTTTGTCATGCCCGAGTTCTGATGATGGGATCCATTAGGAATCGAGGGAACTCCTCAAATGTGAAAGGCACACAAATAGTGATTTTAGTATTTTCATGAACTAATCAAGCATTTTCATTCATAAAAGTGACATTTGATGAAGTGGAACTGCTGATGATGATCAGAACGGAACTCTTCAACGACGCGTAGTTCACGTTTGGCGATTTGTTCTCTTTGTTTGTCAAGCAAGCAAGGTTTTTCCATGATTCCATGAGGAATTGAGGGTACTTAGTCTTCTACCATTATAAACATACTTATAGCTATTTTTATTTTATTGTATGGAATCTAAGAGTGCACCATCTAAGTATAATAATCTTTCACTGGCCTCCCCCATTGAAGTCGGTTTTTTTTCTTAAAAATTATATAATTTATAGTTAAATAACATCAAGTAGAGAGCTCTCGCAATGATTTGGGGTTACTTATTTTAGGTCCAAACTAAAAATTTATTAAACAAACATTGCGGTTGTAAATTGTAAAGTATATTGTTTATACATATTTAAGTATTCGTAGTTTCGAATTCAAAGTAGTTAGCTATATAGGCATATTCAAATATTTGCATGCTATATTATATATAGCATATAGTACAAAATAGCAGAATGCGAGCTACCTATTGTCACAATACCACCTAAAGCCACTGATGTAACTGCGTGTTCTATGCAAAATAAATTTATATCTATCAAAGTCATGACATGTGCTTCCCACGGTATAAATAAATAATATACCACTGCCCAAGGCACAATCTATAATAAAATAACGTTAATAATACAATATATAATTAGCTTGATTTCAGTAAAATCTATTATGTAAAAATGTGATAAATTGTTGAAATGTAATCAAATAATCCTAAGCTTGAGTGAACATCAAACAAACAAATGGCACACCCCAAATACCCCAATGACCCCGTAACGTTGATGCCGGGACCCCCCAAATCGTCTAAACACGGAGCAAGTGTGAATCCGTTTATTGCAGTTGACCGCACTTTTTATGCCCAAGCACTTTCCTGACACGTGTTTAGTGTATGTGCAAAAAATACGTAGCATCTTCGTGATGTTTGAAAGTTGAAACATAGTTTTTTTTCCACATTTTTTATGGAACAGCCAGAATATCAACGTTGACTTTAATGACGCTATCGCCAAGACGCAAAAAAAAACCGCTGGGTCCGGGTGGCGCGGACAGGTCATTGTGGTACTCTTCGCGGGAGGCCAATGTCCAGGAGCGGATGCCCTGGCTGATATGATGGTGATGGTGATCGCCTAGATGGTTTTGAGTGCTTTATCTGTACAGGCCGTACAATGCCGTTTGACTCAAACCACCTCAAATGCTTCCTGCGCGGCGGCGGCGTAAGAGGGTGACGTCAAAGTGTAGCGGACGTAGGACGGCCGGCGGGACCAGCTCTGCTTCCCCGTTCGCTACCGCCGATAAGGGTTCATCTACCCCAGGGGTTCCCAAACTTTTTTTTCTCATAGACCACTTTAAAAAATTTGCTGGTTCTGGTGGACCCCCTACTCTACAGCCTACACCATATTCCCAAAAAATTACAAAAATGTGACTATTACCTAACTCTGGTGACGATATAACTATGAAATAGTATAGTATATTACGAGTATATGTACACCTAGGGAGATAATATAAAGAAAGGCCGAGATCGCAGATATTTACGGCCCGAGCTGCAAGCGAAGGACGCAAATGTGCGATCAAGGCTTTTTTTATTATCTCCCGTGTTGTATACATCATTTTATGTCAACATTTGGCGAAAAAGCGGCTATTTCCGCACATGTATCGGGCGAAAAAATCCACTTTTCGCCAGGTGTGACATAAATGTTCTTTACAGGTTTAGAAAAAAAAGTGAAAAATGATTGGTTAATATGCTGTCAATAATAAATACTTTACTTTTTTGACATCTACTCACAACCTATCTATTCCAGCATCAAATAAAATAAAATCAATCAAATCTAAATCTCGGAGTGGTGAAATAAAATTAAATATAGTATATTTTGCTTGTGTTGTGTTTATTCGAGTACTTTATAATATTTATGATGATAATAACAGTCGTAAAATAATTAAAATTAAACATTGTTACGTAACTTCTAAGTACAATGACACTCAAAATTAATGGGAGGGATGAGCTTGATGAATTGACAACAAATTCAGTTTTGTCAGGAATAATCGCAAATCTCCTCGTTCTGTGATATTCAGTCTGTTCCTATTTTTCGTTAAAAGGTTTGTAACGGTGCTGAAACTTTTTTCCACAAGATATGACGAGGGAAATGATATCAAAAGCTTTCTCGCAATTTTCCACAGTCCAGGATATTTTTCGGGTATTTCTGCTTGCAGCCAAAAAGTTTGATACCCTTTTTTATATTTCACCTTCAGCTCCTCATTAGTGCTAAGCTCAAGTAGCTCCTCTTGCAATATCACGTTCTCCACTTCCATTTCATCAAATGGATTTATAATCCATGGTGGTATTTCCATCGTGAGAATGTCTTCAAATCTGGTTTTGAAATCATCATGCAGGGCAATCAAATGTTGAACATATGTCTGAATATCATCATCCTCGCATTCTACCTGTGACAAGCTTGAGAATTGGGAAAATTCGCGTCGACTAATGTTTTGCTTCATTAACTTCAATTTTCCAAGAAAAGCGGAAATCACACTCTTTGTTTTAATTAAATTGAGGTTGTCCCCTTGCAGTTGTAAGTTAATATCATTAAACTTTTTGAACAAATCTGTCAAATACGCGATATCTGCTTTGAACTTGATCAGGTTTTCTTTTAAATCTGGAGCTTTACTATCCAGAAACTCCAAGACAGACTCAAAAAGTGAGTAAAATCTTGTTAAACATGCACCTTTCGACAACCAGCGTACTTCAGTGTGTAAGAGCAATCGTCGGAAGTCTTCATCATTTTCATCGCACAATTGGGCAAATAAACGCGTATTCAAAGCATTGCTTTTTATTTTATTAACCGCGTTAATCACAAATTGGAGCGATTGGTGCAGTCTAGCACTCAAATTTTTTGCTACTAAGTGTTGTCGGTGGATGACACAGTGAATTGCAGTTAAATCTGGTATCATTTTTTTTAGATGGCTTATGAACCCACGATATTTCCCGACCATTGCAGGAGCTCCATCTGTTGCCGCCGATGTAACGTTTGTGAACGGAATTGATTTTTCTTTTAAAAAATCGCTCAGGATGTTAAATATCGATTCACCTTTAGTGTCAGTCTTCAAAGTTTTGGCGAATAATAGCTCTTCATGAATTTCTTCGTCCATAACAAATCGCACAAATGCTAATAATAATGCCTCATTATCAGGTAAAGTTGACTCGTCCAGTTGAATAGAAAAATGAGTTGTTTGCAGATAATTACACAAGAAACTTTCAATATCAGAGCTCATTTCGTCAATATGTCTTTGTACAGTGTTGTTACTCAAAGGAATTTTTTTGAGTATGTCAAATGGAGGTTTGTGCAGAACAGTTTTTAAAACTTCTTCAACAGCGGGTAAAATTAACTGTTCACCAATGGTGTGGGGTTTTCCAGATTTCGCTATGAGTAATGAGATGTTGTAAGATGCCCGCAAGCCATCATCGTTACTTTCAGATGTTGAAGCGAACATACCTTGCAGGGTGGGTCTCTTTTCATATTTTTCTTTCAATGATTGAAAATATTTCAAATCTTTACCTGTTTTATCAGGGTGGCACCTTTTTAGATGATCTTCGAGCTTCGATGGTTTCATAGAGTCATTGCTCAAAACTTTATTGCATAAAAGGCACATGGGCAATCGCTTGTCCGCGTTTGATGGAAGAAAGCCAAATTTTAAATATTCCACACTGTACTGTCGACACTTAATTTTCTTCTTTGGCTCCGCCATGTTTCAAATTAGCTACCTGTAAGTATAAAAAAGTTTTTGTGATCTTAACATTCTTACTTAACTTCTTCTTAGTCTTACTTAACAGGATATGGCTATTTTATAGAACAGAATTTATAATTTTTCGCTATGAATCAAAAAAAGAATACTAATAAACTTTTTTCGGCTGTCTGTTGTTTTATGGAAGTAGGTAGGTAATAATCGTAATGTTCATTATTTCATATTTCATACATGTCTATCATACACAAAGAAGACAAATATATTAACTACAAAAAGAGATACCTATAAGTTGTATAGCAAATAAACAAATAATGTACTTACTTTTCCGACACGATTCTGGCAACCAGGAACAGCAATTCACTTTACTTTTGTAGTCGAAATCCGGAAACAAATGAGTAACGTTTGTTCTTAGCATTCGTATTTATTGGTGAAGAATCAAACAAGTGCATACAAGCACAGCACATTACCGTAACCACCACCATATCAGCTGAAAGAGGTCGACTGCTGGACATAGGCTTCCCCCAATTTCATGGGGGGTAAACAATACCTACACTACCTACGATTCTAATCAAACGGCTGGAGTCGGCGCGCACCTTACTAGAGTTCACAGAATTTGAACCTTCTATACAGAAGTTAGATCTTTTACTTAAACGGCAGCGGCTATGGCCGATGGGCTGCTCGCTACTTCTCGCAACCACTGCTCTACCATTAAAATATTAACTTCTGTATAGGTGACTTCCGTATAGGTTGACTCTAGTAAGGTGCTCGGCTCATCCAGATGTTTGATGAGAATTTTACATCAGAGGGTAGCTAATCGAACTCTAAATATTCGGCTTCCAAGTTGTTGGACTTGTTGGATAATTTGAGGCTTGAGCTGTAATGTTTGTTTGTTTGTTTGATGGTTGTTTTATCTTAGTCAAAATTATTAATTGTAACTTAGTAGTTTCACGTTTACACTACATTTCATTGTTGGTACATGGTGAGAAAATGTAAACAATAAACATATTGTGTTTGTCGTTGACTCTACTGTACGTAGTGGTAAAAATTAACTATGTGAGCTGAGTTTGAGTGCACGTCTACGAATATTTAACTTATTTATATTTTTTCATAGGCTGCGGTGAGTGCTTACCATCAGGCGGGCCGTACGCTTGTTTGCCACCGACGTGGTATTAAAAAAATAAAAATAAAAATTTCGAACCTTATACGTGTAAATTTATTTGTGCACAGAAAATAAAAAATATTTTATAGTATCAAAACTATAATTCCTACTACACAGTGCGATCAGCCCAAATTTTTTTTATTTTCCCGCCAAAAATTTGGGTAATATTTCAGTAGCCAGACTACCGCAAGTCTGCCTTTCTCTGATGTCTGTTTGTCAAAATTACTAATCAGACAAATACTAATGGCCAATTGGCCATAGATTTAAATGATGATTCTTGACGAAAGAGGTGCCACGTAAGCACGTATATAACTTCCATAATTAAACGAACCTGAGTGAGACAAAGGGGTAAGCGAAACAATAAAACTGGAGCATCAACGTCCGGAGATAAATTTTATTTATACCAGAAACAGCTGCAAACTTTTGGTCAGCGCGCGTAAAACCCGTGTTTGTTGTTGTAACCTTTTTGTTTCTATCTCCGTTATTCTTCGAGTGTTTGTACGGCGGAAGGACTTCTTTAAGTTAAAATATGAAGTTTATTTTCCTTGCCTAGGTTACATGGAACACACAAGACGATGTAGCGTTTGCTGAAATAGCTATGTGGTGGATTGTTTTTTTGTAACCTCTACTTAGGTCCAATATAAAAACAATCCCTATCGAAAATATGTATGTAAAAGTAAAAAAAGTAAAAGTAATTTATTCTTCAAATTAGGCATAATTACATGCACCTATGAACGTCAATAAACTATCACCGGTTCGGAAAACTAAACCTCTGCCACGAGAAGAACGGGCGTAAAAAACTCGGCGAGGTGTAATTTTTTCAAAACTATATGTACTTAAAAATTGTCAGATTTTCATTCAATTGCTCTAGATACCATAAATATCGTGTTGCTGTCATTTGCTATTAAAGCAAATGAACCCCTAAAAATAACTCATGTACAGTTAGTGTTGAAAATAGTTTTTTTTTTTAGCAAATTGAACTATCTCAACGTTTTAAGCTAGCTCCCAGGGCCCATAAAAATTCATCCTGTATATTCCCATCAACACATAAATGTGAAAAAATAAGCCAAGTTCATGATCTACCAAAAGTAGTGATATCTGAAAAGGTGCTAAGTCTGGCACTAGATTGTTAACAGTAAAACCATTTTATTGCGGCTAACTTAATTCATTTTGAGTCTTAACTTTGCAGAAGAAAACTGACTACTTTCAGATTATGGGGAGTGAGCAGGTATTTTATATTCCCGTACCTGCCTATTCATAAACTCGGAAAAAAGGAACAGGAAGTCAGGAAGTACTTACCATCTTACTCATCTTACGAGTATAACCTGTCAAGTTTCTTGCAAATTAGAAGACCACTGTGAACTATCATTCCAAAAACCACTAAGCAAACACGTAAATCGCGTTTGAACTGTTAATCCGCACATCTATCAGTGCGGTTCTTCGTGGAACGTGTCGTCTAATCCCTGCTGACAACCCGGCGTTTAGCACGTTATAGCTCAACGACGGTTAACATATGGACTTTACTAACAAGGGCATGTGCTTCGCTTGGAAGAGAAGTAGTCGGTTTGAACTGAAATGGTGTCTAGTTCGGGCTATGAAGCATATGCTTCGCTTGGAAGAGAAGTAGTCGGTTTGAACTGAATTGGTGTCTAGTTCGGGTTATGAGGCATGTGCTTCGCTTGGAAGAGAAATAGTCGGTTTGAACTGAATTGGTGTCCAGATCGGGCTATAGGTATGCAATCTTTGCTGTCTTGAGCGGTCGGGCGAACTGTCATTCATATAATCAGATAATAGGCTTGCATCTGAGACTCGACACAAACTTCTGTAGAGAGCCAATACATAGCAATAGGTAAGTTTGATCTGAGACTACGCATAAGTGAAATCTAAGAGTCAAGTTATACTAGGAAGGATCTAGTTGCAAATCGCATTTATTTAGTGTGATGGATGAGTTTGGCCATGTCGTAAAATATATCCAAACACATTGCCTGTGTTCAGAATACGTGTGATATATTTATTATGTGTGGGTATCTATTTTATCAAAATTTGTACGGTCGTAAAAATGTCATACAGTTTCAACCGAAACGCGTGTCCAACTTTTCCGTTAGTCAACGCTTGCATTGATTCATTGCGGCAGGAGCGCGTGCGACGGACGAATAAGCAGATGACAAGTGTGACGGGGAATAAATCGTCGACAATTATCCCGGGAGACATGTGGGCGGGACCGCAGGCCGCTGACTGACGTTTATAGAGAAGCTTTTTGATTATGTGAAAATGATAGAGACATTTAAATGAATTGGTTGAAATGATAGGTAACAATTAACTTACTATCCTTACTTGTATAGGTAATTAGGTACCTACATGAATCTTTCGCGTGGACTGGTGGAGTGGAGAACCTTGATTGGACTGCCGTATAAAGCTCGAGCAGAGGACAGAGCGGGCGCGGCGCGGTGCGGTGCTGAGGTTGTTTTGAATTTTTGATCTTCCCTAAATTGTGGACGGTCGATAGTGCCGATTACTGCTTTATATATTACACACGCCGCCTCCCCTCCGTTATCCCGCGCGGTTTTTTGGTGCGACGTCCCGACGTTTCGAGCTTTAAAGGATAATTCACAGTAGACCGTTCCGTGTCCGGGCCGGCCCGTTTTCTATGACAGCAAACGCAACGGCCGGCGTATTTCTCTAGAAGAAAACGGGCCGGCCCGGACACGGAATGGCCTAATGTGAATCATCCTTAAAGCGATGAGCAACGATTTGTAAGGAATTCGGAATTGAACCTACTTATATGAAACTGACCAATAGCTCGTATACCTAGACTGATTAATGACGACCGTCGTGATCATGTGAAGTCACTGATCAGATTAGCGTGGAGTCGTATAAGGCCTGGCAAAGTGACTTGTACTATTCTTAGAAACTGGATCGACTTTTGTGTTTCACTGCAACAGGAGGACTTGCTGCTATAGAGGGTTCCTTACTGGATCATAAAAACTATCAAGGCGCAAGGCGCAAGAGCATCTCGAGGCAGGGCAGAGCATAACAAAATGCGAGTAAGGTTTCGGTGTTGTACGGCCAATCAGTCTAGAAAGCCGAAGCGACGATGTCGATGATGATTCATGACTTACAGGGCTGATAACCCGCCCAGGGTTTAGGATGTAACATATATGGCTAGAAGATGACTTACTAGGTTGATAGGGCGCGGGGTATGCGTGGAGCGAGGCTCGTGTAGTAAGGCGCGGAGGTGAGCAATGTATGACGCAGCCAGCCGCAATGTGTCCAGTTTCGACAACTTTGTGTCTGCTGGAACCCATGGAAGAGTCGTTTTCAACCTACGGAAATTAAATAAGCGTTACTGAAAGAATTGCCTGGTGGTTCGCATCCAAATGATTGAAATCATATTTAGATGTCCTCTCTCAAAACGCCGTGATTCTTGTTGATATTACAAAATCCGGGGCGACGGGCCTGCTGAATCTCACAACTCCCACTCACTGTACTCAACTCGCTGCTGTGTGAACTCACTGTAGATGAATCCAGTTGCGGGCGCGTGTCAGCGCTGGACTAGCATGAAAGTGATGCCAGCAAGTAGATTAATCTAAAACATGCCTTCAGTAGATTAAGCGAGTGCTTACACTGCGGTGATCAACAGTCAAAGATGTTTACCGGCAAAATGCTTTTGAGAGTACTCTCATGCGTGCCCGCTCACGCGCGTTGGCGGCGTTCCTGTGCTGCGGTTCGTGGCCGCCGCGACCTGAGGACAAACCAAAAAGATTTTACTTTACAAGGTTCATACGCTTCGCAGAACTATTAGCCTGAGTAGTATAAATCTGGGAATAGATAAGAGAGAGGCACACTACGTACGATTCACCTTCTGATTTGATTACAATGTATGAATTTATACTAACGTGAGTGAGCAACCTTTTCTGTAAGTGATTACAAATATGTTTCGGGGCGCATTAAAGCGAATATGCACGAAATATGCGTATGATTGAACCCTATAATAATAATCTATGATCACGAAAAGGACTATTGTAGCCAACAAGCCCGATATCGTGCTGACAGATCGGTTGAAGCGTAGTAGCGAGTAGTGCCTAGCTACTCGTTGACATCACCATCCTCCATGACGAGAACCACGAGAAAGCTGAGAAGGACAAAGCCCGCAAGTACCTAGATCTGGCACACGATGTGACACGAGGTAACCGCCATGTGGGATGTTGAATCAACGATCATTGTCCCGATAGTCGTCTCTGCGAACGATCTCATAGCGAAGAGTCTCGACCAACATCTAAAGAAACTCTCGTGAGATGGCTGGGTCAAGGCTCAGATACAGAAGGCGGTACTGCAGGAGTCCGGAGCACAAGTGGTCTGTGGTCCGGAGTTTCCTCTCTCTGTCGCCCTAACCACCCGTAGCTTAGGCCCTGCCTCGCTGCCGGCGGCACCCTAGGTTAGGTTTTTTATAATGCTTTCATATGTCTTGTCGGCCTGTTTAGCCTAGTTGGTAGTGACACTGCCTCCGAAGCTAGAGGTCCCGGGTTCGAATCCCGGCCAGGACATTATTTGTGCATTTAAAGGATGATTCACATTAGGCCGTTCCGTGTCCGGGCCGGCCCGTTTTCTTCTAGAGAAATACGCCGGCCGTTGCGTTTGCTGTCATAGAAAACGGGCCGGCCCGGACACGGAACGGTCTACTGTGAATCATCCTTAACACGGATATTTGTTCTGGGTCTTGGATGTTTTCTATGTATTTAAGTATGTATTATTTATCTATATAAGTATGTATATATCGTCGTCTAGTACCCATATAGTACAAGCTTAGTTTGGGTGTAGGTCGATTTGTGTAAGATTGTCCCCAAATATTTATTATTATTATTATTTATATTTTGTACGTATGTTTATATATTTAAGCAAAAAGATAAATAAAGAGATAATAATAATTTCATTTAATCAGACAATAAATGGTCCACATATATACAACAAGAACCCATATTATGAAAAGTTATGATGATTCTGGGAGCCAATTGGCTCCCAGAATCGTAGGTACTTACTTGAGTTATATGTTTATATGATTTGAAGCCACTCGAACCAGTCTTCAGTTAGAGAGTACCTATTTGTCGGCCAGTTTAGCCTAGTTGGTAGTGACACTGCCTCCGAAGCTAGAGGTTCTGGGTTCGAATCCCGGTAAGAGCATTTGTGTCTGTGGTGAGCAGAAACATTTGTTCCTGAGACTTGGATGTTTTTTTATGTATTTAAGGATGTATCTATGAAATATGTATATCGTCGTCTAGTATGGGACTAGTTCGATTTGTGTAAAAATTGTCCAATAATATTTATTTATTAAAAAAGATCTTGATCTTTTTAGACATAAACTTGATTACGAAGCCTTTCGAAAGTTCCACCGAACTACTGAAACCTGATCATATTTTATCAATCACTAAATATCGAGTCTGACTCTAATCCACTTTGACAGCGAGTTTTTAGTACATAATGTGCGGTGCATATGTTCTAGGCATTTGATATCAAAATAATATTAATCTTATTTACTCGCTACTGCCCAGGGCCACGCCACGAGCGAAGCGAGTGGTTCAATCTAACAATCCTTCGCTGGCTCGGCTCTCAATACAAGCAATCGCGACAAAGAACAACTTTGCAGATCTACTTAATTAACTATCACTCGCAATTGTATATTATTGCCGAGGCTCGGAAAGTAAGAGATTGCCTGACGAGGTGGCTGACCAAGAAACTGAGTTAGGATTTAGCCCCCTTATTCATAAACGTCCATCAAGCCTCTATTAGTTAACAAGCCGCTAAAGTTGGTTTGTCCTTATCTATCACTTTGACATTTATGTTTGTGAGAAAAGGACAAAACAACTTTTAGTTAACAGAGGTTGGTTAAGTTTTATGAATAAGGGGGTAGGAATCCCTGTTTCCTCCAAGGTAATATAGTGCTTTTCTCAAACGATGTAAGGGAATAACACAATTATATGGAAAAACCATTTGGTGACGTACCTAATAAAGCGGTGATATTTTAACTTCAATTTAGCTGAAAGCACTTTTTCTAGGGTTTCGCTCAAAGGCGGTATACACATTTCGGTAATTTCGTGTTAAAATCAATTAAATTGCATATAATTTAAGTTTTTGATTTACTTTACATATAGTCATACACAATGAAAGCAAATTTTTTTTAGGGTGCGCACACACCGGAAAATTCGCGGATTCTGGGCGGTTTTCATTGGCTGGATGTAATTTTTCCTTACTCGATTCCATTTAATATTTCATATGTTTATTTATTTGCTTCAGACAGCTAAAGGTCCATATTAACATAGGTGTACCATATATATGCCACTGTGAATTTTTTAAAGTTTATCGCAGCGGGAAATACCTATATAGTAGGATTATTATACTCTTGGGCAGAGAAGAGTTTCAACTTTTTAAATCAGGGAAGATAACTATTCGGCACTTTGCGTGTTCGTTTTTCAAACAAAATACGACCACTAACGATCAGGAGTTTTTTTTGAGAAAAAATGTTTTGCCGACGTGATGTAGTATTTGCACCCCAAGTGGGTAAAATATAGTGTTTTAAATAACTATTTCGATTTACCAATATCCTACCCGAAAAAACTGCATTATTTCGTGTAAGTAGCCATAACAATTAATATACTCCTTTCGTGCGGTAGCAAAGCAGTAGGCTAAAATATTTAAGGGGACTTATTATTTCACTATTACTTCTACCCTGACATCCTCACCTGAACCCGATTGAGAGTCATCGAAGGAAAAATCGTCATCCTCCTCCCACCGTTTTTCAACTGAAGGCGATTTGCTCACTCGTTTCCTCGGCATTTCACACAATACACAACCACAAACACTTCATTAAAAATTAGAACATTTTTCTTTTTTTTATTGTACGGATCTTTTCTGGCCGGTTTGTCGGGATGACGGTTATCATATGCGATGCGCCTGGGCAAGGCGGGCGGATTTTGGGCGGGGCTTCGTTCGCCCCTCCCGGTACTCGGCAAATGAGACTGTACCTACTGAAGTCGTGTACATGGAATCCAGACAGTTTTTTTGTTTCACAAATAATCCGTTCGGGATTTATTTAGAGGTGTGCTTTGTGCTGAAATTAAAAAAAAATATCATAGGTATTGTAAGAGGTTAAATATGGGTTTTTTATTCGACGTCGGTACAGGGGAGTCACATTCACTGTGCCCACCATTTTAAGTATTTAGATTGTAAAAGTCAAAAGTATAAATGTATTCATTCTTATGAGTGATAAAGTTTTGATCTCTTGCGGACCTTGCGGTGAAGGTTACGCATAGTACCACAGACCGGTACTTATACCATTCATATATAATACCACCCCGTAGATAGAAATTATTTATTTATGTAAACTTTATTTCACAGTAACAAGTTACAGATACAAAAGGCGAACTTAATGCCATAAGTCATTCTCTACTTATCTACCTTCAGGCCAAACAGAGAATAGGTATAGGTATTCATAGTTGGTGCGAGACATGACTGCAACGTAGAAACGAAGAAAGCCGACAAATTATCGGCCTTTTTTTCTATTCCTATCACTAGGTATTAAGTCACATCATCCCGAGTGCAACTTATGGAAGCCGGAAGGAGTTTCTATATTTACAGTAAGTTGTTAAGTAAAGGCAACTGGCAAGTACCTAAATGATGTATCTAAACAATAAGCAACTGTGTGATGTATCGCTGAAACCAACCAGCTGCCGGCAACTTCCATTGCACCATAATTTCTATTCGACAACTTTCCCGACAGATCAATTAGCGGCTTCACGAGAGATAAAAGATTGACAGCGCGGGGGCACTTCCGTGACACGTAATACTGCACCCCGTCACGTGCTCGGCAGCCCGGGGCTTGAACGAACTTTAACCAAATTGTGTCTGCTCTAGTACTCTAGGAGACGTTTATGTACATACACCTACTTATGTAGGTACCTAATGTACATACACTTACGAGTCAATTCTCAACAGAGGTAGGAAGTTATTTATTCTTGAAATTAGGCATACTACATGCACATATTATGATGAAAATATAGCACGTTAAAGTCCCACGTGACGTCACGCCGTCTACACTTTTTAGCATGACACATGCCTACGTCATCAACTGCTATAGAGCCTCGGTGGTTGGCAGTCGTAGTGTGAGTTCTTGTGTGTACGGGCTGTACAGTGACGCAGGCTTGTGTCACGATCCGGAGTAGCAGACCTTGTTTCCTTAGACCATGCTTTTTAGAACAGCGTGCATCTTGGACCCAATTGTAGGTTTAAGCATGGAGAAAATGTGACAGCTATTTACCTATTGCCGTGATAGATTCATTGCTAGCCAATCGCACAAAATATACCTACCTCAAACATATTCTCATCATTGCACCTACAACGCCAGGCGGGAAGAGTGTTGTGCTATCCTATATATATCCTAACCAGGCACCATAAAGACAATAACTTACAAAGATTATTACATACATCTCGTCGGAAATACATATCTGCGAACCTGCCTGGGAACAAATTGTTTCCGACGGGATGTATGTAGTTCCAGCGACAAAGAGCACATTTTTTTTTATACCACGTCGGTGGCAAATATGCGTACGGTCCGCCTGATGGTAGACGGTCACCGCAGCCTATGGACGCCTGCAACTCCAGGGGTGTTACATGCTTTGCCGACCTTTTAAAAATAAAACAATTAAAAATATTTTAATTTATTTCTAGATTTATTTACTAGACAGATAAGATAAGTAGTTGTTTCCAATGTTTAAGCTTAAGGATCTATGGTGATGTGATCCTTAGTATAGATACGAGTATTGTTGGATTCGGCCATCAACCCTTATGCGAAGGTGATCAGCCCAGCTCCAGTAGCGAGGTGATGGATTTGCTGTAAATAGGACGGTCGTAGGGCTGTCTCTGTCCATTAAATATTCCATTTTGCTTGTGCTCTTCCTCTGCTGAATCTATACGCAATTAAACAACTTAGAAAATCTTATATTTCTAAGTTATGTCACTTGCTCGAATCATGTTACATATGCAGAAGTTCGTATTACGACGTTCAATCTTCGCCCAGAAGTCACACCAAGTGTCACAATTAATAATTCTGCGAATCGTATTGTATCTTACACTGTATTCTGGCCTTCATAATTCTTCTACATCGTTATTCTAGCAATAAATATTTTTTATTCTGGTATACCTGGGCCCATAACCTTAATAAAGAAGCGACACACTGATGGCAATCCCTAACCTAAAAGCATATTTTTTAGAATCCTTGAGACACCGTACTTTAACAGACTGTAATAATAATTTAATGTGCTTAAATTTTACAAAGCTTTTAACAGTAGTGGAAATTATACTAAATAAGCATGAATTAAGTATTAATATGTATCCTATTAGTATTCAAAGAATGTCAGTGGCTTTGCAGCATAGTATTAATGAGTATTTATTTTATTTTCTTTATTGGGGAAAATAACAAATACAGACCAGAAATAAATACAGGTAAGAAGATGTACACAAGTAGGTTCAGCCTATATCCTAATACAATTCCCATTAAGAGGTATAAAATAGTATGTAATGAGATGGCAATGTTATCGGAACAAAACAAAACATACATCCTTTGATAAACCTAAATTAAACTAAGCGATATAGACAAAACACAAAATAGGAGAAAATTATTAGAATCACAATAGAAGAATTAGAACTACACCGAGGATATTTAACAAATAGACTATTCTTGACATTAAAATTATAATTATATAATTTTTAAGAAAAAAAAACCGACTTCAATGGGGGAGTCCGGTGAAAGATTATTAATCTTAGATGGTGCACTCTTAGATTCCATACAATAAAATACAAAAATGGCTATAAGTATGTTTATAATGGTAGGAGACTAAGTACCCTCAATTCCTCATGAAATCATGGAAAAACCTTGCTTGCTTGACAAACAAAACGAAGAGAACAAATCGCCAAACGTGAACTACGCGTCGTTGAAGAGTTCCGTTCTGATCATCATCAGCAGTTCCACTTCATCAAATGTCACTTTTATGAATGAAAATGCTTGATTGGTTCATGAAAATACTAAAATCACTATTTGTGTGCCTTTCACATTTGAGGAGTTTCCTCGATTCCTAATGGATCCCATGATCAGAACTCGAGCATGACAAAAATCAATCGTGAAAATAGAACTTGCTTAACAAACACCGCTAGAAGGACAAATCGCCAAACGTGAACTTTTCGTCGTTGAAGAGTTCTGTTCTGATCATCATCAGCAGTTCCACTTCATCAAATGTCACATTTTTGTATGTTAATGCTCGATTTGTTGATAAAAACTCAAAAATCACTATATGTTTGCCTTTAAGATTTGAGGAGTTCCCTCAATTCCTCATGGATCCCATCATCAGAACTCGAGCATGACAAAAATTAATCGTGAAAATAGAACTTGCTTAACAAACACAGCTAGGAGGACAAATCGCCAAACGTGAACTTTTCGTCGTTGAAGAGTTCTGTTCTGATCATCATCAGCAGTTCCACTTCATCCAATGTCACATTTTTGGATGCAAATGCTTGACTTGTTGATAAAAACACAAAAATCACTATATGTTTGCCTTAAAGATTTGAGGAGTTCCTTCAATTCCTCATGGATCCCATCATCAGAACTGCCTTTTGACAAAAATGGGACCAACTTGGATATATATACATACAATCAAAAAAAGAATTTTTCAAATCGGTTAAGAAATGACGGAGTTATGGAGTAACAAACATTAAAAAAAAAAAAACATACAACCGAATGGATAACCTCCTCTTTTGAAATCTTGAACTCGGTTAAAAATCATGTTACTTTGCGCTTAAAATTGGCTACCGTATTACAAAACATGTAATAACATTAAATATATTAAGTGCGACTGCCAACCCTACGAGTCCAGGTGGCCGGTGTCAAACATGGAGTTTACCGCCTGCTTTAAGCGCCATCGAGTATTTGTGACTTGCTCTACCTACTGTTTTCTCAACAAATATTATTTCGTATCCCACTTAGAGAATGAGATTATTTAATTAATATCCACGAAAATAGAACTTTTGTGTGGTGATTGATTAATATTGGGCATTTATAAGTAAGTATATAATTACCGTGGTATGAAGCATTTAAAAATAACGATATCTCGATAAGTACTATTTTTTTGGAATATTTTAGGAATTGCTTATACAAAAGAATTTAAAAAATATTTATGAGTACCTAGATGTGGAATGGGCAGACAACACGGGATCATCATAGTTTGTGATCTTATCAAAAAAGGAAAAAAGAAGAAATTTAAATTAAACTTTATAACTCATGATTCTCATGAACGGTTGGTTCAATTTTAATTATTTCTGAGTTATTGGATTCGTCTCCGCGCGGAATAGCAGAATAAATATCCCCGGGAAAGAATAATGCCGGGATAAAAATAAACAAGTCTCTACCTAAATGGTAAAAAAAGAACTCTTATTGTAATAAGCAAAGACTACTATGAATATATATAGGTAATAAGTTGCGCTGTGTTTTGATCAACACACACTGTCCATCCAGCACATGATAGGCTGAATGTCTTAATACTCTTAATGCCCGAAATCTACTCGGGTTGGGTAACTTCATTCCATAGTCGTCTGGTTCGTAGCCCGGCATGTAGCCTGTAGGTACTTGAAAGCGAACTGCGAACTAACGCCATGCAGCTAGGTGCACGGATGTTGTGAATCATATCGATTTGTAAGCAGCGAATGAAATAATTATTTGTTCAACAAGAGAGAAAAGTATATTTTTGCTGCGAGTGTTGATGCTCAGTCCCGAGCAAGCGAAAGATTCAATTACAGAATCTTGAGCGTAGCGAGGGTCTCAAAGACACGAGATGCAAATATCTTTGCTCTCGTGTGATACATACAACTTTTCACCTCAGCAGCGACCACATAGATAATGCAAAGGAATAGTGATAGTGAGAATGAAGTTACTTAAACTAAACTATGATATGAAAAATTAAAAAGTAAGTTTTTTTCACGCTCGCAGCATAATTGCATTTTGCTCACTGGTTTCAAGTAGGAAAAGTCGTTTTCACGCTCGCAGCAAAATTGCATTTTGCTCACTGGTTTTAAGCAGCAAAACCGCCATTTTCGAGCCGCTGAGGTGAAAAAAACTTTATTAACTAACTTTTTTCGTTCACTGTTTGTAGGTCCAGCTAGGCTAGGCCAACTGACACCGCCACCGCGTCGTAGATCGAGAAGACAAAATCTTCCCTGGCTGCTCTTTCTAATTGCCAAGTGATTGTGAGTCAGTGGCGAGCAACGCCGCAACTCGACCTGTAGGGCCAAATCCGCTGCTCCGGTTCGCTCCCGCCTTGGTCTTCTGATCCTAACAACTTTACAGTCGGTTTTGCTGTAGAAGGTTTCACTCGCTCTTTCAGGAGCCAAGTTTTGTATGTAGATATTTTATCATAAAAAAATAGTGTCATATAATGACACCATGGTGATCGAAAATTTTCTTAGTCTCAAAAATTACTTCACCGCCCCTGCAACTCAAAAATGGCTTCACTACATAATAAATAGTATAAAACAAAGTGGCTTCCCGCTGTCTGTCCCTATTTATGCTTAAATCTTTAAAACTACGCAACGGATTTTGATGCGGTTTTTTTTAATAGTTAGAATGATTCAAGAGGATGTGTTTATATGTATAATACGAGTACATGCATAATATAGTAGTGAAACTTATAATTTTAGAGGTTTCTAATGTGATGTCGTAAATAAATACATTTTTGTGCTCTCATTGCAAACGCTGGCTGAACCTTACGAGATAGATCAAAATAATGCACTTGTATTATACACCTTAAAAATGTCTACAGAAAAGTGGCCCTTAGGGGTAACCCACAATAAGCATTTTTTGTCGTTTACTTTTTACGAGAAATTTATTTAGGAAGTGCTTTTAAGCAATACTATCCAATTAAGTAGGTATTTAATGTAATACAGATCAATATGGCCCTTTACAGCATATAAATTAAACGAATATATTCGAAGATATTACATATTAAAAATGCAGGGACATAGCGGTTGCGGCGGTACTGGTCAGTTTGTATATAATAAAACAAAATTAAAAAATTTAAAAAACCCACGACGGATTAACCTAATTAAAATAATATTAAATAAAATAAATGTGAATCCCCCGACTGGGTATTTACGAAGTAAGTACATAGAGATAATAAATAGATTTCAAAAACGGTTGTATGGTCGCGAGGTATAGTTACAAAGCCAGAAAAATCCGTCGATTGCCTGCCCTGAAATGAAGTAAGATTACGAAGTCCGTGTTATAGGTACCTCAATTTGAGTTGCTGTATGTAAAGTACCTCGAGCTTTACTATTATTAATATTTTAATGAAATTAGGAACAGACATGGCAATGGCAGCCCCCGGCGGATTTTTCTGGCTTTGTAACTATACCTCGCGACCATACAACCGTTTCTGAAATCTATTTATTATCTCTATGTACTTCGTAAATACCCAGTCGGGGGATTCTCATTTATTTTATTTTTAATTTTTTTAATTAGGTTAATACGTCGTGGGTTTTTTAAAATTTTTAGTTTTGTTTTATTTTATTATTTTTAGAGAGCAATGTCTATACCTTCCTCACTCAAACGCTCCAGTTGTAGAATGAGCTCCCTCCCGAGATTTTCCGAAGGGATTATATTATAGTATAGGGCTATTCAAGAAAGGAGTGTATACATGTTTAAAGAGTCAGCAACGCGCATTGAAACCCCTGGAGTTGCAAACGTCCATAGGCTGCGGTAACCGCTTACCATCAAGCGGACTGTATGCTTGTATGCCACCGACGTGGTAGAAAAAACAATAGTTGTTTTCCGGAAAGAAGCACGGTAGGCCGAAGGCAGAGCTCAACGTAGGGACAAAGGCCCAAAGTGTCCCATCAGAAAGCACTCTCGACGCCAGCCCGAGGCCTGAAGGGCGAGCCCAAGTAGATCCTTTCTATAGAGTGTTTTACAAGAGAACCTGGAAGACGAAGGCTCGGAGCGTCCTTTGAGAAAGTTCTCTCCGCAAGCCAGAGGGCCGAAGACCCAAAGGGCGAGCCACCACTATCCTTCTGTGTCTTTACAATTAAATTCGAGGGCCAAAAGCGCAAAGGTGAGTGGCAAGGCACGCAAGACCAAAAGCTGAGCAGGTGAGAAGGCCCGAAGTGCGTAAAAGCCTCAGAGTGAAGGGTCACGCTTTGTACGCGAGCCTACACGGGACATTCGTGCACTATTTTTACTTTTTTACAAATATATTGCAAAAAATCTTAATCGGTTTAGCCGATTTGGAGAATCTGCGCCTATTGCCCTTAATTCACCCTAAATGTTTATACCTTATCCTTTCCGTCGTGGGTAACCAACCACCATATTAAGTGCACTCTGCTCTGCATATAATTTAGTGAACCCGTTTTGGAATAAACGTGCAAAATCCCTTTTTCAGAGTTTTGTACCCCCGAAACAACGTAATCGGGTCCCGTCGGGTCGTTTAGTAATAAAGTCCCGTTTTTACACGTTGTAAAAACGGGACCCTATTACAGCTGTCTGTCACCAGGCTGTATCTCAAGAACCGCGATAGTTAGTTGAAATTTTCACAAATTATGTATTTCTGTTGCCGCTATAACAACAAATATTAAAAACATATGGATAATGATACGGAACCCTTCGTGCGCGAGTCCGACTCACACTTGGCCAGTTTTATAACATAACACGATAGTTTTACCCATGCGTAGTGTAACCCATGGCATATTCACGTCGTGTATCGCCGATAAGTTCTAACTCCACAATAATACCTACTTTAACCGGAACCATAATATTTAGATAAGCAGACCTGTTTGGGGGACATATGACTTACGCTACGCCTCTTCCCTGGCGGGTATAATGAGCAAAAATTCTGCTCTTAGCAGTTCATGAGTAGTTATAGGTAGAGAAGTTACTCAGTCATCACTTTTTAAAGAGCATATCACGGTATTCTATCCATGAGGTTTCACAAAGTTCCATACTATGTTATTCTGTTTCATCATACCTACAGCTCTCAGCAGTTCATACACAGAAGCTACTCAGAAAACACTATCAAAAGAAACACGACACGCAAACTTCCCTAATAAGATTCCATCAGACCCTCAGAAGTTCATTTACAATGGCTGCTAAGCAAACATAAACAAAAGGGCCCAAAAACGAACAGTTAGTAATCGAACCCCTGTACAGTTCCCTACTATGTTTTTCTGCTCCATCATCTGATCCTCAGAGTTCAAGTACATGTACTCTTTACCCAGCACTATCGAAATCATCCACGGTGGCGAAGTTGTTCCGGAGAAAATGCGCTCAAACCAGCTCAAACGCACTTTCAAGCAAAAAATGTTTACTGCAGCGCCCCTTGGCGAGTTATGGTCGTAACAATTATTATGGGGTTCGTCCCGAATGAATCACGAACCCATTGCAGAACACCGTGTCCAAATCGGTCAAGCCGTTTTGGAGATATTGAGGTGCACACATAAACAAACAAACAAACAACCT
Organism: Notocelia uddmanniana; assembly: GCA_905163555.1. Classification (NCBI taxonomy): domain Eukaryota; kingdom Metazoa; phylum Arthropoda; class Insecta; order Lepidoptera; family Tortricidae; genus Notocelia; species Notocelia uddmanniana. The sequence goes on from LR991064.1 coordinate 10,148,608, forward strand.
CTCACCCTAAACGCATATACCTTCTCCGTTCCGTCGTGGGTAAAAAGACATTCTGTAGTATTTTTTAACCGACTTCAATTTAATGGAAGGAATTAGTTTCTTGTGGCATAGCTAAGTACAAAATTGAAGTCGGTTTTTTTATCAGCATTGCAACCGTGCGAAGCTGGGGCGGGTCACTAGTAACTGATAATATCCGCTAAAGTTTTCGTTGAAAGTATCTTTATTAAGCTTTACTTTCATGTTTTTTTTTTTATATTTTTGGACCCATAGTGACCTTAATGCTACCATTAACAGGCTGAATCAGGACCTTTTGCACATTCAGCGATGGTCAGAAAGGTTCTGTTTATTTGTCAATCCATCCAAGTGCCAAGCTATTGTCATTGGTAGCCGTTTCCAGCATGCGAAACTCAACCTTAGGTAATGATATTGCTCCGGTCAAGTTCAACGGCAGTCCTATCTAGGGTTTCTCATTTCTCGAGCCATTTAGATTCTCGAATTTCGAGAAATCTCGAGCCCAGTCTCGAGTATTTTTTTTAACTGTAAAGTTTTGGTAAAAAAGAACAAAAAATTATAGGTAAGTAAGTAATTATTATTGCACCACTTATTTATTTTATTTATTTATTTATTATTACCATTAATATTAGCACTAACAGTTATACCTTACATGCTAATTAGTAATTACTTAAAAAAAATGTACATGTCAAATTTATAATACAACAAAATAACAAAATAAATAATTTACAAAAGTCTTTGGAATTGGATTGAGATTATTAAAAAGAAATACAGAAAGTCAATACAAAATGATACAGCTAAAATTACAAAATTAAGTTAAAATTACAATTACAATAACCACTATGATTAGAAATACGTAAAATAAATGAAAATCTTTTTTTAATAAAAAATAAATTCAAATTTTAGAAACAACAGCAATACAAAAAAACAAACAATTGTTAAAATCTTACAAAAAAAAACAAATCAAAACATTAAAACTTATTAATACTGAAATCATATGTCTAGTCTTTTCATCACTCCTAAATTGGTGTTTTTCATTGAGATCATTCGTTACAAATTCCTAATCAGTTACAGACATATTTCTCCCTAGCCGTGCATGACTTAAGTCAAGAAACAAATTGAATTAGTTAAATTTACATTATGTGATATGATCTACGATACAATAACAATAATCATCATTAAACACAATGTAACATTTATTAATAGTGATTGAGTTTTTTTATTATTTTAATGAAACAGAAACAGAAGAAAGACTATTCATGTCTTGACAAATCTAATCTATGATTATTTAAGCATTAATACCATAAAAAAGTAATTAAATATTCAAGTTATAGATTGATAATCTAATTTTACAGTATTTTATTCATATATGCAATGTAAAGAATTTTAAAAAGGTCAGACAGAGCGCTACGTCTCGCTCCAATCTATACCGCTTCTATGGCCGCTGCTCGTCGCCAATTATATTCTCTTTGCTCGTCGCCGCCGCCGCCAAGCGTTATCGTGGCCGTGCCGTAGGTGAAAAGGCGCGATTAACATCAGTCCGCACTTTACGTTCGGAACTCGAGAATTCTCGAGTTACAGTAATTTTTTTCTCGTCTCGAAGGAAGCCAAAATTCTCGAGTTGTCTCGAGTTCGAGACAACTCGAGAAGAAACCCTAGTCCTACCCCTTATAGTCAGTGTCAAAGAGTTAGGTATCTATCTGGACAATACTCTGAGTTGGAGGACTCAAATTTCTGAGGTTGCCCATCAAATCGAAGATTTTATTGGTCACATATTTTGATTACGGCGACGTGTGTTATCCTGACCTAAATGAAGAGCTTCTTGACAAGTTAGATCGTCTTCTCAACAATTGTATTCGCTTCATTTTCTGTCTTCGAAAATATGATCATATCTCTTCCTACCGCTCTCAATTAGGCTGGTTTCCAATCCGCCTACGTCGCAAAATACGTCTGATCTGCACTCTTTTCTCCATCTTAAATGATCCTCAATCTCTCGAATACCTTAAAACACTTTTTCACTTTTATGGTGTTACTCGAATCCGTCAACTTCGCTCTTCTGGAAATCTTTCCCTCTCTATTCCTCCTCACCGCACCGGTTTCATGTCCAATTCGTTTTCCGTTCAAGTAGCCCGCTTCTGGAACAACAGTCTCCCCATTAATATTAGACGATCTCCAAATAGGCTTGCTTTTAAAAGAAACTTGTACAAATTTTTTGCTGGCAGAAGCAGAACCAAGAAATCATAATATTTCTGATTTGGAAGTTCCATCCATATATATGTATATGTATGTGTATGTGTGTATGTATAAATATTTATTTAGTAGTGGTTATTTATTATTTATAATATCATAATATATCATATCGTATTGTATATATCCTTCCAGTCTTTGTAAGTACCTACTGTTTTTGTATTATCTTAGTTGCATCGCCCACAGTTTTTCTGCTTTGCCTTAAGGTTGACTGGTTGATATACCTATATGATCTCCTTATTCCTTTGGATTGTCTATTGTTTCTTGACTACACGTATGTCCGTCAATGTCAATGTTAAATAGGGTAGACCGGGGACAATAGAAACACGTCATGATTGAAACAAGTCAAATTTCTCAAAAACTATGATACCTACGCGTCTGACGCAACACTCGGAACACGCGGTCGGCCATGTTGAATCCTTGGCCAGTAGCGCTCGAGCACCGGTGCGAAACGGGAGTGTCCACGAGCCAAACAAAATTTTCGCGGTAAAAAGTAAGTATTTGTGCTCTCGTATATTTTCTCATAACTTCGTTTACTCATGTATTTTGACTAATCCAATTATTTTGGTGTTATATTTAGGAATATACGAATGTTTTCAATGGCCGTTGATCAGCGTTGGAGTCTTTTTTATATATAATATTTGACCTTGAAATGAAAAACGTGGTGTGGGGACGATAGAAACAACTTGCTTGTGGACGATTGAAACGTTTCAATCGTCCTCGGGTTTTAATCGTCCCCAAAAGTAACCGACTTCAAAATATAACGAGGTTCTGTATTTAATGCACGTGTTTGTTCTATAGATGTTTTTTTGAAATCTGAAGTTTTTTTTCGTGTTCTATATGCTTTTAATTATATATATTTTTTAATTTTGTTTAATGGTTATAAATAATATAAACTATGTTTTATGTTACTTAAAAGACATAATTTGTTATTTTAATTTGGCATATCGCCATATGGTGATATTTTTGTTTATATTTAGAGAGCTTGTTACAGAATGTTTTATATGTTGATTTGATATGTTTGATTTATAATAATAATAATTTTAGCAACAACCGACTGCTGCCAACCGGCTAATTGAAGAGGTCAGCCACTGCTAAAATTTAAATTAGAGAGAGTTTAGGAACATTTTCTTTTTTGGCATATCGCCATGTTTTTGTTTACATAATAAACAATTTAAACTGATTATTTTATTGCGTCTATTATTTCCTTTCATATCCCGTCTACAACACTCGTTGTCACAGGGTAGGTACACGGAATTGTTATGATTGAAACATTGTTATAGTTGAAACAAGCACTTTTGTATGAAACATGATAATGCTTGTTTTCTCTAATTCTATATCGTTATATCTACTAATTGCATTAAATCAACTTTGGTTAAGGTAAATCTATAAGGTAGCAGTGACAAAGAAAACTAAAAGTCATATTATCTTATTTATTTTCAAGCGTTATTATCGAGATGTTCAGATGCTCATAAATTGAGAAATGTTTATGTTATGCTTGCGAACTTTTGATGAGCTCATTGTATGCCGAGGTAGTGATGAAAAAGATTAAAACAGATATAAGTACTTTCATTGTGCCCAAGATATTTGAGTGTTTCAATTGACCTCACATAGTGTTTCAATTGACAGTCAAGTGAGATCAATTGAACCATACTGCCCCATTCTCTTTATTACATTATTGTCAAAAAACTATGGATTATAGACCATCCAAGTACATTTTATTTAGGAACCAGATAACTGACCTTGAAATATTTTGAATGAACATATATCCTTCTACTCATAAAAATATAACGGTCACAGGCGGTTAAAGGCAATCCCCGGTCTACCCTACTTATCCAAGACTTATCCTAATTTCTTTAGCTGATTAAAGCCAAGTTATGTTTGGTATTTCGCTTATTATATATCAAATTTAATCAGCTAAAATAATGACGGGTACAGAAGGAAACTCGAAGGAAAAAAATCATATTCCTTAGCACGATACCTTCGACCAGACAAATTTGACGTCGAGCCTACCGCTCCTGCTGCCGGAGAAAAGTGGTCTCACTGGCACCACACCTTTCCAAACTTCCTAGCTGAAGAAATTCCTGACGGTAATACTGATTCCATAAAACTCAAGCTGTTAGCAAATCACTTGACATCTAACATTTACGTTTATATCAAGGACTGTCGAACCTATGATGACGCTGTTAATCTTTTGAACAAAAATTACCTCAAACCTCAGAATGAAATATTAGCTCGGCACGTTCTTGGGACACGAAAGCAAAGACACGACGAAACCATTTCCAACTATTGCCGTGCATTGCATCTTCTTGCGCAAAATTGTAACTTTACATCTGTCTCAGCTCACGAGCACAAAGCACAAGCTATACGAAGTGCGTTTATTGCCGGTATCCTCTCACTCAAGATAAGGGAACGCTTACTAGAAAAATCATCTCTATCGCTAGACGAAGCTTTTAATCAAGCCGTTACTCTGGAAACCGCAGAAAAAGACTCCGTAACGATGAGTGTTAACGCCTTACATACGTTGAACGCTTTACCAGCTCAACAACAAGAGGCGCCACGACCCTTCGCATCGAACTCTCACAATGCTGCTGTATCTTCACCACAACAATCGGCAAGGCGTTTTTACTTTTGTGGCGGTAAAATTCACCAAAGAATCTAGTGTCCAGCTTTCCACGCCTACTATCAACTTTGTTCTAAGAAGGCCCACATTGCTTCAGTACGCCGTTCTCATAACAATATTAACAATCCTTCGAGCAACGCCATTCCGAGCCCCGACGCTCTTGTCGAAATCTCAGACTCCAAGTACGCATGAAACAGTTAGCACCGTTTATTCTGCTGCTTCTCCGTCGAGCTTAGAGAAGGCTACGATTGCCATCATTGTCAACCATACTCGTGCTGATGCTCTGATCGATACAGGCAGTTCTGTCAGTTTTATTGATAGAAACGTGGCACGAATGCTTAAATTGAGAATACGACCCTTTAAACAAACTGTAAACTTTGCTTCACTTAACCATACATCAAGTGTTGACGGGGTCTGTTTTGCCACGCTTGAAATCAACAAACACATATATAAACAACAACCGCTACTAGTAATTAACAACTTGCCACGACAAATGATTCTTAAGTAAATCACTCAAACCTCGAATTCCGCTTCGGAGGAACCAGAGAACCCTTACAAGTATGCGTAATGGAAGCCTCCGTACCGCCAGCATCAGTCTTCACACATTTATCTGCTGACATTACTCCTATAGCTGTAGTCGAGACGTCATAACGTCGTCGTCATAACAACGACGAAGAAGAATTTATTCGAACAGAAATATCGAAACTTTTAAAAGAAGAGATTATTGAAACGAGCGTATCTCCTTGGCGCGCTCAGGTACTTGTCGCTGGTGGTAGATCACATCGAAAGAGGTTGGTGGTCGACTACTTGAACTATCAATAAGTTTACGTATTTGGATGCGTACCAACTGCCTAACACTAAGTCGATAGTATCGAAAGTTGCTAAATACAATCACTTTAGCCAAATTGACTTGAAGAGTGCATACCATCAAGTGCCTATTTTAGAACGAGAAAAAATATAATTATACAGCTTTTGAAGCGTGCGGTAAATTATGGCAATTCAAGCGGATCCCGTTCGGAGTCACTAACGGAGTTGCCGCCTTTCAACATACACTCGAACACATTATCGAAAAAGAACAGTTACACGGAAAGTTTGCTTACCTCCATGACGTCACCGTTTGTGGTAAAGACAAAGAGGACCACGACAAAAACTTCAGTAAATTCATGGCCGCTGCAAAGAAATATAATCTTACGTTAAATGAACAAAAGTGTAAATTTGACAAAAGCTCAATAAGTCTCCTTGGATACACTGTCAACAACAACGTAATTAATCCCGAAAAAGATCGACTTGAACCTCTTATAAACCTACCATTACCACGTAACGCCACTGAGCTGAAACGAACCTTAGGACTATTTGCCCACTATGCCAAATGGGTCCACAACTTTTCAAAAAAAAATTAAACCTCTAATTAACAACTATAACTTTCCTCTGAACGAAATTGCCCAGCGCAGTTTTGAAGTTTTGAAATCAGATATCGAAAAGGCAGCTCTGGTTGCTATTGATGACAAAGAAACCTTGATGGTAGAAACCGACGCTTCTGAGTACGCAATAGCAGCAACACTATCTCAAAAAGGCCGCCCCGTTACCTTCTTTTCAAGAACTTTGTCAGACAGCGAACGCAAACACGCGTCCGTCGAAAAAGAAGCTTGCGCTATTGTCGAAAGTATCCGAAAATGGCGTCATTTCCTCCTTATCACCGATCAAAAATCCGTAAGTTATATTTTTACCAAAATCAGTCAAGCAAAATTAAAAATGATAAGATAGAAAGATGAAGATTAGAGCCGTCATGTTACAAATATGATATTATCAAAGTTCTTTCTCCCTTTGAGAGACTAAACATAGATTTCAAAGGACCGTTGCCTTCTAACACCAATAACAAATATATACTTAACATAATCGATGAATTTTCACGATATCCATTCGCATATCCATGTCCTGATACAACCTCTGCAACTGTCATCAAATGTCTAAAATAACTCTTCTATGAATATAGTCAACCGTTATATATACACAGCGACAGAGGCTCCTCCTTCATGTCGGAAGAGATACAAATATTCCTCAAAAATTGCAACATCGCCACTTCTCGTACAAATCCGTATAATTCCCAAGGTAATGGCCAGATGGAGAAGCTTAATGGTACTCTCTGGAGGACTATACAACTGTCTCTAAAATCAAAGAACCTACCCATTGAAAAGTTATTTAATTTTCCGCGAAGAACACCTGTCGGTGAGTCACTCCCGTTGTGGCTCGTCACAGGGCCAATATTATTTAAAAAATTCGTTCGCTCGAAAACCGGCCCATATGTCCCCAAGTAACCCAAGTTACTCCTACGTGCGACGCTGTAACGGTCAGCGGGCGTATCATGGTTGCTATTTTATCACTTATCGTCGTGGATAAGACGCCCGTCACTCTCGCACTCGCATACTTGTCAGAACGTGACGGATGTCTTATCCACGACGATAAGTGATAAAATGGCAACCATCATAGGCCCGCAGGAGTCAACAGTATCGAATAGACATTTGGCTCCACTTCCTATGTCGGATGATGAATATTCACTCCCAGATAATGAAGACGAATCTGATCCGCCAGATAATCCAGTATTAGAAGAAAGGCCTGTTAATGAAAATATTCACGAAGACGAGATTTATGAAACTCCACCGCAAGTCGTTCGACCTTCAAAGGTTTTTAGAAGATCTACGAGGCCTAGGAGAATACCGCAACGTCTCAACGACTTCATTCTCGGCGATGAAACCATAGAGGGGGAGAATGATATATGATCTCCTTATTCCTTTGGATTGTCTATTGGTTCTTGACTACACGTATGTCCTTCAATGTCAATGTTAAATACTTATCCAAGACTTATCCTAATTTGTTGAGCTGATTAAAGCCAAGTTATGTTTGGTATTTTTCTTATTATATATCACTGGTAGAGAATGCTTTATGGCATTAAGTCCGCCTTTTATACTATAAGTTTTACTTTTGTGCAATAAAGATTAAATAAATAAATAAATAGTTCAAAAGTTAGGGGGGAGACACAATCTTTTTTCTTTTGGAGTGAATTTTTCCGAAATTATTTACTTTATCAAAAAATGTTTTATGAATACTTTAATTCATTTTGAAAGACCTATCCAACAAAACCATAGGGTTGAAGAAAAAAAAATCCCCAGTTTACGTGTAGGGGAGGTACCATTATTTTTTTTAGACTTTATTTTATGACTGTCAGTTTTATTGATTTATATATATCCATACCAAATTGCAGCTTTATAGCACTAACAATCACAGAGCAAAGCCTCGGAGAGACAGACGGACAGACGGACAGACGGACAGACAGACAGACAGACATGGTGAAACTATAAGGGTTCCTAGTTGACCACGGAACCCTAAAAAGTAGTGTAGTCTAGTCGGAATATCTAAGCCGGAAATTAGTATTATAATGAACTGATAATGAAGAAAAAATACAGCGATTATTAATTTTCTCTTAAATGTTCATTTTCATCAGCTTTCATTTTCTCTTAAATGTTCGTAAATCTTTGCATTATTTTATACTGTTGGAAAAACAATACTACTGTCTACTGTCAACTGTCAAATTGACGTTTATATGACACTTGACAGTGCGTAATTAGTGTATTTACCAATTTTTTATCGATAAAGTTTATTGTTTCGTTACATTATTGGCAAAAGATCGAAAACCAGTAATAGTTTACATGAAGAAATATTATTACTTCTTAAATAACAAGATATAACCGGCATACACGGTTTTCCCATCTTGTTGCGCAGCAGTCATGTGTGAATAATTATTACAACCGTTAGGAATTTAGAATGCTGCCGGGCATAGGAGTCTTTGGGACTGGTTCAGTCGCCAAGGTGTTAGTGCCATTTCTAAGAGAAAAAGGATTCGTCGTTGAGGCAATATGGGGAGTCACGTTGCAAGAAGCCGAGACAGTAGCCAAGGAACTCAAAATACCATTCTTCACGAACAAAATCGACGATGTCCTATTAAAGAAGAATGTAAACCTTGTGTTCATCGTTTGCGCCCCTAATTTACACGCTCAGATTTCTGTGAAAGCCTTGGGCATCGGCAAGCATGTGGTTTGTGACAAACCGGCAGGGCTCTGCCAAGCTGAGGCTCTTAAAATGGTACGTGCCGCTCAGTATTACCCAACTCTTATATCAATCATCAACCATTCCCTGCGATTCTTGCCTGCCTTCAGCCACATGAGGAAATGTATTCAAGAGGGTTATCTTGGAAGTCCAGACGAACTGACCCTGATGGATGTACGAGTACAAATGGGTTCTTTAATGGGGGACACATACAATTGGTTGTGTGACGATACAATGGGAGGAGGCACTCTCACATTAGTTGGCAGTCATGTCATAGACTTAGTCACATTTTTAACAGGGCAAAGGGTTGTCAAAGTACATGGAGTATTGAGAACATTTGTGGAGGAAACTACCAAAGTTAATGGCATCAGAAAAATAACAGCACCCGATTTCTGCACATTCCAGTTGCAAATGGATAAGGGTTTGTTGGTGACGGCTACTCTTAACAATCACTTGCCAGGGCCCTGTTTCAACCAGGAAATATACATGTGTAGTAAGAAAGGGTATTTGGTTGTGAGAGGTGGTGATTTACATGGGAGACTGCACAAACCCAATTCTTTGAGAAACATAGAAGAGGAAAGCAAAAGAGGCCATGAGAAAGAGGAAGTAATCTATGTTGATGTAGAAGATCTGAGTTGTGCTTCAAGTGTCATTCCAAAGCCTTACATAAAGGGTTTGTGTAAAATGATTAGTGCTTTAAAAGAAGCCTTCTTGCCTGTGAAAGAGCAAATGGATTGGATTAAGGAGCCTGTGAGAGCTGCTGCTACATTTGAAGATGGGCAGAGGGTGCAAGCAACAATGGAAGCTTTGAGGCAGTCATGTGAAGATGGCTGTTGGACATCTGTGCAGTTGTTGACGGAGCCCCCAGATCCCAACCCGGCTCTGTCAGCTGCAGTTCGCAGAACTGCTATATCTCTACAATAGACTTGCATTTTAAGCAAGTTTTGATATGCCATTATTATGTACCTTTATTACATTGTAAGCATATTATTGAGCTATTCTGCATTAATGTTTAACTTTGGATGTAATACTAATAATGAGTAATTATTGTTTTATTAAGTATGAGTTTGTGGATTGCTGTATATAAGTATGGAAAGAATGTGCATTTGGACCATGTATTTGGTTATGTCGGCAACAAAATTTTACTTAAGGCATTCACTGTTGGCAACGTATATATACGTTCACATCCATACAATTTAGTTGCTAGGGGGTGTGGCCTGACAGTGAATGTGTTAACCCTTTGAATGCCTCTAGCCAACTGAAGATGTTATGTTGTACATTGTCAAAGTCACTTGTGCTTTTAAGCTCACAATGCTCTGTATTCTCTTATCCAAAATGAGTAGAGGGAGAGTATTTAGACAGTATATAGTTCTTTGAATTCTGAACTATGATATAGATATTCATATTCAATAGGTACACATTTTAGTTCCTCTTTAAAAAAAACAGTATTTATTTTTATGATATGATCTTAATGATACTTCTAGACATAGACAACAGAGTATACAAGCAAGAATCACAATTCTCTGAATAGAAAAGATATCTGTTACCTGTTGCAAACTTAGTATGCAATACATGTTTTGTTAATTATATACCCTGTGCATTCATCTGCATATTAATATGACATGACAAGTGTATAAAAAATATCAGAAATGTGTTAACTGCTCTAAACAATAACTTCGTTAGATATTCTTATTCACTCTGTCTTACATTATTGCAAATGACTACCCAAACTTACACTTTCGTTTACAGTGTTGTTAATAGCTCAGATATACTAAAACCAAGAAAAAAACATTGTATTTCTCCACTTGTCTTTATTTCGTGCTGTAAGAACTGCCTTGTTAGATGTATTTGCTGTGATAGATTAAAATTAAATTTGAGATTAACTTTGTATATTTTTTATTTGCTTAACAGAGTATAGTTTTGTATTTGTAAGTAGTACTTTTTAGTGTTCTATTGTTAAACTATAAAGGACTCGCATGTCACCATGTGTCTGTATTTCACACTGGCCTGTGTAGCTTGTTGAAGCTAGTCAATACTAGAAAAGTAAGTAGCTGACACAGCCTCAGGCCGAAAACACCACCACCCTGCTGGACAGCATGTAACAAACGAACTGGGGAAATAAACAACATTCTATTCTATCCTATACTAGAAAATAGCCTTTTAGACTACACTCATCCTAAAGAGTAGGCCTTTGCCCAGCTATGGGAAGTATTAACAATGACTGAGTCCTTAAGTGCCCTGGCGAGGCAGGCCTCACCGGGCTGCCATAGCAGCATCACCAGCCTGAGTCCAAACAAATCAGTTGAAATATACAAAAGCTAACTCACTACTCACAAATATTTCATATAATCTGGAAAATGTGCTCAAGCACACATCTTGAAGAGTGGAGTGAGGATGACCAAAGTAACAGATTGTCTATATTTTTTCTTCTCTGATGTCACAACAAATTATGCACATACAAGTGGCACTTTAGTGAATATTGTATATAAATATCAGCAGATTCGTGTATCAATCGCTTAGTTTGATAGGTTAAATTCCTAACCTAGTTCTGTTTACCAAGGTTTACATTTACCCGATAGAGATGTGATTTGCTAAAGGGCGAAATAAAACTTCCATGAATTTTAATAACAGTATTATAATAAGAAATGCAATGGAGATAACATTATGTCCATGTTTCATCAGCAACCAACATATTACACAATCACATCATGTTCATACACTACGGTTTCTAAAATTTATGACTAAGTAACCAATTCGAACCACATACAATTTTAAGATAAGCACTAATTTAGTTGTCGATTTTCGCCAATATATCAGACTCTCGGAAGAGGTGGTACTCCTTTTCTTCAGAATCGAGAGAGACTTTGGTGCCGCCGTATTCTGGGAGGAGTACTTTGTCGCCTACTTTCACCATGAGGGGGATGAAATCTCCATTGTCCTTCCTCGCACCGGGTCCTACAGCGATGACTTCTCCGTGGAGAACTTTGGATTGTGCTTTCTCAGGGAGCACTATACCTCCCGCGGTCTTCGTTACGGCTTCGGCGCGTTTAATTAAAACACGATCCAAAAGGGGAATTAATCGCTTTGCTGCAGCTGCCATTTTTGAGCCCGATTGACAGATTTAAAACAAGTGAAGAGCAGAATGACTTTTTGATATCTGCTTCAAATCTAGAAAATTCGCATGAGAGCCGGCGAACAAACTTTGACGAGCGGAAGGAAGACTACTTACTATACCAACCCATGTGTTAATGGTGTTGCCATTTCATAAGAAGCATTTCAAATTTCAATAGAAATTGTCTAAACTGCTAAGACATATACAACAAAATAATAAAAGTAATTTTTAAACAAGATAATATTTAATGTTTTTACGATAATAAAGAATATATTTTATTATTTTTACAAGCTCACGCCACGTCCCCCTGTTGACGAGTAGCTGAACTAGATGAAGTGCAGTAATAGTTAATTAATTAGCTAATAGATGGCAGATGCATCGATTTATATAGTTTGACTTATTTATAATAGATGGTGCCAAATCTTCAGATTCCGCGTCAGTCCTTCTTAAAGTTTCAGGGTCTTAATTCTAGGGAGCTTACGACGTAAAATGAACTGCCTGGAATTTAAACGACCGCGAGTTTCATAAATCTATTGAATTTCTAGTTTTTTCACGGTATTGACATTTTCCAGTCAGTAGTGAGCTAAAGAGCCCAACCGCTACCGCACGCTGACCTCGATTCTTCATACAAACGTAATTTGGTTCTCATTCTAAAACGCCTTGCTGAAATAACATAAAACATTGTGATATACTAGGTACTTCTAATCTAACTAGTGGCTAGCGGAGTACGTACGCATTTCTTGTAAAAATCTTAGTTACATTTATAAATATATTTTTGAGCGTTTAACACACATATTTTTTTAATATTGTGTATCTGGTTTTAGTTTTTTTTTTATACCACGTCGGTGGCAAACAAGCGTACGGCCCGCCTGATGGTAAGCGGTCACCGCAGCCTATGGACGCCTGCAACTCCAGGGGTGTCACATGCGCATTGCCGACCCTTTAAAAATTTATACACTCTTTTCTTGAAGAATCCCATACTGTAGTTCCTTACATGACATGAGTACTTACATGACTAACATGACTATTTCTTACTTGACCATACTTGTGATGTTATCGTGACGTACGGGAGTGATCAAATGTACTAGCGCTAATCAAAATTTGATACATTGTACGAGATAGTATTTTATTTAACACTTTTGGACGTCACGTAAAATTATGTTAGCTACGACTTAATTCAGGTAGACACCTTACGTGAATGAGAAAGTAATCTTACTAAGTCTCAGTTTGACAGGGTTCCTTGAATGTTACATGTCTCTGGGTCAGTTCTGCAAAATGGATGCTGAGTGTACAAGTCTCTTTGCAGCCCTTGACTTCAGCGTCGTTTATCGCCATCATAATATAATAATACAACAACAATCGTTTTTGGTCATCCAAGCCATGTCCGCATCATACGCAAGTGCCGGCGCCGTGACCGCCGCTGGAATGTGCGCCGGCGCCGGCCAGTCTCAGGCACACCTGCGCGCTGGCCGCACACCACAACGTCCCACACAACAGCCAACAATCTCTGACTTGTATTCACAACGATTACCAACAACTCGCTAATGATGAACCAGTGGAAGTCTGCATTCGCATTACGAGTCGAACTTACAAGCCTTGGGGCCACGATATACTAGCGGTCACTGATGAGGTGATTCGAAACAAGTTGTGTGTGGCTGTCCATAAGCGCACGCACACGGAGACACGCGTACGCGCATCGCGATTTATGACCGCCTCCGCGTTTATGCGGCCACATGAAAGCATAGAGGACCTATTGTTAACGGCAAAGGGTTTGAGGTTTGAGGCTAGTTATTGTCTTTGGTTTGACACTTGAATATTTAATTTTAACGGCGCAGGACCGGTCGTTGTGGAACTCTTTGGGGGAGGCCTATGTCCAGCGTTGGACGTCCTTCGGCTACTTCGGCACGAGGTACTTACCTATGCTTAATAAAACCTTTATGAGATTATAAATAATAAAGTTATTGGGTAGAGTAGCTAATAAAGGGCCACAGAGAACGTTGTGATATTTATTAATAAGTAGTACATTACGATACAAGTGCAGAAAACAGGACATTCGCAACGAGTGGTGATAAATTAAAACACGACCGAAGGGAGTGTTTTAAATCGACAAGAGTTGCGAATTACCTGTTCGCACGTGTATCGTACAACGTTTTACAGTACATATGGCTCTTTAAAGCTTCGACATATGCACGTAATCTGCTGATTACCGCACTCGTGCGGTAATGTAGCACCATATGTACCTACTGTAAAATATTTTACACCACACCTTGCCATAAAGCGCGTTTTTCCGCACGCTGCGCGTCCGGAAAACCCCACTTTTTGGCCAAATGGTGACGTAAAATTGTGTACAAAACACGGGCCCTCTCTCGCATATTTATGACCCTCGCCTGCGGCTCGGGCCTCAAACGTCTGCGATATCGGCCTTTCTTTGTTTTACAACCCTTGTATTATAAAGTACTATTTTTCGTTAAAGAGGTAGGTAAATATTTACTTAGTATCTAAATCCTATTATGAATGGATTTTCCTTGCTTATCATATCGCAGCAATTTTACAAGGTTCTGTAATTAAGATGAGCCTTAAAAAATGCCTACCATCTACTACTTTTATTAGAACGTATATACCTTCTCCGTTCCGTCGTGGGTAAAAAATACCCGAATCTATAACATCACCCAAAAATTCCAAATTGTTTTTACGTTTATTGATACAATGATGACTTGTTCAATAATAAATAATTGGTCGAAAGATTAGGCAGTCTACAAAGCGGAATGAATAGACTCGTAAAAAGAGTTTGTATACAGTGGAAAAATGCAAAAAGGCCAAATTGTGTGCAGGTTCACACGGCCCTGCCGACGCGAATTTTGTAGACAGCTCACGTGTTCCGTAGGGCGACCATCTATACCGTTTGGGAACGAATTTTGGGACAAGTCGCGGTAGACCATCGTTCGTAATATAGTTTATAAAATATGGGACTATTGTAGATCTAACACAAAGAGAAGCATAATTTATAAGTAGGTAGGTTATTTATTGTTTATGTCGGTGCGAAATTACTAACATGACCAATCTTAATAAGACATTATGGTGATGACTGAAATTTTAATCTTAGAGCTACAGAGAAGATCTAAAACTGTATGTATCAGGTTAATTTGGTTCATTCACTCAGTTATTTATTACCTAATAATAAAAACAACTAAATAAATATTGGGGGACAATCTTACACAAATCGACCTAAGACAAGCAAACAACAAACTAAGCAAAGCTTTGTACTATGGATACTAGACGACATTATACATAGATGCCTGAGTAAATACTTGAATTCATAGAAAGCATCCAAGGAAGGCTCAAGAACAAATATTCTTGCTCATCACACAAATAAATACTTTCCCTGACCGAGATTTGAACCCGGGACCTTCGGCTTCGTAGGCACCAATTAAGCGAAAGCGATCGTCAAACACATCCATTTACGAGTATCCCGAAGACCTCAGCTTGTATCTGCTTGAGATTTCAAAGCTCTAGCTCATACGAGTTTACGAGTAGGTGGCCTCTAAACGTTCTGTAAGCTCAGCGCTAACATTGCAGTTAAATAGTACTTACTACCTTTTATATGTAAGTTACTCTCAGATGTGAGGGTGCCTTACATCCTACTATTTGATGAGATTTCCATTCCCTTGTCCTCTACTGTCAGGAATTTGGGCATCACCATAGATAAGACGCTGTCTTGGTCACCCCATATTGCCGAATTAAGTCAAAAAATATTTGGATCTCTCCACTCACTAAGGCGCTTACAGAATTTTCTTCCTCTGCACACCAAGCAGACTCTTGCCCAGTCTCTTCTTCTTCTTCTTTCACTTCCCCGTGTGTGCTCGTATCAGGTATATTTTCGGCCTCCGCAAATATGACCATATCTCCAACTTCCGTTCTCAGCTTCGGTGGTTGCCGATTGCTTTTCAACATACTTTTTAATCTTGCGGCTCCTTCTTATCTTACTGAGTGATTTAGATATATGGCAGTGGTCACCGTCTGAGGTCTAGCGCCAACCTTACTCTTTTTGTACCGTCAGATAAGACGCGAACGTACTCTAAATCTTTCACGGTAGGCGCTGTGAAGCTTTAAGCTGTGGAACGCGTTACCTCTGTAAATAAGACGGTCCCAGTCTGTCTGTAGCGTCACTCAAGAGTAATTTGAAGAAATTATGGCTGATTATGGTGATTTGTGGTATGGTACTATAGTATTTATATATTGTAATTTTGAATATCTTTATATTTATGATTTGTATTCATTATAGGTATATGTATTTTTGTATATATCAGTTTATTATATATGTATTTATGGGTATTTATTTAGTTATGGTTTAGCTACTAATTATATTCACTCATTGAAACGTTGTTGTACACGGTGTAAGTTAGTCCATCTCATTTTTTTAAATCTTTACTCAATCCCTCAAACCCGCATAGGGATAAGTTCGCCTTTGTACGTTAAATGTAATGTGACATGTATATTGTTTTAACCTGTTATTATGTACAATAAAGTGCTTACAATACATACATACATACTACCTAATTTCCATAGCAGTCTATTGTCGTGTAGATTTTTTGCTTTAGCATTCTAGGTCACAACAGGGTCGAAATCGTATTAGAAACAATTTCAGATTGACCGCTGTACTAGTAGTTAGACCAATTACTTTGATGCTGCGATATAAAACCATTTTATTAATTAGTTATCTATTAAAATTAAGCGTATTCGTATAATTACGCTGTTTTCCTCTTTGAGTATGGTTACAGTACAGTAAAAAGTTGCGATAATAGCCGTACGCGGATGTTAAAAGCGGACAAAATAACACAACAAACACAGCCTCTTGCTGTATAGCCTTATGTACACAGTACAAGCCTTGTTTTGCGGTCGAGGCAACGCCGACAGGTTTTTTTACAGCGTAGGTGATAAGAGTGATAGTTGCACTGGAAGTGAGTCGGGCGACTGCGCGGGTACTTGGTGGTGCGTCTGGAAGAGATCGTGGTCGGTTCTCACGCAGGCGCACAGGTGCGCATCCGGCTATCTCGACGCAGGATTTGAATCAGTTTAGTGTGAAGCGTTCTAATTATGGAAGCGAAACAAAGCCTTAAATTAAACGACATAAACCCTGTATTCAATATGGGTATATTAGGCATTAATTTTGTTTTGGCATTCGGATTGAGTTTTGCATTCACTTATACAATAGTGTTGAAATTACTTGCATCCACTTTCAAAAGAATTATGTAGATTGACCTTCATATTAGTTCCAAGACTGCTTCTGAAGTAATGATTAAGTATTAAAAAAATGACATGCAAACCTCATAGATACGTTGTTACGGAACTCCGGGACAATTTCATGCTTCTGTGCATCATATATTTACAACCAGTCAACCACCACTCGGAGATTGCGTGCTGTCTACCTACTTATCTTATTTCGTGGGCTTTTAAGATTAAGTTTTATATTCTATTGTAGAATTGCAACGATCGATCACGGTACGGTATAAACGATCTTTTAAAAAGTAATAAACCTTCTTACTTCTTTATTTTATATTACTTATGTCTCCACTGAGTCCACTTTAGATACTCGTCTCATTATCATTACACCAACGATCAATTACAATCGGACTCTTAGAGAATGAATGTGTTTTTTTTGTAGTTTTGGAAGAACCACTTTAAATAGCGACACACGTGAGTCAGTCAAGAATATGTCATGTAGGCGTTAATTTGTGCAAAAAAGTCAAAGTATGTGTGTCCTCACAGATGTTCATCGGGTGCGGAGGCTGCGCTCTCGCCGGTACTGATAGCCAAATCAAGGGTCTGGACAATATAAACAATACCGAATTGATAATCTCGTCTATGTTCATTCTTCTAATTAAAGTAAATATTAAATAACAGTCGTACGTACTACGTAGGGACCCTTAACCTTACGTACGACTGTTACTTAATATTTTATTAAAAGACCTATTAGTATTCTATCAGCATTTTTCAAATTATTCAAATCAGTCATGTTCAGTTGTTTTCACTCTCACTTTAAAAGTATTATCTCTCCTGATCAGCATGGGTTTGTCTCAAATAGATCGATAATTAGTAATTTACTAATTATATCTGCGGTGCATTTGCAAAGAGAACTCAAGTGAACTCAACTCAATTCAATATACACAGAATTTTTCCAAAGCATTTGACAAAGTCGATTACACCATCTTAATAAATAAATTAGAAGGCATGGAATTCATGGTAACCTGCCAAGGTGGATTAAACCTTACCTGGATAACAGGAGCCAGCTTGTAAGTGTTAAGGGCCATCTCTCTCAGCCAATAAAGGCCACATCAGGCGTACCTCACCCACCTAGATTCTCTTCTTTTCGTTGTTTTTATTAACGACCTAGTCGAGCGTCTATCGTGTCCATGCTTGCTGGACGTAGATGACCTCAAGATTTACTCAACAGTTAGAAACACTGAAGACTGCGAAAATCTGCAGAGGAATCTGGATATAGTTGTGGAATGGTGCATCTTAAACCGTATGTTCCTCAATATAGAAAAATGTTATGTGATTTCTTTTTCATTATGTAAACATAAGTTAATATTTAATTATTCCTTAAATAATTTTACGCTTAATCGCACAACTGTAATTCGGGACCTTGGTATCTACTTAGATGATAAATTAACATTTAAATCCCATTACGAGTACTTAACCTCAAAAGGTATCAAGTTAAAAATGGATTTATATCTCGTTCCACTAAGGATATAAGAAACATATATATTCTAAAATATCTATATTTTTCCTTGGTTAGAAGCACTCTAGATTACGGATCTGTAATATGGGCACCACATGGGCACCTTACTACAATACTCACATCAATAGAATAGAAAAAGTGCAAAAGCAGTTTCTTAATATCCTCAGCTTCAGGCTCCAGCTTGGTCACAGCCTCAGATCATACGCCTGTAGGCTCAAGTATTTCAATATTCCATCGCTTACAAGTCGTAGGAAATGCAGCGACCTACTAGTACTCCATAAAATCATAAATTCCCAAATTGACTGTTCTTCTCTTCTGGGTCGCCTCAGTTTAATTACCCGATATAAATCTCGCAATCCCTTATCCAAAATATTTCAGCTTCAAATTTGTAGAAATATACCTCACTTTATAATACCGTAACATGAATTTGTCGCTTATACAACGAAATCGTTACCGAGAATCCCTCCATACAGACATATTTAAATGCAGCTTACCCTCATTAAAAACTATAATCAAAAAGGCCTTCCGTACGTTAACTGCGGTCACACTTACCTTAATCTTGTACCTAAATCGCCTTGTGTGTGAATCGATTTGTGTTTATTATTATAGCTTTATTGATTTAGTCTAGTTATAGATTTTAGTTTAGTTATAGATTTAGTTTAAATACCAGCAAACGCAACTTTTGTATTAATACCTTTTCATTAAATCCATTTATCCATAGCTGGTGTGTACGTTCAGATAACATCTCACCTCTCTAGCGCTCATGTTCTGCCTTACTAATTTTCTTTTTCCTTCTGTCTTCTGTGCACACCTTCTTTAGAGTTATTCAGTTATTTAGTCCAGATCTGAACCTTAAGATTGTGTTATACTTTTACCTCATGTCATGTCTATAACTTGTTTTGTGAGTCATACAAAATTTTCAACTAGTGAAAGCGAAAAAGTCCCAATGCGTCTAGCTACTTATGAGGCCGACTGTACAAAAATAGTTGAATGAAATGTAAGTATATCGAAAGAGTTTTGTATACGGTCTCGGCATGATAAAATATTACTGAATGTTTCACTGGATACTTTTATTAAAAACGCTTCTATTTTTGTTGCAAATGTACAAGTAACATATCAGCGCCATCTAGTGGTCATGCTTAAAACTATTATCCTCACTATCTCACCACATACAATCACTCGAGACTGGCCTTTAAGACTGGTTGCGAACGGCGACCGACCTTTCCCGTCTCGTTTCGAGGTTATTTATTTGTCGTCTATCGTTATTCTGATGATTCTTTCTCTTTAAACAGTCATTATGGCAGGTCCTATTGTAGTTACTCATGAGGGCAAGTTACAAGGATACGAGAAGAATATAAACAACAAGGTTTACTATGTATTTCAAGGAATTCGGTACGCGAAGCCACCTATAGGAGAGTTGCGGTTTAGGGTGAGTTCATTCAACAAACTGTTATCTTTATCGCAAGGTCACAAACGCTTATAAATCCATGTTAATTGGGGCCCTTTATACGATTAATATAATCACAAAACTGGGATGTCAATATAAACGCGGTTTTCAAAATTGTATTGATTTTGCGTCAATATTCATCAATATTTACGTGACACGTAAGTATCGTGATATGAATATGAGTGTATCGCGACATAATAATCAATCACCATGTATATCTTGTATTGTATTTACGTATTTATTTATTTATATAATCTTTATTGCACAATTAGAAATCTTAACGTACAAAAAGCGGACTTAATGCCATGAGGCATTCTCTACCAGTCAACCTTTAGGCTTTAGGCAAAATAGAAAGATTGTAGGCGGTGCAACTATAAAATACCAGAGAACAGTTAAGCTTGCATACAAAATATTGATTCAAATATATACATCTGTCATATAGTTACATAAATAATTATTTATACACATTACGTAGACATACACAGATACATAATTATAAATAAATAAATATAGGTACGTATATAATGACGAATACCTACTAAACATTATTGTATTGTATCTGTAATTGTGTTGTATGTTTCCTTGTAAATGTATTCCCACGACCAACACATCAGCCGAAGGACGTCCACTGTTGGACATAGGCCTTCCCCAATTTAAAGGGGGGTAAATGCCATAATTGCCACGCTAGGCATGCGGGTTGGCGATCGCGGTATCTCCACCGCACTCTAGGGATGCTGCTGCCCATCCCCCGGTGGTCTTGGTCGTAGGTTTAGGACATAGGTCGGTACTCGGATAAATGTATGCATGCATGTAGGTTATGAAGTATCTATGCTAAAAATTCTGAAATTATCTAACTTCTCATGTTTTTTAAGGTTCCGTAGTCAACTAGGAAGTCTAGGAACCTATATAGTTTCACCCTGTCCGTCTGTCTGTCTATCTGTCCATCTGTCTGTCCAAGGCTTTGCTTTGTGATTTTTAGTGCTAGATAGCTGCAATTTGGCATGGATATATACATCCATAAAGCTGGTACTCCCGTACACGTAGCGGGGATGATTTTTTTTGCTTCTACCCTATGGTGTGGGGCGCTGTTGGATAAGTGTTTCAAAATGAATAGAGGTATTCTCCAAAAAATTTTTGGTAAAGGGAATATATTCGAAAATAATCATTCCAAAAAAAATGTGTCCCCATTCTAACTTTTAAACTATGGGTCCAAAAAAATGAAAAAATCATGAAAGTAAAGATTCAACGAAAACTATATCGCAATATGGCTGAGTAGGGTTCGCGGGGAGAGTTGGGTTAGGAAATGGGAGAGAGGGGGGGGGGGGAGTGAGATGGGATTTTAAGGCTACTGCTACAAAACCCCATATCACCCCAATTACGAAGGACTACGGGGTGAGGTGGGGTTTCCTGTTTATCGTCAAAGTTATGAAATGGAACTACCCAAAATAAAAACTACAGTCGAAACGTCCGGAACACTTATTATATACACCATTCAGTTTTCATATGTCAATATAAAATGTTATCGAGGTTTGAATGTCAGTTTTGTCCCTACTCACCCCGGTTTACGGTAGCAGACACGGTTTTTTTAATTTATCGTACAAGTCTTCCCTTCTTAGTAAAAGACGTATGAAACGCTGCGATGGGAATACCTATTCCCATTTGCTTGTTTTTATTTGATATTTTTGATTATATTTCATTGGACAACTCTGAACCCTGCACTGAGCATGGCCCGACATGATCTTGGCCGATTTAAATAAATAAATAAAATTTTCTCTTACTGCACCCTCTTTTACAAGTTTCTGTTTGGTTATGGTTGACTGGTAGAGAAGGCCTAACGACATTAAGTCCGCCCTTTGTACTTACGTGATTTGTGCAATAAAAGCAAATGCAACATCTGGAATTGGTTTACTTTGCACCAACCATCAAACTTTTAATGACTACAGTATATATATGTATTCTGATTAATCTCAGGTTCCGGAAGCTCCGGAGCAGTGGGAAGGAGTGCGGGATGCCAGCAAGGACTGTAGCATGTGCATCCAGTTTGACAGAGTGTCTAGGACCATCGTGGGCAGCGAGGACTGTCTGTTTCTAAACGTATTCACACCCTCGCTGGCGAGGGATGGGGGCAATGGCCCCCTCCCCGTGATGGTCTTCATCCACGGCGGCGGGTTTATGTTCGGCTGCGGCACTGATCCCATGGGCCTCGGCCCGGACTGGCTGGCCGGGCGCGATGTGGTCGTTGTCAGCTTAAATTACCGCCTCGGCATTCTCGGCTTTCTCAATTTAGATCACGCAGACGCACCCGGGAACATGGGACTTAGGGATCAAGTCCAAGCTCTGAAATGGGTCCAGAAAAACATCAGCAGATTTGGTGGCGACCATAACAATGTTACCGTGTTCGGAGTGAGCGCCGGCGGCTCCTCTGTGGAATATCTTTTACTGTCACCGATGGCTAGAGGCCTCTTTCATAAGGCTATTATGCAATCTGGATCTACATTACTACATTGGGCTATGAATAAGGACATGAGGGAAATAATACAGAAAATACCGCAAGTTAAAGATAACAATATGAAAGATGAGAATGATATAATTCAGTTATTAAAGAGCTTACCGAGTGAAGATTTAATTAAGGCGTCTATGGTAGCTCTAGAAGCCTCTAATTGGAAAGGTGGCATTTATTATGGCTTCGTGCCGTCTGTTGAAAAACCCAGTACGTGGGAACCGTTTTTGGACGAGAGTCCCTTCGACTTGCTGACTCGTGGCGAGTTCATGCGCGTCCCTGTCATTTCGGGATTTTGCACTCGCGAAGACCTCTTGCTGCGACTAACTGCTCCGCACTTGTTGGAAAAAATAAAACAGAATAAAATATTTTTGGACCACTTACCTTTCGAAATTGATGATGCGCATAAGGCTGAGGTAGAAGACAAAATAAAGAAGCTTTATCTAGAAGCCGAGAATCGCTATGGGGAAGATGACGAATTTGCGGTTGATTTTTTCTCAGATGTTGATTTTATTGCCGGCATTTATGTTTCTGCTTCGCTGCTATCGAAAAATAGCACTGTATTTTTATACGAGTTCTCGTATAGTGGAAAACTGAACTATTTAAAAAAGAAGCTTGGAATCACAAGTACCGGAGCCTGCCATGGCGACGACTCAGGATACATACAACCATGTGCTTTAATACCCTTCGAAGATATTTCGGATACAGACAAAACTGTTCGAGATAGAATGTTGATGCTATTTACAAATTTTGCCAAATATGGGTAAGAAATAATGACTTATTATCTTTCTTATACTCGTAAAGTGTTTCACTCTAACTAGCGCGAGCGAAAGCGGGACTGGCAATTGCCTATTATTTGACAAAAGCATTTCTCGCGTTGAACGTGTTCTGAAGATACTTCTTTTTTCAGAAATCCCACTCCTGACGTGGACGACATTATCACTACAAAGTGGGAGCCACTGGGGGCCAGCGTCTGCAACCTAGTGGTGGACGACCAGCTCACGATGCGACCCTTTGCTTACGCGGCGAGGGCGATGTTCCTCGAGCAACTCCTTAAGGGTCAATACGGGCCCAAATAGTAATATGCGCAAGTCCTGTGTTTGTAATTATGCTTATTGATTACAATTATTTTTATACCTTCAAAGTTTCATTATAATGATGGTCCCTAGATCCATGGATGGGAGTTGACGCTACCACGAGCTGACGCTAGAAAGAAGTTGCATGTCTACTATAATAATAATAACTAGTGTAAACACCGCATTTTTTTTTCAAATTTATAAATTTCTAAAAACTGTCTCGACAAAAAATATCTATATAATTATCGAACCTGCTCACAAAATTTCACGAGAATCGGTAGAGAAATGCGACCTGTAGAGGAGAACACAGAGAAATCAAAAGGTAGCGATAAATAAAGCCCTTTCGTCAGAGACAGTGGTAGAGATGGGAGTACCTCAGGGGTCTATTCTAGGCCCTTTCCTGTTCCTTGTTTATGTAAATGATCTACCATATATGGTAAGCCGAAGATCAGGCATTGTAATGTTCGCAGACGATACCTCATTACTGTTCAAGGTAAATAGGAAAGATACTGAACTCATTGAACCAAATAATACCCTGTCCATGATATCTGACTGGTTTGCTGCCAATAACTTAGTGTTGAATCCGAAAAAAACTAAATGTATGAAATTCTCTCTAGCGAACTCATCAAATAGAAACTTAGATACAAATATTAAACTTAATGGCCAAACATTAGAATTTGTTACGTCAACTGTATTCTTAGGTATTACATTGGACTCAAAATTGCAGTGGGGTTCCCATATAACAGCGATAGGAAGTAGGTTGAGCTCTGCTGCATTTGCAGTTAGGAGAATAAGGCAGCTTACCAATGTGGCAACGGCACGGTTAGTTTACTCTGCTTATTTTAATAGTATAATTACTTATGGTCTTATCTTGTGGGGATCAGCTGCAGATATTGAAACTGTTTTTATTTTGCAAAAAAGGGCTATCCGGGCAATTTATAACTTGGGGTCGCGTGACTCATTAAGAGAATTTTTCAAAGAAATAGATATTCTAACCATGCCGTCCCTATACGTATTTAAAATAATAATGTATGTTAGGAAGAATTTGTGCAATTTCCCAACGAACGCTGATAAACCAATAGCTACCAGAAACACTGGGAAACTAAAAATAACCTTCTATAGACTAGTAAAGGCGAAAAAGTCGTTCTTGGGAAATTGTATTAAATTCTACAATAAAATTCCAAAACACGTTACTGAACTTAGCAATTCTAAATTCAAATCTGTAGTAAAACAAACACTTATTTCAAAAGCATATTATAAGGTAAACGATTACATCATGGACAGGGATGTTTGGCAGTGAGTGTCCTGCATGGCTAATCTATCGCGAAAATAAGTTTTCTACTGTAGCTTGTTATTTTTGTAGTAACTGAGACTGTAATTTTATATTTAACTATACAATGTATATTGTTTTGAAAAAATGACACCTCGCCGAGTTTCTTACGCCGGTTCTTCTCGTGGCAGAGGTTTATTTTTCTGAACCGGTGGTAGTTTATTGACGTTCATAGGTGCATGTAATATGCCTAATTTGAAGAATAAACTACTTTTACTTTTTTTTTACTTTTTAACATCTGGACAGACAGACAGACATACGAAAGAATTTTTGTCGAAAGCTGAAACGGAGACGTTTCGCTCGCTCGGTCATTAATAAAAGCAGTTGGTCAGCTAATACTAAAAGTCCATATTACTAACCAACCAACTAGGCTGGTAGTTGGTTGTATATAAGACAACAAATTACTAACCGTCCAACCAGGTGGACGGAGTGGTTTGTTGGTTAGTAATAGACGCTGAGAACGTCAATTGGCACTCCGTTGGATAGCTATCATTTGATCATATTATCCATCCACGGGGCTTCTTAAAGCAACTATCTGTAGCGTCTTACGAGTATATTATATAAGTTATCGTACGTGAGGAACTTGACCATGGAAGTCTGTTGTTGGCCTGCGGTATATAGGTATCCCATGCATAACCCCATTGATTTAAATTTTAAATGAAGTGTTAAGTACAACTCTAGAAAGTCCGCTGCGCTGGAGGTTGTAGTCGATCCGGAACAGCTCCCAGTGCGGGGGCCGATAATAGTGATCGGCTGATCGTGAACAATCTCAGCCGGATTGGAATGCGCTAATACCATTACAGGACACGCACGTAAACGACAACAATACCTAATGTCATAAAATTAGGATTAGTATGACCTCTTTCTGACGTATGCCCTACACAAGGATTGAATTCCCTAAATAAAACTACAATTAAATTAAATCTTATTCTAATCACTTTCCATTAAAATAAATGTTGCAATTACACAAAAACACACGAGCTTAACTCGCGCAAGAACATTCAAACCCGGCATCGGTCAGGCAGGCCATTGCGTTTTTAATTGTCAGTATGAGCAGAAAGTAAGTATTATCTCGGCCCGGATTAAAAAGCTGCGATAGCAGGCAAAAGAAAAACGTTCTTCATTACTGACCACACATCACTTGCAGACCTGTCATAATCGAGGTCTTTGGCTTTCTTTCTGTGATATTTACGATACGACAATAAAGTAGTAAGGTTATGTAAGGATACATAATTATTATAAACTAGCTTTTGCCCGCGACTTCGTCCGCGTATAATTCGTTCTCGCCTTAGAATGATTTGTTTTCCCATACAATCTTTCTCAAGCTCAGGTGGACACCAGGAACTTAGGGGTGACATGTTGGAGAAGGAAAACCACGAATAGATAAATATATGA
Source organism: Notocelia uddmanniana (assembly GCA_905163555.1). Lineage (NCBI taxonomy): Eukaryota > Metazoa > Arthropoda > Insecta > Lepidoptera > Tortricidae > Notocelia > Notocelia uddmanniana. The sequence continues at coordinate 10,175,190 of LR991064.1, forward strand.
ATATATGAATAAGAATGTAGATCGGACTGGAGATATTTGCTTGACCAGGCTAGCCTAGGGCCCACCCGCGGCTATACGCCTCAGATGATGATGATGATACAATCTTTCACCCTTCTTTACACCCCCTTAAGAAATAATTACAGTCAATATGACATTCCCTAGAAATCCTATGGTCAAAACGAATGATTAAGTGCTTATTTCGGGATATCAAATGTACCGTTTCTAGACGAATAAATCTCGTTACAAACATTACATGTTCATTGTACAATGGTAAAAGTCTCGCTACGCAGTTCTGCCGTAAAACGTTATCCCAACAGAGCGAGTTCTTCGTGTAAGTATGATGACCGAAGGCCGGAAGCAGAGCGGCAAGGCATGCGAGAATAATCACACAGAGCGGGCTCCTCATGTAAGGCTGAGGGCCGAAGGTCTCAAGCAGAAAGGCGAGACACGCGAGGCTGAAGGCCGCGAACCTCCCACAGAGTAGATTCTTCATGTAAAGTTGATGACTGAAAAGCCGAAGGAGAGTGGCAAGGTATGCGAGGCCGAAGGCCGAGCTATGTCGTCGCCGAAGATTCGTTGCCATTCTGTTATCGATTCTAAGTATCCCCAGCCAACTTTTTTTCGAATATCTTCCATGTACAGACTTTCGACCCTCTTCAGCTTTATTATATGTATAGATAATCTGAATATAACTAAAGTAAGCGCCAGTTGAAAACGAGAAAAATGTAAACAAACAATGTATTGAATTTGACATTTAATATGTCAAATTCAATACCACCACCACCATATCAGCCGGAGGACGTCCACTGCTGGACACAGGCCTCCCCCAATTTCATGGGGGGTAAATGCCATAATCGCCACGCTTGGCATGCAGGTTGGCGATCGCAGCATCTCCACCGCACTTCAGGGATGCTGCTGCCCATCCCCCGGTGGTCTTGGTCGTAGTTTTAGGACATACCCGGGTCCAAATTCAATACATTGCTTACATTTTTTTCGTTTTCAATTGGCGCTTACTCTAGGCACTTGCTGTCTGTTGGTATCTGTAATATAATAATAATAACAGTTTTATTAGGCAGACGTCAGTTGTCTCACTCAATAGCCCAGCCATTAGTCCATCATATTCACCCAATAGTCCGGTTCATTTAGATTCCATCAATCAGCAATAGTTCCTGTACACCCTGGCGGGTGCTGTCTCTGTGTGCGTCTCATGACACGGGCAGGGACAGCATCCGCTCGGTGTACCCCTTGCATTTCATTAAATTGTCAAAAGGGCCTCTACGTGTTGGCTATGTGGTACTCGGTTGGTACTTCGGTACCTCGGTACTTCGGCTCCGCGCACGCCTTCCAAAGGTCCGGGACACCATTATCCCGTGAGCGGAAAAGACATACAATAATAATAATAAGCCCGCAGGGCAGCTTGTGGCGAGCTGTTGGGGAGTAACGACTCCACGGACCCGAGTGCTCCCGAGAGTCGGTCAGCGCCTCCGTCTCTGGCGTGTTTTCGTCGGTCGGAGTGGAACCCCAAGGGGGCCCGCAGGACTCTCAGCTCTCGCTTGCCTTCATTGGCCGTCCAGAGAGGAGTCGTTAGAGCTATATGCTCCAGGGGTGGAAGTGTTAAAGGGCATAACGCCGCGAGTAACTTCGGAGAAAGCGCAGCACACCTCTCGACACCCCTGAGCCGCTCACACCGGTGTTGCTCCTGGCCGTCTTTACGATGGCGTTTTCAGGGGCCCATCTTAGGAACGGCTAGTCACCGCCTGCCTCGATAACGTTGTAATTACAATGTTATGGCAGGTGTCCGCAACTCTTTGCAATAGCCCGATCTTATTATCCATCCAAACTTCATCACCATAGCCCAGTTCATTCTCTTTCCACTTCACATACAATAGCACCGACGCCTATTGGAACCGGTTCACGGGTATCTACCGTTGTACCCGTCAATGGGTTCTAATAGGTGTACTATATTACATCAAACTTCGTCTCCCAAAGGCCTCTACGTGTTGGATCTATATCCCCACGCACGCCTACCAAATGACCAGGCTGTAAAGACCCGAGAGTTTAAAAACGGAGGTACAAATAATAATAATAAACATTTATTGCAACCATATACTTAAGCTAAGACACAATGGACCCAGGAAGGGCGTAGCAACAATTATGTAATATATAACTAGGTACAATATCTTACCTAATTTCGTTCTAACATTTGCAACATTTATGATTATGACTGTTAACATATTATTAAATTATACTAGGAAACTTTCCTTTTTCGCATACGTAATTTGTTTGCCACAGCAAGTTACATTACCATTCTTAGCATTGAAAAGTATTTTTTGTTTGATAACAAAGTATATTTTCAAACCACATGCTCGACAATGCCGAATTATAGGTCATGTAAACCCTACCGAAAGCAAGACATTAAATCCCTTGGTATTAGCCGGGTTATAATGTTGTACTGAATTTCATTATAACCCGCTGGTTAATAATATGACTTCACTTTTCATAATTCTTATTACTATATGCATAAAGTTTAATTTTGCTAAACACAATTTGTCCTAGGCCATGGCCTACTTGATTTGACAAAATAAATGAAGTTTGCCTCCGTGTGAACCCCGGTCCGGAGGAGCGCGGTGTTCGAAATTCGAATTTCGAATCTAGGACCACGGCTTGTGCTTTCGAATTTGGAACGTCGCGCGCCTTCATTTGTTCACGCGTGACGAACAAATCGAGTTCTTGTAGGTGCCTATAGAAGATTTAATTTCAAAAATAATATTGAAAATGTCGAGTGATGAAAGTGTTTTGACTCCTGAGTTTATCAAATTTATCTACTGAGCCTGTTTTTTTGTCTCGCATAAGGTGTGAAAAGTAGAGTATACACCTCGGGGATAAGACTGTTTTAGTCTTGGGCGGTTGAACCCCTCACTGCACTCAGGACTCAGTCTTAATTCCCTCGCTTCGCTCAGGAATTAACTTATAACTCCCTCGCTACGCTCAGGAGTTAAATTATGAGTCCTTCGTTACGTTCGGGATTCAATTCGCTCCCGTGACATAAAACAGTGCTTTATCCCCTTAGTGTATAATCTACTATTAAGTATACCTAAGATCATCGTGTAGAAACCACGAGAATAACTGACAATAATTTAGTTTTGTAGTAGTAGGTAGTAGTAGTATTAAAACTCTTTATTGTACAAAAAACAACTGCTGTGATTTACAAAAGAGTTAAATACAAAGGCGAACTTCTCCCTGTAATTAAGGGATTTCATCCAGTTTACCTTTGAGTAGAAGCGAGTACAAATGAATAAAGGTAGACAAATAGGTACAGCAACATGTACAAAAAACTAAGTACATGAAAATATAAATAACTTTTACAAATGAAATGAGAAGGCAAATCGTAACTACTGGAACAGGAAAGAATAGGTATAAAAATAAATTACAGAAAACAAAGTTTGTAGGTTACCTGGATTCGGATAGCCACAGTTTTGTTTTATTAACCGACGTCAAAATTTCAAAAGAGGAAGTTATCAATTCGGTTGTATGTTTTTTTTTTGTTTTTTTTTTAATGTTTGTTAGTCCATAACTCCGTCATTTCTTAACCGATTTGGAAAATTCTTTTTTTGAATGTAAGTATATATATCCAAGTTGGTCCCGTTTTTGTCAAAACGCAGTTCTGATGATGGGATCCATGAGAAATTGAGGGAACTCCTCAAATCTTCAAGGCAAACATATAGTAATTTTTGTGTTTTTATCAACAAATCAAGCATTTTCATCCAAAAATGTGACATTGGATGAAGTGGAATTGCTGATGATGATCAGAACAGAACTCTTCAACGATAAAAAGTTCACGTTTGGCGATTTGTCCTCCTAGCTGTGTTTGTTAAGCAAGTTCTATTTTCACGATTAATTTTTGTCATGCTTGATTTCTGATGATGGGATCCATGAGGAATTGAGGGAAATCCTCAAATCTTAAAGGCAAACATATAGTGATTTTTGTGTTTTTATCAACAAATCGAGCATTTTCATACAAAAATGTGACATTTGATGAAGTGGAACTGCTGATGATGATCAGAACAGAACTCTTCAACGACGAAAAGTTCACGTTTGGCGATTTGTCCTCCTAGCTGCGTTTGTTAAGCAAGTTCTATTTTCACGATTAATTTTTGAAATGCTCGATTTTTGATGATGGGATCCATGAGGAATTGAGGGAACTCCTCAAATCTTAAACGCAAACAAATAGTGATTTTTGTGTTTTTATCAACAAATCGAGCATTATCATACAAAAATGTGACATTTGATGAAGCGGAACTGCTGATGATGATCAGAACAGAACTATTCAACGACGAAAAGTTCACGTTTGGCGATTTGTCCTTCTAGCTGTGTTTGTTAAGCAAGTTCTATTTTCACGATTGATTTTTGTCATGCTCGAGTTCTGATGATGGGATCCATTAGGAATCGAGGGAACTCCTCAAATGTGAAAGGCACACAAATAGTGATTTTAGTATTTTCATGAACTAATCAAGCATTTTCATTCATAAAAGTGACATTTGATGAAGTGGAACTGCTGATGATAATCAGAACGGAACTCTTCAACGACGCGTAGTTCACGTTTGGCGATTTGTTCTCTTCATTTTGTTTGTCAAGCAAGCAAGATTTTTTCATGATTCCATGAGGAATTGAGGGTACTTAGTCTTCTACCATTATAAACATACATTATAACAATTTTTATTTTATTGTATATCTATCTAAGAGTGCACCATCTAAGTATAATAATCTTTTACCGGCCTCCCCCATTGAAGTCGGTTTTTTTTTCTTAAAAATTATGTTCTGCAAATATCGAATGAAATTATGCAGAATTACATGATTAGTTTATAAAACAAACTTTGAAATTGACTTTCACAATCTCACCAATTACGGGGAAAAATTTGCTGTAATTGCGACGATAGTGCACAAATAATAAAGTCTGACTGGATGACTGATGACGAATTACATGATTAGTTTAGAAAATAAACTTTGAATATCGTTACCCTAGTTCACAATCTCACTAATTACGGGGAAAATTGCTGTAATTAAGACGATAGAAGTGCACAAATCATAAAGACTTAATTTCGCCACCTTTTTACCGCAATTAGTACGAATATGAACTAGGATATCGATATACTACATAAGTCCCTAAGAAGGCAGGTCGACTAGTGTTGACTGCTGAGCGCGGAGAAACGTCAGTCGCCGCGGCGGCGCCAGTGCGCCGCGGTGTGAAATACTCAGGTGCATCCGAACCTGCCGGCGGCCTTCACAGCGTGCTCCAGCCTCCGCCGCGCCGTTTACACACGGCTTGCGTCATTGTAACAATACATTTAAATGTTCGAATATATGCATTAATAAGGTATTCATATCATATCATATATCATTTATTACAACCATAATAGTGTATTTTGACAAGCATTAGTTGCTACGTTAACGAAATTTCATCGGAATCTGTGAAGTACCTACATCATTGAAGAGTTCTATATATCATCTGTGGTCATCATCACCAGTTCCGCTTCACAAAATTTGCGGTTTCCGAGAGTAAATGCGTGGTTAACCGAAATGTGCCTATCAAATTTGAGGAATTCTCTCGATTTCTCCTTGATCCCATTATCAGAACTTCCCCAAATTTATATTGGGCCAACTTGAGGGTCTCTGCTTTGGAACAAAAAATAATTACTTATCAAAATTTACCAATAACGTGGTACCTAAAGATTTATCGGGGAACGTACATACATAAGAAAACAAACATGCAGACGAACTGACAACCTTCTTGCTTCTATTGAAGTCGGTTAAAATGTTTTATTGTAATGGAGTTGTCAAACCGAAGCATACTGTATACAAAACAGTCCCGAGATCCTTTCACGGCTGCGCGTGAGTCGTGATTTGATTCCCACAGAACAAACCATACCTTTGTCTCTCTCTGCCTCCTATTCTACTCGTATAAGCGTCGCTGTCCCCTTCCTCCTGCAAAGCCTTTTGGTTTTGTTGATGCCCAGACGATACAATAAATTATCTTTTAGTTCAATTAGTTTGAAAAATGTCTTTAATGTTCCTGAGTGTACACAATAACTCACATTGAGCTGTGTGTAAAAAAGGATACCTACCGCGGGATACAATTCTATGAGGCAGTCTGCATGTTTTATATTATTTTTAATGCTTTTGGTCAACGTTTACCTACCGAGCTACCGATCTCGGTGTAGGTAATGGACGGAGGTTAGTAACAGTCCCCATCCAAAATGTAAATCTATATTTTATACTTTATTTATAACAAGGGTTAGATTTATATGTTTGTATGTAGGAAGTAATCTCTTGAACTACTCATCCAATTTCAAATGTACGAGTATGTTTTGCTAATGGATGAACATAAAATAAAATTAAAAAAATTGAATAACCCACGACGGTTTTACCTAATTGCAAAATAATAAAAAAAAAACAATAAAACGCCCCCGACCATATACGAAGTAAGTACATAAAGATAAAAGTAAATTTCAAAAACGGTTGTATGATTGCGAGGTATAGTTACAAACCCAGAAAAATCCGTCGGGGGCTGCCATTGCCTGCCCTGAAATGAAGTAAGATTATGTGGTCTGTGTAATAGGCACCTCGATTTAAGTTGCTGTATTATGTAATGTATCTTGAGTTTTATGAAATTAAGAACAGACATGGCAAAGGCAGCCCCCGACGGATTTTTCTGGGTTTGTAACTATACCTCGCAATCATACAACCGTTTTTGAAATCTACTTTTATCTTTATGTAAGTACTTACTTCGTATATGGTCGGGGGCTTTTATATGTTTTATTTTATTATTTTGCAATTAGGCAAAACCGTCGCGGGTTTTTCAATTTATTTTATTTTATTATTTTTATAGAATAATGTATATACATTCCTCCCTAACACGCTTCAGTTGTGGAATGAGTGTATACATTTTTAAAGAGTCGGCAACACGCATTAACACCCCTGGAATTACAAGATGGACGCTTACTGTAGTCCCTTGGGAAAACCTCGGCAGGGAACTCATTCCACAACTGCAGGTTGCGGTAACCGCTTACCACCAAGCTGACCGTAGGTACACTTGTATATCACCGATGTGGTATTAAAAAACTATAGTTGTTTCTCATCTAACGCTATATATTCCGGCGAAAGGGGCATAGTAGACCGAAATTCGAGCTCAGCGTAGGGCCAAAGTTCCGAAATGTTCCATCGGAGAGCACTCTCTACGTGAGCCCGAGGGCCTTTTTGAGCAGTTCTGGGCTTGCTTTTGGTCTTAAAAGATAGATTTGGCTTTGTTCTATACATAACTCCGGAGTTCTAGGGTCTAGCATCAAGTTAAAAATAAATATTAATATTTATATAAAAACCTTCCTCTTGGATTTCTCCATCTATTAAAAAAAACCTCATCAAAATCCGTTGCGTAGTTTTAAAGATTTAAGCATACATAGGGACAGACAGCGGGAAGCGACTATGTTTTATACAATGTGTAGTGATACTATATAGTGTTGTGTTCCGTGGGTCACAACGTACGGTGCTGTCTGAAAACCAGCGCAAGATTTTCAATTCGTCTTTACGTTTGTTAGTTTTCTTTTGATTGTTTAGCGATAATAATTCCTTACCTCGTTTTCAGTATATAATTTTTTGTTTGGTTCTTATATAAAAGTTGTATGAATAGGAATAACGCTACGACGATGATGATAAAAGTTGTATGAATTTAGACATTAGGTAGTCAAATTTTGCATATCGTGCCTCGAAAGCCACGCTGCGCTCAGGCTTGCATTTCGTATAAAACCAAAACCCAGAGTCAAAAATTTATTCTGCAAATAGGCCACAAGGGCACTTTTACAATTAAAAAATGAAATTTATGCAATTCAAAAAACTGTCAATAATAATAATGATTTGAAAACTATAATGACCGAATCCGAATAAACTAAAGTACATTACTATAGACGCCGCCGGGAAACGAAGGGTTGCAGGCCAAGTAGATATAGGGAACGCGGCCTGCAGCGGATGCAACCCAACGTTTCTCGCCGAGATTTGTATAGTGCTTTTCTCAAACATATGCAATGAAATAAAAAAAATACACCACTCTGTGATCACGTCTCTGAGCGTCCATATATAATTAATAATTATTCGTAAGTTGTACATGGTATCTAAGCGTCAAAATTAAAATAAGTATAGAAAGTATAGAAACTAGCACTAATTTTAATATTGTTAGAGATGTATAATGTCTGTAAGCGTCAATAACAATAAAACTAACCCAGAACAGGATGATGTCTCTCGTCAATCTCCAATAAAATAACAGAAGTATTAATGTATTTACTACTCGCCCTTGCAAGCATGAACAGAGCGGACTCCACAAACAGCACGCAATCACGAGCATGATGCGTTTCTCAGCCAACGCTTCCCTCGACCATCTGTTAGGAAAGGTGACGGTGGTTCCATCCTTCAAAACATTATCATATAATACTTCTTCAATGTATGTATATGCGCGGAAAAATTAATTCACAGTGTTACGTAGTGTAGTCAAATAACAACCTACCCTCTATTCTCTATCCAGTTTATATTTAATATTTGCTTGTTGCAACTTCCTCAAAAATATGCATAATACACACTTACCAAAAGTATGTTGTACTTATTGTAACATTTTAGTGTCAGCTTCAGTAGTCAACAGTGAACTCTGAAAATACTTTCGAAGTAAACATATTCTTTAGGACTGACTGTACAGAATTTAATGTAGCTGTGGGCTTACTCCTGGTTATCATCCAGCGAATCTCAGGAACCAATGCAGAGTGCGAATGCTCGACTGAAACTTTATCGTGTCTTTTGTAATATGTATCTGCGCCTGTGATTATCGCGGATATCGATAGCGTGTCGATGTCATCATCTTATTGCATAACGTTGTGCTAATTGCATTATATGTCATAAATGTTTTAATTACCTACCTAATTCATTCGTGTTTGAAATATTAAAATAGAAAGGATACAATCAGGATAAGAAATACCTACGCATATGACGCTATGTAATCCTCTTTTATTTCGTTATGTACTTTATTTCCTTAGGTACTACATGGTACCATGTAGTACCTAATTTCTAATTTAATTTTTTGTAATTCTTAAATCTCAATACTTCTTGAATATAATTAAAGTCGGCATTACATTGTCCTGAATTTAGCATCCTGAATTTGGGGGGGTTGGGAAGTTAAAGTCTCTCGCTCTAACATATATGAACTTAAGTCCTGCTCTAAAGGTTCTGAATTTAGGAAGGTGTAATAACTCCTTAAATTTTTAATTTCCTCGCTTCTGTTACCTAGTTTTCAGACTTGTTTAATAATAATATATAAGCATATTGTATAAGCAGCTGGTTTAATTTTTACACCAATTTTGTTATGTCCAAGGGCCATTTGTCCTCCATATTAGGTCGTTTGATCGATGTATACCCAATTATCAAATAGCTGACATTTGGCTCGGTCGCCTTCACTAAATAATGTAATGCATTGTGCACAATTGTACCCATATTTGTTAACAATGGGCCGCTACGTATTGACATCTGGTGGGTCTTCAACTAGCAGCACCGAGTCAAAAGACCGACTGCGATTAACTCACGCGTTCTGCTCTTATGCACTTTAACTCCATGTGAATATGGTCGGGACTTCCGTGCAGAAAATAATGTCATCCTTAACCCCTCTCTATATAATATTGCACCTTAGCACTTAGACTTAAGGGTTACAATTGTGTAACGCTACAGGGTAACACAGAGTTGAAATTGCAGGATGTTAAATATCTCCGAATTGCCACTTGTATCATAATCGCGGGGCTGCACTGTCGAGGGTGCTGGCTATTTGCACTTTTTGTGTGTTTTGCCAGTTGGTGCAAATATAATGTAATTTGTTGACAAGCAGATTCGGCACATTTGAAATATACAACATAATACAACACGTGACGGAGTTCAGATCGGGGATGAACACGGGCAGGACGGTGGGACGCTGACACTGCTTATAACTGTTTTAGGTATCGCCCATGGTAAATTATACTAACTAAGCTATGCTAAGTAGCTAATTAAACCCACATATTCTGGAGTTGGTTTGCTGCCCCGGTAATGTTAAGTCCTTCGGCTTGTATGAAAAGTCCCGAAAATACCGGTGTTTTGCTGAAAACTTATAGGTTTGTCTGGTTATAAAGAACTGTATAATATACGCATATATGTTCATAATACTCTTAACACCATGTAAAAACTAGAACAATGGGTTATTTTGCAACGCGATCTATTTGTGTAACATTTCGGGCTGACGGGCGTTGATACGGTAATACACTCGGCGTCGACGACCTGTTTAGCCTAGTTGGTAGTGACTCTGCCTCCGAAATTAGAGGTCCCGGGTTCGAATGCCGGCCAGGGCATTAATTTGTGCATTTATCACGGATATTTGTTCTTGGGTCTTGGATATTTTCTATGGATTTATCTATATAAGTATGTATATCGTCGTCTAGTACCCATAGTACAAGCTTTGCTTAGTTTGGGACTAGGTCGATTTGTGTAAGTTTGTCCCCCAATATTATTAATATTTATTTATTTATATAATCTTTATTTACAATATGTATATACTTTTCCAATGCTAGACTTATACATGTACTTAATACTTAATAATACACACTGTCGGGTTGCGGACTTCCAAGACACACACCATTAACTTCTTGTCCGAGTAAAGGCAAATGAAAAACTAGATAAGTAGTCAAAAGAGAAAATCAGGTAAAATGACCAAAGTTTTTTCCTGACAGTCTATATGACATTGGCATACTTAAGTTCGAGTTTTACCTGGAAAATGGTTTTACACTATAAGTACCTAACTGTCACATTTTTGCGGTGGGCACAGGTTGCGCGAACATTCGCGCATGTCTTCACCATAATATTATATTACCGCCGTCCGATGACATAATATTATGGACCCGGGTATGTCCTTAAACTACGACCAGGACCACCGTGGGATGGGCAGCAGCATCCCTGGAGTGCGGTGGAGATACTGCGATCGCCAACCCGCATGCCAAGCGTGCGATTATGGCATCTACCCCCCATGATATTGGGGGAGGCTTATGTACAGTTACGGCTTATGTTATGGTGGTGGTGGTTATATTTACCGCCGTTATTTATTATTACATACCGCCTGTGAGATTCACGTCACATTTTTACACGTCACAGAAATAATCTTCTGCGCTTTCGTGTACCTAATATTTGTTATATTTGACCTACTTTAGAAAACTAACTAGTACTTACATACATATAAATAATGCATGTTTTAATTTAATCTTGTACTTACATAAATATTAATATTATTAAATAAACACAGCGCAGTGACGTCGCCGGTGGAATGAATTGTGTTTAATTATCGAGTAGTCAAAACATTTACTTACAAAATAAATGACGCAATGTTATCGAATTTAGCTATCGCTTATATCGGCACGTCACTATTTCATCCGGCACTCTTCTTGTGACCTTGCGCACGGTTCTACGACGCCCGTTTCGTAAGCTCTGCACTCGCTACTAAAGTGCCCGTTCGGCACGGCATTTAAACAGCCAACGCTAGCAGTGAAGCACCAGTCGTCTCCAACCACGACATCTACTAGTTCCTGTAATAAGAACGTGAACGCACACCATGGCCCCAGCTCTTCGCACTGATAACACCGATATTAAAGCCTCAGCTTTAGAGCTAATAGGCAATACTCCGATGGTGGCTTTAGATCGATTGCATCCTGGTCCCGGGAGAATTTTGGCCAAATGTGAGTTTATGAATCCGGGCGGTTCCATCAAGTGCCGCTCCTCGCTCTCAATGATCCAAGCAGCCCTGAGGAACGGCGAGCTGAAACCTGGGAACCCAATTATGGAGGTGACCTCTGGCAATCAAGGCTGCGGTCTCGCCGTGGTCGCCGCCGTGTTAAATCACCCATTAAAAGTCTATATGTCTGAAGGCAACAGCGTGCAGAGAGCCGTACACATGGAAGCATTAGGTGCAGAGTGTGTGCGAGTACCACAAGTTGAGGGCGTATATGGCCAAGTTACTTATGAGGATGTCCAGGCAGCTGAAAAGGAATGTTTGAAAGCCGTAGAAAAGAGCGGCACCTTCCTCGTCAATCAGTTTTATAACGAAGCCAACGTGGACGCACATTATGAAACGACGGGACCCGAAATCTGGCGGCAAACCGGAGGACAGGTGGATGCATTCGTGGCTACGGCCGGGACCGGCGGTACATTCACGGGAACTTCGAAATATTTGAAAGAGAAGAATACCACAGTGAAGGCCTTCATAGTGGAGCCGGAAGGCTCGGAAGTCATCAACGGCAAACCCGTCACGAAGACGTGTCACTTGCTGCAGGGATCAGGATACGGCGTGGTCCCAGCGCTGTTCAAGTACGAGTTTATGGACGGTGCGCTGAGCGTCTCGGACGAGGAGGCGGTGCGCTACAAGAAGCTGCTGGGCGAGAAGGAGGGGCTGTACGTGGGCTACACGAGCGGCGCCAACGTGGCGGCCGCCGTCCGGCTACTGCAGTCCGGCCTGCTGCCCGAGGACGCCTGGGTGGTCACCATGCTCAACGACACAGGTCTGAAGTATTCTCCATTAGAAGAAACGACAAACAGTTAATTAAGCATTATAGGAGTACATATAAGATATACTTAAATACGTCCAAGTTTCAGGAACATTTTTTTTATACTACTGCGGTGGCAAACAAGGTTACGGCTTGCCTGATGGTAAGCAGACAACGTCGCCTATGGACGCTTGCGACTCCAAAAGAATCACAAGCGCTTTACCGACCCTTTTTTAACTTAATGATTCAATGTGTTGAAATATGTAAGCAGGTCCCTGATCTCTCAACATAGCGAATCCTCGTATTTAAGTACTCATAGATTTCTATGTATTTAAGTATATTTGTGTGTAAAGCTATAGTAAATGACCGTATTGCCGCTGCAGTATTAGGTGAATAGAATTATATTGGGTAGGTACATATTAATGATATACAGAGTTCACATCTCGAAGTCTTTGAGACATGTGTTGAGATTGTTTCGGCTAGTGTGAAATATATTTCCACTAAGTATTTTATTTCGAGCCGTTTAATTTTCGTTAGTAAATAGTAAGTCTTAGTGTATGTAAATAAATTATATGTACCTAAGTAGGTAATCTTAATGTAACTTGTGAGTCTGGGCGTGTAATTTTTTTCAGAAATTTGTAATTACGCGTTTTTCCTTTTCAGCATCATGGGTTGATTGTGATAATGAAAATCCCAATTTCTGCATAATTTTTTTATACTCTCGTCTTGTGAAGGGACATACAACATTTATGTACAAAATGTCATATTGTTTATTAAACAAAGTCAATAATAGCATAGAATAATTAATAGATAATGGTACCTACTCATAAACAGCCTTTCGTAATTTATTGATACACGTTTACGGAATTAACTACGTACCTATTATAAGTTTAAATATTGAGTTAAGTATGTAAGTTAATAAAAATAATTAATTTCGATAACTTGTTCAGTTAAATGGTGATACTAGCAATATGACATAAATTCGTAAAACGAATTCAAACTAATATAAGATTTATTGCTTGTCTAACTTTGTTAAGTGATAATTATATTTATGTTTATATTTAAAGCTATACAGTGTGTTTACGATACGAACTTATATTCTAAGAGCTGAAATATTATAATTTGAATTCTTTAATTTAAGAAAATTACACTCTTTTCTCTCTCTTTTTAAATCTTTCAATTTTGACTACTTGTTTGAAGTACCTACCAGAGTTACTCCGACCTCGGCCACTTGTATAGATAATATTTGGTTAAACAGTTCTCATATAGACAGTAGCATAGTGAATGGAGTTCGTTCGGATCATAAAGCTCAGATGGTCAGGCTACCTTGCAAAGTAAAACATCCAGATCGCGTTATAGAAATAAGACCGCTGAGTAGAAGTAGACTAGAATTACTAAAGTCTAATCTACTAGTCGCCATGCCGAACACCCAGGTACAATCAAATGATCCGAATGATCAATACAAAATGCTTCTGAATACAGTGTGTAACGAATTTAATAAGACTTGTAGTAAAAAGCGTATTAAGATAAACAATAAAATGAGATTTAATGAGTGGGCAACTACCGGAATTCGGAAAAGTAGAGATAACTTATATCAACTTTATGAAAGGAGATCTTGCACCACTGACGAATGTTTCCATCAGTATGTTAGGGATTATTCCAAATTGTTTAAAACAGTGTGCACGAAAGCAAAAGCAATGCACTTAAATAATAAAATTAAGTCCTCAGATAATAAAGTCAAGACAGTCTGGAAAATAATAAACACAGAGACTGGGAAGAGAAATAATAAAGAGTCCACAATTTCTTTGAAAGTAAAGGATAATTTAATAACTGATGCAGTAAAAGTAGCTGATGAATTGAATAATTTCTTTTCTAAAATTCCTATAGTCACTACTCAAAGTTTTGCATCGTCTACCACAAAAGCTGAATCCCTTCTGAATGACAACGTAAAATTAGAATCACTAACTAATTTCAAATTTCATCATGTTTCTCCTCTAGATGTACTGAAGTCCTTTGAAATGTTAAAAATAAAGAGCACTGAGGACTTATGGGGCGTGTCAGTCAAGGTACTGGAATCTATTCTGGAGGTCGTTGCACCAACTCTAGCTCTCATTTTTAATAACTGTATAGACTATGGCATTTTTCCAGACTTAATGAAATGTAGTAAAGTAGTTCCAATTTTCAAATCAGGTCATAGAGATAATCCTTCTGATTATCGTCCAGTTTCTATCCTACCTGCGTTTAGCAAAATATTCGAAAAAATAATGCTTACGCAATTGGTTTCTCACTTTAATTCTCACAATATTTTGCACGCACAGCAGTTCGGCTTCACGAAGGTTAGGTCAACTACTGATGCAGGTGCAAGTTTATTAAAATTTATTTTGCAGTCTTGGGAAGAGTCGCACAACGCCATCGGAGTGTTCTGTGACCTTTCCAAGGCTTTTGATTGTGTAGATCATGGTACTTTAATTTGTAAACTTAAGTTTTATGGCATCAGAGGGCATGCATTAGATCTCATGAAGTCATATTTAACACAGAGAAATCAAAAGGTAGCGATAAATAAAGCCATTTCGTCAGAGACAGTGGTAGAGATGGGAGTACCTCAGGGGTCTATTCTAGGTCCGTTCCTGTTCCTTGTTTATGTAAATGATCTGCCATATATGGTAAGCCGACGATCAGGCATTGTAATGTTCGCAGACGACACCTCATTACTGTTCAAGGTAAATAGGAGAGATACTGAACTCATTGAACCAAATAATACCCTCTCCATGATATTTGACTGGTTTGCTGCCAATAACTTAGTATTGAACCCGAAAAAAACGAAATGTATGAAATGCTCTCTGGCGAACTCATCAAACAGAAACTTAGCTACAAATATTAAACTTAATGGTCAAACATTAGAATTTGTTACTTCTACTGTATTCTTAGGTATTACATTGGACTCAAAATTGCAGTGGGGTTCCCATATAACAGCGATAGGAAGTAGGTTGAGCTCTGCTGCATTTGCAGTCAGGAGAATAAGGCAGCTTACCAATGTGGCAACGGCACGGTTAGTTTACTTTGCTTATTTTAATAGTATAATTACTTATGGTCTTATCTTATGGGGATCAGCTGCAGATATTGAAACTGTTTTTATTTTGCAAAAAAGGGCTATCCGAGCAATTTATAACTTGGGGTCGCGTGAGTCATTAAGAGAATTTTTCAAAGAAATAGATATTCTAACCCTGCCGTCCCTATACATATTTGAAATAATAATGTATGTTAGGAAGAATTTGGGCAATTTTCCAACGAACGCTGATAAACCAATAGCCACGAGAAATACTGGAAAACTGAAAATAACCTTCTATAGACTAGTAAAGGCGAAAAAGTCGTTCTTGGGAAATTGTATCAAATTCTACAATAAAATTCCTAAACACATTACTGAACTTAGCAATTCTAAATTCAAATCTGTAGTAAAACAAACACTTATTTCAAGAGCATATTATAAGATACATCATGGATAGGGATGTGTGGCAGTGATAGCGTCCTGCACGGGTAATCTATCGCGAAAATATATTTTCTACTGTAGCATTGTTATTTAAGTTATTTTGTAGTAATATAATTTTATGTTTAACTATATAATGTATATTGTTTTGAAAAAATGACACCTCGCCGAGTTTCTTACGCCGGTTCTTCTCGTGGCAGAGGTATATTTTTCCGAACCGGTGGTAGTTTATTGACGTTCATAGGTGCATGTAATATGCCTAATTTGAAGAATAAACTACTTTTACTTTACTTTTTTTACTTTTTTTTACACGTGTTTCCATAAAAATAATTCAGCACGCAATATATCGGTAGATAACAACAAATTATCACTGACATTTGCTTACCTATCTATCAGAAGTGTCACACATATGATATGTTTCTTCCATTAAATTGCTGCTCGAGAATTTTTTTTCAAAATTGACT
Source organism: Notocelia uddmanniana (assembly GCA_905163555.1). NCBI lineage: Eukaryota > Metazoa > Arthropoda > Insecta > Lepidoptera > Tortricidae > Notocelia > Notocelia uddmanniana. Next base: position 10,191,722 of record LR991064.1, read on the forward strand.
AGAGTCTGGCTACTGAAATATTACCCATATTTTTGGCGGGAATTGATAAAATTTTGGGCTAGTCACACTTTGTGTAGTAGGAACTTATAGTCTTGACACTAGAAAATATTTTTGATTTTACCTACCTAAGGAAATAAGTTAAATATAGGTCGACGTGCACTCAAAGTCATCCCACATAATTTCTACAACTGCGTACAGTATAGTCAACAAAAAACACATAGGTATGTTTACACTTTCTCATCATATGCCATTGTAAGAAGGCGAAAAATTATATGTAGTGTAAATAAGACCTAGATCGATAATCCCATAATATCCATCACCAAAAAAATTACATAAGTACAGTCAACAGCAAATATGGATGACCATTCTAGTACTTTATCGCGCTAGCGTAACAATACTGCGCAGTTGGGATGCGTCAAAGTAGTGAAAATGACAAGGTACTAATGTGATCATCTACTTTTGCTGTTGGCTGTACTATGCCAAATTTCAACTAAATCGGAAGCCGCGATACTTCAATACAATACAATTTCAAACGAATAATGGTTCGTGTTGTATGGGGCCATTTGCACGATAATTGTGATCATGCGATATACTCATATCACGATCCGTATCACGTCAATATTGATTAATATTGAAGCACAATCCATACAATTTTGAGTCCCTTGATAATATTGACATTATTAAATTTGTAAAGGGGCCCTTTTTTTTATGACATAGGTGGCAAACGAGCAGACGAATCGCCTGATGGTAAGCGACACACTAACACACACACACATTACACTAAGGTTTAGTTTATAGTGATTTCTACATATATTATGCATACTCTCAGTGTAACAATAAGTGATAAACCTAATAAATAAATAATGGTAGAATTACAAAATTGGCCAATCAATGGTGGTATTTGACATTCAGTGAGTTTCAAACGTCTGTTTATGTGACCATTGGGTTACGTTACTTTAGGTTAGGACTGTGGTTAGGTTAAGTAGGTATAAACATGGGTTAGGTTAGAGTAATATTGCACCGGCGCAATGGAATAAGTAGACAATATTTTATATTTTTATATCAAATTACTACAGACCAGTCTCTCCACAGATTTCCTCTAAATATTGGTTTTCAGTAAGTAGCTCCTTACGCTCCAATGTTTTGATATTATTGATATTTTCCTGAACTTCTAGTTTATCCGTTTCTTTACACAATTGTTCGGTTTATGACATTCAGCTTTTAATAAATTCACGTAACTAATCGAAGTTATAGGCAAATGTTAGAACTAGTTCATAAAGTATCAAAATATTTATAGAGCACCAACCTACTAAATTTTTAAAAATCATAGACAATTGGTGATACCACAAGAAAATATCTGTCAACAATTTTTTGCTAGCTGTTCGGTATATTTTGTAATAAAAGTGCTACACTTTTAATCATCGTTTGTTCATGGAAAACACACGCGGTACGTGCGCGGTACCTAATAGTTTATCGTACTCTTGAATAGTTCCGCTATTGAAGTGTCAAGATAGGATACCGCGGTATGTACCTATTCAATAAATATATTTTATCATCAATCACGTTATAATTGCGCAGTTCACTCCATTTTAGGGTTCCCTAGTAAACAAGGAACCTTATAGTTTCGCCATGTCCATCCGTCCGTCCGTCAGTCCGCCCGCGCTTCCGGATACCGCCCCTACACGTAAAGTGGGGATCATTTGTAGGGTTCCGTACCCAGAGGGTAAAAACGGGACCCTATTACTAAGACTTCGCTGTCCGTCCGTCCGTCCGTCCGTCTGTCACCGGGCTGTATCTCAAGAACCGTAACAGCTAGACAGTTGAAATTTTCACAGATTGTGTATTTCTGTTGCCGCTATAACAAAAAATATTAAAAACAAAATAATAATAATAATGAAGGGGGGCTCCCATACAAAAAACGTGATATTAGCCCTTTTTCATGGCTACCACTCACCGAGCTTAGATCTCAAGAACCGTAATAGCTAGACAGTTGAAATTTGCACAGATTATGTATTTCTGTTGCTGCTATAACAACAAATATTAAAAACCTGCCAAGTGCGAGTTGGACTCTTTTTATAGATCATGCGGTACGGAACCCTTCGTGTGCGAGTCCGACTCGCACTTGACCGGTTTTTTTCTTCCACAACCGTATTGGATATTGTTAGATAGCTTTTTAAAAATTAATATAATCTTTCTTTTACAGTGCTAATTTTTGTTGGGGTGCAGTGTCCCCCCTCCCTTCTACTACCGAAGGCCAAGCCTCCCAACAAAGTAGATTCTTCATGTAGAGATGCCTGAGGGCTGAAGTAGAGTGGCAAGGCATGCGAGGCCGAAGGCCGAGCGTCCCAATAGAGCGGGCTTCTTATGTGACGCTGAGGACCGAAGGCCCGAAGCAGAGCGGCAATGCACGCGAGGCCGAAGGCCCAGATTCCCAACAGAACGGGTTCTTTATGAAAGTATTATGGCCAAAGGCCCGATGCAGACCGGCAAGACACGCGAGACCGAAGGTCGAGCATTCCAACAGAGCGGGCTTTTCATATAAGGCTGATTGCTGAAGGCCCGATGGGCGTGCCAAGTCAAGCTAAGAGTGTTACACGCGATCATGAAAGAAAGAAAGGAATGAATATTTAGTAACCGGCAAAAGTAATAGGATTACAAAGTAACACATGCAGATTTTCTATCTAGAAAACGGGACAAAAATTTGGGTTCAGGGTCACAGTTACTTTATGGGCTAAATCATAATAGTGTTCAAAATTTGAAGAGACCGTGGCTGGCTGACATGCACACTGGGCAGCGCAGCGGCGCAGCGCTTGCGTTTACTTTCTTTTTTTCAGTTTCTATCTCAAGATTTCACAAATTTTGAATGTGGATGTTTTTCCTTTGTCGTCAAATATATGCTTGCCAATTTTCAAACCTTTAACAGATAGATTATAGGAGTTCCCATACAAAATTCAACCCCTCTTTTTTACACCTTTTTAACCCAAATCTGCACAATTTTTATAACTTATTTGGGGAATTTACTCGACAGATTAGTAAACTTTGCATCAAAATCCGTTCAGCCGTTTTCACGTGATGCGCGGTTAAGTAAACAGACAAAAAATCTAAAAACTGTTGGAACGTGTTCTGTTATCGATTCTAAGTATAACCAGCCAACTTTTTTTTAAATCTCTTCCATGTACAGACTTTTGACCCTCTTCAGCTTTATTATATGTATAGATAGCCTTAAGAAATTTACATACTTGGAAAGCTATCTTATCGTAATTTCCATCAATTACTTGGACACATTGTTAGTTATTACACAGATCAAATAATACTAGGTTATGACAAATGTAGAGTGCCGATGACTTCGGGGATTCGTTTTTGGCCCATTTCCCACAGAAAGTGACACCTTTTTATTGCGGTAATCATGTGACGGGCGGTACCACACGACTGGCAAACATTTTGTTCGGTTTAATATAGAATAAGATATTTTTATAGTTACCTTCTGGCACACCGCACTAGGCTAAATACCTAATTTTGAAAGAAAATAAAAAAAAATTGGTAGGTGCGTGTTGAATTCGCAATCTAGCGTATGAAGGGTTCCGTAACTTTTCCGTACCAAACCTACTAAAAACCTGAAATAACTTTTGTACTTATGAATTAATTAGCATTTGTTCGCGACTTTGTCCGCGTAGAACCCTTGTATTAATGGCGTTTCAGATTAAGTAAAAAAGATGTACTTACCTAAGGAACGTAATGAAATAGAGAAATGTACATTACGTAGTTCATTTTTCAACGTTATATTGCTTTAATTAATATATTTATTGGCATATAGGTACTAGGTAATACTTCTATAAACTATGTTTTGTTACTCGAATTAAATGTTTATAATAATAAACTATATTAGATAGAGCTTTCCGATCCATACGCTGGAATTAGTTTTACTATTTAACTAATTTATTGTAATATACTTGTTTAGAGGTAAACTATTATAGTATATTATATATTACAGTCAGCGCCAAACGTGCAGAATTTTGGATTTAGGAACCTGCAATGGGAACCTGTGAGCAAGCTATGTATTTACTCAACTGTCCGTCGGTAAAACATGGCGTGCCCATATGTAGGTATACCCGCTACTTACAACGTTTGACCCTACGATTTATTTTTAATAGGTACTCATTGAAAACTCAACTGTTAATGGATACTATAGACTACTCCGGAAATTCCAGAATGAATGGACCTCACTGATCAAACTTCCATCCCTATATTCACCCTTTCAAAGGGTGAATTTTGAGAAATGCTGAAAACTGTTTCCTCCATTTTAATGTTTAGTCTATTGTCAATGTTCTTTCTTAAAAATACTTTTGTTCCCCATACAAAATATAAACCCTCAATTTAACCCCCTAAGGGGAGGAATTAAAAAAGCCTATGTCTTATTCCGAGGTATAAGCTATAATACTGGCAAGTTTCATAACAATCAGCTCAGTAGTTATGAAGATAGTTAAGAGGAACGCACATCGGCACAAAATTTTCACATTTATAATATATACTTACCTACCTATAAATATTATTAGAAGATTGAGCACAAGTTGCAAATATTTGTACCAACCAATCTGATTGTACACTTAACTTTTTTTAAACGACGACCGTGGGGTAAGTTATCAAATAATTTATACCAAAAAAAAAACCGACTCCAATTTTGTACTTGCTGTGCCACAATTTGTGGTTTCCGTGAGGAAATGCTTGGTTACCTACAGAAAATACCGAAATCGGCATATGCGTGCCCACCAAATTCGAGGAGTCCCATCGATTCCTCCTAGATCCCATTATCAGACCTTCACCAAATTTATATGGGACCAATGTCGGGGTTGTCGGGGTACCTGCTTTGAAACAAAGAAAGAATTATCAAAATCGGCCAACGTGGTCAAGAGTTATCGGGGAACATACATACCTAAAAAAAACAAGCAAACATGCAGACGAACCGAGTTCATCCTTCCTTCTATTGAAGTCGGTAAAAACATGCTGCTTCTCAGCAGAACCCAGCCGCTAAAGGTCGACGGCGGCCTCAACAGCCATTACCGTGCAGCCGGCTATTCGCACTGTAATTTAGCGTCGTTGATTTCACAACAGCCTATTAGGGAGATGTCCATGCAACATCGGCAAAAACATTCGATCTATCCCGCCGCTGCAGCTGGTGGCAATTATTAAAAAATCTCCGCTTGTTAGGTGGGCGGCACTCCGCTCTTTACGGCTGAATGCCGTTTGGCAGTTTTAGTAAACGGTGTCGGCTCCGACGTTTGCAACAGTTTTTTAATTCTCGCCCTAGGCAAGGGCTGCAATAAAAACTCGAAATTGGCTAATTATCAACAGTTTCCTCTAATTATTTGGAATTGCTTATTTGCCAACTTCTGAATCCGTTCTCGGAATACAGCTGCAAGTCATTTAAGAAATAGAGTAGGTATCACTAATTGTTGGTTGTTATCTTGGACTAGCTCGATTAACTTCATTTCTGATTAAAATATGTATACTTCAATAGCTTGCTAAATTAGAAAATTTTACTGAATTAAAAAAGTGTATATATGCCGTGTTACTGCACTTCAGAGGATTTAGGTATATGACATCGATTTTTTTTAATTATTAAAGTATATTATAATCTGTTTAAGCTAATTCATTTCATCTCATTTTCGTATACCTAATTGGCTCATCATTTTTTTATACCACGTCGGTGCAAACAAGCGTACGGCCCGCCTGATGGTATGCGGTCACCGCAGCCTACGGACGCCTGCAACTCCTAGGGGTGTCACATGAGCGTTGCCGACTCTATCATGGTCTTATTATTTACTTAATCTTATATCGATTAGATATATACACATGAGTATGAGTATGATGATGATGAAATAGCATAAAACAGCAGTAGCATAGATCATCTATTTGAGTGTAGTGAAGGTACACTTCTTTGAATGGCGATAAATTAGAGAAAACCAATCCTTCACTTAAAAATGGATATTTAATATTGTAAAATTCACTACACAACAATTAAAAATACCAGAATCTTACCAGAATAATATAACACAACATTGACAACCTCTGTCATCTATTCCCGTCATACTCAGCCAGTGCGATCAGCGGCTAACGTCTACGGAGGTTTCATACCGCTGTCGCCACAGTAGCAATAAAAAATCATGTTCATTAAACGTATGACATCAGCAAATATTTGCTCTGGCACGATTGGTCTGCCTCGTATAAGTAGACAAACATTTTGAGTATTAATGGATTCCTTTATTTGCGCAGATCGGACTTGGTGTTTGTCGTCGTGCCTTACGTATCAGGCGAAGGTTTAGCGCTCACCCGACAAAACAGTTATATTTATATGTATACTAGCTTATGCCCGCGACTTCGTGCTAGAGAAATGATTTCAATATGTATATTGTTAATTATTGCTCTCCCGTACAATCTTCCACCCCAACGTATCTATTTTCGCTACTAGGAATCGATTGATTTGTTTAATGTTAAAGGACATTTCATTATAGGTGTTATCACGTATTGTATAACATAAATGAATTTTTTGAGATTGTCTTAACCAAATAGTTACTAAAAATTGAGCCACTGACTGAGTATAATACATTAAAAATAAATTCTATACAAGTGTTGTGAATGTAAATTGGATAATAGCATAATATAATAATATAAATGTTTTGTTTTGACTAGTCACACTTGTTGTAATATAATTGTTGTATGTTTCAACGTGCACAACAATGTATACCTTGAGTGACGAATAAATTATTATCTATCTACCTATTAGCCAGTACGAGTAATAATGCTATGGTGGGATACAATCTCGTACAACAAATGACTATTGGTAAGATTGAAGGCAAACGCTCTGGAAGTCGCAGTATAATCAAATTGTCAGACGAAGTCCACTCATCACTAAAACCATCAAGATACAAAGGACGGATACAGGTGGCGAACTCAATTAAAGAAAAGTTCTTCCGCTACAGAGGAATCATGACCCTTAGAAATGAGGAATACTACGTGAGGATCCCTATAGGTAGTATAGCTGTCTTAATTAATACCTCTCTTGTCTTACTGATGAGTAACAGTTCATATAATATTGAGTCAATACTGCCTCTAGCTATTAGCGCTGGCTAATCCTCTGTATCAATAGAGGCGGTGGCTGTATTAGTGCGATGGTCCGGCTGACGTGAGATAGTGCGCATCCAGGGAATTGATTTAATCTGAGTAAATATTGACACGGTGGCGATGGCGGCGCGGCGCGGTGGGAACGCCGCGGTGTGCACAGGTGGGCCTTCTCCAAACACCGCATACAGGAAGTATATTTTCATCATACTTTAATTATGGATTAAACAGGTTGACTGCAAGATTTGGTCAAACGTATATGCTTATGTTTCGTCTCGATCTCATGCTTATCATGCCATACAGTGTGGATTAGTGAGATATCTGTGACTACTTTTGTTGCTCCCTCCCACCGAATGCTCCGGTATATATTTAATGACGACTGTACCTGTAATATTTCAGCAGATTTGTTACCCTGGATCACGTCACAGTGCATAAGTTATGAGATCTGTAAGTATAATTTATTTTAGATAAGTCTTTTTAATTATCTTATTTTTGAAAGTAGGTTTTTCTTTATACAACAACGGTGGCAAACAATCTTACGACCTGCCTGATCTAACAGTAAGTAGACACCGTTGCCTATGGACGCTGGCAACTCCAGAAGAATCATAAGTGCATTGTCGACCCTTTATTACTTAACTTTAGGATTCGGTGTGTTGACCGCTAGTACATATCTACATACATATCAACATAACGTATGCGCGAGAGCTCTGGCGACCTTACTCACCACCAGAAACACAACAACACATACCTAAGGAGCAAGTGGTTGTGATATTATGGCTGCGGTCTTCTGTAAGGTGGAGGTACTTCCCCAGTTGGGCTGCTCCAGAAATCAGCGGGATGATGGTCCGCTTTGCCCCTATCTCTCTTGAAAAGATAGGCATATAGGTTATCTGTTCTGATAAATGGTTAACATAAATTCAAATCACACCCTGTGAATGAAATACCTTGTTAAAAATGTAAAACTGTCCAAAGGTTGTTGCCACTGACAGGAAACATCCACTCATTCACAGTTGTATTTTCATTATCTGTACCATGACTTGACGGTTTGGATAGTCTAGCTAGATGGATCAGCTAGGGAGCTGGGTAGGCAGCGTAAACGCATAGGCTCAGACAAGAATAGGTGTCTACCGACTTTCTCGCCCGTCGCAAAGCGATTAAAGGGGGCCATCAGGGTTGCGAGTGCTCAATGAGCTGGATGCCGTAGGATTCGCCTAACACCTAAGGTAAGGCGTCGAAGATCATATCAGCCTAGGATGAGCCAAACGTAGCAAAGCCCGAGAGGGTTCGCTATGAGATCCTGGAGTCCTCCGCATGAGAGCGTAGATGGCGGTTCTCTCCACCAAAGAAAAGGTAGGCTTTAGTGTAGTGGGTTTACGATTCTGGTTTCAAACCCTAGCCTAATGGTAAATGTGTTTCGTTTGTTTCTGGCAAATGTGTATACTTAGTAATTTCACCAACCGTACATATGTAGTAGAGTAAGCAAAACCAATCTTCAACGAGCAATTAAGCATATATAATAGCGCATTAGGCGTATTACACAAAAACTGACACATTGATAATAATATCTTAAAGAAGAGAGGCGTTCATTTAAAAATTGATTTAGGTACTCACTCTTTCTAGCTACCCGTAACACAATTTTTGGATGTTGAACGTACTCTAGGACTACTTCTCTCTATGTGTACCCGTACGTTAAGTGTGTGGTTCGATTTGTGAAAGAATGACCCTTAACACTGTTTTTAAGGGTCAGTCTTCTTACTATTTCTCTCTGTTTTGTTCGCACAATTCCAATTAAATCTACATACAATTATGATAAGTGATATTTTGTTATTGTTATTGAACTTATCACGTTTCTGTTATCAAAGAAGCAGTGCTGATTCGATAAGCAATTAGGAAATGACAATATTTATCCAGATTGAAAAACAGGTACTAAGACAATATTATGAACTATGTCAGAAAGAACTAGTGTGGTCAACAAATGTAAACTTAATTTCAAACCAGCAAGCATATTTTGTTTCTGATAGATTTCCAGAACTGCGCAGACCAACATTATATTTTTGCCGGCTCTTACTGAGGAATAATCTTCGGTCTGCGTATTACCTATACTACCTAGGTATATCTCTCTGTAAACATTATCAAAAAAATCAGTGGTAATCGATAATGGCTGCCGACAGCGGGGCATGTGGAATTGGCTATTGTTCTCGGAATGTAGGTTTATGAGCAAGCTGCGCCCGAGACGCGAGTGGGTGGTCTGTGCAGCGCGCCGCGCTAGATCTGATCTGGATAGGTACACTGATATGATCTGTAGATAATTACTTATCATCTTCATAAATATTTCATAGTAGCTTTCTTACGGAAGTGTGCTTACTTGCGTATTAATATACTTTACAGAACCCTAAAGAAACGCCTGCCATAATATTCCTAAGACTTACCTGAGAATATTAAATCAAGTCAAACAAAATATACGCATATTTAAAAGGAAGTAGAATATAAAAATTACATTCCTATCACCATAGCGTGCCATAGCCAAAATAGAACCTAAATTAAACGGATATACTTGTAAAAACTTTTTATAAATTTTAAAGTCTGCCTGCAGACGGTGTCTTAAACAGTTGTTAATTTTTGTTGCTAAACTATTAACTAAATACTTTATAAAAATCAAATAAAGCTTACTTTAGACTACACTTTTCTGTGGAAATGCCATAGGATATTATTACGTTATACATTAACTTTCCGGCTAAGAAATATTTTTACGTGTTCGACACAAACATATTCTGATCTTATGAAAATCAGTGTTGAGCTAAAAGAGAAGGGTTGGTTGTACCTAAGAGATCCTTAAATCTACAGGTCTAGCTTGTTTCTCTTGTAATCCTTATTGATGTAGGTATGTAGGTAACTTACGTGACCTTATACCCAGCTCCGTAACAACATAGTATATCAAAAGCGGTTCCATCGTTACTTTACAGTTTACGAGCAGCATTTGTCTGGCGATCGTGAGGCTGCTAATAAATTTCTCCGGCCCGAAGGAGTGGGCGTGGAGAAAATTGACATTTTCCTGCGCAGGTGTTGTGCGGATTTTCTATACTAGCGTAATGAGCGCGCGCGCACCTGCCAACGCTGATTGCGGCCGCAGCAGTTTTTGCATCGTAATGACATCCTGCGCTGCCCATGCTGTAATAGAACACGGCCGATTCGTGATTAGAAATTGAAAAAAAAACTAATTAAACCTAGCATACGTCGAAATGCCCATAAGTAGCAAAAATACGATTAATCAACGTAATAGCGCATTTCTCAGAGAGCGCTTCACTCACCCGGTGTTATTTAGGTTGTATTTCCTTTGTTTTTGTGATATTATTTTATCAATGCACCAGCTAAAAATAAGTGTTTCTATCATTTTAAAATCCTCATATAGTCCACGCTCATCGCTAGTTATCATTTTGGTTAAAATTGGTATTGAAAGGTTGAGTCCAACCTCTCATCATCATCATATTAGCCGAAGGACGTCCACTGCTGGATATAGGCCTCTCCCAAAGAGTACCACAATGACAAGTCCTGCGCCACCCGCATCCAGTGGACTCCCGCGACCTTTATTAGGTCATACTGATAGTAGCGACCGATTCACGACCTTCAGTAACCGACCAAAAAAATTGATTTCTACTATATCAATCAGACCGCCTCATTGTGACTTCCGATTAAAGGCAACTTTACATTTACGTTATATTTTTCTAGATATGTAGTCTTAATTTATTTAAAGAAATATTTTCCAGAATACCTACCCATAATCTATTGTGGGCGATAGGCTAGCAACCTCTCACTGCAATATCACATATTCTCCATCTATAAACCTACAATTACTAAAATTGGCTCTGAAATTAATTTTCGTGTGCTCTGCCTACCCCTTTTAGGAATAAAAGCGTGAGCTTATGTATGTATAATCTGTTGAGGATTTAATTCCAATATGATTCTAATTGGACATGTGGTGTGACAAAGTCACATGAACTGCCGACAGCTGGTCGGTGGGCGATCTGCGCGTAATGAATGAGGTAATGTAAGAGCAATAGTCTTGATTCAAACGTGTCTGTAAGTCGGTATTTAATCAAATCTCGCGGCGGCGCGGATTGGCCGCGGCGGGCAGGTGCTGCGTTCCTATTAGAATCGTGTTAGAGGGCCGTAATTATTGGATGCTGCCACCTGCCGCATACATGCTTATTTATTAAACTATCTAATGTTTACGGAAATCGCGTCTTCGTGATGCCTCATTTAAATACTCCCCTAGCTTGCGAGCTAGGTTCACTAAACCTTATACAGGAAAAAGGCTGGGAGCATTTAATACATTGTACCTATACCTTTATTTTTCATACTATGAAGAAGGATCCGGATAGTTAAGACAGGAGCCTCGATTTTTTGAAGCACTGACTGCTTAATTTTATTAGGTACTGTGCACAATATATCTATATTAATAATTTCGTGCAGGGGTACGGTAGACCCGAACGAGACCTGTCTCAAATTGAAGAACGTATAAAAATAACGATTTTTGATTTGAACATATGTATCCGCAAAATTCGGATTGTCGCGTATTTTGCATTTAAAAGTGTTAATTTGATGACAAAACGTCGGCCATATTGCCCACAGACTATATTGCTATATTAAATTTGTTGGTTGACAGTGTCGGCTACGTTCGAAAATCGTGAACTATTTTTGCGTCCGGTATGTTGGCCAGGTTGAATGTTTGCTGAGTCTGTCCGCCATCTTAAAGCTGCGTCTCTATTTTGTTTGTGACAAACTACTAGGTGACTTATGGCTTTTAAACGTCTAGCAAAATTTTATCCCTATCTCGCTCTATCTTATAACTTAGTGGTACTGGGGGTCTACTCCGAAATTCGAAATCCGAACATCGTATGGTGCCGTCCCTTTCAATCATATAGTCTATGACAGGAGAGTGAAAGGGACGGCACCATACGAAGTTAGGATTTTGAATTTCGGAGTAGACCCCCAGCTCATGTCCCGCCGCGCTCGGACGTTAGAGGCGCTACTGCGAACCGAAAACGAAGTGTCAGCCTCTCTCGCACATGTATATTCGAACGACAGAGAGGAAGATAGTTCGTTTTTGGTTCGCGGTAGGCCCTCAGGCGTCAACTTTAAAACGAATAGGGTATTTTACTATAAGAGAAATAAAATACAAAATGTAATAAAAACCAGCCAAGTGCGTCGGAGTCGCACACTGAGGGTTCCGTACAACTAAAAAACAAATGTGATTTATCAATATATTGATATTTTTGGTAAAATATACTTCATAATAAACATTATCACTTAATTTCAAGTTCATAGGTCGATGGGAAGCTAAAAAATTATATGTGTGACAGACAACACACGGAATGTTCTTTGACTTTCTTCGACCGTCCGCCACGCTCGGACTAAGGTGCTACCAACCGAAAACTAAATATATATGCCTCTCTGTCGCACTTGCATATTCGAGCGCGGAGAGGGAAATACTTCGTTTTCAGATCGTGGTAGGCCCTCTGGTCTGACGGCTCCTATTCCTGGATGGTGCGCGTATCGGAATGTGAAATACCTTTGGCAAAACGGAACAAGTTGTTAAATAGCTTCCATTAATTGGAGAAAATATTACCAACTGTTATTATTATCACGTGAAACACTGAATATTGAAGCAACATCCATAGGGGCCTGTTACATGGTTATTATTATCACGCGATATACTCATATCACGATCCGTATCACGTGCAATGAATATTGAAGAAAAATCCATACGATTTTGAAAACCACGATAATATTGACACACCAGTATTGTGATAGTATTAAGTGTTTAACAGACCCCATGCAATTTTAAAAATCGCGATAATATTGAGTGTAAAGGGCCCCACTGAATAGAATTTGGCGGAGAATAAAGAGCTGCTATCGCGAAACGAAAACGAACGAACATCGTGTATTTCCCTCTGTGTCGCGAATTTGCAAGTGCGACAGAGAGGGAGATACACGAACTTCATTTGTTTTTCGCGTTAGCAGCTCTGACTTCGCACCAAAAATACTGACTGGCACATCAATATTTAACAATGCACATCTGAATTGAATTTTAAAGAAAGATTAGTATTTTAGCTATTGGCTATGTGCACGTCAGAAACGTCAAACGTCACGGGCAATGTCAAACTCAGAGATGTCAAATAATGACACATGAATATTTAATTTATTTTAGTAAGCGAGTAAGACCCCTTACTCGAAATTTGACTGAAATAAATAAGAAAATAAATACAAACGAAACGAATCGTAGGAAACCAATAGGAAACGTCGAAGTAAATTTGACATATAAGTCCCCGGAAATTGCACATTTCTGCCATGGTGTGCGCTGCGATCGCTTAGTTTACCCCCACCACCTACTTCGCACATAGCCAATACAAATCAGTACTGATTACGGTGTCATATTTTTTATGTGCCTTTAAATACTAACCTTATAAAAATGCTTAGGATTAACTTGCAAAGATACTAGCCATTGCCCGTGACGTCGTTTGCGTAATCTTTTACTCCCAATTCCATATAATTCCATTCCATACTTTTATTCCCAATCCAGACTACAGACTATATTTCTATACGATTCGAAGTTTCATCATAATCCATTGTTGTAATGTTTTTATTTTATACATTTTTGTACACTATTTCTTTCGTCGTTTGCATAACTGTCACGAATAAATGTTTTGTTTATTTCTTTCTTATTTATTTCACCCGAGCGAAGCCGGGCTTTCATCTAGTATTACAAATAATAGAGAGATTAAAAATTTTATTTTTCGTTGTTCTAGTTTTTATTTATGTAGAAGAAGGTGCCAACATAAACTACGAGTAAGCATGAGTTGTTGTCATTACATTTTTTTAGTGTAGATACTTACTTTTTTACTTATAGAAAACTGAAGATCTTAGCCGCTAGAGGTTATCAATAACAATTTTTCGTTTCTGCAGGTATGGAATGTAGCTGAAATATAGCTTTTACCTAACAAAACGCGTACCATTAAGGTTCATTAAAACAATGACACATGTTCTATTATCCTTTATTTACGACCCAGCAGCCTTACGATACAAGGAAGCGACATTAAAACAAGTTTAGAAAAGAACATAAATAAGGAGTGTAGCTGGGAGGCTCTAACGCGGCTCTAACGGCCACCTGCCGCGGCACTTTTTAATCTTGTTACTTACCATGCCTTATACGTACTCGACTAGAATTACACGATTACACCACGTACGAGCAAGGAAACTTCAGAACTGACACATAAATATTTATAAATATTTAATAAATAAATATTTAATGGTATGTTATAAATATTTTTATTATAAATTATGTTTAACTTGTTTCATATTGTCTCTGCACCACCTACTGCATATATTATTTTCTTCTTTTTCCCGCTACCCAAAGGTTGTCTGGTAGAAATTGCTCTTTAGTGATAAGACCGCCTGTTGTCTACCTACATAATACTGTTTTATTTTATTTTCTGTTTGTAACGTTTCATTTGTGTGAGGTGTGCAATAAAGAGTATTCGTATCGTATCGTATCGTATCGTATCGTAAATACAGCCCCTGATTTTTATACAAACCCTAAATAAGTTTCTGACAATGTTTCGGAGAAGCTTTTATTGCCGACTGTACTATTTTGCACAGTCATCAATATTTATTGGTTGACACAAATTTTGCATCAACTTAGGACTACCTATGGCCACCTACCAATCACAATCATACCAGCTAGATGATATTGATATTAGTTAACCCATTCACGGCTAGTGATGCCATATGGCATCACCTTTCAGACCTTTAAACTTCAGGGCAAAATTTTTCGTCTGTCATGGTTGATTGAAAAGTTATAGGTCAAATTGGTCTAGGAGGGACCTGTCTTTCGATGAGCAGGGTAAATAGCCAATTAAAATGCATAGTTAGCGAGTTGAATTTTCTTAAACATCAGCGTGCAAAAAATGCTCAAAAATGGACATCGCTTTCAAGTATGTGCTTTATAATTGTGTGTTTTTGCGTGTGAATGATATTGTTATTGTGTTTAACAGAGCCACAAAATGTTACAGACCTAATATTTAAAGAAAGTATTAGGTAGAGACTTTTTTCGTTTATTCTACAAGGGAATCTTTATAGCTGATGCCATACGGCACCTGTAGCCTGATACCGTGTCTTTTCAAGTTACCTATTATTTTCCTGGTTTTTATGTTTTGATGCGTTTTTTGATAGAAATTGAAGTATTTATCTGTTTATGTATTTAAGAATGGTTTGTTTTATTTATTAGAAACTGCACTTTTCATGAAACATTAGCAATTTTAGAATTCTCTCTCACTGATTATGAAGCCTTCACCATATTTATGGAGTCCCCTGAACCGAATATTTGTTCTTATGACGACTCAGGTGATGAAGAGGTGCAGTCTTAGTAAATAATCTTAGCGTTCGCCAGCTCAACGCAAGATGTGAAGTAATCTTGTCATCTTCATCAGTAAGTACCTTACGGAGAGCTCGGCAGCTACAATCCAGGTGGTACATAAGCACTGAAAACTGTACCTTCGTCATTGAATGTGGTTCATAGCTCCAAACGGACTATTTCACGTACGTGTTCACATGGACGACTATGCAGGGGAAGTTATAATGGAACTCAAAGCAGTCTCTCCAGTAAAAATACAGGAAGTAAAACGACCGCGCCAGCCAGTCGAGTTTTCTTCAGATTAATCTTCTTCGGATGACGAAACTGATGAATACCGACCGCAAGCCAAAAGACAAAATGTCCGGCGTACGTGGATCACCGAGTTGCCGACCATATTCGTATCGTCGGTGTTGCTCATTATTGGGTATGGTACCATGTCCCGAAGGTATACGTCGTAGCTGCGCTTCAGAACAGTGTAAACGCAATCCAATCCAGATTGCAAAGTTGCAAGTGCGACATAAGAATTGGTGCCTAATGTAATTATAAATTCCATTCGTAATTACTGCATTGTAAAATGTTTATGTTTTCTTAAAATTTTCCCTTAGTAAATGTTAAATAGTATCAAAATGGCTTTTATTGGAAAAGACACAGTAGAAGGCTAGCGATGCCGTCCGGCATCAGTAATTTGTTTTAAAAGTACTGATCGGATTTCAATTTTGATTTCAGATTTCTATTTCTAGAGTCCAATATATTAACATATCTAAAAATCATCAAAATCGGACACATGAAAAAAATCCGCCGTTAATGGGTTATATAATTGGTTACATCGACTATTTGTAGCTACGCTTATGATATTGTTAGAGTTCAGCTTGCTACCTCGCATTTAGGAGGTAGCAAGCTGAACTCTAACAATATCACCGCCATAAGACTTTGGCGTCTGCTGAATAGAGGCCGAGCGACTTTCATGCGTGACGCTGACGCTACATATTTATGTTTGCTACGTGGAGCACGTAGCGTAGTTCAGAGTGCTACATACACGCTACTAGATACTGGATGGATATTAATTGCATTATAAATTAAACTAAGAATCTGTATTTTAATAGATTCATATTTATGAGCTATGAACTCATGAATAAAGGAAGATGAAAATTATTCATAAAAAATTACATAATATTACAAACCATTTCGCACGAAGATAAATTATTGTGTAATTTATTCGGTTATATTGATAACAGTCGCCAGTTTACGATATTAGGTATAATGCACTCGTACGATACTTACGCGATATAACGAGGTAGATCGAGATATTCCAAAGATCTGTCAAATAACCAGGTTTAAAATTAATTCAGCCATTTAGAAATATGATCGAGAGTTCTCAATCACTTTACGTAAATATTCATGACTTTTAGGATCTGAAGGTCACCGATTAGACAAAAATAGAAATTCGCTACAAACAACAAGGGCCCGGTGCAAACAAATATCATTGGCTGCAAAATGATTTGTCTGGATGATGGTGATGCATATGGAAACTTCTATTTTAGTCTTTTATTATAAAGAAACTTTCTCTTGTATTATAAGTTACAAGTTGTTATGAAACAGACTCCAGGTGAGTTATAACGCAGTATATTTATTTCTATATTAATAATTTCGTGCAGGGGTACGGTAGACCCGAACGAGACCTGTCTCAAATTGAAGAACGTATAAAAATAACGATTTTTGAGTTGAACATATGTATCCGCAAAATTCGGATTGTCGCGTATTTTGCATTTAAAAGTGTTAATTTGATGACAAAACGTCGGCCATATTGCCCACAGACTATATTGCTATATTAAATTTATTGGTTGACAGTGTCGGCTACGTTCGAAAATCGTGAACTATTTTTGCGTCCGGTATGTTGGCCAGGTTGCTGGGCTGCGTTCTGGGTGATGGGCCATCATCGCCCATTGTGTGGATTCGGCTAGCGGCGTCTGCAGCGTTTTGTTTTTGTAGTTTTCAAGCGTTCTATACACCTATCAGCCTGGCTAGCACGATAACTTATACCGTCACGTTATATGGGTGAAATGTATTAAAACGTCACATAAAACGTAACGGTATAATCTATCGTGCTAGCTAGACTGATTGTCACAACAACCGCCTTCAAAGCGAATGTATGGGGCCTGTTACATGGTTATTATTATCACGTGATACATTCATATCACGATAAGTATCACGTGAATATAGAAGCAGAATACATACAAATTTGAAAACTGCGATAATATTGAAGCTGCGTCTCTATTTTGTTGTGACAAACTACTAGGCGACTTATGGCTTTTAAACGTCTAGCAAAATTCTATCCCTATCTCGCTCTATCTTATAACTTAGTGGTACTGTGGGTCTACTCCGAATTTCGTATGGTGCCGTCCCTTTCACTCATATAGTCTATGACAGGAGAGTGAAAGGGACGGCACCATACGAAGTTAGGATTTTGAATTTCGGAGTAGACCCCCAGCTCATGCCGTTCGCCGCGCTCGGACGTTAGAGGCGCTACCGCGAACCGAAAACGAAGTATCTGCCTCTCTCTCGCACATGTATATTCGAACGACAGAGAGGAAGATAGTTCGTTTTTGGTTCGCGGTAGGCCCTCAGGCGTCAACTTTAAAACGAATAGGGTATTTTACTATAAGAGAAATAACATTCAAAATGTAATAAAAACCAGCCAAGTGCGTCGGAGTCGCACACTGAGGGTTCCGTACAACTAAAAAACAAATGTGATTTATCAATATATTGATATTTTTTGTAAAATATACTTCATAATCAACATTATCACCTAATTTCAAGTTCATAGGTCGATGGGAAGCTAAAAAATTATATGTGTAACAGACAACACACGGAATGTTCTTTGACTTTCTTCGACCGTCCGCCGCGCTCGGACTAAAGTGCTACCAACCGAAAACTAAATATATATGCCTCTCTGTCGCACTTGCATATTCGAGCGCGTAGAGGGAAATACTTCGTTTTCAGATCGCGGTAGGCCCTCTGGTCTGACGGCTCCTATTCCTGGATGGTGCGCGTATCGGAATGTGAAATACCTTTGACAAAACGGAACAAGTTGTTAAATAGCTTCCATTAATTGGAGAAAATATTACCAACTGTTATTATTATCACGCGAAACACTGAATATTGAAGGAACATCCATAGGGGCCTGTTACATGGTTATTATTATCACGCGATATATTCATATCACGATCCGTATCACGTGCAATGAATATTGAAGAAAAATCCATACGATTTTGAAAACCACGATAATATTGACACACCAGTATTGTGATAATATTAGGTGTTTAACAGACCCCATACAATTTTAAAAATCGCAATAATATTGACACATAATATTGAGTGTAAAGGGCCCCACTTAATAGAATTTGGCGGAGAATAGAGAGCTGCTACCGCGAAACGAAAACGAACAAACATCGTGTATTTCCCTCTGTGTCGCTCGATTTTGCAAGTTCCACAGAGAGGGAGATACACGAACTTCATTTGTTTTCGTTCGCGCGTTTGACTTCACACCAAAAATACTGACTGGCACATCAATATTGAACAATTGCACATCTGAACTGAATTTTAATGAACGATTAGTATTTTGGCTATACAAATCAGTACTGATTACGGTGTCAAATTTTTTATGTGCCTTTAAAACTACCCTTATAAAAATGCTTAGGATTAACTTGCAAAGATACTAGCTTTTGCCCGTGACGTCGTCAGCGTAATCTTTTACTCCCTATTCCATATGTTAACCTTTTCGCCGCCAGACGTCAAAGTAATTCGCCGTGCCCCTGACGCCACGACGGTAAAAAAATGATGTGTAAAGAAATAATGCCAATATAAAATTGGGCAGCTTCTAAGTAGTTTTTCATTAAAAAAATTGTCGGCCAGTGCCGTCGTTGGCGTCGGGGTGACGATTTTACGTTGACGGCTATGGCCGACCGTGGCGTTCAAAAGGTTTCCAGACTACAGACTATATTTCTATACGAAGTTTCATCATAATCCGTTGTTGTAATGTTTTTATTTTATACATTTTTGTACACTATTTCTTTCATCGTTTGCATAACTGTCACGAATAAATGTTTACTTTATTTCTTTCTTATTTATTTCACCCAAGCGAAGCCGGGCTTTCATCTAGTACTATTATATTGTTCTGTAGCGGAACGGAAGTACAAAAATCTCTTATTTCTTATCCTAATACGTACGTATGTATACATGTAGTATACGTATTAGGATAAGAATAAGAGACATGTAGGTACTTACATTGGAATAATTTACACGATTGGAATGTCTTCTTCAAGTTTGTGTTTACTTGTATTATGTAAAATCGTTTGCTATCAAACTTATAATTAGGGGAATATTATATAATTAGAGGAAGTAACGAGTAGACGTTATTTACGAACTTCTAATATCTACTACAAACATTACAAAAGGTTTATTTGAATCATTTATTTATGTCAGTAGCCATTATAGTTTTGGTCATTGACATATGAGCGGCTTTATTTTGGATTCCTGTATCTATGGGCGGTCATAGTCCTGCGGTTAATAGAAGTGATTTGAACGTCTAACGCCGCGGGCGCAGCAGAGTACAGCGTCCTGTCACCTGCCTGCATTCCCGCCGAGATTGCGGACACCTGTGTCAGGAATATGTAGGATCACACTGTTTGCTTTACGTCGTCCCTGCTTGGATTTGAGTATGTGAACGTATTTAATAATGAAATCCCTCAATTTGTGATGGGAACAGTGAAAAAGTCTAGTCGGGTAAACAATAAGTAGCATTCATGGAACCGAGAAATAGACGACATAGTTGCAATTGTTTAAAAACAACATGTTACATGGAATCATGGTTTAATTTTTTAGCTTTATGTACCAAAAATTGGTGAACCATAACACTAAGTATAAGTGCCTTTCCTAGGGTTCCGTAGCCAAATGGCGAAAACACACTTATATACATTTATAGTAGGTAGGGCTAGGTAGGTTTGTAGTTTCGTCATGTCTCTCCGCCCGTCCGTATGTCACAGCCGATTTACTCGGATCCTATAAGCACTACAATTATGGAAGAAAGCTTCATTTATGAGCTGGAAATGTGACCGAATACTCAAATAAAATATCAACACATTCAGCACACGCTAAGGTGTTAATTTCCAATAACTCTATGTATGTATATGGGAGCCTTTTCGTATTTTTAGTAAGGATAAGGAAAAAGCGTCTGAAACGGATCTTTGACATTGTATTTCTTATTAATGGCCTCAAATACAGTTGCACTGAATGTTTTAGCTAAATTTACCCGACTACTCAGTAGGTTCCTCAAGAAAGCACGAGGTCCTAAGTTTGAGCCCTTACTTCAAACTTTCTGATGAAAACCCAGTTGTATAAATATGGTTTCACCAACGGCCTCAATTTTTTGTTGTATATCGTTCTTATTAATACCATATTTTTCCACAAAATCTTACTGTGTTCACGAGACACATGGGTCTTTACTGATGAATTATTATGTACCGTGCATCATTATATTAAAGTTCACATCTGTAGCAACAAAATTCAGTAATATATCCAAACTTTTTGTAAAATATATATTTCAATCATTAAAAAGGTATGGATATAAGGATACGTTCGACTGCGCGCGGGATAATTTCATAACTCTATGAAGGAGGCCTTTCGTGATACGATAGAATAACACACTTAATACATAAGAACATACGTAAAACGCTGGAATTTCACACGTACATTATGTTTGTGCTTGTTTACTGCATTCACTTCACGATTATTTGAACATCGATTTAACAGATTACGTTGTTATCGCCCAAGTGTTTAATTATTACTTTAGAAATTACGACGTAGTTCAGTGAATCTCGGCATTGAATCTGTGATAATAACTAGATTGAACCAGGCATGTTTATGAAATGTATACTTACAAATACCAATCATACTTACGCGGAAAAAAAAAAATTACTAATCAAGCTAGTCCCAAACTAAGCAAAGCTTGTACTAGGTGACGATCTGCATGCATATATAGGTAAATAGATACATAAATATATATTAAAAACATAAAAAACATCCAAGTCTCAAGAAAAAGTATTCGTGCTCATCACATTCGGAATTCGAACTCGGGACCACTAACTTCGTAGGCAGAGTCACTATACCAACTAGGCTAAAGTAGTCGTATAGAATTACAATAAAAAATATACTAAAATAGTAACAACAAAATTTCGTTAAAGAGTAAATAGCCCAGTTACAATATGATGCCAGTAAAAATAAATCCCATCATCCAAAAAATAAATGTGAAAAAGTTGTTAAACGCTTTGGCTAATAAAATCAGTGAGATCTAACTGGAAACCAAGTTCTTTCAAAGCTCCTTCGATCACTGTTCCTGACATGAATAACGTTTTTAATTTGATCAAAATGGTTTTTTAATGTTATTTTCTACTCAGTAGTGCGACTTGGCAAGAAATATAAATGGGTTCAATATTTTTCCATAAATTCTCATTCTCATTCACCAGCGTGCAGAAAATTTATTTCCGCTCATATTTTTTTGGCGCTGTCTGCTTATTCCGTACGCTTTTCATCCAAGGCCGAGCCCGAAGTGGTCTGTCGTGTCATTGCGCCTTCATTTGAATATCGTTATACGGTGTCAACAATTTTCATGCGAAATGTTGCACGCACACCACATTGCCGGTTCCGAGTGAGACTGGACTTGCGAGTGTTATCTACTTTTACCTGGTGCTAAATCATTTTTAGTTTTTAATTTTATGTTATTTTCGGACAGTACATTCATTACACTGGTACTAGCTGATACTTGCAGTATTGGTAATTATTTGTTTTGACCATTAGTATGCGTGTGCCAAACGACTAATCTGTACATCGATATGCGGTTTTTATTGCGTACACCTACCACTAAAAGCCTTGGACGATTTTGATATGTTTATGTAAAAAAGGTTTATGATTAATATTAAAAACATTAAGTATTGTTTAATTTTTGTCCCTATACTTAGGCCCAGTTTTGTAAAGACATCTAAATATATAAAAGAAGAAACTGACTGACTGACATATCAACGCACAGCCCAAACCGCTGGTCCTAAAGATTCCAAATTTGGCACGTAGGTTCCTTATAAGGTCTAGAGGTGCACTAAGAAAGGATTTTTCAAAATTCTACCCCTAAAGGGGTGAAATGGGGGTCCGAAGTTTGTATGGGGAAACAAGATTAGTTGGACTATATCATTCTAAACTTCATAGGAGTATTTCTAACGATAAATGAGTAAATACGTGTTTCAGGTTTTTTGAGAAATCAACCCCTAAAAGGGGGAAAGTAGGTGACAAATTCTGAAAATCGACATGGGTATTGTTTTTATGATATACCGGGTCGCTGATAACGAAAACAACAATGATTTTAAAATCTCACGTGGAGGACGTGAAATACCATCCCCCCTGTTGGGGTGCGAGGGGGATGAAATGTCTAAATATTAATATGGGTGTCGTTTTTATGGTTTTTTGGGACGTTAATTACGAAAATGGCATCCGTTTTGAAATTTAATATTGTGGACATGAACAATTTTGAAAGTTTGTGCCGAATTTCAAGAAATAACTGACTGACTGAGTGACTGACATATCAACGCACACCGCAAACTGCTGGTTCTAGAGATTCCAAATTTAGTATGAAGGTTCCATATAAGGTCTTGAGGTGCATTAAGAAAGGTTTTTTGAAATCAACCCCTAAAAGGGGGAAAAATGGTGACAAATTCTGAAAATCGACATGGGTATTGTTTTTATGATATACCGGGTCGCTGATTACGAAAACAACAATGATTTTAAAATCCCACGTGGAAGACGTGAAATACCATCCCCTCTGTTGGGGTCCGAGGGGGTTGGAATGTCTAAATATTAATATGGGTGTGATTTTTATGATTTTTTGGGTCGTTAATTTCGAAATTGGCATTGATTTTGAAATTTAATAATGCGAGCATGAAAACTTAAAAGTAGGTGCCAAATTGCAAGAAGAAACTGACTGACTGAGTGAGTGACATATCAACGCACAGCCAATACTGCTGGTCCGAGAGATACCAAATTTGGCATGTAAGTTCCTTATAAGGTCTAAAGGTGCATGAAGTGCCGTGAGTTCCCTATGAAGATACGACCTTTTTTGATTCAATGTATTGTAAGTGGTTTTATTAATCAGTGTCGTCCGATACGATTTCGACATAAATCGATATTTGAGCGTCCGAGAGGACTCTTAATAGGAATCCGAGGTACCTAAACTTTAAATAAAGTAACGGCCATATTGATTTTCTTCATTTCCGTCCTGATTTCGTTCAAAATCGATATCTGAGCGTCCGAGAGGTCCCCTAATACGACTCCGAGGTAAAATTTGGAAAAAGTGTCGGACATATTGCTTTTCTTCATTTCCGTCCCGATTTCATTCAAAATAGATATCTGAGCGTTCGAGAGGTCTCGTAATACGAATCCGAGGTAAAATTTAGAAAAAGTGGCAGCGTATTCATTTTTATCATTTCCGTCCCGATTTCGTTCAAAGTCGATATCTGAACGTCCGAGAGAATTCTTAATACGAATCCGAGGTAAAATTTGGAAAAAGTGGCAGCCATATTGATTTTCTTCATTTCAACCCGATTTCGTTTAAAATCGATATCTGAGTGTCCGAGAGGTCCCCTAATACGAATTTGATGTAAAATTTAGAAAAGTAGCGGCTATATTGATTTTCTTCATTTTTGTTCCGATTTCGTTCAAAATCGATATCTGAGCGTCTGTCCGAGAGGTCTCTTAATATGAATCTGAGGTAAAATTTGGCACTCCATACATGCCTGTATGCAAAAAAGTTTAATGTTACTATATAGGCGTGTAGGGTATCTATGGATTTCCTTTTAAAAACGACATAGAGGTTTCGATATTTTTTTCCATTTAAATCAACCTTTAGATTTTTTTTTTATCGTATGTCATTTATTTACGTACCGTGAGATTTTAGAGTAGATAAGTACGGTTGCCAGTTTTTGTTGCACTTTTAGTAACACCCAGGGGTCACGTGTAGAGTAACGGTGGGTACTCCCTACGGACGTGGTGCAACTTCCACCCCCCTTTGTCAAGTAAGCGGGCAACTTGACTGTTAGAAGTTCGCAAGCCGCTCGAAGGCCTCTAACTTGGCTTAACGATTGCAGCCGGGATCAACGGCTTAGCGTGCCTTCCAAACCACCAGAGTCAGTTAGTAACCACTCAAAGCGGTCACCCATCCAAGAACTGACCTGCGCCCACATTTTAACCTCGCACACCGCACGCGGTAGGCGGGTGCCGCTGGGCCACGAGCGCTCTAAATTCTTAACAGTTTGTGCCAAATTGCAATTCAGTCGGTCCAGTAAAAGCAACTTGGTTGTAACAGACGGACTGACAGTAAGGAGTGCGAATGGAAGTGAGGCTAAATTTTCTTTTTGGATGCTCCAATGGGAACTGGCAAAACCTACCTAATAAATTTAATTTTAGGAAAAATAAATGTTACACGTGATATTGAATTAGCCGTATTTCTGTACTTCAAAGGACCAGAGTTTATGACCGCTGCGCGCTGCTTAGTCGTTTACAGACCTATTGGTGTTACTGTAGTACACAGATACTTTTACTAAGGGCTATTTAAGACATGCTTTAATTTCATCGGCCCTTTCCCCTTTGGCCTCTCGGAAATGTATGATAATACTTTTCGATCCTTATTTTTGCCAACATCAAATGAAATTCAACAGTTTGCCGGTTCTCAGAATGTATACTGACTTTTTATCTGTTCATCTGTTAATGAATCACAATCACCAAACTTCGTATACCGAAACCCCCAGAATGTTACAACTACTTTTCTGGAGACCGCATCTAAATCGGTTAAGCCAAACGCGAGATAATCGTGGACAAACATACGAACCTGTTTTTTGTAGACGGATAAAAATTTCGCTTAGTACGCGGGCGAAGCCGCGGGCAAATGCTAGTCTAAATATATAAAAGAAGAAACTGACTGACTGACTGACTGACTGACTGACATATCAACGCACAGCCCAAACCGCTGGTCCTAGAGATTCCAAATTTGGCACGTAGGTTCCTTATCTAGGGGTGCACTAAGAAAGGATTTTTCAAAATTCAACCCCTAAGGGGGTGAAATGGGGGTCCGAAGTTTGTATGGGAAAACAAGATTAGCTGGACTATTTTATTCGAAACTTCACACGAGTATTTCTAACGATAAATAAGTAAACACGTGTTTCAGGTTTTTTGAAAAATCAACCCTTAAAAAGGGGAAACGTGGTGACAAATTCTGATAATCGACATGGGTATTGTTTTTATGGTTTATTAGGTCGCTGATAACGAAAAAAACAAGGATTTTAAAATCCCACGTGGAGGACGTGAAATACCATCCCCTCCTGTTGGGGTGCGAGGGGGATGAAATGTCTAAATATTAATATGGGTGTCGTTTTTATGGTTTTATGGGACGTTAATTACGAAAATGGCATCGGTTTTGAAATTAAATATTGTAGACATGAAAACTTTTGAAATTTTCTGCCAAATTGCAAGAAATAACTGACTGACTCAGTGACCAACATATCAACGCACAGCGCAAACTGCTGGTTCTAGAGATTCCAAATTTAGTATGTAGGTTCTATACAAGGTCTTGAGGTGCATTAAGAAAGGATTTTTCAAAATTCAACCCCTAAGGGGGTGAAATGGGGGTCCGAAGTTTGTATAGGAAATCAAAATTAGTAAGATTATTTTATTCGAAACTTCACAGGAGTATTTCTAACGATAAATCAGTAAACATGTGTTTCAGGTTTTTTGAGAAATCAACCCCTAAAAGGGGGAAAGGTGGATTCTGAAAATCGATATGGGTGTGGTTTCTATGGTTTATCGGGTCGCTGATTACGAAAACAACAATAATTTTAGAATCCCACGTGGAGGACGTGAAATACCATCCCCTTTGTAGGGGTCCGAGGGGGTTGGAATGTCTAAATATTAATATGGGTGTGATTTTTATGATTTATTGTGTCGTTAATTTCGAAAATGGCGTTGATTTTGAAATTTAATATTGCGGGCATGGGCCAAATTGCAAGAAGAAACTGACTGACTGAGTGAGTGACATATCAACGCACAGCCCAAACTGCTGGTTCGAGACTCGAGAGATACCAAATTTGGCATGTAGGTTCCTTATAAGGTCTAAAGGCGCATGAAGTGCCGTGAATTCCTTTTGAAGATACGACCTTTCTTGAGTCAATGTATTGTAAGTGGTTATATTAATTAGTGCCGCCCGATACGATTTCGACAAAAATCGATATTTGAGCGTTCGAGAGGACTCTTAATACGACTCCTAGGTAAAATTTGGCAAAAGTGGCGGCTATATTGCTTTTCTTCATTTTCGTCCCGATTTCGTTCAAAATCGATATCTGAGCGTCCGAGAGGTCCCCAAATACGACACTGAGGTAAAATTTGAAAAAAGTGGGGGCAATATTGATTTTCTTCATTTCCGTCCCGATTTCATTCAAAATAGAAATCTGAGCGTCCGAGATGTCTCTTAATAAGAATCCGAGGTAAAATTTGGAAAATGTCGCAGGCATATTAATTTTCTTCATTTTCTTCCCGATTTCGTTCAAAATCGATATCTGAGCGTCCGACAGGTCTCGTAATACGAATGCAAGGTAAAATTTGGAAAAAGTGGCGGCCATATTGATTTTTTCCCCTTCGGTCCCCGATTTCGTTAAAAATCGATATCTGAGCGTCCGAGAGGTCTCTTAATACGAATCCGAGGTAAAATTTGGAAAAAGTCGCAGCCATATTGATTTTTTCATCTTCTTCCTCATTTCGTTCAAAATCGATATCTGAGCGTCCGAGAGGTCTCCGAATACGAATCCGAGGTAAAGTTTGGAAAAAGTGGCAGCCATATTGATTTTCTTCATTTCAACCCGATTTCGTTCTAAATCGATATCCGAGCGTCCGAGAGGTCCCCTAACACGAATCCGAGGTAAAATTTGGAAAAAGTGGCAGCCATATTGATTTTCTTCATTTCCAACCCGATTTCGTTCAAAATCGATATCTGAGCGTCCGAGAGGTCCCCTAATATGAAACCGAGGTAAAATTTGGGAGAAGTGGTGGCCATTTGATTTCCTTCATTTTCGTCCCGATTTCGTTCAAAATCGATATCTGTGTGTCCGAGAGGTCTCTTAATACGAATCCGAGGTAAAATTTGTGAAAGTGGCGGCCATATTGATTATCTTTTTTTCCGTCCCGATTTCGTTTAAAATCGATATCTGAGCGTCCGAGAGGTCCCCGAATACAAATCCGAGGTAAAATTTGGAAACAGTGGCAGCCATATTGATTTTCTTCATTTCAACCCGATTTCGTTCAAAATCGATATCTGAGCGTCTGAGAGGTCTCTGAATACGAATCGGAGGTATAATTTGGCATTCCATACATGCCTGTATGCAAAAAAGTTTAATGTTACTATAAAGGCGTGTGGGGTATCTATGGACTTGCTTTTAAAAACGACATAGAGGTTTCGATATTTTTCTCCATTTAAATCAACAAGTACGGTTGCCAGTTTTTGTTGCACTTTTAGCACCACCCAGGGGTCACGTGTGTAGTAACGGTGGTTACTCCCTACGGACGTGGTGCAACTTCGACCCCCCTTTGTCAAGTGAGTGGGCAACTTGACTGTTAGAAGTTCGCAAGCCGCTCGAAGGCCTCTAACTTGGCTTAACGATTGCAGCCGGGATCAACGGCTTAGCGAGCCTTCCAAAGCACGAGAGTCATTTAGTAACCACTCAAAGCGATCACCTATCCAAGAACTGACCTGCGCCCACATTGCTTAACCTCGCACACCGCACGCGGTAGGCGGGTGCCGCTGGGCCACGAGCGCTCTAAATTCTTGATAGTTTGTGCCAATTTGCAATTCAATCGGTCCAGTAAAAGCAACTTGGTTGTAACAGACGGACTGAAGTAAGGAGTGCGAATGGAAGTGAGGCAAAATTTTCTTGGCAAAACCTACGTAATAAATTTAATTTTAGGAAAAATAAATGTTACACGTGATATTGAATTAGCCGTATTTCTGTACTTCAAAGGACCAGAGTTTATGACCGCTGCGCGCTGCTTGGTCGTTTACAGACCTATCGGTGTTACTGTAGTACACAGATACTTTTACTAAGGGCCATTTAAGACATGCTTTTATTTCATCGGCCCTTTCCCCTTCGGCCTCTCGGAAATGTATGATAATAGTTTTCGATCCTTATATTTTGCCGGTTCTCAGAATGTATACTGACTTTTCATCTGTTCATCTGTTAATGAATCACAATCACCAAACTTCGTATACCGAAACCCCCAGAATGTAACAACTACCAAACGCGAGATAATCGTGGACAAACATACGAACCTGTTTTTTGTAGACGGTTAAAAATTTCGCTTAGTACGCGGGCGAAGCCGCGGGCAAATGCTAGTCTAAATATATAAAAGAAGAAACTGACTGACTGACTGACATATCAACGCACAGCCCAAACCGCTGGTCCTAGAGATTCCAAATTTGGCACGTAGGTTCCTTATAAAGTGTAGGGGTGCACTAAGAAAGGATTTTTCAAAACTCAACCCCTAAGGGGGTGAAATGGGGGTCCGAAGTTTGTATGGGGAAACATGATTAGTTGGACTATTTTATTCGAAACTTCACAGGAGTATTTCTGACCATAAATGAGTAAATACGTATTTCAGGTTTTTTGAGAAATCAACCCCTAAAAGGGGGAAAGGTGGTGACAAATTCTGAAAATCGACATGGGTATTGTTTTTATGATATACCGGGTCGCTGATAACGGAAACAACAATGATTTTAAAATCTCACGTGGAGGACGTGAAATATCATCCCCCCTGTTGGGGTGCGAGGGGGATGAAATGTCTAAATATTAATATGGGTGTCGTTTTTATGGTTTTTTGGGACGTTAATTACAAAAATGGCATCGATTTTGAAATTTAATATTGTGGACATGAAAACTTTTGAAACTTTGTGCCAAATTTCAAGAAACAACTGACTGACTGAGTGAGTGACAAATCACCGCACAGCCCAAACTGCTGGTTCTAGAGATTCCGAATGTAGTATGTAGGTTCCATATTAAGGTCTTGAGGTGCATTAAGAAAGGATTTTTCAAAATTCAACCCCTAAGGGGGTAAAATGGGGGTCCGAAGTTTGTATAGGGAATCAAGATTAGTTGGATTATTTTATTCGAAACTTCACAGGAGTATTTCTAACGATAAATGAGTAAACATGTGTTTCCGGTTTTTTGAGAAATCAACCCCTAAAGGGGGAAATGTGGTGACAAATTCTGAAAATCGATATGGGTGTTGTTTTTTTGGTATATCGGGTCGCTGATTACGAAACCACCAATGATTTTAAAATCCCACGTGGAGGACGTGAAATGTCATCCCCTCTGTTGGGGTCCGAGGGGGTTGGAATGTCTAAATATTAATATGGGTGTAATTTTTATGGTTTTTTGGGTCGTTTATTTCGAAAATGGCATTGATTTTGAAATTTAATATTGCGGACATGAAAACTTTTAAAAGTGCCAAATTGCAAGAAGAAACTGACTGACTGAGTGAGTGACATATCAACGCACAGCCCAAACTGCTGGTTTGAGAGATACCAAATTTGGCATGTAGGTTCCTTATAAGGTCTAAAAGGTGCATGAAGTGCCGTGAGTTCCCTATGAAGATACGACCTTTTTTGATTGTATACGATTTCGACATTAATCGATATTTGAGCGTCCGAGAGGACTCTTAATAGGAATCAAAGATACCTAAACTATGAATAAAGTAACGGCCATATTGCTTTTCTTCTTTTCTTTCCCGATTTCGTTCAAAATCGATATCTGAGCGTCTGAGAGAATTCTTAATACGAATCCGAGATAAAATTTGTTAAAAGTGGCAGCCATATTGATTTTCTTCATTTCCAACCCGATTTTGTTCAAATCGATATCCGAGCGTCCGAGAGGTCCCCTAATACGAATCCGATGTAAAATTTGGAAAAAGTGGCAGCCATATTGATTTTCTTCATTTCCAACCAGATTTCGTTCAAACTCGATATCTGAGCGTCGGAGAGGTCTCTTAATACGATTCTGAGGTAAAATTTGGCACTCCATACATGCCATAAAAAGTTTAATGTTACTATATAGGCGTGTGGGGTATCTTTGGATTGCTTTTAAAACCGACATAGAGGTTTCGTCATTTTTTTCCATTTAAATCAACCTTTAGATTTTTTTTTAATCGTTGGGCATTTATTTACGAACCATAAGATCTTCGAGAAGACAAGTACGGTTGCCAGTTTTTGTTGCACTCTTAGCACCACCCAGGGGTCACGTGTAGGGTAACGGTGGATACTCCCTACGGACGTGGTGCAACTTCGACCCCCCTTTGTCAAGTGAGTGGGCAACTTGACTGTTAGAAGTTTTCAAGCCGCCCGAAGGCCTCTAACTTAGCTTACCGACTGCTGTCGTAGACAGCAGCCAGGATTAACGGCTTAACGTGCGTTTCAAAGCACGAGAGCGCTCAGTTAGTAACCACTCAAAGCGGTCACCCATCCAAGAAATGACCTGCGCCCACATTGCTTAACACCGCATACCGCACGCGGTAGGCGGGTGCCGCTGGACCACGAGCGCTCAAAATTTTTGATAGTTTGTGCCAAATTGCAATTCAATCGGTCCAGTAAATGCAACTCGGTTGTATCAGAGGCCAAATTTTGTTTTTGGATGCTCCAATGGGAACTGGCAAAACCTACCTAATATTTAATTTTAGGAAAAATAAGGGCTACACGTGATATTGAATTAGCCGTATTTCTGTACTTCAAAGAAACAGAGTTTATGACCGCTGTGCGCTGCTTGGTCGTTATCAGACCTATTGGTGTTACTGTAGTACACAGATACTTTTACTAAGGGCCATTTAAGAATGCTTTTATTTCATCGGCCCTTTCCCCTTCGGCCTCTCGGAAATGTATGTTAATAGTTTTCGATCCTTATTTTTGCCAAAATCAAATGAAATTCAACAGTTTGCCGGTTCTGAGAATGTATACTGACTTTTCATCTGTTCATCTGTTAATGAATCACAATCACCAAACTTCATATACCGAAACCCCAGAATGTAACAACTACTTTTCTGGAGACCGCACCAAAATCGGTTCAGCCAAACGCGAGATAATCGTGGACAAACATACATACATACATACCTACATACGTAAATACATACATACGGGTCAAACAGAGCTCTTTTTTGTAGACGGTTAAAAATTACGCTTAGTACGCGGGCGAAGCCGCGGGCAAATGCTAGTACTTAATAAGTAAACGTCCGTAATGAATTATAGTCATATCTATTGAATTACTTAGATTTGATATTATATAATGTCCAATCGAGTTCGTCGCTACCTATGTGAAAAAGATGAACTCGTCGAAGTGCAAAATATTATGTTGACTGATGAAAATGTGGTGTTAAGTGGAGTGTAATGTCCAGGCCGGTGTGGAAATCACGTCACAGCATCATTTATTACAGGATAAGCCGTCTGACGGCGCGTCGAGGCGTCTTCATTACCTGCCCTATTAATAACCAACCAGCCGGAGGTTACCAGCTCAAGATATTTTTTGTGCTTATTGACCGAGTGAGCGAAGCGTCTCCTTTTCAGCTTTCGACAAAAATTCTTTCGTATGTCTGTCTGTCCGGATGTTCTCCTCTACAGGTCGCATTTCTCACCCGACTCTCGTGAAATTTTGTGAGCAGGTTCGATAATTAGGTACTTATATAGAATTTTTTGTCGGTCCGTTTCTGGAAATTTTTAAATTCGTTTTTTTTTTTGCGAGGTCTACAGCTCACAAAGCCGCTAGTGTTAATAATGATGGGGTTTCTAGAAAGAGAATGTGTTAAGAGTAAGAGTAGAGGAGGAAAACTTTTCGGCGCACTGCTTTTCTGTCAACAGCAGCAGCATTTCAGATATTATATAGATCAGTACCTCTAGTATAAGTTTTTTCGAAACATAAACACAAACGAACGCGTTTGCGTTTAGTCTTAATTTGTATGGTAACTTGAACAGCGCCTCTGGTGGTAACTATTAGAAACTAAAACAGCGAGTATAAACTTTTATTGCTAACTATTAACGCGCGTATTTCAAACTCGGTGAGCGCGTTTGAAAATCGAATGGTATTTTCTTTGTTTATGCGAGTATAAGTTATTATTTTGACATTCGTAAGCGTTTAGTAACGTGAACTTTTTAGTTAAGTTACTCACTTGGTGTTTGGCTAGTGAGAGCCCGGTGAGAGGGTGTATTTAAGAGTTGGAATTTGTTTTTTATAGGGATTATTGCGAGAATTGTGCGTAAAACATATTTGCTCGTAATTTCTTTGCTTGGAATATGTTTCTGAGTGCTCAAACCCAGAATCAACGTAAACATCTTCGCCGAAAACGTAAAGCTTTACGGGTACTATCCGATCCTGTAAAAGATCTAAGTGATGTCGAATTTCGGTAATAATACCGCTTAACCATAGAATTACTATTATTAGCATTCCTTTATCGTCAAGAATTGGCAAATTCAAAGGAACTCGGCTAGTACCTAAGCTTGCAATTGGTTTGTGATTACGATCATACAATGTCTGTCATATGCTCACAATGTTACCTAGTTACTTGAATATAATATCGAATTTTTGCATTTCTTAACTGCACTATTTTTCTATGCACGTGGATCATATCAGCGTCCGTAGGTGTGGTTAAAAATGTATGTCAAAAATTATGCAGTACCTACTCACAACCAGAGGAAGTAACCCAACCCCTGATTCATCCAGAATGTTAAACAAATATATAAGTTTTCCAAAAACTCTTACTGTCCGGTTATTTTATTATACTTGTAAAAATACAAATGTTAGGCATATTTTTTGTGATGCGTGTTGATACACATTTTAATTTCCAGATTTTATAGTATATAGGTAGTATACCAGGCATTGTAGGATGTGTGGATGGCAACCACTTTAAAATATTTACAACATCACTGGAAATCGAACACCTTTTTACTGTACAAAATATTACCATTAATTAAATGTTCAAAGGGTAAGGATTTCAAAGAACAAATCCATGTATCATAGCATATTATTAGATAATAGAATTTTGTATTTATTTTAAACCAAGAATGAAATTGTCCTTTAATCAGGACGGAATATCATTAATTATATGTCCCTGTTCTTTAATAAAATCAAATTTATAATTGCTATGTTCACCATCAACTATGCTATACTTAAATTAAGCTAAACAATGCAAACTAAACTACATGAATCCACTTAAACCCATAGGCAAACAACACACAAAAATACACAGAAGCCTAACAAACTTATAGGTATTGTATTTAGATCCAACTCAAAATTAATGATACCATTTTTTTTTAGTTTTGGTATATAGAATAAAGAATTCTGAATGTTAAACCAAAATTTGGAGGTGCAATTTGATATAAGTTATGGATTTAGGATTAATTTTGGTACTAAATTTTACTAAGTACTGATTTTTAATTTTAGGACATTCTGGCTACCCGCAGCCCACAGCATTCCTGGTTAATGACTCCTTTTTTGGTGGGGATTCCTAGCTTTCCGGCTCCCCAGATTATTAAATGCCCGGGGTCCACTACCTCATCCCAAGAACTGGTGTAGGACTTGTTTCAATATCAACAAAATATGTTATTCTTAAAGTAAATAAAATAACTTTGAAACATATATATGTAATTTTAATTCTTTATAATTATGAATACACTCTTCTTACTGAAGTTATTCAATACATATCAGTCATCTAGACATCATTATCATTGATTGTATGTTATTTTGCACAATAGAATAGGAATATTGTTCAAGAGAATAGAAACCAAACAACATACCTATAACTTAAAAATCAAAGTTGAAGCTAAACTTTGATTCCTTACCTTATAAGCTACCTATCAGATAAAGTATTAAAGTTCATTGTGACATCATGTTGAACCCATTTTTACCAACTTCAATAGAAGGAAGGAGGTTTTCAGTTCGTCTGCATGTTTGCTTGTTATATCATTCAATGGTGTGGAGTGAGACACACTACCCAAGTGGCTAAAATTAATAAGTCAGGTTGAGGAACTGTTGGAGGCCCGGTACATAGCTCCAGCCTTACTGAGTTGTAAGAGAGAGCCCTCTGTATAATGGGCATCCAAGCAGCTACAGGCATATACCCAGTGTTGGAGAAGCAGGTTTATCACTTATCACACTCCTAGCAGGTCTGTATTTTGAATTACTGAAGAACTTGGACAAATGATAGTTGCTTATGGTTATTCCTCATCATCCTCCTAGCGTTTTCCGTTTTATTTCACCGGTTGGACCGCTATTCGAGAGGCCTTTCATCCTGCCGTGAGCGTCCTTGGTGGGTTTATTTGTATTATCATGTCTGAAAATGAATAAACACCATTTAATTCAAGTATTCCGAGTGACTCATTTTAGTTTAAAACGAGTCCAAGTACATACTTAGACTTGAACTCTAAATAAGTTTTTATTGCACACAATAATTAAATTAAGACAGCGTCATAATAACTACAGCATACTTACTTTTCCACAATCAACATTTCGAACTGGGTCGAATATGTTCTCATTTTGTTTTAATTATTTTCATTTCAGTCTTTTAATCTAAATTTTACTTCTTCAATAACTAGTAATTTGTAAACGCTGCTCGCGCGTTTTCGCAACATTGACTTGACGGGTGCTTGAAATCTTACATCCTATTCACTCTTGCACTGAGACATGAAACAACATGATAACAGATATAACCCAAACGAATTATGTAGTGATCTCACGAGCATAATACGTCTAAATGAATGGTACTTCGTAATTTCATCGCGTATCGATCCAAGGCAGCCAACATACGAAACAAAAGTAAACTAAAAACGTAGCGACTAAACGCAAATCGAATCGAAAGTTTCGTTCTAAATCATACTCGCATGTTTTCACAAAACGGATCGCCAGTAGTATGCTCGTTTAACGTAATCGAATAGTATTCGATTGTTTTGCTTAAAACTTATACTAAGCATACAGGAGGCATAGATTTTCCACAGCAAGAGAGTATAATAAATAAATTCTGTTTTACAGACCTAACTCTTAAGTAGTTGGACACAAATCATCATAATTTTTAAAACTCAATAATTTTAAACATGTACGTTTTAATGCACATCGTTAGTTCTCCTTAGACGTTCCCCATGTGGTGTCGGGTTAGAATGGCACCACCCCCTTTCTTTCCTTGGGTATCGTAAGAGTCAACTATGGAAAGCACGTTGAAGTGTGTTGTGGGCGATGGGCTAGCAACCTGTCACTGCAATATCACATACATCCATCTATAAACCTACAATAGCTACAAGTGGCACGGGAAAATGATTATCGTGTTCTCTTACCTACCCCATTTGGGAATATAGGCGTGAGTTTATGTATGTTTGTATTCATAAGGTCGTATTTATGGGCAGGCGACACGTGTAGCGGTACAAAACGCATGCCGTCAAGCGAGAATGGAACCGCTCGCGCCTTTTTTTGCATAAACACTTTCTCAGCG
Organism: Notocelia uddmanniana; assembly: GCA_905163555.1. Taxonomy (NCBI): domain Eukaryota; kingdom Metazoa; phylum Arthropoda; class Insecta; order Lepidoptera; family Tortricidae; genus Notocelia; species Notocelia uddmanniana. The sequence goes on from LR991064.1 coordinate 10,227,840, forward strand.
CTCTATGTCTGTGTTTGGGTGACTTGCGATCAATCGCTCATCTGTCGATCGCTCCACTTGTCTGTAGACACGGCCTTGTCATATTGTACTGTCGAATACAAAGAGATCGATCCACCCAAAGTTACAAAATATGTGGCTACGTCCTTATTGTTAAGTCAATAAAGACTCGGATTTTATTTTTGTAACTTTGGGTGGATCGATCTCTTTGTATTCAACTGCACTTACAAGAATCTGCCATCTACCGGCACTTACCTTAACCACTATTAAAGTCGAGTTAATTAAAGCCTGTCTTTTCAATCCATTCCTAATTAAATGGTGAGGAGAATTATTTTAATGGCCGTGAAGCTGTCGTCGTACGCGGCACCTGTGAAGTCTTCGAGGTGCGACTTCCATATATATAACACTTCTATTATTTTTTAAATAAGTATATCCCTAATGAGCAGCTGTAAATTGTTGTTTTTATGGCCTTGTCCACTTAATTTTTATTATGTTTAAGTAAGGTTATAATGATTAACCTTAGAATAACTACGGTAAATTGTATTAACAACTAATAACGCACGGCAGCCATAGCACTACGTCCATGAAGAAAATTTAAATTACAATATCATAAATTGTTGCCGTAAGCAATAATGAATTGGACTTAAATAAGCATCATAAATGTCGCACGGAACAATCCACAAAGGACTAATTTGCATTTAGCGCTTTAGCAAAGCACAATTAGTATTTTAGGCGTTCTATGAACGCGGAGGTCGTAACTTACGTAGCTAGGCGGCAGCTGCGAGTTTCGGACAACGGGTCCGCCTTGGGTTTTCACGCATCGACTGGTTCGCGGAGAAACAACGCCAAGAATTCGGCCTTAGATTAGTAACCGAGCTAATCGGAATGCTCTACCGGCTTTTCTGTCTTGTCGCAAAACTTATCGATGAAAGTCAGTAGCGATCTACTGACTAGTTAAATCACGAAACGGAAAATATCGACGAACTTATCGTAATAAATATTATTTACGTCACTCCTGAAAAGTCCCGCATCGTAAGTTGTACGGATTTTCGATACAAATTTTCAAAACTGTAATCATAAGAAACTGATAATAATTAATTGTTGGATGACAACTGATCCTCGTAGATGCGACAAACTGAACGAGTACCGTAAAACCTGACGACTTTGCCCTTTAAACATAGATTCAAAAAATCATAAGTAAAAAACTGTCACTAGTAGGAGGTTGATACTCAGTATAAATATTCTTCACCATAAGAGGTACTTACTATGGAAACCCGACTATGGCCTTTCATGTATGACTTTTTTGGATATTTACATTCGTTATGTATGTGATATCGACCGATATGTATAGTGAGTATCATGTTATGTAAAACCGTAAGTTGTAGCCTATTTATGTCCCACTGGTGGGCACAAGCTTCCTCTTATGGATGAAAGTAATAATAAGTAACACAAAATAAAAAAAAATGTGCAGTAGTCCCCACTGCCCCAGTGCGGGTGGGTCTTCACGTACAGCTTTGATTTCTTCACCAATATAACAACCGGTTTTCTCATTTGTCGATCGAGTTCTTATAGCTCTTTTCAATGATGTACTTATATTATTTTATTATAATATTCATAATTGATATAATTGTTCAAGCTCAGCCGAAGTCCGCTCACGGGTACAGATGGAATTCGCCAGGCCTATACGGCATGCGGTCGGCCGGCATTTCTCTGCGCATTACGCATACCACTCTAATCTCGCGGGAGACAAGACAAAAGCCATTTTGCACAGCGCAAATACACAACTCACCAAGTTGACTACGAGCCGTCATTGAGCAAGGGGTATAGTCTGATACATGAACCTCCCGTTCTTATTTGATATCAATATGTTTCGCTTCTACGTGCACGCACAACCGATCGAACACATACGTAGAACCGATGACAATTGGGGCGAAAGGTTCTCGAGTGGCGAATTAGCGACCACGTACCGGAAGGCGCAGCGTGAGAAGGTGGACTGATGACCTGGTAAAGGTCGCGGGATCCCGCTGGATGCGAAGTGGCGCAGGGTCGGTCATTGAGGCGCTCTTTGGGGATGGCATAAGTGGATATCCTTCGGCTGATACAATGATAATGATGTGTTTCGCTTATTCGCTCCCTCGCATACCGAGCTAACGTGTTAGAATAATTACGCACAAAACATGTATCAATTCTGAATGCGAAATATAAGTATCACATTAACCTCAAGGCCGGCTAAAGGGAGATTAAGGCTGTTCAACAAATTTACTTTACCGTAATTGATATTACTATCTTGATTTATTACACTGCCATTACTGTAAAATAAGCAAAGATTGCTTAATAAATTGAAATGGAAATGCATTTTACTAATTTAACCCGAGGGTATCGAAATCTCGTCCAATCAGAGCGCTGGTAACTACAGTAGCACCATTAGGTGCTACAGTAGTTAAGTGGTTACTTTAAGTTAACCAACAACAAAACAACGAGTCATATTCGAATATCGTATTCGTAGGTGCGTTCATATTTTAGACACATAATTTCAGTAATTTCATACAGATATGTATGTATGTATGTATGTATAACACTTTATTGCACAAAAAAACAATAACAATCGAAACAAAAAAACAAAATGTAAAAGTACAAAGGCGAACTTATCCCTATAAGAGATCTCTTCCAGCTAACCTAACTAGCTAGCTAACAGCAGATATACAATATTGTTAATTTTATTTAAAACCGCGGCTTATTTACTTCCTAGCAGAAAAAAATTCTAAAAAAACAAACAATAGGGTATTTCACGACACTAAAACTCTCAATGAAGTACCGCACAATTATTTTAATTCAGTATCTTGTTAAAATCTGTGTTGTTTGCCGATGACACAACACAACGCTTTTACTAAGATGTAACAATAGTTTGACTTACGAACGGGACTTGAATAATTTATTAATGAATGTTATCAATTGGATGAATAATAATGATCTACAGATTAATATAAATAAAACTAAATGTATGCAATTCCTTTCATATAATTCGGCTGACATACCATTGGATATAAATTATGATAATGAAAACGTCGACAAAGTTGACACGTTTAAGTTTTTAGGCATTATGATTGACAAGCACCTGAATTGGAAGTGTCACATTGATGAGGTCTGTTCGAGCCTTAATCGCTTTGTTTTTGCTTTGAAACGACTGCGGGATACAGTCTCGTCGGAAGCTGCGCTCACAGCCTACCACGGGTATGTTTCTTCGGTGTTACTGTATGGTTTGATTTTGTGGGGTAATTCGGTGGACGTAGATAGAGTTTTTAAGATTCAGAAAAAGTGTGTAAGGGTTATTAGCAATGCGTGGTTAGATGATAGCTGTGTCCCAATATTTAAGAAATTGCGCATTCTGCCTTTGCCTTGTTTATACCTCAGAGAAGTATGCGTATTTGTAAAAAAACACCAATACTACTTTAATAAACGGGGGGAAAATTCGCAAAGGCAGACTAGACTTAAAGGAAAAAACCTCTTACTGAAGCCGCAATCTTACAAAGATATTTACAAGCGGAATGCATTCAATATGTGTATTGCCATCCACAACCGTCTGCCCGAGGAATTAAGGACGTTGGATGGTAATTTGTTCAGATCAAAGTTAAATAGCTGGCTGTTGGATAAATGTTTTTATAGTGTTAGATGTTTTCTGGAGCAATATAAAATTGTTTAGTTATATACCTAGAACCTAGTATAGAATTAATTATATTATTATATTATTTATTATTTATTATTATTTATTATTATTATTTATTATCAAAGCTGTGTTGGTACATAGGTCTTATAAATATTACAGAAGTCTTATCAGCTTGCCCATTTCGGGCGTACAATATTACACTATACTAATACATGCAGACGTAAAACAATTACAAATTATCAAAACAATTAACTATAGATGTGCATAAAATATTCATTTAGATTATAGAAACTTTTTGTTAATAGCCATTTCTTGAGCTTATTTTTAAATCTGATCCCATCTTGGGCCTTAATGTGTTCAGGCAAGTGATTGAATATTTTTATTCCTGTGGCATATATGCTCCTGCTTAGTATAAAACTAGACGGTCTAACAGTACACACATCATATTTATATTGCAATCTAATATTATTTTTGAGACACTTTTCTTAATAAATATGTCATTTTGTTCCTTAACTAATACACAAATTTCCAAAATATAGATACATGTGAGAGTTAATATTTCATTGTCTTTAAAAACTTCTCTGAGAGATTCTAGATGCCAAAGCTTAAATATTATACGCAAGCATCTTTTTTGAAGAATGAATGTTGATTCTACGTTTGTCGAATTGCCCCAAAATATTATGCCATATGTCAGGTGGGGATAAACATTTCCATAGTACGCCTTCTTTGCGACATCGGTCGAGGTTATATTTGATTGTATTATTATTATTTTCAATTGACATTAAGCAATGTGTGTAATGTAAATAATTATTTGAATTGAATGTTAGATTTTAATGAATATTTGCACGCCTAGACCGGCTGAATACATGACACTATATTATGTAATACTGTGACATCCCTTTGTACTGTATTCTATGCAAATAAATATTTGATTGATTTGATTGATTGATTGATTGAAAAAGTATAACATGGATGGATAACCTCAAGAGTTGGACGGGAATTGACGCAGCCTCGCTTGGCAGAAAGACTGCAAATAGAGTAGAGTTCCGGACAGTTGTAGCCGACATCCGAAGAGGATATGGCACCGCAGCCTGATTGCGTAACTTATTGTTCTAACGTTAGGCATATTTTAATGTCATTTTTTGACCCGACGGCAGCTTGTCAAAAATTCGCACCGCGTAACTCCGTCCGTACGGTTTGAGATGAGTACCGTTCACAAGGTGAATGAGACTCGCCGTTTCGTTATTGCAAAGGTGATAAAATGAACGAATGGTTTATTCTTACAATGTGTTGCACAAATTTGCTATAGTAATACATCAAATCAAAGCATTTTGTTTTCATTTCTGGGAAAAATGATGTTGATAAATAAACACACGCTAGTATGTTTAAAGAAATAAATTAACCATGCAACCAAAAATCACAAAACGCACTATTAAAAGCAGCATATGAATCAAAGACAATTGTAAATTTTGGTGAAAGTAATTTATATAGTACTTATAATTTTAAATTATATTCATTTAGTGATAGTAAATAAATTATATAAAAATAAATTTACCAGTTATATTGCATCAATAATAATATATCATTTAATGATTAAATGCCATCTAGTATGGAATAGCAGAACTTTATGAAAATTAATGCGCTTGAATCTCATAATATCGACATCTAGTATGCAGTAGGAAAACTGTTTGACAAAAAATAATGTTGGCTCTACACTGAAGGCTAAACCCTCGCAGAATTACAATTTGAGAACTGTAATTTTAAAATACAGCGTATAATTCCATATTGTAAATTTATGCTGAAATTGTACATTCATCAATATATTATGATTGAACTGTTCTTATATCAGCGTATAACCTGGCAAGTCTTTCATGTCAGCCCAAAAAGGGGAGATATTAATTAATTGTAGGTATGGTAATCCTTGTTTTACCGTTCTTGTTTCCGTTTATTCCAGAAGTCTCGTGGAAGAAGTACCGTGGTGGAACTAGTGAGACTTATTGCAAACAGTTCCGTTCCGAATGTTTGGTTCTGACGCTGTATGGTCGCGGTTCTACTAACATTCTTCCTAGATTCGCTTGATGTCGTACTAGCTACCCCTTTGTATCGTTGACGAAACTATTGGGAAAATAAGTCTCACCACGGAACTTCTTCGACGGGAGTTAGTATAGCTCACCACTCTGCACTACAAACTGAGAAAATCTTTGATGACGGCAAAGCCAAAATAAAAGGATTAGATATAAGTTTAGCAGTCTGGCAAAAGTCTTGAAATTAAAAAGTGGCAACACTGTAGTGTCTTCCCTTTTAGATCAATCTAAGAAAAAAGGGACGATACTACAGTGTTGCCACTTTTTAATATCAAAACTTTTTTGCCAAACTATAAAGGGTGTGGCCTTTAATAGGAGCAAAAAATGTAGAGCATCTGCAGTAACCTCTTGTGCAAAAAAAAATATATCTTTTTCATTTGGTAGAAACGTTGAGCTAAAGTTATGACCTCCAAGTAATGCATCTTGGCACCATGAGATTATAGCGCGGCAGTCACTGCTGATATTGAGGTAGCATCTAGTTATAACTCATACTCGTTGTTGCATTTTTGGTTTAAAACGATATTTTTGGCATTTTTTTCAGAATCAGAATCAGAATCAAAGTACATATGGGATACATTTGCGAAAAAAAAAACTTTTTTTTTTTCAATTAAAACCATTTGGCAATAATTGCAGTAGGTATCTCCACCGCACTCCAGGGATGCTGCTGCCCATCCCCCGGTGGTCTTAGTCGTAGTTGTAGGACATACCCGGGTCCACCCCGGGTCCTACTGCGATCGCCAACCCGCATGCCAAGCGTGGCGATTATGGCATTTACCCCCATGGAATTGGGGGAGGCCTATGTCCAGCAGTGGACGTCCTTCGGAATATGGTGGTGGGTGGTGGTGGTGTAAATAATTGCTGGGGAGCTTAATAGTGTACCGTTTAATTTTTTGTTCCTATTACAGGCCACACCTTGTATATGGACACTGTGAAGTGGATAGTTGTCCGAACTATTATTCTTACAGCGGCTTATAGGAATTACCACTATTATCTCGGCTTGGAAGAGAAATTGGATTGACAAATATTTGTCGATCCAATTTCTCTTCGTTTCGGGGAAAATAATATAAAAATGTCCTAAATTTTCCCCCAAAAAAATAAAACAAGCATCTTATTTTTGAAAAAATTTAATCAAAAAATATCCACACAGTTTTGAATGTTCTCTATAGTTCAGTCAGATCAGATATTATTATACGTACAACTGTATCTATATTATTGGCAAGGATCTGACAAACTTCCGAAGAATCGAAGTTCAAATTGTGTGTAACCGTGCCCAGTTATTGCTTGCTGGCTCTTCTTCATTGGTCTGTAAAATCATTTTCGGCGCGATCATGGTTTGCGTTCCTATACATTTTCATCATCTGAAAATGGATGTAGAAGTGATAGCTGCTGCCGCTTTGTAGCGCAGTAGATATGAACTATTTTGGTGCTGCTCACCGCGGCGTTGTGCGTAAATGGATTTCGAATATTTGCTATGCATATTGCAATATATCCATATAAAACGGCGCCGCTCAAACGCATGTAGTTGTAGCAAAGTTAGTCTAAATACAGATATGTTGCGTGCCACGCGTAAGCTCGGAGTAGAAAAACATGCTACCTTAAACTAAATCCCATCAAAAACATAAATGTGAAAATGGCAGCCAAGTTCAATATGCGATGCGTGGGCGTCGTCTTCACTGGTAAAAACATTGATATCTAAATGAATGATAGAATAAATGAATGAGGCATTTATTCGAAACACAGACACAACAACATTAACATATACTACAAAATATGGCAACAAAGGTTACAATGCTGCAACTACTACACAATACATTTAATCACAAAAGGTCGTATCTTTATAGGAAACTTACGACACTTACGCTCTTTTGTTTTGGCAAGACAGTTTTTCAGTAATAACTCAAAAACCGTTACACCTATCTTGTTCAAACCAAAAATTATCAAAAGTATTTATTAATGTACATCAACATGATTTTTTTCAGAATTTTGAACTTCTTAGTTTGGAAATTAGAGGGGGGGGGGGACACACTTTTTACGCCTTCGACAGCTAATTATCTCACCAACCGTTGACTTAAATGAAAAAAAGAAGAAACCTCTATGTCATTTTTAAAGGCCTATCCCTACCCAACACGCCTAAGTACATTGGAAAAAAAAATTGACCGCTTATTACATGTGTGCCCCCCAGTTTAATATTTTTTTTGTAATTTCACAATTTATATCTTTATCGGTTTATAACATACACAAAAAAATAAAAAATAAAATAAAATAAATAAATTTCATAATTGTAGTGGTCATATTCTCTGAGTAAATCGGCTGTGACATACGGACGGACAGACAGACAGACATGGCGAATCCATAAGGGTTCCGTTTTTTGCCATTTGGCTACGGAACCCTAAAAATAAAATGACTTTCAAACTGTCATTGCGATAAATGAAATTAATTTGGAACTGCTCGATTACTACAGACCAAGAAAATACAAAAAAAAACAGCAAAATGCCGGATGTCTGCGTTGTTTGTATACATGTTGTACACAAGTAAAATATGATCCCACATTAATAAGTTAGACACACTGCTCGGAGAACCTCCTTGGTTTTGTAGTAGGAACAGCCATTTCTATGTACAAAACCGGGTCATGTAGGAAGAATATTTTCTCAAACATGCAATGAAATATTGATGTTATGTTCCTTATAATAGGCTGCGAAGTATGACGTTTCAGGCGGGGCTAGGACAAGAGGTCGTTAATGCAATTTCATACAAATGTTGCAGGCCTAGGCCGGCAAAGTCCTCTTTTTTAATTTCCATTCCACATAAATTTGTGGCACAGGCATCATGAAATTCTGCCACTATGCGTATTAAAAATAAAACTTTGATTTTTTTGTTGTTTATTTCATTGCATGTTTGAGAAAAGCACTATACATACCTCGGCGGGAAATATGGGGTTGCCCGCCTTAGACCTATCCGTCTATATGTCTTCGGCCGGCAACCCCTTTCGTCCCGGCCTCTGTAGTAATGTACTATTACTTCTTTGTACATAACTGTCAATGTGAGTGGTAATGTGCAAGGAACGAAGGTTTCTTGGTACATTACCCGGTTTTGTACGAAGAATATTTTTTCTTTATACATAGCTAGTAATGTAACTCAGTAATGTACGAAGAACAAGGGGATTATTGTTATTATTATTCCTCGACCCTATAATACTTTGTCATTTTTCCATATCAAAGCGTATTTAAACATTTTTATACCTAGTCATTTTTTTAGATAGACCTAAGTCGCCAAAAGGATTTTAATTTCGTAATGTTTCTGTTACTACGGATAACGGCTACCAACTTTTTGAACAACACTGTGTGATTTTGGAAATAGGACTTATGAAATAAAAATATTAGTTCCACTTGTCCCATGGGATTACTGGGGCGGAATCGTCTCACTTGTCCCATGATGGAATAACTCAATGGGACTAGTGGGATAGACGGGTAAAACTTACCCACAGACAGCACGCACCGACTGCACCTTAATATTGGGTGGTGAATTGGCGTGGAGAAGGCGTTATTTATATTCGTAGCATTATGTATGTCGTACGTTTGGAGTAAAGCAGATCCCATCAAAAACATAAATGTGAAAATGGGAGCCAAGTTCAATATTAAAAATATGCGATGCTTGGTTGTCGTCTTGACCGACAAAAGAATTGAGATCTAAATGGGTGCCAAGTTCCGTAGATTCTCTGAAATTGTGCCAAGTACGGCACTACATTGTTTACAGTGCCAAGTTAAGGCTCAAAATGCATTAAGCCGCAGTAAATTAATTTTACTGTAAACAATGTAGTGCCGGACTTGGCACCATTTCAGAGAATCTACGGAACTTGGAACCCATTTAGATCTCAATTCTTTTGTCGGTCAAGACGTCAACCAAAGAATGGGAGCCAAGTTCAATATTAAGATCGCATATTCTTAATATTGAATTTGGCTCCCATTTTCACATTTATGTTTTTGATGGGATATGGGTACTTTTTGTCAATCTTCGCCAAATGGTGCTTTTTAAGAGCAAATGCACGAGTTACACAGAGCACACAGCTTGGTAAGTGTGTTTGTACACCAGAAAAAATCAGAAAACAGTAACTTTTTTATTAGTTTTATTATTATTATTATTTATGCTAGTTACCTTAGAACTCCGTCATTTATTAACCGATTTAGAAAATTTTTTTTTTTGTTTAAAACGGTTTACTTTAGGGGTGGTCCCGTAGTTAACAAGTAAGAATCTGATCATAGGGTCCTGGAGAAATCGAGGGAACTCTTCAAATATTTGAGGTGCACCTATAGCGATTTGGGTGTTTTGTATAGTAACTCGTGCATTTGCTCTTAAAAAGCACCATTTGGCGAAGATTGACAAAAAGTAACCATATCCCATCAAAAACATAAATGTGAAAATGGGAGCCAAATTCAATATTAAGAATATGCGATCTTAATATTGAACTTGGCTCCCATTCTTTGTTGTCATCTTCACCGACAAAATAATTGAGATCTAAATGGGTGCCAAGTTCCGTAGATTCTCTGAAATGGTGCCAAGTACGGCACTACATTGTTTACAGTGCCAAGTTAAGGCTCAAAATGCATTAAGCCGCAGTAAATTAGTTATACTGTAAACTACGCGTCGTTGGTGAGCTCCGTTCTGATCATCATCAGCAGTTCCACCTTTTCAAATGTCACTTTTTTGAATGAAAATGCTTGATTAGTTCATGAAAATACTAAAATCATTATGTTCTGCCTTTCACGTTTGAGGAGTTCTCTCAATTCCTAATGGATCCCATCATCAGAACTCGAGCATGACAAAAATTAATCGTGAAAATAGAACTTGCTTAACAAACACAGCTAGACGAACAAATCGCCAAACGTGAACTTTTCGTCGTTGAAGAGTTCTGTTCTGATCATCATCAGCAGTTCCACTTCATCAAATTTCACATTGTTGTATGATAATGCTCGATTTGTGGATAAAAACACTATACGTTTGCCTTTAAGATTTGAGGAGTTCCCTGAATTCCTCATGGTCCCATCATCAGAAATCGAGCGTGACAAAAATAATCGTGAAACTAGAACTTGCTTAACAAACACAGCTAGGAGGACAAATCGCCAAACGTGAACTTTTCGTCGTTGAAGAGTGCTGTTCTGATCATCATCAGCAGTTCCACTTCATCAAATGTCACATTTTTGTATGAAAATTCTCGATTTGCTGATAAAAACATAAAAATCACAATATGTTTACCTTTAAGATACTAGTTCCCTCAATTCCTCATGGATCCCATCATCAGAACTTTTTTGACAAAAACTGGACCAACTTGGATATATATACTTACAATCAAAAAAAGAATTATTAAAATCGGTTAAGAAATTACGGATTTATGGGGTAACAAACATTAAAAAAAACATACAACCGAATTGATAACCTCCTCTTCTGAAATCTTGAAGCCGGTTAAAAAACAAATCAAAAAATTCATATTTGATTTTGTTCATGATTTTTATCACCGGGGTGAAGGTGTACTTTTGTACACGGTTGCGGTTTTATAGCGGTTTGTAGCCTACACCTTACCAACAAATTTCATAATTGTAGTGCTGCACTTGGCCGGTAATTTCTTCTTGTTACTCAGGATCGTCGATATAAGTACTTAAAAAAAGGTATGGGTTGATTAGGTACCTGAAAAACAAAATGCTATTAAATATTGAACTTAGTAATCTGTTTCACCGTTTCACGCTAGGTATGAAACAACCAATTCGTTCATGGCATGACCGTATGTGTCGTTCGGTCGGTAAATCAGCATTCGAGCGAGTGTCAACATTAGTTTTGGCATCTCTGTGAGTTTGATCTGCTCGTATTCTACATAATTATAGGAACAAAACATTATTTAATGCAGTGTCTGGTGAAACGATAGGTATCTCAATCATTAAAATGTAGATATTTTTTTTACTTCTTGTAGAGATAGAACACAGCAAATTGTAGTCTTACTCATATTTGGAGCAACACAACTGAGGATAGCATAACTTATTCAACTCTGTAAGTACGTGGTGTTATATTCCTGAAGAAACCCTCAAAGCATAAATACACCAGAGCTCCCGAGTATGCGCTCTGCGATGAGTTGAGAGACACCTACAGGTACCATTGGCAAAGTTAACGTGGTTAGTAATAAAACTAATAACTATTATTAGTCCAGTCAGCGTTATTAATATAAAGCTCCACCCTCCTGCTAAATGGCGAAGAAAACCGCGTGTTAGTGAAAAGAGGATTCTCAAATCCATTTCGCGCCATTCGTGCCATTGAGAGGAATCTAATGACGTATCATTCATCAAAATCGGTTAAGCTGTTAAGTAGTTACGAGTGGACATAGGAACAGACATACATACATACAGACCAAACACATAACCCTACTCCTTTTGGGCTTTGCCGTAGTCGGGTAAAAAGTGGTCGTGGGTTCCAATCCCGACTCGTACCAGCGGGATATCATTTGATACCGTTAGCTTTTTAGTGAAGGAAAACATCTTGGGGAAAACTACATACATCTGCCAATAAATTCCAAGGAGTGTGTAAAGTCTCCAACCCGCAATGGGCCAGCGTGGGGATTATTGCTCTATCCCTCTCATTAGTGAGAAAGCCCGTGCCCAGCAGTGGGACGTATTGTCCGTCCGCCTGCCAGCTACGGTGTCTGCTTACCATCAGGTAGGCTGTAAATGTTCCGTAGTTGCTCAATAAACTTACCTATACTTACTCTAAAAAAACCCATAAGCAAAAGAGAATACTTTCGCAGCATTTCATACGTCTTTTACTACGAAGGGAAGACTTTTTACGATAACTCAAAAACAGCTTCACAGATCATGGCCGCTACAGTTTTCGTTGAAGTTCTTTATTAAGCTTTACTTTCGTGTTTTTTTTTAATATTTTTTAGACCCATAGTTCAAAAGTTAGAGGGACACATTTTTTTTGTATTTTTGAGTGAATATTTCCGAAGATATTAAATTTATCAAAATTGTTTGATAAAGACTTCTATTCATTTTGAAAACCTTACCAACAGCACTCCACACAATACAAGGGTTACAGCAAAAATTATTGATTTATATATCCATACCAAATTGCAGCTTTCTAGCACTAACAGTCCCAGAGCAAAGCCTGGGACAGACAGACAGACAGACATGGCGAAACTATAAGGGTTCCTAGTTGACTACGGAACCCTAAAAACGGAATGTTTAAGTTATCGTTTCAGCACGAAAAAAAGAAACTACTTAAATAAAAATCTTAAGCAATTCAATAAATATAAGGGTACTTAACTAAGTGCGCCATTTTCAATTGAAACTCCGTCAAAAGATAGTGTACTCGTAGAACGTGCCTCCGTCAAAAAATATTGTAGTAGCACATGATTAGCACTTAAACAATGTAGCCAAAGCTGTGGGGCAGAAAATAATTTTATGTAGAAATCCTTATAGCTAACCACTATACTTATAGTGGCATGATTATGATTGCGCCCCGTACACAGTAGCTCTGCTACCTGCGTTGGTGTAAAATATCATCAGACATGGAAGGTTTGATATTGGAAGATTAGCTAAGGCCGTCGGAATGACTTAGACTACCGAAACCCGTTCATCAGCCAGCAAACGGATTCGAGGTGAGCACTATCTTCTTTCGTTACAAGGGTGTGTTTTACCGCTTGCGTCACCTAACTGCCTGCAAAATGGTACCAACGTATAAGTGGGAGGGCCTAATTGGGCTCAAAATGGCGTTGGGGTATTAAAATGAGCTTCAAGCTTTCAAAGATGCTCGTCTCATCAAGTTTGATATGCGACGTTAGGTATATACGAAATCGCCCTAAGCCTTCATACAACTAATACTGTTAAGCTCCATCAGCTTGACTGTGCTTCATGCTCATGCGACTGAGTATTCCGAGTAAGTTTAGCTGCGCACGTCTGCAACTAACTAGGATGGCCGTCGCCGATCACGGCGTGAAAGATCAGAAGCACAACATGAAAGCCAATATGAGTACAACTTGAAATTATAAAAACATTACACACCTTGTTTGCATATTTGTGTATATAAATCCTTTATAACATACCAAAATACCTTCCTTGTTAATGTTTTACTCGTCTCATATTCTCGCGATTATAATTTCCCAATAACAATTACTTTTAATTCTTTGACAACACGACATTAATTTCAAAATGACACCTACATGTGGCCTACATTTTGATTGTTATGACGTGTCAGAATTTTATGTTTCAAGGAGGTTTTAAGTCATCAGCCTCTTTGTGCTAGGGGAAGACTGCCGGATTTTAGCTGACTGTTGTTAATAAATTGCAATCAAGAGTGATAATGTACATAGTTGTTTACAGCAATACACATCTAGTGTCAAGTAGAATAAGTTATTACAATTAACGTATTATTACAAGTACCTTGTCACTTTCACTACATTGATGCATCCCAACTGTCGCAGTATTGTTACGTTAGTGCGATAAAGTACTAAAATGATCATCGACGTTTGCTGTTGACTTTAGTCCTTTTATTTTATATCGGCACATTTGGCAGGAGACAAAGAAATATGGTAAATAAGTAAAATCAAAATGTACTTACTTTACATGTAGGTAAAGAGAATTATTTATCTTGTTAGAAACCCCTTATTGGAATCGCATCAACCCAGTGGGATACTTTAAAACGTTCAATAATAATATTTTTGTATCACAACACGCTAAACCACACATGAGTAAATCGGTAGATATGTGTACCCTTGAAAACATAAGACCAGAATGCTGTCCTTATTCCCTCAGCTGCCATTTGTTGTATTTAGACCAACCTGGGTCGACACATTCTATATAATGTACCTATGAAAAGTTAACTATGGTTTTCATCATAAATGGATTACATTACTACACCCCACCAATATAATTCTAGGTATAAAATCTTGATTCATGTATGATTCATTAAACTCAACTATATGATCGTTATTGACGAGCAGCATGGTTGCACCTTTTTGTTCTTACTAAGATGTTTCAAAGCTTAAACGTAGGTATAATATAGTAAAGTTATGCTTGTAGCGTAGAGTCCGCTTTGGGCGCGATATATATGCGCATTGACAGTCTTCGTATCTATATCTTCATGGTTCATAGATCTGTCCGTACTTTGCTACTGTTTTATTATATTCAAAGAGATAAAATAAAAGTATAGTATAATTAATAATTTGATTTTTTGTAATTTTACGACTTAAGCCGGTCGATACTGCATAAAATCTTGACAAGAGCCTCATCACGCACAGAGCGAGCACGGCGCGGTGCGGGGCGGAGGCAGTTTTACATGGTCGTTTCGAAACTGTCGGCTGTTGGTAGACTTGGTAGTGTCAATTACTGCTTCATATATCACACACGCTGCCTCCACGCGGTTTTTGTGGTGCGACATACCCCGGATTGCGTTCGCTTTACCACAAAACCGCCTCCGCCCCGCAACGACGCTGCGCCGCGCTCTGTGCGTTTCAAGCTTTAATGATTGTTGTAGATAATGTAGATCAACAAGGCGACCATTGCCCGTAGTGTGTGATCTCGGCGCCGTACAAAGATGACTCCTTTCTTGCCAGAAAATCCATGCGGCACCACCCACGTCTCCGCAATCTCCTTTGTATCACCTAAAACATTTTACATTAGTATATAACTGTTGTATGCAGTTTTATGTATTTACTAGCTGTCTGCGCGACTCTGCCCAAGTATTATTACTTAGTAATAAAGGTAAAACCGCGAGATAAAATATAGCTCATGTCCATTATCCATACCTCAGGTTTCTTTTAAGAGACTAGTAAAAAGAAAGGATTCAGATCCACCCATCCCAATGTAGACACTAGTGTCAATCATTCAGAATAATATGCTGTGATTATGATATTTATTCATCACGTCATTTCTTCAATTCTTAGTACCTACCATAAATCGACAAGCATGTAGGAACAACGCCCTTGGCATCAACGTGTGGGGCGCGTGTATGAAAAAATACATGCTAATAGGTGAACACTTCTATATTTCATCATATATTGTTTAATAATATGGCACGTATACCACAGAAGAGATCTCTATTGCTGGGTACATGTTTTTTACATTCCTTCATTTCATTTTGCTAGGTACTCAATCTCATCATCTTAATAGAGCATGGCATCATCATCACAGAGATGGATATTCCGGTTTACATCCTGAAACGAAGCACACAATACTAAAAATTAAATATTATCAATGACGAATGTGAATAAATAAGTAAATACCACATGACATAACATAACATTTATTGTTACCTTTCGATTTTTTACAAAGTGATATTGATATTTTGTACTCAATCGTGTGTTCTAGCGACTTGACAATGAAATAGTTGGGAAATTTTCCCATTTTAATGAATAAACAACAACTATAATCTTTGTTCAATTCATGTTTTGACATGACAGACATTATGACTTTGTCACACAGTAATTGACATTTTGTACCGTCCAATCTAACCGTCAAAAAGTTACGCGTTTCCAATAATTTCATCATTTTCTGATTTTAGTATGGGATTTCCATTCAGTCGTTCATTCAGTTCGGCTCAAATATTACCTAACGTTAGGTAGAAAAAATATGACATAAGCTAATAGATTTTTACTTCAAAAGTGACATTAAAATATGCCTAACGTTAGAACAATAAGTTACGCAATCAGGCTGCTAAGAAGAAGAGAAGTATCTTGTCCATTATTTCCTACCAAAGTTCAATGATCAGGTCCAGAAAATATGTAATTTTTATTTTAAGTGTTCTGCCTTGCCCCGCCAGTGTACTTAATAATGAATGATCCATTATTGAGACTTTGATTAATTTTCGTCCTACTGAGTACTTAGTTATTTTTTGAGAGAGGCTCTGGTAAATGTGATCAATGGCATACCATGACTGTCATCATATTTTAGGAATATTTGTCTCTAAAATATATTTAATTTATTTTATTTATTATTTATAATCAGCAGATTACGTGCATATGTCGAAACTTTAAAGAGCCATATGTACTGTAAAACGTTGTACGATACACGTGCGAATAGGTAATTCGGAACTCGTGTCGATTTAATTTATCACCACTCGTTGCGAATTTCCTGTTCTCTGCACTTGTATCGTAATCTACTATTCACTATTAATATTAGTTCTATAAAGTTAAATAGTGTGAGATAAACGAGATGAAGTTAGCGTAACTTGTCCAATCAGGCAAAATTATTAAAATGCATATAAAACGAAGCGCCTATTAAAAGTACAAAAGCACTGATACCAGCGGCTGTTTTGCATTCATTACTCAAGCGCACGGCTTCTTATTTTATACTTTCACAAAAGCAATGCCAATTAAAGTAAATGTAATTTTAATTACGAAACAATTATTTCATGGCTCCCGTTGACAACCTTTCTCCAAATGTCTTTCGTAAGAACCGAAAAAACTCTCTGGCCACGCAAATATCCGGCGATTGGTGAGGTTATCAAGACAATTATCGTTTTCATTAATAAATATCGGTGCGTTGGTCAGCGCAAGCAAATTAATAAATGAATACCATATATCCGAGAGCGGTAGCCGCGGCGACGACCAGGCGGCCGCGCACCTGCGCTTGCGCATCTCGCGCGACACAATCAAAAACAAACCTTGAGGCTGTTATGCGTGGGTCCAATTCCCGTGGCCGTGCTGTGACACTCATTACGAATCACGGATGTAACAAACAAACTATTCAAAACTCCATGCCTTTAACAGCAAAGTGAGATTTTTACGGTCAACGTGCATGCGTTAAGATTTCTGAGTATTTCTGACCAAGAGGCATATTCGTTTTTGTTCGACACGTTGGAAATGCTGCAGTGGAGTTCCATTCTATACGATATAATTTGATACTGTACCTGTATGTTTGTAGCCAAAATACAATTATTACTTCATGACAAAATTTAGTTTACCTACTTCAAGTTCGTAGCTAAAATTTAATATTCAATGTTGTCCTGGAAAATTAATTTAGTACGATACCTCCTCCATAGATGGCGCTTTAACGTAAACATGTTTTCTAGATTATCGTGCTCTAGCTTTTGTACGTTCTGTAATAAAAGAACAAAAATAAAGCATTGAAATCAAATTTACACCACTTTAGTGTTCATGAGATGTAATTCCTATCGCACTGATTTGTATACTTATTGAAATATATCCGGAAAACTGTGATGTTCTACATCACACTATCGAAGTTTTTAGACGGTGTGGTATATATACAAATATTCGTGCTTTTCTATGGGAGTTCCAACCAGTTCAGCTGTCGGGGTTACTTGCAGAGTCTTCGTGGCTCCATCACCCTGTGGAAAGTCCCCGGAGAAAGGGCGGAGAGCGCCGCGCGGTGACCGCGCAGGCCGGGCCGGCGCCGTAGGGGGGGAGACCCGCGCGGTGCTGCGCCCGTAGCGTTGCTCAGAGCGAAGCCAATGCTGAAGGCTTTTCTTCTAACTAAATGGGGCTTACTCGGTATGGAACTTCTTCTTTTGCTCCTATTAATACACACAATGTTTTTTTTACTGTCACTACCAGAAGCCGTTGACAAGATCAAGGATCTGCTAGGTTTTCTGGTAGAATTGAATTGACTCTAGTTTCACTGGAGGTGTTCTGTACATGATATATTCAATATTCATACATCCGTGACTCGAGTAGTGTCAACCATTGTGTCACGAAAATATCTTAATAATTATCAATTTCCGGGTCAAAACCTAATTTTCCCGTACTATAAGGTGTACGAGTAGATAGACCGTTAGTTATCTATCGTACGTTCGAAACGTTACGTGATTTATTACCCTTCTGTTCTGGATGGCGTTGGTTTCACATGCCTATTGTCAAAAACGAAATAGATTTCCTCTCATTTTATGATGCAATTCTTATAAATAAGACACTTTATCGGAAAATCAGTGTTTTAAAAAAATCTCTTTCACCCATACTGAGCAATTATCCAGAAAGTACTAATGTAATTGCGTTTTTTTATGTGTGAATTTCAGAGATAGTTTTATTGTAGAGCATTTATTTACAATATGCGCTGCTACTTGCGTATTACGATTCGCATCTCATTCGTTGAAAAGAAAAAAGTAACTTAAAATAATGAAAGTATTTTGTTTTTTTCCCGACTTTTAATAGTTTTAATATTCATGTCAACGTATGAGCCTAATCACGACAGCTGCGAGATAATCGGTGCCAAAACACCAGTTACGTTGATTGCGATTTGTAATTACAGTCGTCGCCATAAAAATCACGACTTTCTAAATATACAACTAATGACTGTAAAACAATGCCCCCAGATTCATTAAGCTCTCGAGTACTCTGACGGCCTACCGCGAGTCGAAAACGAAGTATCTCCCTCTCTGTCGCTTGAATATGCAAGTGCGACAGAAAGGCAGATATTTCGTTTTCGGTTCGCGGTAGCGGTGCAGCTCTCTGGGGTTCTACCGCGAACTTCGATAATCGAACTTCGTAGCGTGCCGTCCCTTTCACTCTGGTGTTATATACTATTTGACGGAAAGGGACGGTACGCTACGAAGTTCGATTTTCGAAGTTCGCGGTAGCAGACCTGTTTACAATACACCCCGGTGTAATACGTGTTGCTAGTGGAAACAGTGTGCTCAGGCGTAAAAACTTATGTGGTAGGTAAGGCTCAAATTTGGCTTTTCTGTACCTAATGTTTAAGGCATTCATCATCATCATCATGTTAGCCGAAGGACGTCCACTGCTGGACATAGGCCTCCACCAAAGAATTCCATATAATGACCGGTCCTGTGCAACCTCGGGGCCGTGGAATGTTTGTGTCAGTCATGAGGGGTAATTGCCAGAATCGCCAGAATGGCATGCGGGTTGGCGATCGCAGTAGCTCCGCCGCACTCCAAGGATGCTGCTGCCCATCCTCCGGTGGGCTTGGTCGTAGTTTTGGGACATACCCGGGTCCTTAAGGCATTTGGAGTATAAAATATAGATGATTAAATTAAATATACTTACGCAAAAATTACTTCGGGAGCGGTAAAATATGTATACATACAGGATGTTTTTATTGATTTCCGTTCATTCAAGCATATAGCCGTGCATAGCGAAAGAAACGACGCAGCATACCTAGTTTTCAAAATTCAAGAAAAAAATATTTTTTTCATTTACATACAAAATAATTATTTTTATCACCAAGGGTGAATGCATAACGGCCTTAAGAGTTAACGTGATCGAATGACACCGCACGTGACGCACGTCAACATTGTTTATTTGTTAATGATGTTTTATTTTATGCTATACTAGGGGTAAACGAAAATGATTTTTTAATAACTTCGAAATGGTACGAATTGGGATACTAGTGTCTTAGAGAAGATTACTTTATTTCATCTTAGGAATCTGCCCTCGCATTTAACGGAATTCAATAAAAACATCCTGTATACTTAAAAAGACCGATTTTTAGTGTCCTAAATTTAAGGAGCAGGCAGCATTTTGTTTTTCAATTCGGCATCTCTCTTCCGACTTTTCCAGCATCTCTGCTTAAAATACCTATTAAATATCTGATACCATCACTAGTGATACCGACGAATACAAATAAATAACCCAAATTCAGCCATGTTTCTAACAAATAATTTACGGCCTTCGTATGAATATAATAACGAACGTTATATTCAACAAACATTGCGTAAGCTGCAGTCCAAACATAATACTTGTATGCCCCCATAAATGTCCTAATCCATGGCCTGACTACGGTATTGTAGAGAAGTTCGCATATGGAGATTTATTTTTGAAAAGTTGAGTATGACTGACTGAAATGTAATTGGTGTGGTATATTTTTGGAATCAGCTAATGAAGTTTTTCATTTAATACCCCACTCGATAGGTTTCAGAAGAAAAATTGTATTTTTCCGTCCAAAAAAATCGATGACGTCTCATAAGGTAGAAAATGTACCAGGTGACGGATGTCCCCCCTAAAACTAAAATACATATTTTCTAAGACTCCTACTAAACTTTTCCAAAAATAAAATCTACATACGCGAGCATAACTACTACAAATACAGGATTGAAAATATTGAAATTAAACCTATCTATTCGAACTAGAATGCCGCTAAAATCCATTTTTTTTATCTGTTTCTTTGACATATCTGTTTTTTTTATTAAAATTGGGATTGCAGGGGGCAAAGATGAGGCCGACGATGAAGCGAGCTCACCCAGAAGATCTGTTGATAGAAAAGGAAAAAACCTGTTAGAGTTAACAGAGGCTTATTATTAAGTTTCATGAATAAGGCATTCGCTTTCAAACAGTTTGAGTGTAAGTTAATAATGGTTAAATTGGTTAACGTCAGCCAGACATGTCAAGCAGCACAGATGTGGCGTGGCGGTCCTCGTGGTACAAGCTCGTCGATGTAGAGCAGTGCCAAATTGGGCGCGGCGCGGCATGCAGAGCCAGCGGCTTCAGCCGGATTTGGACCTGCTGATTGACGGGAACTTTTTAGACAGTTCATATATAGGTATTGTGTCCGTAAATAAACACCTGTCGCATATGTTTATTTCGAGTATGCTGTGTGTGTGTATGTTCGTCTCTATATACTTATAGAGCGTCAATCTTGTAGAATTAATCTAATTTCAAATAAGGGAAGGTATAGTTTTATTGTTTTTTTTTTCTTGATAATGGGAAACAAACATAGAAACCCATACAAGTACTTACATTTGAAAATATACAAAAGCCAAAGCAGTTTCCACTAATGAGCTTATAATTATTCTCCTGGTTCATTATCGTTGCTCAGGCAAGACTTGATTATGCAATTCAATTAAATTTAACTATTATGACGCTTTTAATGATTATGATTGTTACATATTCCCATTTTTTTGAATTTTATATTATGCTTCTATTTACTTACCTAAGAATCTCTAGTGATTTTGTTATACTAGTTTCACGGTTTCTTATATACCTTCAAAGCATATTGGAAACCCAAAATAGTTTCTTCAGGCTTCAGACAGTCCAAATTTAATCTTCATTATCCTCGTAGGTAAGGTAGGTAATTAAAATCTCTGGACGGTAATCTTAGGCAGAATGTTAAGGTACAATCAGACGTTTTTAATAAATAGTTATTTCGACTTCAGTACCTGCCGCAGAAAATTTTAATACCTAGGCTATCCCAGCCAGCCATTTTCATCGGGTATTAAATTTTGAATGACTTTGTATTGTATCACGACCGTGTTGACTGTTGAGTTAAAACTTAACATGTTTCGTCATGTTACGAAATAAGAAGCGTGAGAATCGATAAAAACCAGTACTTATTTTTCAAACATGGCACACACTGCACCTGTGGGATCCAATCCAATCCATTCATTCGCCATTGAAATTGCGCTGTCGTCCTGTGCAAGTTGCGACGAGTTATCTTCTCCGCAAGACGTTTTTCACTGCATTGTGTATGAACAAGGCACAAGAAACGATTGACTTGCATTTTAATTGGTATGCTAATTTTTATTGCATCTTGCGACGAATTATTTATTGTCGACGTTTGGAATTGAAATGATTTTCATTTTCTTTGCACGTCGCCGTCGCCGTGAGAGCTCTTACAACAAAAATAATACGGATTCCAAATATTTATTCAAACTTCGTGTTACGCGTCTAATTCGCCGTACGAGTATGATGGAATGAGGTAGATGTAATAAAGCGCGCCAAAATTGTTTTACTTCGTTTAACAAAGAAAAAATAAACTCATAGAAATTAAACTTGATGTTGAAAGTATAAGTAATAGCTAAGCCACGCTATGCGGGCTCAATATCAAAAACCCATATAAATTAATTACCCACGAGCCAGACGGAAATTCACAAATTGAATTTGACCCACGAACATTTACAATCAAATAAACTTTCGATCGGTATTGAATATAAAGGTGAGCTTCAAAATAACTCTTATGATTGCAAATTGCCCAAATAAAAAGAAATTGATTCATTAAATCTGATACAGGTAAATTACGGCCGAGAGATGATCGCTACTTCAGAAGTCCACATTTGCAATTGGCTGCCACCGAATGGAGAACGCAACCGAAATTACCATTTTTATGAATTCATCATTTTAATGAGATGTTAGTGAATAAAATGTGAGGATCTTCAATCAAAGCAATCTTTCACAGATTGCGCGCTATTAAATTTCCTAATATTCAGAATTAGATGTCTGATATATTGTAAAACACTTACTGATCACACTTTTATAAGCTGAGATATAGTTATAGAGCGTTTAAAAATATTTTACCCCTGCACATAATGCATGTAAAATGTAGAACATGGTCCACGGTTAAATAAATAAACTCTTCTTAAACACGTTGTCCTTTTTACAGCTTCAAAATTCAAATGCTACTTCGTTCAGGTTGCCTTACACTACACACTGCGTTATCCGTCTCACGCTCACTCACTCGTCAGTTGCATATTATAATTCAAACCACATCCGATCGTTTTTTACTCAACTCATCATCAAGCAGCTATCAAAAAGTAGCAATCTTACATGTATATTTGTATAATAATGAATTAGTTAAGCTATGCCTTCGATAGTGCTAAAAACTCCCAAAGCAGAGACAAAAAGGTAGGTAGTATGTTGAGAATGGTAGGGAGTAGTGGAAGGTAGTGTATTCTGAGTGTTTCCATGTATCATCAATCATCATCATGTCAGCCGAAGGACGTCCACTGCTGGAGGTGGGTGGCGTTGAACCGGTCATTGTGGACCTCTTTGAGGGAGGCCTATAGTTCCATGTATTGTATGTGACACTTTAATATAAGATTCTTCAGGAATCTTGATATTGACTCGACATTACGAGGTACTCATCTTTGGATTCGTCTTTATCATGGAATATACGTAGGCTAAACATAGGGAACATAAAGTTGAATTTTTAAACTTAAAGTCAGTCGCTTTCTCGTTTGGCGTGTGATTGCAGTAGATCACCGAGTTGGGCGAGCGGAGCGCCTGCGCCTGCGCGGCTTTCGGAAATTGCCCATCATTACCGTCGCCGGTTATGGTCACTGGACCCGGGGGCCACCGCGCTACTCCGATATAGACTCCGAAGCTTTTGCCAAATGCTGTTGTTCTGAAGTGTATAAGTAGTTTTTTTTAATATCTAATTATTATACCTACCTATTTTTTGTATTTAAAGTGAATATGTTCGTGGCTTTCTGGCTCGTCGCATGATTGTAGTAAATAAGAGTGGATAGCCTGCGTTTTCGGATATTGCCCATCGTTGCCGTTGCCGGTTATGGTCACTGGACCCGAGGGCTACCGGCCTAGTCTGATATACTCGAATGGTTTTTGGTTTTTGGTCCCACTTAAGGAAGGCGGAAAAATAAGCAATGAAAATGTGTAAGGAAAGAAAATAAATTTCCTCTGTGACGGACACTTCATCATATAAAAAGTAACCGTTGATTATTAGATATAAAAAAATCGAAGAAAAATCAGCCAAGGGCGTGCGTGGGTATCTCACCAGTCACTCCCCACCATCGCTAAAAAGCGATTAATTTGTATGTCTAGCTAGACAATTGCAGCTCTAGAGTTTCCCAACTACATTTTTCTCAATAGCAGTGTTCACACTATACTAAGTAGGCATCTGTTTGAATGAAAAATGTTTATCACGACGTAATACTGACGGTCCGACCCCGGAACACACCTGTTGCCGGCGTCCAGTTACTTGCAAACCAATAATTTACTGTAACGCTCCGGTAATGTTCGCCTCGCTCTTGATTTTTTACTCTTTTCCATTTTTTAAGGGTATGGCTGTAATGTAATTGAACGGCCAATATGAATTTCCAATTACATATGCGATCAAGCGATATTCGAAATTCGAATAACTGCATCCAAGATCCAAACGACCCGATCTCCCGATACTAATTAAGGCTTCCAGAAATTATTTGCAAGATACTTACTCGTTTCAGCAATGTGGCATAAAAGTTAACTACGGCGTGGACATGGTACGCTCATTGCACCATCCTGGCATTGCTGCCGGCGGGCTTATCAATTAAAATAACTATTGTTTGAAAAAAAAATCAAACGAATCCTCACGACTCGTCCATCGGCCAATCAAAATAGCCTTTCGTATCACGTGGTTACACTTTTTCGAATATTTCAAATTTAATAGTAACCGTAAAAGGCATCATGTATGCTCCGAGTTGAGCTGAAAGCATTGACTTACAATTACTCGTACTACGCGTGGACTGGCCAGCTACAGCATATTGACGTTTCCATCGGACCGCCATGTTTTTTTTTCTTCAAAGAAAACGAACGTGCGGTAGGAACGTCACTTTCCTGAACTAGGATTAAAAAAAGCCAATTAGTAGAGTTATTTAATTTAAAAAAAAACATGTATTTCGTATTCGTGTAATATACCTTTATTCACAAATTGTTAGGACTACAAGGACTTAAAATGTATTTATTTGCTTAAACATACACCTACCTTGGCTTAAGCATCCACGCCTAGAATGTTAAGAATGAAAGAAAAGCAAATTTTTATTCTACCGTTTTGTCGGCGTGATTGATCAGTATACTTATGCCAAATGAGCATTGTAAATTTTTTTGAGCCATAATTTTTATTTTATTGTCACAAAATCCAACCATTTCAAGAAACTAATTTTTATATTTTGGAATTTTAAAGCGTAGTCCAATTATTATAATTTATTTAAAAAATATATACAATAATACTTAACGAAAATAATATAAATAAAATTAAAACTAACTTAAATCCAAAACGGGCCCTTGAGGCATTGTACCGAGGATGATGGCGGCATTTCCTCGCTGTATCTCGCAAAATTGGCATTATGAATATAAGTAGTTAAGAATAGAGCATGGATACCGGTATTCGATAGTATCGAAATTTCGATAATATCGGACAAAATTCCGATATTCCATTACCGATATTAAATTAATCGAATACCGGTACTTTCGATATTTTCGATATTCACTTTTTTAGTATTCATTTTAATCTACGCAATGCTTTATAAGAGTCAAAAGGTACATCAATTTATACTGTGATACTAAATACATTGTTTTCTTCAAAAACAACATGATTTTTGGACACAAGGACAAATACCAAACCAACTACCTAGTTGAGAGCGAGAGCGAAACAGGCTGGCGGCTAATCCCGCAATCATTTGGAAAAGAGTTTGCAGAGCGGTTCACCGTTCAAAAATATAGGCCTGGCGAGAATATCTAGTTCATTGCCAGCAGACACCTGCATGAACATTTTAGGCAAAAACTAGACGAATTTGAACTTTCGTTAGATGGTGATGTGATTGCAGTGGTAACCGACGGCGCAGCTGTTATTCTGAAGGTTGGGAGAAGCTTGAACGTTTATCACCGGGTCTGTCTTGCCCACGGAATTAATTCCATTGACATTTATTGCCGTCATCTATAAAAAATACTGCTCAGCCTGTTGAACAGTCATGCGTTTTCTGAATCTGAATGAATATGATGGCTGAATAGTCTAAATCCGAAGAGGTAACAGATACCACAGGTCTGAATGAAATTTCTATTATTAGAATAAGAGGCCAAATTATAATATCTTATTTTTTGAGGTAAATACCTATGAAATTGCAGACATCAGAGAAAATCAGACTCGCAGTATTAAGCCAGATGATTTTTCATATAGTTGTCTCGTTAAATTCTTATGGTGTACCAAAATAAGTTAGAATGTGACAGATAGTACGATCATTTTCGGCTGTTAACGAATTGTCTCCGTTTGAAAGCACACCAGGAGGGTTAAATCCCATACAAACTTAACACACCACAACGTTAGTTCAGTACAATTTTCAGTCATGAAGACGGAGACACTGACAGATGAAGACCTGTCAGATGTCACTTGCCTGTCTCTCTCAAACTTACTGCTTTATGCATTATTGATAATAAATCAGATGTACAGAAATCGTTAAACTTAAATGAGCGGATCTATTTTTAGGTGACCACCACCACCACCATATCAGCCCTAGGACGTCCACTGCTGGACATAGGCCTCCCCCAATTTCATGGGGGGTCAATGCCATAATCGCCACGCTTGGCATGCGGGTTGGCGATCGCAGTATCTCCACCGCACTCTAGGAATGCTGCTGCCCATTCTCCGGTGGTCTGGGTGGTCCGGGGATCTGGTGGTCCGGTGGTTTTTAGGTGACAGTGGCACTAATTGTATATAATTTTTTCGAATTAGAGTTTTTTTTTCATTATTTAATTTAAGTTTATGAGAAAAAAAATTATATTAGTATTAAAGTTTCTTACATTAATTTATTTTGATTGATACGACTTTTATGTATTATCTATATATGTTGATTTGTTTTAAGTTTCAAATGGTTCTGCTCTGCCTCTGCTTTACTCAATAATTTATTGATTTGTTCATTATGAAAATTGAAAATGCTTTACTATGCTTTACTAACCATTAAGTTATATCCCACCAAAAACATTTCATGTAAAATGTTGCCAAGACGACCACATAAGATTTGCACTGTGAAAAAGATATCAGATCTCATGTAGAGCCAAGCTTCTGAATTTACACGGCCTAACTCTGCCGACCCTAACTTCAACAAATTCTACATACACTACAGTCAGAAAGTTTAAGACCAAACACAAAGTATGCAATTTGTCAACATTGATTGATTATCCACTCAATTTGGATTAGTCTGTCCGTAGTACTCCAACCAGTTTGCAAAAGTCCAATCCTTGTGAGAAATAATTCATTTTTTTCAATTTCAATCATTTATTGATAAAACAAAATTTTATACGTCAAGAATTCAATTACACATTATGCACATATAGCCCATTGCAATCTTTTTGCCTTGTTTGGTTTGCGTAATAATTTATGAAAATTTAACTGAAAATTGTGTTTGGTCCTAAACTTTTTGACGGTAGTTTATCATTAAATATGTATGGCTTCGCCGTTTCGCTACCGTCGTGGAGGTGATGCGAATATTTAGTTTCTGATCTGAAGTAAGTAAAGAAACAGCCAAGCCATACATATTTACTGATATGAAGAATTGTTTTTTTTTTATTAAAAATGGGATTCCTCTTAGCCAGCATCTAGCGGGGGGGCAAAGATGAGGCCGACGATGAAGCGAGCTCACCCAGAAGATGCCTATTCACTCGTGCCTTAAAAAGGTCCAGGTAATATGAACTCGGAAATACAGACGCCGGCAGAGAATTCCAAACCTAAGAAGTGCGCATTATAAAAGCTGATGCAAAGCGCTTGGTTCGAATTAGAGGAATTTCGACCAGGTAAGGATGGTAGCCAGCCGTAGGTCTGGATGTCCTATGGAAGAAGGGGGAAGGCGGTATGTGCTCATGGAGCTCCTGAGCACATTCACCGAAGTACAGTTTGTAGAAGACGCACAGACATGCCACTTTGCGTCTATGTGCTAAGCTCTGCAGCTTATTTCCCACAACCATACTGCCGCCAATGAGCTTCCTGGCTCTGTGGTCTTCAATTGAGACTTTGCATGTTGAATTAGTCTATTATTGACATCATATCCTGAGAATATGAACTATCTGGTACATCGGAAACTAACTTTATGAGGGTTTAAAAAAACGACGAAACACTTCGAGAATAGGTAGGTAGTGCCCTTGCGATTCGCTTGGCTCGTCTTGGCAGGGGCACTACCGTGCCCCCAGATAATATGTATAATGATAAATAATGTTGTATTACTAGTGTCCCTTGACATAGAAATGTCAATTTTGCATGATAATGCTATTTTATTCCAGCTATTTACCATCTCTTTCCAGTATCGAAAAAATATCGAAAATATCGCAAAACCGATATTCGAATTTTCGATATCGATAAAATACCGATATTTGAAAAAGGCTCCGATATTCCATGCTCTAGTTAAGAATGAGAAATCTAACGTTACGCCTGGTTATGCATCAAAATTATGAACTGATTTGTTTACTACTTTCCTGGTTGAAGCATTCGGCGGTATTAAAATAACGTCCTAATATTTCAACTAAGATTTAGACTAACCTTAAATTGTAAGCTAAAGTTATTCACAACCGAGTATTTAATTAACTGATTTGTTTTGCTAATCGTGAACCAATATTTAAAAGTTATTACAATTAAAGTAATTAATCGACGACACAGTACTTCCGCTCCCCACCACTTTGTTTTGTGTTCCTTGGCGCCTGTGGTGGTGGAGTGCAGCATTCTTGGTCGAGCCTCGCTGAGGGCAAGACAAGTATTGGTTCGTGATTAGATTAAAGAATCTTGTGAGTACATTCCTGATTGTTTTCTAGTTTAAGTAAGTGATAAAATAAATCTTGTGTTCAATATTTGCTTATTGTCATTTGCGATGGGCGACCCTGCTAAAGGAGATGGTGACCCCGGCGGTGCCGGCGTCACTATTTCCAAAGACCCCGTTGAAATACCTTCGTCGATATATATGTTCAAGCCACCACTCTCTTACCGTATTTAAGTCAATTAATTTGAAGAAATAGCAAACCCAAAAAGTATTATTTCATAACGGCCAATTTATCAGCGAATTTTCGTTATATTCGTAAAATGCAAGAAAAATTATTTGAATGTTAACGCTCAAGGCGATTGACAAACGTGACGTTTGTCAGTGACATTTGGTCTACTACCAAAGATGGGAGGTGTTATTGTTTTTTTTTTTTAATGAAAGGATGGCAAAGTATTATCAATACAGACAGCGAGTAAAGTCAAACTAATGTCATACACATTTTTGTGAAAATATCTTCAATCATTGATTATTTCGTCGGGATAAATGGCTTAAAATGTTTAATAACCCTTTACTATACCTCGATATAGATTTCGAATCACAACTTTCCCAAGAAATTATTGATAATAATTACGTCTTTTATAGTAGTAACAGTTACTGAGCAACGCGGCGGATGGACAGACAGACAGACGGACGGACGGACATGGTGAAACTATAAGGGAACCCTGCCGTAGTAAACAAGGATTGAAAATAAAAAACAGTTGTTTCAAATTGTTGAAAATACATACACGTAGCTTCAATTTGTCACAGTTAAATTTAACAAGTTTAATGATGCTTTTAATAGCACATAGTTCTGTAATTAGCACGACTGAGACCTAGATAATAATTCAAAATTGTATTATTAATTTATCACTTCTACATTTTTTAATCTTCGAAATAATGACCGCCATTATGGCGCGTATCTTATAAATTTTAGCATCATTGAATAATTTGTTTTCTATAATAACACGTAAACATATGCTTGAGGATGTCTGATCTATGTACATCTATACCTCAATGAGCTGTGCAAGCATTCAGTAGCGTATGTAATGATTTTTTGACGTAGCACTTATACCCGTATGTATAGTGATGAATTTATATAGTAGCACCTTTCTAAGAAGTGAAACGAAGCTTTTATAGTTTTCACCTTCCAAGTTTTTAATTGCAGCAGCTACAATTAACTTAGAAGCACTATTAGTTATCTACCAAGAAAGTAGTTTACGAACCTGATCGGTCACTGATAGGTCTATAAAATAATTAACCGACAAGCTCGGTAATTTACGATGATTGTCAGAGCTAGTGTTCGACAAGAAGCAGGAAGCCCTGTTAATAAGGAAGCACTTTGTGACTTGTAATGTTTAGTTAAACCATTGTCAGTAGCGTTATGCCATACCAACTAACTTATGACTTATGAGTAGGTACTTATAGTATAGTATAATTACTCGCATGTTTACAGATTGCCGCTATGCACATACATTGTAATGTTCGCAACTGTAACGGATTTTTAGGGTTCCGTAGTCAACTAGGAACCCTTATAGTTTCGCCATGTCTGTCCGTCCGTCTGTCCGTCCGTCTGTCCGTCCGTCCGCGGATAATCTCAGTGACCGTTAGCACTAGAAAGCTGAAATTTGGTACTAAATAATATGTATATCAATTACGCCGACAAAGTGGTAAAATAAAAAGTGGAAAAAAAATATTTTATTAGGGTACCTCCCCTATACGTAAAGTGGGGAGTGTTTTTTTTTTTTCATTTTAACCCTAACGTGTGATATATTGTTAGATAGGTATTTAAAAATAAATAGGGGTTTACTAAAATCATTTTTTGATAATGTTAATATTTTCGGAAATAATCGCTCCAGAAGTAAAAAAAAATGTGTCCCCCCCCCCCTCTAACTTTTGAACCATAAGTTTTAAAAATATGAAAAAAATCTCAAAAGTAGAACTTTATAAAAACTTTGTAGGAAAATTATTTTGAACTTGATAGGTTGAATAGTTTCTGAAAAAATTACAAAAATAATTTCTGAACTAAGTTTGTAATTTAACCGTATAAACAGGTGTTTATTGTACCTGTCATTTCTACAAAATCACAATGAAATGACGTGCTTTTTAGGGTTTTGTGTTTCTGTACTTAATATGTCAACTTAATGTGACGGACGGAAAACTACGGAACCCTCCACTGAGCGTGGCCCGACACGCTCTTGGCCGGTTTTTTAAATTTTCGTTGGTATACATTATTTAAACTTAGGTAAATTCAGGTCGCTTATCGCAAAAACCTCTCAACAAAAGGAAGTGTAAGTGTAGGTACCTATAGATAAGTATAGCAGCAGCAGCGTAGGTTCTTTTGCCTTAATTTATGGTAACGTCAATTAAAGAACTTTATGTAGAGTATACCAAAATTGTCTGTATAATTTTTCCTAGCATTTGCGAGAGGCGCTTCGTTAAAAAAAATCATACCAAACATATTTATGTTAAATTAAATCTACTTACATGTAGTTGTCCTGTCTACTTACCAATTAAATGTTTTCGCTTCAGTACCATAATTATATGGTCATGACAATTAAAGAACTTTAAGCAGAGATAGCAAAATCAGAATCGGAGTTGGGTTTGTAAATTTAAATTTAATACTTTAACATACATAGGTATCTATAACGACGATGCATCGCGATGACTATCAGATCAGCATACTTAAATATTTTTATGTTTCATTGCATTTCCAAGAGGCAATTTGCTGTGTTAAATTAAATCTACATGTAAGTGGTCATATCCATTCCAGACTCTTAACGCAAAAACCTATCAAGTAAAGGTCGTGAAGTTTCCCTTGCGTTAATTGTGATGTCAATTAAAAAACTTTTAGTTTAATATATGTACATATTACCGAAATTGGTATCGGATAATCTTATCGAACAACTGAGAATATACTTATTACAGAAAGATTCTCATTATTGTGTAAATAAAACATTTTCTAATATAGGGGGAATTTGTTATGGATATACATATTTCACTGAAAAGTGCATATAATTTTTATGACGTGGTGATGGCTAGTAGGCACATAGCTGTGATATTATACTCTCAGACCAAGTAAAAAATATAGACGGAGCGTCTCGAACAACCTAGTGAAGCCACTTTTTTAAAGATGTGTGAGTATCAGTGTTGCTACTGGAATGAAAAAGTCCCTATAGATGGGGTAATTTGTTTAGTTTTCTATTTTATTTGTAGAGGGCACAATAAAATCAGGGTAGGCTAATAATGATTATGATGAATTAGTCACTTCACATAATGTGTAGTCTAGTAACCGTTATCCACTACACAGAATGGGACACTCGGCATCATATTTTGAACCCCTAATTATTTTGAAAGCACTTCAAAGAAATGCAAAACATAACATTCAGTTTTGGTAACAGAATTGAAGTGTCGAAATTGCATGTTGTACAGTAGCGCTCTTTAATGTGGGACCCAATTCGTAAAAAAAATCTTTGAATTTGTATTCAATATGACAGGACTGTCAACATTAAGCGGGTCACAAATTAAAGTCTTTGACTGTACTAATACGGGTGAAATTAATTGCACACTTCTTTTTTGAAATTAATAAAATGAAGACCTTGTTTATACGGCTCCCTCCGGTTGGGGTAACTAAAAATTATACTCTGGTATCACACGTGCTTTATGTTACGTCAATCAACGTCATGTGAATGACGAGGTTTTGTGATCCAAGCAAAGCAAAATTTATTTTCTAAATAGTGTTTTAAGATATTAGTTCAACACTTACAAATGAAAAGTTATATTTTTTGATTTACTGCTAGAAGTCCTGATGTTATTATTGCGTCCTTTAATGACGCAGGAGACCATATTTTATAGTGATTGTTTTTGACGTTTACCAGTTTGACAGTTTGTGTGTGAGTGAACGTGTATTTACTTATTGGGCTTGGT
Source organism: Notocelia uddmanniana (assembly GCA_905163555.1). NCBI lineage: Eukaryota > Metazoa > Arthropoda > Insecta > Lepidoptera > Tortricidae > Notocelia > Notocelia uddmanniana. The sequence goes on from LR991064.1 coordinate 10,260,720, forward strand.
TTTGATGGCTTCACTAGATTGTTCGTGACGCTCCGTCTATATATTTTTTTTACTTGGTCTGAGATTATAGTACTAGGTAAGCGCGCTCCATCCTAGACCACAACATCGCTTACCATCAGCCATCATGTGATTTGTGGTCAAACGCAAACCTATCCACAGTAAAAAAATGGTTGTACTAATTGTAACCTAACGAAAAACGATTTCTAAAAATTTAAAATTTTGTCGATAGAAGAAAATCAAAGTGGACAGATTTTTATTTTCCTTTTACCCCAGCCTATCCCAACAATATATTATTAAACAACAGAACTTCAACCGATAGTATTCTACTTCATCCAAAAATTTCTTATGAGCGAATATGAATCACACTTTACAAACTTAGATATAGAAATCTAATGCAATAGATCGAAACTTCTCCAAAACAGCCATTCGCAAAGAGCACTGCACCCCGTTTTTTTATGCGTGGAAGACATAAAGGATGATTCACAGTAGACCGTTCCGTGTCCGGGTCGACCGGTTGTCTACGATAGCAAGACGGTGGGGCCTGGTGACGCTCAGAAGCGAGTGAAGCGACCCGGCCCTGCCGCTCTTTGGTCAAAACAAACGTTCGGCGGCCGATCTACCAACAGCCGAGGCGAAGCTGGGGGTCTACTCTGAAATTCGAAATCCGAACTTCGTATAGTGTATGACAGGGGAGTGAAAGGGACGGCACTATACGAAGTTCAAATTTCGAATTTCGGAGTAGACCCCCTGGTCTCGGCCCGATCCGGAAAGGGAACGGTCTAGTGGGAACCATCCTTTATGCGGGGCATGGTTTACATGAATCGAGGCATCCCATTAAGCTACAGAAGCAGTTGCTAAGCTACATTTTATTATGAATTTTTAATACCGAACTTTCTATTTCATTTTAATCGGATCACCTTAGTAATCGGACTAGCGAACTGCTGTCAATACACTGTTAATGACTTGAGTATTAATGAAATCTTCACACCAAACGACAGTTCCGTAAAACTCGGTCTCACACCTAAACCCTCCTCCGTTTTTCTTGCAGCCGTACGTTCAACACCAAATTTGTTTTTTTCGATCACGTTCACGCGCGTGCGCGTTCTCTCACTATGCGCGTAGTCTCCCAAACTTAGATATAAGTTATATGTATATTAATCCGTCAGGTGTGAATGGACATTATCATCATCATATGTAAAATAATTTATTTATTTATTCAATATTTGGTGTTGTATAGAATTTCGTGTGTATGTTCAATGTCGGCTTTGATGAGTTTAGTGCAGACTGCAGCCGCTGGCCTCGGCGGTCCGTCCGTCTGTCCATCGGAGCATCGCGCGCGCTGCGACGGGTGCCGCGGAGGAGCACCGGCTCGAGTTACCGACAGACGCCGACCAGTGTCACCTTTCCGTTGGCGCACACTGCAACCGCATAAACCTACTTTTATCCTAGTAAAATCCAATATTGAAAGTCTATGCTGGTACAGAAAAAAACTCAGACTGCAAACTGCTTCTATAGAAGACAGGCAGATGTTTTTTTTAATACCACGTCGGTGGCAAACAAGCGTACGGCCCGCCTGATGGTAAGCGGTCACCGCTCCAGGGGTGTCCCATGCGTGTCCATAGTAGGTATATCAACCCTCACTCTATCTGTGCAAATCTGATATCCAACTTAATTTTTCTGAATATATTCAACTCGTTTGGATAAGTATTTTATTATTGAGATGTATTGTATTTGTATTTTCAGGCGCGTAAAATTGTCTTCCTGATTGCTGTCTTCACTCAAACTCATTGTAGCTTTTAGATACGGATATGACACACAATCAATCACCTGTATATTACGCATAATTTTCATGTACATAGGTGTAAAGTCTCTTTTCTTTAGCATCCGATAAATATGTCTTTAATGTCCGTCTAAACATTTTAATCACCTTTTAACTTAAATAAATCTCATTTAAGTGCCTATTTCTGTACTTACGCAATGAGATTACATTTAAATCGTGCAAGATCGTTTAAGAGTAATATATCTGGAGTTCCGGTAATGTATAGTGCAGCTTTGGACAGCATTAGGTACGCAAAATTCACAAACGTACGTAAGGATACCTAAATGTTCTTTTCCATACTAAAATTTTGGGGAAATGCATTTACGCATCTCGCCCCGTTGGAGGATCAGGCTGGTATGACGGAGTGACGGTGACGGACTAACCGCAGCATCGGTTATTTCTGACTCCTAATCAGATGCAAAACCGTGGTATATGATTGAGGTGATCCGGGTTGCAGTGTGAGACTCTTAATTTTCGCACTGTGATGTTAGTATCAAAATTGTGGCAGTAATTTATAAGACGTTACGAAGTTAACGAGCCTGAAGCGTCTTTGTCAGCGTCCTATTTGCCGCACGCTTATCTTTAACTATCTCCAAAACAAATAAAAAAAAAAAATACATTAATTTAAAAAAAATCTTTTAAGCATGTTTAAAAGAGTCAGATCCTGAACGTCAGCTCTGTTATCTTTGGTACTGATCTTGCTTACAAAATGAGCCTGGCTAATTTAATATCGATTAACCCAAAACCATGAGACGAATCCCAGATGAAATCAGTTTAATGCATCGGCATGAAACGAACGAGCATCGTTAAATGCCGATGCATTCAATGTAACGGTAAACAACGCAGCCGGTGCGCCGGCGCAGAGACCGCGCAAACGTCGCACTTACGTGCATACCATTATTTTGGAATCGGAATAGATTACACGCATCACTGCCGCTTCCTGCCGACCATTCACGCACCACCCCCGCCAAACAATCGCCGACGTGGGACTGATTTTATGGTAATTTCTAATGCAAATGGGGGTGACTTGTTTAATCACATGACAGTATAATTTTGATACAATCACGAACACTTGACTCATTATTGGTTAGCGTGTGAAAAAACTTTCTTCTAATATGATATGTTTTTGTTACATATCGAAATGGAAAAGGCTCATGTTTTATATTGAGGTAATTGGCATACAAAGCTGGCTATAGACAAGAAATCCTAAAATAGAGTTGCTTCATTATGGGCAAGCACAACAGGTTATCTAAAACACGCATGCAGTTGCAGTAACGGCACTCGGTGTTTGGCGAGGAACTGGTTCGCGGAGGCGTGAGAATGGCAGCTCTCGGGATATTCTCATGGCCATCCTGACGTCACCACGCACCTGCAGCCGACAAAAGGACAATGTCGTTAAGTGGTTTTCCAATTGCGGTTTCAAGTTCATACGAGTTGCGTGGCCTCAGGGCCCCGGTAATTGATTGTGCACTTGCGCAGTAAAGAAACGAATTGACGCTTATCTGGAGGTGCAAAGCGTGTATTTATGGTAGAACTCAGGATGTCGGAGCTTAACTTATGCAAATAATTTCTAATAGCTGTTGTTTGTGGCTGTCTTAAGACATTCACACAAATCGCGTAAAGATCTCCGAGTCCCTTTTATCATGTATGTACTTATAATAGAAAGAGAGATAATATTTCTGGTGCGCTAAGAGCGAAAAAAGATGATATATATGTTTTTTCCAGAAAGAAAAAAAATACTTACTTATATATTAGTAACTAACAATAAGATAAGATGTTTATTTATTTATTTGTAACTAACACAAAATTCGTTTATATTTTAATTTAATTTAATTTAATAATATAATTCTGCAATAATAATATAATGCGTATGATCCTTGTTGGTCTAAATAAAGTATATTTTTTAAATGTTATGCCGGGTCAGTCCATTCTGTTAATTATCGGAACAATCTTAGGCGACTGTCCGGGTACCGGCATACGGGCATAGCAGTACATATTTACTTCGGGTCGTACACCAATCTATTTGCCACAACAACCGCCTTGAAAGTGAATGAATTGAATTATTTCTGAGTCCTTCCAACTTATTGTAAGGTTGAACTTAGGTGTATAAATATTAGGGGACCACCACCACCACCACCATATCAGCCAAAGGTCGTCCACTGCTGGACATAGGCCTCCCCCAAATTCACGGGGGGTGTATGCCATAATCGCCACGCTTGGCATGCGGGTTGGCGATCGCAGTATCTCCACCGCACTCCAGGGATGCTGCAGCCCATCCCCCGGTGGTCTTGGTCGTAGTTTTAGGACATACCCGGGTAATAATATTAGGGGACAATCTTAGACAATCGACCTAGTCCCAAATTAAGCAAAGCTTGTACTATGGGTAATAGACGACGATACTTATATAGATAAATACATAGAAAACATCCAAGACCCAGGAACAAATATCCGTGCTAAATGCACAAATAATGCATAGGCCGGGATTCGAAGCCGGGACCTCTAGCTTCGGAGGCGGTGTCACTACCAACTAGGCTAAACAGGCCGTCAAACGTCACCGTTGAAATCTTTTTTTTATTTTTATTTATTCTGTAAAGATTCTTGCAGCTGTAGTCAATATACATATTTATTTTAATTATTACGCCTGCCACGTCACCCGTTGTGTCTTCGAAAGTTTTATTTTACAACTCTCCAACAAAATAAGAAGTATCAGAACTCGATCTTTCATGGCTCGTTGTTTCAAAGTAAGTAAATAAAAGAGCCACAACTTCGTCGAAGCGATTATGAGGTATAACTGTACAGTATTTTTTGTGGTTGAGTAAATAACAAACTACTTGGCATTGGGTCCAATATAATCAGATTATTCTCATAACGTGTAATTAAGTTTTAAGTGCGCTTCACGCATCGATAACGACGCAAAAACTCGTCTCGAGTAGACGTGTCGTAAATAACGAGTGAGGACGCCGCTCGGGCCGCATTATGTCGCCAGTGCGACATTGTCTCAACTTGTTGCTTATGCGCATGTCTAGCACACTCGGCTGGGCTCACAGTCATAGTGCCAAACAACCCATGCTAACTGACGTTCTAAGTACTCATATACCTACTCACAGTACTCACTTCTATTTTTGCGTCTAATTTATCTGCTACTTTCTATTCCTGTGACTTAATGGCATTAAAAAGCAAAGTTAGTTGGTCAAGGATACAGATTAATGTATATAGTAGAGTATTTTTCTGAATAAGTAATTGTTTTGAGTGGCAGGGCATGCTAGCCGCAGCCAGAGGCTGCGTGGGAACGGCGAACAGGTGGCAGGAGCTGCTCTCGTCAAACTGCGTCGCCAATCTGGGTATTAATTCGCCCGAATTGGAACCAGGCAGTCGTTCGTCGACTTGTAAGGAAGTAATTAATCGAAGTACTGTTTTGGTTATGTATTGAGGATATTTCCTCAATAAACGTAGGTAAATCGACTGATTAATAAAATTTATCCACCGGCATATATAATAGGTAATTATTGTCGTTACCAAGCGTACTATTAATTATTTTAATGCCAATTAAATTTGATATAATTCTAATGAATGTTTAGAAAATAGTAGCAGCTGGCAGGCGCACTAATTGCTATGCTTCGCACTTTATCGAAGTCATCATAAATGTGGAGATTGCGAGTACAGCTTCGTCGTCTGCGCAGAAAAACTTCCATGTCCACCCTGACGCCTCGCAATCTCCTCGCTATTCAGCGCTATTAGTTACATCCTGAGCGGTCTAATAATAAACCGAATAAAAAGGCTAGATGCATAAAAAACGCATTTATTGTGTAACAGACGTGTGGGAACTGCGGACAGGTGCGAGGCTGATCAGCTTCTGTGCAAGTCTGATCGGCGCGACTTCTCTCTGATTTATTATTGGAAACCAACACTAACTACTGGTCTTGTATAATCATGATAAATGCATGTTGCTTTAACTATCTTGTGTAAAGTAAGTTTTTTAATTGGTATTAGTAATAATGTCAACTAGGTAGGTATGTAGATAAATAAGTATCTATATAGTCACTCTACTCACTATGAAAGATGCATAGGCAGGCTACCCGCACTTAGCCCACGGTCGTTCGCCTGCCGAGCTCACGTAAGTACCACGCAAGTGTGTAGTCGGCGCAACAAGTCAGTGGGCTGGCGCACGTTGCTGCGAGCGGCCGCGAGCTCAATAATTATTTCCGCGTAAATACGGGCATGCGGCCGGCGCCATGACTACTCAAAGGAAATATTACGACGTGTATGGTTGTACAAATAATCAGCGCAATACCACTTTACCGTTTTTTCATTTACATAAAGATATAGAAGGGTAAGTTTTTTTTCATAAATTCAAACGATAAAAATGTTGAAATCAACTTAGATATTATTTCGTTATTTAAATGAAATGAAAATTGTTATCTGCGCATATACGGGTTGTATATAAACAGATACAATAATCCCTTTATTTCATTCTAGGTAGATATTGATTAGCAGGGTACCAATAATTTAATGATTTCGCATATACAATTATCTAGGTGTATTTAGTCGCAATAAATAACTATTTACTGGTAAAGACGTTACTTATTAATAAGACTTATTTATTGTTAACCGTAGGTTCCCAGTTTAAATATTGATAAGAAAGTTATGAATTCTCTTGAACAGGATTGATTTCTGTGTAGTTATAGGTATAGAGATATTACATGAATGTGAGTTTTGAAGCTTATTTCTAAGTGCACGTCACTTGGACAATACGTTTTTGGCTAGCAACTGTTTGTTTTTAAAGTTGCCAATTCGAAGTAAACAATTATGCACCACATCAAAACAAAGAGTTTTATCAAAGAAAACGGAACCTTATTGCGGTTATGCTAGAATGGTTATTTGAACAAACAATAACTCGGCTCTCATTCCCGGAATTCGTCCCGAGGCACGGCCCGCTAAAAGTGGCCCGAGATCTTCCGTAACTTACACACTGTTGTTTAGTTTTTCAATAACTAAAATACGAACATGCGAGCAAAGCCGCGAGAAACACTATTGTCTACATTTCGCCGCTAAGGCGCAGGCAGCCCTAGCGCAGCCTCGAATGAGGTCACGCCGGCCTTCTTAACGTAAGAGCGAGACGGGCATAATATCCGCGCCGAGACGCCCCCTTTCTATGTAAGTGCAGTATCTGTTACGAAGTAACTTGTATTTCATCTGTGGCATAGGGAAATAAAATCTACCAGAAAAATACTTACTCGAGTACATAATATTATTGGGTATAAAAATGTAGTATCCGGATGTTGGTCCTACCTTTTTTAATTTCTTCTATTGTTTTTTAATTTGTTTAGCAACTAGCAGGTTTTTAGTATTCATATTTAATGAAATTACATATTATATTTAGTTGAATAACTCAGGAAAAGGACAACAAATTTCAGTCTTGTGGTCGATTCTCCATACGTAACCGGCTGTACCCTTTTTACTTGCGCCTTGCGCCCTACGTATAATTACCGACGCCCTATCTTAAATTCAACTCTGGCTACGGCCCTGCCGACACGTTAAGGATTTTGTGGCTTGGGTATTAATTTATACCGTGAAGCAAAATATTAATGCGGCCATCGAAGCCACACATCCCTGACATAATTCATAAGATCAGAATCGAAATAATTTCCTCTAAGAATAAGTTACAACCACAAAGGACACCGCGTGAAGTGAGTCACTACTGAAGTTACTCTTTACTGGCGCCATCACCGGTCAATCTGTTACTTCGTATATGTTTAATAGCTTCTAATTAACACGTTATTCTGCATAGGCACAGTTGCGAACCGGGATTGTTCAGCCACTTGCCAATTTTCCTAACTTAATCATCCGTCACGAAAGGTTACACTACTAATTTCGTCTAATACTCGTACCTACTTACAAGAAAAGAAATTTAATATACTCTTACTACTATCATTGTCATTCCGTCTTTGACAGTAAATGACTTGTTAGTTAAGTTAGAGCGGCTCAGTGCGCCATTCCTATACTGAAATCTGATTCCGATATATCCCTTTACCGCATGGGAAGCCAGATCTGGCTTCTACATTTTTAGTTTTTTTTTCGTGCTTAAATGATTTGGAAACAAAGTTAGAACATATAAAATAGGGGAATCAATCATTGGCCGAAATGAGGGTATTTTTAAAATGCCGATATAATTTAAACTTATTAAGCGTAACTTCATTCGAGTGACTTGTGCGCTGAGTCTTGATGTTATCAAATAGTGAGTGTTTTTATTGGCATATAAAAACGTAAGTAAATGAATAACAAAAAATAATAACGTCTAATTTGAAGTATCTTTTTACGTATGATAATATTGGTTTGTTATTTATACTTATTTTTGAAGGTTTTTCTACGAAGCCATTTATGGCTTCGCATGCATTCGGAGTATTTACATGCTTATCCATAAATGGCTTCGCATGCATTCAGGGTGCTCAATAAGAATTGTTTTTTATTTTATTTAGGTTATGCTTCAGTTTCTTTTCTATGGCCAATCTAAACAAGTTAACCCTATTCCTGGAGATGGGTCTGCGAGTAATGACGACTCAGTATCAGATTTTGATGTCGACAACGTGCCACTTACTAATCTCCGATCATCAAAGCGGCAAAGGTCTCCCGTTGTGATTCCCGATTCTGATCCTGATTCTTCTGAAGAATCAGTCAATTCAATACCTACACACAAGAGCTTCGAAGAAAAGAAAGTTAACCCAAGAAAAAGTTAGCTGAACTAATGTATAAATGCTTGGTTGTTAGGTAATATGGCGCCGTACAAACCGATGTGTACATGCCTTTGTACGATTTCAAGCTATCAATCTCTGAGCACTATCGCAAGGCAGGAAAAATGATGGCCAGGAAACGTGGACGTCCTAGCGCAGCTAGTACTCCTTCTAGTCGGAAGAATTACCACTAAATTCTGTACGTTCTGACAACTTGGGCCATCATTTATTTTATAAACAATAAACATTTTGTTTGAACGTACATACATTAACCACACATACATGAAAAAACGCTTATTGTGTCAAAATAACTGTGGTTACCGATCTTATTTAAAATGCGAAAAATGTAACGTATTTACTTATATATTTATATCTAAATGAAAAAGAAACTGCTTAAAAAGTTTTCACATAAAGTAAATAGTACGCATACGAAGCCACAAAATGGCATACATGTACATTCCGACGAATGCATGCGAAGCCATAAATGGACATGGTGTGTAATTTTCTAAATAAAGGAAATTTTTTTTTTATTGTGTTTACTTATTATTAATGTTGATTAAGCTATATTTTTCAAGCCAAATATTTATTTTATTGCATCTTTAATAATTCATGCGGTAGAGGGATATGAAGGTTGTCTTGACCTTTTCCGGACAGTCTCTCAGTTTCCTTTTTAGAAAGCTTTCTTTATCATATGTAGTGACGACTTGTTTTATCATCATGTAGGTGACTTCCTGACTTGGCGGGGCGGGATCGGTATGTAAGTAGTATTTTGTTCTTTAACGTGGGCTCACTGACGTCGAAGAGATTTCCCCACTTGATGAGAATACTGTCAGTATTACGTTTGCGCAATAGTAATATCATGCACAGACGAGGAGCAGTACTACCTCCGTATCGCCCCGCTTTCGCGCATCCCGCTACCGCCTCCGCACCGACAAATCAGAAAGTCGCCTTAAAATTAAAGTAGGTACTTACCCGGGTATACCTAGACGGGGATCCCGAGTAGTGATCGCAATCCGGTATGATTTTCAATCCGGTCGAATTCGGCCGGATTGGTGTTTTACTGCGTAGGCATAGATAGACGCAGCAGCAGCATAAGTTGGAGGCATAAAAGGCGGTCTAGTAATGAAGGATATTGATTTGCCTAAAATAAAGCATGATTTATCATTTTAAATACTTGTAGGTATCTAGGTATATATAACATCTCATGTATGAAGATCTTTGCGGATCTACTGAGACTTGAGAGAACCAGTGCAATCCCGGTTCACGACAATCGCCACTGTACGTAGCGGAAAACATAACCGAGTGGAAAGGGCTCGGCTAGAAAAACACTGACGTGTCACAAACCATTTTCAAAATGAAGCCTCTTTAATATGTTTCCGCTCACATCTGAGGTAGGTAAGAATAAAGGCGCATTATTGTAATGTGTGTTATATATATATATATGTGTGTGTGTGTGTGTAATGCGCCTTTATTCTTACCTACAACCACTTACAATAAATATATATACATATATATATTTATTGTAAGTGGGATTACCCGCGAGCCTTTACCAGGTCATCAGTCCACCGTGTGGGGGGCCTGCCCACGCTACGCCTTCCGGCACATGGTCGCCACTCGAGAACCTTTCCGCCCCAACGGCCATCGGTTCTACGTGCTATGTGTCCCGCCCACTGCCACTTAAGTTTAGCGATTCGAAGGGATATGTCCGTCACCTTGGTTCTGCTGCGGATAACTTCATTTCTGATGCGATCACGCAGAGATTGCGTTTAGCCTTAGTCTAACCTGATGGAAAGTTAAGACAAGGTCTAAGATGGAACACGCTCACCCAGAAGATGCCTATTCACTCTTATTAGGTCATATAGGTATATGCTTCCGGAAATATAAGTACAAAATGTGTGTATTGTTTCAGTGTATGATAAACTCACACACTGAAACTAAAACTACTTTATCTAAAAGAAGAATGGCAGTCCTTTAAAAACGGTGTACTTAGGGGTATTGTACAATACCCAGTACATTCGATTCGGCCAGCCATCGAATTTTGTCGTGTTGGGTACTATATTTTTGATAACTATTAGAGAAGAAGTTGAAGTATCTAGAAACATGATGTTGGTATAATGGTTCTATGTTGAGCGGCACATTTCGATTTATAGACGTCGTTCACCATGTCGTTTGCAATTTGAATCGATTGTGTGACGTCAATCTACGACTATTATTGCCTGCATTTGCTTCCCAAACATTTACTAGTTGGAGTAAACTAGCTGTCAATAATGCAGCAATCAGACGTGGCGACTATTCTGGAACCAGGTTGCGCACCTCAGGTCTATCTGAGACATACATTATGTATATGTCGCATTTCAATTTGATTTCAATGTTTCGCTTGCTCGCTTCTACGGACGGCGGCGTCGAGCTAACGATTCTGAACCTGAACATGTGCGGGCAACACCTTAATAACACTTTATACATCGAAATGTCGAGGCAAATTGATCACTAGGTCTTCGTGTGGGTTTGTTTATGGCTGCCTATACACGATCCAATGAAAAGAAAAATAATCATTTGCGAATCTTGTCAGCGTCGCAGAAACTGGTCCAGAACAAAATTAACGGCATTCTGACTCGTTTCGCGGGCGATGCCGTTTTTCATGTAAAACCTACAGTAAACATGCACATAATCAATTTCAGAGCAGGCTTTCGGATTATTATTTATAATTATGTTTTTATCAATTTCATCCATACCCATACTAATACATATTATAAATGCGAATGTAACTATATCTGTCTGTTTTACCTCTACATGCTTAAACCGTTGAACCCATCTAAATAAAATTTGTTATGAAGATTGTTTGATTAAGACCCAGAGAAAGGCATAAGGTAGTTTTTATCCCAAAATCATCCCTTAAGGGGATTAAATGGGGGTGGAGATTTGTTTGGAGGTACAATATAAACGAGTTCCACGCGTCGAAGTCGCAGGTAGAAACTAGTATCAGTATGTAAAATCATGTCCGTGTTATTAAAAATAACCATATCAGAAACTCTGTACTTTTTGGTTAACCTGATTCCTGAAACACTCGTTGTGGTAGAACGACGTACAAAGTTCAAACTAAAATGCAACAAAGTGACTCATCGTGGCTCATAAATATGTCGCATTTATTTTAATATATCTACTACCATTGTCACATTGCCTGCAATAAACTTGAAAACAATTTCCACGCCCCCCATGGGCGATCGTAATTTCCCCGCTTCAGAGTTAAACTGTTTGTACTGAAAACACATTTACCGTGTCAGATGTTCGATCGGACTGTTTAATGATGGAAAAACATTAAATACACAGGTTACATTAACATTCACGTCTGGCGCTTTTGTTTTGTTTGTAAGTGAATATACATATGTAGTAGCTGTGCAACCAAACCTGTACAGTGCTGACCAAACTTTTCACAGGCACGGAATTAAACGCAAGTTTAATTTCCTTGAGCAAAACCGTTAGTCATAGTTCGATACAGCCGAGGTAAATGAGTACGTTTTTCGCTGTTATCACAAAATAACAATAACTAATGTTGAAAAATGACGACAAGACCTAAACTTTTGTCTTGCCCGCTCAATAGTGGTATCATATGCCATGCCGGCCGTGCTCTTTGCCCGCATACGTTCTACAAATATCATAAAAATAAGAAAACTGATGATTATAATTTAAAAAAACACACTACACGTATAAAGGATGATTCACAGTAGACCGTTCCGTGTCCGGGCCGGGCCGTTTTCTATGACAGCAAACGCAATACAACGGCAGGCGTATTTCTCTAGAAGAAAACGGGCCGGCCCGGACACGGAACGGCCTACTGTGAATCATCCTTAACATTCATCAGCAAACTTTTTAACACGATCGTGCTCTAAATGTGTTATTATGACCACCTAATTAACTTTCAGACGTAACTTCAATTTTTTTCTATCAAGCCGAATTTTTCAAAGCGTGTTTTTGAGACAGAAAACTTTTTCTTTATACAATGAATGTCTACCTCTATACCCAGTATACCTACTACCTGTTGCTGTTTTCTTTCTTTTTGTAACTATTTCATTTGTGTGAGGTGTGCAATAAACAGTATTTATTAACATGTGGGATTGGCTTTTTTGATGGTTGGTTTTGGAAGGCTTTATAAGATGCTGGCTACTAAATGATGAATAAGGAAAGTTCGAATGGATTTTGAATTACTTTGGATTGGCGATCGAGTTGACGGATGACGCAGTTCGAAAGTAGCGCTGTTCAAATGAACACGATATTGCACCTAACCATATAAGTAAAAAAGACGACTTTACTAAGAAGTTTAGTTATTTATTTCAACGTGGATCCCCGGTATATTCTTTCACTTCGCATTTCAAATAGTTTTTGTTAAAATACTGTTAAAGTGAAGCCAATTTAGGTCTTGATCTTGTCAGGGATACAAACGTACCTGTCCTACGTGCTTCATCTCCATTTAATAAATATGCGTAACAATATGAGTTTACCCGGATACAAAGTAAATAGCCGACTGTGTTATCGTCCATCGATGATGGACAAGGCCCGTACCATGAAGTTTGGGAGAGATGGTAATGACACGGATCGGTGACGACGCCAATCGAGCGCGGATATCCTCCGGATTCAGGAGTATACCCGTGGGAATACCAATATTGTTTTTATGGTTTTAAACAACAAAATGTTTAATTTAGTCCATGCAAAAGACAAATCAAATACGGATTTACTTAAACTTAATTTTACCTCTTGAGGTGTCTATTTACTGATTTACTGCTCAAGATTTGGGTGGTAGCATTGATGCTAACTGTGCACATGATCGACGCATGACTTTATCACTTTATCATTTTTTTTATACTACGACGGTGGCTAACAACTAACAGCCTGCCTGATGGTAACCAGACACCGTCGCCTACGGACTGTTGCGATTCCAGAAAAACATAAGCGCGTTGCCGACCCTTTAATTCCCTGAGAATCATGTTGATGTTTTGACAGCTAGAGACATATGCAGAATCGGAATGCTTACAATATTGTATTTACTTCGCTTTAACACTATTTATTTAATTACGAACCGTGAGATCTTCGCGAAGACAAGTACGGTTGCCAGTTTTTGTTGCACTCTTACCCGCGACCCGTGCTAACACCACCCAGGGGTCACGTGTCACGCCTCTCTAACGGTGGGTACTCCCTACGGATGTGGTACAACTTCGACCCCTCTTTGTCAAGTGAGTGGGCAACTTGACTGTTAGAAGTTCTCAAGCCGCCCGAAGGCCTCTAACTTGGCTTAACGACTGCTGTCGTGGACAGCAGCCGGGGTCAACGGCTTAACGTGCCTTCCAAAGCACGAGAGCGCTCAGTTAGTAAGCACTCAAAGCGGTCACCCATCCAAGAACTGACCTGCGCCCACATTGCTTGACCTCGCATACCGCACGCGGTAGGCGGGTGCCGCTGGGCCACGAGAGCGCTTTACGTTCGACGTTCGTCATACAGAGTATACCATGCATACAGTGCCACGATGGGAAACAACGCTATTAACAATAATAAGTGCACGTGTGCGGATTGTAACGATTGTGGCGCACGCGCAGATGTCACAATGCTTGCTCTTTGACAGCTGCCGAGGTCAAGCGCTGACTATTGTGTCATTGAAATTGACATGGTAAGTACGTTTGTACGAGTATATTCTGCTAACTAAACCTTATAGGTAATTTCCACTTAAGGTCCTTATAGACGCGATTAATCCGTTCTTATAGTTTCATTTCAATTTTAAACTGGTGTGAACTCAAATTATGACAAGTCTTGATGATTCCAATAAACTGTTTCGACGCTATTATTACAGAGCTATTTTTGCCTTTAATTATGTGTAGTAGAAATAAAACGAAAAAAAAAGTTTTTAGGTTAAAAGGACGATTTGAAGTCCGTGAGTAATAACGATATTTCTTAATAAAATATCCATAAAAAAGACATGTTAAATGACGCCGCAATAGTCCAGTAAGTACTAAGATCGCACTGGAAAAATCGTATATCAATCACACAGAAAACAGAGCGTTATTACCTTAACTTTAAAGAGTAAAGGATGATTCATAGTAGGCCGTTCCGTGTCCGGGCCGGCCCGTTTTCTTCTAGAGAAATACGCCGGCCGTTGCGTTTGCTGTCATAGAAAACGGGCCGGCCCGGACACGGAACGGTCTACTGTGAATCATCCTTAACCCTTTACCAGGCCAAGGGATATATTCCACCCACATCTTATATCGGTTACCGTTGTCAGGTTTTAACTCCAAACCACCTACAAAATATTTTGTCAATCCCTAAAAATATTATTTTATGATCTTCATTCACAACACGCTTCTAAATTGCGTAATATATCTTTGGCAGCCATTTAAATTCACTTGAACGCTAATTTCAGTAAACTACGGAGAAATTCGAACACTTTCCATAATTTCTATGAAACAGAAGTACATAGGTCGAACAATTTTTTGATATTTTGTAGATTTTGAGTGTTGAAAGCTAATGTAATCGTAAACATTGCTAAATATTCATGCATTATTGTGTATGACCAGAATTAGGATGTGGGTTGACATTATCCCATGGCCTTATTAGAGTTATTATTAGTAAACCAGTAAACCAGTAGTGGTCTGTGGCGACTTTAATATCGATATTTTATCACAATCAGTCGAAAAAGATAAGTACATCACTCTTTTTAAATCGTTCAATTTTGACTACTTATTTGAAGCACCTACCCGAGTTACTCCGACCTCTGCCACTTGCATAGATAATATTTGGTTAAACTGTCCTCATCTAGACAGAAGCATAGTGAATGGAGTCCGGTCGGATCATAAAGCTCAGATGGTCAGGCTACCTTGCGAAGTAAAACCTCCAGATCGCGTTATAGAAATAAGACCCCTGAGTAAAAGTAGACTAGAACTACTAAAGTCAAATCTACTAGTCGCCATGCCGAACACCCAGGTAGAATCAAATGATCCGAATGATCAATTCAAAATGCTTCTGAATACAGTGTGTAACGAATTTAATAGGACTTGTAGTAAAAAGCGTATTAAAATAAACAATAAAATGAGATTTAATGATTGGGCAACTACCGGAATTCGAAAGAGTAGAGATAACTTATACCAACTTTATGAAAGGAGATCTTGCACCACTGACGAACGCTTCCATCAGTATGTTAGGGATTATTCCAAATTATTCAAAACAGTGTGCACAAAGGCACAAATGCACTTGAATAATAAAATAAAGTCCTCAGATAACAAAGCCAAGACTGTCTGGAAAATAATAAACACAGAGACTGGGCAGAGAAGTAATAAAGAGTCCACGATTTCTTTGAAAATAGAGGATAATTTAATTACTAATGCACTAAAAGTAGCCGATGAATTTAATAATTTCTTTTCCAAAATTCCTATAGTCACGACTCAAAGTTTGGCATCATCTACCACAATAGCAGAATCCCTTCTGAATGAGAACGTAAAATTAGAGTCACTAAATATTTTCAAATTTCATCATGTTTCTCCTCTAGATGTACTGAAGTCTTTTAAAATGTTAAAAATAAAGAGGACTGAGGACTTATGGGGCGTGTCAGTCATGGTACTGGAATCTATTCTCGAGGTCGTTGCACCCACTCTAGCTCTCATTTTTAATAGTTGTGTAGACAATGGCATTTTTCCAGACTTAATGAAGTGTAGTAAAGTAGTTCCTATTTTCAAATCAGGTCATAGAGATAATCCTTCTGATTATCGTCCAGTTTCTATCCTACCTGCGTTTAGCAAAATATTCGAAAAAATAATGCTTACACAATTGGTTTCTCATTTTAATTCACACAATATTTTGCACGCACAGCAGTTCGGTTTCACGAAAGGTAGATCAACTACTGATGCAGGTGCAAGTTTAATAAAATTTATTTTGCAGTCTTGGGAAGAGTCATATGACGCCATTGGAGTGTTCTGTGACCTTTCCAAGGCTTTTGATTGTGTAGATCATGGAACTTTAATTTGTAAGCTTAATTTCTATGGTATCAGAGGACATGCATTGGATCTTATGAAATCATATTTAACACAGAGAAATCAAAAGGTAGCGATAAATAAAGCCCTTTCGTCAGAGACAGTGGTAGAGATGGGAGTACCTCAGGGGTCTATTCTAGGCCCTTTCCTGTTCCTTGTTTATGTAAATGATCTACCATATATGGTAAGCCGAAGATCAGGCATTGTAATGTTCGCAGACGACACCTCATTACTGTTCAAGGTAAATAGGAAAGATACTGAACTCATTGAACCAAATAATACCCTGTCCATGATATCTGACTGGTTTGCTGCCAATAACTTAGTGTTGAATCCGAAAAAAACTAAATGTATGAAATTCTCTCTAGCGAACTCGTCAAATAGAAACTTAGATACAAATATTAAACTTAATGGCCAAACATTAGAATTTGTTACGTCAACTGTATTCTTAGGTATTACATTGGACTCAAAATTGCAGTGGGGTTCCCATATAACAGCGATAGGAAGTAGGTTGAGCTCTGCTGCATTTGCAGTCAGGAGAATAAGGCAGCTTACCAATGTGGCAACGGCACGGTTAGTTTACTTTGCTTATTTTAATAGTATAATTACTTATGGTCTAATCTTGTGGGGATCAGCTGCAGATATTGAAACTGTTTTTATTTTGCAAAAAAGGGCTATCCGGGCAATTTATAACTTGGGGTCGCGTGACTCATTAAGAGAATTTTTCAAAGAAATAGATATTCTAACCCTGCCGTCCCTATACGTATTTGAAATAATAATGTATGTTAGGAAGAATTTGTGCAATTTCCCAACGAACGCTGATAAACCAATAGCCACCAGAAACACTGGGAAACTGAAAATAACCTTCTATAGACTAGTAAAGGCGAAAAAGTCGTTCTTGGGAAATTGTATTAAATTCTACAATAAAATTCCAAAACACATTACTGAACTTAGCAATTCTAAATTCAAATCTGTAGTAAAACAAACACTTATTTCAAAAGCATATTATAAGGTAAACGATTACATCATGGACAGGGATGTTTGGCAGTGATAGTGTCCTGCACGGCTAATCTATCGCGAAAATAGGTTTTCTACTGTAGCTTGTTATTTTTGTAGTAACTGAGACTGTAATTTTATATTTAACTATACAATGTATATTGTTTTGAAAAAATGACACCTCGCCGAGTTTCTTACGCCGGTTCTTCTCGTGGCAGAGGTTTATTTTTCCGAACCGGTGGTAGTTTATTGACGTTCATAGGTGCATGTAATATGCCTAATTTGAAGAATAAACTACTTTTACTTATACTTTTTACTTTTACTTTTTAGTTTAACTGTGTGGGAGCTATTTTTCCCATGGCCCGGTAAATTGTCTTGTCATGTCATAAAAACTCACGTAAGTAATAAAACAGTTTTTGTGTTCAACCTAGAGCGAATTCATGTACCTAGCTATAAAATCTCCTTTTAAAGACTTTCCCTGAAGAATTTCTTCTTGTAGATAGTATCATAAAATTGAATAATTGTGTTGCTTTTAACCAAAAAGTAATGAGGTAAGTATATAATGAGGTAAATATTGTTTTCAGTGATTGATATAATGTTTCGTAGGAGATTTGGAGTTAAACCTTGACTATTATAACCGATATAAGATGTGGGTGGAATATATCCCTTGGCCTGATCAAGAATATAAAAAGACAAAATCTAGTATGACAGTTCATTACTTAGACAGGCGATGGGATAACCGTAACCCACATTTTTATTTCTGGTTTAAAGGAAGATTTCCGACTTTCATAAATACATTTTTTACAAGGCGTTCAATACGGTTGCAACAGCATATAAAAGTACGTATTAAGACACGCTGGTTCTTCGGGGCCTGGTAAAGGGTTAACTTGGCAATTTAGTAAATTGTTATCAAACGACACCTTATGTATGAAAGATATACTAACCTGTACCTACAATAACTATTCGATAGTTGAAGGAATTACCTATTACTATGATTAAAAATCATATTACAAAGTGGCTTTTACAAAATTGTTTTTATAATATGCATGAATATGTATTTTAATTATAAGGATGCCTATTATTGATCATTACCTTACATATTTAATTGATGTTAATATATAAGTATTTTATTCTTTTTATTATAAATCACATTCAGGAGGTACCTACTCCACTTTGACTAGTTATTTTAAATATCTTTTGATCTTGTTAACATTGTGCATTATCATTAATTTATTTTTAGAATTCTACTTTGACGACTCTTTAGATACAGAAATAATTTACACTTTGCTTAGTAAAGCAGAATGTATTGGTCATTAATGTTTGTAGCACCATGTTTTGTAAACTACATTCTTGCAATGAAAAAAATAATAATAATAGGCACACAAATTTATAAACAAAGAATATTTAAATAAAACTTAGGTACATCAGTGTTATATTTCCTAGATTATAGAATGATTTTCCTATAAATTTGATGGACCCTATTTATTAATAATATTGAATCAACACTACGTCAGCAGTCACCAACGAATTTTAGCATCTGTCGGCCGCAGCCGCCGATGACATGTGCGCAGAACAAAACTCATGAGTGAGGGGTGAGATTTCCTCACCAGGTGAGCCGGCCATGTGGCCGGGAGCTCCGGGGAACCCCACAGCTACAGGTGCCGCGTGTGCGTCCTGTAGTCAATGGGGCTTTGTTGCCCAATCCATTGACAAGCGCTGACGTTTGGCGCGCTTTTTCGACGGGAACCAGTATAAAGGATTGTTTACCCCGGTACATTGCAACTTCGTTGTTCCTCTGCTATGTTAATCAAAGCTGTGCTTATTTGCACATTCATCTCCTGTATCCAAGGCCAAATCCTATTTTAGAATATACACTTAGTTGCTGAACTCGCGGGCTGCTTTCTACGAAGCTCTTGTATCTCTTTTTATCGGAAAATATACAGCCTTCCTAAAGGTGGCAAGATGGTTTGAAATGAAAATGTAGTTTCGCAGATTGTGTTCTGATTCCAAACTTACAAACTTTACCTGATCCATCCGTAATCATAGTCAGTGTAGATAAAAAATTGCCGTGACTACCCTTCCTCTAATGCTCACCATAATTAACTTCATCTCAGTAATCTACATACGACAGACGCATTCGTGGACTGCACCTGCAGTGATCCCTTGTGAACCAGCACCCATTCCCATGATTAAGATTCTCGAAGAAACGAACAGGTGTCGCGATTAAGGTCAAGAAGTTCCCAGTGCCCCGGGTCAGTGCGCGTCCTTCCGACCGTGGATGACCGTTGCCGGATGAATTTTTATTCGGTCAATTAAATTAACAATAGAAATGCTAGGGAAGAACCGGTCATTAATAATAAACTAATGCAAATGTAGATTCTTCTTTCATTTAGTCTCCTGGTTGGTTCATTATTAATATAGGGGAACATCAATCTCAATTCACGTTCGGTAGGTAATGAAAATTATCCTCCTGATCGTGACAGCTAAAAACCATTGAAGCCTAAATTGAAGTAGCTATATCCACACAATACTAGCGATCCCAATTTAATTTTATATGATATACGTACGTTAACAAACGCTGACAATGTTAAATACCTAATTAACCAGAAGTGAATAGATTGAAATTTGGTTTTCGCACTGCAATTCATTCATTACCTAAGTTTCCATGGTATACGTTGGGCACGGTGCACGATGGACGACACAACGTTTACGCACGCGCACTAATAGCAGCGCAGGCGCAGGATACACGCCGTAACTGCTTCCTCATTAGCGGCGGTAATCGCCGCTTCCGCCACAAGGGCTAGAGCCACGAATGTCACAACTGTCATAGGATCGACCGATCGGCAATTACCTATTGCAAAGCAGCACAAGTTGAGCATGAATCAGAAATCACATATAGGTATATATATGCGGTCGACGTCAAAGATTTGTTTACACTTTGGCACCGTATTTCTTAGTAATGAGGCGAAACATTTATATGTCGCAGGTATATGTTCAAAACTGATATTTGATCAATTACCTTATGGATATAATCAAATCACGCAGGATGTTAAAACGGCTACTCCATTCCAGTGATTTCATCAAATCCCTGAGTCGGTTTAGAGAAATGATAAAATCGCCCAAAACGCCGGTCAACTCGATTTGTCATTTCACTAAGGGGTTTAAAGTGCTAATACAAGAACAAAATCACTTTGCAGTGAAAGCCCGAATGTTAAAATAGCGACTTGGGGCCAAGACTCACTGTGCTAATACTATATAGAACAAAATGTTTGCGAGCATCTATCGTGTTTATTTTAGTTTGTATTTCGCGCCACGGCACGTATACATCGTCGTTTAGTCTGTGAATACATTCGGCATTATGGCAGCATAAGCGGGAAGGAGTATTTGCGGCCTTCTGTCACAAAACTGCCACTAGAAGATGTAAGTTTAATTTACGTATATCATAGAAACCTCTGTATGATTATTGCGAAAATTTCTTTTGAATTAGAGATAAAGGAATGAACTTTATGTATGCACTACTACACTACTAGTAAATTTATTAATGTCAATATATTTTTGGTGATATTTATTTTTGTATTAATACTGGTACTCTGGGCATTAACATTTCTAATTAATTTTCCTAATGTTTGATCATCCTGCTTGTTTGGATGAGTTATTGTGATTGTTTGATAAAGAGAAAAATAACTGGTGATATATTTCTAACAGTATGGTTTGTTCTAGTCATAACTACTGACACAGATTTTAGTTACATCCTTAAAATAAAATCAAATTTTCACAATACTTCAACAATCAAATTTTGAAGACGACGAGGAACATCCTTTTGTAGGAGATGATATTGAAGATGAGTACACCACACCCCAGGTACGAACGAGGCCAGTGAAAGAAACGATTGAACCACTACTAGCACAGAATACCTACCTACCTACGAGTCTACTACCAATTTTATAACGTGATCGAGGACGATGTGGTTCCTAATGTTAGTTTTAAGGTAGTTTACGAGACGTCTATGTGTAACTTTGTGAAATTTTGGGTTATGCCAGTTCTTATACATATAAAGGTTTCTTTATGTTAACTGAGATGTCAAGAGTAATCTTTCGTTGTTTTTTTTTGTAATATTAAGTGTTTCAATTCCCATTTTCTATGAGAATTCAATTTTTCTATATTTAAGAATTTAAGTATGGTATCTATTGTTATATTGAATGTATCATTTCTTTGATTTTTAGTAACATTAAGTGTCATAATTCTCATTCACAGTAGGTTTTCCAATGTCCGTCAAGAAAAAAAACTAATTAAAGCTTACTCTAACGATATTGACATCATTCATATTTTGCAATTAAAGTGTTGGCATTCCGATTTCCTACAGGAAATCTACACTTTATACGAAAGAACGCTAAATATGTTAACTGTAATGACTTTGATAGTATTATTTCATTGATATTTTATTATTTTCTGTGTATAAGCTCTCATTTTTATGGGGTTTGTAAGACTATCCCAACTGAAATATATGTAGTGGCCCAACGTGATAAATAATAAACAAAATATTCTGGAGATATTTCTTTTTGTTTGGAAAGCCTATATCAATATTATAATACCCCTAAAATATGGCACGTATATCTGTTGTGGTTACCAAGATATGAACAATTTTTGGTCTGGGCGTTAAGGACTTTATTAATTAGTTCTAACATTAGGACACCGGGCCATTTTCAGAAATAGCATTATTGAAACTGAGCCGCAGGAGGCCAGACAAGTCTAATAGTGCTTTGAAAAAATCCTTTAACCCTGTCAGTGACGAAATAAAAACCTCGTTAGCTACCCAGTGGCTCTGTAGTGAGCTGTAGAACACACAATTTTTTTTTGTTTTAAAATTTAAAAATTTCCAAAATGTGACTCGACAAAAATATATATACTTTAAATTTATTGCTCCTATTACAGGCCACAGCCCGTATATAATTATCGAACCTACTAACAAAATTTCACGAGAATCAGTTGAGAAATGTGGCCTGTAGAGGAGAACATCCGGACAGACAGACATAGTCAATTAAACCGACCCAGGGATTTGATTTGAAATAATGACATTTAGTAGCCATTTTAACATTCTGCGTGATTTGATTCACTTAGGGGTTTGCTCAGATCTCAGTTCTTATAGTTCTTATCATTTATCTTGTTGACCGAGCGGGATACGCGGACTGCAGCCCAACGTTTCTCGCCGAGATTTGAATAGTGCTTTTCTCAAACATACGCAACGAAATGAAAAAATACACCACTCAAAAAACAAATTTAACAGACGCCATGTTTGATATTAAATAATTACTTCCCGGTTTAGGCCTTCAAGTTTGTATGACATTCCTTTACAGTTCTCCCGAGTTGTTCCACCTGCAAGGTGATACTTTGAAGCTTGTTATTTATAACGCACGTAATTACAAAATTTTATTGCATGTCTGAGAAAAATAGGTTTGTTGGACGTTTATGAATAAAGGAGAAAGATAGGCTCTATCTGAAGTTTATTTACGGATTTCTTTTAGTGTCGGCCTGGCGTGCCGCAAAGGCGTCGTTGATACTCAAGAGCCCGAAGTTCACACTACAAAAAACAGCGGGTTTAAGAGTTACGGATGGCAGAAATTCAGAGAGGAATAATCAAAAAACGTGTCAACAGATAATCGCAAACACACCTAGTGTACATATTCTAACGAAATTCGAAAACGGTTGTTGCATAACTTAGCATCGCGTTGGGATTTACGATCGCGCTGCGCGTGATCGCCTGGTCGTGCGCCAGGTGCGCACCTCGTAATTGGCGGGCACCGAGGTGCCTTCGCGTAATTGGACATCATTTGCGGAAATTGAGCGCTGATTGGCTGATATAAATGTCACGCATGCAACCCGCCCGAGACGATTAGAGCTTTTACAAGAAAATTGTTTTAACGTCTATGTTTAGCCACCATGAATCCTGTGTTTAAATGTTTTACTCTCACCCCGGTCATTCACCAAAAGGCATCAGAGTGAAACGAAGAATGAATAAAAAGGTGCGGCTAGGAATCACGGTGCGTAAACACCCTACAAGCAGAGGAAGCGTAGCCGACTTGTAATCACGGCAAGAAGTTACTGACTCAGACAATTGAATAAAAGACGTTGGGGAGGAACTCTGCCGTTTGGTCACCCTCTCCGGAAGTCTAATTTAAGTGGGTGATTGATACATTACTTGGCTGATGCAAAGACAAAGTCACATGTGGGATTTGAACCAAGTTTAAAAACATACACGAAGAGACTTTTCTATTTTTGAAAATCTACAGGACCGGGATATACGAAATCTACACGTCGATGGCAAACAAGCGTACGGCCTGCGTGATGGTAAGCGGTCACCGCAGCCTATGGACGCCTGCAACTGCAGGGGTGTTACATGTGAATAAATAAATAAATGGACTTCTTCTCTTATGCGTATTACAATAGCGATCAGATATGTGCCTAGTGTCGATGAATGTCGTGTGGTGGTCGTGGTCGATAAAACGTGCGTTTGTATCGCCGTGTGTAACCGCTCTTATATTTGATTTCTAAAACACTCCACACTTGTACCCTCCTCCTTATACAAAAGTATTCCAACCGTCAGAGAAAGGGCTTAAGAAAATATGTATGAATAGGGAGAAAGTCAGTCTTAGTGCAGTTATCCTTTCTTCGATCGTATTTGTAGTGCCTATTTGAACTTTTGACGAAAACTACATTTATAAAAATACATTCTCTGTAAAACATTTGATAGGTATCTTATAAGTCACGGTGTTACGATTTCATAAAAAAAATCTTACCACCCCTTTGTCTTGTACGTGATTCATTACCATTCAAGTAAAGTTATCATTAGTAATTTCTTGCAGGAAACATGGTGTCTGAACACGCGCACGGCTACCGTCTCGGAGGGAGCATATCGCACCCCGTGACGATGAACACACTGATTGGGCTGGGCTAGTTATTGACCGCCAGTATACTCGTACATACGTATATTTATACAGGGTGATTTGGGAGACGTAAGCAAGATCAACACTACGAATTCAGTAGATCATAAGCTACTGCTTCGTGGTACTATTAGTGAAATTAACGTTCATTTATCTTTGGTGTTGAAAACATATTTTTTTTAAATTATTTACGAAATTCATGGTCACTCTACAATCAGAATACTTCAGTCAAGTGATACGTGTCAAATTGAATGTCATCTGAATCCGATTACTTTTGAAATATCGTATCCCACTCAATGTGACAATTTACTTTCTTCGTAATCAAAGTGCTGTCATAACAGTTAGAGGTTTAATCTTTATAAACCAGTTGTTGTAGGCTGACTATGAATGTAGAGAATTAAACTTTAACTTAACAAAAATTAAAATACAGGAAAAAGGTATGGGTGTTTCACTTAAATACAATGGTGAACGATTCATTGCCATTTACTATGTATGTAGTGTTGGTCCTGCTCACGTCTCCTGAATCACCCTGTATAGGTTATTTAACCCTTTACCAGGCCCCGAAGAACCAGCGTGTCTTAATACGTACTTTATATGCTGTTGCAACCGTATTGAACGCCTTGTAAAAAATGTATTTATGAAAGTCGGAGATCTTCCTTTAAACCAGAAATAAAAATGTGGGTTACGGTTATCCCATCGCCTGTCTAAGTAATGAACTGTCATACTAGATTTTGTCTTTTTATATTCTTGATCAGGCCAAGGGATATATTCCACCCACATCTTATATCGGTTATAATAGTCAAGGTTTAACTCCAAATCTCCTACGAAACATTATATCAATCACTGAAAACAATATTTACCTCATTATATACTTACCTCATTACTTTTTGGTTAAAAGCAACACAATTATTCAATTTTATGATACTATCTACAAGAAGAAATTCTTCAGGGAAAGTCTTTAAAAGGAGATTTTATAGCTAGGTACATGAATTCGCTCTAGGTTGAACACAAAAACTGTTTTATTACTTACGTGAGTTTTTATGACATGACAAGAGAATTTACCGGGCCATGGTAAAAATAGCTCCCACGCAGTTAAACTCTAATATGGCCATGGGATAATGTCAACCCACATCCTAATTCTGGTCATACACAATAATGCATGAATATTTAGCAATGTTTACGATTACATTAGCTTTCAACACTCAAAATCTACAAAATATCAAAAAATTGTTCGACCTATGTACTTCTGTTTCATAGAAATTATGGAAAGTGTTCGAATTTCTCCGTAGTTTACTGAAATTAGCGTTCAAGTGAATTTAAATGGCTGCCAAAGATATATTACGCAATTTAGAAGCGTGTTGTGAATGAAGATCATAAAATAATATTTTCAGGGATTGACAAAATATTTTGTAGGTGGTTTGGAGTTAAAACCTGACTACGGTAACCGATATAAGATGTGGGTGGAATATATCCCTTGGCCTGGTAAAGGGTTAACGTCCTGAACCCTTACTTACTTACGCCAGCGACGACTCTCGGCTACCATGCGATGGAGCCTTCGAGTGGAATATTGCTTGTAGGTAACTACGCCATTTATTCATCGTCTATTCGCCTTTGACAAAACAGTTGGAACTCTGACCGCCGTTTACGACAAGTTGTTACGAATCATGATGTCAAGTCATGGATTGACAAGATGAGTTGAGTCGAGACTGGTTGTGAATCGCATATCATTTATAATTATATTAATTATTGTATAATAGCATATGTATATAACTGTCAAAGTGTCCTGGGCAGAAGCACCGACTGGGGCCTATACCACAAGCCTGATCCATGTTTCATCAACAGTTACTATTCGTGGGCAAACTTCATCTATACCATCTCCGCACAGATCTAAAAACGCCTGGGAAGTTTCAACACGACGTTCTTTATCGAACGCCGTCAGCATTTTCGGTACCCAGCGAGCACTGACCTTAGTCATGTTCAAATGTTCATGTAAAATCTCCCCAACCCGTTCTTTACTAATGCCTACAGTATCAGCTACTTGCCAAACCTTAACTCTCCGGTCTTCTAATACCAATTTTCTGACTTATCTTACATTTTCTTCAGTCACCACCGTATATAGGACCTGAACGGGGATCGTCTTCAATCGACTCCCTACCCAGTTTAAATAAGCGACTCCACTTTTTGAGCGTAGCATAAGAAGGTCCATTAGCACCATAAATACTAGCCATTTCTTCAAAAATACATTGTTATGATTTAGCACTTTTTGTAAGGAACTTAATTACAGCACGGTGCTCAATTTTCGTAATATTTGTTGATATTTCAGATATGGTGAACTTTGCCGTTGAATATCTCAAGAAAAATTCAAACAAATATGACATGATTTTGTTTTTAATAATTTGTTTTTAAATGGCATTTCTAGTGGCCAGTACCTTAAACGCATATACGACCTCGAAATACCATAGGCTTAGGACTTATCAGCCGCCCTACGTAGGTATTAATATTATTTGCGAATACATCTGGTAAGAGTGCGTGCTGGGAATCTTATGCTACAATTATTAAAACAAATGAACAATTAATTAATTTATTAAAATGTGTAGAATTCACAGGCATATATAGGTCGTTTTTACATGGACGAGTCCTCGTTACACCTTTCGGACAGTCGTATCCTCCGAATTTGTTGGCGTACCTGCCAGCCGCCGGCCAGCCGTTGCGTTAATCTCTCGGATGACCTCGCACCTCACGAATTTCACACACAAACCAGACAGCAACTTCACCAGATAGTACACCGCCACCAACACTATTGTCACCATCACCAGTAGAATCACGATGTCACAGAAGGACAGGCTGTCGGAGACTTCTAGGTGAGCGTGTCCGTGAGCACAGCAGGCCCTGCTGACCCGGCTCGCATCTACTCCATTCTCCATTCGGTAGGCATTTCCACACTCAGCCATTGTAACGCACGCGAGACAAGTGAATTCAATTGCAATAATAAAATAGTTCATCTATATTTCGTAACATTCTGCCGCCAAGTAAGAATGCCGAGGACTGCATAAAAATCTAGGTGAGCAAATGTGTATACAAGTAGTTTATAACACGAGTCGTGATATGTTTGTAATTCGACTACAGGTACGTACCTCAATCAACAGCCAATCAATCAATTACGTCACTTTAATTGAAAAATTAATTTTCATTGCATGAATATAGAAATTGCACTTTTTTACATTATCATTTTCTGAAATTGATTTGCGGGGAGTGCGCTCGCGCAGCGATCGCATCGCGCCGCGCGCGCGGCCGAAGCCACAACGGACGGTGCAGCGATTTCGATTCAAGTTACATTTTATGTTTGTGCCGACGCCACTAAACCTTTTGTTAATATAAAAGCGGTCGCGGTTTATAATGCAAGCGAGATATTTTTCAGATTGTTGAGGCACGCAAAACCAGTTCTTTAAGTCTATGCCGATTCTCGGGTCAGCGCGGGAATGCAGCGCGAGCAAAAAGGCAGTAAGCTAAATCGCGCTCCTTGCCCGAGTGGAAACAAAAGCCTTTGTTAGGTTCCAAGTATCGAGCTTCGAGGATTATGTTTTGGAATCGTATGAATTACCTATGCATTTCGTATCTAAGTACCTACGCGCTACTGCGCCTGCGTACCTACTGGTACTTACATGTTGATACTGGTGTTTTACTTGATGCAAGATAAATAATGAGGACACCACCATATCAGCCCTACGACGTCCACTGCTGGACATAGGCCTCCCCCAATTTCATGGGGGGTAAATGACATAATCGCCACGCTTGGCATGCGGGTTGGCGATCGCAGTATCTCCACCGCACTCAAGGAATGCTGCTGTCCATTCCCCGGTGGTCTTGGTCGTAGTTTTAGGACATACCCGGGTCCATAATGAGGACAAATAATAGATAAATAATAAGGAATCATAAGTACTAGTAGTAGATTTACGAGTACATACATAAGCTATAAAAACGCTTTTCCACTGAAACCGTAGTTCTGATACCCGTGACTTAGCTATATCCACCGTTTGGCTGACTCGAATGGGACCTCTGTTCAACTCAATTACTTACGAGTATGAGTACCAGTATAAATGGGATTCTTCAGTTTTTTTTCTATATTACACTCACGCAGCGACCTCTTTAACCAGACTAATTATTATTTTTCAAATTACAATAGTCTTAATCAAACGGCAAATACATCGCAAGTTTGATTAATGTGTTGTTGCGTAAGCAATCAAGAGAGCGCGTGATAGAGCAAGCAATTAAAGTAATCGCGTCGCAACAAACAGCTGTAGCTGATAGTTGATAGCGAGATGAATGAGAGAGTGGCGCCTCGCGGGTTATCGCGGGTCGCAGCTGCATGCGCCCGCGCCGCCATTCTGCTCGAACTGCAGCGCTCTTTTCACTACTAGCATTTCTCTTTGACGATCACTTTCGAAACGCATCCAATCAAATCGAATGTTGTTTTTAGTCACACAATTGTTGCACGATATTAGGAATTACCATTGCGTCCACAATAAATTCATCATTTTCAACCTTATCAATAAACATGTCATTACTGCATTTTCCACAAATTTATTACATTCCTTCGAACAGAATCGGGCCGCAGATCGATCAATGAACGCAGCTGCCGCTACAAGGAAATATCTGGCCCATTGATAATGTTATGACGGTTACAAAGCTTTCCGTCAGTCGCGACTGGCCTCTTAATATACTTACTTATATTTACCTTATTTAAGTTGCGTAACTTTGTCATCATTATCTAGGATGAGATGACCAGGACTGAAGGTCTTTACACATTACATACTTTCTTACTAACGTTGCGATTAGCCTAGAGACTTTAATTTCTGTATTTATCACTAAACTGTAGATATTTGTATTTGCTGTACCTATTGTACATACTAAAGTTTTATTTTGTCGAGCTTCGTTGAAAGGATATTTGATATCAATCTTACCGTACGTTTTTATCATAAAAAGGTACAAAAATGGTTATTTACCCCACACTTCATTTTACATTTGTTTCGTTACCTACCGATGTCCTGCGTGACGACATTGTTAAATATCGACAGAGTGAAACGAAAATCTCCGTTTCAGCTTCGTCAAAAATGATTACGTATGTCCGGAATGGACCCGGGTATGTCCTAAAACTACGACCAAGGCCACCGGGGGTTGGGCAGCAGCATCCCTGGAATGCGGTGGAGATACTGCGATCGCCAACCCGCATGCCAACTATGCCAAGCGTGGCGATTATGGCATTTACCCCCCATGAAAGTGGGGGAGGCCTATGTCCTGCAGTGGACGTCTATGGGCTGATATGGTGGTGGTGGTGGTCCGGAATCCAGATGTCCAGATGTTCGGAAAGGAAAAAATATTTTCGCGAAGACTCACTAGTTTAAATATGTACCTACGAAGAAATAAAAGTTCATATGTTTACCGGGGGTCCGCGACCAGTTGTTATTCTCGAAAACAGCGTTATCACGAGATGAACTGAGAATGGATTTGTTTGTGCTCGGTTCGTGCATGAGCTGGGCTGGTAATCACAAACGCTCACCGACCACTCGTCTGATGCTTGCCCATTTAAGTTTGTAATTCGGCTATGCGTAGTTGTTACGGATGGGGGTCAAGATATTCTGGGAATGATTGAAAGACCTGGGTCATCTTGCGAATCGCATAGCAGCAATAAGCGAGGTGTCGTATCGCGGGTCAGGTCGCGGCGGCGCCGGCGCGCCCGCCGCGCAGCTGGGCTGCGCTGACGCACCATCCCACAATACACTGTACTATCGCTGCCGTTTGTTCTAGTTGACAATATATATAAGAACTTATTGCTATGTATATATGAATTTATCCTTAGTATGAAAATCTGTGGCAACACTCGCCAACGTCAAACGTCAAAGTTGTATCAGCTGATTAATTTTAATATAATAATTAATATTTTACGATTAAAAGTAAATTCGAATGGTGAAAATAGAGTAAATAAGCGACACCAGTGTTAGTTTAATATATAATTCCTTAGTACAGTGCCCGGGCACTCGTGTATTTGAAGCTGTCAACGGACGTTTGTACGTTGGAGCCTGGATTTGAAATCTGTGTTCGTTTCGCAGTCCTATTTGCTTGCTTTATTAATTATTTGTTTAATTGTGTGTATAACAAGGCGTAAATCATTGTACAGAATTGTATTGAAAGGCAGTGTATGGGCATAGTGAGACGCCCGAATTTCATGTAAGTACCTAACTGTAATTTCGCTTAGTTTGAGTAAGCAATTCCTTGTTTTGTTTTTGTGCTTAACTTAAGAAAAACAATAATGCTAACTCGCAGAGCAGCTGCTGCGGCTCGCCAGCAGGAAACTGATAAACTTCAACTTACCTTGCTTGAACTAAAAACATCCAAGGAATTGTGTGCTCAATTGCTTGGTGAGAGAGAGGACAGTGAGAAGGAACTATTATTAGTACTTGATAGCAGAGATAAGTTAAAAAAAGATTTATGTTCCTTAGAAAGTGATTACAATGATGTAAATTCTGAGCGGGCCCGGCTTCAGGAGACGGTAGACCGGTTTACTGAGTGTGGTGCTGCATATGAAGAGGCTTTGAAGGACATTAACTCACTGGAGAGAGCGCTACATGATGCCCACGAAAAAATCTACGACCTACAGGAAGCCCAAACTAAAGCTGCAGAGGCTCACACGCAGAGTTTATTCGAGGAACTGGTCGGGCCCGACTCAAAGTTGGCTACCTCTGCAATTGATAATCCTGTGGTTACTATAGATTTAACCAATGATTCTAACACATCAGGGTTAGAACATTGCAGCGGTAATAAACTAAAGAAATATCTTAGACTAAACAGATTCATAAAAAAAACACAAAAGTTGTCAAAACGGAATAAATTGTTTTTCAAGAACTTGAGATTTAGCAAAATTAATGTGAATTTAGTGGATAAGTTGGATATATATTCTGCTCAGTTGAAAAATAGTAGATCAAAATATGAAACTGACACACAGATATTGAAATTAAAAATTCATAAGTTGGAGGACTCAATAAAATCTTTAGATAGGATGAATGAAAATTCAAAAAAAGTTATTAATGAATATTCATTAGCCATGGATGATTTAATAACACAAATTAATTATAACTCGGAACGGTTTGAGTCACTGACCAATGGCCAGTCATGTTTATGTAAACAAATGAGTGGTCATTTATCAGATGGTCCATCGAACCCACACCTTTGTGCCAGTGTACCTCCACAAGAACAAAATAATAATAGCTCCTTCCACACTTCAGAAACGAACACACCTAATGTAATTATGTACTGTGATGAGTTTGGAAGTAATATGGGCACATATCTAAGCGATCACTTAACAGGGCTTAGCGCAATAAGCAATTGTCTGCCTTATAGTAGCCTTGATAATATGTCACATCAAATTATGAGTGATAATAGTATTCATTCTAAAACAACACTGCTTATTCTTATGGGTAACAGAGGAAATGTGAACAAACACAATTTAATTAATTTTTTTGAAAAATTGGACACATTAACTGTAAAAGAAATTATTATGTTCACATTCCCCTATTGTCATCAGATTTCAAAGGCAGAAAATGACACTAGATATAATTTGAATATAGCTCTGCATAATCTCTGTACATATAGTAGTAAGTTTAGCATAATTGACACTAACAAATATGTTGGTAAACACAATTTATTGACTAAAGGTAAGTTTTACCTTTGTAATTATTATAAAAGACAAATAGCTTTGTCACTATCCTATTTATTTGACATTTCTGCCAAGAATTTGGCACATAACTCTGCTCCTATTGAGCAGTTCAATATACAGTTGGAATTGGTTCCAGTTTTAACCAATCATTTAAATTAGATTTTAAGACAAAGGAGTACTCAAACTCTGGCAATTTAGTTATTAATAAATTTAATGAAAGATACTGCCATCATGGAAAATATATGCACCTGGTTCACCAAAATATTCAGTCTATTAGAGGAAAAGACTTACAGATTGAACTCTTTTTGAATGATTATAATATTGAAATATTGTGTGTAACTGAACATTGGTTAAAAAATAATGAATTAATGCCTCAATTTAATAACCACCAGGTGGGAAGTTCGTTCACCAGACTTAGTTCCATACATGGTGGGTCATTAATAATATTACATAATAAATTAAAATTTAAGGAACGTAAGGACATTGTATCCTTGTCTGTTGAACGGACCATAGAAATAAGTGCAGTAGAATTAGAGCAATTTATTGTTGTCTGTGTGTATAGGCCGCCATTAAGTAATTTTGACCTTTTTGAAAGCATAATGGAATCCGTGCTACTTAAAATATCACTCTCTAGTAAGAAATTACTTATATGCGGAGACTTCAATGTAAACATTTTAGAAAATTCAACAACAAGTATCAGATTGTTGAATCTTTTCAAATCTTGTAATTTGAGTCATATATTTACGGAGCCTACTAGAGTCACTGCTACAAGCGCCACCTGTATAGATAACATTTTCACTAATATTATTCCAATCACTAAAAGTGTAATCAGTAAATTAGAATCAGATCACTTAGGTCAATTAATGGTATTTGAGACATTAAGAAGAAATACCCTGAGGAAACAAATAACTATTGTACCAGTAACCACGGGCCGTATGGAACGAATGAAGCAAAGTCTAGTCCAGGCGCTACCCTTTCTGTCTTCCGATATGAGTCCAAACGAAATGTACAATTCATTTTTTCACACTTTTATGAAACATTATAATGCGATTTTTACATCCAAATCGGTCGTGGTTGGTGGGACATCAGTTTTTAGTGAGTGGGCTACTGAGGACTTACATAAACGTAGACAAGCACTGTATGCTTTATATGAGGAACGCCGGTTTAATATGAGTGATGAATTTAAGGAACATGTCAAACAATATTCTAAGAAATTTAAAATAGATTGTCATATAGCTAAACGTAATTTTATAAGCCAGAAAATTACAAATAGTTCGGACATTATCAAAACAACATGGAAATTAATTAATGTGGAAACTGGTAGATCAAAGCACAAAATGAATGATCTTAAACTAAAAATTGATGGCATAATTATAGATTCAAGTTTAGAAGTAGCAACAGAATTTGAAAAATTTTTCACTGAGATACCAGTATCCACAACAAAGACATTAAATTCTTCACCTTCGTCTGCCGTTACATTGTTAAAAGATAACGCCTCAGAATGTAGTGGAAATCTTCATTTTGAATATGTTAGTACCCCAGATGTAATAAAGGCGTTTAAATCAATTAATGTCAAAAAAACTGGTGATCTCTGGGGAGTCTCTGTCCATGCTGTCAAATCTCTAATAGAAGTCATAGCGCCTGACTTGGTAGTTGTATTTAATAACAGTATTGACTGCGGTGAGTTTCCTGATCTAATGAAACATAGTAAAATAACTCCTTTATTTAAATCAGGTAGCACTTCTGACCCCACTAATTTTAGACCAATATCTGTGCTGCCAACATTTAGTAAAATTTTTGAAAAATTAGTTTTGTCCCAATTAATAAGACATTTTAATGCAAACAATTTAATGCATAATAAGCAATTTGGTTTTACGCGGGGTCGCTCGACAACCGACGCGGCTGTTGAGCTAACTAAACATATATTCGATGCCTGGGAAGAGTCACAGGATGCCTTAGGTATTTTTTGCGATTTGTCCAAGGCCTTCGACTGCGTATGTCATGAAACATTAATCAGGAAACTGCACTACTATGGAGTTAGAGGATCGGCACTGAATTTGCTAAAATCTTATCTATATGGTAGAATACAAAGGGTCGATGTGAATGGACAGCGATCTCCAGGATCAGTGGTCTCGATGGGTGTACCACAGGGATCAATATTGGGACCTTTCCTATTCCTTATCTACATAAATGACTTGCCATACCTCGTAAAGACCCACCATGATATAGTATTGTTTGCAGACGATACCTCTCTTATATTCAAAGTCAAACGACAGCAACAAGCTAATATAGATATAAACAATGCTATTTCTAAAGTAGTTAATTGGTTCAATGTCAACAATTTATTGTTAAATGAGAAAAAGACCAAATGTATCAAGTTTGTCACGACTAACGTTAAGCACAATCAAACAAGTGTCATTGTGAAAGATGAGGAATTGGAACTAGTGGATAGTACAGTTTTTCTTGGATTAACATTAGATTCCAAACTCCAATGGGGTCCCCATATTGCTAATCTCTCGAATAGACTGAGTTCTGCAGCTTTTGCCGTGAGCAAGATCCGCCAACTGACAGACGTGAAGACAGCTCGATTAGTATATTTTAGTTACTTCCACAGTATTATGTCGTATGGTATTTTACTATGGGGCAGTGCTTCAGATATTAATACCATTTTTGTTCTGCAGAAGAGGGCTATTCGAGCAATATATAAAATGAACCATAGAGACTCACTTAGAGATAAGTTCAAGAACATTAATGTAATGACATTGCATTGTCAATACATCTATGATAATATTGTGTATGTACATAAAAACATTGTAAATTTCAGGAAGAACTGTGACATACATAATATTAATACTCGAAATAAACACAAACTCGCGGTGCCCACCACTCGCCTACAGAAAATTAGAAAATCATTCATGGGTAATGGTGCGAAGTTTTATAATAAGCTTCCAAGAAATGTAACTGAATTATCTATTAATAAATTTAAAAATTATGTAAAGCGTCAACTCATATCGAAAGCATATTATAGCACACATGACTACATGAATGATAAAACACCGTGGGATTAATTGTGACTGAAATATTAATGAATTAATCATTATGGCGTTAGATATTAATATGATCTTTTTATTTTTGATTTTATTCTAGAAACTGTCTAGATTTCTATTTTTTATATATTTTTCTATTATTATTATTATTTATTTTTTGACGATCCTATTGTGAATTTTACTACAAAATAATTTCTTACTTTGACATGTCTACAACAACAATATTTATTTTGAAGAATAATAATAGCATCAATAAATTGCTCTAAATAATTAATTAATATATATGTTAATACATGTTATAACTGACGATTCGAAAGTGCTTGTTGCTAGGCCTATTTGAATAAAGAATATTTTGACTTTGACTTTGACTTTGACTATAGGTTAATATAGGTCCAAAATCATTATTTTTCTTTTGGCATTTATAGGTATCGAAATGTGGCCAGCCTTATGAGCACCCTTCACAGAGGTAGCGACCTCGAGAAATGTATACATAATATTACTTAAGTTGTAGTTACGTTTAGTTTATATAGGAATTAGATTTTTGTTTTTATTTTTACTTCGATACCTCTTTAAAAAGTATATTAAGTAATACTGATTGGTTTACTATATACTCGTACTTGCTTAGATGGCCTGGTTTGTTTTGAGCAATATTAGATTTTGACATATATTTAGACCACAAATAGACAATACCTATGTCATTTAGTTATGCCAATAAAACCTTTGTTAAGTTAAGCTTGACATCTTTTTAGTTTTCAGAAGAACACGAGTTTCCGATGACGAAACCCAGCTAGATCAATTTTTTATCGATATTGTTAGAGCCGTTTCCGAGATGTATACCTGTAATAAATAAATGTATAAGAATTGCTCGTTAAAGATATTAAATAGTATTTGCTCGTCATCTTTTTTGTGTTCACGGATAATACGAGCTATCCCGAAGATGAGACCTAGATAGATCGTTTTTTCACCGCCGTCAACCCGATATTGTAAACTTCATAGAACTTGTTCGAACCGTTTCCAGATATCCCTTAAATAAATTAATAAAATGAACATACAAAAATTGCTCGTTCGGAGATATCAGATTAGATGAACAGATTATGATTGTGAGATTAAATTAGATACCCTAATAGAAAATTCGCCTAATTCTTAAACGTTTGCGCCAAGGACTACCTACTTTATCATTTTTTCGGGTGATAATTTAAATATAATTCTGGAATTAATCAATAAAAAGGAAGAAGAAGTAAGTATGTAGTAAGTATGAAAAATTTGAGTCTGAGGAAAGGAAAAAACCGGCCAAGTGCGTGTCGGGTCACGCACAGAGAAGGGTTCCGTACCGACACCTCCTAATCTACATTTAAAACCACTATACAATACAGTAAATCGAAAAAGGTCGTATCTTCATAGGGAAGTCACGGCACTTACGCCCTTTGACGACCTGTTTAGCCTATTTGGTAGTGACTCTGCCTCCGGATATTTGTTTTTGGGTTTTGGATGTTTTCTATGTATTTAAGTATGTATTTATCTATATAAGTATGTATATCATATCCAGCCGCGCTAGCGCAAAGCAGACACGTAATTTCTGCCTCCGCTTTTATAAATTCGGAAGAGTATAAAAAAGTGATTGTTTATAGTTGTGAGTTATATCGTTGTGTAGCTATTGAACTGAGAAATACAGTGCAAAAAACAGTTTTTAAAAACACGTAATAGTTGCGTAGATATGATAAAAAACATTTTAAAATTGTATCATAACGTCTATTTTGTCGCCGACGCGCGAGCCAGCCAGCTGTGAGTCACCCGCTTGCCGTTCGGAATCGCCGCAGCGCTGCAGCGCTTGACCGCTGACGCCACGAACGGTCTAACGGATTAGTAGACCACCGCACATACCGCTGGACCACGCATCGTTGAGGGGCGTTAGGCGAAATATTTGAAAGCAGGCGCCCGCTATACAAAGTAGGTACATAACAACACCAGCGTGTATCGCCGACAGAGATGAGTAAAATCAATTCTACTAAGTCTAATATGGAGAGGAAAGACAGTAACGAGTTGATTTGTGAGGCATGTCTTGAGGAGGTTAACGTGGGTGAGGAGTACCTGCAGTGCGTAGTCGAAACATGCCGCAAGATATATCACTATTTATGTACGAGTAAAACTCTTGCGCTAGAGGAGAGGGACAATTGGATCTGTCCGGCATGCAGCATTGCGCGTAAGAAGTCCGGACGTAATTGCGAGACTCCCGTGGGCACGCCGGCTGCACAGAAGAACGTAATGTGCAGGAATAAAACTAAAAGTAATACTTCTTTCTCGGTGCAATCGACCCAATGTAATATAATAACACAGGAGTCGATGGAGCTGCTGCTCCTGCGTGGTCAGATTACCCAGTTAACGGAACAACTGTCTGTTGCAGTCTCTACCATTGCTCGATACCATACATCCCTCAAGGAATGTACGTCGAAACTTGCGGTGGTCAATGAGCGATTAGCAAAACTAGAATCGGCGTCGATGTGCGCTTGCCCTTGTAGAACGAGAACTGTGTCGTCCGTAATTTACACGCAGGAAAAGCGTAAATCGCCGAAGTCCAAGAGGAAGAGGAGTCGCCAGCACGGCGTTGCGGAGTCTGGGGCGTCTCCGATGTTGGCCGTGGAATCGGAATCGATTAACATGCAGGCCGCGCCGGTGCAACAAGCGCCGCCAGTTGAGACATCTGACGAGTCGTCACCTGTTCCTGTTGATGTAGTGATAACCGCCAGTGATAAAGATGATGTACAGCCTCATCCAGCGAGTAGTGATGATGACCCAGCTGTAAACGAATGGAAGTTACCGCGTAATCGCAAGCATCGTCGTTCCGCATCTGTGCGCTGCACTGCAGGACCGGATGTTACATCGCTTAAGGCGGTCGGGCCGCGCAAATACATTCATCTGTGGAACATGTTGTCAGGAGCGGACGAAATACGGGCATATCTCCAGGCTTTGGTCCCCGATAAAAACTTCACGGTTGACGAGTTGAAGGCGAAAGGTGGCTACAAGTCATACAAAATTGGAGTCCCACTCGAATTGTATGAAAAGTGCGTATCCCCAAATTGTTGGCCCAATAACGCACGGGTGAAAGAGTGGTTTTTTCGAAACCCGCGCACTCAGAAGACAGGAAGCAAAACGAGCGCCTAGGACACACTCACTGAATATATATTATCAGAACGTACGATGGCTAAAAAGCAAACTTCATTCATGGAGAAATAATCTAATAGCATCAGATGATATTAACTTGGTCGCTGTCACGGAGTCTAACCTCGACGAGTCAGTCTACGACGCGGAGGTGTGCGGCGCAAGCGGTGAGTGGAGCGTGCTTCGGAAGGATCGCAGTGGGCGAGGTGGCGGGGTGTTTTTAGCAGCACGTACGCCGCTGTGCCTAGAAAGGCTAGTGTCCTACGAAACAACGCGTTGTGAGGACCTTTGGGCAAGATTCGCAATCTCCGGTCAATATGTTTATGTCTGTGTAGTTTATTTGCCACCCGGTTCGCCTGATGAATTGTACTTGCAATGGTTTGATAGTGTAGAGAAAGTGTGTTTAGAACATGCTAGTACTAAAGTTATTATCCTGGGTGACTTAAATCTGTACAGTGCCAGTCTAAATGTCGAGAGATGTTTTCAATGTTTTATTAATGTATGTAACATATCCCAGTATAATAGTGTGATTAACATGAATGAGAGAGTGTTAGATGTGGTGTTAACGAGCAGGGAGTTGAGTGGTGTGGTCTCAGTGCGCGCTGCTGACTCGCATGAGGTGTTGACCAAGATAGATCCCCACCATCCGCCCATCGTTATCCGAGTCAGTTATTGTTTCGTATCGGACAGAGGAATAACGGAGCCCTCCAACATTGGGGATCACAATGATTGGAATTTCGCTAAGGGTGATTTCTTTCAATTGTATTGCGATATTAGGGACACAGACTGGAAACAACTGTATCAATGCTGCCAATCTGACGATGCAGTTAAGTATTTTAATGAGAGACTTTACCATATGTTTAATAAATCTGTTCCAAAGAAAATACGGAAGCGCTCGTATAGTCGTACGTATCCCGTCTTTTACTCGAAAGCTATCATTAGAGACCTTGAATCTAAATCATATCTTCATCGTCAGTGGAAGCAGTCT
Organism: Notocelia uddmanniana; assembly: GCA_905163555.1. Taxonomy (NCBI): domain Eukaryota; kingdom Metazoa; phylum Arthropoda; class Insecta; order Lepidoptera; family Tortricidae; genus Notocelia; species Notocelia uddmanniana. The sequence continues at coordinate 10,300,106 of LR991064.1, forward strand.
GGAAATCGTTCAGTGTACGAACAATTTAGCATACTCCGCGCCAAAATTAAGGTCGACATAACTGAGGCGTACAACTGCCACATGTTACACATATCGGAAAGCTTATCTCGCAATCCAGCTAGGTTTTGGTGGCACGTCAATTCGCTACGTTCTAAAGGTGGCGTTGAAACGAAGGTTACGCGCGGGGATATAGAATACTCGGGTCCTGACGCCGCTGCAGCATTTGCCGCCCACTTCAGTTCGGTATTCCTGCCCGAAGAACCGGTTCTAAGCCCACAGGCGGCCAGTGAATCTCTGCCAGTCGACGCTAGGTATGTTGATGTCAGATCTTTTACGCTTGACGATGTTAAGAGCTCGGTAAAGAAACTAAAACCTGCTTCGGCACCTGGTCCGGACGCGATACCGTCGTTTGTTATCAAAGCTTGTATCGACGACTTGGTTGATCCGATAAGGTATATTTTTAACCTTGTTCTAGATACTGGAGTTTATCCAGCTGTCTGGAAAAGGTCAAGGGTAACGCCAATTCCTAAGACAGGTTCTAAAACGAAAGTTGAGAATTACCGTCCAATTGCTATACTAAACGCCCTGGCAAAAGTGTTTGAGTCGGCATTACATAGTTTACTACTGCCTCAGTGTCGGCCCCATATCACCAGCGCACAGCACGCATTTCTACCTAGAAGGTCTGTGACTACTAATCTTCTAAACTTAACGCAGGTGTTGTCTACTGAATTAGATAGAAAGTCTCAAGTCGATGTCATTTACCTGGATTTCGAAAAAGCGTTTGACCGAGTGGATAATGATATTCTTCTGTTAAAGTTAGGTGCGATGGGCTTCACCCCCAGACTTCTGAATCTGTTTGCGAGCTACCTTTCGGATCGGACGCAGTACGTAAAATATGGGCAGTATATATCAGATGGCTATCACACGCGCTCTGGTATCAGCCAGGGTTCTAACCTTGGACCTTTCCTCTTCGTGCTGCTCATTAACGATCTACCACTCGAGGTGCATAATTCCACTCTGCTGCTGTTCGCTGATGATGTGAAGCTAATTAAGCCCATTCAAAGCCAGCAAAATTGCTTCGAATTGCAGAGAGATATTGACGCGGTTTACCGTTGGAGTCTTAATAACAAACTTTTATTTAACGCCGGCAAATGTCAAATCATGAGTTTCACTCGGTCTCACACTCCTCGAGAATTTCCCTACACCATTGGAGATGCTCTTGTAACGCGTGTATTGCAGGTGCGTGATCTGGGAGTGCTTTTTGATCCAGAAATTACGTTCCGCGACCACGTTCAGGCAGTCACTGTAGCCGCGTACAAGAGGCTAGGGTTTGTTCTACGCAATTCTGCACGTATGACCGTACAATCTTCACGTGTCCTGTACGCGGCACTCGTTCGTAGTGTGCTAGAAACGAATACAGTGGTCTGGAGCCCCCATGAGAATAAATATATTCTGATGCTGGAACAGGTCCAGAAAAAGTTTCTGAGGGCGTTATATAAAAGGGAACATTCTTATTACCCGTATATGTATCCCACGTTATTTCTACAGGGCCAACTTGGGTACGATTCACTCCAACTTCGCAGGTTGCTCTTCTTGGCAAAATTCGCCATAGGTGTTATCAGGAGCACCGTCGATAGTCCGGACCTAGTCGAGGCTTTTTTCCGCCTGTTTGTGCCAAGTCAGTACACTCGTGCGCGTCGGCATCCGCTACTGGCGGTGGGCACGGCGCGCACGCGCGCGCATGCGCAGACGCCGGTCACGCGCGCGCTTGCTCTGCTCAACTCCGTACTCGTGGTGGCGCCAGCGTGTGATTTGTTTGAGAACGCGTTAGGACAATTGTTGGTTGAGTGCAAGAAGGTAATTGAAAGTGAGATGCCTGAAAGTAGCATACCTCTAGAATAAGACTGTCCCCATACAGTTTTTAATTATGTTTTTTATGTTGTATTATACGTGTTTCTTTAGTTTACCCTATAATTTGTGCCGTGTTGGCTATAGCTGTAAGGTACAAATTTCATGTTAAATAAATAAATAAATAAATAAATATCGTCGTCTAGTACCCATAGTACAAGCTTTGCTTAGTTTGGGACTAGGTCGATTTGTGTAAGATTGTCCCCCCCAATATTATTATCGACAGAGTAACCGTTAAATCTATCTTGTTCAAACCAAAAATCGTTTAAAGTATTTATAATTTTACATCATCTTAATTTTTTTCAGAATTTTAATCTTAATAGTTTGGAAATTAGAGGGGGGGACACACTTTTTACGACTTTGACAGCTAATATCTCACCAACGGTTAATTTAAATGGAAAAATTTCTGAAAAACCTGTATGTCATTTTTAAAGACCTATCCATTGATACCCCACACGTCTATGTGCATTGAAAAATTTTTTTTAACCCCCTGTTACATGTATCGGGTGCCCCCCGAGTTTAATAGTTTTTTCGTAATTTCACATCATATTTCTATAGCGGTTCATAGCATACACCTTCCTACCAAATTTCATAATTGTAGTGCTCATAGTCTCCGAGTTAATCGGCTGTGACATACGGACGGACGGACGGACAGACACGAAAAATCTATAAGGGTTCCGTTTTAGCCATTTTCGCTACGGAACCCTAAAAAACAGATCTTAGAGACAGAGTTCGTAATAACTAAGTTTATAAAATAGCATGACAATAGAAAAAAAACCGGCCAAGAGCGTGTCGGGCCACGTTCAGTGTAGGGTTCCGTAGTTTTTGTAATTTTTTCAAAAACTATTCAACCTATCAAGTTCAAAATAATTTTCCTACAAAGTTTTATAAAGTTCTACTTTTGAGATTTTTTTCATATTTTTAAAACTTATGGTTCAAAATTTAGAGGGGGGGGGACACATTTTTTTTTACTTCTGGAGCGATTATTTCCGAAAATATTAACATTATCAAAAAATGATTTTAGTAAACCCCTATTTATTTTTAAATACCTATCTAACAATATATCACACGTTAGGGTTAAAATGAAAAAAAAATCACTCCCCACTTTACGTATAGGGGAGGTACCCTAATAAAATATTTTTTTCCACTTTTTATTTTACCACTTTGTCGGTGTAATTGATATACATATTAGTACCAAATTTCAGCTTTCTAGTGCTAACGGTCACTGAGATTATCCGCGGACGGACGGACAGACGGACGGACAGACATGGCGAAACTATAAGGGTTCCTAGTTGACTAGGGAACCCTAATAAGATACATAAACTAATATACATATTTTTAATGAAAATAACGACTATTAAACTGATCAGTTTAAATTATGGTGTGACAGGCGGGCTGCCCGCGGCCGCGGTGGCACAACAAACAAACCGTTTACCGGAATAGCTGCACGTGTGCTCTGTGACGAATCTTCGTCACTCACACTATTACCACATTGCAACACTTCGATTACGAGTATTACTGGCACCCCAAATTACCGCAAGACCTAAACGCTCGCCTGCGATCCTTCTACATCACGTGAATCACGTCACATTACAATTCAATCAGTTTCACGCGTGCTGAGCTTGCGCGCGGCACGAGCGTGGACAACAATTGGATGTAAAAGAGATGAAGATGATCAATTCCAAATAAGTGAGGATGTTCATTTGACAAGCGACCTTTCACATCTTACGAGAGCCATGGGCCTAAAACAGCGCAGCTGGCTGCCAACCTTTTATTTCATAATGCTAGATCATAAAATTTAAATAAGGTCATAGGTTAGAAGCAGTAATGCTATAACCAGTCGTATCCACAATCAGAATTGCCATAACAACAGGTGATATCTGGTTCCATTAAAACTTTCCATAAATTAGCTAACGCCACCAATGTGGTTGAGTGAGAAAAAATATGCAAAATCGCGCATAGTTGCGCTGTTGTTACCCGAGCTCAGAAAGGCTCTTTTGTTATGTTATTGATCAAGAAATGGAAAATTTCTAAATCCAATTCGGTACGCAAGTACATTTTTACGATTATGTGCTAAGGTTGAAAGAACTAACACCGTTAGGAAGGTATTATGGACCATGGAAAACAACTTCATCGTTCTTGCAGTTTTTGTTTTTCACCACGTTAGAATGTATTGTTTTCGGCGCCAGCATTTATCGTAATTTAGAAGATGAAGAGCCGCGAGCAACTCTGCCGCTCACTTAGCATTATCACGCATTATTATCATTAGGTACCCATCTTTGACGACCTTGCCAACTAGATATAACTGTTTTTTTATATGTTTCGCAAAACCGGCTACAACATGTAAATTAATCTCTAGAGTGAGACTTAACTTATATAAGACAGCTGATTTGTTTTAATTTTATTTATTGATATTAAAAATACACACACTGACTGATGTAGGTATTAGCGTTATAATTAAGAGACCTTTTGTGTTTCTGGCAAGGAAAAAGCGTCAAAAACGGATTTTTGACGTCGCATTTCTAAGAAACAAAAGTTATTCTGAATTCTAATTATTTATTTTATATGAGTACCATATCTATATTAATAATTTCGTGCAGGGGTACGGTAGACCCGAACGAGACCTGTCTCAAATTGAAGAACGTATAAAAATAACGATTTTTGAGTTGAACATATGTATCCGCAAAATTCGGATTGTCGCGTATTTTGCATTAAAAAGTGTTAATTTTACGACAAAAGGTCCGCCATATTAAATTTGTTGGTTGACAGCACAGACTACTAAGAAGATACTGTTGACAGCGTCGGGTAGGGTACGTTCGGAAATTGTAAACTATGTTTGCGTCCGGTGTGTTGGCCAGGTTGCCGGGCGTGGATTCGGCTAGCCGCGTCTGCAGCGTTTTGTTTTTGTAGTTTTCAAGCGTTCTATACACCTATCAGCCTAGCTAGCACGATAACTTATACCGTCACGTTATATGGGCGAAATGTATTAAAACGTCACATAAAACGTAACGGTATAATCTATCGTGCTAGCTAGACTGATTGTCACAACAACCGCCTTCAAAGCGAATGTATGGGGCCTGTTACATGGTTATTATTATCACGTGATACATTCTTATCACGATAAGTACCACGTGAATATTGAAGCAGAATCCATACAAATTTGAAAACTGCGATAATATTGACACCCCAGTATTGTGATAATATTAATCGTGTAAAGGACACCACTTGAATGTTTGCTGAGTCTGTCCGCCATCTTAAAGCTGCTTCTCTATTTTGTTGTGACAAACTACTAGGTGACTTATGGCTTTTAAACGTCTAGCAAAATTCTATCCCTATCTCGCTCTATCTTATAACTTAGTGGTACTGGGGTCTACTCTGAAATTCGAAATCCGAACTTCGTATGTTGCCGTCCCTTTCACTCATAAAGTCTATGACAGGAGAGTGAAAGGGACGGCACCATACGAAGTTAGGATTTTGAATTTCGGAGTAGACCTCCAGCTCATGCCGTTCGCCGCGCTCGGACGTAAGAGGCGCTACCGCGAACTGAAAACGAAGTATCTGCCTCTCTCTCGCACATGTATATTCGAACGACAGAGAGGAAGATAGTTCGTTTTTGGTTCGCGGTAGGCCCTCAGGCGTCAACTTCAAAACGAATAGGGTATTTTACTATATGCGAAATAAAATTCAAAATTTAAGAAAAACCGGCCAAGTGCGTCGGACTCGCGCACTGAGGGTTCCGTACAACTAAAAAACAAAAGTGATATATCAATATATTTATATTTTTAGTGAAATATACTTCATGATAAACATTATCACCTAATTTCAAGTTATGGTCGATGGGAAGTTAAAAAATTATATGTGTGACAGACACACGGAATGTTCTTTGACTTTCTTCGACCGTCCGCCGCGCTTGGACTAAAGTGCTACCAACCGAAAACTAAATATATATGCCTCTCTGTCGCACTTGCATATTCGAGCGCGGAGAGGGAAATACTTAGTTTTCAGATCGCGGTAGTCTCTCTGGTCTGACGGCTCCTATTCCTGGATGGTGCGCGTATCGGAATGTGAAATACCTTTGGCAAAACGGAACAAGTTGTTAAATAGCTTCCATTAATTGAAGAAAATATTACCAACTGTTATTATTATCACGCGAAACACTGCATATTGAAGCAACATCCATAGGGGCCTGTTACATGGTTATTATTATCACGCGATATACTCATATCACGATCCGTATCACGTGCAATGAATATTGAAGAGAAAACCATACGATTTTGAAAACCACGATAATATTGACACACCAGTATTGTGATAATATTAAGCGTTTAACAGACCCCATACAATTTTAAAAATCCCGATAATATTGACACATAATATTGAGTGTAAAGGGCCCCACTTAATAGAATTTGGCGGAGAATAGAGAGCTGCTACCGCGAAACGAACGAACATCGTGTATTTCCCTCTGTGTCGCTCGATTTTGCAAGTTCGTCAGAGAGGGAGATACACGAACTTCATTTGTTTTCGTTCGCCTTAGCAGCTCTAACTTCGCACCAAAAATACTGACTGGCACATCAATATTAACAATTGCACATCAACTGAATTTTAATGAACAATTAGTATTTTAGCTATACAAATCAGTACTGATTACGGTGTCAAATTTTTTATGTGCCTTTAAATACTACCCTTATAAAAATGCTTAGGATTAACTTGCAAAGATACTAGCCTTTGCCCGTGACGTCGTCAGCGTAATCTTTTAGTCCCTATTCCATATTTTAATCCAGACTACAGACTATATTTCTATACGAAGTTTCATCATAATCCGTTGTTGTAATGTTTTTATTTTATACATTTTTGTACACAATTTCTTTTGTCGTTTGCATAACTGTCACGAATAAATGTTTACTTTATTTATTTCACCCGAGCGAAGCCGGGCTTTCATCTAGTTTTAACTAAATTTAACCTACATATTTTAACTAACTTTACCCGATTACAGTCAGGATTATGAGCAGCGAAAATGAAATGAATTAATAATGAAAAAATGAATGAAGATGTTACTGATAGCAATTGTTACAGGTCTTTTTTCAATACATTATGCTCTAATTATAAATAATTAGGTTATATCTAAATATATAAAACAAGAAACTTACTGACTGACTGACATATCAACGCACAGCCCAAACCGCTGGTCCTAGAGATTCCAAATTTGGCACGTAGGTTCCTTATAAGGTCTAGGGGTGCACTAAGAAAGGAGTTTTCAAAATTCAACCCCTAAGGGGGTGAAATGGGGTCCGAAGTTTGTATGGGGAAACAAGATTAGTTGGACTATTTTATTCGAAACTTCACAGGAGTATTTCTAACGATAAATGAGTAAATACGTGTTTCAGGTTTTTTGAGAAATCAACCCCTAAAAGGGGGAAAGGTGGTGACAAATTCTGAAAATCGACATGGGTATTGTTTTTATGATATACCGGGTCGCTGATAACGAAAACAACAATGATTTTAAAATCTCACGTGGAGGACGTGAAATACCATCCCCCCTGTTGGGGTGCGAGGGGGATGAAATGTCTAATTATTAATATGGGTGTCGTTTTTATGGTTTTTTGGGACGTTAATTACGAAAATGGCATTGGTTTTGAAATTAAATGTTGTGGACATGAAAACTTTTAAAAGTTTGTGCCAAATTAAAAGAAATAACTGACTGACTGAGTGACAGACATATCAACACGCACAGCGCAAACTGCTGGTTCTAGAGATTCTAAATTTAGTATCTAGGTTCCCTATAAGGTCTTGAGGTGCATTAAAAATGGATTTTTTAACATTCAACCCCTAAGGGGGAGAAATGGGGGTCCGAAGTTTGTATGGGGAACCAAGATTAGATGGATTATTTTATTCGAAACTTCACAGGAGTATTTCTAACGATAAATGTGTAAACATGTGTTTCAGGTTTTTTGAGAAATCCAAGGGAAATAAATAAAAGCCAATATAATTTTTAAGAAAAAAAAACCGATTTCAATGGGGGAGTCCGGTGAAAGATTATTAATCTTAGATGGTGCACTCTTAGATTCCATACAATAAAATACAAAAATGGCTATAAGTATGTTAATAATGGTAGAAGACTAAGTACCCTCAATTCCTCATGAAATCATGGAAAAACCTTGCTTGCTTGACAAACAAAACGAAGAGAACAAATCGCCAAACGTGAACTACGCGTCGTTGAAGAGTTCCGTTCTGATCATCATCAGCAGTTCCACTTCATCAAATGTCACTTTTATGAATGAAAATGCTTGATTAGTTCATGAAAATACTAAAATCACTATTTGTGTGCCTTTCACATTTGAGGAGTTTCCTCGATTCCTAATGGATCCCATCATCAGAACTCGAGCATGACAAAAATCAATCGTGAAAATAGAACTTGCTTAACAAACACAGCTAGAAGGACAAATCGCCAAACGTGAACTTTTCGTCGTTGAAGAGTTCTGTTCTGATCATCATCAGTAGTTCCACTTCATCAAATGTCACATTTTTGTATGATAATGCTCGATTTGTTGATAAAAACACAAAAATCACTATATGTTTGCCTTTAAGATTTGAGGAGTTCCCTCAATTCCTCATGGATCCCATCATCAGAACTCGAGCATGACAAAAATTAATTGTGAAAATAGAACTTGCTTAACAAACACAGCTAGGAGGACAAATCGCCAAACGTGAACTTTTCGTCGTTGAAGAGTTCTGTTCTGATCATCATCAGCAGTTCCACTTCATCCAATGATACATTTTTGGATGCAAATGCTTGACTTGTTGATAAAAACACAAAAATCACTATATGTTTGCCTTAAAGATTTGAGGAGTTCCTTCAATTCCTCATGGATCCCAACATCAGAACTGCCTTTTGACAAAAACGGGACCAACTTGAATATATAAACATACAATCAAAAAAAGAATTTTTCAAATCGGTTAAGAAATGACGGAGTTATGGAGAAACAAACATTTAAAAAAAAAAAAAAAAAAAAAAACATACAACCGAATTGATAACCTCCTCTTTTGAAATCTTGAAGTCGGTTAAAAAGGGGGAAAACTGATGACAAATTCAGAAAATCAATATGGCTGTTGTTTCTATGGTTTATCGGGTCGCTGATTACGAAAACAACAATGATTTTAAAATCCCACGTGGAGGATGTGAAATACCATCCCCTCTGTTGGGGTCCGAGGGGGTTGGAATGTCTTAATATTAATATAGGTGTGATTTTTATGATTTTTTGGGTCGTTAATTTAATATTGCGGGCATGAAAACTTAAAAGTAGGTGCCAAATTGCAAGAAGAAACTGACTGACTGAGTGAGTGACATATCAACGCACGGCCCAAACTGCTGGTTCGAGAGTTACCAAATTGAGCATGTAAGTTCCTTAGAAGGTCTAAAGGTGCATAAGTGCCGTGAGTTCCCTATGAAGATACGACCTTTTTTGATTCAATGTATTGTAAGTGGTTTTATTAATCAGTGCCGTCCGATACGATTTCGACATAAATCGATATTTGAGCGTCCGAGAGGACTCTTAATAGGAATCCGAGGTACCTAAACTTTGAATAAAGTAACGGCTATATTGATTTTCCTCATTTCTGTCCCTATTTCGTTACCCCTAATCCGACACCGAGGTAAAATTTGGGAAAAGTTCCGGCCATATTGCTTTTCTTCTTTTTCGTCCCGATTTCGTTCAAAATCGATATCTGAGCGTCCGAGAGCTCCCCTAATACGACTCGGAGGTAATATTTGGAAAAATTCGCAGGCATATTGATTTTCTTTTTTATCGTCCCAATTTCGTTCAAAATCGATATCTGAGCTTCCAAGAGGTCTCGTAATACGAATCCGAGGTAAAATTTTGAAAAAGTGGCGGCCATATTAATTTTTTGTCATTTCCGTCCCGATTTCTTTCAAAATCGATATCGGAGCGTCCGAGAGAATTCTTAATACGAATCCGAGTTAAAATTTGGGAAAAGTGGCAGCCATATTGATTTTCTTCATTTCAACCCGATTTCGTTCAAAATCGATATCCGAGGGTCCGAGTGGTCCCCTAATACGAATCCGAGGTAAAATTTGGAAAAAGTGGCAGCTATATTGATTTTCTTCATTTTTTTCCCGATTTCGTTCAAAATCGATATCTGAGTGTCCGAGAGGTCTCTTAACACGAATCCGAGGTAAAATTTGTGAAAGTGGCGGCCATATTGATTTTCTTTTTTTTCGTCTCGATTTCGTTCAAAATCGATATCTGAGCGTCCGAGAGGTCTCTTAATACGAATCTGAGGTAAAATATGGCACTCCATACATGCCTGTATGCAAAGAAGTTTAATGTTACTATAGGCGTGTGGGGTATCTATGGATTTGCTTTTAAAAACGACATAGAGGTTCCGATATTTTTTTTAGTTTTTTTTTTAATCGTATGGCATTTATTTACGAACCGTGAGATTTTCGACAAGACAAGTACGGTTGCCAGTTTTTGTTGCACTTTTAGCACCACCCAGGGGTCACGTGTAGGGTAACGGTGGGTAATCCCTACGGACGTGGTGCAACTTCGACCCCCCTTTGTCAAGTGAGTGGGCAACTTGACTGTTAGAAGTTCGCAAGCCGCTCGAAGGCCTCTAACTTGGCTTAACGATTGCAGCCGCGATAAAAAGCTTAGCGTGCCTTCCAAAGCACGAGAGTCAGTTAGTAACCACTCAAAGCGGTCACCCATCCAAGAACTGACCTGCGCCCACATTGCTTATCCCCGCACACCGCACGCGGTAGGCGGGTGCCGCTGGGCCACGAGCGCTCTAAATTCTTGATAGTTTGTGCCAAATTTCAATTCATTCGGTCCAGTAAAAGCAACTTGGTGGTAACAGACGGACTGACGGTACGGAGTGCGAATGGAAGTGAGGCCAAATTTTCTTTTTGGATGCTCCAATGGGAACTGGCAAAACCTACCTAATAAATTTAATTTTAGGAAAAATAAATGTTACACGTGATATTGAATTAGCCGTATTTCTGTACTTCAAAGGACCAGAGTTTATGACCGCTGCGCGCTGCTTGGTCGTTCACAGACCTAATGGTGTTACTGTAGTACACAGATACTTTTACTAAGGGCCATTTAAGACATGTTTTTATTTCATCGACCCTTTAGACGGTTAAAAATTTCGCTTAGTACGCGGGCGAAGCCGCGGGCAAATGCTAGTATTAGGGTGGTCCAAAAAATTTTTTTCGATTTCCGGTTTGAAAACTCATTCAATCTGTTGCTTATGCCTAGTGATTTATGTTAAAATATATGATTTATGTATGGTAACATCAACTAAACTAGTATAGTGTTGGTAAGATTGTATGTCCGGTCTATTGTCTTTGGTTTGTACAATTACTTCCGGCTTTTAAAATAAATTCATTCCGTCCGTTGACTTTCAACAAATAAAACGTGGTTTCATTTTTATATTAGGTTATGGGCCCAGCACGCTTCCACTGCGTTTGAGGAAAATCAAGCGTGGGTGCCAGTCGACAAGTTGCCTTCAGGTAAGACCTTAGTGCAGTGTAAATGGGTGTTTAAAAAAAAGGTCGAAAGTGATAAAAGTGTGCGTTACAGGGCGCGTTTAGTGGCTAAAGGCTTCACACAGAAGCCAGGTATAGACTATGAGGATACATTCTCGCCTGTAGTCAGACACTCGACTTTAAGACTGTTATTTGCGTTGTCAGTACAGTTAAATTTTGATATTACCCATCTGGATGTTAAAACAGCTTTTTTAAATGGTTACCTTAAAGAGGATATATATATGGTTCAACCAAATATTTCTTGTGAAAATAAAGAAAAGGTTATTGTTAAACTTAACAGAGCTATATATGGTTTGAAACAATCATCCAGGTCTTGGTATGAGAGAGTTGAACAATGCTTATGTGAATTAGGATTTAATAAATGCAAGTTAGAACCTTGTGTGTTTACTAAAATGTGTAATGAGATTAAGATTATCATTGCATTATATGTAGACGATTTCTTTGTTTATTCCAACTGTAAGGAAGAAACTGAGAAATTAGTGAGTGCATTGAGTTCGAAATTCAAAAAAAAAAATCTAGGACAAGTTCAACAATGCCTAGGTATGCGTGTAAAAGTTGATAAGAAAGCAAATGTTGTTACATTGGACCAGGAAGAGTATGTTGAGCAATTACTGGATAGATTTAATATGTTAAACTGTAAAGGTGCTACTACTCCAATAGAATGCAAGTTAAATCTTGAAAAATGTGAGACTTGTGACAAACAGATTCCATATCAACAGCTGATTGGAAGTTTATTTTATCTGTCTGTTTTAACACGGCCTGGTATTGCATTCAGTGTCAGTTTCCTTAGTCAATTTAATAAATGTCATACAAATGTGCACTGGAACTATGCAAAACGAATTCTCAGATATTTAATGAAAACAAAAAATTATTGTTTGAAGTATATGAAGGGAAAAGCTGAACTTGAGGGATATGTTGATGCCGATTGGGCAAGTAATGTTGTAGACCGTAAATCTTATACGGGCTATTGTTTCCTAATGTCAGGATCAGCTGTTTCCTGGGAGAGCAAGAAACAGAGGACTGTGGCCCTATCAAGTATGGAATCTGAGCTTATGTCTATAACGGAGGCTTGCAAAGAAGCTATGTATTTAAGAGCTTTTCTTTGTGAAATAACAGGTGATTTGTGTACTGTGCCTTTATATAATGACAGTCAGAGTGCACAGAAGTTGGTGGCAAATAATTCGTGTCATAGAAAAAGTAAACACATTGATATAAGATACTATTTTGTAAAGGATGCAGTGAGTGACAAAGTTGTTAGTCTAAAGTATATGCCAACCACTTCTATGCCTGCTGACATTCTTACAAAAGCTCTGTGTGTTATTAAACATTATAAATGTATAGAAGCTATGGGAGTAAGCCAGTGCTAGTCAAACTGTTTCTTTAGGCTTTTAAAATAAATTCATTCCGTCCGTTGACTTTCAACAAATAAAACGTGGTTTCATTTTTATATTAATTTAACGTCCTCAAATATTGTCTCACTAATCGTAGTAGAACTTGGTGATAATAGGTTGTTAAATACAAGAACTGTGTGATTTGGTGTCTATGTTACTCACAAACAACTAGTATTTTGGTGATAATTGTCTCATAGAAATAAAATTGGTGAGGTGTCTTTTCGTTTGCAGTTGATGGAAAGTCGTTTAGTTGACCGAAAAATGCTCTATCAGTCCTTTGAAAAGAGGTCTTTGAGGCGGAAAAGTCCTACTTTCTTCCTGTTGGATTTCCGAACCAGGAGCTTTTTCAGTTATTAACTTTAAATATACGTCTAGACAAAACCTACAACATTATCATCAGCACCTAAAAGTAGCAAAAAATTCGTCCTATTAATCGTCCCATTTTAAGACGTAGAGCAGAAAATCGAAAATATCGTATTTTCGAAGCCGTTGAGCATACCCTTCCTACAGAGCTAGGTCAACCAAACTTTGTAAAAATAATGGCACACAGATGAACAAAAAAAATACCTCACCAATTTTATTTCTATGAGACAATTATCACTAAAAAACTAGTTATTTATGAGTAACAGAGACACCAAATCACACAGTTCTTGAGGAAAGAATTTGAGAAATATTATATACATATATATTTAAAAAAAAAACTTCAAAGCTATTAAATCCAGCGTTTCACGAAAGGAGCCTTAATTCCTCGGATCGACTTAATTTCGTTTAAAATTTGGTATCTCGTGATGGAATGTTGGGCAACGAATAATGCAAATAGCCATTTTGAGGTCACGCGGGTCCTTCCTCTGCGGCCTTGCACCTGGCAGCTGCCGGCTTAACTCGGTCAGCTCACTCTGTCGTCACACCCGGAACTCGTCTACACTCCTGATGCGCCATTTACAGCATAAACTTCTACTACTAATCTTACATAAACAATCATTTAAATTCATAGTTACTGGGAACACATATCCAAACGCGCCTATATGGAAATACCCAAGGCCTAAGATACAGGTGTTGCTGTCTCTCTAGTCGTATATTTAATTATTATGGACGACCTTTCGGGGAAAACATATTTTTTAATCTTTGACGTAATAAAATTAATTGGAACCATAAGCAATTCCATAATCGTTGAAAACGGCTCAAGAGGTTGCTTTGTTGACAATTAACGTACGGATGTCAAACGGTGTAACTAGTAAACGTATAGGTAAGTATACAGGATGGAAAAAAAATATGCAATGGGCCCTGGAGGGAAACTACCTTAAAACGTTGAGATACTCGTAGCACAATTTGCTGAAAGAAAACTTTATTTTATTCCTCCTAAGCAATAAAACTTCATTCACAGATTTATGAAAAAATGTAATGTAGAAAATGTTTGATATCATATTTTATATAACGGTTAAAACGTCAGTAACTCCATATTTAAATAAGATCCTTTTGTGCAAAAAAAACTGAAACGGAGCTCAGTCAATGTTGGTATTGTTGTAAATCTTTTATTTAAATGGCCTCGTCACGTTTTTAAGTGTCAACAATTTGTTTGACATGTGTCCTGGATTATGGCTCGTAAAATGGTTTATTTACGACTAAATATATTGAATTTTAAGCGGCGTGCAAGCGACGCGATATACTTCAGAAACACAAAAAATATTGGAAATTACGTAAACGTTATCGAGATATGAATTATAAAGTTGATGGTGTGATGACTTTAATGGTGATTGGACGTGTGTTCAAAATCATATTTAATCATTTATCATTTATACCAATACGTGTCAACATTTTGTTTCTAAGTATTTTGACAGTATATTCAATCAGTAACCGAACGAAGTAGGTACCTACATTTAACATCATTTACATAGTAGCAGCCAAAGTAGGCAAATATATCATTATTCATTACACATCCTTACTCCTATAGTACGCATAGGTATAAAATATGCGTTACAATATATGTATTTGGCCACTTTGGCCGCCACTCATAGCGATTTGCCTGGCTAGATGATATAGAATTTAAAATAAAATGATCGGTGCAAACACCAATTCTCTTCACAATAGAAATGTTTCAGGTCCTATCGAGCATTATGCCCATTTAACTACTTATAACTTTTACTACGGATGTAACACCAACCAAGTACGTACGGGCACTATCTATTAGTGTAAGGTAGGTGAGTGACCGAGCTTTTCTCGTATTTTCCCGGAGAATACGAGTTTTCCCGAAGATGAGACCTAGCTAGATCGAGATTTTGCGTCCAATCGTTAGAGGCGTTTTCGAGAGCACAAAATAAATAAATAAATCCATACTATATAACTATATTTACTATATAATTATATAATAATAATATAAATGAGAAAGTAACTCTGTCTATCTGTCTGTTACCTCTTCACGCTTAAACCGCTAAACCGAATTATATGAAATTTGGTATAGAGATAGTTTGGGTCCCGGGAAACGACATAGGATAGTTTTTATTCCGGAAATCATTCCAAAGGGGGTAGAAAGGGGGGTAGATGTTTGTATGGGCGAGCGATATTAGAGCCTGCACCTACAACAATTTAATAGCAATTATTTCTATAATACAACGAGTTGCACGCGGACGGAGTCGCAGGCAAAAGCTATTATTTCGATAAATTCATGCTAAATTATCGAATTAATTTTCTCAATAAACTTCAGTTACACTCGTTGGGTTAATTCGTAATATACCACATATTACGAATTAACCATTTTCGCACATAGTTAAGGATTTAATGTCTACATTTTAATTGAGTTAAGTGTTAAACGGCAGTTACTCATATAAAGTCTATGACTAATTTTCGTTACTTTTCTACTTGATTCAATTAAAATGTTGACATAATTAAGTTCTAAAAATTACGAATTAATCTTCTTATGACCTGCACTAACACTACATAAAACTATATATCAATATGTAATTCTACCTGGAAAGAAGTATGTATAGGTAATGTTTAGAGTTTAAATCCAGTAAGGTCCGTTCAACAATAAACTCTTACATGAAAGCACTCCGCGTCACACTTGCGTTGATCCTCGCGTCGGAGTCACGCCTTCCGACAAAGGGTTACCTATTCAACGAACGCCCATAAAACTTATATGTTCTACTGTTAACGTTCCTTCAAACAATCGGGTAGTCCGCTTGTCCTAGTATTCTGGAGAGGAAACCTCGTAATTAGAACTCGGCTATAAAATAACCATCAAACTTACTCAGGAGGAGTGTGTCGCTGTTAAATTTCGGGCAACTATAATAAAATTGTCTTTAAGTTTTGTATGATTCTTTTTACTAAGTAACTAGAGCACATAATCGTTTATGAAGAATAATGTTTGCCGGCAAATGTGTGATGGTTTGAGTGTAAAATCCGACCGCTCGATAAATTAAGTTCTGTATGACAGAGCACGTTGTTACAAGAGTTTTTTACAGTCCGCAACAGCGCCGCCGATTAACTCGCATCCAATTTTCGAAGGAAGCGATTGTCATAAAAATGTAATGCAAACAGGTTATTTTTTTAGTCACTGTAGAAATTATTAAATAGTACTACGGATTCTTTACGTAGCTGCGGTGTCAGTCATCGTATTTTATGACTAATAAAATAATACGATGACGATCAAATATGTTGAATTGATGACATTAGACCGACAGAGCCGAGTGTATGTAGTTTTCATTGCGTACAGTCAGCCAAGAACTACAAATAACGATTCGAACGTACGACAGGTATATCCTATTGTCATTTTAAAAATTAAATTTACAGCTACCTTACTCATGCTCGAAAACGTTGCGGTTTACAAAATCCTGAATCATTACGGCATACTTAGGTAACATTTTATACGATAATATTAGTTAATGATGAGGACGACTTTGTTCATACAAACTTCTACGCATAAGTAAGTACATAGTATATACTACATACCGACCAACTTCGCTGATTGTAAATGGTAACTCATATTACAATCGCGAGATAATTTGTGAGTAACATGAGTTACGAGCTATTTTAAAGAAATAAAATCACAATCAAATGTACGTAACAAACAATAAATAGCTATATTTTTCTTATTTCAGAATTATCTTTAACATATAATATATATAATATAATATAATATTGGGGGACAATCTTACACAAATCGACCTAGTCCCAAACTAAGCAAAGCTTGTACTATGGGTACTAGACGACGATATACATACTTAAATAGATAAATACATACTTAAATACATAGAAAACATCCAAGACCCTAGAATAAATATCCGTGAAAAATGCACAAATAAATGCCCTGGCCGGGATTCGAACCCGGGACCTCTAGCTTCGGAGGCAGAGTCACTACCAACTAGGCTAAACAGGTCGTCGTCGTCATCTATTCACGGCTTACTTAACAATTTCACTCTTCTTTTCTATTAAGTAAATAAAACATTTAATATAATTAAAAAGCATGAAAAAATGTAATACGATTTACTGTCGAATTGCGCACATGTGTATTTATATTTGACTGCGGTACATGTAAATGCCTACAGGAAATGAACGGTTTATTTTTTTTTCACTCCGAAAATCTGAGAACCAGTTACCTACTAAAACGGGCATAGGTACTTGGGTTATTTCTACGACAAAACGGAGGAAGTGCCCTCCAGGCAAGTTTAGATTTCTTCGAAACGATTTGACCAATATTATTGCTTGTCCGTCAGTGAGAAAAGGCGGTGATGAGAGTGAGCATTATTGTGAGCGAGTTTGCATTATGTCTCCAGCTGTTGATACACCGAATCCTCAAGTTAATAAAGGGTCCGCAAAGCGCTTGTGATTATTTTGGAGTCGAAAGCGTCCGTAGGCGATGGTGTCTGCTTACCATCAGGCAGGTCGTAATCTTGTTTGCCACCGTCGTTGTATAAAAAAGGCGAGCATACTGTGGTTTTAGACCAAATTAATAATAATTTAGCGATTACATAGGTAATCATCGACAGTATTCAATTTCATGTATCGCTCCATCTCTTCTTTTTTCTTGTCCGAGAAAGATCAACCTTCACTAAATGCGTTTTTGTACACCAATTTTTCGTTGTGCATATCTTAAGATGTTATTTACTAATATCGAAAGCGTACTTATCTTATTATAGTATTATTATTATATATATAGTTGACTGAGTTGCGATCGGGCACTGAAACGTCACTGGAAACCTAAGCTCCGCCTTTGGCACTAGATTTTGTGGCACCGGTTTTGGGCGACGGTTATGCTTCCATACTTATTATATTTCGATGTACTTAATATTATAAATGCGAAAATTTAGATGTTTGGATGTTTGTCACTGAATCACGCAAAAACGGCTGAACAGATTAAGATGATTTGTATGCTAATACTATATAAACTGGATTCACTTATATATATTATAAGTGTACTTTTTGTCCCGATGATGTTCCATCAAAGGGATATTAAATCGCGGATGCAAGTAAGGTCTATGAAACGGAGTGGTTTAATCCTCATACGCCATTCTACGATTTAAGTTTCAGCCAATTGGGAGTATAACAGCGTGTCAAGAAATTTAACTTAAAGCATAGCAGAATTGTGAACAAGTTGACGATGCATTATGTCAAAACCGAAGTATCATAATTCCTTCTGATTGTTAGCTATTTTTAGCTATTTTTGAGCACAACCTTTTCGCAATAAGTTCTGCTTTGCGTGTACATCAAAATGCATTTGCGATACTTTGGCATTGTTTTTATTCATATGCTTAAATACAAAAACAGCTGTTTCAATGCACACTTTGTATCGTCGGTGTACCATTTAGTTTTGTCGTGCGTTATTTTTTACGTAATTGTTGTCCCTTCACACCATAAAAACTGTTTGATATAAGAGATCACTTGAGCTGGGCAGCCCAATCGTCAGCATAGACAGTTGGAGCATCTTAGATGTACATGTGGCGTCACTTGTATCATCCGTCAAATCTGACATGTTCTGCAACGCGCCATCGAAGTTTCTTAAATCAGTTGCATATATATAACTTCTAACCAACTCTCAATGGACTTCGGACCCTGAGAGATCTCTCTTTTGTCGTTTCTTCTTGTGACTCCCATCTATTGTACATTATGTATTTAGTTTGTAGATAACCCTTTCCTGTTTATATTCCCCCTTGTGCATTATTCTACCTAGGAGCAGCACATCTCATATCTACATACACTTAGAAGAGGGTCGAAAGTCTGTACGAGTACATGGAAGATATTCGAAAAAAGGTTAGATGGGGACACTTAGAATCGATAACAGAAATCGTTTCACCAGTTTTAAGAATTTGTGTCTGTTTGTCTGTCTGTTTATATGTCTAGGCATCACGTGAAAACGAACGAATGGAGTATAATTTACCCTCATTAATATGGCAACGGATCTTCGGAGACGACATAGCTCGGCCTTCGGCCGCGCATGCTTTGCCACTCTTCTTCGGCTTTTCAGTCATCTTTACATGAAGAATCTACTCTGTTCCCACTCGGCCTTAAGCCTCGCGTGTCTCGCCTCTCTGCTTCAGGCCTTCGGCCCTCAGCCTTACATGAGAAGCCCGCTCTGTGTGATTATTCTCGCATGCCTTGCCGCTCTGCTTCCGGCCTTCGGTCATCATACTTACATGAAGAACTCGCTCTGTTGGGATAACGTTTTACGGCAGAACTGCGTAGCGAGACTTTTATCATTGTACAATGTACATATTGTACATGTAATGTTTTTGACGAGATTCATTCGTCTAGCACTTAATCATTCGTTTTGACAATAGGATTTCTAGGGAATGTCATATTGACTGTAATCATTTCTTAAGGGGGTGTAAAGATGGGTGAAAGATTGTATCATCATCATCATCTAAGGGGGTGTTATAGCCGCGGGTGGGCTCTAGGCTAGCCTGGTCAAGCAAATATCTCCAGTCCGATCTATTCGTGGCTTTCCTTCTCTAACATGTCACCCCTAAGTTCCTGGTGTCCACCTGAGCTTGAGAAAGATTGTATAGGAAAACAAATCACGCGCAAAAGGCGAGAACGAATTATTCACGGACGAAGTCGCGGGCAAAAGCTAGTTTATATATAAGTATGTATACCGTCGCTTAGTACGCACTCCCATAGTATAAACTTAGCTTAGTTTAGGACTACTCGATTTGTGTAAGACTGTCCACAAATATTTATTTTATTTTATAACTATAGCGAATCGAGAGCATGTATACTGGCTGGTGCGATTCACCAATCGTCGCTAGTATACGCGAATCTGACCTGACCTTACGTGACCTGGTAATTCCTAACCTCAGGATCGATCAAATCGATGTAGAATAATTTGATAAATTTGCTGACGCCCTGGCAATATGTACGAAGGAAGCGTCGCCGCGTATACGTGGTTATGTACCCTAATTTGGAGGCTTTTTACCGGTGACGGCGGAGCAAAAAAATGTGTGTTCTTACATCGGCAATTTAAATCGTCATTTATTTTATCACCGATCCAGTCGAAAAATTCAGTTCCTGTGCAGCCAGTCTTTTAATCGAAGATAAGACTAATACTGGTAGTTCTGGTACGCCTAAAGCCAGTTGTCAGGAGGGTTATGAATAACAACACAGCTGACAGCGACGTCGCCCAAGTGGCCCGCCACGTGTTCCCTGCCAATAACTATTTGTGAAACACCACGCCTGCCTATTAATAAAGTGTACACTCGTATTTATTGTCTGTCTATTGTTAAGACAACACAATGACGTTAACGTAGATAGTCGTGAGGTGATCTTTGATGATCGATATAACACACTCTGGTACAAACTATATAGATCGAATGAGTACGTATAAGTACATATTTGGTATTTATCATTCATGTTGAAAAAATAAGATTATTATACGAGTTCACTAGTTATAATATATTCTGATTCTATTTTTGATTTAGAACTACTTACTATTAGATATGTAATTTGCAGCAATTTTAGTGTGAGCATAATGTATAAATCTCTTATATATGAATATATACTTAAGGTATTTATATACTTAAGACATAGACGTACCTAATGCATTTATTTACTTGTATGCTATTCGAGTAAGCAGGCGCGAATAAATTGACCCACACGATCATTATAGGTTGCCGCATGCTATGTATATCAACCTGTCACTCATTCGACCCATTCACGCCAACGTTCGGGAATTCGCCGTGTAAGATATAACCAAAAGTGGAATTCACAATCAACCAAACAACGATCGTGAACGCACAATCGCACAAGTCAACTTAAAATACTAGGCACTACATTAGACGAGTATTATATACAATGAACATGTTTACGAAGATAAATAAGCTACCTGACACATGCTCACTAAGTTGAGCATAAGCGGCGTAGACAGTGCACATGTGGACCAGACGCGCACTGAAAAACAGAAGCTGTCGTTGCGCCTGCGCCGGCTCACCGGCACCACGTGGCGCAGCAGACACAACAGCCAGAACCAGAACCCAAATATACTGTAACTGAGAACATCCATTCATTCAAGTTCAATTAACTTTCATATACGAAACGATATACGTCATCACGATCCGTCATTTCAGATCGATCGGAACGGCGAATGTACCTAACTAATATAACATTAGAGATACTCGTAGCAACAAATCTCTTCTTGAATATAGTGTCGATATCGACTGCATACTCGTGTTTTGTATTATTCCAACGTTTTACGACATATGTAGCAAATAAGCACACTCATATTCGCAAACATAGGTATATAATAAGAACGTCTGCGGTTATCATATCTTCTGTTTGA
This sequence comes from Notocelia uddmanniana, assembly GCA_905163555.1. Lineage (NCBI taxonomy): Eukaryota > Metazoa > Arthropoda > Insecta > Lepidoptera > Tortricidae > Notocelia > Notocelia uddmanniana. The sequence goes on from LR991064.1 coordinate 10,321,734, forward strand.
CAAGTATATATATCGAACTATCTAACTCACACTTAGGGAATCAAAACAAAAATACCTCCATTTGAATAAGTTACTTCGTGAGGTCCCCAACCTGCACCGTGTGGATGGCCCGTTCTCTCCCATCCATTAAGACGAGGCATTCGAATTTTTGGTAGCGTTCTTTTCGATATTGTAAGCAAACCAGTTAATCTACGCATATGAAATTTTGATATGTTAATTTTCATTATATAATCTAACAAACTGGGATCGGAAAACACGCAAAGCGAAAATTTTCTCGATAGTTTTTCGTTCCAAACTATGGTCCATTTTTTTATTCTTTTGCTAATTATTCCGGAACTATAAGCATCCAACCTTTGAAATTTTCAGACACGACGGTAATACTATCTATCTAGCAAACTGGGATATATCATTTTATTTACGTGTGTAGTTTATTTTATATGAATTATTTTATAAATTCGGGAGTTATGCCGCATACGCCATTGTGTTCATGAGCGCCATCACTGTCTTTTGTCTCTTTTTTTACGCGCGAAAGCAATTGACGCTATCTCATCAAGACTCCGCCTTCAGACGCCTGTGGCTTTTGCCGACGACGGATGTGTGCCAAAATTGCGCTGATTTCGTAAATGAAAGCGGACGGAGCACAGCAGAGCAAAAAGCCAATGGAGTCATCATCATTCATTGACAGTTTTAAATTTGGACAACTATTCCGTCGATACAATTCGGTCAGTAGTCAAAAGCTATTTATGCGTGTATATATATATATAGATTATGTAGAGCATAAACTCATATCAAAAGCATATTAAAGAAAACGCATCATGTCAATATACGTGTCTAATAATAGTAATGAATAGATATGGCGATTTTTACACATTATTACTGAACCGAATACATCGCTTACAACTGAAATGCATTCGACTTTTTTTTGGGTCGGCTCGTGACCACGGATGTTGTAATACATTCGAAACGTCGGCCAAACCTCCAAAAAAGGTGAATACATTTCAGTATACGCGATTAAGTTCCTTTTACCAATAATAAGGTACGGCGATACTTTTTTCCTCAAAATTGGTTCTGAGGGCTTATTGTCCAACGCGCTTGAAATCGCCACGTACTCGTTTTGTCAGGTTTTGTTTGGGCTGACAATTAGTATCGAAAATAGTCACACTGCACAGTCATACACAAACCCTGCTGTTGTCGACAATATTTGTGAAGGAATGACTTATATTATCATCATCATTTCAGCCGGGAAACGTCCACCTACTAGTATACTACAATATTTATATATTTCTAGAAAACTTTATTATGATTAAATACTTTATACTTTTTTTTCAACTGAAAGTATGACATCTTATTAAAATACAATCATGTGTTCAATACATTCAATACAACAATACAATCCTTTTTTAAATATTAATTGTATCACAACTATGTATCTTAACGCAGAATTTCACGACTGACACAGCAATATCTAGACACGCGGCAGCGTGTCCAGCCAAGTTCACCCCGGGAACTGACGGACAGCATCCGTGTGTTATTTTACACGAACCATTTGGAGCCACTTTTGACCCCTCAATAACTCCAAGTCTATTTAACATAAAAGAATGAAATTTGGTACATGTATTAAGATCCTTTAGAACAACTAGAACCTCAAATTTCATAAATATAGGTGAAATAATTATTGAGATATTAAAATCTAAAAAACGGCATTTTTACCACTGACTGACTGACTAGTAATCAAAAACCTAACCCACTTTCAGGTGACCTAGAAAAGTAAAATTTGGCATCCAGCTTGGTAATAGTGTACATGCACATAAAAATCAGAAAACTCTAATTTTTTCATTAGTTTTCTTATTTTTATTAGTCGTTACCTCAGAACTCCATCATTTATTAACCGATTTGGATAATTCTTTTTATGTTTGAATTGGTATACTTTCGGGGTGGTCCCATTGTCATCAGGTCAGAGTAAGATTTGAGATCTAAATGGGTGACAAGTTCCGTAGATTCTCTGAAATAGTGGCAAGTCCGGCATTACATTATTTACAGTAAAATTAATTTACTGCGGCTTAATGCATTTTGATTTTTAACTTGGCAGTTTTCTTAAATATCCTACAGCTTTTATGGTATTATACATATGCATAGAAAACTGCCAAGTTAAGGCTCAAAATGCATTAAGCCACAGTAAATTAATATTAATGTAGTGCCGGACTTGCCACCATTTCAGAGAATCTACGGAACTTGGCACCCGTTTAGATCTCAAATCTTTTGTCGGTGAAGAAGACAACCAAACATCGCATTTTCTTAATATTGAACTTGGCTCCCATTTTCACATTTATGTTTTTGATGGGATATCATTACTTTTTGTCAATCTTCGCCAAATGGTGCTTTTTAAGAGCGAGTGCACGAGTTACTTTACAAAATACCCAAATCGCTATAGGTGCACCTCAAATATTTGAAGAGTTCCCTAGATTTCTCCTGGATCCTATGATCAAATTCTTACCTGATATCTATGGGACTACACCTGAACTATACCGTTTCAAACAAAAAAAGAATTTTCCAAATTGGTTAATAAATGACGGAGTTCTGGGGTAACTAGCATAAATAATAATAATAAAAAAACGAATAAAACAATCACTGTTTTCGGATTTTTTCTGGTGTACACAGACAATTATCAAGCTGCATGTTAAATTTTAGCTTTCTAGGTGTTAGGTTTTTGATTACTAGTCAGCCAGTCAGTCAGTGGTAAAAATGCCGTTTTTTGGAATTTAATATCTCAATAACTATTGAACCTATATTTATGAAATTTGGGTTTCTTGTTTTTCTAAAGGATCTTAATACGTGTACCAATTTTTTTTATGTTAGATAAATTTGGAGTTATTGGGGGGTCAAAAGTGGCTCCAAACGGTTCGTGTAATATAACACACGGCTGCTGTCCGCTAGTTCCCGGGGTGAACTTGGCTGGACACGCTGCCGCGTGTCTAGAGCATTCGCTAGTGAAAAGTACCATTTGGTGAAGTTTGACAAAAAGGAATGATATCCCATCAAAAAGATAAATGTGAAAATGAGAGCCAAGTTCAATATTAAGAATATGCGACGCATGGTTGTCGTCTTCACCGACAAAAGAATTGAGATCTAAATGGGTGCCAAGATTCATAGATTATCTAAAAAGGTGCCAAGTCTGGCACTAGATTGTTTGCAGTAAAACTAATTTATTGCGACTTAATGCATTTTGAGCTTAAACTTGGCAGTTTTCTTAAATACCCAACAGCTTTCATGGTATTATAACATACTGTCACGCGTCGCATATTCTTAATATTGAAATTGGCTCTCATTTTCACGTTTATGTTTTTGATGGGTACTTATTTTCCCATACAACTGTTGGTTTGATAAGTGGCACGTGACGTCATATTGTAGGAGCCTTTTCGGAGGCCACTAGCATCGAGCTAGGTTTGTCCTTGGTTTGTTGACCAACTACAATAATGACATTTGATTGTCATCAAAAACTGGTTCAAATGGCACCATGAAAAAAAATAGTTAACGTATTTCAATAAAAAAATCTCTATTCATTCTATGTTCTTGCCCCGCGCCGCACGCGCGAGCATGGCGAACGAGTGTATCTAGCGGTGGCGGGTTGGCGCGGGTGATGGGCGGAGCAAGCGTGGGAATTATGTTATAATACCATGAAAGCTGTTGGGTATTTAAGAAAACTGCCAAGTTTAAGCTCAAAATGCATTAAGTCGCAATAAATTAGTTTTACTGCAAACAATCTAGTGCCAGACTTGGCACCTTTTTAGATAATCTATGAATCTTGGCACCCATTTAGATCTCAATTCTTTTGTCGGTGAAGACGACAACCATGCGTCGCATATTCTTAATATTGAACTTGGCTCTCATTTTCACATTTATCTTTTTGATGGGATATCATTCCTTTTTGTCAAACTTCACCAAATGGTACTTTTCACTAGCGAATGCTCTAGACACGCGGCAGCGTGTCCAGCCAAGTTCACCCCGGGAACTAGCGGACAGCAGCCGTGTGTTATATTACACGAACCGTTTGGAGCCACTTTTGACCCCCCAATAACTCCAAATTTATCTAACATAAAAAAAATTGGTACACGTATTAAGATCCTTTAGAAAAACAAGAAACCCAAATTTCATAAATATAGGTTCAATAGTTATTGAGATATTAAATTCCAAAAAACGGCATTTTTACCACTGACTGACTGGCTGACTAGTAATCAAAAACCTAACACCTAGAAAGCTAAAATTTAACATGCAGCTTGATAATTGTCTGTGTACACCAGAAAAAATCCGAAAACAGTGATTGTTTTATTCGTTTTTTTATTATTATTATTTATGCTAGTTACCCCAGAACTCCGTCATTTATTAACCAATTTGGAAAATTCTTTTTTTGTTTGAAACGGTATAGTTCAGGTGTAGTCTCATAGATATCAGGTAAGAATTTGATCATAGGATCCAGGAGAAATCTAGGGAACTCTTCAAATATTTGAGGTGCACCTATAGCGATTTGGGTATTTTGTAAAGTAACTCGTGCACTCGCTCTTAAAAAGCACCATTTGGCGAAGATTGACAAAAAGTAATGATATCCCATCAAAAACATAAATGTGAAAATGGGAGCCAAGTTCAATATTAAGAAAATGCGATGTTTGGTTGTCTTCTTCACCGACAAAAGATTTGAGATCTAAACGGGTGCCAAGTTCCGTAGATTCTCTGAAATGGTGGCAAGTCCGGCACTACATTAATATTAATTTACTGTGGCTTAATGCATTTTGAGCCTTAACTTGGCAGTTTTCTATGCATATGTATAATACCATAAAAGCTGTAGGATATTTAAGAAAACTGCCAAGTTTAAAATCAAAATGCATTAAGCCGCAGTAAATTAATTTTACTGTAAATAATGTAGTGCCGGACTTGCCACTATTTCAGAGAATCTACGGAACTTGTCACCCATTTAGATCTCAAATCTTACTCTGACCTGATGACAATGGGACCACCCCGAAAGTATACCAATTCAAACATAAAAAGAATTATCCAAATCGGTTAATAAATGATGGAGTTCTGAGGTAACGACTAATAAAAATAAGAAAACTAATGAAAAAATTAGAGTTTTCTGATTTTTATGTGCATGTACACTATTACCAAGCTGGATGCCAAATTTTACTTTTCTAGGTCACCTGAAAGTGGGTTAGGTTTTTGATTACTAGTCAGTTAGTCAGTGGTAAAAATGCCGTTTTTTAGATTTTAATATCTCAATAATTATTTCACCTATATTTATGAAATTTGAGGTTCTAGTTGTTCTAAAGGATCTTAATACATGTACCAAATTTCATTCTTTTATGTTAAATAGACTTGGAGTTATTGAGGGGTCAAAAGTGGCTCCAAATGGTTCGTGTAAAATAACACACGGATGCTGTCCGTCAGTTCCCGGGGTGAACTTGGCTGGACACGCTGCCGCGTGTCTAGATATTGCTGTGTCAGTCGTGAAATTCTGCGTTAAGATACATAGTTGTGATACAATTAATATTTAAAAAAGGATTGTATTGTTGTATTGAATGTATTGAACACATGAATGTATTTTAATAAGATGTCATACTTTCAGTTGAAAAAAAAGTATAAAGTATTTAATCATAATAAAGTTTTCTAGAAATATATAAATATTGTAGTATACTAGTAGGTGGACGTTTCCCGGCTGAAATAATGATGATAATATAAGTCATTCCTTCACAAATATTGTCGACAACAGCAGGGTTTGTGTATGACTGTGCAGTGTGACTATTTTCGATACTAATTGTCAGCCCAAACAAAACCTGACAAAACGAGTACGTGGCGATTTCAAGCGCGTTGGACAATAAGCCCTCAGAACCAATTTTGAGGAAAAAAGTATCGCCGTACCTTATTATTGGTAAAAGGAACTTAATCGCGTATACTGAAATGTATTCACCTTTTTTGGAGGTTTGGCCGACGTTTCGAATGTATTACAACATCCGTGGTCACGAGCCGACCCAAAAAAAAGTCGAATGCATTTCAGTTGTAAGCGATGTATTCGGTTCAGTAATAATGTGTAAAAATCGCCATATCTATTCATTACTATTATTAGACACGTATATTGACATGATGCGTTTTCTTTAATATGCTTTTGATATGAGTTTATGCTCTACATAATCTATATATATATATACACGCATAAATAGCTTTTGACTACTGACCGAATTGTATCGACGGAATAGTTGTCCAAATTTAAAACTGTCAATGAATGATGATGACTCCATTGGCTTTTTGCTCTGCTGTGCTCCGTCCGCTTTCATTTACGAAATCAGCGCAATTTTGGCACACATCCGTCGTCGGCAAAAGCCACAGGCGTCTGAAGGCGGAGTCTTGATGAGATAGCGTCAATTGCTTTCGCGCGTAAAAAAAGAGACAAAAGACAGTGATGGCGCTCATGAACACAATGGCGTATGCGGCATAACTCCCGAATTTATAAAATAATTCATATAAAATAAACTACACACGTAAATAAAATGATATATCCCAGTTTGCTAGATAGATAGTATTACCGTCGTGTCTGAAAATTTCAAAGGTTGGATGCTTATAGTTCCGGAATAATTAGCAAAAGAATAAAAAAATGGACCATAGTTTGGAACGAAAAACTATCGAGAAAATTTTCGCTTTGCGTGTTTTCCGATCCCAGTTTGTTAGATTATATAATGAAAATTAACATATCAAAATTTCATATGCGTAGATTAACTGGTTTGCTTACAATATCGAAAAGAACGCTACCAAAAATTCGAATGCCTCGTCTTAAGGATGAATATATGATTTCTCTCTGATGCAAATCGTATTATTCGCAAAACCTGGGCTCCGGAAGCACGTGCCCATATTTACATACAAGAAGAGGAGACTCATTGTCCACTTTGCATCCGTAGTGTCACCGCCCATTAAGAATGAGACGTTGATATAAAAAAAAACATCCTGATTGTCCCTAGCTGTTGATCATATTGCGACCATCAATTGTTTTCAAAAACTAGCTTGTACTTTTATTTTTAAAACAAACGATGATCGGCTGTCCAAGTCACCAGTCCGAGTCGCCTTTTGAACTGACAGTTGGCATTGGCGGAGACTACAAAGAGATGTTAATCTAGAGTCTCCACGCACGACAATTGTCTTTATTCCCGACCACGCGAAACGTGCCCTATCTACGATTCGGACCTCGTAACCGACGTAGATGGCCAAGATTGCATTTTTGAATGACGTAATTGTATGTGCCGGAGAGAAAGGATTCAACACACGTTTTACGCTTATCCGCACGCAAGATCGTATTGTTAACAAACGCTTACATAAGGACTTAGGTCAGCTCAAACGGCACAACAGTTAATCAATACGTATAAGAATCTGAAAATATAAATCAACAGCAATGCCCGCGGTCCCACACGCGCAGCACTCTTTCAAAACCATAATCTCCCGTTAGAAATGCCGCCAGCATCCTCGGTACAATGCCTCAAGGGCCCGTTTTAGATTTAAGTTAGTTTTAATTTTCTTTATATTATTTTGGTTAAGTATTCTTGTATATATTTTCGTTGTACATAAATAAATGATCTTTTTATCTCCCGTTTCATCCTTTTCAGCTATGATTTGCGTAATAAAAAGAAGCACCCTTTCCAGGATCCTTTATAACGGAAGGATGTGAACGGTCCAAATTAAAATTAATCAATAATTCAAGTATCTTGCATGCTTTTAAGAAAGTATTACTTTCACACTAGTCCTGCTATTCGCAGCCCCACCGTCGGAGGTGTCCTGCAAACTGACTCTTGCTTGACTGTCTCTTGTCTTATAGATAAAGAAATGCGAATAAGAAAAAAATACAAAAAAATTACCACCGTAAATGGTGGTAAATTTCGTACAGATTTAGATTGTACCCTATTATATATCAGTTTTATTTACCTAGACGTATACTCGTCATATATAAAGATCAAAGCGCTCTCTATCGCACATGTGCGGAATCTGCGCAGCACGTGGCACTACAACGACGTGGCTGTCGCGGCCGCGGCTGAATGCCTCCTTGTGCGCACATTTGATACGCACATGCGTTGCATGACGCTTCCACAGCGCGAATATTCCGCCCAAATATGCGCCACATATGAAGGGTAGGTATGCGCATAATGCGCAAGACTCATTCAAAATTCACCCATGACTAGAGTCACCCACTACATTGATTTATTTGGAGCACGGCTCTTCAGCGTTGACAAAGTGGGTCTAGTACTAATATTGACCTATTTATTCAGCAGACTAACATATAGGGATTATAGGGCCGTCATCATTTAACAAACCTGACATTTTCATTATGTTTTTGGGTGTAGGTGGGGTTTAACGGATCAAGGGGTTTAACAGGTTTTGAAATTCTAGTTGGACATAAGCCAGACAACAGCCTGTCGCCTAACAGGCTTTATAATAGTTATTTGTTATACAAGGGTGCAAAGTTGTATTTTACCCGCGAGTGTGGAATTGAAACACGAGCCAGCGAAAGGATTCTATAGTTGAACCACGAGCGAAGCGAGTGGTTCTAAAATAGGATCCTGAGCGTAGCGAGTGTTTCAACACACGAGAAGTAAAATACAACTTTGCACCCGTGTGTAACACAAAACTTTTCTCCTTACTATAGCGAGGAAAGTGCAACATGCATAAAAACACAGTTCCACAGGCATGATTTTCATCACAGGAATCACTGATTTTTTTACGATATTATAACAGAAAACTCTGAAAGTTGTGTATAATATTTACGCGAGTCGGAGTCGGTGACAAGTTGTGTATATTTTAGTTGACATTGACAATGATGACATTTCTGACGATGCGTTTTGAAATTGCATCGACTCAACTTGTGCGTTACAATTATACTCAAAGTCATTATAAAAAAAATGTTACTTATAGAATTTTAAGGTTTCCAACTTAAATCATTAAATAAAGCTAAATTTGGTATTTTTTATTAAATTTTCAAACCATTTATTTAATGATAATTGATATCAAACGAAGCATTAATATGAGCGTTTTACGTTTTGTTATCTGTCAAAAGCTACTTAAACACGCTCCAATGTCAAATTACTTTCCCCACTTGTGGATAAAATGCGTTTTTACCCGCTTGTTTCAAAGGATAAAAGACGGCTTTCCGATCTAGTGAGGGGAAAAATAGATTTTTGATCGAGCGAAAATGCTTTCGCATGACCGGATGATCAGATGTCCGGCTGTTCTCATCTACAGGTCGCATTTCTCAACCGATTCTCGTAACTTTTTTCATAATTATATTTTTTTTTTGATTCGACACGACAAATCCTTATAATTATCGACTCACGAGCTCTACAGTCTACAGCTCGCTGAGCTAGCTAGTTATTTATTTAGGTACTTTTCTGGCTTACTAAAGCTATCACAATAAGAATTACTTATCGTTTGTGCTTCGGCTGCTTCAATGACGTGAAAGTTATGAAGCTGTACATGTAATGTGAAACACTCAGTGCTGGCAGTGATCAAACATGCAAATCCTGGCAGCTCATATGCAAACCGGACACGTACAGAGCCGTCCGGCGGATGTCAGCATTACAATACGCAATTATTTTTAGCATTCGTCAAATTTATTATAATTATATTCTAACCGTATACGAAATAGGATATGATTAGCGTCATCAACAAAATGACTTTGCACCTATTTGCATTCATTGACAGAAAAACTTATCGTTTACTACACATTCGTGCAATGACACTAACTAAACATCTCATCTTGTTACCACTATGATTCCAAATCTTTTTGAACATGCTCCTACTATTCAGGTCGAGGAAAATGTTTTTACTCACAGTTCCCAAGTTCTTTTTACGGTTCCGTAGCCAAAATGGCGAAAACGGAACCCTTATAGACGGCCTGTTTAACCTAGTTGGTAGTGACTCTGCCTCCGAAGCTAGAGGTCCCGGGTTCGAATCCCGGCCAGGGCATTTATTTGTGCATTTATCACGGATATTTGTTCTTGGGTCTTGGATGTTTTCTATGTATTTAAGTATGAATTTATCTATATAAGTATGTATATCGTCGTCTAGAACCCATAGTACAAGCTTTGCTTACTTTGGAACTAGGTCGATTGTGTAAAATTGTCCCCAATATTTAAAAAAATAAAAATAATATAGTTATTTAAATATTACCCAAAGTATGCATTTTCATCTGTCATTATAGTTATTAATTATTATTATATTATTACTTATTATGGAATTGGTAATTTACCTAGTCTGTTATGCCCGCAGGTCTATTTAGGTACACCCCGGGGACTAATTGAGCCCAAATTGTGCACTCAGGTGTTGAAAGTTAACAATATGCTATGCTATGAGCTGTATTTCGATTAGGTACCTAACCGACCGAAATTCATAAAGCTTGGATATAGGAAAATGTTGATTGACGGTTTCCCGGTAATAATAAATTTTGTCAGAGATTTCCCGCGACGTGACAGCGTGTCACGCGACTCGTGCGCCGCTCCGCAGACAGTGTGACACTCGTCCGTCTGCCAGACAGGCGGACACCTCCGACGACGGGGCCGCGAATATCAGCCTAATAATAAACTAATGCGAAAGTAATACTTTCTAAAAAACAAAACAGCAATAAGAGATTTCGATCTTTCGAGATGGAATTTGTAAGTTATACTTATGTAAAAATAAGCTGCGTGCAACAGCTGAACGAGTTATATTATTACCATTCCATTTGTAAACCGTCATTAAAGATATCTTTTCACAACGCACCATGAGTTATATAGATATTTCTGGAATTAAACTTTGAAGCAGCCGCGACCATCTGCATGGCAGATCCTGCCTCAACCGTATTCCCAAAATCCTGCAGTCCATATGTACGTGAGAACGGACCTCGTACAAAGAAAGCACATTTAAGTATTTTTATGGTGTGCCCCTCATTACTGAACGAACACGTGGATATCTGCTGCGCAGATTTTGAGTTTCTTCTGTGTTTCAAATGGCTAGTTGTAAAGTTAAATTACGTCCGACATCTGTTTGTTTACCTACTTTGCGTTTCAGGTCAAAAACCTGCATACAATACACGTCACGTCTGAATACATGTTACGTTGATTATTAACTGACTCGCCTCGTGTCCACACGCCTAAAAGTACATTTAAACCATCATTAAAATTTTCTAATTAAGTTATAGGATCCGGATATGATTCAATTTCTACATTAGCTTTATTGTTAACTAATGTGTAACTGGGTAGTTGATATTTGAAACAGTACTTTCAATTTATAATGGTTTATCCACAAAATGATTTGAAAGGAGCAAATAATCTCTTACGATAAATATAAGTATACAAGCGATACAGAAACGTATGATAATTAATAAAAATTAATTAAAAAATTAAAAAAATACGTAAGTATATAAAGGATTTCCTAAAACCAACGCCAAGACCTAGAATGCTGATAGAGCAGTTCCTAAGCTATCACATGACACAAATTTGACTTCTATGAAAATATCAAAATTTTCGTAATATTGGTAGATTGGTACTTTCATTCAAATTCTTAGTCGAGTTGTATGTCAGTACTTTAATGTTAAACTGATAGTGCCAAATGAGAAGAACCAACAGCAATTTTTACACAGATTGCAGCTTAATTAAATATTCAAAGCAAATTACCTACAGTAACTCACGTCCTACACTACGATGACTTAGTATATACTTTATATGGATGGCTGTTTCTTTTTTTTAGAGATGAGAGATTTAGAGATTTTTGAGATGGAGATTAAAAAATATTCGTAAGTAATAAATAGATAAAAATAAAATATTCCATGTTGTCGTGCAAATCACGAGTCGCGCAGTCGCCGGCGAACGCATCGGCGGCGCAGCTGCGCGCACACGTGCGTCGCGGTATCTCTCAATTTATGCGCTTTTGTTACCATTACTGCAACCACCTAGAATAACTCACGACATTGCTGTTGGAGATTACTTGAGGCAGGTTCAGGTATACACGTAAAAAAAATATACTCTTTTCTTTTATCAGAGACAATGGCAACGGCTGAATTGATGCTTTTAGTTAAAAATTCATATGTAAGTAAATACCAAATTTTATGTTTTAAAATACAAAAGCTTCCTTCTAACTGGTTGTGATATTCATAATAATTCATATAACGCTCAAAGTGCTGAACAAATTCATATTGAAATATACATATATTTTTTTTCAATTAGCAGCGTTACTCCATAATACAAAATTATTCATATTGAAATAGTTTTAAAAGTCGGTTAGAAGTGAAGAGTTATCATTATCAGTCTTCATTGCTCTGGAATATATAAGGAATATACAAGAAAAACGACAGGTTTCGCCCGAGCGGGGGATGGTGAAAATTGTATGAGAATCCGAATAACGAGTTCTACGCGAACGAAGTCACTCAGTCGTGTTCGTGTAGGTGATTGAGCTTGACATATGGTCCACTCGAACATTATCTAGCTGAAGCGAGGATTAGTCAGCCCCATGGAGCTTATAACATAAGGCAGCTACAGCCACCGTATCGCGCTCATTACGCAGATAGCGTATCGCAATAGCGCGTCTGTCACGGCGCGATATCAATGCGGATAAGTGGTCTGCGTCTGTGTGTACGCGCCATCATCAAACATCACACATCACACAGCCTAAAATAAGTTGCAAATAGTTAAATCATAAAAAGATATGACACTTTTATCGTCTAGGAGCAAATTAAAAGATACCAATAGAATCCTTATGTCAAAGTAAATAGTAGATTCTCTGAAATGGTGCCAAGTCCAGCACTACATTGTTTCCAGCAAAACTAATTTACTGCATTTTGAGCTTTAACTTAACAATCTTCTTAAATATCCAACAACTTTTATGGTATTATAATCTACTGCATAGAAAACTGCCAAGTTAAGGCTCAAAATGCATTAAGCCGCAGTAAATTAGTTTTACTGTAATCAATGTAGTGCCGGAGTTGGCACCATTTCAGAGAATCTACGGAACTTGGCACCCATTTAGATCTCTATTCTTTTGTCGGTGAAAACGACAACCAAGCATCGCATATCTAGACACGCGGCAGCGTGTCCTGCCAAGTTCACCCCAGGAACTGGCGGACAGCGGTGTGTTATATCCCATCAAAAACATAAATGTGAAAATGGCAGCCAAGTTCACCGACAATAGAATTGAGATCTAAATGGGTGCCAAGTTCCGTAGAATATCTGAAAAGTTGCCAAGTTTGGCACTAGATTGTTTACAGTAAAACGCATTTACTGCGTCTTAATTCATTTTGAGCCTTGACTTGGCAGTTTTCTATGCAGTATGTTATAATACCATAAAAGCGGTTGGATATTTAAGAAAACTGCCAAGTTAAAGCTCAAAATGCATTAAGCCGCAGTAAATGCGTTTTACTGTAAACAATCTAGTGCCAAACTTGGCAACTTTTCAGATATTCTACGGTACTTGGCGCCCATTTAGATCTCAATTCTTTTGTCGGTGAACTTGGCTGCAAGTTTCACATTTATGTTTTTGATGGGATATCGTTACTTTTTGTCAAACTTCATCCAATGGTGCTTTCCCAGAACGAATGCACGAGTTACTATACAAAATACCCAAACCACTATAGGTGCACCTAAAATATTTGAAGAGTTCCCTCGATTTCCCCAGGACCCTATGATCAGATTCTGACCCGATGACAATGGGACTACCCCCGAAGTATACCGTATCAAACAAAAAAAGAATTTTCCAAATCGGTTAATAAATGACGGACTTCTGAGGTAACTAGCATAAATAATAATATTAATAAAACTAATAATAAAATCACTATTTTTGGATTTTTTCTGGTGTATACACATAATTACCAAGCTGCATGCCAAATTTCAGCTTTCTAGGTCATCTTGCAGTGGGTTAGGTTTTTGATTACTAGTCAGTCAGTCAGTCGGTCACGCTCCAAACGGTTCGTGTAATATATATAACACACGGCTGCTGTCCGCCAGTCCCTGGGATGAACTTGGCTGGACACGCTACCGCGTGTCTAGATTACACGAACCGTTTGGAGCCACTTTTGACCCCCCAATAACTCCAATCTATCTATCATAAAAACATGAAATTTGGTACATATATTAAAATCCTTTAGAACAACTAGAACCTCAAATTTCATAAATATAGGTTGAATAGTTACTGAGATATTAAATTCCAAAAAACGGCATTTTTACCACTGACTGACTGACTGACTGACTAGTAATCGAAAACCTAACTCACTTCCAGATGACCTAGAAAGCTGAAATTTGGCATGCAGCTTGGTAATTATGTGTATACACTAGAAAAAAAAAGAAAAGTGTGATTTTTATTATTAGTTTTATTATTCACCTTATTTATTTCTTTTTCTTGGGTTAGATTTTTTACAATAAATTTATCAAATGTAAAATATAAAAATACACGTACAAAGTATAAAAGCATTATAAAAAACCTAACCTAGAGTGCCGCCGGCAGCGAGGCGGGCCTAAGCTACCGGTGGTTAGGGCGACAGAGAGAGGAACCTCCGGACTATCCGCGCCGTGTCCAGGAGTACCGCCTTCTGTATTTGACCCTTGACCCAGCCATCTAACGAGTCTCTTGAATGTGATGTTGGTCGAGACTCTTCGCTATTAGACCGTTCACAGAGACGACTATCTGGACAATAATCGTTGAATCAACATCCCACATGGCGGTTACCTCATGTGCCAAGTCTAGGTACTTGCTGACTTTGTCCTTCTCAGCTTTCACGAGGTTCTCGTCATGGGGGATGGTGATGTCAACGAGCACTGCCTGGCGCTTCAATCGATCTGTCAGCACGATATCAGGCTTGTTGGCTACAATAGTCCTGTCCGTGATGACAGATCGATCCCAATAGAGCGTTGCACGACCATTTTCGAGAACTGGCGCAGGTGTGTACTTATAATACGGCACTTCGAAGTCCACAAGACCGTATAAAAGAGCAAGCTGCTGGTGAATAATCCTGGCCACCAAGTTATGTCTGTGCAAGTACTCGCCGTTAGCAAGATGACTACAACCAAAAATAATATGCCTGAGTGACTCTCCGGGACGGCGGCATGCCCAACAAATGTCGACCGTACCGTCCCTCAGGATATATTTCCGGTAGTTGTTCGTTATGATAACCTCGTCCGCAATTGCACAGACAAAACCTTCAGTTTCCCCAAAAAGATCCCCAAAACGTAGCCAGTTCACCGATGCGAGCAGGTCTACCTCGGGCCCCGTAAGGGCCTTGTAGAACCGCCCATGTGTCCTTACTCTTCCATACCGCCCTGCGGTCCTCGATGCTTAGTACTTTAAATCTGCGCCAATTCTCGTTTGCCATGGAGAGCGGGGTGAAAGATGCGTCTGCTGCCACTACGTCACGATGCATCCCACACTCACTGTTTAGAAAGTAATCCCTGAGACTGCACACTTCGCGGTTGTGAAGGTCTTTGGCATTTAAGAAGCCGCGACCTCCAAGCATCCGCGGGATGTACAGTCTCATAACAGAAGATCGTGGGTGTAGCATACGGTGCGCAGTGAGCAGTACACGTACCCTTCGATCCAGGAAAGCGAGCTCAGTCTGAGTCCACCTTAATATGCCAAAGGAGTATGTGAGCAAGGGCATCACCCAGGCGTTGAAGGCGCGCTCCTTATTGCCGCCCGACAAAAAACTATTGAGTACTTTTGTCAGGCGACAGAAGAAGCGCTCCCTCACCGCCCGTTTGATGTCCCCACCCTCGATACCCAAAGACTGTGACATACCAAGATACTTATAGGTTTCTGCTTCGGAGAGAGATCTGAGAGCCATTGTCTCAGAAATATGTAAATTTGTGGAATTTACAACTTTCCCCCGCTGTACATGCATGACCGCACACTTATCGACACCAAATTCCATTTTGATGGCACTACTGAAGACCTCTGTGGTTTTCAGTAGCTCCAACAGGTCATGTTTATTTGGTGCAAATAGTTTAAGGTCGTCCATGTAGAGCAGATGAGAAATGACCTCACCCTCTCTCCGTAGCTGGCAACCTAGTCCCGAATCCTTCAGCAGGGTACTGAGCGGATTCAGCGCTAGGCAAAACCACAAGGGACTCAGACTATCACCCTGAAAAATACCTCGCTCAATCCTGATGGAATCCTGCGGGCCAGAGGGGCCCTCTCCTCCCCCGGGTTAGTTTTATTATTATTATTATTTATGCTAGTTACCTCAGAACTCCGTCATTTATTAACCGATTTGGAAAATTCTTTTTTTGGTATAATAATATAATAATAATATTGGGGGACAATATTAGGGATCAGAATCTGATCATAGGGTCCTGGAGAAATTGAGGGAACTCCTCAAATATTTTAGGTGCACCTATAGCGATTTGGGTATTTTGTATAGTAACTCGTGCATTCGCACCATTGCAACCGCCATTGCAACCACCATTGCAAAGCACCATGGTGCATTGGAAAGCACCATTGGATGAATTTTGACAAAAAGTAATGAATCCCATCAAAAACATAAATGTGAAAATGGCAGCCAAGTTCACCGACAAAAGAATTGAGATCTAAATGGGTGCCAAGTTCCGTAGATTACCTATCTGAAAAGTTGCCCAGTTTGGCACTAGATTGTTTACAGTAAAACTAATTTACTGCGGCTTGATGCATTTTGAGCCTTAACTTGGCAGTTTTCTATGCAGTATGTTATAATACCATGAAAGCTGTTGGATATTTAAGAAAACTGCCAAGTTAAAGCTCAAAATGCATTAAGCCGCAGTAAATTGGATTTACTGTACACAATCTAGTGCCAAACAGGGCAACTTTTCAGATAGTTAATCTACGGAACTTGGCACCCATTTAGATCTCAATTCTTTTGTCGGTGAACTTGGCTGCCATTTTCACATTTATGTTTTTGATGGGATTCTTAATATAGAACTTGTCTCCAATTTTCACATTTATGTTTTTGATGGGATATCATTACTTTTTGTCAATCTTCGCCAAATGGTGATGGACAGGACAGGACAGGACCTATGAAGATATTTATATCGTATGGTAAACTTCCCAGTACCTTACACTGGTCCAATACTCAACATATTCAATCTAAAAGGACATTTAGAGGACAATTTATTTTTACACAAATCGAACTAGTCCCATAGTAAGCTCAATAAGGCTTATGTCTGATTTTGATAAATCTTAATTCATGACAAGCGAGGTAAACAATCGATATCAATTACTACTTACCTATTGGGCAATAAGTTGGCAATCATTGGTACGTATACCTTAAATGTATTGTATTGCTTGCTCGACGTCCGGCCTATAGATTTAAAAGTAAAGTAACAAATTAATAGAAAACCAAAACTTGTGTATGTCTCGTTATTGTATGCAACCACTAGAGATGAAGGCACATTTTCAGCATCATAAAAATCACAATAATCTTCACTGTTCTAAAACTTACTTTGAAGAATAGGTACATTTATCCTTAGGCTTATAGTTTTTCAGTAACATATGTAATTAATCTTTCCACCGTATCCAGGCACTTAGTCATATTTTTAAATATTCACCTTTTTCACATTTACAACTTTTCTAATTTTGTTGTCCTTTACAAACCATATCGGTTAGGTAGTGCTCTTATCTAAAACACCATTAAATGAAAACACACTGTTATCACGTTCACCATATGGCTACCTACTGCTGGTGATAAACTTAGATGATAAACAAATTAGATACGTTTTGTTAAACCATAGCCAACCAATTATTAATACGTAGTTGCGTTTTTTCCAAAATTTTGGTCACGAACAGCACATCTCGCCTACTAACTATGTATATACGATAACATGAAAAAAATTGAATACATACAACTAAGAATGATTTGACCAATGTTCGAAACAACAAAAACAGTCTCCTGATTTAATATACATATGTATAACTTAACACATACCTAAATCTGCAATTCCCTTTCTAATTATAATTTACGGTATAATAAGTACAAGAGCAAGGCCAGCTGATAAATAGAATGGTCATTCAAAATTGGAAATATGTATTAAATTAGTACATAGTAAGTAATTATTAAATGACGGTTGTCTTTTCTCACGGAAACGCTCCAGGTGTGCTGTGCCCATGCATTGTTCGAAGGACTGTGCACATACCGCATCTGCTAACATCGTTATCTACAGTGATAACAGTTGAGCGCTATGCTATTCACAGCTTGTTTCTCCTTCCTCTAGCCCCCTAACCCACTAGTATATCTTGACAGGATGATTCGTAGTAGCAACGTGTAATCGGAGGTCTAACATACACTGGTCCACGGAAGTGAGGTGGAGCATTGTGAGAAACACAGCCCAACAATATGCCGCCCAGATTTGCGAGTGCGCGCACAAATGTATGCATTTCCTTCCACGTGGGCCACATGGCCTGGGAACCGGGGCACATGGCCGGTTCTATTAAACTTTACAACTAGCTCGGGAAAGGTGATCGCCAAATGTTGCTTCCTTTCAAGGACGCGTAAACGAGCGGCAAGTGTTAACAGCTAATAGCTACTCATTGGGATGGTTAAGTTACCAGCAAATGACAATAAATAAACAGATGGACAAGCACCGAGATGATTCTACAATTCCGTCACGTATCTATATAAATTTTGGTACGGAATATCAAACTTATTGAAACATAAACGAACTAATAGGGTGTCCCTAGAAATATAAAGTTTTTTTAAATATATAAAATAAATAATAGAGCACGAGTAAACTAAGGCGTTCGAAAATAACAACCAACCGAGGCGGAAAATGACGGACGAAGGGGCTGCCGTGACATGGCTGACGAGTGGTGTTCGCGTCTAGCGCACTATGTCACTACTTGTTTCACGGAGTGATTTTATTCGTATATATATGATGAAGGTGTAGATGAGAGTATTATGACATGCTTCTTTGCAGGTCTCTTAAAAACAGTGACGGCATTTTTGTTGAGCTTGCTATCTTTCCGTGGTGTCATTCCCGATTTACTCTTTTCCAAATACTTAAACGATAAAACGTAACACAAATTTACTATGGGTTAAAAAGAGATACAAGCTATAGAATTGACAATATATAGGTACATATTGGCATACGTCCACTGTACAAAATACTTTCCCTCAAATTAATCATATACATATTGCACTAAGAAACGCGCCAAATGAAGACTTTAGAAACCTTTACTGTTTATGTACTCTTTTTATTGTTTCGCTCGCGTGGCATAGCAGAAAACACAGTTTTTCTCAGTTCATTAACTTCAAGGCTTCCCGCAGGCCTCATTAGCATCACGAACGAATCATTAATTTACGTGGCAAGGTTATAACCCTTCATATCTACAAAGAAGCGGGTTTAAAAAATGAAACGTAATTCTATTCTTAGTTTCGTAAAACCAGACGCAGATAAATGACTAAACGTCAAGCGTTATAGTCAGAGTCGCGGGTAAGAAAAGCGGACATCTCCCTAATCAAGTGAGTGGACAAAAGCGGATCCAACGTACTTACAAAAGTTACAAAGTACGAGAGATCCGGTTTCGGACACTGATGGGCCTGTGTTAAATTATGCCAGTCATAAAGTGCTATGCCGCGACTTGTCCGTCTCACGCGCAATTTCTCAAAACATTCGTCGCGTCATTTTTCATGGCGTCAATCAGACCGCTTTGTGAAATAGTCCAGTCAGGGTTGCCACAAAGTTAGTTCAAATTATATCCTATACTAATAAACGAGCGACATTTCTACTTGTATTTATTTGTTTGTTTGGAATTGAAATATCGAAAACCTCTCTAGCGGTTTACGAGGCATACGATCGATCTAGTTTGGTCTCATCTTCGGGAAAACTCATATTCTCCGGAAAAAGACGAACCAAGCTCGGTCGCCCAGGTACAGGTGTTTATATATATAACGTTCTTCGTTATCAGCAATTTGTTGTAGAAACATTCTTAGGCGTCTTCCTGATTTATCGTTGCGGAGGCGGAACGATATGAGAAAACTGTCAGTGTCACCCGATATCAATGCAGTAGTGCCCCACTTCTGCGCATCGTATTAGTACTACGCAAACGTAATACTGACAGTACCTAATTCGTCAAGTGAGGAAATTTCACATCAGTAAGCTTACGTCAAACAACAAAATACTTATGACATATCGATCCCGCCCCGCCAAGTCAGGCAGTCGCCTTACTTGGTTTATTTACTATAAAATGGCAGTATATGCACAGCGTGACGGATGATGTGGATGAGCACCAGTTATTCTAAAAAGTGACGAATAAAGTCTAATTAAGAACTCTACGACATTGATCTGTCAGTATTTCGTGTCATATGTTCTGTGTAGATTTTCTTCGGACTTGCTGCAAAAAGAGATATAGACTGGGGATATCCTGCGATCCTATTTAGTCTATTTTTAGGTTTAAATCTTTAGAGACTTTACCGCACTTTAAATTTTCAGTATTGAATATGTAGCGTATACCTAAAGTCGTAAATGATGGAGCTGTATAACCCTACACCAGCCCAGAGAGCCGTCTCATCAACTGTTAAATAGAGTGTGAGTCAATGAATATTTTTATTGACGCGTCCAACAAGTTTACTTTTGGTTCTACCATTGCTTAGTCGCGATACTTCGTGGACGATATATCCCTTTATATATAGTCATGCAAATTTGAACTTTATCGTTGAAACTTTTAGAGTAATCCAAGCATTTGAAATTTAAGCCTATGATTAAACCCACAGAGTTCAAATTGGTAAAACCCTGTCCCCTGAAAAATTGATTCGAGACAAAAGTCATCAAAGTAACATGCGCGAATGAGATCCTTGGGATGATAAGTTCCTTTCTTGTCCGCTTCTTATGCAAATATTGACACAATGTTGCACTCATTAATCACTACACACGTCAAGGGGCACCGCTCAAGCGCCGGTGGAACGTGTTTTTCGGCTGACATTTGTTACATTGAGAAGTGAATCTCGAAAACCAATTAATCAAGGGAAATTGCACAAAACACTAAAGCAGGTTTCCCATCATTACTTATTTAGTGAGAAATATTCCGAAGTGTGCCAACTTATTTAAAAAAATTACCTATCATAAAACTGCACATGTTCAAAAACAATGACATAAAAGGCATTTCATCGCCGACCAGCATCTCTACTTGCAACAAAGGCCTAGCATACACCGGAGGTAATAAAACCATTTATAGAAAAAGAAAAAGCACCTAATAACGAGTAAGTTTTATAGCAGTAGCATTTGTATCGGTTTGGGCGGGCGCGCTGGGCGCCAAATGTGCACCCGTGCGTGGCGCGCGCACAACAACGCTTTGTCTTTGAATAGCCGGACCTCTGCACATGTCCAACAGCTGAAACTGCTTTTGGATGGCGCACATGGAGCACTAATTCAGTTTACTAACGGCGGAAAAAACCCCAATTTAAGTATTGTTAGGTAACGTTAACAATACTGTTTGGTACAGTCAGTGAAATTGTTTCATTTAAAAGTATGAATTTATTTTTACTTTTTGTTTTTGACCGAGCGAGCGAAGCGTCTCCGTTTCAGCTTTCGACAAAAAATATTTCGTATGTCTTTCTGTCTTTCCGGATGTTCTCCTCTACCGGTCGCATTTCTCAATCGATTCTCGTGAAATTTTGTGAGCAGGTTCGATAATTATAGAGATTTTTTGTAAATCTATATTTATAATTTGTAAGTCAGTTTTTGGAAATCTACAAATTTGTTTTTTTTTAGGTCTACAGCTCACAGAGCCCCTAGTTAGTTTTTTTTAAAGTAGGTAATATATTTTAGAACTACATATTTAGGAAAAGTGCGAATAGTATCCCATAGGCCTACATTGTACATACTCCTATAGTGCTACCTATATCATCAGAAATATAAATGCTAATTGGTCTTTCCTTCTTCTGACACCCACCGGCCATTTGAAGATCTCCTTAATTATTTTTCAGTAACAGGAGAGACATTATCACCTTTCCATGTCATCTTAAACCTTATTTACTTAGTACCTTTGTTTTAATTTTCCAAGTTTACTTAAAGAGAGAAAACTATTATTGCAGGCAAAACTCGGAAAAAGTTTTGTTTTCATGTTATTCTAGAGATTTAAATGCTAGTTAAAGAACGATTAGAATATTGATAAAGTAGTATAGAAATTTTATTGGCACGGTATTTCCATGAAGATAAGGATGTGCGTACTTACTTATATAATTAAACATTATACCCCAAGATGCACATTTCTATAAACGCCTGCTTACCACAAACATAATACTTTTTTATGTTCGCAATCAAAGAATGCGTTTTCATTATTATTTTATGTACATTTACGATCACATTTGCGACGAATATTTTAGTTTTTTATACAACATACTCGTAGCTATCGATTCTCACGAGTCACCCGATCGAATAATTCATCCACACCTAGGCGGAGTCCAGGCATTAGCTGAATGGTAATATTGGCCTTAATCTACACCTATCGGTGGTTGATGACAATACGACGGTACAAGTGTCGCAATAAAAATAGTGAGTTTATTAGGCGTTTGCATACAGGCAGCTGTAGTAAGCGCGCACGCAGCTGCGTTTGTGTGAAAAGCGCGGCGCCGCGATTCACATACGCGCAGTTGTGCTGTACTGATTCCATAGGGGAGCCTAACACCTTGCTAAGCCCAAACAAATGTTGCGTTTTAGACAAACGGGAGCTTTCCATAAAACACACTCTGTTTTTGTTTGGCTGCCGTAAGCACTGCAAATATTCAAACATTTAAACCACGATAATTCCTGAAGCAATAGAAGCTCGCAGCAACAACATGTTGTTTCGTTTATTGTATGTTATTCTTTTGTTTTCTTTTTTTTAAACCACGTCGGTGGCAAACAGGCGTACGGTAAGCCGCCTGATGGTAAGCTGTCACCGCAGCCTATGGACGCCTGCAACTCCAGGGGTGTCACATGCGACCCTTTAAAAATGTATACACTCCTTTCTTGAAGAATCCCATACTGTATTTACTCGGGAAAACCTCGACATCAGGGAGCTCATTCCACAACCGGAGCGTCCGAGGGAGGAAGTTCCTCTGAAACCGTACCGTACGCGACCATTTAGGTTCTAAGGTGTGAGGATGAATTCCTTAATCAATATTGAATTTTTTAAGCACCTAGAATACGTTTTTCCCATGTAACAAGATTATTAAAATTTTGTTTCATTATAATTACCTATATAAATATGCATTTTTTATTTATCAGACTGTTATCTATATAGAATATTTATCGCTGCAAAGGCGGTACGATATAAAAAACTGTCAGCTGTCAGTGTCAACTGTCAGTCGAGTCAGTACCAGTTTTACAACGTCTCTACAATGAAATAGGTAAGTGATTTCTGACTAGCGTGTAATGCGCGGAAGCAGGGCGATACGAATGCAGTACTGCCCCGCTTCTGTGTATGATATTACTACTATGCAAACGTAATAATATCATATCATTTTATTAACAGTGTCAATTCTCCTATCTAATTTCTGAATCTCCAGGATTGTACTTAACGATTTTTCAGGATGCAATACTTGATCATGCGCAGTTTGTGTGTTGTAGTTGCAATGCAACTTGTATTAATTGCAATGAATGTTATCTTTTATTATGCTTAGTTATTAAGTTGTGTTACTTTTTCCTATGCACTCCTTTTTATCAAGTAGAACCTAGTGTTACATAGTGTGTAAGTGTGCGCTACTTTTGTTGAATACTTTTATTTAATTTCTATCTGCGAGTTCCTTTAATTGGCTATGTATTACTATTCAAGACTGTATAATGGTTTTGCAGCGGTCGGTACTCCTTATGTATAAATAAATAAATAAGTACTGAAATTATCTCGTCGTCAAGTGGCGAAATCTCTGCGAGATCAGTAAGCTCACGTCAAAGAACAAAATACCACAGCGATCCTGCACCGACAGGAAATCGCATAAATCTGTGACAAAATAATGGTTATAGAGTCTGATTAGCTAACTAAACAGCAACACTTTGTACGATATCATATATATGATAGCCGTAACTAATTTTGTGTTAAGCAGTAACGCTGCTGACGAAAATTCTAAATTTTAAATTAAAGGGAATTTTCAGTGGCAAGAGCGATTGGCCGCGTATACCAGATGTCGCACATTCGAATCCTACTCAGAGCACAAAGTTTTTCAAATTTTCCCTTTAATTTTAAATTTGTGATAGCCATCCACCACCACCACCATATCAGCCGTAGGACGTCCACTGCTGGACATAGGCCTCCCCCAATTTCATGGGGGGTAAATGCCATAATCGCCACGCTTGGCATGCGGGTTGGCGATCGCAGTATAGATCTCCACCGCACTCCAGGGATGCTGCTGCCCACCCCCCGGTGGTGTGATAGCCATGTCTGACCGTAATTATCTAACTCCTTTCTTATTTATGTAGTTATTAGCAGTGATGAAAGAAATGGAATGTGAATACAAATAAAATTGTTTCTATCGTCACCTATTTTGATGAGGGTGTCAGTCAGTATACAAATAGTAATATTCGGACGTCAAAATCTCGTGAACGGTAAGAGGTTTTTATATTGAAATTCTGTGGTAATTAGAAGATGATCTTACAAGATTCGCAAAATCGCAAGCGTGTTGTGATCAAATAGGTTTTAAGTCATTGGGGAGTCTAAAGTGGCCCGTAATGATTCGGGTAATAAATACGCAGTTAATACGCATGCATTTTATAATAAGCTTCCAAGAAACCTAACTGAATTATGTATTATTAAATTTAAAAATTATGTAAAGCGTCAACTCATGTCGAAAGCATATTATAGCACACATGACTACATGAATGATAAAACACCGTGGGATTAATTGTGACTGAAATATTAATGAATTAATCATTATGGCATTAGATATTAATATGATCTTATTATTTTCTTTTGACATTTTGATTTTATTCTAGAAACTGTCTAGATTTTTATTTTTTATATATTTATTAATACTATTATTATTTATGTTTTGACGATCCTATTGTGAAATTTACTACACAACAATTTCTTACTTTGACATGTCTACAACAATACAATTTTTATTTTAAAGAATAATAATAGCATCAATAAAGAATATTTTGACATGACTTTGACTTGACATGATAATACTACTAACGGACTACGTATGATTTACATTAACTTGACACTGCCGGATAACTACAAGAATATTAAAAGTCTGTATACCCATAAAAAATACAAATCCTCGTCGAGTGTTACCCGCTCAAGTTTTTTTTTTAATTTGCTGCGCTTACCTATAGGATCAGTTTGCGCTAGCCATAATCTATCTACGTGATGTATAATTTAATTCCACAGTGTTATTTTACATTTACGGTTAATGGTTCGAAAATATGTATCAAATTACCAAAGCTTGTATTACAATCTTAATCTAACATTTTTCATCGAGATCGTAACGCTCACACTCTCAATGAGCCTGCATTGCACAACACGTTCTATTACAATGCGTCGCCTAAGAAAGCAACAATAACAAACAACTTAAAACCCCAAACAACCACACACAGCAGCCAAGAAAAAACTTCACAAATAAACCAATAGTGGCGTCAACGTGCACAATGCGGCCCTATCGCATCATCGCAATTAGGGTCACGAATAATTCACTCCAAAGGTTTAAGGGCGTTCTTAAAAAAACGGCAGACTATAATATGAATTAAAACCCTCATAAGTTTGAAGTGAATCAAGATATCGTGCCCCATACACACCTGGCTTTCACCCCGCTTCGACGTTTTCTATTACCGTGGTATTGCAGTACTTGAAAAAGTACAATAAAGCTGCCACGGCTCATTGGATCCGTTAATAGCTGGCAAATACCGAACTATGAGAACACATATGGAATTTGCATGGTGAATTTTGGTATGAGTACTTGTACTTATAAGAAATTATTTGTGCACTCTGATAACAATCTACAATTGTTTGCGTGAGAGCATACGATGAACGCAGTATTCTCATAAGCAATTATTGGCCTAATTTAATATAACCAAAACTACATAGTAACTTGTATTTTTAGTAATTAATTAGCGAAGAAACTATTCTCCGGTATGTGTCTACAGCTAATCCTGGGCCATAACCCGTGTCGAAATCATATATTTCGTATCCATTCATCAACGACAACGAATGAGCAAAACGAATCCGTCTAATGGTGCTATAGCTCTTTTATCATGGCCAAGTTAAGTGCCTGTACAATAGAGGCAGCTCCCACGCCGTGTCACAACACCCCATAGTTGTGACCACTAATAAAATAACTTTTATAAATAGACCCCTCTTCCTCGTCTTCTTTGAGGGTCCCTTCGGAGCTTATACTAGCCTTTAAGGGTCTCTCTAGACTGGTTTATTAGGGAGACGTTAAAATTGCGATCAGGGTGATTCAATCTGCTTTGATCCCTAGTTTTCATTATAATCACTATAATGCCGATTGTGGGAAAATGACACAGTTTCTGTTATGATTCTGTGGGAGTTTCGCTTTGACAGCGGAATCCATTCGCTTTGTTGAACTAAATACAATAATATTAATATACATATTTGAATTGAATACTCTTGTATCGATTTGTTTATCTAAAGAGTTAATGCTACAACTTTCATTATAAGGTTATATTTACAAAAAAGTTTACTAACACTCAAGAGCAAAAAAATGTATGAAAATTTAAAGCAAAGGTGGCCATTTCGCTGCTCTCGGATGTATCTTCGTTCAACAAAAATAAGCCTAATTAACTTAGCTACGGCTTGCCTGATAATTGTATGTTCAATGCCACGCCACTGACTTGTAGGCAGTTCTGAACTACACCATACCACAGTAGATATATAGCCTAGAACAGTAAAACAAATCCATACAAATGTCCGATTTGACGCACCCACACAGACACACGTCATTACAGTAAACTTAAGGAGATCTCGGGGTGTTTCGATCACGTGTGCCACGCACATATCGCGTAGAATAGTTGAAGAAGTTTTTAATAAGCTAGCGCGTGCTGGCCACTATTTTGATTTGACGTGACATAATGTGAAGAAATGATTTAATGAAAATGCGATTAGAAATACAAATGAGGCATACTTATGTAATATTGTGTGGATTATGTTTTATGAATTACTAGTTTTTCCCGCGACTTCGCCCGCGTGGAACTCATTTAATCGCTATATCGCTCTCCCGTACAAAGTTCTACCCTTCTTTTCACTTCCTTTAAGGATAATTTCCGGGATCGCCTCAAACTATCTCCATGCGAAATATTTCCTCAATCGGTTTGGCGGTTTAAGCGTAAATTGTGGCCTCAGAAGTAGTTTCGTCTGATAATACAAAATGTATTGTTATAAATGTTAATATAAATAAGAATACTTAATTTAATGTTGTCTGTTGCGCTGCTCCGCCCTTGTATTACAGAGAACGTAAGCAAAGCCGCGGCATATAAACAACTTAGAAAAGTTGATAAACCCCCGACATTTTCATTTCAAAGTTATATATCTCAAAAACGGCTTTGACGAAATATATTTAAGAACGAGACAAAATTGTTTATTTTCAAAAAGCACAATACTACATACAAAAGATCTAATTATAAACTAAAAAACTAAAACTAAACTAAACCATAAATAAGAACCGGTTTCCTTTTCGGTTTAACCCTTAGGGAGCTACGATGCCACATACAAATACACAGATACCCAGGAACAAACCCTTTTTTTTCGTTGCGTCGGGGATTAAAAATATAGCCTATTTTAAGTAGTTTCGGAGAAAACGTCCCCTACACATAAAGACTATTAGTGTACCTAGATTACCCGCTAAATATCATTTGAGTATCTACGGAGTAGAATACAAATCAATGTTTTAGTAAATATAATAATCTTATTCAAATTTACATAAATTGAGAGGTACAACCCTATCGTTCTAACAAAGTCCAGGGCCAAAAATGTCTTATGCGACTATATTTGAGTTACTGCCTTAAACTGTATATATACTGTGAGTATACTGTTATCATCACTAAGAGTACGGAAAGTATAATGAATGAACAAAACAGTATGATCACATCGACCATACACGTAAGTACGTAATGACAAGTCACAGGGGTTATGCGGGTCGACTCTCGGTAATTGAGATAAATCGAGTGCTGTTGTTAGTAAAAATGAACTGATGTAATTTGCTCTATAGGCAATAACAAGTTTTTTCAATATTTCTATACAAACTGTGGAACTGGAATCAAATCAATTGCAACTGTGAAATGGTATTTACTCGTACTTCTACAAAACGATTAATTTCTCATCGTTTACGAGCATACGTAAGGTATCTAATTATATTTTTATATTAAAAATGATAGTTATTTATATATTTGTCTCCAACAAAATTAGCACTTTAATAAAACATATCACGCAAACGGATTCTTACAACAAATGGTTAAATAAAACCTACATAATATATCCTTTTCATCATCAAGCTATTAAAAGTCAATAGTAAAAGTAATTTTCTCAAACATGCAATGAACTAGGACAAGAGGTCGTTAATGGAATTTCATACAAATCTTGCAACCTAGGCCGGCAAAGTCCTCTTTTTTAATTTCCATTCCAAATAAATTTGTGGCACAGGCATCATGACATTCTGCCACTATGCGTATTAAAAATAAAAGTTTTTTTTTGTTGTATATTTCATTGCATGTTTGAGAAAAACACTATACATACCTCGGCGGGATATATGGGTTCGCCCGCCTCAGACCTATCAGTCTTCGGCCGGCAACCCCTTTCGTCCCGGCCTCTGTAGTAATGTACTATTATTCTTCAAATTAGGCATATTACATGCACACGAAGGGCTTAGAAATATTTTTTTTTAAAGATTCTGTGACCTATCCCGATTTGTCGGTGTGCTTGGTATCTACTATGTACCTACTTACCTATGCCAGCTTACAGCTTTCTAGTAGTAACGGTTACTGAGCTAGACACGGATAGAACCTCTTATTTTATAACAAGGTCATATTATCTTGAGACTGAAATCTGACTCCACAATCAAACTTAAAAAATAGTTCTATGCAGCTATGCAATGTATTTTCCATTTGTAATTGTCTATTATTAACCGACTTCAAGATTTCAAAAGAGGAGGTTATCAATTCGGTTGTATGGTTTTTTTTAATTATTTTTTTAATGTTTGTTACTCCATAACTCCGTCTTTTCTTAACCGATTTGGAAATAGTACATTTCGATGCTAGTGCGGAGAGTATGTCATTTCTTCACGAGTACCGAGGGATGCCACGAGCCGCAGGCGAGTGGCAACACTCGGGACGAGTGAAGAATGACATTTCCGCACGTGTATTGAACGACGTTTTTTAATACAGTTGCAAAAAAATAAGAAAAACAACAAGTAATATTTATAAAAACAATATAGAATGTTGCCTTTAGAAACTTAAAACATGCTTGCAGTAAGTAAAAACGCCTCTTCTTTGACAGGCGTTTCGGCAGCTATTCCGTTCCACTCAGACAACTTATTAAGAACGGTTTTTCAATATTCAATATTAAAAAATAAACGTGTTATAATGATGAAGAGGTAAGTAATAAAATATGAAATGTGTATATTTTTCGTATTCTGATATTAACAGTAGGTTTTTATGTTGATTACGACGTTTAAAGGAAACTAATATTTAACACCCAGCAATAAGGAGTCATGCATTGGATCAAGCATAAATTAAAAAAAATTGGAAAAGTGAAAAGCACTAGTGCGCGAAAACCAACTTTCCGCACGCTAAACAGCTACGTAAAGTAGCACTTTTTGAGCAACTGTATTAAAAATTCTTTTTTTGATTGTAAGTATATCCAAGTTGGTCCCGTTTTTGTCAAAACGCAGTTCTGATGATGGGATCCATGAGAAATTGAGGGAACTCCTCAAATCTTAAAGGCAAACGTATAGTGATTTTTGTGTTTTTATCAAAAAATCGAGCATTTTCATCCAAAAATGTGACATTTGATGAAGTGGAACTGCTGATGGTCAGAACAGAACTCTTCAACGACGAAAAGTTCACGTTTGGCGATTTGTCCTTCTAGCTGTGTTTGTTAAGCAAGTTCTATTTTCACGATTGATTTTTGTCATGCTCGAGTTCTGATGATGGGATCCATTAGGAATCGAGGGAACTCCTCAAATGTGAAAGGCACACAAATAGTAATTTTAGTATTTTCATGAACTAATCAAGCATTTTCATTCATTAAAGTGACATTTGATGAAGTGGAACTGCTGATGATGATCAGAACGGAACTCTTCAACGACGCGTAGTTCAAGTTTGGCGATTTGTTCTCTTCGTTTTGTTTGTCAAGAAAGCAAGGTTTTTCCATGATTCCATGAGGAATTGAGAGTACTTAGTCTTCTACCATTATAAACATACTTATAGCCATTTTTATTTTATTGTATGGAATCTAAGAGTGCACCATCTAAGCATAATAATCTGTCTCCGGCCTCACCCATTGAAGTCGGTTTTTTTTTCTTAAAAATTATTTGTTTACATAAACTTTCTTGCACGATACAAGAAATACCCATGTAAGTACAAATGGCGGAATTAATGTCATAAGGTATTCTCTGCCAGTCAACCATTGGGCTAAACAGAAACATCTGGTGCAGCCATTTATCTTTACTAGAAAGCTATACTTAGTATTTACATGTCTTTCTATTTCAATAACTTTGTTAAATTTTTTGTAGGTATTATTTTGCTCAAAACATGGAGAATATGGTTTTTTCCTATAATGAAATCTACTATGGGTATTATTCAGTATTTTTTCTGCCTCGCACTTACCAATTTTGGTTTATGAATCTTGCTCGTTTATTAGTATGTACCTACAGTTCACACCCCCGTACAGAAAACACAGCTTTCCGTAAAATTCTCATGTATGCATTTAGCTAACTCACCCTCTCCCCGAAAATGTAAAACTGTCACGTGACGGCCACGTGTCGCTTCTCGCCCCACTCCCTTTCTGCACCCCCGCACCTTCATTACGCCGATAGTATTTGTTCCTCACGCACGTGAACGGACGTCTGCATTATTAAATGCCTTTTACGCTTATTGCGAATTAAAGCCTCCCCGTCTTTATTGTTGCCATGTTATTAATCTTTAGACGGGGTGAATCGTTCGCCATCCATCACTGAAATGAGCAATCCTATTAAGTACAACGATGTTATTGAATAATTCAGATTTGATTATGTAGTAATTACATGTTTCATTTTATAAGCTTTCGTTAATATTGCTATATAACTAGTGAGTAGCACTTACAATACAAATATAAATATTCTTTATTGCTCACTAAAAATAATACCTACCTACAAAAAAGTAAACAAAGTTATTGAAATAGCAAAACATGTACATTTTATGATTAACATACATTACATAATTGACCGAGTGAAACGAAGGTCTCCGTTTCAGCTTCGGCAAAAATGCTTTCAAATGTCAGGATTTCCGGCTCTACAGGTCGCATTTTCATGATTGAGGTTTGATAATTATATAGATTTCTTTTGACGAGTCAGTTTATGGAAAATTTTAAAAAAAATAGAATCGCGTGGTACGAGTATATAGCCGGTGCCACTAGACATCTTCTACCGATGTCATATAATCTTCTAACAGGGTGTAAGAATATCATAACAAATCCCACTTTATCAATGGCTTCATTGGCTGCTCTCAACGGCAATCGAGTGCTCACCACGAACCATACCCGAAGGTTTCCAAAGAGGTATATCAGATCTACATCATCTAATAGGTAGATATTATGGATATTGCAATGTTTTTGCTCTACCCACTTTATAAACACCGACTGTAAGAGCATAAACGCTCCACTTTAACGTGTAAAAGCAAATATTTAGTTTTTGTGGTAGACGTTAATGTCCCGTGACCCGGCGAAGGCTCTCACACCACGAAGCCTACTATGCACAAACTGTCTCCACTCACCTCACCACTTACCCCTACTATATCTTGGCCCAAATAATCGTAACAGCTATGCGTAATCGGATATCAGACTTATACTGGCATGATTACTCGTAGTTAGACTGGAAGCATTGTGAATAGCAAAACATCGCACCGCTCCCACGGCCATCGCAATGCTCCTCCAAATTATGCCGCGATTTACTTTTGTACCACATCACTCTCACGATTACCACATACCCACGTAATGAGATGAGACTATTCATTTAAGTATCATCCCATATCGAGAAAATTGACCCGAACATAACGTTCCTTGTTCACACTGAGGCCAAGAATAGTGATTAATTTCATTGAATAGTAATGAACCTTTTAAAATATAGCAGGTGTAATCGGACACGATGTAGTGTAATTTAGTATCTACGAATGCCTACCGGTATACTCAAAGGTTGATTGATGAACTTGATAGCCGAAACTACGTTGCATGCAGATTAATGCCAAAGTCAGAGGTCAGGAGACCAGCGTAGTGGGAACGAAATTTCTTTTTAGTTTTGCCTACAGGTACCTACTTCTTCCTTATAAACAGATGGCTTCAGCAGCGCGGCTGACCGTGTATCTCAGGCCTACCACTATAGTAATACGACATTTAGTTTAATTATAACATTTTTAACGTCCTATCCTATCTAGCCTTAACCTTTTGTCATTAAAACAGTTAATGAAGACCAATTATAACATTATACAAGTCAAATATCATTATAAATAAATACACAATACCTATATCATACTATGTGTACCTGATCGAGCATGATCGGCGCGGGCGCAGGTCGGTGCGCGTGCGCGGCGCGTCCGTAATTATCCCCGCGACCTGTGACCCGCGCTTCCCACGCCGGCCAGTTCACACGAGAACCCGACGCTTCCCATCGGAACTTGGGATTTTTCAAACCTCCTTTTCGTGGCTTCGCATTTTTAGTGGTCACGTACCGAAACCATGTTGGCACTGGTAATCAAAAGCAATTTTGGCCACCTACATTTAGGAAGATCGTACAATATTGAGAACTAGATAATTATAGTACTTCTATCGTTAAGAGTTTTGTTCCAATTAAGACATTTGTGCTTTCTGCATATCTAAACCGAAGCGAAAGCGCCGCGCGTGTCATATGAGATGCGGAACTAATACAACAACAAAGGATTTGAATCTCAATCAGTTGAGTGCTCCGATACCCAATGGATTCGAAGAGTAGGTAGAACAAAGCATCAGACTAGGCGCACACGCCGGCGCGTGCCGGGAAAGCGCGTAATGAGCCCGCACCTGCATGGCGGAATTAAGGGATTTCTCGCGCCCTCCCGTGGGACCGCCGGAGGGCGCTCTGTTTGCTCGCCATCGTTCGTCAACATCGACACGCGCACTGCCAATAACGTTAGCCAATATCGCAGGGCCGGCGGCGTTTCATGATCCTACATATTGAGTTACGGTGTCAATATTAATAAGGCAACTGTGGGAACCAATATAATATAGATGATTATTGGTGACGGTATAATATTTGTGGTTTTGAAGAAAGATAATGAAGATAGTTATTATCTATACATATAATAAAGCTGAAGAGGGTCGAAAGTCTGTACATGGAAGATATTCGAAAAAAAGTTGGCTGGGGATACTTAGAATTGACAACAGAACACGTTCCAACAGTTATTAGAATTTTTGTCTGTTTGTCTGTTTGTCTGTTTATATGAACGCGCATCACGTGAAAACGGCTAAACGGATTTTGATAAAAACTTTACTAATCTGTCGAGTAAATACCCGGTCAGGTTTTAGGCTATAAAAATTGTGGGAATGAGGGTTTAAAAGGGGTAAAAAGAGGGGTTGAATTTTGCATGGGAACTCCTAAAATCCATGAGTTACAGGAATGAAAATTGGTAAGCATATACTTGACGACAAAGGAAAAACATCCTCACTCAAAATTTGTGAAATCTTAAGATAGAAACAGAAAAAAAATAAACGCAAGCGCTGCGCGGCGGCGCTGCCCTGTGTGCGCGCCAGCCACCACGGTCTCTTCAAATTTTGAACACTATAATGATTTATGCCATTAATTAACTGTGACTCTAAACCCCAATTTCAGTACCGTTTTCTAGATTCAAAAATTACATATATAACTTTGTAATCCCACTAATATTGTAAATGCGAAAGTTTAGAGGTTTGTTACTCAATCACGCAAAAACGGCTGAACAGATCAAGGTGATTTTTTATATACTAAACAGTATATAATCTGGATTCACTTATAGTATACTTTTTGTCCCGATAATCACCCTCAAAGGGATGAAATCGGGGGTGCAAATATGGTCTATGAAACTGGTGATTTAAATCCTCATACGCCATTCTAAGCTTTAAGTTTCAGCCCATTGGAAGTATAACGGCGTGTCAATAAATTTAACTTAAGCCATAGCAGAATTTGACGTATTGTAAACAAGCTGACGTTTCGACATGTCAAAGCCGAAATATCATTATTCCTTCTGATTGATGACGCTATTTTTGAGCATAACCTTTTAGCAATTAGGTCTATTATTGCGTGTATATCAAAATAAATTTGCGATACTTTGGAATTGTTTGTCTTCATATGCTTAAATACAAAAACAGCTGCTTCAATGCAGTCTTTGTAACGTCGGTGTACAATTTAATTTTGTCGTGTATTATTTTTTACGTAATTGGTGACCCTTCAGACTATAATAACTGTTTGATATAAGAGATCACTTGGGCTGGGCAGCCCAATCGTCAACATTGACGGTTGAAGCACCTTAGATCTATGCACAAAGTACAATATATATACTGAGATGGAGATACCAGTGAAATACTCAACATAGATCGTAGTGCCGTTGTGTATTTAGTAAGAACTAACCGCACGACCGCTGCATCCCTGTCACTTCAATATGCAAGTGCGATAGAGATAGCACCAAGTGACATCTGGTACAAACAAGTTAAAATAACATTTCCATAGAAAAAATCGTACTTCGAGTTGAAAGGCCCCTGGATCTATGCTTATCCGTATACATATAATACAGCTGTAGAGGGTCGAAAATCTGTACATTGAAGATATTGGATAAATCAATGGAGCGATTGGAGGGCCCTTGGCATCGAAACAGAACACATTTCAACAGTTTTAAGAATTCGTGTCTGTTTGTCTATCGGTTTATATGTCTAGGCAGCGTGACTCTCGGCCTTCAGCCTCACGTGCATTACCGCTTCGGGCCTTCGGCCCTCAGCCTTACATGAGCGGCCCGCTCTGTTGGCTATCTTGCCACTATGTGTGAATGATCGGCATGAGGAGCCCACTCTGTGTGAATGATCTGCCTTTAGACTCGCATGCCTTGCCCCTCTGCATCAGGCCTTCGGCCCTACATAAGGAGCCCGCTCTGTTGGGACTCCTCTCGGCCTTAGGCCTCGCTTGCATTGCCACTCTGCTTCAGGCCTTCGGCCCTACATAAGGAGCCCGCTCTGTTGGGACGCTCGGCCTTGGGCCTCGCGTGCGTGTCACACAGCTCCGGTCCTTCAGCCTTATATAAGGATCCCGCTCTAATTGAATGCTCGGCCTTCGGCCTCGCATGCCTTGCCACTCTGTTTCAGCCTGTTAGTCATCAACTTTACATGAAGAATCTACTCTGTTGGGAAGCTCGGCCTTCGGCCTCACGTGTCTCGCCTCCCTGTTTCAAGTCTTCGGCCCTCAACCTTACATAAAAAGCCCGCTCTGTGTGAATTCTCGGCCTTCCGCCTTGCATGTTTTGCCACTCTGCTTCCTCCTTTCGGCCCTCATACTTACATGAAGAACCCGCTCTGTTAGGACGTTTTACGGAAGAATTGCGTAGCGAGACTTTTATCATTGTACATGTAATATTTTACGGGCTTTATTCGTCTAGAATCGGTACATTAGACATTCTGAAATAAGCTTAATCATTCGTTTTGAAAGCACAAGCACGTAGCACCAACTCCCGTTACAATCGGACACTTTTAATTGAAGTTGTAGATGATTATATATTATACCTAGGACAGACTGTCCAGTTAAGTAGGTCCAACTTCGAGAAAGGGTTTAATCGTCGAATCCAACTCGGCTGGGCAGCGTCCAGGAAGCTACGGCACATCTTTTCGTCCAATATTCCGCGGTGTCTCAAGACGAGGGTCTTTGACCAGTGTGTGTTGCCAGTGATGACATATGGCACTGAAACGTGGTCGCTTACTATGGGCCTCATAAGAAGGCTCAAAGTCACCCAAAGAGCAATGGAGATGGCTATGCTGGGAGTATCTTTGCGTGATCGTATCAGAAATGAGGCCATCCGCAGTAGAACCAAAGTAACTGACATAGCCCTCCGAACCGCTAAACTTAAGTGGCAGTGTTCGGGGCATATTGCACGTAGAACCGTTGGCCGTTGGGGAGGAAAGGTTCTCGAGTGGGATCGGGGATGCAAGTAAGGTCTATGAAACGGGGTGGTTTAATCCTCATACGCCATTCTACGATTTAAGTTTCAGCCAATTGGGAGTATAACAGCGTGTTAAGAAATTTAACTTAAAGCATAGCAGAATTGTAAACAAGTTGACGATTCATTATGTCAAAACCGAAGTATCATAATTCCTTCTGATTGTTGACGCTATTTTTGAGCACATACCTTTTCGCAATAAGTTCTACTTTGCGTGTACATCAAAATGCATTTGCGATACTTTGTTGTATTTATTGCATGGTTTTTATTCATATGCTTAAATACAAAACAGCTGTTTCAATGAACACTTTGTATCGTCGGTGTACCATTTAGTTTTATCGTGCGTTATTTTTTACGTAATTGTTGACCCTTCACACAATAAAAACTGTTTGATATAAGAGATCACTTGAGCTGGGCAGCCCAATCGTCAGCATAGACAGTTGGAGCATCTTAGATGTACACTTAGAAGAGGGTCGAAAGTCTCTACATGGAAGATATTCGAAAAAAAGTTGCCTGGGGATACTTAGAATCGATAACAGAAATCGTTTCAACAGTTTTAAGAATTTGTGTCTGTTTGTCTGTCTGTTTATATGTCTAGGCAACACGTAAAAACGAACGAATGTAGTACAATTTACCCTCATTAATATGGCAACTGGATCTTCGGCGACGACATAGCTCGGCCTTCGGCCTCGCATGCCTTGCCACTCTCCTTTGGCTTTCCAGTCATCAACCTTACATGAAGAATCTACTCTGTTGGGAGGCTCGGCCTTCAGCCTCGCGCGTCTCTCCTCTCCGCTTCATGCCTTCGGCCCTCATCCTTACATGAGAAGCCCGCTCTGTGTGATTATTCTCGCATGCCTTGCCGCTCTGCTTCCGGCCTTCGGTCATCATACTTACATGAAGAACTCGCTCTGTTGGAATAACGTTTTACGGCAGAACTGCGTAGCGAGACTTTTATCATTGTACAATGTACATGTAATGTTTTTGACGGGATTCATTCGTCTAGAATCGGTACATTTGATATTCCGAAATAAGCACTTAATGATCCTATTGTCAAATAGGATTTCTAGGGAATGTCATATTGACTGAAATCATTTCTTAAGGGGGTGTAAAGAAGGGTGATAGATTGTATCATCATCATGATCTGAGGCGTTATAGCCACGGGTGGGCCCTAAGCTAGCCTGGTCAAGCAAATATCTCCAGTCCGATCTATTCGTGTCCACCTGAGCTTGAGAAAGATTGTATGGGAAAACAAATCATTCTAAAGCGATAACGAATTATACGCGGACGAAGTCGCGGGCAAAAGCTAGTTATTAATATAGTCCTTACGCTTTACCCCGGTTAAACTCCCCCCAATTTTAGTCTGTGCATCCACTACGCAGAATCACTATATTCGTTCGATTGCGATATCATTCAAACCAAAGTGTTATATTGCCGTATATAAGTATATGGTAGTAGTCGGTAGAGCCGGCGCCTATTGTCTTCGCATTTGAAAAGCATTACACAAAGCATGGCGTAATATGGGCGAATAATGCAGATCAATCAGTACGGGGTGCTCACGCGATGGGAGCGGCGCGTGCGAGGCACTCCCACGGCACGCGCGGGGTGGACCTCCACCCGCATGCGTAAGGGCAAAGGCAAAGGTTCTAATCAAACGATACATGACACGTGTAATCCGATATTGGATCACACACTTCAGGTAAAATTCAGCACGTAAAGTACCTATACATATTTCTAAAATCTCTGCTTATTATAATACTACCCCATATTAACATTAATAGATAATCTCCCCCAATAACCACTTGTATCTTGTTCCCTGTTTACAGCGCAATTTAAGATACCCATAAATTTCATGCTCGTCTGACATAATAACAGACATTCGGCCCTGTCTCGCCATTTTCTCACCTGATAGAACAAAGCGATTAGAAATGCACAGCAAGCCATTTTTTTCACGTCTACACCTTCATCATTTATTTACACAGACATAAAAGCACCTTGCTTATTTCAAACTTCTTAAGGTATACTTATCTAGCCGCAATTTTTTTTCGATCAATGTTTTTTCTAGATGTCGCCACCAAATTCAACAAAAGAGAATACCTGCTGCCCTAAGACAATATTCCGGAACAAATTGCACTGCAAGGTGCTTTTGATACGGCATCAGAATTGAGACGTTGCACAAAAAATCGTACGTGTTTAGACAATATATATTTGCAGGTATGGAAACCAATTGACGCCTGTAAATCTAATTTTGTCACTACCTGGTTTTCCGCTAGCAATAAAAATCCGAAATAACAAACTGCCGCTGCCTAGTACATTTCGACGTGTGAACACAAAATAAAATACTATTGTTGGACTGCTATAGAAGTTTATCGGCAAAAGAACAGGAAATGAAACCACAATCATCAAGTTTTGAAAAACCAATGACGAACGAATAGCTGAAACTGTGTTAATTAGTCACACTAAAAAAAAAACATTTATTTAGATGCATATTTATTTTCAATAATATCCAAACCATCACGTCGGCAACACATTGAACTTTTTGTGTTTTCAACCAATACCATTAAATCTGATAAAAAGCTTTTCCCATAGCATTATTTTGACTATTCGTCACCGGTAAATTGCGTTATTTGAATCACATCACTTAGATTTAAATGGCGTTCCAAATAACGCCAAATGAAGCAATTCACTACCTGAGTTCTTTACTCCCGCCTCCAAGGTGACTCGACTTTTTGCCGCGCTTGTTTTTTATGGTCATTGGACTGCGTAGTTATTACGATTCGGACCTCTTTGTGTGGTCGCATAGGAGTCAGTTATGACTTTAGGATTGGCGATAACAACGGACGTAGGGCTTTGGATATATCGGGTTTTATATATCCAATCTAAGGTCCTTCATTCGTTAAGGGCAAGAAATTTAAAAAATAAAATAAACAAATAAATAAATATTAATATGTCTAGGCACTGCTATATACAGGATGTTTTTATTGAATTCCGTTAATTGCGAGGGCACAATCCTGAGATGAAATAAAGCAATCTTCTCTTAGACACTAACTAGTATCCCAATTCGTACCATTTCGAAAATATTCAAGAATTCATTTTCGTTAATTAACACCCCTAGTATAGTATAAAATATCCTTAACAATTAAACAATGTTGATGTGCGTGTCATTCGAATTTTGAATTGTCATACTTGACATTAACTTTTACTTAACTCCACGTTAACTCTTAAGGCCGGTTATTATTCACTCTTGGTGATAGAATTAATTATTTTGTATGAAAATGAAAAAAATATATTTTATTCTTGAATTTTGAAAAACTAAATATGCTACGTCGTTTCTATGGCTATACATGGCTGTATGCTAGAAGGCACGGAAATCAATAAAAACACCCTGTATAAGCAAACGGCACGTTTAACTATCTATGTAATACATAGGTACGATACCTACCTACATATAAAGTACATACAGGAGTACCGGAACGGAACGGACGGAACAAATTTCATACTAGTCTATTTTCAATCAATATTTAAGTTATTGTATATTAATTGGCGCACCGATTAATGGCAGTAAAAAATAAACTAATCACTTATCAGTGAGATAGCCCGGTGCTTGTGAACTGGCATGTTTGTTATGCTTTAGATATGATTAAGGTTTTTCAAGATAAAGGCGATCTGAATTATGTAGAAGTAACTAGTCTTTATTATGACAAAAAATTCAGCATTAAATTTAGTAACGCTTGTAAGGTAAATGTGCCATTACTCGACATGTCCTTATAGCTGGCAACTTCAATCTTATTTCATAGCAATAAATGTCATATTAAGCAGTGTTTATTATTTGAAGAGCATTAACTAACTTCCAAACAAATAATTTTGTTAAAATTTAATAAAAACTGGCCACTCACGTATTTAAGGTCGATTATTAAACCAGTGACCTTCATTATATTTTAATACTTACGTCTGAAACTCACGAGAATTTTGTATAAAAACAGTTTTATATTTATTTATTCGCATTTAGACATGTTTGTAGTTTTTACAGGTGCCTGGAGTCAGAGCGGGCCGAGGACCTGTCCCCGTGGGACCGCGACAAGTGGATGCCGTCACGTACGGCCATTGTTAGCCCACTCTGCCCGCCCTCCCCGCGACGCCCGCGCAGCCTGATTGTTCAGACATAGCTAAGCTTGGCCCTAATATAAACCCTCACTAATTGATACATACACCCTTGGGGTGGAAAGTTGAAATGATTTGAAGGCACTACTGTAT
The DNA here is from genome assembly GCA_905163555.1 of Notocelia uddmanniana. NCBI lineage: Eukaryota > Metazoa > Arthropoda > Insecta > Lepidoptera > Tortricidae > Notocelia > Notocelia uddmanniana. The sequence goes on from LR991064.1 coordinate 10,362,323, forward strand.
GTAGGTAAAACGTAACGCAAATCGGATAATCAATAAGCCGATAAAATATGACTATCGCATTTTCCCAATTTGATGAATACGTGTATGTGTGTGTTGTAAAAACCAACTCAACAGCGCAACAGTGTTTTACAGCTCGACATATAATTAGGTAATATTTGTTTAAGGTACCTTTCTCTCTTTTAATCTATGGTTCTGACAGGCGACCTTTATAGCGCTCCATAATCGCCTGAGCTCGAATGAAGTATTGTCGTTTGTAAGTTAAGTACATGAACAAGGCCCAAGGGCTTGTATAAGTCTACGTAATCATAATGCAGCAATTTGTTATAGTTAGCAAAATTTTCCAGCGCCTTAGTAAGAACTGTAAAGCTGGATAAATGTATTATTACAATAAATATATATATATATATGTATTATCAACGCAGGTATACAATAAAACTGAATATACTCACTAAGTACCTAACTTACATCCTCTTTTATTTGTGCATTTTTAACCACGGTGGTTTAAGAAACACTCTGCTGAAGAAAACCTCATCAAGAATCTTTGGTAAACTTTTACCTGGAGATATATACACTGCCGACTAAAATAAAGTGCAATATCATAAGTCGTTCTTAAGACATTCATTATAGCGATGTGACAGAGCGGCACTGTAAGGGTTCCTTTTTACATTTTTGGTACGGAACCCAAAAAAAATTATGACTGTCAAATTCACCGACAATTCAATTGTGAAGTCCGGAAGGAAAAAAATTCCAACTACATAATCTAGTATTTGTAAATTGAAGCAAGAACCGAATTACCTATTAACCTATTATGAAATTATGGTTTTCCTACAAATCGCAGGACAAATAACGATTTTTGCTTTGTACTATGTAATATTTTTATATGCTGTTGTAATATACTTATTTCAGAAATCGATTCTCAACCTACTTGACTATATGAGATAGGAATGACATAAGACAAAAAAACTAATTAAACTAACTTAAAAATAAATAAAATATTAAGATAAAATTTAATGCATAAAATTATTATTATTATCCGGAAAATTCGGAAAATTACTATATGCCTACAGATAGTTCTTTATGACACTAAGGACAATCGATGTTAACTGACAGAAGATGTTTAACTTCTAGTTAGAGTTAAATATGTCTGGAATAAGTATACATAGTTACGTATGTTATATACGATAAAATTAATAACTCAACGAAACCAAATAGTTCACTCGGATTAAAATTTTAAAATGATCGCAAACATTTCCTAACTAATTGGTAATACCTTTATCCACAATTAATCAAATCAGAGCAGGTAGGTATCCTAATTATTACTGCATGCGAAGAAAAGACAACAATGCAGGACAAAGTGCATGTCACGAGCGCAACGGCCTTAGCCAGGGCCGCCCAGCGCCCATCGCAGGCAGCCGCGGCGCCCGCCGCCACCGCCATGGGAAAATCAGGCTTCGCCCCGCGCGCCCATTGGCCCGCCCGGCCCCGCCCCGCGCCCCGCCCGTGCGCATAAATACTACGCGCCGCCGCGCATCTCCTCATTCCTCACTCACAGTCCGCACTCGCCACGCGCGTCCGCGTTACGTTACGTCTAGTGCTCGTGTTCAGTGCAACTCACAAACCACAATGAAAGCGATAACAGCAGTGTGCGCGACCGGCGCTTCCGTGCCCGCGATTGCCGGCGGCCGCGTGCAGAGGCACCGGGAGGGCGAGAATGCCGAAATTCAGATGTATCTCTCGAAGCTGCAAGACCTGGTGCCGTTCATGCCAAAGAACAGGAAGATCTCGAAGTTGGAGGTGATCCAGCACGTGATCGACTACATCTGCGACCTGCAGTCGGCACTGGAGAACCACCCTGCGATGGAGCAGTTCGACGCGGAGAGCGCGCTGGCCGGCGCGCCGTGCGCGGCCCGCCGCCCGCCGCAGCAGCGCCGCCCGCTCGGCCCGCGCCCGCAGCCCAACACCATCCTCCGCAGAACACCCGCGGCACATGAACACCACAGTCAAACGGTTAGTACCTACCTTTATTATATTTATAAACTTAGTGAACGAAACTTTGTTTACATTTTTTTCATATTCCAATCGATGCACGGTAGCGCAATAGCCAAGTACAATTAAAAGCTAGTCGTCATGATATTTAAATAGAAATCAAGTTTAATAGGCCCTATGTAACGTTGAACAACTTGATCGCCTAGACAGTATTGCATAAAAAGTAAATGAAATCGTGCGCGTCGTTGTTTTTGCGACGCTCGCGCACCTGCGCGTTTCGCAAGCGCGGGAAGGTAAAAGCGGAGATGCCCGGTTTCACAAGCGATCGCGAGACGCCACTGCGTCGCATGCATTACAATACAAACTGCCCATTCAGACCGGAAAAACGGGTCTCTGTTAATGCAAAATAAAGTATATTGACATATTTCGTTTAGATTTGACAATTAGTTATCAACCCGCACAATTCTATTGGCTGGGTCTGAAAGGGGGCTAAAACAACCAATTTGACGACGTCAATATAGTCGGTATTCCTAACTATTTCTAACCAAACTTACTACTAACAAAAAGAGTAGTTATTTAGGTAGTGTTTAGCTTAGATCGGTAAACAACAGTCACAATCTAAACCGCTGTTCACGCATGCGTGACGACTGTTTTGAATTTCAGCCTTGAAGCGCGGCCACCTGCGCCGGCGCCGCGTAAACGACCGTGTACTGACACACTATTTGAATATTCAACACGTATTTAAGTATACTGCCTCGTTTAATATTCCGGCTAACACCTGCGCGAGATGGCAATTCCGTCATTCCCATTCGCTTCAAATTGCCCCCATGATACGCAGATTCCGAGACTGAGTCGAATCTTCTAAAATTTTCACCGAGTCGCGATTGTGTTGCACCGTCAGAGCGGCAGGTGCATCGCGCAGGATTTATTCGAGCGCCTTGCGATTACAGCCCCGGGCAAAGCGCTCGTTAATACTTGCCCGTGCCACGTAAATTTTAATATGTGCCGTTTGTTGGAACCAAGAGAAATGTTCACGACAAGCGTGATTTAGGGGCCCGACGTGCTGCCCAGAACTTACAGCAGCACAAAGTGACCAAACGGTTAAATATCAGCAATAATTGTTGATTTAAATAATATGCTGGGCATGGGCATCTGTTTCGATAACGAAAATGTTTTTCTTAATACTCCTTCAATGCATATTCATAGCTCAAGATATGTATAAAGTTAAAGAGTGTAAAATAAATCATATTTAGGAATGGTTTCCAAAACATCTTCGACATTGTCATACAATTAATATATTCAGATCCTTAAAAACCAGTTACCCTTCACCCGCATTCCAGCGGAGAAGTCTGACAGATATAAAAGAGCTAATCATTATTTAAAATCCTTTCGTTAGTTAAAATGCTAATTAACATTCATTCTTATATAAACATATGTTGTAAAGAATTCAGAATACTATATCACAATAAACCCATAAACATAAATCATAACACACAGGTATCTAATAAACAAGAACCACTGATTTAATGAGCTCCGGGCGCCGGCGACATCGCATGATATTTACTAATACCGCCTACTACGGTATAATAGGTATCAGAATGCCGACTAATCCGAACCACATTCTTTGGTAAAGACGAGGAGTAACGTTAAAAATATATCTGGTATGACTTTAGCTTATGTAATCCAAATACGCTCTTGTATAAAGAGAACAAAAAGAAGGCTTAAGGCGATCGTGCCGGAATCTGAAGCACCGAGGTGAGCGTCGTGAGCCGGCATTTCACGGTGATATCTGGCGGGGCATCGCTGTGTGCTACAAACTGTGGTCACGAGCATACGCCACGCCGCCGCCGCTATCTGAGCGACGGTAATTGTTGCTCGCAGCTGCCTGAACTCGCGGGGCCGTGGGACCTTTCGCCGACATTACTGGTCGATTCCTCCGCTCTCACTCACGTTCTTGTCCTTTACGGCTTTAACCTATTATTGCTCCATTATCGTACCCTGTCGCCCGTAAAGTACTGTGACTAAATAGTATCGTTACATCTATTAACAGAACCAAAGGGTAACTAACTCCATTAACAGCACCACATACTATCAATTCCATCTTTTTATCATTAGAGGTTGTATTTCGCCGATGTCAATCATAGTTAAGAAAAAAATCCGTTATCAGTTAGTCATTCAATTATATACCCGCATGATTCTCTATAAAATTAATTTAAGAGCTTTGAACAACTCCCCGATAAATTAATCTATCAGATGTGGCCCACCGCATGTTCGTTGATCAGCTCAGCTTAATTTTTGGTGAGTTAGCGCTGCATTAGATACAAAAGGAAGGTAAGTAATAAGCGCCTACACGGCGGAGCCCGAGCCGCGACCGCCGGCCGACAGGCGACACTAACGAGCGCCCACGCTCTCTGCTCCTCTGAATATCTCAGTCTCCGCGCACCTCGCCACGCATAAATCGCATGTGAAAGTTTTACGAGCACCTTTACGCTTCTCCGAACTAATAAACTGCGGCGGCGGCGAGTAGACAATGCAGTCCACCGCGAAATGTCTCCGCAAAACTCTGCACACGTGCAACAATTTCGCCGATCAATTCCATCGCCGACGGATCGATCGAGGGCATTGTGCGGGTAACGGTCGCTCACAGCTGCGCACCGAACAGCGAGCACACGTGACGGCCGACACCGGTAGCTGGATAGCTAAATAAATGCGACGCTCATACCTACCTTTTTATTATCCAGTCGACAATGCTCGTCACATAAAGGGATTTCACGTGTGCTCGCAAAGTCCCGATCTGTCGGAACATGTGTGCTCTCCCTTTGGTATGTGTCCGTAAATAGGGTGTGGCCACGTGCGCCCGCTCAGCTGCGGCGCGGATGTGCGGACGGGAAGCAGTAATCTAACACTTAGCACCGACCGAAAAAGTTATGCTGAAACTGCAAGTGAACTAATCCTTCAATGTATAAACATCCTGAACAACTCACGTAACTAAACGCTATTTCGTCGGCGTATGTTTCAGAGCTTATTTGCCCTTAGGTACTTAACTTTAATTAATCTATGGCAGCAAAATAATGGTGCCATTGTCCAATCGCTAATGAATTAAAACGTGTTGAAACAGAGCGCATATGCGGTGACAGATGGCTGGACGCGGGCTGGGGATGCGTGCGACACTCGATACGCTATTTGTTGCAATTACTGACTAGCCCTTAATTGTGATTAACTATATCACGGAAAACTTATCGGTAGGATCCACACAAAAATTACAGCCTTTTTTAATTGCTACAAAATTGATTTGAAACAGAACATTTTGTACATGAACATTTGCGCGCGCATCTGTGCAACGATTGGTAACTGCACCCTCGTCCGCCCTGAATTGGGTGGTAAGGGCTTGCCTTCTGTCGTTCTAAACCCTTCATTTAATAGGTATTCATGTATATCTTCCCTACTGTATACTTACCCTTGTTCTTTTGTTGTTACAGGCGGCAGAAAAGCAGAGCCAGCAGGACAGGCCACTGTGCTAGTTTAAGAAAACAAATATTTTATGGTAAAATTAAATATACCTCGTGAAGAAGGCCGCGCAGGGCGGCAGTGCCGGCGCGCGGGCGAGCCTCTCGCGAAGACATCCTAAGTACGATCTCGTTACGATCAATATAAGTACTACGTTAATTTAATGTAACTGTGGCATTACGGGAGGAGACAGCATTGCAATGCAATCTATCGTTGGCGACGACCTCTGACCGATTGTTTTGTTAATTTCATGTAAAAAGCTTTACTAGTTGTTAGTCCTATGTATGTTACGTGTTGAATGGTTTGCGAAACACCTAAAAACCCAGTCAGGACTGCCAGTTAGAAATAATGCTGCGATCTTAATTTTTTGATTCCTCTATGGAACTTATCATATATGAATGTGATTACATTTGTAAACGAATGCTTGTATTTCTTATCTGTTTTATTTTCAGTCCTAGAATCTTAGTTCTTAAACGATGCTTCCATTAATATCAAAGATGTAAACCGATTGAAAGTTGGTTTATCTAAATAATTTTATTAATTTAAATTTTCATGAGTGTGATTTTGCATGGCGATTTTGTTGCTATTAGGATACGGAATAGGTATTATGTAAGTGTTCGGCGCAACCGTTATCATTTAATTTATAAATAGTGTCGAGCACGCCCTATATGTAAATAGTGTATGTAATAAATGTAAAAAAGATTAAATTTTAGCGGAAAATTATCAAATTGAGACCTTTTATGATTTTATTTTGAATATAAGGTGAAAATGCTTTAATTATCTTATATAATTCTTATTATGGTGTATTATAATTTTAAATAGACTGTTATAGATTTAGTTATTGAGGAATGAGTTGACGGTGGGGTGCCCACCTTTGGTACAAATAGTTTATTGATGGTTGTGGTTTGTGGTGCGCGAGGCGCGGCCGTGGCGGGCCCACCCGCCGAGTGGCCGTGCACGGCGCCGGCGCCGGCCGTCGAGCTGGTGTCCGGCGTCCGGCACGGCCCGGGCACGAACGTGCCTCTAACACCGCGACCTCCTAACATGTTCCATGAAGTCGGAAATCAATAAATATGTCACAAACTATTACTACTAGTTTCTAATCTGTGTTTCACGATTAATTTATTAATACTGTCATTTTATACTATAATTAATTAGTTCATTGATTACCTACATCTGCACTGATTATTTTACATAAAAGAATCGATGAAACAGAAAATTAAAAAAACTGAGAATGAAGAGCTTTTTTTAATTTACCTACGTACTTATACGTAGCCTGCATCCTTTCCCTAAAAAAGGCTTCCTGTTAATTACGAAAATTACACATCAAAATTAATAACTTTGAAACGTTCTTTGAATTTGGAACTTGGCTGTGCGCGTCCGTGCACAAACACCTGGCGTGTCACCCTTCTTATCAGTATCAGAAGGGATTTAATTTAACTCTCTGAAAGTTAAAGAACATTTTTTTTTACACCAATACGTTGTCAAACAAGCATATGGCCTACCTGATAGCAATCAGACACCTTAGCCAATGAACGATTGCAACTCCACGTGATTCATTGTTGTTGCTGAAAATATCCATGAAACAATTTTAAACCAAAAATTTTCAACACGACACAAAAATTTATATATTTTTATTTTAATGCCCTGATAATGCAAGAGTCTGTGACAGAGACAAACGATGTCTAGTCAAGGAAAAAAGCTTTTCAAGAAAACTAAGTGAGAAAAGATATAAATTGAGCTAATATTTTACTAAACAGACAAAGATTCGTTTTATAAAAAGCGAGATACTGAGCGGGTCACATAGCTGAGAGATCACGCGATTGCATCACGGCCAATTATCGCGACTACTAACTACAATATTTGGTCAGCTGCGTGTTTATAATCATAAATTAACAAGTACATCACATGTCACGCCAAAACCAACTCTCTGCCATGAGTAGTAAATACCAGTTTTAGTCATAAGCTCTTCCGAACTTACACCAACGCAAGAATACTTATAGACCCTAATGTTCAGAACACAAGGTAGAAAATGTCACGCTTCACTTTATAACTTTTAAAGTGGAACGCTTGTTCGCCAAACATTAACGCATAGCCATCATACTCGTAGGGACAAACAAAACGACTAATTGTTGAAGACAGGTAGCTAAACAAAGGAAAAACGGGAAACAGAAATTCGCAAAAAAGTTACGTCTCGACCCTGCCAGGATTCGAACCTGGAATCTTCTGATCCGTAGTCAGACGCGTTATCCATTGCGCCACAGGGCCAGGTGGAAAGAGCTTTGAATAATGCAAGCTGCTTTCTGAACAACAAACAATCCCTCTATAAACTTGTCACTCTCTGAACGCTCGCTTCTGTTTATCTATTGCTTTTTTTCCATCTCTTCTAACTAGTTACCCGCGCGGCTCCGCCGCGTCAACGTGAAATATAGGGCGTATGCGAAGCCACGGGATAGAATATAGCCTATCTGTTCGGAAGGTCCATTACATACGTAAATAAAATATATTATTAATATAGTACTTTACATCTAGTAAAATTATTTTTCAAACCCACTGAATATTTCCGGAGATTTAACTCCTGTATACAAACTTGCAACATACTCACAATGTTTTGTTGTCTTCTTTATAATATTAAAAGACCGCAGTAAGCTCGGTTCTCCATACAAACGTAGTTTGTTAAAACAAGGAGATCTGATATATCTAGGTCGGAAATTAGTTTCTGTTGCTTGAAATTATAATGGAGAAAATATACAGCGATTATTAAGGTTTTCATACAAGACCTAAAAAATTCAAAAACTCGCTGTATTTTTTTCCATTCCAATTTCTAGCAACAGAAACTGATTCCCGACCTAGATATGGCGGATCCCATTGTGTATACAAAGTTTCATGTTATTTCAGCATGGCGTTTTAAAATGAGAATGAAAGTACGTTTGTATGGAGAATCGAAATCGGTCGAGCGTACTGGGAACTCTTAAGTATGTTACTTAGATTTTTGAACACGGGAATACCGAAAATAAGATTAACATAAACACATACATATTCCGTAATCAAAACACAATACCTGTGACGCCCTTAAACGGACCACCGCAATTTTTTTTTTGTTACAACCTGTATGTCGTTAAAAATGTTTACCAACGTGAATGTTGCTAAAATCTACTGAAAATAGTCATAACCTAAAAAACCTTTTCGTTGTGCTTTATACAATCCCGGAATCCTGGAAACTAAATAATATAAAAACTAATTTTAAGAAGCCGTCTCCATACTTGCTTAGCTTAGCCGGTATTTTGCTAATTGTAGGTCAAGATGCATGAAGAAAGTTATGAGAGTTAATGAAACGGAAGTTGTACGTCAGGATCGTAGCAAGGGGAAAGCCGTGATCTCTGCCTACCCCTACGGGAAACAGGCGTGATTATATGTATGTATGTATAAAAGTATCCGAATTTCCGATGCCTGCTTGTAATCGATGGGAATCAATAAACTAATTTTTACGACAACGCAAATTTCAAGCCTTACGGGTCCCCCGGGCTATGAAGAACTGTACAAAGTAAGACCTCGAAGAAGAATCATATCCAAAGTAAGACCCCTTTTGGATATGATTAGAGAAAAAAGAAATTGTTTTACAGATTTTCATAGCCAATATTAAATAAAGTATTGCCTAATTTGCCATATAATAGGCTAATTTCTTGTAGGCAACATTTTACATCACTCGTTAGAATACCTATAGTCCTAAGGCAATGTATTGTACATACATATCTAAGCAAACATGGCAAATCTTACTTTGTACTCAGTGCATGCGAATTCAAATCTATCTATATAAGCTCTTTATCCTGAACGTTGACATCTCAAGGTGTATTTTTCATTTTGTTTCTTTAATTTTTTATTTTCTTTATTTATTTATGTTGTGTTTTTTCTATCTTTATTATAGTTTTTAGGGTTCCGTAGTCAACTAGGAACCCTTATAGTTTCGCCATGTCTGTCCGTCCGTCTGTCCGTCCGTCCGTCCGCGGATAATCTCAGTGACCGTTAGCACTCTAGAAAGCTGAAATTTGGTACTAATATGTATATCAATCGACCAAGACCACCGGGGAATGGGCAGCAGCATTCCTAGAGTGCGGTGGAGATACTGCGATCGCCAACCCGCATGCCAAGCGTGGCGATTATGGCATTTACCCCCCATGAAATTGGGGGAGGCCTATGTCCAGCAGTGGACGTCCTAGGGCTGATATGGTGGTGGTGGATGTATATCAATTACGCCGAAAAAGTGGTAAAATAAAAACTGGAAAAAAATATTTTATTAGGGTACCTCCCCTATACGTAAAGTGGGGAGTGATTTTTTTTTCATTTTAACCCTAACGTGTGATATATTGTTAGATAGGTATTTAAAAATAAATAGGGGTTTACTAAAATCATTTTTTGATAATGTTAATATTTTCGGAAATAATCGCTCCAGAAGTAAAAAAAAATGTGTCCCCCCCCCTCTAACTTTTGAACCATAAGTTTTAAAAATATGAAAAAAATCTCAAAAGTAGAACCTTATAAAAACTTTGTAGGAAAATTATTTTGAACTTGATAGGTTGAATATTTTTTGAAAAAATTACAAAAACTACGGAACCCTACCCTGAGCGTGGCCCGACACGCTCTTGGCCGATTTTTTTATAGTATGTCTCTGAGTCCAGTGTGCATCCTGGCAAATGAGGCGAATTCAAATATGACTTCGTTTTCCAAAATAAGAAAAATGATTTTTTTATCGTAAAATGTTTTATCTAAATTGCAATAAACTATTTTACAGTGTCAGATATATTTTTTTCCTTCACCTTTCATTGTTCATGCATTAGTTAGAGGGTTAATATCTACAGTCTAGCGTATGTTAGACAGCGCTACTCACGAATTAAGTGACTCCTCGAACTGCTAAGTACTACGTAAATTCTATCCGTTGTTTGGTCAGTGATACCGTATCGCCGTGATAGCGATAACTCCATTAAACAGGTGTGTCCGCAACGCACCGGAGGTAACCGCGTTCCTTGGTTTTCAGTACGGTTGCACCGGCTCGGTGCCAACTATATGAAAATAATCACGACTCTTTAATGAATATCGATATAACTACAACCTACTGTTTTTTAACCGACTTCAATAGAAGGAAGGAGGTTCTCAGTTCGTTTGCATGTTTGTTTTTTTTTTATATATAATATATAAGTTTGTTTCCGATGACTCTTGACGAGCGAAGCGTCTCCGTTTCAGCTTTCGACAAAAATTCTTTCGTATGGCTGTCCGGATGTTCTCCTCTACAGTACATTTCTCAACCTAATCTCGTGAAATTTTGTGAGCAGGTTCGATAATTATTATTTTTTTTTGTCAAATCAATTTTTAGAAATTTTTAAATTCGAAAATATATTTTTTTTCCAGGTCTACAGCTAACAGAACCACTAGTTGTTAGTATGTAAAACTTATCGACATGAGATATTCCTGTCAATAATGAGAAGAGGCTTGTGTCCAGCAGAGGAACGAACTGATGATGATGATGACTTATCGAGTCACTTGCAATAATATCAGACACGCTCTAACAACTTTACGAATAGAATAGGGCAGTGTCAGATACTTTAAAGGCCTTTGCACATTCACACACAAGACACTAAAACCAAATGTCCTAGAAGGGACACGAATATTGCGCTACCCTACAATAAAAACTTTTCATGGAGAGCAGCATTCTTTCTGAGTTCTACACATTTTATCGGGGTGTTGGTAACATTTTATTTTGTGCTGATCTTTAGCAAGGTACTCCTTTGTAAGCTAGGTATTTTGTGATTTTGGAAGGCAGTTCGAAGTGATTGTATGTCAAATCGTAAAAAAGCAGGGTAAATTAATTATACATTTCAAGCGTGCGTTAGGTAGGAAAAATCTCATTTCCTTAAACATGCTCGGAAATGGTCATGTGTGTGTGAAAAACGAACACTTGAATAGCCTAATTTTTATCGCTTAAAATTAAACAGTTAAACTCGTACCTACCCAGTGTACCTACCCATTATTTCCCGCTGCGGTAAACATTTCCCGTATGTGCACACCTTTATTTTATCTTATCTTATATTTTGCTCTTCATTGTCTATAATATGTCATTTATAACTATGAGAAAAATAAATTAAAAATTTTAAGTACATGATTTACAATTTCTTTTGTTTGAACACGAAATCTACTAAATAAGTATTATTACATTCAAAACTGAGTTAGAGCGTAAAATACAGTGTGAAAACTTAATAATAACCGCCTTTGAAAGAAGTCGTAGAAGAGGGCTTTCACCTTTCAGTTAGGTAAATAAATGTCAAAATATTAAAAATATCACCGCATTATTCGGTACGTCACTAAATGATTTATTTTGCAATATATTTGCGTTATTTCCTCTGCACATTGTTTCAGAAAAGCACTATATTTCGCCTCAGCAATCCTCGGCCTGACAAACACCTCATCAGGCAAACCTTTACTTTCCGACCTCGGCAATAATGTACTATTTCCATACTAAATATCGTGCGTTCGAAAAGTTACATGATTGCCCCGCAACCTACAGTAACTTTAATTATTTAAAGTCCGCCACTGACATACGGTGTTAATCTATATATTCACAGGTGGCATGCTTATTATAGACAGAATTATTTTGGTGTTAAGGCAGAATCTTAAAAGGATTAACACCAACTGTAATTAGTGAACTCAAGATAATGTATTTATAGAGGTATTATCATGAGTCCTCTGGCATGACGTGGATCGCGCATTACTGCAGTGATAACGGCACAGGTGGCCGCAGGTGTTCTTATCGCGTCGCGCCTGAAATCCGCGCCGAATCGCGACACGCCGGGAAAAGCGTAACAACTGACAACGCTGAAGGGCCCAAAACCAACATTCCAGAGGTATCACGAATATCGAAGTAAAATTCATATATCTGTCACTTGAGTAATATAAATGCATTACAAACGAAGTTATCTGATCATCGAACTTCAATTTCAGTGGTTGTACCTATTTGGATTCAACTCACCACACAGTCGTGTAACTTGACCCCGAGATTCGTACCAATTACTCGAAGGACCAACATACGAGTACTGATTGTAGTTATCCCTAAGCGAGTTAATGTACTTATAAGTATGTGAATAAGTACCAGCCGCAGCCCTGAAATATATATGAATATCCACATTTAGAATCAGTCATGTAGAGTGTACTTCTATAAAAATCTTCTGTATATAAATTAAATTCAGCAGAGTTTGCATGCGTAGGTACCTGCGAAATAATGACATGCTCAGAATGATATGTTATTTCATGGTTTGAAGAATCAAGTAAATATTAGTAATGTTATTATCGGTTTATGATATCGGAATAAAACCGGATCTATTCCTGATACGATATCGTACCCGCGTAGTGCGTCTAAGATATATAGCGGTACAGCGTGTCAGGTGAGGCAGGTGTTTGCACTTGCGTGGTGTGAATGTACCGAGCTGATAGCACTGCGCACTGATACCGGCCACACTTGAGTGACCCATAAACCATGCCTAGCTATTATCACAGCACTTACAAATTAGATAGTACATAGTGACTGATAAATTGGAACCAACATTAGGAGTTAACATTTCGCCTCGTGATAGCGTGTAGAAGGTCAACACTGAACTAACAAAGTAAATCAAACACGCAAAGCCATCGTGGCCGAGTAAACATGACTGCATGACGTTGCGTCAGGTAAAGCGAACGTGTTCGAAATCGCAATCTATCTATCCTATGGAAAGCAACGACAAATGGTATTAGTTTGTACACCTATCGTTTTATAAAATACTAATGCCATTTGGCGTTGCTTTCCATAGGATGTTGGGCTTTTACTCACGTCGCAATTATCGAGAACATCACGGGCGTAACCAAACCAAACCAAACGTAAGTATGAAGTTACCTGCGTTGAAACGAATATTCAGTTTTTTAGAGACGGCATTCCTGAAAAGAAGCGGTTCATGAAAAAATGTACTCGGCTTGCATAACAAATACTCACACAACGAATGCTCGATAAACCAAATTTTCAAATCGAGAGCCAGCCGATTACCGTCTTTTAGCCTCAGTCTATCAGCCTCTAGACTGCCCGAAGGGTTATTTATAATTATTTGCGAGGCCATACACGGTAACACGAATGAGAGGCGTAACTAGGCAAAGAGGTTGCCGCATAACAATGCCTGCTGTTAGCCGAGAGATGACCGCACACGCAACCAGAACAATAGCCACGCAATTCGTGGACTAAACAATACTGAAATTTCTTATGCAATACCAAATCCAGATAGCATTTCTTTATTATAGGTTATCGGCTTTCGCGTGCAGAGTTTCCGTTACTCGACGTCGTCATATGCTCCTATTTTTTAACCGACTTCAAGATTTCAAAAGAGGAGGTTATCAATTCGGTTGTATGTTTTTGACATTGAAAATGTCTTTTCGTTCGCTCCAGTATAGGGTCCCATTTCACGAAATAGTGCGATCCCGTTATATTTCAGAGAGTTGTGAAGGTATGATATTCAAACTAGGCTCAAAAGACGCGTATTTACGAGATGTGTAAGATGCAAAGAGAATTATTTGAGAAAGTCCAGAACGAAAAAAGCTTTGGCCGAAATAGTGAAAAAAAAATTCAATTTCCTCCGATTTTTTCATTTTGGCACTTTATTTTGGAAACGAAGAATGATATCAAAATTTTGATCAAAACTCCTCTGGACAATTTAGTCGGCTACAATTTGAGCCTAAAACAAAGACGATCGGGTCAAGGGTTTGCGCTGTAGCCTAACCTTTTTGAAAGAAGTCAAAAAGTTAGAACTACTATTAGTAGGTAATATATATTTTTTTAAATCAACACAATTGTACAATTGTAGTTAGTTTTAGTTTTATATTTCAAATTGTTTAAATTAAACCTGTATTGTTTCTATAATAAATTATTATTAATTATAGTTCGAGACAACAATAGCACATTATTGCAGTGCCCGGGAAATAGCAATTCGTGGATAAGTCAATGATGTTTTGGAAGACCAATATCTTCCAAAACCTTGGCAAATAAAATAGTTGATTGAGATTGCATAAAACAAGCCATTTTATCCGAGACAATTTATCGACCCGAGCCGCAGGCCAGGGTCGATATAAAGTAGAGGATAAAATGAGTTTTATACATCAGTTATACATCTGCTTTTCACTTCGATTGCGAGAAAATTAAACAAATAATCAAGGTTATGATATCATATAATTTATCCTTCTCCTGGGGCCTAGGGTGTCATGGTGAATTCGACTTTGAAAATTCTTGTTATAGTTATAGTCGGAGTTTGGAGGTCGAGTTAATTTGAAGTCGCCGTTATCTTGCGTGAATATTAGTAAAGTGGCAAATGCCTTTTTATGTGGTTACCGTAACTTGGCTGCGCTTGAAAAAATTGCCAATTTAATAGGAATTTTGTATGTGAGCTATGTTTATATATTATATATCAACCAAATTTTTTTTTTTTTTTTTTTACTTTCAAAGTGATATATAATCACATTAATAACAAATAACTAATAAAATTAAATAAAAGTTAAACATACCTACCTACCTATAACTATAATCTAAAATCTAAGTTAGGTCCCCCAAGTCTGTTCCCTGCGGAAGGGTGCCCATAAGGCTGGCTGCATTCCCCCGTTGAATGGCGATGCCTATTCTTTGTCCGAGGAAGAGCCAGCCCTAGGGTCATGTGTTGTTTCCAAAAGTCGTTTTTTTAAATTCTGAAAAAGTGTATGGGCACCCTGACTCCACGGTCCTAAAGTCTCGACTGCGAAAGCCGCAAATATGTAATTATGTGTTAGATTGGCATATTTGCGGCGCTTAAGGGCCTCAGCCGCCGCCGCCGCTCCGCCAGCCCTCATCGATGTGGAGGCTAAATGAGACGGCGCTAGGGTGTCCACACAAGTGGCATCCCAAATGAGCGGCCGTCCCATTTGCCAGGGAATGAGCGTCATTCCATCGGGCCTCTTGCCGTCGTCGCGTCCCAGACCGGGTGGTTCCAACGCGGCGGGCACGCCCGCGCTGACAAAGGCCCGACGGATGACGTCGTTCAGACTGGCGTGGCGAGACAGGCGACCGGCGCTCCTTTGGCAGGAGAGACCGTGGCAGCCTAGGCTGTCTACTTCAGATCCGCAGGGACAGCGGTGGGGGACAACTAAATTAGCTCCTAAACGAAGGCCGACAGCCAGCCTTAGGGAATTATTATCTAGGAGGGTTGCGCAAGTTCTAGAAGGGAATGCGTGGAGCCAGAAACCGGATTCATGTTGGGACGAGGCTCAACCAAATTGGCATAACGTTAGCAAATGTAATGCATTTTTTTTATTTTTAACCGACTTCAAGATTTCAAAGGAGGAGGTTATCAATTCGGTTGTATGTTTTTTTTTTTGTTTTTTTTTTTGTTTGTTAGTCCATAACTCCGTCATTTCTTAACCGATTTGGAAAATTCTTTTTTTGATTGTAAGTATATATATCCAAGGTGGTCCCGTTTTTGTCAAAATGCAGTCCTGATGATGGGATCCATGAGGAATTCAGAGAACTCCTCAAATCTTTAAAGCAAACATATAGTGATTTTTGTCTTTTTATCAACAAGTCAAGCATTTGCATCTAAAAATGTGACATTGGATGAAGTGGAACTGCTGATGATGATCAGAACAGAACTCTTCAACGACGAAAAGTTCACGTTTGGCGATTTGTCCTCCTAGCTGTGTTTGTTAAGCAAGTTCTATTTTCACGATTAATTTTTGTCATGCTTGATTTCTGATGATGGGATCCATGAGGAATTGAGGGAACTCCTCAAATCTTAAAGGCAAACATATAGTGATTTTTGTGTTTTTATCAACAAATCTAGCATTATCATACAAAAATGTGACATTTGATGAAGTGGAACTGCTGATAATGATCAGAACAGAACTCTTCAACGACGAAAGTTCACGTTTGGCGATTTGGCCTTCTAGCTGTGTTTGTTAAGCAAGTTCTATTTTCACGATTGATTTTTGTCATGCTCGAGTTCTGATGATGGGATCCATTAGAAATCGAGGGAACTCCTCAAATTTGAAAGGCACACATATAGTGATTTTAGTATATTCATGAACTAATCAAGCCCTTTCATACAAAAAAGTGACATTTGATAAAGTGGAACTACTGATGATGATCAGAACGGAACTCTTCAACGACGCATAGTTCACGTTTGGCGAATTGTCCTCTTTGCTGTGTTTGTTAAGCAAGTTAGATTTTCAAGACAATCATTTGTCAAGCTCGAGTTCTGATGATGGGATCCATGAGGAATCGAGGGCACTCCTCAAATGTAAAAGGCATACATATAGTGATTTTAGTATTTTCACCATTATAAACATACTTATAGCCATTTTCATTTCATTGTATGGAATCTAAAAGTGCACCATCCAAGTATATCTTTCACCGGCCTCCCCCATTGAAGTCGTATTTTTTTCTTTTAAATTATATATGACGCAATGGTTGACAGTAGGTACTCGAGTCACGGATATATTAATATACATAGTTATGTATACATCTACTCTTATGCTCCGAGACTCGAATCGATTCAATTATACCAGAAAACTACTACTTCTGTCTACTGTAAAAGTTTAGAGTGTCAAAACACTTGTGTCGTATCGACGAGGGGTATAAGACATTTACTGACTTAGTGAAAAAAAAATACACAAAAAGTATAATGTAATCGTTTTTAGAGAAAATCGCGAATATTCGTTAAATATAGCTGTTTTTAAGGGGTTTACATTACAAAGGACACTTACTTAAACATGTTTAAATTTTAATTTTAGATTTTTAATTGACTCAATACCTGGAGGTATTGTTTTTCTTTTTTTTGAGAAAAGTGAATATTCTCGGAAATATGATTTATTTTAAAGTCTTGGCGCGCGCAGTTTTGAGCTTATTATTAGGGGAAGCGGATATTGTTGCTTCATTTATTATATAAGTATGTAATGAAAAAAAAATTGACGTACATAGATTAAATTATTATAAATGTATTAATATATATGTATATAGAAAGAAAATATTTGTAAGTAATAATTATTTGTTTAGATAATGTAATTTAAATGTTATCATTAGTAATTTTGTATGTAAGCTAAGTTTATATATCAATTAATATATCTACCGAATCGGTATAAGATTAGCAAATGTTATGCGTGTTTTTTTTTAATTTTGTCGAGTTTATTTTCAATGTACAGTCAGCAGCAGAAGCTCTGGCAGAAGTAGCTACGCTGTAGGCGTGCTCAAAATGAACATCCCTAGTGCGTACACATACACACAGACTCTAATGTCAGGAGAATAAAGCTCTGTGTAGATAATTATGAGCGTGTTATAGTGCTTAGCTACTTCTGCTGCTGACTGTACCTACGTCGATGGTCGTGCAGTGGACGAGATCTGTGAATATTTATTTTCTTTTACAGGAACACGCTAGAAGTTTATAGATTTTTAACCATACAGTTCTATACAGTTACATGACACGAGAAAGTGCAATGGTAGGTAAAAAAGGAAAAGTTTTTCGCGTATCCATTTAAGTACATAAGTAGTCAGTGTGCGTCAGTTTACATGTTCCTATTATAAAATTTCCGAGCACTTAGATTAGATTCAAGAATGTTGTGTATATTGTTTTCCGCGATAACATCTATACCTAACGGTTCCAAGCTCAGGTGGCTTAGTGAAATCATTTGAGTAATCGCAAAAAATACCTACTTTAGGTGCGCATGTACTAACGATACGAGTGATTAGCCCACACAGTAAGCATCGCCATTTATGTATTAAGTCGCATAACGGGATTTAACCTAATGGATGTACTTATAAGGAGACCTCATTTACCTCGACTTGTGTCTAATTTGCTAAGAAAGATTCACAACTTCACGAATTCCTACTACGTCTAGTCGAGTCAGTAAATGTCGTAGCGTTTATATATCGGTTGTATGCATTAGGTATAAAAAGATACTCCAAGCCACCTATCAAATTATAGCTACCACTTTTGGTGATTCGGTGGTGGCAAAAAAGCGCACCGCTTGGTGGTAAGCGGGTGCCATTACTTGTGATCATATTGGGCAACTTCAGGGTTGTCATTATCAAATATACCCGAGCATGGATCGCTGCGCGAACCGCTCTTCAGGAGCTATGTATGGCAACGTTACCATCAGATGGGTGATTACGAAATATTTTCAATTGTGCGTAAAGGTTGATCTAAATGTAAATTTCCAAACTAAAAATGACAAATAACCGTAATTATTAATTAAGTTTGACACGTTACATAATATAGTCAGCAATTACGTAACTATTCGAATTATAACTGTCATGTTTACTATGGCAAATAACATTAAGGCGGCTTCCTGACTTGTCGATGCGGAGGCGGTACTTTATGAGAAAACTGTCAGCTGTCAGTGTCAACCGATGCGTATGCAGTACTGCCCAGCTATTGCGCATAGTATTTATTACTACTGCGCAAGTAATTAACACTGTCAGTATCTCGTTAAGTGAGGAAATCTCGCATTAGTAAGCTCTCGTCAAAGAACAAAATACCTACCATATATAAAGGCTGTCCCAAAAAGGACGCAAGATTTGAAATTGATGAAAAACACATTTTTTTTCGGTATAATATATTTGTATATAAAATCTTGAAATACATAAAATAGGGTTATTTGTAGAATAATACGTCAGGCAAATGTCCTCCTAGGCTTTGCTGGCACATACGCACTCTTTTGTCAAAAAAAATTATGACCATTTTGCTTAGATGCGGCTAAATTTCTCCAATGCAGCGTCGAATTTCCTCTTTTAAAGCATGAGTAGTTGTGGGCTTATTGGCATAGAGTTTAGACTTTAAATAACCCCATAAAAAGAAGTCTAAAGGCGTATTTCCTCTTTTAAAGCATGAGTACTTGTGGGCTTATTGGCATAGACTTTAGACTTTAAATAACACCATAAAAAGAAGTCTAAAGGCGTTAAACCACTCTGCTCACAGTTGAACAAGTCAGGTCAATACTCCGACCATATTTTGCACGGAATTTTCGAACCCTACCCGCCAAACTTTCATTACTTTTGAAATATTTTTCAACAATAAAAACGCGTTGACAAAAAGGCTGCGTTAATTACGCCGCAGGTCACACCACTACCTACCGTACAAAAGTTTATTATGCGTAAATTATAAGCCTCATAAAATCTTTACTAGCTTATTTCCAAACAAGGTTTCCCGTAATAGCGCCGGGGCACGTCAATCGCCTCTCGTTAACCTTTCACGCTACCAACTTATATATTATTCATAGCACAATAGCCTAAACGAGCTAACTTTGCACTTAAGATTGCCCACAGGCAAACTAGCATTCGGGAATATCTACTTTAGTGACTTTATTATTCAATTAAGTTTTCTTAAATATCCAACAGCTTTCATGTTATTATAATACACTGCAATCACTGCATAGAAAAGAAGCCGCAATATTTTAGTTTAACGGTAAACAATCTAATGTCAGGCTTGGCACCTTTTCTGATAATCTACGGAACTTGGTACTCATTTATATCTCAACTTTTATATCAGTGAAGACGACACCCACGCATCGCATATCCTTAATATTGAACTTGTCTCCCATTTTCACATTTATGTATTTGAGAGGATTTATATATCCATGCCAAATTGCAGCTTTCTAGCACTAACAATCACAGAGCAAAGCCACGGACAGACAGACGGACATGGTGAAACTATAACGGTTCCTAGTTGTCTACAGAACCCTAAAAATGCGAAAAGACAAGTAGTGCACTTTTAACTTATTTTTGAAGATTAAAACGGATTTAGCACATCTTATATTCTACAGGCAGAAAATTCCACAGACGAACCGCCTGAAATGTAAAAGGATTATTGTTAATTTTGGAGCTGGAGGATGGAACAGATATAAAAAAAATCGGCTAAATGCATGTCAGGCCATGCTCAGTGTAGGGTTCCGTAGTTGCCCAATGAACTTACTTTAAAAATCAATAACAAGCAAAAGGGAATACTTTCCCGGCGCTTCATAAGTACGTCTTTTACTAAGAAGGGAAGACTTTTTACGATTACTCAAAAACGGCTTACTTAACTGATCATTTTCGCTATTGTTTTCGTTGAAAGTCTTTATTAAGCTTTACTTTCATGTTTTTTTTCATATTTTATGGATCCATAGTTCAAAAGTTTGCGGACACAATTTTTTTTTCTTTTGGAGTGAATAATTCCGAAAATATTCACTTTATCAAAAAATGTTTGATGAAGACCTCTATTTATTTTGAAAGACCTATCCAACAACACCCCACACCATAGGGTTAAATAAAAAAAAAGTCATCCTTACTTTACGTGTAGGGGAGGTACCCTTAATTATATATATATACCAAATTGCAGCTTTCTAGCACTAACAATCACAGAGCAAAGCCTCGGACTGACAGACAGACAGACGGACATAGCGAAACTATAAGGGTTCCTAGGCCTACGGAACCCTAAAAAGACAAAGATATCTAGGATATCTATAGGGATATCTAGGTAGGTTTATTTTATAATTATCTTTCTTATCATCATCCTCCTAGCGTTTTCCCAGTTGTATCCTACAGGAGCCCTGGGTCCACTTAAGCACCTAATCCCAAGATTTGACGGATGTAGGCACTAGTTTTACGAAAGTGCCGTCTGATTTTCCAATCGAGAGAGTAAACTATCACAGCTAAGTACTCTAAGTAGACAGGAACGGGTGGACATCTATAAACCCTATACATTAGTTACGCGTGGCCCGATACGCACTTGGTTTGTTACAATGATATTTACGTATTTACGAGTAGCTAGATTAATCCAAAGGGCATACCAAATATAACTTCCTTATACGTATATATCATGAAATAAAAGCTCGTCAATGTGACCTTATTAATCTTATCATACAGTGCAACATGTTAGCTACACATAATTTTCAAAATTATTCTACGAAGTTTACTAAAAGAACCCTTCCTAGTTTGGAAAGTATAACGTCACCAATGAATATTTTAAAGTCCGTAAAATGGCCGTAGCGGGTAACGCACCAGTCGCCGGCTTTAATATTGAACGAGTGTAAAGGGCATCGTGCATATTTCCCTGGAGGCGCTCTGTGTTTACCCTGCCTGCATATGTACAAAAGGTCGTACTCGATTCTGAACTTGTAAAGTTTCACATTAACAGACATGATGTCAATCATTTACAATTTTGACGGCCTGTTTAGCCTAGTTGGTAGTGATACTGCCTCCGAATCTAGAGGTCCCGGATTCGAATCCCGGCCATGGCATTTGTGCATTTAGCACGGATTTTGTTTTTGGGTGTTGGATGTTCTCTATGTATTTAAGAATGTATTTATCTATATAAGTATGTATATCGTCGTCTAGTGCCCATAGTACAAGCTTTGCTTAGTTTGGGACTAGGTCGATTTGTGTAAGATTGTCCTCCAATATTTATTTTATTATTTATTTATTTATTTAATTTAATGCGATAATTGATGAGACTTCGGGTCTAGTCGTATTCCGACTTTTCACGATGGGAACGGATTATTCGCTAACGTAATCGAAGGTGAAACTTCTGTTTCCCGTGATATGGAGCGAGCTTGTAATTGTGAATACAGTCCTTCAACTACGGGCCTGCTATGCTACATTGCAATGCTAATGCTTCATTTTATTGCTTTGAGTTAAACATTACGCAGTTGTTATGAAAACCTAACTCAATCGGCTTAATATTCCATTGCATTGATCCGAGACTTCGCAATACTGAACAACAATACGTTGTTAGTGTTACCTCAGCGCGAGTATTTATGAGCGCACGTACCGAATGTACCGATACAGTTAGCGACGGAAGTGATGCCCCAGTCACCTCGGCATTGTTTGCAAAGTGCACCGCATCTTTTATAAATACACCATACCTACTAGCTAAGCAATTCACAACGTTTCAATTCACCTTACCACTAACCCCTATACCCTGACCCTGGTTGACGTGACAATTACGCGTAATCGGAGGACACACTTATACTAGTTCGCCTCACACGAGTTGTCTGTAAGCCTTATGAATACAATACAATCCAACATTTATATTATACCGTTCCCCGCACTGATGTATTGTTAGTACTATAGACTATAGTATAATAGCCATGTATCAGAACACAAGGTTTTGTATGACGGGAAAACCATTGTTTATTAACAATACTGATAAGCTGGTAATACTAAGTACCTACCTTAGATGGGAATTAAATACATGTTTAATCTAAATATATAAAAGAAGAAACTGACTGACTGACTGACTGACTGACTGACTGACTGACTGACTGACTGACATATCAACGCACAGCCCAAACCGCTGGTCCTAGAGATTCCAAATTTGGCATGTAGGTTTCTTATAAGGTCTAGGGGTGCACTAAGAAAGGATTTTTCAAAATTCAACCCCTAAGGGGGTGAAATGGGGGTCCGAAGTTTGTATGGGGAAACAAGATTAGCTGGACTATTTTATTCGAAACTTCACAGGAGTATTTCTAACGATAAATGAGTAAACACGTGTTTCAGGTTTTTTGAAAAATCAACCCCTAAAAGGGGGAAATGTGGTGACAAATTCTGATAATCGACATGGGTATTGTTTTTATGGTTTATTAGGTCGCTGATAACGAAAGTAACAAGTATTTTAAAATCCCACGTGGAGGACGTGAAATACCATCCCCTCCTGTTGGGGTGCGAGGGGGATGAAATGTCTAAATATTAATATGGGTGTCGTTTTTGTGGTTTTTTGGGACGTTAATTACGAAAATGGCATCGGTTTTGAAATTAAATATTGTGGACATGAAAACTTTTGAAAATTTGTGCCAAATTGCAAGGAATAACTGACTGACTGAGTGACCAACATATCAACGCACAGCGCAAACTGCTGGTTCTAGAGATTCCAAATTTAGTATGTAGGTTCCATATAAGGTCTTGAGGTGCATTAAGAAAGGATTTTTCAAAATTCAACCTAGTACCGGTTCTACTGGTCCTCTACGTTCGAGGTGAGGGAAGGTCCGGATGTAGGTGGTTGACCCCCGTCCCTCCTGCATTGTAATGGGCGAAGCCCACGGTTCCCAATCTGAGTCTAGCATGTGCAGGATACCGGTTGATCCGCTTCCGACGTCTCGGGATGGTGGATCCGTCCTTTATGGACGCACGGGGGGCCTGCGCGGTTTGTATGGGGCAAGTTTGTATGGGGAAACAAGATTAGTTGGACTATTTTATTCGAAACTTCACAGGAGTATTTCTAACGATAAATGAGTAAATACGTGTTTCAGATTTTTGAGAAATCAACCCCTAAAAGGGGGAAATCTGGTGACAAATTCTGAAAATCGATATGGGTGTGGTTTCTATGGTTTATCGGGTCGCTGATTACGAAAACAACAATAATTTTAAAATCCCACGTGGAGGACGTGAAATACCATCCCCTTTGTTGGGGTGCGAGGGGGTTGGAATGTCTAAATATTAATATGGGTGTGATTTTTATGATTTATTGGGTCGTTAATTTCGAAAATGGCGTTGATTTTGAAATTTAATATTGCGAGCATGAAAACTTAAAAGTAGGTGCCAAATTGCAAGAAGAAACTGACTGACTGAGTGAGTGACATATCAACACACAGCCCAAACTGCTGGTTCGGGACTCGAGAGATACCAAATTTGGCATGTAGGTTCCTTATAAGGTCTAAAGGCGCATGAAGTGCCGTGAATTCCCTATGAAGATACGACCTTTCTTGAGTCAATGTATTGTAAGTGGTTTTATTAATTAGTGCCGTCCGATACGATTTCGACAAAAATCGATATTTGAGCGTCCGAGAGGACTCTTAATACGACTCCTAGGTAAAATTTGGCACTAGTGGCGGCCATATTGCTTTTCTTCATTTTCGTCCCGATTTCGTTCAAAATCGATATCTGAGCGTCCGAGAGGTCCCCAAATACGACACCGAGGTAAAATTTGAAAAAAGTGGCGGCAATATTGACTTTCTTAATTTCCGTCCCGATTTCATTCAAAATAGAAATCTGAGCGTCCGAGATGTCTCTTAATAAGAATCCGAAGTAAAATTTGGAAATAATCGCAGGCATATTGATTTTCTTCATTTTCTTACCGATTTCGTTCAAAATCGATATCTGAGCGTCCGACAGGTCTCGTAATACGAATGCGAGGTAAAATTTGGAAAAAGTGGCGGCCATATTGATTTTTTCCCCTTCGGTCCCCGATTTCGTTAAAAATCGATATCTGAGCGTCCGAGAGGTCTCTTAATACGAATCCGAGGTAAAATTTGGAAAAAGTCGCAGCCATATTGATTTTTTAATCTTCTTCCTAATTTTGTTCAAAATCGATATCTGAGCGTCCGAGAGGTCCCCGAATACGAATCCGAGGTAAAATTTGGAAAAAGTGGCAGCCATATTGATTTTCTTCATTTCAACCCGATTTCGTTCAAAATCGATATCCGAGCGTCCGAGAGGTCCCCTAATACAAATCCGAGGTAAAATTTGGAAAAAGTGGCAGCCATATTGATTTTCTTCATTTCCAACCCGATTTCGTTCAAAATCGATATCTGAGCGTCCGAGAGGTCCCCTAATACGAATCCGAGGTAAAATTTGAGAAAAGTGGTGGCCATATTGATTTCCTTCATTTTCGTCCCAATTTCGTTCAAAATCGATATCTGTGTTTCCGAGAGGTCCCCTAATACGAATCCGAGGTAAAATTTGGAAAAAGTGGTGGCCATATTGATTTCCTTCATTTTCGTCCCGATTTCGTTCAAAATCGATATCCGAGCGTCCGAGAGGTCCCCTAATATGAATCTGAGGTAAAATTTGGAAAAAGTGGTAGCCATATTGATTTTCTTCATTTACTACCCGATTTAGTTCAAAATCGATATCTGAGCGTCCGAGAGGTCCCCTAATACGAATCCGAGGTAAAATTTGGAAAAAGTGGGGCTATATTGATTTTCTTCATCTTCGTCCCGATTTCGTTCAAAATCGATATCTGTGTGTCCGAGAGGTCTCTTACAATACAATACAATACAATACAATACTCTTTATTGCACACCTCAATTAAAGGACACAGTACAGTACGTAATAACAATAAGTAGAGGCAAACAAAAGGCGGTCTTATCGCTAAAGAGCGATCTCTACCAGACAACCTTTGGGTAGCGGAAATCAAAGCAAATAATTACAATTCGCAGTAGGTGGTGCAGAAACAATTTATGAAACCTACTAATAATTACAACAGTTTTATACTATATTTATAATAATATACATATATAAAAATATATATATATATATACATACATACATATATATATAGTTAGCCACAAAGTCTAAAGGAGCTGAGCCTGAAGTGTCATGGGTCATGGGAGTGACAAATAATAATCCTTAAGTTGTTTTTTGAAGACAGCAAGAGATTTAGCACGCCTTAAATCAGGAGACAAATAATTCCAAAGCCGAATAGCTTGGAAAGTGAAGGAGGAAGTATAAAATTTAGACGAGGAGGACGGAAAAGTAAGGAGCAAATTTCGCGAGGACCTAGCAGAAAGAAGGTAACTAAAACGCTCTTTGAGATAGCATGGAGTTGTGGGGTTAAAGAGAGTAGAATACAAAAGAGAAAGGATGTGAGAGTTACGACGAAAACGGATAGGGAGCCACTTAAGCTGACAACGGAAATGGGAAACATGGTCATATTTGCGTAACCCAAATATGAACCGAATGCAGACATTTTGAAGGCGCTCAAGCTTATTAAGTTGCTCCTCGTTGAGGTCAATATACGAAACATCAGCATAATCTAAGATAGGGAGGAGGAGTGTTTGAGTAAGCGCAATTCTAGTGGCAATGGGCAGGAAATTACGTAGCCTTCTGAGAGAAGCTACAGCTGAAAACATCTTCCTGCTGACCTCGTTTACTTGGGGTACCCAAGATAAGGTCCTATCCATAATGATACCTAGATTTTTAACTTGCGTTGAATAAGGAATCAAGACGTTATCGAAGTAAATCGGTAAAATGCCATTAAAATCGATTCTAGAAATAAATTTTGAGCTCCCAATTATAATCGCCTGGGTTTTAGAGGGGTTAACCGTGAGTCCAAAACCACGACTCCAATTTAGGATACGCGCCAGGTCATTGTTTACAGCATTGATGACAGATGGAAGATCATTAAGAGTACCCTGCGAATAAATTTGAAGATCATCGGCATAAAGGTGATAGTGAGAAGAGAGATTATTTGTAATTGAATTAATAAACATGGAAAATAACAAGGGAGACAGCACGCCGCCTTGCGGAACGCCGGCCTGCGTGTGACACCAAGAAGAATGGACATCATCCACCTTTATACGTTGCCGACGACCAGTTAAATAACTACGAAACCAGTCCATTACTGCAGGAGATACATTAAGAGAACGCATTATCCCAAGTAGGATATCGAAATCGACAGCATTAAACGCGTTACTGAAATCCAACAGCGTCAATACTGTCAACTTCTGAACATTCATGCCCGCCCGGATGTCGTCAGTAATTTTCACGAGAGCAGTAGCCGTACTATGACCAGGACGGAAACCGGACTGGAGTGGATTGAAGAGATTGCATTTATTCAGGTACGATGTGAGCTGCTGGTGGACTAGGCGCTCAAGGACTTTAGACAGGAAGGGAAGTATCGAAATGGGGCGATAGTCAGCGAACGAGGATGGATTAGGCTTTTTGGGTATTGGAATGATATGAGCATCTTTCCACTGCGAAGGAAAAGAACCAGATGTAATAGAGTTGTTGAGGATAATGGACATTATAGGAATAAGTATGTCGAGGAGAGGGATGATCATCTTACGGCTAACACAATCATTACCGACGGCATTAGACGTTATGGACAATACGTTCTTTTTGATGTCACTATCAGTAAACGGAACAATAGAAAAAGGAGTTAAGTCTGGAGTTGGAAGCGAAGCAAGATATTGAAGAGTCTTATCCTTTACAGGACCACTAAAAGTGGCAGAAGTCGAGAAATGCTGATTAAGCAGGTCGGAGTCAATGTCTTTTATAGATGAATCCTGTTGAGACTTTCCAACTCCAAGTGACTTGAGAAATTTCCATACTTTCGCAGGGTCACCACTTTCCACCGACTGATGTATATGACGTCTTTGGGCGTCTCGACAAATGGTATTGCACCGATTTCGCATACAATGATAACGAGATTTGTTGGCGTCAGAAGGGTTGAGTTTATACTTCATCTTGGCACAATTCTTTTTCTCCAACAAAGCCTTGATTTCGTTAGTCAGCCAAGGGGCAGGAAGATGTTTTACCTTGATGGCTCGGACTGGAGCGTGAATATCATAGAGCTGGGTGAGTAGAGAATTAAACATGGACACCTGCTCATCTACGGTAGCAGCCCCAGAAATAACAGCCCAGTCAATCTTCAAAGCATCATCAAGAAGTCTATCCACATCCATCCCGCTGAAATTGCGCTGAAGGAGAATTTTAGCTTTAGGCTTCGGAGTTCTAACCTTGTACGAGAGGTAAATAAGGTCATGATACGAGAATGCATCAGCAGAGAACTGGCCATGCTTAGCGACATGAGTGACCGAAGATGTAAGGGTGAGGTCTAAAAGAGAGGGACTGCAATTTGGAAAATGGTGGGTAGGGCCAGAAGGGAGAATACTCATTTTGCACGCATGGGCTAGGGATTTTAAAGAGCGAGAACGGTAATCATCTTTGAGTAGACATGTGTTAAAATCACCCATAATAATATGGTGATCGAAGCAGGGCCGGAGATCCTCAATAAGTTTTTCTAGGGAGGCAAAATAATTAACATGAAGAGATGGAGAATAAAAAACTCCAAGAAGTAACTTAGTATGAGAAAACGATATGTCGAGAAAAAGATATTCAGCCGTATCAGAAATCGGAGAGTGTGCAGATATAGACACAATAGAGTATGGTAAATGTGAACGTAGGTATATAGCAACTCCACCGCCACCTCTTCCAGTGCGATCATTACGAATCAAGCGGAAGCCTGGTAGAGAGAAAGATGTAGAAGGCAGGCATGGTTTAAGCCAAGATTCCGACACAAGAACCGCGTGAACATTATTTAAATCAAAAGTTGCACTTAAATCATTATAATGTGACGGAATGCTTTGAGCATTGATATGTACAATATTTAAGTTTCTGCTGACGTCGCTAAATTCCACGTCTAGAACGTCATGAAGTGAAGGTGGTAAACTCTTAAAACTGTCATCAGAAATACTACTTAATTCGGATGAACAAGACACGAAAATATTGTCATTATCCGATTGACTGCTGTGGCTAGACAGAGACATATATAAATATATAAAAATAAAATATTTGTACAATTATATACAGCAGAAATAACAATATTAATTACTATACCTAAAATCCTACGGCGCTAACACTACCCGCCAGCAATTTGGAGGAAACTTTTTAGAAGGTTACATTCTAAAAGATACTATAACTAAAACATTAAATACAATTTTTAGAAAATAAACAAAACGCATCATAGTAATGGCAACACTGAAATTAAAGTCACACTATAGTTGACACTTGACACTGACAAGTAAACAAACATGATTGTACGTATTATCAAGATAGTAATCACATTACAAGATGTGGGTAGAACAAACTTGTGCAACGCGACCAAATACAGATGAAGACTAAACGCAGTTATTACACGAACAAGGGAAAATGCACATAGATAACATCACAAGTACTAAACCGGGCAACACGATTGTACTACCGGGCCTTCGGGATTACGCGCTTAGGCCTTGATGCCCTGGCGCTTGGACCTTGCTCGCCCTGGGAGGCCGGATTAGCAGCCGAAGCGGAGATTTCTGGCTCTGGCGCATCAGGCAAGGCTCTCACCTCAATGACGCTGTTAGCTCGACGGCGCACTCCATCCCTGCCGAGGACAAAGACATCACCGTTCCATGTCCAACAATTTCGGATGCCGAAGCGTTCACGCGCAGCCATAAAGGCATTATGACGCGGCCTCGTTAGGAATTCGCCAAGCGTCACGCCTGTGCCCTTTAGACCCACTTTGCTGAACCAAATGTCGTCCCGGGTAGCAATATCCTTAAACTCGACAAGGATGGCACGCGGCTTCTTGTTGCGGCCGCTGCGTCCACCCAATCGATGACTACGCCCAACATCCGCAGCAGTGAAGTTGTCCCGGACGCCCTGCAGTGTATTGGCCACAAGCTTTGCTGTGTCTTCTGAGTCTGTCTCGGTGACACCATGTACAAGCAGCATCTTGCGGCGGGAGCGCGTTTCAATGTTGTCCACCTGGCGTGTTACAAATTCCACTTGCTTCTGCAGTGTCGAAAGAGCGTTCATGACAAAATCTTTGAAGGTGTTGAAGTTGGCAGCCACGGAAGTAACCGTTGGGTTATCTGGACTTGCCATGTCCAGGCTCTTTTGGAAGTCTGACATTCTCAGTTGGAACATCTCAGCCAACTCTGTGATTGAGCTCTTTATTGAATCAACTTGAGACATTTTGTGTGACAAGTGTTCAGTGAAATCAGAAGTTTAAAATATAAGTGCAGCTTTTAGAATAATAGCAAGGAGACTGCTGGTAGGTGAAATATGTTAACTAAACATTGATTTATGCTAGATTAAGTGGCCCAAAGGTATTAAATCTATTTTTAAAACATTAAATGTTGTGCAGAAGATGTTACTCTTATTTATTCACCTACCCGAAAAAAAAAGTCTCTTAATACGAATCCGAGGTAAAATTTGTGAAAGTGGCGGCCGTATTCATTATCTTTTTTTCCGTCCCAATTTCGTTGTAAATCGATATCTGAGCGTCTGAGAGGTCTCTGAATACGAATCTGAGGTAAAATTTGGCACTCCATACATGCCTGTATGTAAAAAAGTTTAATGTTACTATATAGGCGTGTGGGGTATCTATGGACTTGCTTTTAAAAACGACATAGAGGTTTCGATTTTTTTTCCATTTAAATCAACAAGTACGGTTGCCAGCTTTTGTTGCACTTTTAGCACCACCCAGGGGTCACGTGTAGGGTAACGGTGGGTACTCCCTACGGACGTGGTACAACTTCGACTCCCTTTGTCAAGTGAGTGGGCAACTTGACTGTTAGAAGTTCGCAAGCCGCTCGAAGGCCTCTAACTTGGCTTAACGATTGCAGCCGGGATCAACGGCTTAGCGTGCCTTCCAAAGCACGAGAGTCATTTAGTAACCACTCAAAGCGATCACCCATCCAAGAACTGACCTGCGCCCACATTGCTTAACCTCGCACACCGCACGCGGTAGGCGGGTGCCGCTGGGCCACGAGCGCTCTAAATTCTTGATAGTTTGTGCCAATTTGCAATTCAATCGGTCCAGTAAAAGCAACTTGGTTGTAACAGACGGACTGAAGTAAGGAGTGCGAATGGAGGTGAGGCCAAATTTTCTTTTTTGGATGCTCCAATGGGAACTGGCAAAACCTACGTAATAAATTTAATTTTAGGAAAAATAAATGTAACACGTGATATTGAATTAGCCGTATTTCTGTACTTCAAAGGACCAGAGTTTATGACCGCTGCGCGCTGCTTGGTCGTTTACAGACCTATCGGTGTTACTGTAGTACACAGATACTTTTACTAAGGGCCATTTAAGACATGCTTTTATTTCATCGGCCCTTTCCCCTTCGGCCTCTCGGAAATGTATGATAATAGTTTTCGATCCTTATTTTTGGCAAAATCAAATGAAATTCAACAGTTTGCCGGTTCTCAGAATGTATACTGACTTTTCATCTGTTCATCTGTTAATGAATCACAATCACCAAACTTCGTATACCGAAACCCCCGAATGTAACAACTACTTTTCTGGAGACCGCATCTAAATCGGTTCAGCCAAACGCGAGATAATCGTGGACAAACATACGAACCTGTTTTTTGTAGACGGTTAAAAATTTCGCTTAGTACGCGGGCGAAGCCGCGGGCAAATGCTAGTAAGTAATATGAACGTAGGTAGCAACGAAATTGGCCTGTTCCACGTTTGAACCTTATTAAGCGAATAACAGAGTTGAAAAGTGATATCTTCTAAATATATAAAAGAAGAAACTGACTGACTGACTGACTGACTGACTGACTGACTGACTGACTGACTGACTGACTGACTGACTGACTGACTGACTGACATATCAACGCACAGCCCAAACCGCTGGTCCTAGAGATTCGAAATTTGGCACGTAGGTTCCTTATAAGGTCTAGGGGTGCACTAAGAAAGGATTTTTCAAAATTCAACCCCTAAGGGGGTGAAATGGGGGTCCGAAGTTTGTATGGGGAAACAAGATTAGTTGGACTATTTTATTCGAAACTTCACAGGAGTATTTCTAACGATAAATGAGTAAATACGTGTTTTAGGTTTTTTGAGAAATCAACCCCTAGAAGGGGGAAAGGTGGTGACAAATTCTGAAAATCGACATGGGTATTGTTTTTATAATATACCGGGTCGCTGATAACGAAAACAACAATGATTTTAAAATCTCACGTGGAGGACGTGAAATACCATCCCCCCTGTTGGGGTGCGAGGGGGATGAAATGTCTAAATATTAATATGGGTGTCGTTTTTATGGTTTTTTGGGACGTTAATTACGAAAATGGCATCGGTTTTGAAATTTAATATTGTGGACATGAAAACTTTTGAAAGTTTGTGCCAAATTTCAAGAAATAACTGACTGACTGAGTGACTGCCATATCAACGCACAGCGCAATCTGCTGGTTCTAGAGATTCCAAATTTAGTATGCAGGTTCCATATAAGGTCTTGAGGTGCATTAAGAAAGGATTTTTCAAAAATCAACCCCTAAGGGGGTGAAATGGGAGTCCGAAGTTTGTATGGGGAATCAAGATTAGTTGGATTACTTTATTCGAAACTTCACAGAAGTATTTCTAAGGATAAATGAGTAAACATGTGTTTCAGGTTTTTTGAGAAATCAACCCCTAAAAGGGGGAAATCTGGTGACAAATTCTGAAAATCGATATGGGTGTTGTTTCTATGGTTTATCGGGTCGCTGATTACGAAAACAACAATTATTTTAAAATCCCACGTGGAGGACGTGAAATACCATCCCCTCTGTTGGGGTCCGAGGGGGTTGGAATGTCTAAATATTAAAATGGGTGTGATTTTTATGATTTTTTGGGTCGTTAATTACGAAAATGGCATTGATTTTGAAATTTAATATTGCGGGCATGAAAACTTAAAAGTAGGTGCCAAATTGCCAGAAGAAACTGACTGACAGAGTGAGTGACATATCAACGCACAGCCCAAACTGCTGGTTCGAGAGATACCGGCATGTAAGCACCTTATAAGGTCTAAAGGTGCATGAAGTGCCGTGAGTTCCCTATGAAGATACGACCTTTTTTGATTCAATGTATTGTAAGTGGTTTTATTAATCAGTGCCGTCCGATACGATTTCGACATAAATCGATATTTGAGCATCCGAGAGGTGCCCTAATACGACTCCGAGGTAAAATTTGGAAAAATTGGCGGACATATTGCTTTTCTTCATTTCCGTCCCGATTTCGTTTAAAATCGATATCCGAGCGTCCGAGAGCTCCCCTAATACGACTCCGAGGTAAAATATGGAAAAAGTCGCAGTCATATTGATTTTCTTTTTTTTCGTCCCGATTTCGTTCAAAATCGATATCTGAGCGTCCGAGAGGTCTCGTAATACGAATCCGAGGTAAAATTTAGGAAAAGTGGCGGCCATATTAATTTTTATCATTTCCGCCCCGATTTCGTTCACAATCGATATCTGAGCGTCCGAGAGAATTCTTAATACGAATCCGAGGTAAAATTTGGTAAAAGTGGCAGCCATATTGATTTTCTTCATTTCAACCCGATTTCGTTTAAAATTGATATCCGAGCGTCCGGGAGGTCCCCTAATACGAATTTGAAGTAAAATTTGATAAAAGTGGCGGCCATATTGATTTTCTTCATTTTCGTCCCGATTTCGTTCAAAATCGATATCTGAGTGTCCGAGAGGTCTCTTAATACGAATCCGAGGTAAAATTTGTGGAAGTGGCGGCCATATTGATTTTCTTTTTTTTCGTCCCGATTTCGTTTAAAATCGATATCTGAGCGTCCGAGAGGTTTCTTAATACGAATCTGAGGTAAAATTTGGCACTCCACACATGCCTGTATGCAAAAAAGTTTAAGTCGTTTACAGACCTATTGGTGTTACTGTACACAGATACTTTTACTAAGGGCCATTTAAGACATGCTTTTATTTCATCGGCCCTTTCCCCTTCAGCCTCTCGGAAATGTATGATAATAGTTTTCGATCCTCTTTTTTGCCAAAATCAAATGAAATTGAACAGTTTGCCGGTTCTCAGAATGTATACTGACTTTTCAACTGTTCATCTGTTAATGAATCACAATCACCAAACTTCGTATACCGAAACCCCCAGAATGTAACAACTACTTTTCTGGAGACCGCATCTAAATCGGTTCAGCCAAACGCGAGATAATCGTGGATAAACATACGAACCTGTTTTTTGTAGACGGTTAAAAATTTCGCTTAGTACGCGGGCGAAGCCGCGGGCAAATGCTAGTAGATCAATATTGGCTTACTGTATACCATTACATATATAATTCAAACGTACCTATTATAAGTAGTTAGAGTGGATTCAGCATCAACATTTTCAGCTTGTAGGCAATAGTCTACGTACAGCTGAAAATTTTCCTCACCTCTGCTCTGGTATACCATGTAAGCCACTTATCCCGGTGTTGGGCTAGATTTATCCTGAAGTGATCCGCGATCACGTATTACTTATGGTTGAATATTAAATCGTTGGTGAACAGAAACGCGTCGAATGGTTGTCTGTTCTAGCATAGAGCTTCAACTAAAATTTTTGAATAGGTATCACAGATTGCGCGCTGTAGCCGGGGCATAGAAAACGGCTACGGTATCCTCTGCCTGTCATAAACGGTGACTAAAAGGGGGTCCTTGGGGTCGAAGACGGTCGCAGTTGGGGGCTGCGGTCGTCTATGAAAACAGACGGTGGGACCCACAGAGGGGTGACTCTAGGGCGGCACTGGTGCGTTCCGACGGAGATCTCAGAGCCGTCCGAAATGAGTTGAGGAGGACGATCGGGGGGTTTTAGTCGGTGCCAGTCCGACATAACCTCCGCACTGTCCCCGCGGTGCGGTGGTATCCATAATGGATTTTCCCCCTGGAAAAAAAGCTATCACAGATTATTTAAACTGACAGTTTTTATTTTCACTTCCAATATCTACAGGCATATCAACGTGGTAAATAAAAGTTTAATTACCGTGCAATGTTTGTAGACGAGCTCTTACAGCCACACACGGATATGAAAATATGTTCATGAAAAATATTCATATGTGTATGACTGTTCTCAATAATTTATATTGAATTTGACAATCTAATGGATAAACAAAACATGTTTTGAATTCCAATTCCATAAAAAAAAGTAAAAAGTTAAGGTATTTATTCTTCACTTTAGGCATATTGCATGCACCTATGAACGTCAATAAACTACCACCGGTTTGGAAAAATAAACCTATGCAACGAGAAGTGAAACTCTGAAACTCGGCGAGGTGTAATTTTTTCAACTTCAACACCAGGTCCATTTTCTTTCACAGCGTCTTCCTTTAACTCGTCCCTGCACATCTTAACTCAATATTTACATTTAATACAAACGTTATTAAATGCAAATATCTATAATAGAGCTAAAGACCTGGAAACATTAAAACCATTGCCGTCAGTTCAAACGCCAACACGTTGCATTTTCATTTCAATGGATTGTGCACGTACGAAGCGATCAAGTGAGCGCAATACTCTGAAATGACATTGCGATGCGAAGTGCCAAACCAAACTAGTCTCTTTATATATTCATGCACGCCTTCCGCTGCGACACTGACAGTAGGTAATGCTCGTTGCAGAACGATTTGCAGAAAATGAAATGTAAATTACCTCACAACCGCTGCTCCAAATATAGACCGCTTAGTTCACGCGTCGTGTGAGGGGCTCAATGTATTCTTACATTTTCCTACATGTTTGCATATATATGTATACAATGCTGCACCTATCCTGTACAGTATCAGTATGCGTGCACAGGTACCATGTAGTTTAAATATCTAAGGATTTTTGTCTTTCTAACCAAGTTTTTCTCTTGCAACCTTTGCCGTCTTCATCTGCCTAAAATAAATTATTAGGTGCAAAACGAAAGTCATTGTTATTGAGCGTCATTGTGCCTTAAAACATATATGAAAAGATGATTTTGTAGTTATACGATATGTAATAGCTATAATCTAGTATGATATCAACTCACTGCTTGTAATGAAGAATATTGCCGCATAGCCAACATTGTAGATATTTAAATATGTCCTCAGTGGAATTTTGAACACAGTGGAGTAAAAGCGCCAGGCAGCCGTAGCCGGGTCCAGGGGTTAGTAATTTCAGAACGCTTACTTCGAACAACTCACCGCAGGTTAAAGTATAGAAACGACCAAGGTACGAATCCCCTATTTTGGAATGGATCTCGGAGACATATATTATATATAGTTAAGTACTAGAGAGAAGTCGTGAAAGAGAAATGGCGTATCACAGTAGACGGACCGAATACCCATTCACATCGCATGTGGACAACTCGCCTTAGGCATACCAGGACGGCTAGCATAACTTGGCGCGCGAGCTATCTCACGCGCGAGATAGACTATCCGCCTCTTTCTAATTGGTACACACAGAAAGAGACGGATTGTCTACTATAGCTCGCGCGCCAAGTTGTGCTAGCCGGGCAGGTATATACTTAGGCTGGGTTGCACCGAATAACGATCACAGACTGATCAACGTTAAATATGGCGCCGACAGCTGTCATCCCATAGAAACTTGTCACTCTTCCCATACATTCAGATTTTAACGAACACCGCTTACGATTACAGGCGGTTTGGTGCAACCCAGCCTTAATCGCTATGCGTAATCGTAGGCCAGTATAAACCAGGGTCCTTTCAGCTCGAAGTACGATTTTTTCTATGGAAATGTTAGTTTAACTTGTTTGTACCAGATGTCACTGGGTGCTATCTCTATCACACTTGCATATTGAAGTGACAGGGATCTTGCGACAGCGGTCGTGCGGTTAGTTCTTACTAAATACACATCGGCGCTACGATCTATGTGGAGTATTTCACTGGTATCTCTATCTCAGTATATATATTGTACTTTGTGGTATAAACCTGGCCTACGATTACGCATAGCTGTTACGAATTGTGTTTACGAATCAGGGATCAAGTTATGAGGTGAATTGAGACAGGTATATGAATAAGCATCGGCCGGGCCGGGAAGCGGCGCCGGCGCCGGCGGGTATTGTGCGCGTCATGTTCTGAAGCGTCAGCATTGTTCGCGACACGCTGCCTGCACATCGAATCAATGCCCGCAAACAATATCACCCGATTACAGTTCAGCAAGTAATAACCTGCATTTGCACAAGAAAACACATCTTTACACCAGCAATATCTAGGTAGAAACCTAATGCAACATAAGTACAGCTAATTTCCAATATTTGGCACTATGGACATATTTAGAAGTTTACAGGACCTGAGTAGTACCCATACTTTAATACCCTTTACACCTTATTCCATTGTAATAAGGCCAAATGATCTGTCTGTGTTACACAGTTTAGTCAGATGGTTATCGGTTCTTTTTTGGCTAAAGACATTCCGCACTATCACGACACGATTATGGTCACCTCCGTGTCTCATATATTCATCGCTATCAGTGTTATCATTATCACTCTGAAAATTTCATGCGCCATTAAATTTGGTTTAGGTATAGCAAAATATCATCTTTTGGT
This sequence comes from Notocelia uddmanniana, assembly GCA_905163555.1. Classification (NCBI taxonomy): domain Eukaryota; kingdom Metazoa; phylum Arthropoda; class Insecta; order Lepidoptera; family Tortricidae; genus Notocelia; species Notocelia uddmanniana. The sequence continues at coordinate 10,399,651 of LR991064.1, forward strand.
TTATAAAACACGAAGTTTATATGCCCAGGATAACGTATCTAATTAATATCTAAACTGGAAGTTTCCTAATCACATTAACTTCATTTATACCATCGCATCGCACTATCCTTCTAATAAAAATAATGGACTCATTTACATTGATCGTATTGTTTAAGATATAAACAGCATTTTCACCAAGGTTTTCATGGCAGTCGTGGCCGAGCGGTTAAGGCGTCTGACTAGAAATCAGATTCCCTCTGGGAGCGTAGGTTCGAATCCTACCGACTGCGGACTTTTTGGAAATCTTTTTTTTTGCTTTTTATTATTTTTAAATAATTATTAAATTTGTGATAAACTTTATGCTTACTTCTATTTATCTCTACTTCAAAATATTTTTATAAAAAAAAATTGTATCTTTATTTTAAACAACATTCTTATAAATAATGCGTCCAATGTCCAATGAGAAGGTTAGTGGTGCATAAACAACGTATTGATCGCTGCGAAGATGGCCGGCCGGCAGACAGAGACAGGGCAGGGTCTCATTAAGAGTGCACGTGCGCCGCCTACGGCTGCGCGCCTCGCAGGGTCGCTCGGCCTAACGAGTAACGAGATTTCGCCAATCATGTTCTATAAATGGACAATTCATGTTCTTATAAATTACAACATCAAAGAAGTTTATTAATATCATACCGATGTCACGACTCTTCATTTATTTTTTGGCGTAGCAAAGTCACTACAAATCTACACACAATCATAATGGGATTAAACGCAAAAACAACACATTATCAGTGTATAAAAACACAATATCGGCTTTAAATGAAACACTAAACCGCATTAGCTCCGGCCAACTGGCACCCCTGTAACTTTTCGCCGTGGGATTACGAGTCTGTACCAGGGATTTAAGGTTTCATTGCTTTCGAACCGTCCCTCACGTTTCTTTGGGCCCTCTCCCTACCAAGACTCGATCAGTAGCAATATAAATTGATTCTTTATTTCTTATGCTTCTTTCTCCGGGTATACGGGTTCGATAAGAAAAATTAAAACGGACTATACCTACTACTACTACTCAATTTCTTCTTAAAATTAATTATTTAAGTAAGTACTAAAAACATGTTTTCCCCCCTTTACTAGGCGCTACCTACTTAATTTTACACAGTGTTTTTGTTTATGCCCGACGGAAACGTCCATTTAAGTTTAATATCGTGACTAATATAATTTTATGGGAACGTAACGAGCATAGTTGCAGTAAAACATTATGTAGAAGAATGTGGATTAATAATGTGGCATACTAAAATACTTATACGTGTCGCTGAGACCTCTTGATATAAATCGTTATCGCATTCAGTAACCGTGGTGGGATGGAGGTGAGCTGCGTTCGGATTCACAACCTCAACTCTCTTCGCCGTTTATTATTCCTAGCATAACTTGGCCTTGTGATTCGTTGCAAGTAAGAGTAGTCAAAGGACTCAAAGGTCTGATATCCTATGATTGAGGAGGGTTGTCGGTAGGCCTTGCGAATACCAGACACGGAGTCAAGCGAGGGGCGACGGGTGAGGGAGCGAAGCGAGCCGAGACCTCTAATGTACAAATATTGCGGGCGAAATGAATAATATTCGCCCCTCGACCTCGACAAGTGCACGTTTTGATTAAGTCACCCGATATGAATGGATGGACGCCGTAATGGGAAAAGACTGTTCGGTGATGAAACGACATTTTTATGGGATTTCTTTTGCGAGATTACTTTTGTGAAGATTGTTCCGACCCAATTGTTCTTCATAATCTTCATTACATTACATAGTAATGTTGTATAAGTATATTACGTACATAGTTATGTGTTAAATTTATGATAAGTACTTAGTCGAGGAAAGCAAAGCCTCGTCAAAGTTACAAACCTTTCAATTCTGCGAGCGCACACTTCTATTGTATTATATGTTTGGAGGTATTTTATTATTTAACCCCAAAATGAACGGACAGATTTAGAACGGAATACTATAGGTAACTTGTACGGGTCTTAGAATTCGCAGACAGAAGCTAGTATACAATAATATATTATTAATGAACGTGTATCTACTTAAATAATAACACATACCGCATAAACCTCATTAGCGTATAATTACGTCAACGCTAAGATAAACTCACTGGTCTGGTCAGCGTAACTTATCGCAACATTTGTTCAGCTGACATAAGGTAAAACTAAAAACAGTTGTTCCTAAATGGCTTAAAACAACGTTTGCACGCAAACGTAGCCAGTTGCGCCGGTTAGAACCAATCCCGCATCCACCATGTCCCAAGTGTCCCAATCTAATACTCCATATGGCGCTACACATTGTGCAATGCAATACATAACCATTTAGAGATGAGCTCCGTAAACCTCCGATGCCCCCTGGCAGTCCAGCGCCCCCGTACGCCTAAAAGAAGGGTGGGGTGTCTAATTATAATGGATTAATATTCATAGTACTGAGGGCGGAAACACTGAAGCAACGACATATGCATGCATTAGGGATGATGAGTCCGACATCGCTAGCTTAATAAATACGGGCACCAAATTGGGAAGCTATTTGTTACGTGTCGGTTATCTTATCTCAACGCTAATTTCCATGCATTCTAAAGTGTGCGGTGGTCGAACAACAAACACGATCTTTCCATGTCAACAAATTTCTCGTATGACGGGTATCATGTTAGGAATTCCGCCACTCCGGCGCCAGTCAGTTGACACCGGCGGCGCGGTAATGCGATACTGGCTACTTACGTATGACCTGCCCGCGTTCTCCACGAGCACCAGCCCACCTACTATTTACTTCCTTATTGCTCACCGATATGACTACTAATATTATTTACTTCAGTATCCTCAATACCCGTTATACCATAAACGTATTAACACGATCCCTAACGAGTCTGTGTATAGGAACAATTTCACGTACTTATGTAGGGATACTGAAATGATTTTCCATTTGACTCTCTCTAGTTTCATTATCTGTTGACATCTAGAACGAAGTCAATGAATGAATGAATGAATGAATAAAGATTTATTTGAAACACACAACACAACATTACAATTTGCTTAAACTAGAGAAAAATAAGGGTAGTACAGTGTCTCAAAAAGGAGTCCACTCAGCATGTGTCGCAGCATGAAGTGCCACGACGCTGATTTTCAGTGAATCCATTTAAGTAGTAGGGTAGCCTCGCCGGTTCTCGTCCGATTAGTGGAGTTGCCAACTTTGTGACGGGAAAATAATATGTTGAACTATAGTAATTTATATGAGTAATATTTCTTTTTAATGGCAATATACTCTATATTTCGCCAAGTTTAAGTTTTAACTAATAACATACACCGTTATTCTTGTAAAAGATGTTAAATGAAAAAGTATGGTTTTTGCCGGTTCTCGTCCACGCGGTGCCAGTTCTCGTCTATATGAAAAGAGGAGTGATTCATACACTCAAAAACCAATTTCTGAGTATAAAACCTTTAATGCGTAGGTACTTAGCTATTTATCTTACAATGTTTTAATAGTTGGCTTCTGTTATTAAGAAATAAAGAAATGATCAACTTATTTTTTATAGATATAAAAGGTAATTATTGAGTGAGCAACTGTAGCATGCAACTTTCAATCTAGAGGTCGCGGGTGTGAACCGCGGCTCGCACCACTGGCTTATTTAAAAAAAACTTGTGTACGAAATATATTTTTAAATTTAATAGCAGTTTTTCGGTGAAGGAAACCATCGTGAGGAAAGCGGTCTCATCCTAACTAGGGCTAGCTTTCCCTCTGAGTTGGAAGGTCAGATGGCAGTTGCTTTCGTAAAACTAGTACCTACGCCAAATCTTACGATTAATTGTGAAAGTGGAACCCGGGGTCCTTAGAGCATAACCAGAAAAAACGTTATGAGGATTATCATGCATAAGCATTTGACCCCTATCTCAGCTGATGGTGATGAGGTCAAGGGTGTAAAACGCGTACCTAGATAATACTGCCCATTTACTCATCTTGAAAAGATCTAAGTTGTAAATAATGAAATGGGAATAGATTTTCCCGAAAATTATTCCACTCTTTAGCTGTCTTCGTAAGATAACTAGAATCAAAACGCTGCGTGCACATCAGAGGCATGTCAACATTGTTGTTAACAACATAAGGTTCAAACCATGTCATCCACGCTTTGTCCTAAGATGCCAAAATGGTCAGGGAGGGATTAATTCGTGTAATCCTAGCACACCGATATGCAGGCGAATTTCCTACGATGATTTAGACATTGCATCTTAGCTTCAACCAAGTCCAAGTTAGGTACTAATGAGCTTCCTGGCACGCTTATCAATCAAAGCCAAGCCAGCTGATATTAAGCAAATCCATCTCCGAGCTGGCAACAGTACTGCATATACCCTACCTGTACTTAATAGTTTTATAATTTGCCGCTTTACCTTAGAGAGGTTGTCATGTTTTTGCTGGGATCCTGCAGTTTACACCAAGGATTCAATGTAGGACCCAAAGTTCATATTGGACATGCTGCTCATGCCAAGGAGCTGTAGATGGTCAGAAGTTGGCAAATTGGTATGAATACACTCCGGAAAGTTGGGAGTCGAGAGTTCATTCACTCTGTTTAATAGTGATCAGACACGTCTGTGCCTTGGATGTATTGAATTTGACTTTATTAGCATCGCCCCAATCTGAAACTGCTCTAAAAGTCAATTCCGATTCATAATATCCTGTCAACGAGATTGGACTACATCTTTATTGGCCTGTGCTTTAGAAAGATATCTGTCTACAACAGTGCTATCATCGGCATACCCACAGGTACCAGTCATAAGTCGTTTATATGCGATAAAAATAAGGTAGCAGGCAGAATATTTCCCTGAGGGGCACTGACATCTAAAGCCATTTGACTCGATGTGTAGCCTTCTACTTGTAAGACCACACGGGTCAATTGCCCGTTCAGGAAATCAGCTATTCAGTTACTTAGGCTAAATTATATCCTGATATATATTCATAATAAATAATAGACTGATAACCTGGTGAACAAGCTTCCTGCTTGTGAAGCTTGTTCACTATGCTAGCATACCTGAACCTTAAGGCCTACCGTGAACTGAAAACAAAGTATCTCGCTCTCTGTCAGTCGAATATGCAAGTGCGACAGAGAGTCAGATACCTCGTTTTCGGTTCGCGGTGGCGCCCCTGTCTTAAGCTTTAGAGATACCTCCTGTTGCATGTGTTGCTATAACGCCTAGAACCAGGCATATTCCATTAAAAGTTATCGTGAAACAATACTTCCCTTTTGTAAACTCCCCGTGTAAGTTGTCAGTCATTGCCACAACGAATATTGAAAGAAAGAAAACACCGCCATATATAATATTTACGTAAAATAATTGTAGAATAACTTTTATGCCCGACTACACAATGGGCCATGATGATCCGATGTAAAGGAAGCAGTTGTGCGTTAAAGGGAGATAGACAAATTTTCATCTCGTTCCACCGTATGACTGCATCCTGTACGTTGGCCATCATGGTCCATTGTGTGGATCCGGCATTAAATAGGTACTAGATTTGTTAAGATAAAGTAAGAAAGAAAATAATTTAATTCAATGTTGATTTCCTATCGATAACCCCCGCTTACGTCATCGTACTCTAGTCTTGTTTATGGTTAAATTTGACAGCTAACGTCATCAGTAAAGCAGTGGACCTTATGTACCTAATACCTATCATCTGTATTCATTTCAATAATTATTCTGTACCTTGATTATCTTGCTGCAGCTTGATCTGATTTCAATAGACGAGAACCGGACCTATGCGAAAATCCAGAAAAATGACCCCAAGCCGGTTACCCGTCCACGTAGACGAAAACTGGCAAATACGCAAAATTGATGGTCCGGTTCCCGTCCACTAAATTTATGCAGGTTTTAGGTAAAACAAGTATAATTAACACTCACTATTGTCTTCGTTATGTATATTACTAGTAATATGTGCCAAAATATCACTGCAATTAGTTAATAACAATAACAAAACTTACTTCAAAGTTTTCCTTACACACTATTTTTTCTGTAGTTTGGCGTGGTTTTCGAGGCTCTAAAATGTGGTGTAAACTTTCGTTAATTATATCTTAGCCACACGTTGTTAAATAATGTTTGTTTATAGTTAGCATTGTAGGTTCGGTATTAAGGAACGCAAAGAGCCAAAACTTGCGCGGGTAATTGTTTATATACTCCTATTCTAAGCATTTGTAAGGAAGAAGTCACTCGAAAGGACGAGAACCGGCGCTGGACGGAGAACCGGCGAAGCTACCCTACAACACAAAACACAAATAACAAAAGAAACACCAAACGAAGCAGAAATACATCAGATATTTACAGCGAAGACACGGTTTGTACAAGTGAAGATATTTATAATCGTATCTTATTCAAAACACAATTGAAGTTGTTTTCTCGTAGACGGAGAAGAAAACTAGCATTCCCATAAAAGTTTGGCTTGAGCGCTCATGTTTGTGGTTCCCACAGGCGTCCCACGCAACTCGCACCTAAAAAAGTGCGGCTTTGGCTAACATACTTTAATATATTTACCTCTAACCACTTTACAGCTCGGTAAACCACCATGATACATATAATATTAGGTATCTACATGCAAAGATAATATTATTTAAGTACTACTTACTTACAGTACTTACGTATCAACAACACTGGAGTTTATTTTATTCCGAGCCACTAGTATGTGCATTCGCGAGACTCGGCACAGATTCAGATCTGTAAATCATTTTTTCGGCTTCAACGACGGGACAGCTCTACCCAACATCGCCCTCTACAATACAACTGTCTGTTTTTTTATATAGTTGCAGTTAAATATCTACTAAAGTGAAAAAAAAAAACTTAATTATGTGTGAATAAAGAATTAAATCACACTGGAGTTTATTAGGAATTATAAACCCAGTTTTGTATAAACATAACTTTATTATTATTAAGTAGGGACGCGTTTTATTTATGTACACATTTGTACCAGACTATCGTAGGTAGGAGGTCTACTTACTATTGTTTAGTTCTAAATAAATAACAAAGTCGGTGAGTGAGTCAAAGTGCATATGTCAATGACTTTAGTGTTTTCTATCTACGCCTTTCACACTTAGACATTGTGTGTTTTCTAGTTTTCTACGTGGTATTTTAGTAGTATAAGTATTGATAACCATAATTACGACATACTTAGAGAAAAAACTATAACATTTATTTGTCCTCCTAATCCATGCCTATGGCAAAATAAACGTTTTTTTTTCTTTAAAGTATGTGAAATGATATTAATTAATTACTTTCAAAAATAAACTGTTTATATTATATCTTTTAGATTAAATTGCTAGGTAAATCCATCCTTAGTTAAAATACAGCTAATAAGTATACGAGTACGAGTAAGTTCGTATGAAAGACACACTTCTGTAGAATGTAGGTAGGTAAGTACAACCTAAACATACAATGCACATTTGCTTTACTTGTAGCCGAGTCATTATTAAATATTATACCTACTCTGAACCGTATCGTACGAGTGTTAACCCGTCGGTTATACCTGCGAGCACTTGAATGTCGTCGACTCTTCCAAGTGCTGAACTGGCTGTTCGCACTTCGCACTTATTTCACAAACCACTCGAGCATAAACTAGAGAAAGCGCGTTATATATCCAACCTTGTTGACAGCTTCACAAGTATCTTGAGAACTTCACACAGCCACTCGGATAGTTTAGTAGAAAATAGACCGAAAAAACAAAAACCTTATCTACGATTTCTGGAACTACGAAGCAACAACAAAATCACTCATGTCAGCATCTCATAAGTGTCGGGTTATTCTAGATTAAGAATCATAAAACGATATTTTTACTGAGGAAACGATAACTGCGGACACGTCGCAAGCGCAGGCGACGACGCGTTGATTGCCTAGGACCTTGTCACACTCGTTTATAGCGCTAATGACCTGCGTGAAAACTTTTATAGTATGAAAAATAGTTCAACGCAGATATTTCACACTAATATGACAAGGAAAATCGTAAAAAACTATATTGTTTTTAATTGGAACCGTTGTGAAATGATTTTTCAGGCTTGATATCTTGTTCTGTAGACTGAGACTGAGACAAAATGTAAAAGACTAGGAAATTATGTGTAATTTGTTTATTCTAATAGATTACAATACCCCACCTAGCCATACCCACCCACCGACGGTGGTGATGGATTATTATCCCGGCGCTCATCAATGAGAGGAGGTAAAGTGTCCAGCAGTGAGACGTATTCATATAGGATTATGGTAGATTGCAAATTAAAACTACATTATCCTGTTTATACATATTCTTAAAACTATAATGTAATTAATTTTGTACCCAATTAAATTAGACTACATTAGTATCAACCAACATAAACTCCTAAAATAGCCAGCTTCTTATTTTCTTTTATATTGCAGTAAATAAAATAAAAGTCACATGTCCGGTATATACGAGTACATTCAATAGTGTTTTCACTCATTTGTTTCTTCTTCACTTATTGCATAAGTGCTACATAGACAGTAGCGCCACTCAGCGTGCGGGCGGCGCGCGCACTAACAAGGCCACGCGGCCCGCACACGACCTCTGTGTTCTTTAATTAGTAACGTGCTCACGTGGCGCTAATGAACCCCTTTGTATCACCCACATTTTATGTACGATTACCAATATAACTTACATGTTCATTAGTTCCCTACTGTTTCAATTCGTACATAATTCGATACACTAATAAAACTTTAGTGTGGATAGGCATTCTGGCTTATCTAAGGTAGATTATATATACGAGGAGAACATTAATTTTATTTTATTCAAATATTACTATCTACAAAATTTTAATTAACAACAAACTGCCAAAAATAATTTCGCTGTATTTACTTTATTATTACTTGGTATTTCAACAAATATCTCATATCATCACATCACACTTTAATAGTATGTAATCAATCACTAAATACATTTTTTTTTTCGTTTAATGCAGATTTGTAGAGAAAAATCATTACCACTTGTAACTTATAATTTCAACCACTTAACCAACAGGCCCTGTGGCGCAACGGATAACGCGTCTGACTACGGATCAGAAGATTCCAGGTTCGAATCCTGGCAGGGTCGCAAATATTAATTTTTGCTTTTTGTTTTTTTCACTTACAATTGTTTTTCATATGTATTAACTGATTAAGTACAAATTATACATACAACATACTCACTTCCTGTATTCCCAAAAGGGATAAAATAAGTGACATTAGTTTTAGTTTAATGGATCAAATGAAAACCAGCTACTGTACCCCGTACCCCTCGACTCATGATGATGATGATGATGATTTGTAGGTAGGCCCGGCCGGAAACAGGCAGGCTGTAGGTCGATCGTCGGGATCATTCAACCCATTCCCCTGAAGTCGGAACTTGAGGTTGGTGTCCCGGTGGGCGGTGGCATTGGCATACCCACGTCATCTTCCATTATTTTTATGAGTCTATTCGTATTGTAACCAGTAATGCCCTCTCGCCCCATGCTGAGTGGACCTCTTTTTTGAGCCAACACTAGAATCCCTTTGTAGTGTACTTTCTGTTGTAGATCCAAAATAAGATTAATAAGTTTTTGGCAATTGTAAGTTAAAAGATGGAGAAAATGCGTCATTGCAGTGATAAGTTATATAAATAGAATAATGAATAATATACTTGAATATATGACTTAATTTCACCAGCCATTTAACATACAAGTATTCTCGACCATTTATGCGATATTTTATAATATTACTCGTCATTAGTGTATCATAAACGAGGATAAGTAGTTAATTTTATTTCCTGTTAAAAAAGTTAAGTAAATACATAACTTAAATAAAGTGTTTGTAGGTAAGTTATTATCACTGGAATCAACATCCAACTACCCTGCTAGGATACCTAAAGTTAGCAAATATGTATACGAACTGAATACACATACATACAGCATAAGTACTAGTACTACACAGGTATAGGCGCAGAGGGTTCGAGCAATTATTCACGAATCACGACGCTTACCGCCAGGCCGGCGCGTACCAGTATTAATCTGGCTTCCGATTATTTAGTTGCAACGTAACTCAGGGTCAAGTTAAACTAGGCGTGAATGCCGAAGTTATCCAAGTTGTGAATGGCAGCAGGCTTGACTTATTGATCGCGGAGGCTCGAGCGACGACCCGACGCGCCGCCCACGGCCGCCGGCCAGTTCACATTTGCTCACTTCAATCACTGCAGCTGCCTTTATTACCATTTACAATTATGCTACATTGACAACCGTAATATTATTAAACTTTATCAATGTTACAACACAAGGTAAACTACCAATCACGTAAGTGTCAATGTTAATTATTAACTAGGTACGCACTCAGCTCTGCAATATATTGTCTTCGTTTTCCGCTTTTCCGCGATTGTCAGTATTGTTATCCATTAAATAAAACATTCCGACTGAGTAGATAAAAAAAAATTCCTCTGTCAAATTACCTACTGCAAATGTCCCATATACAAACAATCACATACTTACTAATTTTAATAAGTACCAAAAAGGTACCAAATACTAGTAGAGGAGTGCTTGCTACCAAAGCATTTAATTTAAATGTAAAAATGTACAGTATTAGCCACTTTTAATTTTCTGATGCCATCATATATCATACTAATAGAGTTGAACAAGAGATGTCAACTATTGGGTACTACAGTGTCAAACATTGGTAGACTAACCTTATCGGATTCTCCTCACGTATTTTGTCTACTACAAAACACGCTTTGCATTGCAATCTAAGCACCCCTTAATAAGTTACAAAAAACAATTGACTTTTCGTGCTTAGGTTACCACTCGACAATCTCACGCTCTACACTTCTATAACTTATGACCTTAACACAGTGAAACTGTTAAGAGGCTGCCAAGGCACAAAAACTTCGGTCACATGGTTTTATCTCGGAAAGTTAAGTGTCAAAACATTTAGGGAATCCTACGATCAGAATGATGAAGTGATGCTTGCACATACGCGAAGGCACGTTTTTTGTTTAAGGAAAAGTATGGTATAGGCAGAAATGTTTTCTTTTCTCGTTTATCGTTCTTAGATAAGATATTATAATAGATAGATAGCTTAATAAATTTGCATGCCAACTGTGGCAGAACATGCATTCATAATGTATACTTATGAAATAACTATTGCACCATCTGTGTATGTTTTGCAAAATAAAACAAATTGAAAAAAATATACAGAGTAATTCGGGAGACGTGAGCAAGATCAACACTACGGATTCAGTAGATCATAAGCTACTGGTTCGTGACACTATTAGTGAAATTAACGTTCATTTATCTTTGATGTTGAAAATGAAATGTTTTAAATTATTTACGAAATTCATGGTCACTCTACAATCAGAATACTTCAGTCAAGTAATACGTGTCAAATTGAATGTCATCTGAGTCCAATTACTTTTGAAATATCGTATGTCACTCAATGTGACAATTTACTTTCTTCGTAATCAAAGTGCTGTCATAATAGTTAGAAGTTTAATATTTATATACCAGTTGTTGTAGAGAATTAAACTTTAACTTAACAAAAATTAAAATAGAGGAAAAAGGTATGGGTGTTTCACTTAAATACTATGGTGAAGTGAAGGATCATTGCCATTTACTATGTATGTAGTGTTGGTCCTGCTCACGTCTCTTGAATCATCCTGTATATTCTGTACCAATACGACCTAAAATACAAATTAAAAAAGACATATAGTATATTGAGCCTAAAACAGGTTGTCAATCATTATCTAGTCATCTCTAAAAGTGGCCTTTTTTGCTTTGCAAACTAGTCTCGACACACTGTCGTATTTCTAGATCTTGTTAAAGGTACACACAAGGTACATTACGAGTATATATGTGACAGCGACTGTACAAGAGTAAAATTCCGTAAATATCATGAGATTCGAACGCCGCGTGTGTGGACTTGACTCGTTATCCTGGTTCTATTTATACGCTATCGCGGGTCAAGAGCGCGCCTTCCGCCGATAGCCTTATCGCCGATTTCGGCGCAGGCGCAGCATCCACATCCCGCGTTATTTATGGCCCGCGACAAAAACTGACGCTATCTCACACATTAATGAGGTTTGTGTTATGTTTACTGACATGATAAAGATTTCACGTTTCTGCCAAGGGAAGGGAATCTCGTTGCCTGACCCGGATTCTAAGGGACTGAAAAAAACTCGCACTTATAATATTCTCTCCTTGTCTATATTTCAGCCTCATATTTTACGGTTATATTTAAAATTAAAAGCCATAAATGCGAGTCCAGTGTCCTTAACTTTAAGTGCAGTATCCGCATAGCATATATTATGGGTATTTTCTCCTTCTACAGTTTTAAATAAGAGGAACAGGAAAGAATCACTACCACTCTCGTTTATGATTATGACCCACGTAGTTGTGTGCAAATTTCGTCTTCGCTTCATAATATGTCTTCATCGGTATTTGAATATCCATTTTATTAGTCCGACTTATTTTTAAAGCCTCTCTGGTTTACCTTAAGATGACGAGGATGAATAAAAGTAAAAGTAAAGTAAAAGTAAAAGTAGTTTATTCTTCAAATTAGGCATATTACATGCACCTATGAACGTCAATAAACTACCACCGGTTCGGAAAAATAAACCTCTGCGACGAGAAGAACCGGCGTAAGAAACTCGGCGAGGTGTCATTTTTTCAAAACAATATACATTGTATAGTTAAATATAAAATTACAGTCTCAGTTACTACAAAAATAACAAGCTACAGTAGAAAACCTATTTTCGCGATAGATTAGCCGTGCAGGACACTATCACTGCCAAACATCCCTGTCCATGATGTAATCGTTTACCTTATAATATGCTTTTGAAATAAGTGTTTGTTTTACTACAGATTTGAATTTAGAATTGCTAAGTTCAGTAATGTGTTTTGGAATTTTATTGTAGAATTTAATACAATTTGAATGTTTGTGTTATCCGCGCAAACATCCCGTGGAGGCAAATATTGGGCGTCTCGGCGATCGCCGGACATCGCGGAGGAACGCTAATCGCGCACCGGCCTAGGCCTACAATGATCTCATAGATTGCAGAGCGCCTTCGTTCTACAATCATTCTAAGGTTCTTTCACTTTGTATCTGCAATATTTGAATTCAAGAATGACATAGCTTTAATATTCCTAATTTTATGAATCTATACAATTTTTATGGGTTTTTAGTATGTGTAAGCTAGGAAGTAACATATGAGTACATAGCTCAGAGTACCTATCGAGTAATCCTAGAACTATTTCTAATTATTGTTTATACATTTATTTTATAAGACTAGGTAAATGTTGCTACGCCCTAGTAGGGTCCATGATTGTACTCACTCCATTTTAAGATCTGTAATACCATGGTTGCAACAAATAAATGAATATGAATATGAATATGAACCGTCTATTTGCGTTATATCGCGTTTATGTGATTATCTAAAACTCTTTTTTCAAAATTAAACTTAGTGGGTGGTTAGACGAAATATTTGTAAAGTTCATTTTTTCGATAGGTACCTATTGTACGCAACGACATTCACGAACAAGGTATTTCGCCAGTGAGCGCAGACAGGGTGAGTAAAAGATCACGATACTTAACCTTAAAGTTAAGCACTTTAAAAGAAACTCTCAACATCAATAATTCTATCAAAGAGATAATCACGTCAATCACGCGCAGAAGGCTGTTGCTTCAAAACCTACCCATCGCTTCTGTAGCCGAACCAGCAGATCTCTGATCTTCTATTACGTAGAGTTGTAATGATGCTCGGGTTTAGGTTATTCTAGGGACGAGCTCACACTTGAGATGATTCTATGAGAAGATTTTATTATTGTGCTGTGGTAAAGGCGCGCGCGCCGCCGGGCCGCGATCTCGCCTCGCTTTCAAGTGCGACGGAGCGTGCGCTATTTGATTACCATTAATTTACACCCCACCGTTCAGTTCAGCGAGAGTTACAAATTTCAAACTCATAACAACGGAAAATATAAGTTAAGGATCATTTTTGTACTAATATTTTGCATACTGATTATGAATCATATTTAAACGAGTCAGAACGTCAGTAATATCATCACTAACCACTGGACTTCCACTCACTTATACATCTGGACAAGCAGCTCGTCCAGACATGCTTAGCATAATATTTTCCCCGCGCGCGGTGGCTTATGCTCAGATAACCCTTAGACCTCAGATAGACCTTAAAATACTCCTTTGACTTTTCTTAGGACTTATACTTATCGCTAAACTGTGTATTCAGTATAATAATTATATACCACACATTTTTAAATGGATATAGACACCAATGCGTTTTAATAAATATTATATTTTCATTTAAAACCCAATGCTTTTACTATTCATTAGGATTGCGTCTCGCTCTTCCCGCCCAATCAAGCCTGCCGCCCCGAGCCGGGGGATGGCATCCTTTATGACCATACCACCATAATAAGACCTCCTTCTTTACGCACTATCCTAAAAAAACTTATATGCGTGTATTAAAATACATGTGTCTACATATTTTGGCTAGTGCCTGCCTAAAGCCGTGAAAACTCGGTACATAAATTCGAATATCTTTACAGTGACTGCGTTTACGACCGTGACTCATTCCGAGATTGAATTGGATGCCGTACTCTGTTACAATACAATATAACAAAGTGGCAATACATCGTTATAGGCATAAGGTGCTAACAAATTAAGTACCAATACTTTTAGAGCTGATAGTATAGGTAATGCCCAGTTAGTTGTATATGTTATTTTTTGGAGAAAATTAGGAAAACAACTTTGCCACATAAAAACATCCTGTTAATGAGATCCCACCAAAAACATGTTTATGTAAAAAGTTGCCAACGCGAGAACATAAAATGTATGGCTGGCACTATCAAAAAGTTATTTCACGAACTCTACACCTTGGTCAAAATATGTGGCTTGGCCATTTCGCTACCGTCACATGGGCGTAAGGTGAATAATTTATTCACTGTTCATTACTTAAAACCATTATAAATAAAGAAAATATAACTTATGTTTTTCTGTTTCCAATAAGCTATGTAAGTATATAAACGATATCCGAAAGGTAGATGAACACTTACTTTGGCAAACATCGCATAAAAACAAAGTTAAATTTAACTAAAAATCCGCCTCTTTCTAGCATCAACTTTGACAGTGTATTTGTGTTTCAAAATTGTATGATTTGGTAGCTTAGTGTTGCGAAAAGAAGAAAAAGAGGCCTAAAAATATAATCAAATTACTTTGAGAGCAACCTGAGCCAGAAAATTAAAATAGCTACTGAAAAAAGAAATTCTGGATTCGCAACCCAACTCCCCCCGCGAACCCTACTCACCCCATTTTACGGTACTATAAAATAAGAAAATATACTAAACAGGACATACACGTGTTCTCAGTTCTCACTCTCAGTTAAAGAACAGAACAGATGACTCTGCAACGTGCTGGCGGTAATTGGGGGGGTAAGACATATTTTTTTAATATTGACGTACCTACTTAGTTCACACATTGCCATTCTCCCTCTTAATCATTCCATGCTTACAGCCAATTAAATTTGGCATGGCTTTGCGCCACTTTACCCACGTATAAGACATCGTCGGACAATATAAATCGTGAACTGCCGGAGGTTAAATTTTCATCGCATTCCGAACTAAGGTAGGTAGGTCACGAAACATACGAATAGCAATCTATAAATTCACTTCCTTTTAGTAAAGTCACGCCTGTCTCCATTCACATGCAGGTACCATAATATTTTGAATTTAACCAAACTACTAAACTGAAGTGCTTTATAATAATAATGAAACAACAATATTTTCACTCGTTAGCTCTGTAAACATGGTTAGTTAAGTATAATTTTGTTTCAAGTTAATTAACAAAAGGTACCTTATTATTTATCATTATGATACAAAACACGTATGTACCTACTCTAGATAACGAGCAACATAGGTACTTACCCTAAGCGAGACGACTGTTATTCCCATCAACATCAACCACATCAACCATATTGTAAATACATTATTTACAGAGTGAAACAAAGGTCTCCGTTTCAGCTTAGGCGAAAATTATTTCGATTGACTGAATTCTCGGATTCTGGTTCTCCTCTACATCGCATTTCTCGACCGATTCTCGTAAAATGAGCAGCAGCGTGAGCAGGTTTGATAATTAAATTTTGTTGAGCCAACAATTAGAAACAAGTGAGTAAAATAAAATAAAAAATTGTGAGGTATGCAGCTCACAGTTTAGAAAGTATCGAGTATGGTCGTGAGTCGTGTGTCGTGTCGTTAGTGTCCTGTAAACACCCCGCCCGGCCATTAGCGGCGCGTGGCGCCGTATCGGACACGTGTCCATCGTGGCTTGCGAGCGAACGCATTACTAAAATGCACTGTGAAGCGATCACGCATATAGATGTTAAAGAGATAGTAGTGATTAGGAGACAAAGGCGCTTATCGACTGTACAATATCATAGCTATGTATAGTCGCGGAATGAAAAAGTTCCTCACTTTGCGAGTTGAAAGGTAACGAACCTTTTCATTCCGAGATTACTTAATTTATGTTAGTGTCCCGTGTAGCGGCAGACAGATGAAATCCCCCTATGCCTAAGTTTTCCTCAAGGACTATAGCTGTTCTGTGGTTGATCATCACTAAATTAGTACTACTAGTCGAGTAATTTTATTTCCACTTGTATGGAAAAATATGGAATTTGTAAGGTCGATTTTTCGTCGAACAATTTGTTCAAAATTGTGACTAAGTAGCCACTTACTTTACATTACTAAGGAGTGCTATTTACGTAACTAAGACAATTATCACGAAGTATGATATTTGAATAATTTACATATTTACTGTTCTATATAAAGTGCTGATTGTATAAATCCATTTACATTATACGACAATTTAGCCGAAATTAACACGCACTTCCGGCGTGGCGCGTGGTCTCACTTCCGGTTGTGCGCCGGAAATGGAACGTTCCTTGTCGTTGCTCCAGCCTGTGGGAAAATAAGTATTGACTTTTGTTTTTTTTTTCACTGAAATTTGTATATACAGTCGACTTACAAATGTAGCGTAGCTATGCGTTTTTGATCCTGATGCGTAGTAATGTTTTTTCGTCATCAATGGTCTACATTAACAGCTTAGATTAAGAATCCAACTTCATTGAAAATCGGTAGCGTAACAACTACGTATATTGTTTAAAACCATGCCAATTTTTTTTCATTTGGATGTTTTGTTACCTCTTAACATTAAACGATAAGTAGTTGTAATTAAGAGTATAATAATAATCTTTGTATGTGTACTCAATCCAGTGTACAGGAATCGGTCGTGTTTAAAACAACTATCTCAACAAAACACACGACCAGGCGCATTCAAACATCTGCTACATAAATAATACATAATCCATTTTAATCAACTAATTATACTGTATATTTTCTGCCGAAAGAATCTTGAATATATTCAGATTAACTAATTAAAATATCTAGGATCAAAATGTGTACATCTGTCGCTGATTTATGGAGTTGGTATATTTCTTTATGGACATGTGAACGTCATTATGTAGCCCAAGTACGGTTGGACTGATCGCCATATGAGACACTAGCATTTGCCCGCGGCTTCGCCCGCGTACTAAGCGAAATTTTTAACCGTCTACAAAAAACAGGTTCGTATATTTGTCCACGATTATTTCGCGTTTGGCTGAACCGATTTAGATGCGGTCTCCAGAAAAGTAGTTGTTATACATTCTGGGGGTTTCGGTATACGAAGTTTGGTGATTGTGATTCATTAACAGATGAACAGATGGAAAGTCAGTATACATTCTGAGAACCAGTAAACTGTTGAATTTTATTTTGGCAAAATTAAGGATTGAAAACTATTATCATACATTTCCCAGAGGCCGAAGGGGAAAGGGCCGATGAAATAAAAGCATGTCTTAAATGGCCCTTAGTAAACGTATCTGTGTACTACAGTAACACCAATAGGTCTGTAAACGACCAAGCAGCGCGCAGCGGTCATAAACTCTGGTCCTCTAAAGTACAGATATACGGCTAATTCAATATCACGTGTAACATTTATTTTTCCTAAAATTTAATTTATTAGGTAGGTTTTGCCAGTTCCCATTGGAGCATCCAAAACGAAAATTTGGCCTCACTTCCATTCGCAATCCTTACTGTCAGTCCGTCTGTTACAACCAAGTTGCTTTTACTGGACCGATTGAATTGCAATTTGGCACAAACTATCAAGAATTTAAAGCGCTCGTGGTCCAGCGGCACCCGCCTACCGCGTGCGGTGTGCGAGATTAAGCAATGTGGGCGCAGGTCAGTTCTTGGATGGGTGACCGCTTTGAGTGGTTACTAACTGACTCTCATGCTTTGGAAGGCACGCTAAGCCGTTGATCCCGGCTGCAATCGTTAAGCCAAGTTAGAGGCCTTCGAGCGGCTTGCGAACTTCTAACAGTCAAGTTGCCCACTCACTTGACAAAGGGGGGTCGAAGTTGCACCACGTCCGTAGGGAGTACCCACCGTTACCCTACACGTGACCCTTGTATGAACTAAGCAAATTAAACAATTGAATGTAGAATACAAACTGTAATCATCTCTCAATTAAACATAATATTTTTGTTACTTTTAGCACACACCATTACCAGGCTCGGTTTTTTCAACGCTATCCGTCATCTATTATCTTTTTTTTTCTCTACCCGCTCGTGTTACCAGCCCAAAGAAACTGTCACACTTCGGATATTTACACACAAAAAAATACAATTTTACATTACTGAATCAATAACGCTTGCAAATGCTAACAGACGGCCGTCCTGTGAGACGGAATGACCCTATTCCGGTTCGGCCATTCAAGTTAATGTATGTCTCTATACTACTCTTTCAATAAATATAGCAAAAATTTAAAAAAAAAATCGAAGCGAATGATAGAAGAATCGAAGAGATGACGCGTAAAGTTTAAAGACTTGCGATAGCACTTCCATCTTCGTTCACGTTCTTGCCAACTGATGCTGTTCCATTGCTTGAATAGCGGATGAATTAGGATACCTGCAAATACAAGAACAAATATTGAAATAATTCTGTTTGAAATAGCTGTTACCAAGTTCTCATTTGAATACGAATTGTAAAGTAATATAGTAAGGTACACATTGATTTACGAAAATAACATCTGTTTCAAACCATGAGAAAAGCAGAAGTGTCTATATTAATTAAATCATTTATTAACTTCACCGCAGTAAACGGCATGTTTCAGTAAAGCACTTATTCACTTCCTGATCACCGCAGTACACGGAATGTTTCAGTAGAGTTCTCACTAACGTCCTGATCACCGCAGTAGACGGCATGTTTCAGTAAAGCTTTTACTAACTTCCTGATCACCGCAGTAGACGGCATGTTTCAGTAAAGTTCTTACTAACTTCCTGATCACCGCAGTAGACGGCATGTTTCAGTAAAGTTCTTGCTAACTTCCTGATCACCGCAGTACACGGCATATTTCAGTAAAGTACTTATTAACTTCCTGATCACCGCAGTACACGGAATGTTTCATTAAAGTCTTTTATTTACTTGCTGATCACCGCAATACACGGTATGTTTCAGTAAAAAAAGCTAAAGTTGATACTTACAATTTTGATTCCTTTATAAAGCGTGTATCAGCTAGTCGAAACTCAAGAATGGTATATTATTAATTAGCCTTTTACGCTCTGAAACATTTTTTTTTGGTATAGGATAGTGTAAATATGAGGAAAGTATGGAAGGATTGATTGATTATAAGAGGTACAATAAATCTCCGTATCTTTTAGTCTGTCAAGTCAATGTCATTGTCGTCACTACTCTCACTAGACTCACGAATAGTGTCATGCCCTCTAGAGTCGTTATTATTGTCAGAAGAGAAGGTAATCCACTTTTTTAATGCATCCGCTGGATAGATACTTTTGTATTTTCGTTTGGCATGCCCATCAATGCTAATGACTTCATATCGGTCATTCGTCAGAACAGCGTTTATTTTGTATGGCCCCCTAAATTTCGGACATAGTTTTTTACTTTTACCATTCGCGGGAAGGTGATGATTCGGAATCATTACCAGATCTCCCAAGTTAAAAAACTTGGTAGGAGCTTTACTCGCATCATAACGAGCTTTCATTGCCTCCTGATTCTTTGCTGTATTTATAACAGCTGTGGCACGTATTTTATCGCGAACTGTGTCTGGCGTACTGGGCTCTGCGTATTGATCGCCAAGAGCTGCATCGTCTATTCGTCTGTACGTATTATTGTCAAGTTGACCACTAGAGCCGTGCTGTCGAATAGCGTTCAGGACGGGGGCTTCATGTAGACCAGTTGTTCTTCGCCCATAAATTATCTCTGAAGGTGTAGTCCCAGTCCCACGATTTATGGTATTATTCAGAGCCTTCTGGACATTGTTTATGTGTTGATCCCAGTCACGCTCATCTTGATCATGATTCGATGCTGCCAAGGATTCTAGAATAGTACGATTATACCTCTCTATCTGGCCGTTAGCTCGAGGTGTGGCTACGGCGTTCAGGATGTGTTTTGCCCCAATTGATTTCATAAACTTTGTGAATGCGACTGAAGCGAAACATCCCTGTCCGTTATTATTACTTTAGGGCTGTCTATAATGCTAAAGATGTCCGTTAATTCTTTGACAGTCGTCTTGCTCTTTAAATTTTTAATGGCTCTAATAAAAATGAATTTACTAAATCCATCGATCACTCCCAATATATAGGAATTACCTTGTCTGCTTCTTACAAATGGACCAAGGTGGTCCATGTGTAGGGTATGGAATGGGATGGTCCCTTTCGGTATCGGATGCAAATATCCCGAGCTTTTAGTTGTAGAAGCCTTGTTGTATGCACAATTGAGGCACGCTGACACATATTTACGTACAAATCTATTCATTTTCGGGAACCAGTAGTCCCTTTTCATTTTGTCTATAGTTTTGTCGAACGAAAAGTGCCCTGCCTCATCGTGGCTCATTTGACACACGCGCCACCTTGCGCCGTTGGGTACCACCCATTTTAGATCATCGCCTACTTTTCGATATATTTTTCCGTCTTTTAAAGTGTAATTTTCCATTATATCCTTTATATCTTTGTCATTGCTATTTAAAATGCTTCTTACTAGTTTTAATTTCGGGTCAGTCATCTGCACCGTGTGTAACCATTCAGTAGCCGTAATATGCATGATTTCAAACTCACGGGCGTCGTCAATATCGTCTTTAAAATCTCTTGGAATGGGATTCCGACTCAAAGCGTCTACATGCTTCATGTTTTCACCGGGTCTGTACTCGATGATGAAGTTATACTCTTGGAGTAGCAACCACCATCGGGCAATCCGGGGCACTAAATCTCGTTTTGTCAGTGTCGATCTGAGAGCATTGCAGTCTGTGTACACTTTGAATAGGATCCCTATGAGATAAATCCTGAATCTCTTTAGCGACAAGACCACCGCAAGGGTCTCTAACTCGTATGAGTGTAAATGTTCTTCTTCCTTGGTTGTCTGTTTGCTAAAGTACGCTACGGGGTTGAGTGGAGTTTTCTGGTCAGGACTTTGTAACAGTATACCCCCAATTCCTAATTTACTTGCATCGCAATGCACCTCAGTTCGATAGGATGGGTTGTATAGTGCCAAGATTGGTCTCTCAACCAGCTTAGCTTTTATTGATTGAAAAGCGTTTTCTTGCTCTCGACCCCATTTCCAAGGTACATTGGATTTTGTGAGCATTGTCAGTGGCTTTACAATACTTGCAAAACCAGAGATAAACCTTCGAAAGAAACTTGAGAGTCCGACAAACTGTCTAACCTGATGGACGTTTGTTGGAGTAGGGAATGAGGAAACCGCTTCGATGTTCCTCTTACCGGGGCGCAAACCTTCATTGGATACTTCGTATCCTAGATAGTCAAGCTTTTTTTGGAAAAAATGGCATTTAGATACATTTAGTGTCAATTTAGCATTCCTTAAAGACATAAAGATTTTACGCAGCTTACTTAGACCTTCTTCTATCGATGAAGCGGGTGACAGCAGATCGTCCATATATGGTATGGCTAAGTCGTATCTATCTTTGCCCAACGCTTTATTGACCATGTGTTGGAACACAGCCGGGGCATTAACCAGGCCAAATGGCATCCGGGTGTACTGATAATGCCCGTCTGGCATTACAAAGGCGGTGAGATGCCTTGAGTCCTCGGCCATTGGTATCTGGTAATACCCTGACTTAAGATCAAGGCTTGTAAAGTATACTTTACCACTTAGACGATCTAGCTGGTCATCAATGACTGGCATAGGATATGAGTCTTTCACCGTTTTTTTATTTAAGGCTCGATAGTCCACGCATAGGCGATATTCGCCGTTTTTCTTTTTAACTAAGACTATTGGGCTTGCGTACGATGAATTTGACTCTTGTATTATGTTAGCCTCCAACAACTCGTTAATAAGGTCTCTTACAACTAATCGTTCGCTATAAGGCAGACGGTACGGTTTGTATGATACCGGTGTTTTATCTTCAAGCTTTATGTGCATTTCCGTTATTTGGGTCATACCTAACTCGTCCAAATCTAATGCGAAACAATCTCTAAATTCATTAACTAAATCTAGCAACTGTTGCTGCTGGTTTGGCGTTAAGTCTTCTCCTATATTCAGCAAGTCCGTGGTAATCAAATTATCATGTTTAGGTTTACAAAAGGAGTCAGAGTTGGTTAAGGTCAGTGATTTTACCTCAAACTCTTTGGGTGGCTTCATTTGTACAGATTCTTCATTGATCGGTATTGCTCGACCACGAGCCATAAGTCGACTCTTCTTTAGAAATACATTTTGATCCGTCAAAGTTACTACAGGTATCTGTCCTAAGCTATTTTCGATGAAATAAAGTCCTGGTAAAACCATAAACTCTTCGCCTTCTTTATAAGACCCAGTTCCAGGTAAGTAGATTGGACCAGTATAATTATTATCGCATCGTATTTTAACAACCTGCATATTTCTAATAACCACATCTTCGTCGTTATAAACAGTTACTTTCTGCAGTTCTGATTTGTCGGAGTAAAGTATTAGGCTGGAATTGGTTTTGTAAACTATAATATCTGGTATTTCCGTAACATTTTGTCCAACCAGTAAGTCCGTAGTCAAATAATCGTCGGGCACAACATAGGCTTCAATTTCCGCTTTAATAAAATCTAAAGCTATTTCAATAAAAACTCTCCCTATAGGATGTAATGTACCCAAGGCAAAACCCTTTATAATTGGTAAGTTCTTATTGCATACTTTTAGTTTTAGCTCTTCAGCTACACTCATTTTAACTATGGTGCATTGACTACCGAAATCAATATACGCAGTTTTTTTTCTGATTGTCAATGTAGACTTGTAGATGTCTTGTTGTAGATGCTACTAGTTTTATTTTGAGCCGTAATACAAAATACATTATTAACTTTTTTAATTGTGTTGTCGGTGTTATTGGAACCAGTGTTCGTTTTATCTGTACCTCGCCGACAGTATTCAGCTATATGTCCTATTCTACTACATATAGTACATTTTTGAGGATCTTTGCGACATTTGGGTGTAGTATGTCCTGGTTCTGAACAATTGTAACAAATAGGAGGAGCTGACGTGTCGGTCTTGCTTGCCCCATTATGTTGATCCGTCGATTCGCACTGCCTATGCGCAGTCAGAGGTCAGACTTGTTCTAAGTTATTCACGCAAAGCGGCGTGTTCCATGAGCAATGCGGATCTAAACCCTGCTATGTCATTCACAACCTGTCCCGGCCCGCCTCACCACTTGCCCCGGCATAACCTGACCGCAAGATGCGTAACAACAAAGCGCAATCGGAGGTCAAGCGGTTTGAGGTTAGTGGTCGGTAAACTTCGCGAATAGCAACCCCGGTATGCTATTTGCGAACCTGTCCGGACGCCACCACACGCCCAAAATAACCTGACCCCGAGATTCGTACAGACTATGCATGATTGCAGGTCAGATAAATACCAGTCCATTCGTAGTGAAGTGATCGGTAAACGTCACGAATAACATAGCTGGAGTAAATTTCATTTTACGCTAATACACGTCAATAATAGTATTAAGTCATAAACAGTGCGTACGATATTGAATCTTATTTCCAAGATGTACATCGGGTTTTAGTTCACGTACTGAGTTGTTAAAAGTTTTTGCCTTTAATGTTGCTTAGCATTAATTCTTTTTAATTGAGGGTAGTATATAAATATGAACTAAAATAGGGGATAATTAATTGGCACATTATAGAATGCAATAAACAAACGGTGTATTTAATTACTTTTAGGATGCTCATGATATCAACGGATTACTTTCAAAACAAAGATTTCTTAAAATTGTGTCAGTTCGACCTGAGAATATTAAGTGAGTTCAAAAGTACATACCGAATGTATCTTCCTTTTATCCCACTTCTGAACTATGAACTAAGCAAATTAAACAATTGAATGTAGAATACAAACTGTAATCATCTCTCAATTAAACATAATATTTTTGTTACTTTTAGCACACACCATTACCAGGCTCGGTTTTTTCAACGCTATCCGTCATCTATTATCTTTTTTTTTCTCTACCCGCTCGTGTTACCAGCCCAAAGAAACTGTCACACTTCGGATATTTACACACAAAAAAATACAATTTTACATTACTGAATCAATAACGCTTGCAAATGCTAACACTTGGGTGGTGCTAAAAGTGCAACAAAAACTGGCAACCGTACTTGTCTTCTCGAAAATCTCACGGATCGTAAATAAATGACATACGATTTAAAAAATTCTAAAGGTTGATTTAAATGGAAAAAAATATCGAAACCTCTATGTCGTTTTTAAAAGAAAATCCATAAATACCTCATACGCCTAAATAGTAACATTAAATTTTTTTGCATACAGGCATGTATGGAGTGCCAAATTTTACCTCAGATTCGTATTAAGAGACCTCTCGGACGCTCAGATATCGATTTTGAACGAAATCGGGACGAAAAAAAAGAAAATCAATATGGCCGCCACTTTCACAAATTTTACCTCGGATTCCTATTAAGCTCTCGGACGCTCAAATATCGATTTATGTCGAAATCGTATCGGACGGCACTGATTAATAAAACCACTTACAATACATTGAATCAAAAAAGGTCGTATCTTCATAGGGAACTCACGGCACTTCATGCACTTTTAGACCTTATAAGGAACTTACATGCCAAATTTGGTATCTCTCGAACGCGTTGCGTTCGTTGCGTTGATATGTCAGTCACTCAGTCAGTCAGTTATTTCTTGAAATTTGGCACAAACTTTCAAAAGTTTACATGTCCACAATATTAAATTTCAAATCCGATGCCATTTTCGTAGTTAACGTCCCAAAAAACCATAAAAACGACCCCCATATTAATATTTAGACATTTCATCCCCCTCACACCCCAACAGGGGGGATGGTATTTCACGTCCTCCACGTGAGATTTTAAAATCATTGTTGTTTTCGTTATCAGCGACCCGGTATATCATAAAAACAATACCCATGTCGATTTTCAGAATTTGTCACCACCTTTCCCCCTTTTAGGGATGGATTTCTCAAAAAACCTGAATCACGTATTTCCTCATTTATCGTTACAAATACTCCTGTGAAGTTTCGAATAAAATAGTCCAACTAATCTTGTTTCCCCATACAAACTTCGGACCCCCATTTCACCCCCTTAGGGGTTGAATTTTGAAAAATCCTTTCTTAGTGTACCCCTACACTTTATAAGGAACCTACTTTCCAAATTTGGAATCTCTAGGACCAGCGGTTTGGGCTGTGCGTTGATATGTCAGTCAGTCAGTCAGTCAGTCAGTCAGTCAGTCAGTCAGCCAGTCAGTCAGTCAGTTTCTTCTTTTATATATTTAGATGTCTAAACTCGGGTGGCTGATGGGTTACCTGGAGGCGTGCAATGGCGCTTGCGATGGTGAGGGCCGGGCGGCTCTCAGGGGAGGCCGCTTCTGAAGGGTTGCTAACAATATCTATTTGTTATCTATATTAATAATTTCGTGCAGGGGTACGGTAGACCCGAACGAGATCTGTCTCAAATTGAAGAACGTATAAAAATAACGATTTTTGAGTTGAACATATGTATCCGCAAAATTCGGATTGTCGCGTATTTTGCATTTAAAAGTGTTAATTTGATGACAAAACGTCGGCCATATTGCCCACAGACTATATTTCTATATTAAATTTGTTGGTTGACAGTGTCGGCTACGTTCGAAAATCGTGAACTATTTTTGCGTCCGGTATGTTGGCCAGGTTGCTGGGCTGCGTTCTGGGTGATGGGCCATCTTCGCCCATTGTGTGGATTCGGCTAGCCGCGTCTGCAGCGTTTTGTTTTTGTTGTTTTCAAGCGTTCTATACACCTATCAGCCTAGCTAGCACGATAACTTATACCGTCACGTTATATGGGCGAAATGTATTAAAACGTCACATAAAACGTAACGGTATAATCTATCGTGCTAGCTAGACTGATTGTCACAACAACCGCCTTAAAAGCGAATGTATGGGGCCTGTTACATGGATTCATATCACGATAAGTATCACGTGAATATTAAAGCAGAATCCATACAAATTTGATAACTGCGATAATATTGACATACTGGGGAGTATTGTGATAATATTAATCGTGTAAAGGACACCACTTGAATGTTTGCTGAATCTGTCCGCCATCTTAAAGCTGCGTCTCTATTTTGTTTGTGACAAACTACTAGGTGACTTATGGCTTTTAAACGTCTAGCAAAATTCTATCCCTATCTCGCTCTATCTTATAACTTAGTGGTACTGGGGGACTACTCCGAAATTCGAAATCCGAACTTCGTATGGTGCCGTCCCTTTCACTCATATAGTCTATGACAGGAGAGTGAAAGGGACGGCACCATACGAAGTTAGGATTTTGAATTTCGGAGTAGACCCTCAGCTCATGCCGTTCGCCGCGCTCGGACCTTAGAGGCGCTACTGCGAACCGAAAACGAAGTATCTGCCTCTCTCGCACATGTATATTCGAACGACAGAGAGGAAGATAGTTCGTTTTTGGTTCGCGGTAGGCCCTCAGGCGCCAACTTTAAAACGAATAGGGTATTTTACTATAAGAGAAATAAAATTCAAAATGTAATAAAAACCAGCCAAGTGCGTTGGAGTCGCACACTGAGGGTTCCGTACAACTAAAAAACAAATTTGATTTATCAATATATTGATATTTTTGGTAAAATATACTTCATAATAAACATTATCACTTAATTTCAAGTTCATAGGTCGATGGGAAGCTAAAAAATTATATGTGTGACAGACAACACACGGAATGTTCTTTGACTTTCTTCGACCGTCCGCCACGCTCGGACTAAGGTGCTACCAACCGAAAACTAAATATATATGCCTCTCTGTCGCACTTGCATATTCGAGCGCGGAGAGAGAAATACTTCGTTTTTAGATCGTGGTAGGCCCTCTGGTCTGACGGCTCCTATTCCTGGATGGTGCGCGTATCGGAATGTGAAATACCTTTGGCAAAACGGAACAAGTTGTTAAATAGCTTCCATTAATTGGAGAAAATATTACCAACTGTTATTATTATCACGTGAAACACTGAATATTGAAGCAACATTCATAGGGGCCTGTTACATGGTTATTATTATCACGCGATATACTCATATCACGATCCGTATCACGTGCAATGAATATTGAAGAAAAATCCATACGATTTTGAAAACCACGATAATATTGACACACCAGTATTGTGATAGTATTAAGCGTTTAACAGACCTCATACAATTTTAAAAATCGCAATAGAATAGAATAAAATCGAATAGAATTTGGCGGAGAATAGAGAGCTTCTATCGCGAAACGAAAACGAACGAACATCGTGTATTTCCCTCTGTGTCGCTCGAATTTGCAAGTGCGACAGAGAGGGAGATACACGAACTTCATTTGTTTTTCGCGTTAGCAGCTCTGACTTCGCACCAAAAATACTGACTGGCACATCAATATTTAACAATGCACATCTGAATTGAATTTTAATGAACGATTAGTATTTTAGCTATACAAATCAGTACTGATTACGGTGTCAAATTTTTAGGCACATACCTTTAAATACTACCCTTATAAAAATGCTTAGGATTAACTTGCAAAGATACTAGCCTTTGCCCGTGACGTCGTTTGCGTAATCTTTAACTCTCAATTCCATATAATTCCATTCCATACTTTTATTCCCAATCCAGACTATATTTCTATACGATTCGAAGTTTCATCATAATCCGTTGTTGTAATGTTTTTATTTTATACATTTTTGTACACTATTTCTTTCGTCGTTTGCATAACTGTCACGAATAAATGTTTTGTTTATTTCTTTCTTATTTATTTCACCCGAGCGAAGCCGAGCTTTCATCTAGTGCTATTTATATATTTATGCACTTACTATGAAGTCACAAGATATGCAACTTATGCGCTTATCGTTATCGAACTTCATGTGCTTCTAAATTACAAATCATACACTTTGAAAGAGAACGATGGACTTTCCTGTAAACAGGGAATAGGTTAGCCTTGGTACTATACTTTTGCCAAATCAACTATGTTAATATTCATAACCGTTTTCAAGTTACAGCATTTAAAACATCAATTAAAAAACAGCATAAATCAACCCTATTTTAAAAGAAAGCTAGTGACATAAGCATTATTTTAATATTTTTTTTTTCTTTTCAGCAAAAGTTTCTAATGATTACAAGTCCATTGTATATCATTTAAATGACAACATACTTTCAGGAAAATCCGTGGTATTGTTCCTCCCTGTACTTATAATATAGTTTTCTTTATTTTTATTAAAACGACTCTTGTCAGGGCAATTTTTCGGCAAAAGTAGGACATAGTTTAAGAAATGTTTTTGTTTGTTTTTAGTTTATTTAGAATTAAGTACTTGATAATGTAGCAGTACTATCAAGACGCATGGCGTTGTGTTTTTTGCTTGGCTCTTCGCTCAATCATTTTTTGTATAATTAACTATGCTATCAGTGAGGATCCTTCACTACTGCTTCACGTTATTGTGTATTATTTACGCTGATGATTTTCCTAAGTAAATAAAGAAATAAATTTAGAGTCAACAATTAATTAACCTAGTTGTCGTCGGCCTGTTTAGCCTACTTGGTAGTGTAACTGCCTCCGAAGCTAGAGGTCCCGGGTTCGAATCCCGGTAAGGGCATTTGTTTCTGTAGTGAGCAGAGACATTTGTTCCTGAGACTTGGATGTTTTCTATGTATTTAAGTATATATCTATTAAATAGATCGTCGTCTAGTACCCATAACACAAGCCTTATTGAGCTTACTATGGGACCAGTTCGATTTGTGTAAAAATTGTCCCCTAATATTAAAAAAAATATATTTAAATTAGCTGTTATTTAAAAAAAACTTTCCAACATTGCATTTTGGCACCGCCTGTGATTAATTTCCTAAACGCAATTTAAAGATAAATCTGAAACCTGATTTGTGTACGCTGTTTATATACGGTAATTTATTGATAACGACTACCCTAAAGCGATCAGAGCGATCACTCTTGGGGCACCACCATATATTATCTTAAAAAAATACCTTTTCGCTACAAAATATAGTGTTGAGCGCGACATAAGCAAAGATTGGTGTAGCATTTTGGCAGCGCTAAGTGCGAGCCGTGAAGCGCTTACAGCGTTTTGCACTCCACCGACATCGGCTAAATTACTCGGAACGTGCTCGCCATGCACAAATATCCGCTCCCTTCCCCCAAAACCAACCAAATACATTTATAGCCTGTTTTAGCTGCAACATAGACATATGTAGAACGCTTATTGAGAACTCGCCATTCGGTATTCAGAAGGGCTGCTGCGGATTGAATTTGCTAAGCGACGCTAAAAATGGTTTCAGGGGTTTTCGTAGCATTTATCGAGGTTTTTGGTTCCAATAGACAGTTTTATTCAACAGGGAAAGTGTGGTATTAAGGTGTTCTGGTCGGCCAAGGCTAGTAAATGGTGCAAAGAGACTGATGGCGTATAAATATTAATGTTACAGGTAAGTAATACAGGTATGGGAGAGACTGTGCTCAACACTAAACCCCCGCTTACAAGTTGAAAACTGATAGAAATATAGTATTCAATGCACATCACATCAAAAAAAGTATAATAACGATAGCTAAGGTCCAAGAGCACAAACTCGATGAGTATATTGACTTGCTTTACACCATTACTGCTATACATATATGCTTACTGCTATACTGGCAGTAATGGTGGGCAAAACTACTTATTATTGTGTTGCTAAACAAAAACATTTATTTAAATAAGGTGAGTAGGTAGTGGTATCAGGTTAGGTTGAAGACTTGAAGCTATCATCCGTTTCCAGGTCATCGATGTCATCATTGAGACAATTAGTATGACCAACAACCAACAACCGACAAAAAATCCCAATACTCAATATGTGTTTTCCATGAAGTCACAACGCCATGTGTTCGTTCGTAGTGTGCTAGGTCTGCCGAATCAATATCTATTAGTTAAATGAATGTAACTGTATTCCACCGGCAGCTTGCGAGCCCGTACAAGTCGGCAGCTGGCCGCCCTCGCGCAATTTAATAAAAAGGTTTCCCATAGAGATTAGAGCGCGCTAGGTTTCATCGGGCCCGGACCATCTTCCCCACGCACGTGCGCATTTGCGCTGCAATCAGTGTAGATTCAACCCAAATTAGTATGATGCTGCCTCAAGATAACAGTTTTGTTTGGGGGAATT
Source organism: Notocelia uddmanniana (assembly GCA_905163555.1). NCBI lineage: Eukaryota > Metazoa > Arthropoda > Insecta > Lepidoptera > Tortricidae > Notocelia > Notocelia uddmanniana. Next base: position 10,430,341 of record LR991064.1, read on the forward strand.
ACTACGTTTCCAACTAATTAACATATGACATAATACAGGATTACCTTACAAGATATGTTAATTCTTATAAATGTGAGCTGTCTAACTTGAAAATTAAGAGTTACGTAAGTTTTTGACTTTTGGAAACAAAGGCAACCTTCGTTGGCGACCCCAGTATAGCGCGCTGCGACAGCCACCAAGTACTCGCTTCCCGCCGCCTTGATTGAGTTACGGACATGCGCCCGCCAATTTGTATCAAAGACTCCTCCCCACGGCGCACCCTGCGATCCATCACAACAATTACATTATAGCCTCGTAATTAAATAGTGTGTGTTTTTATTAGAAAACATGGCGTGTTTGTTTGACATAAATTGAAAGCCCAAATGCTCGTTATGCTCCTTTATATTTCAAACTATCCTGCATAAACAACGTCTACTCACGTTGATGAAGTTCTAAGGAATAAGGTCGAGTGCTAAAAGTGCTGGCGATGATTGCCGCCGTAAATATTTGATACTTCCCGCAGCTTAAACTAAAAGCCGACCATCAATCCGCCGCCTTACTCACTTCCCATCGTAAACAAAAACATTGAGAACTTTTTAACCCGTCATCGTAGAGTTTATATACTCTTCGGTAGTAGCAAACGAGGCGAATAATTCGACATGATGAAAATACACACACTTCTGACGTTTGGTACAAGATTACACATTTTGTAATCATAACAAAACTTGCCTACATGTTGATATCGGTATTTCATTCTTATTTTATACTGAGAACAACAACATATTGTATACCTACAAAATGTATATTACCAGTAGGAAATAGGAGTATGTTGAATGTTTGTTAACCAAAGTTTTATTTGGCTGAAAATATCATTTTCAGAAACTGTTAATTTTCCGATGTTAGAAAAATACACAAGAAGTAACAGTTTCTGTTTTGTTCCTTTTTGACATATTCATGTTTTGGCATATTTTTGTTAATGCACATTCCGGACCCGGGTATGTCCTAAAACTACGACCAAGACCAATACCATGGAGGATGGGCAGCAGCATCCCTGGAGTGCGGTGGAGACACTGCGATCGCCAACCCGCATGCCAAGCGTGGCGATTATGGCACTTACCCCCTATGAAAATCACACAAAGGCCACGGCCCCGAGGTTCCGGTGGCTCCCGGTGCCCTGGTTTTGGTAGCGGCCAGGGTACTAGCGGGGCCAGGGGTGCTAAGAATCTCCGGTTAAGATCCGGCTACCACCACCGACGACTTCTGGCCCTGGCAACATACAACACACGAACACTACGGACCGACGAAAAGATAGCGGAACTGGAGGAAGGATTGAGCAGGTTGCGTTGGGATATCTGAAGGGTTATCTGAAGTGCGAAGAGAGGGGGAGGACACGATAACCCTGAAGTCCGGCAACTTGCTCTATTTCCGGGAGGGCGACCAACAGTCCCAGGGAGGTGTCGGGTTTATCGTCCACAAATCCCTCGTGAACAACGTGGTGAAGATCGAGAGTGTGTCGGCTAGGGTGGCGTACCTTATACTCAGAGTATCCGAGAGGTACTCGTTGACGGTCATACAGGTGTACGCGCCGACCTCGGCACACTCCGACGACGAGGTGGAGGCTATGTATGAGGATATATCAAAGGTCATGCATAGTTCCAAAACCTACTTCACCGTTGTTATGGGGGATTTCAACGCGAAACTGGGCAAGAGAGACGGCGAAGAGCCGAGAGTGGGGCAATTTGGAGTTGGAAGTCGGAACCACCGGGGCCAACTACTAGCTGGTTTCTTGGAGAAGGAGGGACTCTACATGATGAACTCCTTCTTCAAGAAACGCGAGCACAGAAAGTGGACCTGGATGAGTCCCGACGGTGCAACAAAAAATGAGATTGACTTCATCATGTCAACGAAGAGGCATATATTCAATGATGTCTCTGTGATCAATACGGTTAAAACCGTAGTGATCATCGTCTGGTAAGGGGCACATTGAATATATGCGTCAAGCTAGAGCGCTCTCGACTGATGAAGTCCACGCTCCGTCCAGCAGCAGTCCAAATCCAAAACCCCGAGAGCTTTCAGCTGGAACTCCTAAACCGTTTCGATTGTCTATATAGGCGGCGAAGTGGACGAATTCAACGACGGGTTGGTGGAAGCTGTCCATAGCAATGGGTCTAAGTTCTTTATGGCCCAATGAACTCAAAGAGCCAAAAGGCTCTCTATCTCCACTCAGAGGCTCATCGAGGAAAGGAATGAGTTGGTCTGGCGGAAGACCCTAGAGCTAGATTAACCCGGCACTATACCGAAGATATCCCGGACATCAGCCTGTACGAGATTAGAATGGCTCTTATGCAGCTGAGGAACAACAGGGCACCCGGTGAAGACGGAATTATAGCTGAACTCCTGAAGGCGGGTGGAAAACCGGTCCTTAGGGCCCTTCAGAAGTTATTCGACTCTGTCTTACTGGAAGGGAAAACTCCAAAGGCATGGAACAGAGGTGTGGTGGTGCTGTTCTTCAAAAAGGGTGACAACTCCTTACTGAAGAACTACCGACCCATCTCACTTCTGAGCCATGTCTATAAGCTGTTTTCAAGAGTCATTACGAACCGTCTCGCACGCAGGCTAAATGACTTCCAGCCTCCCGAACAAGCCGGTTTCCGAAGAGGCTTTAGCACCGTAGACCACATCCATACGCTCCGTCAGGTTATACAGAAGACTGAGGAGTATAACCTGCCCCTCTGTTTAGCGTTCGTGGACTACGAGAAAGCCTTCGATTCGATTGAAACGTGGGCTGTACTACAATCTCTCCAACGGTGCCAAGTGGACTACCGCTATATCGAAGTGCTGAAGTGTTTGTACGAGAATGCCACTATGTCAGTCCGACTCCACGACCAGAACTCAAAGCCTATTCCGTTGCAGTGGGGAGTCAGGCAAGGAGATGTTATTTCTCCTAAGCTGTTCTCCGCTGCACTGGAGGATGTTTTCAAGACTCTGGACTGGAGAAGGCTAGGCATCAACTTAAACGGCGACTGCCTCACTCACCTTCGGTTTGCTGACGATATAGTAGTCTTGGCTGAGACCATGGAGGATTTAAGTACAATGCTCAATGACCTCAGTAAAGCCTCCGAGCGAGTTGGTCTAAGGATGAACATGGACAAGACGAAGATCATGGCAAATGTCCATGTCGCACCGACTCCCTTAACAATCGGACACTTTACGCTCGAAGTTGTAGACGATTACATATACCTAGGACAGACTGTCCAGTTAGATAGGTCCAACTTCAAGAAAGAGGTTAATCGTCGAATTCGTCTCGGCTGGGCAGCGTTCAGGAAGCTACTGCACATCTTTTTGTCCAATATTCCGCAGTGTCTCAAGACAAAAGTCTTTGACCAGTGTGTGTTGCCAGTGATGACATATGCTTACTATGGGCCTCATAAGAAGGCTCAAAGTCACCCAAAGAGCAATCAATGGAGAGAGCTATGTTAGGAGTTTCTCTGCGTGATCGCATCAGGAATGAGGCCATCCGCAGCAGAACCAAAGTGACCGATATAGCCCTCCGAACCGCTAAACTTAAGTGGCAGTGGGCGGGGCACATAGCACGTAGAACCGATGGCCGTTGGGGCGGAAAGGTTCTCGAGTGGCGGCCACGTACCGGAAGGCGTAGCGTGGGCAGGCCCCCCACACGTGGACTGATGACCTGGTGAAGGTCGCGGGTGTCCGCTGGATGCGGGTGGCGCAGGATTGGTCATTGTGGAAGTCTTTGGGGGAGGCCTATGTCCAGCAGTGGACGTCTTTCGGCTGATATGATGATGACATTCCGAAATACACTTACTTACGAACTTAGAAGCAAAAGCGGACCTCGGCGTCCGCTAGAACACAACCGGGAAATCGCTAGGAGGTTGATGAATGATGATGCTGAAATAAGAACATGCCAACAGCGATTAAATCTTACGACGTGACTATGTAGTTAATTCTATCCAGTATCTACATCGTCACGTCACAGGTTGTTTAGGATAATATTGTGAAATCAATAAACTTTAGGTAAAAGCTACAAATAAACCTCGTCCACTTATTAAGTGGATGCTCATCATACACTTTCATATATTGCGGAATATAAGCAACAAAAGAGGGATCAAAAATTGCGCAGTGCATTGATCATGATCATTTGTAGAATTGCTATCTAAATATCTGACTTGTCAACTATAAATTCTAGTTAACTTGTTACATCATACGTATTCCAGTAGTTGGAACTATGAGCTTGTACCACGCGGTTATACAAACAGAGGAGGCGGCGCCGACGCCGGCGCGCGAGATTATGATCGCGCATGATTAATGCGCGCTAGCGCACGCGCGCATTACACGGAACAAGATACACATGCGTTGCATGGATCACTAGTAAGCCACATGTCGCCTGAGTTGTCTATTTGAAGTTTAGGGATTCAAAAGCTTTCCCGAGCATTTCTATGACTCCTCAATTCACGGAACGTTTTTTCAAGATCAATTTCTCGCTGTATACTCATAAGAGTCATAAGTCTAGTAATGCCTACTTACATGTTGAACTGGAGAGACAGTTACAGCTGCGGCAAGCATTTAAGTTTGACATCAAAAAACGGTGCGCATGTGCTACCGTAAGCTGGCGTAAATAAATCACGGCGCAGGCGTCGCACAGCGTCGGCGTCGCTGCGAGATGCGCGCGCGGCGCTGACGGACGCACGGCCGGCTAATGACTCACTCCACTCTCGCGCACCTCAGCCTCGCGAACATAAATCAACGCGATGAGTGCCCAGCGACGCCGACAATCCTTTCCTACGACAGCTAAGTACTCTTCTATAAGATTATTTGACAAACTAGCCCCTTGCGTTTTATTTTATTTACGTTCGTATTTTTATTATACAACGTTTCGATTTCTTGTTTTAGTAACCTACCATACCTCGATTTGCAAGTTTCAGCTAAATCTCAAACAGAAAATGGAATTGTGTCCAGGCCTAGTTTATGCTCTATCTAACTGATCTCGCTCGGATACTTGGATTTAAACTATTGCGATGCCAGTAGTTAAAGACGCTTTAAACTAATAGGCTCGTAAAGATTCTTAAGCTCACATAGCACCAAATTACATAAGAATTTTCAGGCAACAAGAAAAACCAAATAAACTGAACAAAATACGAGATTGATTATTTTATTTATAAACATCGACTATTAATTTGACGTAGGTAATACATACAAAGCTATGCAATTTTCTTGACTAATATCGAACAGCAGTTTCTTGACAGCGACTTTCAATTACAACTTGACAAAGATAGGTGCGGCGTCGAGAGGTTTTAGGAATTAAGTATGGTGAGGAGATAAGAGTTGTTTTCGCTGGAAGTAGAGTTAGTTGGTGGAATGGCGATGTTGCGCGGCAAGTGGAGCGCAGCTGTCGCGACGAGCAGACAACAGTTGTCGCCGGCGTTTGTCTTGCGTACCTACGCGCTGCTATCGAACCGCGCACAGATTAATTGAATGGTTTTTTATTGTTACGCAGAACAAACATCGTGTAATTATTTATATTTAAGTCCACAGGGCATGATTGAATCTAGCTTATAGATATAATGTAATCGATTTTACTCAAAATACCACCACCACCACCATATCAGCAGAAAGACGTCCACTGCTGGACACATGCCTCCCCCTAATTTCATGGGGGGTAAATGCCATAATCACCACGCTTGGCATGCGCGTTGGCGATCGCAGTGTCCTCACCGCATACCCGGGTCAAATACTTATTATATATTAGACTATATCAGTTCATTAGTCATGAAGTCGCAATCAATCGTGTGACGGACGCGCGGGAGTGTCCGGCAGCTGCGACGGATGCGCCCGCGCCGAGGTGTAGCGGCTGACAGGCGCTGGACTAATATCCATATCCACAATACCTGAACACTCGTCTGAGGCAAACCAGTGTATGTCTGGTATCCGATTACGCGTAGTTATTAAGAATCTCGAGGTCAAGGTATACTAGAGGTGTTGAGGTGACGGTTGTGAGCACCATAGCTGGCCGTCATCGGATGGGTTTAGAAAGCTGCTAGTAAGTCAGTTCATTAGTCACGTCCAGCAGCACTAAGGCGTGACTGACAGCTCGCGAAAATCAGATCATGTAAGATGTACCGACGAGGAATTCTATAATTTGCGAATCATGTAAAGTTTATGGTAATTTTGTAATTCCCTAATTCTTAAGGATAAGGTAGTTTCAGTTAAGTTCTTTCGAAAGTCTCTAAGGATTTCCAGACATTCAATTCAATCAAATTATTGATAAAATACGATTATTTTACATGTCAGTTTTAAAATATTTATATAATGTCATACCACCACCATATCAGCCCTAGGACGTCCACTGCTGGACATAGGCCTCCCCCAATTTCATGGGGGGGTAAATGCCATAATCGCCACGCTTGGCATGCGGGTTGGCGATCGCAGTATCTCCACCGCACTCAAGGAATGCTGCTGCCCATTCCCCGGTGAATGTCATACACCACAACTTAACTATATGTGATGTTTGATGTAACCTGCTACTCGTATATGCTTAATATGCTTTCCCGTCGGCTAAACTCGGAATACAACTAGACCCGAGAAAGTGTCAATCAATTACCGTATTATTTAACATCTTTCATGTCAAATGGCAAAATACTACCAATTTTAATTCTGACATTTTACACTGACTAAAGGATGATTCACAGTAGGCCGTTCCGTGTCCGGGCCGGCCCGTTAACTTCTAGAGAAATACGCCGGCCGTTGCGTTTGCTGTGGTAGAAAATGGGCCGGCCCGGTCACGGAACGGTCTACTGTGAATCATCCTTAATAAAATAAAGTTCCACATTAACAGACATGAACTTGTTAATCATTGAATACGATAATTTATAGCCACTTCGGGTGTAGTTGTATTCCGAGTTGAGCTGAAAGAAAAGGCTTTATTCACTACATCTGCAGTCTGCACCTAAACAGTTCTTTATTAAGTTTGACTTAAGGTACACTTGTTCGTCTAGTTAGGATGGTCATATTTATGTGCCATCGTCGTGGTACAACTCCGGCCGCGGTGCAATAAGTGTCATTGTCACGTTAGTGTTAACCGAGTTCGGGTGCATGGCACCTTGGGGGTGTGAAAAAGCCTAGTTTAGCCAAAGCGCAAGAGGAACAGGCCCGGTATAGTTTAATTTTAAAGCTGCGTATGCTGGTTGCTATTAACATTGCACATTGCACATATTGTTTTGAAGTGTCACGGTCTCGGAATTTATCTCCACGCAAATACTCTACAAATAGTTGGTAGTATCCTGTAGTGGCGCCCACGCGCCGGCGGCGGCGCCCTGCACCCTGCTAGGCGATTCTTAGTTTCTCTCGACTCGCCGCATATTTTTCGTTCCAAGTATAACTTTACCCCGGGTTTCATAACAACTATACACAATTAGTCAGACTTAAGTATACTGGATCTCCTAAGATGAATAAGGAGCTAACCGGAGCTATGAACACCAACCCTGCGCTCGCGCGGTCAGCCGTCTCCTCCTGCAATTCTCTCGCGCTTTTGTTTTATTTAAAACGACCAGCAACGGCAACTTCAAATAATACACCCATAATTTATTGTTACGGCCATGTAAATACTTCTCCATTTTTTTATATCAATAACAACTGCGTTGATATTGAGGGTACCTTGTTAAAGCCTCCTTTGATCATAATCTTGTGTTGATATAGCAACCATTAAAAAGTCACGTCGGCTATAAAAATATTGTGGTTGGTCATATTTTATACGGCTATTCTGTATTCAAGAATAACAGACGCAATCTTAAGATTTATCGTAAGTATATCTAGACCGCGAAGTACAAAGTTGCTTGAAATAAAATAAATGGTAAAACATAATAAAGAATCTCTAAAGAAACATTAGAGTGTTATGATGAATGGTCTAGAGCTAAAAACATTAGAATGACGGCAGCAAAACGTAGAGACCGCGCCCGCACTGCCCGCTGCGAGCTGTCATCGATCGGTTCTCAGCTAAATAATTACAAGTCTTGCCTGACCAACTTGTTATTTATACATAAAACTAAACCACGCGCTTACCTCTATACGGGTGTCTTTTATATCCAATTGCTTTTGATGTATATATGTGTTACGTGAAAATCGCTACGCATTATGCTTGAAAACATATGCCTTCCCTACCTGCTCTGAATTCAAATCACTCTTGGTTATGAATGCAATAATGAGATCCCAGGTGTAAAATAATTAGGCTCCTCTAGCACGAGTGAGACGTAGATAATAAATTGCGCGAGTAATGCACGAGACGACAGGCGCACGTCCGCTCGGCGAGGGCGAGTTGTTTTCCGCGGCCGCGCACGCCTTCCAACGGACGCGCCACAATAGCCGCTTATAGCTACCAAATGGCGTGATTTTTAAAGGAAAAACGTCCAGATGAGCGCCGTATCTTGTGACATGAACGAAAATAATTTGACGCAGCCGTTCGTGGAGCGACATACGGCAACACGTGGGCACGATATATTACACGCAGCCGCGCACTAAAAATATTGTGTTGGCAAATTAATGGGCATTCGAGATGGTAGGTTGTGGGATGAAAGGAGGTGCCTTTTATATGTGAAACGTTGGTTTTGTATGAAAAGCGCGGCAGCCGGCCACACCTGTCCGCGCTCATTGGAGCGGACGCCGCGGCAGCAGGGCTGTCTCTGCCCTCACTGGATGCCTACACGATTCCTAACTGTTATGATTATCCCACCAAAACCAAAAACCAAGAACTAGCAACCGTAATTGTCTTCTCGAAGACCTCACGGTTCGAAAATAAATGCCATACGATTATTATCCCACCAAAATATAAATGTAAAGAATTAGCCATGTTCTCATATTCCACCAAAGGGGTCAAAAGGACCTCGAAGTACAGCACATATTATGAGGGATGTAAATGGTGAGACATGCGACATTAAATTGCCTTCTAAATTGAAAGACCTTAATGATGTATAAGTAAATAAGTACCTATAGGCTACCGGGCTTGCTCGTTTTCCCCGGGGAATACGAGTTTTCCCTAAGATAAAACCTAGCTAGATATTTTCTCGTTCCGGGAAACCCCTATATTATAAATTTAATTGAAATCGTTAGACCAGTTTTCAGATTTCAATTACAATCAAACAAACAAATATATAAATTTTACTCGTTTCGAATAGGATAAGACCGGTCCTCGCTTATGGTAGCGAGACTTGGGCAGTGTACTCAGCGACATGTCCAAACCATCCATGTCGCAGCAGAGATCAAGATGCTGAGGTGGATGTCTGACGTTTCAAGGCTGGATAAGATCAGGAATGAATATATCCTCGGAAGTACCGTCATAAGGGATATCGCTAATAAGCTCAAAGAAAATCGGCTTCAATGGTTTGGGCATGTCAAAAGAAGGCAGCCAAAATACGTCAGCGTCAGAGCTCTTGGTCTTGTTTTGCCTGGTGCTCGGAGAAAAGGAAAACTCAAGTTACGGTGCCTCGAATATGGAAGGATACGAACGCCTGTGGATTAAATGAGAAGCATGTCCAGGACTGGCGAAGTGGATGCAAAGAAAACGGACCTTGTCGTTAGACGGCACAAATGCTAAAAGGATGATGATATTACATAAATAAATCCATATCAAGTTTGAATTTAAATACTTGACGATAAGGCCCGAACAAGTAGTAAGCATAGCGTATGTATGTACCTACATCAATATATTGTTAAGTGAGAAGACTTAATAGTCTTATCACTTAGATCAACATTTTCTTTGGTCAGATTCACCTACTTAAAAAAAAAATCATTTTCAAATTCGATCGTCAAGTTAGCAAATTACATTTTAAGTTCATCATAACAGCTGAGGGTCGTCCACTGCTGGACATAGGCCCACCTCAAAGAGTGCCATAATTACCGGCCCTGTCCAATCTGTGTACAATACAACACTCGAAATCATAGAATAGATACTCAGACTCAAGACGAGTGGTGGCAACCCTTCCTAGAGCGGATGTGACAAACAAGACACTCGGCGCATGCGTGTGCGCCGGTTTCATAATAATTGACCAGATTAATAACCCTCTGGGGTGTTCATATTTCGCCGTCCGTCTGTCGCCTCCTTCCGCGCTCCGTTACACCCACTCTTCCAGTAGAAAAATCTGTTATACTCCTGGGATAAAGACTGTTAACTTCCAAGAAATTACCTAATGACATCATAGTAAACATCTCAGTGCTGGACACCTTAATACCCAATAGACACCTAGATTATAAGATAGATTAAAAGTGCCATGTATTGATTTAGTGTCGAGCACTGGTTATTTTGTTTGTGATGGTAATAAAGTGATGTAGCTCCTGAAATTGACAGCTGAAATCTGCTTTAGGCGATTACTATGCGAGTAAGCGAGTATAACTCTTACCGGTTTCCCATTGTACAACAGCAAAAGTAGATGATCATTTTAGTACCTTGTCACTTTCACTACTTTGACGCATCCCAACTGTCGCAGTATTGTTATGTTAATGCGATAAAGTACTAAAATGATCATCCACTTTTGCTGTTGACTGTACCACACACCAGAGAAATTGCACATAGAAATGTTTTGCGTGAAATTCTCAATATTATCATACTCGTAAATGCGAAAATTTCTGTGTGTCGACTTTCCGGCTATTTCAGAAGTTTCTCAGTAGTAGGTAATCTCATCATCATCATGATCCTAGCGTTTTCCAGGTTGTATCCTAAAGCAGCCAAGGGTCCGCTTTGGCAAGACAGCAGGCATCATTAATGAATATATGTATATTACCTGTACAGTCAGCAGCAGAAGTAGCTACGCGGGCCTAGTGTTCAAAATAACACATAGAGTCTAATGGCAAGAGAATAAGGCTCTGTATAGCGTATTTCACAAAGCTAATTTTTTTTACCTTACCAATACATAACTTATACGAAAATACTTGGAAAAAATCAAACTTCAGCTTGTGTATGCAATTTTAAAGATTTTTAAATACATAAACATGAAAAGGACGCAGTTTGACCATAGAAAATTGTGACGTCATTAGGCACACTGACTGACTGTACTTATGGTCTTATGAGTATAATGCCGGTAGCTATAGGTAGTAGTTGCGGCGTCGGCGTCGGCGTCGTATAAATACGCGGCACGTGCGCGGGCGCCGCACAGCTGCCCGCCACGTGGCGCTCTTTACGCGACCACGTAAAAATAGATCATTGTCTTGCGCCACGCCTACCCCCAGATAAAACACCACATCAGATGATCTGCTGATACTTAAATCCGTTCGTTTATTTCGTAACCGCTCCGTAGCACCTGCTACGGACAGGCGATCCAACAATACTTGTTACTTACACCTAAAATATGACCGATTTTATTGGCATCGTATATTTCTTTTGTCTCTTGAAATATGTTAAACTGATTTTTATCGCACAGGAAACATCTTTATAGTTGATCTTTGTCTTAGTAGGTGATTCTACTTTGCGTTCCAGAAAGAACTCTAGCACTATGTCAGTGCCCATGTCAAAAATAACTCATAACATTTAATAGCAGCCGCCAAGTAAATTACTATCATTCTTTACGCTTGTTCTTATTTTTAGTCATATACTGTGATACGGTGAGATGCCCCCTCGCTAAAAAAAGATACAAAAAGACAATCGAGACTTCCGCCGCGAAAAACTTCCGCTTTGATAAGATCCCTCCCGACACAGCACACTTCCACGATCGTGGCGACTGTATTTCAGATAACAGTCAGAATTTTACAATACTTAATTATATTTATGACACTACATACCCAAATAAAAAAATATATAAAAATAATATGATCTATTATTTTTTTAAATGCGTTATTCAGGCTGGTGTCCCTTTTTAATGCAAGCAAGATGCCTTTGTCAAGAGACACCGCTCTTCCTTGGAGTTTAACAAGGTATAACATCAACTTAGGTGAGAATTGAGATTTTCATATTAAAAATAATAGAGGAGGGGAACGAGCATAGTATATTCAAAATGTTTGAATATCTGGTCGAGTAAATTAGTTCCCAGCTTCTCCTGCCGGTTTATATTTAAGAAGAAAGTTTGAACACGACATCCTGTATTTTAAGTATACTTTTTCAGTCAACGAGCTAAGAAAGGATCAAAATGGTTGGCACGCAATTTTCCACCGTTCCGGCATTAACTTATATGTATATTGGCTGATACATTAAGGGCAGCAACGGGCGCGATTTTGATGCAAGAACTTTAGTTCGAAAGTACCAACGCAACGCAACGTCAATCGGCGGCGGTATGTAACAGTTCACGTTGTCGTGTCGCATGTTTCGGGTGTAAGAAATATTGATCCAAAATGTTGGGACGGGCCCTATCCTTATCTTTGAAAAGTTTGAAATCATTGTTTTCCGAATTTGGTTAAGTACTGTAGATTAGCATTTAGGACCGTTTACCCTAACAGAGTCTGAACAGAGGACATTCGTACTTTTTGAAAGAAACGTCTAAAGACCATATAAATGTAGGTGTGTGGTGTGTAAAACTATCAAATCAATCGCATGAGAGTATTTAAAAAATGCATACTTTTGCCAACAGAAAAAGTTAGTAAGAATTATTGTAGATCTACGCAACTGCGCAACGCCTGCATGTTTTAATTTAAGGCCGAATAATTGATTACCCAGGAGCGCAAGAAGAATTATTTTAAAAATACTTACATACAATTGCCGACAGAAGAAGTGTATAAATATGATTGTAAGAACTGCATATTTTAAGCAACGTCCCAGCGCCAGGATTTTACTCGTACCAAATAATTGATTACCCAGGAATTCAATTGAAACATTAACGATCGCGCGAGAATGATTATTTTAACGATACATATCCACTTACATACAATCGCCGACGGAAAAAAATGGTATTAATCATTGTAAAAACTGCATTTAAGACACGTTGCAGCGCCTGGGCTTAGCCAAATAATTGATTATCAGCAATTCAGTTCATACTTTAATTAACATTTAAAGAAACTTAATTGCACAGCACAACGTCAGTCATCGTTGGTTTGGAATAAATTATAATACATTTTAATATTTGAATCCAAAAGAAATATGACATTGACTTTTTATAAGTGTCACTGTGAGTTCGTTTATTGATCTGACAGTGATTGTCTATGAGGCGAGTCGCAGTGCGCGAGCGCCGCATAGCGGCTGTTGAGCCGGTATTTATGCGCACCGTAATCACTCTTCAGGGGCCGATCTGATACTTCTGTTTCGCATTCCAAACATATATCGATATGCATGCGCGCCGACACTTCCACACGAGCCCAGGCCAACATAATAGAACGATTGATTGAACCATTGATTTTATATTGGATTTGGAAACATAAGTTCCTAATCGATCCTTAGGCGCACTGACACTCATGCCTGAAATACTTGAACGCACCTGCATCTAAGCTGTGATCCGACTAAAATTGTCCATGGTACTTTTGCAGCCCACTGTGGCTGCAAAAGTACCATGGACAATTTCACGAACAAAATGTTCCTAAGATTGTTCATGCACTTTTACAGCCCAATTAGAAATAATATGCAGGTATATCTTGGTTTTCTCTGTTATTAAATTTTGGTATACTTAATTGAAACTTAGGTTCATAAAATACTGCTCTGATGATATTGACAGACAAACAACTAAACAACCATGCGGACGTAATTTATGAAACATCTATCTATCTTCTATCTATCTAAATATATAAAAGAAGAAACTGACTGACTGACTGACTGACTGACATATCAACGCACAGCCCAAACCGCTGGTCCTAGAGATTCCAAATTTGGCACGTAGGTTCCTTATAAGGTCTAGGGGTGCACTAAGAAAGGATTTTTCAAAATTCAACCCCTAAGGGGGTGAAATGGGGGTCCGAAGTTTGTATGGGGAAACAAGATTAGTTGGACTATATTATTCGAAACTTCACAGGAGTATTTCTAACGATAAATGAGTAAATACGTGTTTCAGGTTTTTTGAGAAATCAACCCCTAAAAGGGGGAAATCTGGTGACAAATTCTGAAAATCGACATGGGTATTGTTTTTATGATATACCGGGTCGCTGATAACGAAAACAACAATGATTTTAAAATCTCACGCGGAGGACGTGAAATACCATCCCCTCTGTTGGGGTGCGAGGGGGATGAAATGTCTAAATATTAATATGGGTGTCGTTTTTATGGTTTTTTGGGACGTTAATTACGAAAATGGCATCGGTTTTGTAATTTAATATTGTGGACATTAAAAATTTTGAAAAATTATGCCAAATTTCAAGAAATAACTGACTGACTGAGAGACTGACATATCACCGCACAGCGCAAACTGGTGGTTCTAGAGATTCCAAATTTAGTATGTAGGTTCCATATAAGGTCTTGAGGTGCATTAAGAAAGGATTTTTCAAAATTCAACGCCTAAGGGGGTGAAATGGGGGTCCGAAGATTGTATGGGGAATCAAGATTAGCTGGATTATTTTATTCGAAACTTCACAGGAGTATTTCTAACGATAAATGAGTAAACATGTGTTTCAGGTTTTTTGAGAAATCAACCCCTAAAAGGGGGAAATCTGGTGACAAATTCTGAAAATCGATATGGGTGTTGTTTCCAGGGTTTATTGGGTCGCTGATTACGAAAACAACAATGATTTTAAAATTCCACGTGGAGGACGTGAAATACCATCCCCTCTGTTGGGGTCCGAGGGGGATGAAATGCCTAAATATTAATATGGGTGTCGTTTTTATGGTTTTTTGGGACGTTAATTACGAAAATGGCATCGGTTTTGAAATTTAATATAGTGGTCATGAAAACTTTTGAAAAATTGTGCCAAATATCAAGAAATAACTGACTGACGGAGAGACTGACATATCACCGCACAGCGCAAACTGGTGGTTCGAGAGATACCAAATTTGGCATGTAAGTTCCTTATAAGGTCTAAAGGTGCATGAAGTGCCGTGAGTTCCCTATGAAGATACGACCTTTTTTGATTCAATGTACTTATATTGTAGATGGTTTTATTGATCAGTGCCGTCCGTTACGATTTCGACATAAATCGATATTTGAGCGTCCGAGAGGACTCTTAATAGGAATCCGAGGTACCTAAACTTTGAATAAAGTAACGGCCATATTGATTTTCTTAATTTTCGTCCCGATTTCGTTCAAAATCGATATCTGAGCGTCCGAGAGGTCCCTAATACGACTCCGAGGTAAAATGTGGAAAAAGTCGCAGTCATTGATTTTCTTTTTTTTTCGCCCCGATTTCGATCAAAATCGATATCTGAGCGTCCGAGAGGTCTCTTAATACGAATCCGAGGTAAAATTTGTGAAAGTGGCGGCCATATTGATTTTCTTTTTTTTCGTCCCGATTTCGTTCAAAATCGATATCTGAGCGTCCGAGAGGTCCCTAATACGACTCCGAGGTAAAATGTGGAAAAAGTCGCAGTCATTGATTTTCTTTTTTTTTCGTCCCGATTTCGATCAAAATCGATATCTGAGCGTCCGAGAGGTCTCGTAATACGAATCCGAGGTATAATTTAGAAAAAGTGGCGGCCATATCATTTTTATCATTTCCGTCCAGATTTCGTTCAAAATCGATATCTGAGCGTCCGAGAGAATTCTTAATACGAATCCGAGGTATAATTTAGAAAAAGTGGCGGCCATATCATTTTTATCATTTCCGTCCAGATTTCGTTCAAAATCGATATCTGAGCGTCCGAGAGAATTCTTAATACGAATCCGAGGTAAAATTTGGAAAAAGTGGCGGCATATTGATTTTCTTCATTTCCGTCCCGATTTCGTTCAAAATCGATATCTGAGCGTCCGAGAGGTCTCTTAATATGAATCCGAGGTAAAATTTGGAAAAAGTGGCAGCCATATTGATTTCCTTCATTTCCAACCCGATTTCGTTCAAAATCGATATCTGAGCGTCCGAGAGGTCTCGTAATACGAATCCGAGGTATAATTTAGAAAAAGTGGCGGCCATATCATTTTTATCATTTCCGTCCAGATTTCGTTCAAAATCGATATCTGAGCGTCCGAGAGAATTCTTAATACGAATCCGAGGTAAAATTTGGAAAAAGTGGCGGCATATTGATTTTCTTCATTTCCGTCCCGATTTCGTTCAAAATCGATATCTGAGCGTCCGAGAGGTCTCTTAATATGAATCCGAGGTAAAATTTGCAAAAGTGGCAGCCATATTGATTTTCTTCATTTCCAACCCGATTTCGTTCAAAATCGATATCTGAGCGTCCTAGAGGTCCCCTAATACGAATTTGAGGTAAAATTGGAAAAAAGTGGCGGCCATATTGATTTTCTCCATTTTCGTCCCGATTTCGTTCAAAATCGATATCTGAGTGTCCGAGAGGTCTCTTAATACGAATCCGAGGTAAAATTTGTGAAAGTGGCGGCCATATTGATTTTCGTTTTTTTTCGTCCCGATTTCGTTCAAAATCGATATCTGAGCATCCGAGAGGTCTCTTAATGCGAATCTGAGGTAACATTTTGCACTCCATTCATACCTATATGCAAAAAAGTTTAATGTTACTATATAGGCGTGTGGGGTATCTATGGATTTGCTTTTAAAAATGACATAGAGGTTTCGATATATTTTCCATTTAAATCAACCTTCAATTCTTTTTTAATCGTATGGCAGTTATTTACGATCCGTGAGATTCTCGAGAAGACTAGTACGGTTGCCAGTTTTTGTTGCACTTTTAGCACCACCCAGGGGTTCTGTGTATGGTAACGGTGGGTACTCCCTACGGACGTGGTACAACTTCGACTCCCTTTGTCAAGTGAGTGGGCAACTTGACTGTTAGAAGTTCGCAAGCCGCTCGAAGGCCTCTAACTTGGCTTAACGATTGCAGCCGGGATCAACGGCTTAGCGTGCCTTTCAAAGCACGAGAGTCAGTTAGTAACCACTCAAAGCGGTCACCCATCCAAGAACTGACCTTTGCCCACATTGCTTAACCTCGCACACCGCACGCGGTAGGCGGGTCCCGTTGGGCCACGAGCGCTCTAAATTCTTAATAGTTTGTGCCAAATTGCAATTCAATAGGTCCAGTAAAAGCAACTTGGTTGTAACAGACGGACTGACAGTAAGGAGTGCGAATGGAAGTGAGGCCAAATTTTCTTTTTGGATGCTCCAATGGTAACTGGCAAAACCTACCTAATAAATTTAATTGTAGGAAAAATAAATGTTACACATGATATTGAATTAGCCGTATTTCTGTACTTCAAAGGACCAGAGTTTATGGCCGCTGCGCGCTGTTAGGTCGTTTACAGACCTATTGGTGTTACTGTAGTACACAGATACTTTTACTAAGAGCCATTTAAGACATGCTTTTATTTCATCGGCCCTTTCCCCTTCGGCCTCTCGGAAATGTATGATAATAGTTTTCGATCCTTATTTTTGCCAAAATCAAATGAAATTCAACAGTTTTCCGGTTCTCAGAATGTATACTGACTTTTTATCTGTTCATCTGTTAATGAATCACAATCACCAAACTTCGTATAGCGAAACCCCAGAATGTAACAACTACTTTTCTGGAGACCGCATCTAAATCGGTTCAGCCAAACGCGAGATAATCGTGGACAAACATACGAACCTGTTTTTTGTGGACGGTTAAAAATTTCGCTTAGTACGCGGGCGAAGCCGCGGGCAAATGCTAGTCTAAATATATAAAAGAAGAAACTGACTGACTGACTGACATATCAACGCACAGCCCAAATCGCTGGTCCTAGAGGTTCCAAATTTGGCACGTAGGTTCCTTATAAGGTCTAGGGGTGCACTAAGAAAGGATTTTTCAAAATTCAACCCCTAAGGGGGTGAAATGGGGGTCCGAAGTTTGTATGGGGAAACAAGATTACTTGGACTATTTTATTCGAAACTTCACAGGAGTATTTCTAACGATAAATGAGTAAATACGTGTTTCAGGTTTTTTGAGAAATCAACCCCTAAAAGGGGAAAAGGTTGTGACAAATTCTGAAAATCGACATGGGTATTGTTTTTATGATATACCGGGTCGCTGATAACGAAAACAACAATGATTTTAAAATCCCACGTGGAGGACGTGAAATACCATCCCCTCTGTTGGGGTCCGAGGGGGATGAAATGTCTAAATATTAAAATGGGTGTCGTTTTTATGGTTTTTGGGGACGTTAATTACGAAAATGGCATCGGTTTTGAAATTTAATATTGTGGACATGAAAACTTTTGAAAAATTGTGTTAATTATCAAGAAATAACTGACTGACTGAGAGACTGACATATCACCGCACAGCGCAAACTGGTGGTTCGAGAGATACCAAATTTGGCATGTAAGTTCCTTATAAGGTCTAAAGGTGCATGAAGTGCCGTGAGTTCCCTATGAAGATACGACCTTTTTTGATTCAATGTATTGTAGATGGTTTTATTGATCAGTGCCGTCCGATACGATTTCGACATAAATCGATATTTGAGCGTCCTAGAGGACTCTTAATAGGAATCCGAGGTACCTAAACTTTGAATAAAGTAACGGCCATATTGCTTTTCTTCATTTCCGTCCCGATTTCGTTCAAAATCGATATCTGAGCGTCCGAGAGCTCCCGTAATAAGACTCCGAGGTAAAATTTGGAAAAAGTCGTAGTCATATTGATTTTCTTTTTTTTCGTCCCGATTTCGTTCAAAATCGATATCTGAGCGTCCGAGAGGTCTCGTAATACAAATCCGAGGTATAATTTAGAAAAAGTGGCGGCCGTATTCATTTTTATCATTACCGTCCCGATTTCGTTCAAAATCGATATCTGAGCGTCCGAGAGAATTCTTAATACGAATCCGAGGTAAAATTTGGAAAAAGTGGCAGCCATATTGATTTTCTTCATTTCAACCCGATTTCGTTCAAAATCGATATCTGAGCGTCCGAGAGGTCTCTTAATATGAATCCGAGGTAAAATTTGGAAAAAGTGGCAGCCATATTGATTTTCTTCATTTCCTACCCGATTTCGTTCAAAATCGATATCTGAGTGTCCGAGAGGTCTCTTAATACGAATCCGAGGTAAAATTTGTTAAACAGCGGCCATATTAATTTTCTTCATTTTCGTCCCGATTTCGTTCAAAATCGATATCTGAGTGTCCGAGATGTCTCTTAATACGAATCCGAGGTAAAATTTGTGAAAGTAGCGGCCATATTGATTTTCTTTTTTTTCGTCCCGATTTCGTTCAAAATCGATATCTGAGCGTCCGAGAGGTCTCGCAATACGAATCCGAGGTATAATTTAGAAAAAGTGGCGGCCATATTCATTTTTATCATGTCCGTCCCGATTTCGTTCACAATCGATATCTGAGCGTCCGAGAGAATTCTTAATACGAATCCGAGGTAAAATTTGGAAAAAGTGGCGGCATATTGATTTTCTTCATTTCCGTCCCGATTTCGTTCAAAATCGATATCTGAGCGTCCGAGAGGTCTCTTAATATGAATCCGAGGTAAAATTAGGAAAAAGTGGCATCCATATTGATTTTCTTCATTTCCAACCCGATTTCGTTCAAAATCTATATCTGAGCGTCCGAGAGGTCCCCCCTAATACGAATTTGAGGTAAAATTTTGAAAAAAGTGGCGGCCATATTGATTTTCCTCCCGATTTCGTTCAAAATCGATATCTGAGTGTCCGAGAGGTCTTTTAATGCGAATCAGAGGTAAAATTTGTGAAAGTGGCGGCCATATTGATTTTCTCTTTTTTCGTCCCGATTTCGTTCAAAATCGATATCTGAACATCCGAGAGGTCTCTTAATTCGAATCTGAGGTAAAATTTGGCACTCCATTCATACCTGTATGCAAAAAAGTTTAATATTACTATATAGGCGTGTGGGGTATCTATGGATTTGCTTTTAAAAACGACATAGAGGTTTCGATATCTTTTTCCCTTTAAATCAACCTCCAATTTTTTTTAATCGTATTGCATTTATTTACGAACCGTGAGATTTTCGAGAAGACTAGTATGGTTGCCAGTTTTGTTGCACTTTTAGCACCACCCAGGGGTTCTGTGTAGGGTAACGGTGGGTACTCCCTACGGACGCGGTGCAACTTCGACCCCCCTTTGTCAAGTGAGTGGGCAACTTGACTGTTAGAAGTTCGCAAGCCGCTCGAAGGCCTCTAACTTGGCTTAACGATTGCAGCCGAGATCAACGGCTTAGCATGCCTTTCAAAGCACGAGAGTCAGTTAGTAACCACTCAAAGCGGTCACCCATCCAAGAACTGACCTGCGCCCACATTGCTTAACCTCGCACACCTCACGCGGTAGGCGGGTGCCGTTGGGCCACGAGCGCTCTATATTCTTGATAGTTTGTGCCAAATTGCAATTCAATAGGTCCAGTAAAAGTAACTTGGTTGTAACAGACGGACTGACAGAAAGGAGTGCGAATGGAAGTGAGGCCAAATTTTCTTTTTGGATGCTCCAATGGTAACTGGCAAAACCTACCTAATAAATTTAATTGTAGGAAAAATAAATGTTACACATGATATTGAATTAGCCGTATTTCTGTACTTCAAAGGACCAGAGTTTATGACCGCTGCGCGGTGCTTGGTCGTTTACAGACCTATTGGTGTTACTGTAGTACACAGATACTTTTACTAAGGGCCATTTAAGACATGCTTTTATTTCATCGGCCCTTTCCCCTTCGGCCTTTCGGAAATGTATGATAATAGTTTTCGATCCTTATTTTTGGCAAAATCAAATGAAATTCAACAGTTTGCCGGTTCTCAGAATGTATACTGACTTTTCATCTGTTCATCTGTTAATGAATCACAATCACCAAACTTCGTATAGCGAGACCCCAGAATGTAACAACTACTTTTCTGGAGACCGCATCTAAATCGGTTCAGCCAAACGCGAGATAATCGTGGACAAACATACGAACCTGTTTTTTGTAGACGGTTAAAAATTTCGCTTAGTACGCGGGCGAAGCCGCGGGCAAATGCAGTGTCATATAAATGTCAGAAAAGCGGTGAAGTGTGATGAAGTGCATGTCGGGCCACGCGCAATGTAGGGTTCCGTAGCTGTCCAAGTGTCCACCCGTGACATTGTGCGGATTTAAAATGTCGGAAACTTATCTCAATCTTTATTTCACATAACTAAGAACATATTGACGAAGCTAGAGGTCCCGGGTTAGAATCCCGGCCAGGGCATTATTTGTGCATTTAGTACGGATTTCGTTCATGGGTCTTAGATGTTCTCTATATATTTAAGTATGTATATCGTCATCTAGTACCCATAGTAAATACAAGCTTTGCTTAGTTTGGGACTAGGTCAATTTGTGTAAGATTATCCCCCAATATATTATATATATACGTATATTTACCTAGCGGAAAAGAGATTTGTAGTCGTAAGCGTGTGTGCAATAGTATATAATTATGTATGTATATTTAATGTATATATGTATATATATATATCTATGTATGTATTCAGGTATATATTTGGTTAAGTAGTTTAAACACCTTTTTTGTAATTAGCTCTACCTTAGGATTTTTTTTTCTTTTTCTCACCTAGTTTGTCTCTTGCACCTACCTTCGCTATTTTCTGTTTGGCTCCTTGTTTGACTGGTAGAGAATGCGTTGAGGTATTAAGTCCGCCATTTGTACCGATTTATTTGTGCAATAAAGTTTAAATAAATAAATAAATATATCTAACTAACTCCAATTTGGAAGATTTTTTTTTCAAGTACAGTTCATAAATTCGGCTATTACTTGTTAACTAGTAATGTCTACATAGCGTTGATTGTTTTTCTTTTAAATTCATTATATCAATTCTATATTCATTCTTCTATATACAATGAATATCACATACCCAGAAGCAGCCGTTTAGCTGGTAGAGGGGGGGGGGACACTTAGCACTTTAAAAACTAATATCACAAAACGAATAGCTTGATCAATAATGGATTAAGAAAGCTCATATTATTTTTAAACGAGCTTTTTAATGACACCCAATACCTTGAGTTTTGGAAAAAAATAAGAAAATGCATCCCCATTGCGGGATTTTTTTTTCTAACGTTTTGTGCCCATACCAAATTACAGCTTTCTAGTAGTAACGGTTACTGAGCTAAGCCACGGCTAGACAATCGCACATGGCGAGACTATAAAGGTTCCTTTCTTTACTACGGAACCCTATAAAAAACTGATAAAATATTATTAGTCCTCAGCTGGATCGGGAACGTTAATTTCAGCTACATATTACATATTATCCTTTATATGGATAAGGAAAAATAAGTCGATAACTATACATCCAATTTAATTCGATCAATGTACTCTAACAACAGAATAGAATATTAGAAATAGGTTGATTACGCAGTTTCCAAAATCAATTTAAAATCAAACATTTATTCTGCAAATAGGCCACTTTACGCTTTGTTTATATTTTTAATTTACCCATAGTAAACATTAGATTTATGTAGACCCTGGACCAAGTCCACGTAGAAATAATAAAATCTTCTTAATAGAATCTTCTTATTCATTTACACTAAGTAACTCATATCTGTCAACTCGTTCGCCATTCCAATGCAAAATTCAAACCACATTCGAATGTTCCTTGTTTATCATCTAGAAGCTGCTGGCTTTCACAACCATCAAAAAGTACCAAACCCACATATTACTTACCTACCTACATACCTATCACACTTGGACGATACCCTATACACTAATATACATACATACTTGACAAACATTCGATTTCTAACCTTGCAGATCTGTTGGAGGTAAAGCCCTACCTAAGCATACATTATTTAAAGCCTCAATTCGTTTATTGTTGCGTTGCACCTGATGCACCATATTCATACGAGTATATGTACCATTCATACGAGTATACGAGTATGTACCATACCTATAGGCTGCCAGACAGGGAACAACAAAGTCCATAAAGCCTCCCCGTCACTTTCCCCTTCAGGACGCGTCGCCATGACGACGGCTTTCCATGGCTACGCGCATTGGCCGGGAAATTCAAGATGGCGTCGCTATCGATCCACCGAGGGCTGCCGCGCGCTAAATTTGCGCGACCCTCCGCCCTCCTTACTTAAGCAACAAAGAGTTTTTCTTTACAGTACAGATTCATACTAATATTTTCTAGTATTTTTATCTATATACCTATTGATTTCTTACACTTACAGTCTATAGCTAATCGTTTTAACAGGATAGTAATATCGCTAAGAAGTTTTTGTAGCTACCAATCGTAAGTAATTAAGTTCATTCAATATTATGCTTCCTATACATAGTTTTTCTGTATGCAAAATCAATGTCTACCTTCTGCTTGAGCCGAATGGTACATGATTATGATAATGTTATAAGCAACATTGTATTTTACATTGTTCAAACAATAGATTGGGATGTTGTGCCAACAACGTTACACTATGTGCGGAACAATACCACAGTGAAGGGAACCAATTGACACATCTACAGTGCACTTCGGCAAATCCTACTCTCAATAAACAACTTCCTCTTCTTTCATAACTATCTTTGTAACCGCACAACACTTTTGTACTATCTTTATGGATGCATGACATTGTTTATATTCGTGTTTGCAACTCCAGTGGAGCTCTCTGCAGTACAATAACAAAAGTGACACCTGCGACCTACCTGTCTGTACCGCGAAACGTCTAACAAGCGGACTTTCGACTTTACAGTTTCCTGCGTTTGTTCGCAGACAATGGGCAATAAGGCCGCGCCGGCGCAGTGCCGCCGACGATTCACTATTCAGCGCGCCCGAACCCGATGCGCGGCCGTCGCCACTATTCTAACGTTGTGTCTATGCAAATGCTTACTACGCATACCAACTAAGGTATAGGGTAACGCATCACACTTCTTCTATACAGTGCAGGCTTACCACTGCCATTCAAGAGCCAAAGTAATCCAACAGG
Source organism: Notocelia uddmanniana (assembly GCA_905163555.1). Taxonomy (NCBI): domain Eukaryota; kingdom Metazoa; phylum Arthropoda; class Insecta; order Lepidoptera; family Tortricidae; genus Notocelia; species Notocelia uddmanniana. The sequence goes on from LR991064.1 coordinate 10,454,190, forward strand.
AATAATTAAGTACGTCTTTATTGTGCCGTAAGAAGGCCTGTGCTTTTTTGGCTAACAAAGGACTTACGCATGCGTCTAGTGCAAAAACCCGAAGCAAAACATCAATAAAACTATAATTTTAAAAAATAAAAATATCTATCTCGACAAACACGGATTTTGGTTACGAAAAACCACACTCAAATCGGTTCATCCGTATTGGAGCTACGATGCCACAGACATACACAGATACACGTTAAAGTTATACGGGTAACGTCCTCCTTTGCGCCGGGGATATCCATACTATCCATACTTCCGCCGCTAACCATTGAATCACTCCTCTAGTATATTTTTACTATATTATATTATATAATTTTACACCCGGCATACTTTGTCACATCACACACGCGAACACGCACTCACATGCACATACACAGAAAAACACCATTTAGTCATTTACAACTAGCCATATTCATAAGTTACATATCTTGCTGTCTCTGTAGCCATACTATGTGTCATAATTATTGCTATGTAATATTTAATGAAATAACAAATCAATTAAAATTTATAATTAATTTAAATACTTGATTTGTTTATGAAAATACCCACACTTGTATAGATAAGTACTAGGTTAAGTAATTGGAACGACGAAACTGGGTCCTGTAACACAGGGTTTCCTAGCTCAGGACACAGGGTCGTGATTCATATTGTAATGTTGCCCTTATATAATAAACATTTTTCATTTTCATTTTCCATACTAATATTATAAATGCGGAAGTAACCCTTTTCTGTCTGTCTGTCTGTTACCTCTTCACGCTTAAAACGCTAAACTAAATGGATTTAGATGAAATTTGGTAGGTATAGAGATAGTTTCAGTCCCGGGAAAGGACATAGGATAGTTTTTATTCCGGAGATCATTCCTTAGGGGGTGAAAAGGGGGGTAGAAGTTTGTATGGGTGAGCGATATTTAAGCCAACATATACAACAATTTAATAGCAATTATTTCTATAATATAACAAATTGCACGCGGACGAAGTTGCGGGCAAAAGTTAGTAGTTTTATATTTATATCCTAGTTACATTTTTACTGTAATGATGACATAGTACGAGTAGGTAAGGTATGTGATATATCTTAAATTACCTATATTCAATCCGTGAGAAGATCAGTTGAGTTTATAAGAGATTGATTCAATTGCCAAAAGCCTCTCGTTAATCAGCACGTGAGCACGTATAGCATTGTTGTAGGTATGTACACTTACTGCCGAGTGTCTTGCGTCGTGCCAAGCTTGCTCTCACGCCACCCGGTACCGTAACCGCGAGATAACATTTATCTAATAAATCTATTCTCATTGTCATGGTAAAATACCTCCACTATTCATCACTCTTAATTGCTACAGAAAAGCTTTCAATTTAATTACGTGCCTAATAGCAATTGTAGGGTACTTCGGATTCATGTACATGTAATGCATGTGGGTAGATGTGGAATAAAGAGAAGTTAGTCTTGATCCGAAACTGGTGTTTTACTGTCGCGTCCCAGTAGGTACCTCAACATGGCGCAGTCGGTTTAAAGTAGAACCTTCATCATAACATAATTTAAGATAGCAAGTTGGGGCGAGAAGAATAAGTAGTGTCAGTTCTGTTGATTTTGTAGATATTGGAGTTACAAAATTAATATTTGGTGCTACAATGGAAGCTGTGCTACCGCCTCCGCCGCCATTTAATTTCACAAATAATTTGGAGAATGTTACGTCTGGAAACCTGTCTAAGGAGTGGGAGAAGTGGAAGAGTGCGTTTGTAGTGTATTATGAGGCGTGCGAATTAGAAAAGAAACCTGATAAAGTGCAGATCAATATATTGCTACATGTAATCGGTGAGCAATGTCGCGAGGTACATGCTCAATTCGATGATTCCTTTGCGACTGTAGCGGCGTTGTTGGGCAAATTTGAGACGTTTTTCTCGCCTAAGAAAAATATCACAATAGAGCGACACAAGTTCTTTACTCGTAGTCAAAGGCATGGCGAGTCTATCGAGCAATACGCATTCGAGCTGAAAAAATTAGCGACCGCTTGTGAGTTCAAAGATTTAATGGATGACCTGATAAGGGATCGTTTGATATGTGGAATACAGGAAAATGCGCTTAGAGAGCGTTTGTTGCGAGAACCCGATTTAACTCTGAAAAAATCTCTGGAAATATGCAACATTGCACAAATATCTAAGTTACATGCGGGGGCGATCAAGAATGAATACAACGAACATGAAGCTTATAGTCTAACGACGAGTCATCAAGAACAGCTAATATTTGAGGACGAGGGTAGCCCGCACGGTCAAGTGAGTTGGATATCGAAGCGTGGAGGGTACCGCCCGCGCGGCGCGGCGCGAGGCAGAGGCCGCGGCTGGCCGCAGGCAGCCCCGCGCGCCGCGCCGGCGCGTCGCAGTACCGCTCCTGCGCAAGCAGCTGTTTCTTCGAGAAATACGAGTATGAGACAATATCAACAAACAGTGCCGTATCGTGGTAATAAACCGGGAATGCAGTGTCAGAAATGCGGGATCACTCACAGTGTCGATATGCGGTGTCCGGCGTTGGGAAAGATGTGTTTAAATTGTAACAATTATAACCACTTCTCACGAATGTGTAATGTGTATGATGTGCACGCTGAGGAGCCCACCGATCAGGTAATTTACTGTTTTAATGGTTCGCGTAGTGACTGGTCTATAGATTTAGCTTTTGGATCAAATCTCATTAAGTTCAAACTGGACACCGGAGCGGATGTAAATGTTTTACCCTTAAGGTATTTAAATCAGGTGAGCGTGGATAAGCAAGATTTGATTAAATCGTGTATTAAATTGAAAGGCTACTCGGGTGGCGATATCAGCGTTCTAGGCAAATGTCATTTGAAGGTCGAATATAAACAAAACTTTTACATATTGGAATTTTTTGTGGCTGATGTATCGTCGCCGCCGATATTGGGCCGCGATTCGTGTAGCGAGCTCAATGTAATTAAATTAGTGTTAGGGATTAGCAATATTCCTCAAAATTACGAAAGTATTTTTCATGACTACAAAGATGTGTTTGAAGGGTTAGGTTGTATGCCCGGCGAGTATAAGATTGAAATTGATACCAGCATTAAGCCCGTAGTCCATGCTCCTAGGAAGATGCCAGTGGCTCTAAAGGATAGTATTAAAAAAAAATTGGATGATATGGTCGAGGAAGGCATTATTGCGAAGGTGGAAGGCCCTACGGACTGGGTCAATAGTATGACCGTGGCCCGGAAGGCCAACGGGGAGTTGAGACTTTGTTTAGACCCGCGGGATTTAAATCGGGCTATAAAACGAGAACATTTCAAACTGCCGACCTTGGATGAGATAACGGTCAATTTGTTAGGATCCAAATATTACAGTACACTGGATGCAAAACAAGGGTTTTGGCAGTTACGTTTACACAAGGAGAGTACAGATTTGTGTACATTCAACACAAGCTACGGTAGGTATAAATTTTTGCGTTTACCGTTCGGGATAACGTCTGCCTCTGAGGTCTTCCATAAAAAAATGTTCGAACATTTTGATGACATACCGGGAGTATGTCTGTTCGTTGACGATTTGCTCATTCACGGACGAACGAAGCAAGAGCATGACGAGCGATTAAAAAGAGTCCTAGATAGGTGCAGGGAAATAAATTTAAAGTTGAACAAAAGTAAATGCAAATTTGGATTAACAGAAATCAAGTATCTAGGTCACAAAATTAGTGAAAAAGGTTTGTATCCAGACAGCTCACATACCTCGGCTATAAAAAATATGCCCCGACCAGAAAATATTAAGGACCTAGAGAGATTTTTAGGCATGATTAATTATGTAGGCAATTTCATATCAAATTTATCTGATCGTTACGTAAAGACACAGAGTGGCATTGGACGGAAATCCACCAAAAAGCGTTTGATGATTTAAAGGATTGTTTAATAAAGGCTCCGGTTCTGCAGTTTTATGATTTACATAAACCAGTAACAATTTCGGTTGACGCATGTAAGAATGGTCTCGGATGTTGTCTTATGCAGGATAATTTACCGGTCTGTTACGCGTCGAGATCGCTTACAAAAGCTGAGCAAGCGTACGCTCAGATAGAAAAAGAGTTATTGGCAGTTGTCTATGCCTGTGAAAAGTTTTATACATATATTTACGGTAGATATGACATAACGATAGAAACTGACCACAAACCCTTGGTTAGTATTATTTGCAAACCTATAGCAACGGCTCCAGCTAGATTACAGCGCATGTTACTCCGTTTACAGCCGTATACATTCAAGTTAATCTACAAACCGGGAAAATATTTATTTATGGCTGATACGTTGTCACGCGCGGTAGAACAGACGCGCGGGCCGCCCGACGAGCCGCGCGACCAGCTGGACGCGCGCGCGCAGGTCTGCGCCGTCGCGGTAAGCAACCCGCTACTTGATACGCATTTTATCAAAATACAAAAGGCGTCACAAAGCGATGAAGAATTACAGCTCGTAACCAAATATGTAAAAGACGGGTGGCCATCACATAAGCATGAGGTTGATGTTCAGGCTAGGTCGTATTGGGGTTACCGTGATGAATTATCTTTGGCCTACGGTATGTTGTGGAAAGGTGACAGGGTTGTTATCCCTCACGCCATGCGTAACGAAATATTGAGACGCGTACACATCGGACATTTAGGATTAGAAAAGTGCAAATTAAGGATTCGAGAAAGTGTATTCTGGCCCAACATAAATTCGCAGGTGGAAGATTTTATAAGCAACTGTCAGGCGTGTCTTACATTCAAAAATGAGAATAGAAGAGAAACTTTAATGCCACATCCCGTGCCAAATAGGGCGTGGTCCAAGTTAGGCGTTGATATATTCCATTTCAAGAGTAAGCAGTATTTAATTGTAGTCGACTATTTTAGCAAATATGTAGAAGTCGTCCAACTAAATTCTTTAACCTCTGATCACATTATCAACGAACTAAAAATTATTTTTAGTCGGCATGGTATTCCCGATATACTTATGTCAGACAATGGGCCTGAATTCCGATCTCACAGTTTTGAATTATTTTCTGCAGAATGGACTTTTCAACATATAACCTCATCACCACACTTTGCACAGTCTAATGGTCAAGTTGAAAGGACGGTGCAGACTATTAAAAACTTGCTTAAGAAAACTGACCACGAAAAGACTGAATTTAGATTAGGTTTACTCGAATATCTAAATACACCTATCAGTAACAAGCTTGCTTCACCCTCTGAACTTCTTAATAGTCGCAAACTAAGAGGAATTGTGCCGTGTCCTCCAAAGCTTTTATTGCCTAAAATACAGAAGAACGTGAAAGAAGAACTTGAAGCCCGTCAACAAAAGCAGAAATATCAATATGACAAAACGGCTCAAGATATGCCTGCATTCCGCTCCGGGCAAAATGTTAAAGTTAGGATAAATAAGCGCTGGGTGAGTGGAACCATAGTAGCACTACGCGGCATTAGGTCATATTTGGTAAAAATCAGTGGCGGTGGTACTCTAATTAGAAACAGGCGTCACCTTATCAAGGACTCTGATCGACGTCCGATAGCCCAAGATACTCCAGTGTGTACCCTGCCTTACGATGATATCGCTCCTCGAAGCCATAACGTGATGACATCACACAGCGGCACACCGCGTGCGCCTTGCGCCGGGTTCGACTCCCGCCACACAACCGCGCGCTCCGGTCAATCCAGCTCATTACCTACTACTGCTAATAACTATGTTACTCGCTCCGGCAGGGTGGTGATCGCGCCTGATCGGTGGGGTTCGTGGGACTGCTGAACCGTATTATGGAACGGTAAAGTACCACTTGCGAACTACGTAATTATAAGTTACTGCTCATAACACCCTAATGAAATTGTTTGTGTTTTAACTATAAATTTTGCATGAAATAAAGAAACCAACGTGTAATAATTATAATAATAGATTCCTACTAAGATAACATTAAATTCTTATTGTATAAAATACTTTTATCATATAGTATTTTTCATTGTTAATACTGTAACCGTTTTATTTTTCCAATTAATTAATATTGCAATTACAACGACTGAATCAAATCATATACATACATATATTTTCTCACGTTTTACTTTTATTTTGGTATAAATGAATACATTATCATTAATTGTAAACAATTACTTCAATTATCCACTATACATACTGAAATGATAAAGAAAAATCAAAATAATTGTATAGCTTCAATGAATTATTATTATGATGTACATACCTAATTCAAGTCATGTTTTAAATAATATAATTACATTTTATTATTATTCAGGAATCCATAGTGTTGTTTGTTTTAAAAAAAAAAATTAATAAACACCAATTATGAATAGTTTAAATTATGTTTATAAAGCATATTATTTTGCATGGAATAGTATCTAAAAAGATGACTCCTGTTCGTTTAGTAGTTTTTTTTTGGAAAAGGAGGATGTAGGGTACTTCGGATTCATGTACATGTAATGCATGTGGGTAGATGTGGAATAAAGAGAAGTTAGTCTTGATCCGAAACTGGTGTTTTACTGTCGCGTCCCAGTAGGTACCTCAACAGCAATCAAAACTTCAACAATACTTGTGTATCTACGCAATATCTACGTCGTTTGATGAAATGAAACCTCACGTTCTGCCTTCAGGTGACCTATTTAGACACTTCCTTAACCTCCTTTTATACAAAAAATGTTTCTTATCAGTATTTTTATACAAAGTTACTAAACAAATAAAGATTTTACCTGCGTCTCGAGACTTTATCCATAAATCCGAGCGCAAACAATGCAATTCATTTTAAACTAAGGCTTGTGCTTGAGATGTAGAGGGTGTCACAAAACTGAAGTAGACACAAATGTCTACCTGTTTTAACTATTTAATCGGAAACAAAACATTTTAGAGTTCATTGTGTATTCAAGTATTTAGCATATGTTTGAATACATTTTCAAGATGAACTCATCACAATATATATGAGCTACAGAATCCATATTCTCTGGAGATATAAAATTCTAGCAATAACTCAAAAAGTTGATTAAGTTAAATTACATAAATAACTAGTAGCCTTACCTATATTATATGAATCGGACTTAAAAACATCCATAGACGAAACAATGAGTTCGTATCGTTCAGTACAGTCGTAATAAGAACGAGACGAAAACAATAATATAATGCAAATGAGTGTCGGGAGTTAATCTCAGCCACACACGTGGTGCGCCAGAGCGTTGACTCGCGCAGGTGTCGGCGCGGGCGCAGCGCGGGTCACGACTCGCAGCCAAGATAGGCAGTAATGTAACATCAACCATGTCATTGTAATCTTTAATAACTTATATCACTTCAATATATCAGCGCTCTTTCGATATCGACATTTACAATTTAAAATTTAAAGTTTTAAAAATTAATGTGGTCTAGGCGTATTCTGCGACAATTATTATTTAGTATTCGTAACTAATGTTTGTAAGAAAAGTAACTCTGTACTGTATCTATCTATACATCTATACATATAATAAAGCTGAAGAGGGTCGAAAGTCTGTACATGGTAGATATTCGAAAAAAAATTGTCTAGGGATACTTAGAATCGATAACAGAACACGTTGCAACAGTTTTTAGAATTTTTGTCTGTTTGTCTGTTTATCTGTTTGTCTGTTTATATGAACGCGCATCACGTGAAAACGGCTGAACAGATTTTGATGAAAACTTTACTAACCTGTCGAGTAAATACCCGGTCAGGTTTTAGGCTATCAAAATTGTGCAGATTTGGGTTAAAAGGGGGTAAAAAGAAGGGTTGAATTTTGTATGGGAACTCCTATAATCCATGAGTTACAGGTATGAAAATTGGTTAGCATATACTTGACGACAAAGGAAAAACACCCTCATTCAAAGTTTGTGAAATATTAAGATAGAAACTGAAACAAAAAGTAAACGCAAGCGCTGCGCCGCGGCGCTGCCCAGTGTGCGTGCGCGCCAGCCACCACGGTCTCTTCAAAATTTGAAAGCTATTAGCGTTTAGCCCTTTAGCCCTTAACCACTGACGTACGAATGAGGTACGTCGCGTAAACTGTTATTCGCTCATTTTTTTTTTCTGGTGGGTAGTCTTTAATGCCGGTTTTAGTATTTTCCTAGCATGCAGTGCATGCAGTTTTAGATAACGAAAGAAAGATAGACACATGATGTCGTACATACATAGATAATATACGTACATAGTGTGTAAAACTACGCTCTGGCGTCAGCCTCGCGTGCCTTTCCGCCCTCCACGACGCCTTCATTATCGCGTATAACACTATTGGCTTGACTTGGCGCACCCATCGGGCCTTCGGCCCTCAGCCTTATATGAAAAGCCCGCTCTATTGAAATGCTCGACCTTCGGCCTCGCGTGCCTTACCTCTCAACTTCGGGCCTTCGGCCCTCCGCTTTATAGAGCCCGCTCTGGGATGTTCGATCTTCCGCCTCGCGTGTCTTAACACTCAGCTTCGGGCCTTACTACTCGATTTAGGTCCTTGGGCCGTTATGGTCGCTTATAAGACACATGATGTTGTCCTAAATAACCTATACATAGTGTGTATAACTACGCTCTGGCGTCAGCCTCGCGTGCCTTGCCGCCCTCCACCACGCCTTCATTATCGCGTATAATACTCTTGGCTTGACTTGGCACGCCCATCGGGCCTTTGGCCCTCAGCCGCATTTGTTGCCGTTCTGCTTCGCATTTTCGGCCATTATCATTACGTAAAGAACCCGCTCTGTTGGGACGCTCGGCCTTCGGTCTCGCGTGCCTTGCCGCTCTGCTTTGGGCCTTCGGCCCTCAGCTTTGCATAAGGAGCCTGCTCTGTTGGAATGATAGGCCCGCATGTCTTGCCGGTCTGCTTAGGGCCTTTGGCCATAATACTTACATGAAGAACTCGCTCTGTTGGGACTACGTTTTACGGCAGAACTGCGTAGCGAGACTTCTATCATTATAATTGTTATTTTTTGACGGGATTCATTCGTCTAGAATCGGTACATTTGATTTTCGAAATAAGCACTTAATCATTCGTTTGGACTATAGGATTTCTAGAGAATACACCCCTAAGGTACTGGTGTCCTTTTGGACGCCGTCCAACCATCTCAGCTTGAGAAAAATTGTATGGGAAAACAAATAATTCTAAGGCGAGAACGAGTTCTTCGCGGACGAAGTCGCGGGCAAAAGCTAGTAATGAATATGCCTGTTATATAATAAATGTGTCACTCAATTCCACACGTTTTAAAACGACTATAAACTTGTATATGGTTTGATAATTGCCAGGACTAGTTACTTACCTAATTAAGTACTGCGCTGAATTAAGGTAAACATCCTAATTTTTGACCCTTTAATACCCAATAGTAGACACATATTATTAATCTATATTATTATGGATAGTATAAAATAAATAAGAGAAAAAAGAGATTATACATTTTCTTTTAATTTTTTTTTTATATTTATTAATTCTGTTAGTGTCGAGAACTGGAACATTTACCTTAATGCCCAATGGAAGAGGATATATATGAAGCTCCAATAGACTAATACACTCACTCACGGACTCATACAGAATCGTTAAAATAGTATAATGTTTGCATTTCCCTGGCGACTGCAAGGAGGCTAAGGTCTCGTGACAGTCGTGACGTCAGCGCGAGCAATGCCTCCGCGCGCCTTGTATGGCTCGGCGCCGGCGCATGTAGCGGATATCGAACGCTCACAAACGCTGCACTTATATATAATAAATATTATACACTATTTAATAAGCGCTGAGTAGTTATAAAACAGGCAATCTGGTTCTGTCACATACCAATTCGGTAGGTTCATAGGTACCTGCTTAAAATAATATACAAGTACTTAAGAATTTAGAAAAAGACATGTGTAAATACGTTTTTATTTGTTTTACATACAATTTTCGCGGGGAAAAGCAATAAAACTTTGTTACCAACTGTACTAAGCCGCATTTGAAGAATTAGTGTTGCATTGAGGACGCACTTGTCTTTAAAGACTCTCTTGTTGACTAATATTGGCAACTCCAACAACAAAGCCATTAGGAACAGCATGTAAATGCATAAGTAAAGTCAAGTCTAAAGAGTGTGCATCAATATGCACGTTAACTTTAAGTGCCTTATCCTTGTTTACGACCATTTAGGAGTCGTGACTTTGTTGCGTTCCAACAAATAGCATAAGCACTAAACAACTTTAAGATTTTATTTTATTTATAATCTTGCTTATCAGATGGCATCCGGAAAACGTGTACCCCCAGTATGGGGCAGCCTGCAAGAAATGGCGAGCTACATATTTTCCCAACAGGACATGTCCATGCACTAAACTTAATGCGATTCTGTTGTCCATTTACGAGGCTCCCTTGCCGCAGGCTTGGTGTTCAGTTTTTTGTCTCTAACTCTGCAAGGAAAGTTGCATTGCCCTAAACAAGCGAAGTCTATATACGTACTTATCGAGCGATCTCGTTATTGAAAGAAATCACTGTCTTCCCACTAACATACCATCGACGTATTCGTTCGGTGTACTTAATCAATCTTAATCATGCATTAGTACCTCTGCAAGAAATGTTACCGAACCTTCACATCGACGTTATATAAAGCGTCGACGATGCAATGATGATGTTAGTTAATATTCTTAGAATTTCACGTAAAAAATAGGAATATCTCTAATATAAATATTTTCCAATATTTTGTTACATACAGATCTAGTCCGAGTATGATTTGTATTTCAATAGGTACTCGCTTTAATAATAAGACGAGGTCACGGACGCTACCACATCCTGCGGCACACGTGTACGTCTCCTAAACTTAATGGGCGGTGTTTATTGGCAAATATCGGCGCTCGGAATGTGGGCACATTCTCAGACGAGGTCCCAGTGGCGCAGGTTATCGGGCGCCGCGTTATCAGCGCTCCCGGCCGCATACTGCGACCATTACTCAGCCAGGGACAAAGCTCTGATACTGTGCCCGTTGTCTACCCATCAGGCGCCACCGCCACCGTCACCTACTCATTTTTGATAACCACAATATCTATGGCTCGCTACTAAGGAAATGCTCGAGCCAAGCAACTCTACATTTTACTTTCCAATGTAATCAGAACTTGTCACATGTAGATTGTAGTGGATGTTAAACGGTTACGTAGGAGATCCGTCGTGGGTAGCGAATAAGCGTCTGTATTATGATCTCACCTGGTACTTTAGTGTAGGTTTACAACTTTACTGTTCTAAGGCACCGCGTAAATTACACAGCTGCACGAACATTCTGTATGTTTTAGATCCCAGTTTCAAAATCGTGCCTGTCAAATATCGGAACAAAAGGCGCAATCATGTAAAACATTATCCGCTTAGCTCGTGTCGTGTTCGTTTTCATTTATAAACAAAAAACCGGATCTGAGATCATTTGGCAAACAAAATAAGCCTGCTCTTGAGAAGAAAGTAGTAGTAGCATCATCCTGCTTTTAATTGTGCTCAAACTTAAACCTTAAATAACTGTTGAAAAATATTAATCTTTATCACTATATCCAGGCTAACCGTCAGTCTAGGATGTCCATGAAAAAATATGACCAATTTAAATTCCGCCTCGACCCAGAAAATTACATCGACAAACGACATGAAATGACTAATCAAAAATCACCTTATTAACAAATCTTGGGAAACTTCATGGCATTGTGAATGCTTTTAAAACACAACAAAAAAACACACGTTTCTTCAATATAAAATGCACCTGAGAATGAAGGCGGGACCACTTGACTAATACGTCGATTATTACAAATCACCACCCTTAGGATATCCCAATGTATTACAAGTACATTGCATAGTGGAAAAGAAAGTTGGAGGGAGTTGTCAAGGTAAACGAGAATTGGAGCTTGTGTATGAGTTTTGAGAGGCCGGGGGCGCGTTGAGTCACGTAAGGACGTCTCAGGTAGTGGTTATAATTCGTTTAGTCCAGGGTGCGCCCACATTTTTTCCCCGGGCGGCCACACAGGTGCGCCACTCATCTAATTGACTATTCCGAGGCGCGGCAGCGGAGCCGTGCTTGATGGCCCTTTGTTGCCAGGATTTTGTGACAGGATTTCCTAATATGAACTATTTGGGAATAGGTTTCAAATATTTTAATGATAGATATCAAATATGTAAATGACTTTATATCTGCTATTAAGTAATCAGTGAATGAATGTGTGGAAATTAATCTTATTGATATATTCCCATTCAGTAGCCACATACATGGTTCTTATGAAAACTATAATAATTATTATCAATTAACTATAACTATAATAATGTGCAAACTAAAATACACCTCTCTTGTAGACGACGCAACAGGAGCAGATCGTGCGCAACTGATGGCCGCGGGCTGCAGGGAGGCTGGGCATTGGTTAAATGCTTTCCCGTCGCCTAATACAAGTACCCATTTAGATAGAAACACTCTCCGTCTGGCGGTCGGGCTGCGTTTAGGAGTCCCAGTATGCCGCCCCATAAATGCCTCTGTGGCAGTGATGTCGACCGGCTGGGGCACCACGGATTATCTTGCCAGCGTAGCGCTGGCCGCTTTTCGCGTCACGCCTATAAACGACATAATCCGTCGGTCTCTCGCCACCGTCAACGTACCGGCAATACTAGAGCCTAGCGGTATAGCCAGAGACGATGGCAAGAGGCCCGACGGCATGACACTGATACCGTGGAAGATGGGACGAGTGCTCGTGTGGGACGCTACCTGCGTGGACACGCTGGCGCCGTCCCATCTCCACGGTACCACACGCAAAGTAGGCGGAGGCGGCTGAGGCCCTCAAAAGACGCAAATACAGGAGTCTCGACGCCAACTACAACTTTGTTGCTTTTGGAGTCGAGACTCTTGGTCCGTGGGGCCCTGCAGCACAGAAACTGTTTCAAGAGTTAGCTAAACGGCTGGTCGATGTAACCGGGGACAAAAGAGCTGGCAGCTTCCTCGCCCAACGCATAAGTATTGCGATCCAGCGAGGAAATGCTGCCAGCATCCTCGGCACCATGCCACAGGGGCCAATGTACATGTTGATTAATATAAAAAAATTTAACTATAACGATTGTTTCTCACTACCAAATCGTCGATGTCCGAAGAGTGCGGTGCGGTCTCGCTTGACGGATTCTTAATTGGGTTCGATTCGTTAACCTAGCCTCGTTAATTGGCATACTGCGTCTGTGCCGCGGCCATTAGTTTTATTGCTAAAAGCCTCATGATGTCAGACAGAACAAACCAATTATTCTGTTGATACATTTGAGCACATGACATTATATCCTACAGCCATCTCATAATTGGCTCATTACTGTAATATTTAGTCCTAGTGACTGTTGACTGAATTAAAGTATGGCTTACCTTAACCATTCTCACATGCACCCACGCACAGTGCAAAAAAATATATGTGCATATTAGTATATTTGATCACTGGCAATAAAATTTGTAAACAAGCTATGCTGGTGAATAAAACGTTGGAGTCATATGCCCTCTTCATAAGTAAGAAGTCAGGAAAAAATGCGACAGGGGAATCGCCTACGTACCACCGCGGGATCCTGTCACTTGACCTACTAACTTTTGCCCTAATGTTTCACTAGGCCTAATGCATTGTTCTTCGAAACTGTGAACTTTTCGAGTTTTCTTTGAATATCATCAAATAGACGTCATTAGGTTAGGTTAGGTTTGTTTTGCAATAATCCTGTATAGGTCAAATTAAGCATTTAGGGCTAATAACGTAGTTAGGTCTAATAAGGGAGAACTTCCCATTGCATACCAAATTCTGGCATATATTCTATTGCCGCAGCTAGAACTTCAGCGTACAAAAAACCATAGGGGATTACCAGTTTGGGTTCCCAGGTGGGAGTATAGTCGACCAAATAATCCTTCTCAAGCAGATCATGTGGAAGATGTAGAACATTCTCAGAACTGCCATATCCTTTATGTCGTCGATTTGCCCGTCTTGGCATATTTTTTTATTAGCGAAGTAAGGTGTCGTATGTCTCAGCAGTCGACACTAACAACTTAATACTTTCACTCTTAAGACATCTTCAAAGTGTCAAACAAAGTGCGAACTTCTTGCGTATGAAAGTGTCAAACATTGCTACAGCTTACTAAACCTTTGAAGCCTAAAGGTAGATTATTATATCTGGTCTCGTTGTGGATGGAGAACCCGTCTGTCGCAAGTGCAGCGCGTTCAAGTTTTTACTTTAACGAGGCATTGTCCGCGTCAGCGCAGACATCGTGATCGCGAACCGCGGCGATCACTCGCGCGCCACCAATAAATCTCACCGCCCGATAGGGACCCACCCGATAAACCACATTTGGAAACGTTTCGATCGACTCAAGATATTGTTAAATGCCATTTATCTAGATTACTATTGCACACGGGTTTTTCTCCGCTAGCGCAATATTGACAACATAACAATAGCCCGAGACGCTCCAAAAGGCAATGCTAATGCACACACGTAGGTGACGGGAAGCATTTACTGATTGGGCAAGTCGATGGCAACAGTGGTCAATAAAACCCGAGGCGCCATTTTATCGAAGCCGAAGGCGCTGCCGATGGGAGGTCCGGCCTCCTTCCGGCGCCAGCATTTACATACAACGCGACTGGAATCACTAACACCAATATTTTTATCAATAGGCACGATTGCAATTGCTATCAAAGAATTGTAACATCGAAGAACTTACGAGCAATTTCAGTTGGCTTTAGTCTCAGGATAAACGGCTCTCAGCTGAGGGCCGATCGCATGTTTCGGTGTCATGAATTGTTAATCCAATGACAATCGCACATCGTTAACATTTCCTTCGGAGCGCGCAATTATTGCATTTTGTTCATTAAATCGCAAGAGCGGAGGTTCGCGACAGGTGGCCTCGCACGTGTCGCCGCCAATAAAACGCAATGAATGTCAAATGTCGTCTCCTGCCACCTCCCGCACTCGCAATCTCACTCGCGACCTTCTGCGACAACACTACAATGCAATTCCCATTGCTCTCCGCAGTACATACGTCATTTCTTCACCCCACACCCTCGAGATACTTTCTGATTCCATATCATTAAGATATTTATTGGAGATGCAAGTCGCCGTTTAATTTTAACGGCTGGGCGGGGGTCGTAAAGGCGAGTTTGCTGCGCGGGGCGCGCCCTCGCCACGGCCTGACTTTTCATTATCGAGATGTTTTATTAACGGAGGGCTGATGTACGCGGTCCCGCTGCAAAATCGCTAGGGCTGCCTACATATGCAAAAATAGTCAGTAGAGAGTTATACCAATAAAAACTGTACATCACATTAATGATTATACTTACTTTACTTTCATTTTTACCGGCCGATGGAGAAAAAAGTCTGTAGCGTAATTGGTTTCTGGAAAATCCTAATTCAATTTACTTAAAATAAAACTTTACATTTTACTTACCTACCTATAAATAATCAAACCACCAATACGTAATATATAAGACAACCGAATAACTGAAAACTTATTTATTACCGTTGTAAAGAGATCTCATCAAACACTTTTTGTTAAAGCATGCTGTTGTACTGTTGTGTTATATTAATTTACTGTATTGTATGATTTTGAAACCATAACATAAAATAGCTAGCGTAAGGATCAGCCCTACAGTACAGCGGATCGACTAGCCGAATATTGAGTTACCAGTAGACGGGGTGTGGGTGGAATGTTTACACTGGGATTTAGGGCCGGGTGTTGCATTCCGCTACGCAGACCCCGAAGCACGCCAGACGGAGATGCTGGTGTTACGCCTTAGTTCCAGTTCCGTCTAGAATTATAGGCACAAACTGTTATTATTCAACTAACTTCAAAAATAGCAAAATCTCATTTTGACGACGTTGCAACTTCATGCGCATATTTAATTTTATTTTTTTATTGTATTTTACTTTTATACACGTATGTGGAACGTAAACATATATTGCGAATCGCAATAATAAATCATTTTTAATTGTTTAGGCCTATAGTCATCAGTCAGAATTTGGGTACTTAAATCTACTAAGAGACAGACATCTCACAAATATTGGATTGGTTAGGAGATGCGTATGGAATTTTATGAAAGTGAATGAAACAGAATAATCAGGATGGTATACCGAGTGCGAATTTCGTGATATCTGTTTGCCCCTCTGATAAACAGGTGTGACTGACTATACGTAGGTACGTGGTAGGTAAGTACTGATTGGTCAATGTTTTGAACAGTTGATTGGCGACTTTGCCGCGGTGACGCACGGGACTCGCCGCCCAACCATAAACAACGGCCGTGTTATAACCGCATCGAATATTCTTCGAACCTCACTTACCAAAACATTACAGACAAAGGCCGTGCCACGCGCCGAATCCAAACAATCGTGAGTCAGTTTTCACCCACGACGGACACGCGGACAGACAGCCCGTTCACTCACGACTCCGCTGTATCTGCTTATCGATATGAAATCTATCGCGCACTAGATATCTATGCAAATTGTGACACGAACAGATGAATGATCCGATTGAAATAGAAGCCTTTGTTCAGGAAATAGCCTCGCAAGCTCCACCTTGTCAATGTAAGGGATATACATATATGGCAGGAACGACATGACGAGATTACATCATTGACACTTCAATTAATCTCTCAAAATGTTTCAGACCCAGAACCAATACATAGACGAAGGCTGAATTATATGTATAAGCCAACATGAACAAGCTTAAAATTTTAATATTATACCCCGAGAATTGTCTTCAGCTTGCAATATTGTGGCGTGAGACACGACACTCAGAACCCTAATACACCTCATCGAAGAACGGCTTGCGCAAAGCCTGTGCGCAGGGCAGCCACCCTCGACTTCCCCTAACCAAGTAGGTACATAGGGCACAATCCCCTTATGTCAGCACTGACTTAAGAATATTACCAGTATACTACCTAACCCTTACTGATTACTTTCGTTATGACTAAGGGTGGATATGTTCCTGCCGTTACACTTTAAACACTCATAGCAAAAGAATATCTACTATCGTTTTTATAATTCGAGTAAATCACTTTTACTTACTACCTAACTATTTTTAGATATCACGTAAATCGCGGCATGTTGCATTTACTTGCGTGCTAAAATTAAGATACCATCGGGAGTAATTTAATAGGTGGTAATGTAACGCAATGTATCCGTTTTGAAGTGAGAACTGATATGCAGAAAGCGCTTGCGGGCGAACTGCTACTATTTGCTACGAAGTCACGACATTTATTTGTAGGGTACCTGACTACTACTACAACTATACTCCTAGCCGTATTTCGGCTACGGTGACAGCTTCAAATAGTCAGAACAATAGTTCCAGGAGTAGGTACAAATAATTGTCGTTCTAAAAAAAGGAGACGCTTCGCGCTTGCTCAGTCAGAAATGTACGAGTACAATTTATACTCGGTGTTACTTGTTTTTGTCTCAACTCGAAATATTGTTACTACAGCTACTAAGGCTCTGTCAGCCTCGCGGTGAGCTGAGCATCTGAGGTGTAGGTCAAGATTTTATTCAAAATTTCAAAAACCGTATAGACAAAAACAATCTAGGTGTACAACCTGCTCACAAAATTTAATGAGAATGGGTTGAGAAATGCGACCTGTAGAGGAAAACAGCCGGAGATGTGAACATCCGGAATCCGGACCTAAGAAAGCAATTTTGCCCAAGCTGAAACGGAGACGCTTTGCTCGCTTCGCTCGTTCGCTTAACAATTACGGTATTCCTGACAATTCGGTCTTTTTTTATACGGTTGCTACATTCATCATCAACATCATCAGCCAACAGTCCTATACGGCCTACTGCAGGGCATAGGCCTCTGTTCATTAATGGTGGAGGGTTGCTGGCGTTGCTGCATTCGTAAGATTACAGATAAAACAAATTATGATTTTGTATCTCTGACTTATCCCGTCATTGTTTATCAATTCCATATGTTTCGCAAGTCCCTGGCAATCATAAGCAAGTGTCTTTTAACAGCTGATTAATGAATTGTGGTAGCTCTGGGTAGTCTCACACCTACAATTTTATTTAGACTAGCGGTAATTTACGCATTCGTGCTATTCATTTTTGTTACCGATACGGTTATACCTAATGTTAACAAATACGATTCTAAGTTTTATGAATCGATTTTTCGTACTAGTGACAGTGGTAACGCGGGCACCGCGCACGCGCAGACAGCGACGCGATGCAGAGCGGAGCAGCGCAGCCGCTGATGCTGCTGATAACGCACGATCTATGCCCGCGCGCCGGCTATTTACAGCCACATTAACATTCAGCCCGCTACCTCTTACCCACTCTACCTACGCACTAACATACTTACTTAAACTACCAGCCACCTACTAATAGTGTCCCATATAAGCAACAATTAAAGTCAGCCAACTGGCTCTATTTCATTTCGATAATCGAATATGGTCATTTAATGTGATTTGGATTGCGATCGATAAAAAATAATAAGCATGCATTGGCACGCCTCGAGGCAGACAGATGGCCGGAGTTTTCTAGCGCAACTCCTTACTGATAAGTACAGAAGGAGCTGATAGCATCGACGTCGCCTCGCGCCACCGGTGTTGCGCTAATTGCCGCGATCAGTCAGCCGCTGCGCTAGCGCTGCCCAACATTTAATTCAACTAGAAGTTAATTGCGCCTTTTAACATGGATATCAAAACGCTACAGATCAGCAAATCACTCCATAACATATTTATTTTTTAATAAATTTAAGTCATGTTTTTTTATTTATGAAATGAATTACTTCAGAGCTCTGAAGCTCTACAACACAATTTAAGTTCTTATTTCTATCGAATATTATTCTTCCGTTTACTATGGGTAAATATTTAACCCAACCTAATGAGATTGCTTCTTGCAATGGTCCTCCCTACCTGTCCTTACCTAAAGGTTTTAGGTATAAAGAGATAGCGTGCGATATTCTCTGCTCTGGCGCAGATTGCCGCCGATCACCCGCGATTCACGCTTACATATAGAGGTATTAAAAAACTGGTAATAATTGATAATGATAATCAATGATATTTTAGTAGTTAACATATCATTGATGATAATAGTATCATTAGGTATCAATTACCAGATTTTTCATCGACAATGCTGTCCTTTGCTTATAACAACAATGTAAGTAAGATGGTACAGCAATGTCGTTATTGTCGATCGTCGAGAGGCTCGCTAGCGCGGCGCGGATCGGGAAGCCGATCGGAATACTCAGGTGTGCGCCCGCGCCGCGCCGCCGGGCGCGTCTCGGATACATTGTTAGCCGCGCGGCACAGCCCAGAAAATAGAATTAAAAGACGACTCACAATGCCGCAAAGCCCTTTCAAAACTTACACAAATAAATAGTGGAATTTTAATTCCCACAGAAACAGACTTCAGGTGTACGGCCACTTTACTAATAGACGCGAGGGCAACAATAACGACAACGGCCCACGGAAAAAAAAGAAAAATGAGTAGGTACCTATCAACTTCAACGTCGGGTTTTAAAAGGATCATCTCATTGAAGTGTGTAAGGTGCCGTGAAATGCTAATTGATATATAAAAGTAGGTGATCGTTACTTAAATTATGTACTTAATCATTGTAATGACGTATTTATTGGTAGCTAGCCACACTGAGTTCAAAAACGGTTCTATATACAACATAGGGGAAAACGCAAGGCGTTCAAAATGAAAATATCACGTACGTTATCAACGTTTCACATAATTCGTACGATTTGCCTTAGATCCCACATTTATTTAACTCGATAAGTGCAGATAAGATGGCGACCGAACAAGTGGCGGTATAACTATTATCCCAACCAATGGCTTCAGCGGCCATGGGGCCTAAAGCTCCCCTAGGTCGGGTGGAGAAGGCAACGGGAAACCACTGCATTAATATCCCACAAAAACCTAATGCAAATGTCCAAAATACATAGCAGAGAGTTATGCGACCCGTCTGACGCCCGGCGCCATCACGATTCGTTGTATGGTTTGAATTCTGCGATCGGCCATTCTACTGCGGACCACCAGGCCACAATTTTAGCTAATGCTACTGGTAAAGGAACTACAACCAAAAAAAACCCTCGAAAAAGAAACAACTTCGATTTGGGACGTAAAACGTCAGAGGACTGTTACAGTGTTATATTGGCTATGTGCGAAGTGGGTGGTGGGGGTAAGCTAGGCGATCGTAGCGCACACCATGGCAGAAATGTGTACTTACCGGGGACCACTGTCAAATTTACTTTCACGTTTTCTATTGGTTTCTTAACGGTTTCCTACGATTCGTTTCGTTTGTATGTATTTATTTATTCTCTTATTTCTTTCAGTAAAATTTCCAATACGGGGTCTTTCTCGTTTACTAAAGTAAATAAAATATTCATGTGTCATTATTTGACATCTCTAAATTTTGACATTGTCTCGGGACCTTTGACGTTTGACGTTTCAGACGTGCACATAGCCAATAGCCTGGCAAGCTGGAAGTCCTACGTTTAGTAAGTTTATTTCTTAAAAATAAATTTGTTCCATATACCAAATTTCCCCCCTTTTTAAACCCCAAAAGGAATGTTTTTTTAGATAAATTATAGATCTTTCTACTTATGTGTTATTTTGATGTCTAAGCTACAATACTCGAAAGTTTCATAGAAATCGGTTCAGTAGTTTTTTACGCATATCGAAACATCGGCACAAGCTTTCACGTTTATAATATTACATATTTTTTTGTATTTGACCACTTTTTTTTAATTCAAGGTTTAAATAACATTTGTAGTGGTCGGCGGTTAAGAAGTCAATCCTGACACCTGTCATTCCCATACCGTTTATAACCTCAAAGTGACTTTGACCACAAATGACCCCACCTATCCGCCATATCAATTTGGCAAACGATGGACCAAACACCTATATAGAAATGACCAAAACGACAATATTATGGTGAAGAAAAAATTACCGACATTCTTTTTCAAATTATTTGTGCTATAAAATTCACAAGTATAAACGGGCATTTAGGGTCCACCCACACCGGTGTTCAAAATACGATGACGCTACGGAATCGCTGAGAGCGAGAGGGAGAAACTTATGAGTTAAAAATGTCACGCATGAGGCACGTCACTGCGTTGACGGATCGTCAGTGCGTTTCAAGCAGCAGTGTATCTGGACCTTTACTAGGAAAAACGACACGGTACTATCAGCAAAAGCCAGGCATGACCATTTCGAAAACAGTTTCGGTTAGCAGCGGCGATTTTGACTTACCACACCCCTAATTTCATTGACCAATTAGAAACAATGTTCCTTTTTTGTAAAAACTTTGCTATTGTTTTCAACACTGCCCAAAAAAGGAGTGTAATATTTTTGTCCTTTTAACTTTCACGTGATGTGTCTAGTCATTTGATTTTGCAAAACACACTTGAACAACGTTTTCCACTGCAGTTCGTATTTGATTTTTAATATGATTCTCGCCGAAATCTTTCAACTATGGAGCGTAGTAGAATTATTTATCTTCGAGACGCAGGCTTGAACATTTTGGAAACGATATACTGATATTCTGCTTCGAGCCCAGTGCAGAAGTGCAGTAGGAGGCTAGGAGGGCACAGTATCATTTGAACAATTGTTTTTAAAAACGTTTTACAAGTCACTGTACCCGTGTGGCAACCGGTAACGGGCTGTTACTCTTTGGTTAGTGATTTGATTAGTATGCACTCGCACTAGCTGCAAATATATAACTCGCACTAAACACTAATTAATGTGTAAACAGGCCCTAAGGCACGCGTCTTTCAATCTGGAGGTTGTCGGTTCGAACCCCGGTTAGTAGGTACTAGGTACTGCGTACAAAAACTGGCAACCGCACTTGTCTTCTCGAAGATCTCACGGTTCGTAAATAGGTAAATGCCATACGATTAAATTAACTAGGTACTGGTTTTGAAAAAACTTTTGTACGGAATATCAAATGATATTTAATAATCGCTTATCTGTAAAGGAAAAACGTCACCACGAAACCGGTTTAATCTCAACACTGTCTAGTTTTCCGTCTGGATTGGAAGGCCAGTTGGCACTGGCAGTCGCTTCCGTAAAACTTATACTTACGCCAAATCTTCGGATTATGTTTCAAAGTGGACCCTGGGATCATTCACAACATCTTACAGCAAAGAAAACGATAGGAGGATGATAATTTTTACAAAAAATATAGCCTCTTGGAAACTACCTATATTTATAAATAAAACTACATTAAAAATTATGCTCTCTCTCATTACTAAGTCCCCCCCCCCCCCCCCGCACGCTCGGCTGAATTCGATTTTCAATGCAAACGTAGTTTCGTGCTTATTTTAAAACGCCGTGATGAAATAACATAAAACTTTGTATACACAATGGGATCCGCCATATCTAGGGCGGAAATTAGTTTCTGTTGCTAGAAATTGTAATAAGCGAGTTTTTGAGTTTTTTAGGTCTTGTATGAAAACCTTAATAATCGCTGTATTTTTTCTCCATTATAATTTGAAATACCTAACAGAAACTCATTTCTGGCCTAGATATGCCGGATCTCATTGTGTGTACAAAGTTTCATGTTATTCCAGGATGCTAGCATGGATTCTTAATTTATTATGAGATAGGTACCTACAAACAAACGGACGAACCATTATCTCAAACAAAAAACAAAAAGTCCAAAATTATTAAGAATTATATATCTACCTACTTTAAATTGTAAATGCTGTATTATTATTATTATTTATTAGAGATATGTAACACTAAATGTCCTTGACACATTTCAATTTTGTATGGAGCAAAAAACCGTATTTTAAGTTACTCAAATATCACGTAAAATCAATATTAACAAATTGTATTCGCAACCTATCTATTATCTATGTATATGTATGTGTTATCTATTGAACTGGTTTACACTTTAGCAGAATCAATTACATGTAGTTTAAAAAAAATAATGAAAGGGCCTAATAATAAGACCAAACTTAAAAAAAAAAATTATCCGCACCCAAAAATGAACAACTATGGTCTCCCATAACTATGGGACCAATTACTTGCTTGCTAGTGAAAGCGCTTACAAAATCATGCCACATACATGTATTACGCCATCTAGTATTGCAACAAGAAGGTATAATAATATTTTAATATAAGCGCCATCTGTCAGACAGTAGCATTAATGCATATCAGGAGTATTATATTAATACAATTGATAGTGTGTCTACTCGACATTAGATGGCGCTATAATTAAAAATATTAATTCTAAAATGGCAACACCACTCGTATAAAACTAGACGCCATGATGTAAAATGCTTCTTTTTGATTGGTCAGCAGTACAATATGGTGATACGTCGTGAATCGATGCCATTTGTGCCGGCCGCCATTTTGCGGGCGTATGGTGCAATTGGTAGTGTAGGTTGTACGGGCAGGTTCCAAAAATCTATCAAGCCGCATTGCGGCAATCAACCACCGATTTTAACAGGTAATTACACAAGCTATGTTATTTTACGCTGTTATTCTGTTTTAATATAATATTTGCACTTGGTATCTCCAGGAACGATTGCTGTATCATTCTTGGTCGTTAACAGGGTGCTAAATTAATACGCTCACCCATTCGAAAACACAAGTACTTCTCTGTTTTCGTCAGTTACGAGCATAACATTTTTATATGTGTTTTCAGCGTTATATTCCTTCAAGCCTTGTCAGCACAATTTAACCGACCGAATTTGTTTCAGGTTCAGGTTAATGAATCAAAATGTATTTGTACAATTTGACTTTACAAGGCTCTACAGCCATTACACATGCGGTGCACGGGAATTTCTCCGGCACTAAACAGCAAGAGATCGTGATATCCCGTGGGAAGATTTTAGAGCTACTACGACCAGATCCTAATACCGGCAAAGTGCATACGCTTCTTAAAGTGGAGATATTCGGCATTATCCGATCTATGATGTCATTTCGGCTTACCGGTGGCACTAAAGGTAAATGAACTCTCCACACGTGTTATTTAGGTTATACTACACAGATAAGATTGATGTGCAACATTTTTTTAGGTTAATAGGTTATGACTTCGCCATGTGGTCCCCATACAACGCCCTAACCTTTTTAAAGCATCTGAATTTTGTTAATTATTCAGTGAAATGTGGCCATTACATGGCGAGTTTAATATTTTTAATTGCCTCTTAAAGTAGGTAATCACAATCACTCGCATGCATCGTCTTGCTCCATCTTTCTACAATACGAAAGCATGGGATAACTAGATGCAGAGACTATACTTATGCCATCGCGTCGCTCTTGGCAATCTCCAATGATTAGCTGGGATGTATGTAGTCTTGGCACATTTCTGTCGTAACTCAGTGTGAAATATTCAAAACGTCTTCATTTTTACTAAATGCTAAATCTTTTGCAGATTACATTGTTATTGGATCAGACTCTGGCCGTATTGTCATCTTGGAATACATCGCAGCTAAAAATATACTTGAGAAAGTCCACCAAGAAACCTTCGGCAAATCTGGATGCCGGAGAATAGTGCCTGGCCAGTATCTAGCTATTGATCCCAAAGGCAGAGCTGTCATGATTGGAGCTATTGAGAAACAAAAACTTGTATACATTCTGAACAGAGATGCTGAAGCGAGACTAACCATCTCTTCTCCCTTAGAAGCACACAAGTCAAACACGTTGGTGTACCATATGGTTGGAGTGGATGTTGGCTTTGAAAATCCCATGTTCGCCTGCCTTGAAATTGATTATGAAGAAGCAGACTCTGATCCAACAGGTAATTGCCAATACTGTCTTATGACTATATTTATGTATTTAAGCCTTTTATTCCATATTACACTTTAATGTAATGGTAGTTATATTTTTGCTGAGTATGGATCCCTCTAAAGAAAATGAGTTTTATGAAATGAATTTAGTAGCGATTGAAAAAGAATGCAATAAAAATTGAGATTATGTCCTTACCAGTTCAAGTCATCCACACTAAATTAGCTTCTTTTTTCATACAATGATGGTGGCGAAGATGCTTAAGGCCTGCTTGATGGTAAGCAGACACCATAGCCTATAGACGCTTATGATTCCATAAGAATCGCAAGTTTGTTGCAAACCCTGTATGTAACCTTTTATAATGGTTTAGGTTGAGCCCTTTTTCGGTTAGCAACATGTTATGTATATCACACAGAAAAGTTATTAACACTAAATATAAAAGTGATTATTTTGAGGTCCGTGTTTCCGATTAACAGTGACGCCATATCCTCTTTTTTTAATATGATTATATATCAAAATTTGTAATCATCTGTAGATTTACATGAGTATTGTGTTAATTATTCAATGGTTGTTCATAGGTGAAGCTGCACAGAAAACCCAACAGACTTTGACTTTCTATGAATTAGATTTGGGTCTGAACCATGTTGTAAGAAAATACTCAGAGCCTCTTGAAGAGCATGCCAACTTCCTGATAACTGTACCTGGAGGCAATGATGGACCCTCCGGTGTTTTGATTTGCTCTGAAAACTACTTGACATACAAGAATCTGGGAGACCAACATGACATCCGCTGCCCCATACCTCGCCGCCGCAATGACTTGGATGACCCTGAAAGAGGCATGATCTTTGTGTGTTCAGCTACACACAAGACAAAGTCGATGTTTTTCTTTTTGGCGCAAACTGAGCAAGGAGACATCTTCAAGATCACTATTGAAACTGATGATGACATGGTCACAGAAATAAAACTAAAATACTTTGACACTGTTCCTGTAGCCACTGCAATGTGTGTTTTGAAGACTGGATTCCTCTTTGTGGCCTGTGAATTTGGCAACCAGTAAGTAGCAACATATTTTGTACATGCATTTATTATGCATGTGGAACCTGTGAGATGGAGCTGTTCCATACTTACATATTTGTATAAACATGCTATATCAATAATCCCTGAACCAAGGTCCTACCCTTTTACGTGGGGTAATGCACACTGATGGTGGACTTACAATTTAAATGTTGACTCATTTTGAAAATGATAATCTACTATTCTTCACTTAATTTTCAGTTACCTATACCAGATTGCTCACTTGGGTGATGAAGATGATGAACCTGAATTCAGTTCAGCCATGCCCTTGGAGGAAGGTGACACATTCTTCTTTGCTCCAAGACCTCTCAGAAACTTGGTGCTTGTGGATGAGCTGGATTCACTCTCTCCTATATTAGGTATAATTCTATATTTTTTTTGCTTACTTGTATTTACAGGTCATGGAAGAAAACTTACATTACCATTTTTGAATTTTAGCTTGCCATGTAGCTGATTTAGCTGGTGAAGATACACCTCAAGTGTACTTAGCTTGTGGGAGAGGGCCTAGATCTTCCTTGCGAGCCTTGAGGCATGGTCTTGAAGTGGCAGAAATGGCGGTGTCAGAGTTACCCGGGTCTCCTAATGCAGTATGGACTGTCAGACGCCATAAAGATGGTAAGAAATTTTTAACTTACAGGTTTTGCGAATTTAAAAACTTTTATGGAATGTATTTATAATAAAGCTAGCCTAATAGACTCTTTTTTATGAGTGAACAAATAGACGGAAATGACGTAATGGTTGTTTTTTTTTAATAGTCTTGGAAGAAATAGTTCAGAGGAGTTTGATGATTATATCAATTGGTCCGTGTTACTGATATACCGTGACGCTACCCAAAACCACTTATGAACGCTCCTCTTTGTCAACAAAGTACTAATAAAACCCTGGTTGTTTGTCATACATAAACACCAGTGGTTTTTCTTTTCAGAATCTACTTACGGGCGATGAACATTGAGATGGTCTCACCAGACGCACAGGTAGGCATCGGAGGCTCCAATTAACTTCAACGAGGCTGCAATAATAAGAAGATCTAACAAATTGAGTCGCCCGTCGCAATTTTATCACCTAGTTTTTTCTTGGTTGCAGAGGAATATGATTCATACATCATTGTGTCATTCGTGAATGCCACGCTGGTGCTGTCTATTGGAGAAACTGTTGAGGAAGTGACAGACTCTGGTTTCCTGGGCACGACGCCCACACTGAGCTGCCACGCGCTGGGCAACGACGCGCTCGTGCAGGTGTACCCTGATGGCATCCGACACATCCGCGCCGACAAGAGAGTTAACGAGTGGAAGGCTCCTGGCAAGAAGACTATCGTGAAATGCGCCGTCAATCAAAGACAAGTAGTCATCGCTCTTACTGGTGGCGAACTTGTCTATTTCGAGATGGATCCCGTAAGTAAATTTAACTACAATTTATTTATTTCTATACCCGACGTATTTGCGCGGTCGTGCCTTCGGGTGTGGCCGCGTGACGGTGAGCGTAGCTGCCCCATGCAGTGATAAGCCCACAACGTCGCAAAGCATGTCGGCCTCCCGCAAGGTTGAGGTTGGCACTCGGCATATTCCATAGCCAAGCTGGAGCCGCTCAGGCCGTGAAGGCGGCAAAACCATGCCGTGGACAAACCTACGCGTACAATTTACGTTTTGTTTTGAACATATCAAGATTAATATTTCTAAATTAATATTTCTCGTCTGCATATTAATATTCTTTGTTGCATTTCAGACTGGTCAATTGAATGAGTACACTGAAAGGAAAAAACTATCTTCAGATGTGTCATGCATGGCTCTAGGGTCCGTAGCAACTGGAGAGCAAAGAGCTTGGTTCTTAGCTGTAGGACTCAATGACAACACTGTCAGAATAATTTCCTTGGATCCATCAGTAAGTTTCTTCTCTGAAAAACATACTTTTGTTTCTTTTTCTTGATTAAATGATGATTCCAGGACACCACTGATTGCTTGTGATTACAACAACCTAAAAATGCGTTATTCAATCAAATCTGAGTATCTATATGACGCAATATAAAAAATATAACATGTAATTACCAGATACATAATGATTTTCTTACTTTTTTAGGACTGTTTAGCGCCTCGATCCATGCAAGCCTTGCCGGCTGGAGCAGAGTCATTGTGTATTGTGGAACAACCATTTGAATCTGGTGCAAAATCTGCCTTGCATCTCAACATTGGCCTTAGCAATGGTGTGTTACTACGAACAACACTGGACTCTGTCAGTGGAGATCTTGCAGATACAAGAACAAGGTATAATTTCTAAAATATTTGAACTATTTATTTACCATTATGGAATGAAGTAAATTTCAATGATGTAACCTATTTCGCTCCGTGTTTCATCTGAAGAACATTGACGATTACTTAACCAGATCTGAGAACCATTTATTAATTGATAGACAACTATATTTAAAAAAAACTTTCTAAAGTTGCCAATTATGTTACCAGGTACCTGGGCTCAAGACCTGTAAAGCTGTTCAAAGTGCGAGTACAGGCTGCCGAGGCAGTACTTGCTGTATCATCGAGGACATGGCTTGGATATCATTACCAAAACCGTTTCCATCTTACGCCACTCTCTTACGAATGTCTCGAATATGCTGCGGGATTCAGTTCAGGTGGGACACCTAATTCTACAACATGTGTAGTGATTATTAAGATTTAAATTTACCCGACGTGTTTGCGCGGCCGTATCTTCGGGTGTGGCCGCGTGAGGGTGGGCGTAGCTGCCCCATGCAGTGATAAGCCCACAACGTCGCAAAACATGTCGGCCTCCCGCAAGGTTGAGGTTGGCACTCGGCATATTCCATAGCCAAGCTGGAGCCGCTCAGGCCGTGAAGGCGGCAAAACCATGCCGTGGACACTACTTTTACTACATTGCTATAATATGAAGCTGTAATGTTGTAAGATATATTGCTAATTACAGTGTTCATTTACAGAACAATGTGCGGAAGGTATTGTTGCAATCTCCTCCAACACTCTGAGGATTTTGGCGCTGGAGAAGTTGGGAGCGGTGTTCAACCAAACTTACTTACCACTGGAATACACTCCAAGAAAATTCGTCATTAATAGTGACAACAATCAGATTATTATTTTAGAGACTGATCATAACTCTTACACTGAGGAAATGAAAAAACAGAGAAGGTAAATGAATGTTTCATAACAACGAAATGAATTTCAAATGTTATGTGATGAAAAATATACACAGTTTACCTAATTTATTGAGGATATACCTGCAGTACTGACTTCCCAATTATTACATAAAGATGACAATTTTCTTCCTATATCCTCTAACACGATAAATCACTTGCAGGGTTCAAATGGCACAAGAAATGCGTGAAGCGGCAGCTGGCGGCGGTCCCGAGGAGCAGCAACTCGCTAACGAAATGGCGGATGCTTTTCTTTCTGACGTGCTCCCCGAAAACGTCTTCTCATCTCCCAAAGCCGGCGCAGGTAAATATTGATATTCAAAACTAAAATTCTTAATGGCCACATTCTCTGGGC
Organism: Notocelia uddmanniana; assembly: GCA_905163555.1. Classification (NCBI taxonomy): domain Eukaryota; kingdom Metazoa; phylum Arthropoda; class Insecta; order Lepidoptera; family Tortricidae; genus Notocelia; species Notocelia uddmanniana. Next base: position 10,483,421 of record LR991064.1, read on the forward strand.
AAGAGCAGAAGTAGTCTCTGAACACACTGACTCTAATCGGATGTGGCTATATCATATCCCGGCGTTAATCCCAGATGAGCTTCTTGTAAGTCATTTGATTCAAGCTTGGGAAACATTTACTTTCTCACACTTTTTTTGTAGTTTCTGTAAAGATCACATTTTAATCAAAAATGTATATCCATAGGTATGTGGGCGTCACAAATCCGCGTGGTAGACATGTCGAACGGCTCTGCTCCAGGCACGGTGTTCAGACTACCACTGGAGCAAAATGAGGCAGCCGTGTCCCTGTGCATAGTACGCTGGGCCGCGCACGCCGAACACGCACAACCCCATCTCGTTGTCGGCGTCGCCAAAGACGTAGTTCTCTCCCCACGTGCCTGCACAGAAGGCAGCTTACACGTGTACAAGATATACGGCGCCACAGGCAAGCTCGAGCTCGTGCACAAGACCCCCATCGACGAGTATCCGGGCGCCCTCGCCGCCTTTAACGGCAAACTCCTCGTCGGAGTCGGCCGCATGCTCCGCCTCTACGACGTCGGCAGAAGAAAGCTCCTCCGCAAATGCGAGAACAGACACATTCCCAACCTCATAGCGGACATAAAGACGATCGGCCAGCGAATCTTTGTCTGCGACGTTCAAGAATCAGTATTTTGCGTGAAATACAAAAAACGGGAGAACCAACTAATTATATTCGCCGACGACACCAACCCTAGATGGATAACCAGCAGCTGCCTGTTAGATTACGACACGATAGCTATGTCTGACAAGTTTGGTAACATTGCCGTCGTGAGACTACCGCAGTCAGTGTCGGACGATGTGGATGAAGACCCCACAGGAAACAAAGCTCTGTGGGACAGAGGTAAATATTTTATAATATTAAAGCTTTCTCACCCAGCGTGCGACATTGCCAGCGAGCAGCGGTCGCGTTGCTGTAAGACCAAGCCTTTAACCCCACATTCAATGCTCCATTTAAAAATTACTTAAAATTAAATGATGATACAAATTTACACATGCTAGACTAATGAAATGCAATGATTCATACTTACCCATTCTGATCCAATACAATTCTACTAGAAATGCTTTTTTACTTGACTTCGCTTTTAGTGCAGATTTTACTAAAACGTCGAATTTTCTTACAGGTCTGTTAAACGGAGCGTCACAAAAAGGAGAGATAGTTGTCAACTTCCACGTGGGTGAAACTGTGACGTCACTGCAGAGAGCGACACTAATACCCGGCGGGTCTGAAGCGCTTCTCTACGCGACCGTCAGCGGCTCGCTAGGAGTACTCCTGCCCTTCACCTCTCGAGAAGACCACGACTTCTTCCAGCACCTGGAGATGCACATGCGAAGTGAAAACCCGCCCATATGCGGACGGGATCATCTCTCTTTCAGGAGTTATTATTATTCAGTAAAGGTGAGTTTAATTCGTCACTTTAAAAATCGCTTTCTTTGGTTTTTTTTTGTTGAGCTTCAATTGTCTCAAAATTTATGATATGGTTTATGTGCACGTCTGAAACGTCAAACGTCAAAGGTCCCGAGACAATGTCAAATAATGACACGTGAATATTTTATTTACTTTAGTAAATGAGAAAGACCCCGTATTGGAAATTTTACTGAAATAAATAAGAGAATAAATAAATACATACAAACGAAACGAATCGTAGGAAACCGTTAAGAAAACAATAGAAAACGTGAAAGTAAATTTGACAGTGGTCCCCGGTAAGTGCACATTTCTGCCATGGTGTGCGCTACGATCGCCTAGCTTACCCCCACCACCTACTTTGCACATAGCCAATACGGATACTAAACCATCAATAAATTTCAAAATATTACAATTTATCAAAATCATGAGACGGTATTGGTACGGTCGCGTTTTTAGGGTTCCGCAAGCCAAATGGCAAAAAACGAAACCCTTATGGATTCGTTATGTCTGTCTGTATATCACAGTCGATTTACTCGGAGACTATGACCACTACAATTATGAAATTTGGTGTGAAGGTGTATGTTATGAACCGCTATAGAAATTTGATGTGAAATTACGAAAAAAATATATATTTATATTAAAATATTTTGGTCAAAAATTATTTTTATTAATTGCACATAGGCGTGTGTGGTCTATGGATAGGCCTTCAACAATGACAGAGGTTTATTAAAAAAATCCATTCAAGTCAACTGTTGGTGAGATATTAGCCGTCAAAGTCGTAAAAAGTGTGCGGGGGGGGGGGGCACTCTAGTTTCCCAACTATGAAGCTTAAAATTCTGAATAAAATCAAGATGATGTTATGTACAGTCAGCTGCAGAGAAACGTGACCCCCCTGCATAGAAGTTTTGTATGCAGGGGGTCAGGTTTCTCTGCAGCTGACTACATGTACATTAATAAATCCTTTCAACGATTTTTGGATTGAACAAGATAGGTTCAATGGTTTTTGAGTTATTGCTGAAAACGGTCTTGCCAAAACCCAAGGGGCGTAAGTTACGTAAGTTTCCTATGAAGGTACGACCTTTTTTGATTAAATGTTTTAAATAGTGGTTTTAAATGTAGATTAGGAGGTGCCAGTACGGACTTCTTTGTGCGTGGTCCGACGCGCACTTGGCCGGTTTTTTTTATTTGTGACCCATTTCGCAAAAAGTTTGACAGGCAACCTTAAGAGGGTCCCAAATTAAAGCATTTAACTGTATGACACTCAATGGCTGTATCAAACTCAGTATAAACAGCGTTTTACTCATGTTCCCATACAACTGTTGGTTTGAATATTATTGTGACTTCATAAATTTGTAGACGTTTCGAAGACTACTAGCGTAGAGCTACGTTTTTCTCTTTTTTTTTGTGCTCTAATTGTAGTTGGTCCTATATAATGGTCTTTTTATCCTCAAAACTGGTCTGATAGTCAAGTAGCCAATAGATAGATTTACAAGAAATTCTAACAATATCGGTATTCAATTTTTATTTTGACTAATCGAACCAGGTCAAAAGATTATTTGAAACTTGGGCCTTGGTCCGTCATATTCTGCTAGCCAGCTTTGCATTCGCGTTTGACATTTTCGCGTGGTGTAACATTTTCGCAAGGAGTGGAAAGGTTAGGAAATTTTATAATATTTATTTGATTTATTTCTATTCGGTAATCATACCTTTTAAAGTAGTAACTCGCGATGCCTGCGCGGCGAGGGGTGACGTCTAAGGTAGCTAATGTTTTAGCGGGCAGCAGGGACCTGCCTCGCTACCCTTGACATTTTCCCTCGCGCAACCACCATCACAGTTACAACACTAGTTACAGGCTACTAAGGAATAGGCCTATTTACATGATGAGAATCCACGGTTAGTCAACAGATAGCCACTGCGACGAGGATACCTGTGTTACACCGTGGATAGATCAAGGTCCGTGCGAAGCGACGCGAAGACTTGCCGTTATGGCGGTCCCGCTTTGCGCGCTCGGATCGCGCTCCTGAGAGTCGAGAGCATCGCTATCGGCGCTCTCGTAGTCTATGGATTGAACATTCTCTTCTAATAAATCAGGAAAAGCCTCTACTGTGAAACACGTTCAAAATCTAATTTCCTTCTTTCCAGAATGTGATAGACGGTGACCTATGCGAGCAGTTCAACTCGCTGGAGCCCGCGAAGCAGAAGGCGATCGCGGGAGACCTGGAGCGAACGCCCGCTGAAGTCTCCAAGAAACTAGAAGATATTAGGACTAGATACGCGTTTTAAGTTAATTTTAGTGTTGTGATTTAATTGCATTTCTAAATATGCCAAATAAATCGTTAAGAATACTTGTATTTTATTACATTGTATTTTTTACCCACGACGGAACGGAGTGTTATAAATTTTAACATGTGGAAACTCTGTGGAAATTGGTGGCCAAATATAACAAAAATTTAAAATAAAAAATTGTAAATCCTCCGAATGGGTATATACGAAGTAAAGTACATAGAGATAAAAAAAGATTTCAAAAACTGTTGTATGGTCACGAGCTATAGTTACAATTACAAAGTCAGAAAAATCCGTCGGGGGCTGCCATGTCTTGTTCCTAATTTCATTATAATAATAATAGTAAAGCTCGAGGTACATTACATATACTCGATTAGCGGCAATTAGGATTAATGTACCGGGTTCTTCAGTGTTAGTTTTTAGTGTATATATGCCAGTAAAATATACCTGAGACTTACCATTGTTCACGAAAGTAATGGGTGAAATATGTGCTATCTGCGCAGAAACTACAGACATTGAGACAGTGTACACCTTAGGGGACTTAAACGCACACCCTAATGAATTATTTTGTAGGGAGATGTTGCTATTTTGTGTGTCGCAAAAAAAAAAGTATTACGGGTGGTACCACTGCTTTTGTACCACAGGGGGACCACGGGTAGTTTTTTTTTCTCAAACATGCAATGAAATATTGATGTTATGTTCCTTATAATAGGCTGCGAAGTATGACATTTCAGGTGTGGCTAGGACAAGAGGTTGTTAATGGAATTTCATACAAATATTGCAGGCCTAGGCCGGCAAAGTCCTCTTTTTTAATTTCCATTCCACATAAATTTGTGGCACAGGCATCATGACATTCTGCCACTATGCGTATTAAAATTTTTTGTTGTTTATTTCATTGCACGTTTGAGAAAAGCACTATACATACCTCGGCGGGAAATATGGGGTTGCCCGCCTGAGACCTATCCGACCTCGCTTCGCTCGGCCGTCTATGTCTTCGGCCGGCCTCTGTAGTAATGTACTATTACCCGTTGTCCCACCGTTCTAAGCAGTGTTCGCCAGTGGGTCTACGGGTAATTTATTTTTCCCCATGACGGGTATGCGGAGCAGTATGGTCTAAAATACAACACTGCTAAAAGTGAGCTGCTTATTTTCAAAACACGAAAGTACAACCCGAGTACGGAGCCTAAGATCATGCTGTGCGGCGTACCACTTAGTTGACAACCGCTTAAAATATCTGGGGCACATGCTTACAGGGGACTTGAATGTCGACCTGGACTTGGAGAGTAGGGATGTCACAAATATTCGCATTCGCATCATTTTAAACAATCGCATTCGCATCAAACGATGCGAATATTTTGCGAATGCGAATGTGTGCAAGTCGTGGCGTGTTTTGAAGAAGACGCCGACTCGCGCATTCCCAGAGCGTGCCTACCAGTGTCACGTGATTTATTTTGGCCAATAGAAAGTAAATAAATAAATATTGGGGGACAATCTTACACAAATCGACCTAGTCCCAAACTAAGCAAAGCTTGTACTAGACGACGATATAAATCCCACTAATATTATAAATGCGAAAGTTTAGATGTTTGTTACTCAATCACGCAAAAACGGCTGAACAGATCAAGATGATTTTTTGTTTACCAATAGTAGGTAATCTGGATTCACTTATAGTATACTTTTTGTCCCGATAATCACCCTCGAAGAGATGAAATCGGGGGTGCAAATATGGTCTATGAAACGGGGTGATTTCAATCCTCATACGCCATTCTAAGCTTTAAGTTTCAGCCAATTGGGAGTATAACGGCGTGTCAATAAATTTAACGTAAGCCGTAGCAGAATTTGACGTTTTGTAAACAAGCTGACGTTTCGATATGTCAAAACCGAAATATCATAATTCCTTCTGATTGATGACGCTATTTTTGAGCATAACCTTTTAGCAATTAAGTAGGTCTATTATGGCGTGTAAATCAAAATATAGTTGCGATACTTTGGAATTGTTTGTCTTTATATGCTTAAATACAAAAACAGCTGCTTCAATGCAGTCTTTGTATCGTCGGTGTACAATTTAATTTTGTTGTGTATTATTGTTTACGTAATTGGTGACCCTTCACACTATAATAACTGTTTGATATAAGAGATCACTTGGACTGGGCAGCCCACTCGTCAACATTGACGGTTGAAGCATCTTAGATCTATGCACAAAGTACAATATATATACTGAGATAGAGATACCAGTGAAATACTCCACATAGATCGTAGCGCAGTTGTGTATTTAGTAGGAACTAACCGCACGACCGCTGCATCCCTGTCACTTCAATATGCAAGTGCGATAGAGATAGCACCCAATGACATCTGGTACAAACAAGTTAAACTAACATTTCCATAGAAAAAATCGTACTTTTAGCTGAAAGGCCCCTGGATCTATGCTTATCCGTATACATATAATACAGCTGTAGATGGTCGAAAATCTGTACATTGAAGACATTGGATAAATCAATGGAGCGATTGGAGGGCCCTTGGCATCAAAACAGAACACATTTCAACAGTTTTAAGAATTCGTGTCTGTTTGTCTACCGGTTTATATGTCTAGGCATTGCCGCTCTGCTTCGGGCCTTCGGCCCTCAGCCTTACACTTCCCTCTGTGTGGATGATCGGCATGAGGAGCCCGCTCTGTGTGAATAATCTGCCTTTGGACTCGCATGCCTTGCCCCTCTGCATCAGGCCTTCGGCCCTATATAAGGACCCCGCTCTGTTGGGACTCTCGGCCTTCGTGCGGCCTCACGTGAACTGCCACTGCTTCAGGCCTTCGGCCCTACATAAGGAGCCCGCTCTGTTGGGATGCTCGGCCTTCGGCCTCGCGTGCGTGCAACACGGCTCCGGGCCTTCAGCCCTCAGCCTTATATAAGGATCCCGCTCTATTTGAATGCTCGGCCTTCGGCCTCGCATGCCTAGCCACTCTGTTTCCGGCCTTCGGCCATCATACTTACATGAAGAACCCGCGCTGTTGGGACGTTTTACGAAAGAACTGCGTAGCGAGACTTTTATCATTGTACGTGTAATATTTTACGGGCTTCATTCGTCTAGAATCGGTACATTTGATATTCTGAAATAAGCTTAATCATTCGTTTTGAAAGCACGAGCACGTAGCACCAACTCCCGTTACACTCAAGACACTTTTACTTGAAGTTGTAGAGGATTATATATACCTAGGACAGACTGTGCAGTTAGGAAGGTCCAACTTCGAGAAAGGGGTTAATCGTCGAATCCGACTCGGCTGGGCAGCGTTCGGGAAGCTACGGCACATCTTTTCGTCCAATATTCCGCAGTGTCTCAAGACGAGCCTCTTTGACCAGTGAGTGTTGCCAGTGATGACATATGGCACTGAAACGTGGTCGTTTACTATGGGCCTCATAAAAAGGCTCAAAGTCACCCAAAGAGCAATGGAGAGGGCTATGCTGGGAGTATCTCTGCGTGATCGCATCAGAAGTGAGGCCATCCGCAGTAGAACCAAAGTTACCGACATAGCCCTCCGAACCGCTAAACTTAAGTGGCAGTGGGCATATTGAACGTAGAACCGTTGGCCGTTGGGGAGGAAAGGTTTTCGAGTGGCGACTACGTACCAGAAGGCGCAGCGTGGGTAGGCCCCCTACAAGGTGGACTGATGACCTGGTAAAGGTCGCAGGTGTCCGCTGGATGCGGATGGCAAAGGAACAGTCATTGTGTCACTCTTTGCGGGAGGCTTATGTCCAGCAGTGGACGTCTTTCGGCTGATTTGGTGATGATGATGATTCATTTTGAAAAAAGGATTCCTATTAAAATTTGCCGTGCGCGGTAAAGAGCATTTCATATTGAATGTAATCATTTCTTAAGGGGGTGTAAAGAAGGGTGAATGATGTATGGAAAAACAAATAACTCTAAAGCGAGAATGAGTTCTACGCAGACGAAGTCGCGGGCAAAAGCTAGTACTTATATAGATAAATACATACTTAAATACATAGAAAACATCCAAGACCCAAGAACAAATACCCGTGAAAAATGCACAAATAAATGCCCTGGCCGGGATTCGAACCCGGGACCTCTAGCTTCGGAGGCAGAGTCACTACCAACTAGGCTAAACAGGTCGTCAAAGTACTTTTTAACAGAGTTCAAAAAAGGAGGAGTGTCTCAATTCGGTTTTATGTTCTTTTTTGATTTTTAATGTGTGTTACCTCAGCCCGGCTAGTATGATAGCTTATACCGTCACGTTATATGGCCAAAATGTACTGAAACGTCACATAACCGTGACGGTATAAGCTATCATACTAGCCGGGCAGAACTCTATCATTTGTGGACCTTGGAAAATTATTTCTTTTTTTAAAGCATCTGGAATTGAGGGAACTGCTCAAAAATTCAAGCAAAACATATAGCGATTTTAGTATTTTCATTCAAAAAGTAGCATTTGGTGAACTGGAATTGATGAAGATGATCATGGATGGTCATCCAAAACTCCCAAGTGTTTAATGCGTGGCACTAAGATATTTAGATGAAGATGCATGAATGATCTTTATTCGAAGAATAATAAATATATGGTTACGGAGCGACTATGACCAAGTCAATTACAATGGTCCTGATATAATGTTACCAGAAACCTGACCCAAAAGGTGATAAAAATGTAAGAAATTGTTGACCGACTTAGTGAAATGAAGGTCTCCCTTCCAGCTTCGACAAAAATACTTTCTGCTTTCGTATATCCGGATTTTCGGCTATTCCCGATGGTCTGTAGGTTGCATTTCCTTAACCGATTCTCGTGAAATGTTGTGAGCAGATTTGATAATTACATCGATTTTTTTGTCTAGTAAATTTTTGGAAATTTTGTAATTTTTAAATTAAATCGTCAGGTCCACAGCACACAGTAACCGAAGCTACTAGTTAAATCAGTGTTTAAATAAAATTGGAGTATGTACAGTAGATTTCACGTCATGAAATCGTAGGTTTAAATTTTATCTAAAGACTAGCTGTTGCCCGCGACTTCGTCCGCGTCTTCGCTCCTATTGGTCGCAACGTGATGTTATATAGCTTAAAACTTTCCTCGATAAATGGACTATCCAACACAAAGAATTTTTCAATTCGAACCAGTAGTTCCTGAGATTAGCGCGTTCAAACAAACAAACTCTTCAGCTTTATAATATCAGTATAGATTGGGTTGGAACTCTCTCGTTTATTTTTTGCTTTTTAGTTTTTTATAGTGGTATGTTTAGAAAGTCAGTTTTTATACTAATTATGTATCTTGCCTTAATATTCGTATTCGCATTCGAACATTCGCATCCTAAATATTCGTATTCGTGAATGTGATCGAAATGACATTCGTGACATCCCTATTGGAGAGGGAGAGAAGGGCGATGGCCATAAGGGGTAATATGCTCGCCCGCAGGTTTACACGTTGTAGTGAATCAGTTAAATTGACGCTCTTTAGAGCCTACTGTCAGACATTCTACACGTGCAGCCTGTGGATGAGTTTTGCACAGAGGGCATATAATGCGCTACGCGTGCAGTACAACAACATCCTGAGGATGCTGTTGCGGCTGTCGAAGTACTGCAGTGCTTCTAGCATGTTCGCGGAAGCGCGACTGGATGACTTTTTTGCCATAAGGCGTAAAAGAGTCGCGTCCATGCTATATTTTTGACTGTAGCACTACGCCTTGAATGAGAAAATAATAATAATAAAAATTAATATACTTATTTAGTACCAAGCGCCAAGCAAATCAGTTCATTACAACCGCACTATGAATATCAGTACCCGTCATGTCAACAACTAATGTCAAAACATTATTTATGGCAATGCTGCTGAATCCTTCGTCCTTTTTCTGCCGTAACCATTTGAATGTAATACGAGAATACATGAAAAACTAAACAAAAATACCAAAAAACACGAAAAATGCTACAAAAATACGAAATCGATAAAAAACTAAAAAAAAATACTAAAATACATGAAAAATTGAATAAGTATAAAAAACAAGAAAAAACCAAAACAACAAGACAAAAAGTCCAAAAATACATGAAAAAACTAAAAAAATACCGAAAAACATGAAAAAAGTACAAAAAATACATGAAAAAACTTTTCAATAGGGCAAAAAAATACGAGGACTAAAACAACATGAAAAATTAATAAAAATACAAAAATCACGTAATAACTAATAACACTGATGATTAACGATCTTGTGACCGTCATTAATCATTCTCATTGTTTACTCTACGCAGACGATGTTAAACTGGTACGTCGTGTAAATAGTTTTGCCGATCACGTCCCATTACAAGAAGACATAGATGCAGTGCTCAATTGGAGTAAAAATAACAAATTACTTTTCAATTCATCAAAATGACATACTACGAGTATGACATTTTCCCGCGCTCGCTCACCACTACACAATATCTATTTATTAGACAATAGTCCAATCGCCCGCGTAAACTATATTAAAGACCTTAGCGTTATATTTGATGACAAACTGACTTTTAACGAACATATCCAATCCCTTGCGAAGGAATCCTACGAGTATGGGTTTTATTATCCGTAACGTAATCTAAATAACGTGGTCTCTAGAAGATGTCTGTTTGTTCCTGACAAGTACCTTCGCGGCCGCAGCCATCGACTCTTGGCGAAGGAGGCGGCTCGCACGGTGGCGCATGAGCACTCACCAATTGTCAACGCGCAAGGGCTAATTAACAAAGTAACCTTATATATATGCAATACAATCTGGGTCTCTTCAAGACTAGAGTGAATAGGGTATTACTGAACCAGCGAGCAACATCTTAGGCCTTGTCATCGCTTTCCATCAGGTGAGACTAAGGCCAATCGCTGGTCAGTCTGTCATAAAAAAAAAACAGATTGCGATCTGTTTGCCTACAAGTGGAGCAAACTTCTACTTATCTATAAGCAATTTTGTGAATGTATTTTTTAGTTATTATTTTGCTGTTTTGTATTGTTTCTTGGATTCTTAGATTTAGATATTAGATTAGATTTTTTTGTTTTAAGTTTATCAGCGCCTTGGCAGTATGCTGTAATGCTGTTAAATTTTATTTTTAAATAAATAAATTAGGAGGTGTCGGTACGGAACCCTTATTGTGCGTGGTCCGACACGCCCCTGGCCGGTTTTATTTTTTTCAATTAGGGTAATGTGTCATGGGTAATTCAAATTTTTTAATTTTGTTTTATTTTTGGCCACCAATTTCCACATGTTAAAATTTATAACACTCACAATTATGTAACTTTATGATAGTTTATTAAAACTATCATAAAGTTTTTGATATCGTAATAACTGACAACTTAGGAAAGTCAGAAAACTCCAAGATTTTCATTTCAAAGTTCAATATGTCAAACATCTAAGAACCATCGATGTAAAACTGCTTTCAAATAAAAAACAGCACTCAAATAGGTTCACGCGTTTAACCCTTTAGTGGGTCATCATCATCATCCTAGCATTCCTAGCGTTATTCCCAGTACAGTTGCATCCTGGAGGATGCCCCGGGGTCCGCTACCTAATCCCAAATATTGGCGTAGGCACGTAGGCGGCGAATGAAGTTGATTACCTCCAGAAAGGCAAAAACAATCAACGGCGTTTATTGTGCTAATTTAATACAGCGATTACATGAAGTTTTAATGGAAAAACGATCGCATGTGGCGAAAACTTAGAATATGCAACACCAAATACAGCCTTCAAATTTTTTTTTATCCGACTTCAAAATTTCAAAAGAGGAGGTTATCAATTCGGTTGTATGTTTTTTTTTGGTTTTTTTTTTTGTTTTTTTTTTTAATGTTTTTTAGTCCATAACTCCGTCATTTCTTAACCGATTTGGAAAATTCTTTTTTTTATTGTAAGTATATATATTCAAGTTGGTCCCGTTTTTGTCAAAACGCAGTTCTGATGATGGGATCCATGAGGAATTGAGGGAACTCCTCAAATCTTTAAGGCAAACATATAGTGATTTTTGTGTTTTTATCAACAAGTCAAGCATTTTCATCCAAAAATGTGACATTGGATGAAGTGGAACTGCTCATGATGATCAGAACAGAACTCTTCAACGACGAAAAGTTCACGTTTGGCGATTTGTCCTCCTAGCTGTGTTTGTTAAGCAATTTCTATTTTCACGATTAATTTTTGTCATGCTTGATTTCTGATGATGGGAGCCATGAGGAATTGAGGGAACTCCTCAAATCTTAAAGGCAAACATATAGTGATTTTTGTGTTTTTATCAACAAATCGAGCATTATCATACAAAAATGTGACATTTGATGAAGTGGAACTGCTGATGATGATCAGAACAGAACTCTTCAACGACGAAAAGTTCACGTTTGGCGATTTGTCCTTCTAGCTGTGTTTGTTAAGCAAGTTCTATTTTCACGATTGATTTTTGTCATGCTCGAGTTCTGATGACGGGATCCATTAGGAATCGAGGGAACTCCTCAAATGTGAAAGTCACACAAATAGTGATTTTATTATTTTCATGAACTAATCAAGCATTTTCATTCATAAAAGTGACATTTGATGAAGTGGAACTGCTGATGATGATCAGAACGGAACTCTTCAACGACGCGTAGTTCACGTTTGGCGATTTGTTCTCTTCGTTTTGTTTGTCAAGCAAGCAAGGTTTTTTCATGATTCCATGAGGAATTGAGGGTACTTAGTCTTCTACCATTATAAACATACATTATAGCCATTTTTATTTTATTGTATATCTATCTAAGAGTGCACCATCTAAGTAATAATAATCTTTTACCGGCCTCCCCCATTGAAGTCGGTTTTTTTTTTCTTAAAAATTATTTATAAATAACTATTAGATAGCTTTCCACAAAATTTCATGTTTGTGGAAAGCTTTCTAATGGTAAGAGACGTACGTACGGAGAAAAAACAATAGAGTTGAAGTTTCTACTCGTATAGGCCTAAGCGAAGATTTAAATGCAGCTAGGTACCTACCATTTTCTTTTAGTTTCTATATTTTATATGGGGTAGGAATACGCCGCGTCATAATATTATGGCAAGTCTTAAACTATGATCAGAATTCCGGTTATTCAGAAACAATAAATACCTAAAGTAATATAGTGCTTTTACAAGTCGCCTCGTTTATATGACTCGTTAAATTACAACCAAAATCAACGTAACCTCCTTCGCTTTCACAATTTCATAGAACATATTTTATTACTGCTCTAATCTATACGAAAAGGATATATTGCATTTTATGAAACTGCGTAGTGCGTAGATAAATAGATAATTTAATAATTAGTCGGGTTGGCTCGCAAAACAATTCTGCACTATTGCCAAGTTGACCATCATAACTTGGACCTTTGATTACGCATATTGTTGGGAATGTTGAAGTCTGCTACGCGTTGCCTGTGGCGTTGTCTGACGAGACTGATGTTGTGAACTATTATAGTCACGATCTTAGATGTTTTCGGTTGCGAGTTAGCCAATATAATATTAGTCAGACCTAGTGTCAGACCTGTGTGGCGTGTGCTGTCTGCGTAGATAGTGTCTTTAACGTCATCCCAGAATAACACACGAGTTATTTAGCCGCATTGTAGCATCTACGCTTTCGTTCTGTATACTGCGTCATTTGTTTGTCTTGAATACTAATATAATAAGCATGTGTTCGACTACTTTTATATGCACCTAACCACTCAACATAATGCATTAATATTACTTTTCAACAAGCGTCCTCTGAGACTTCGTACGTAACGGCTAAGTAACGCTTACGAATAAAAATGTTAAGTTATTTAAATTTAAACAGCAATTGGCCGGCATAAGTGCCAGGTAATTAATTTCACCCCATAACAATTTTCGCGTCGTGGCCTAAATGCAAATGGGAAGAATATGGCCACAAGTCCTGCGGAGCACGTGAAACATGACGTCTCCATGACTACAGTATCGACCGGCGGCTTTCCCGAGGCTTTTCTCTGAAACGCTCGCATTCGCGTGACGGCCACTGAAACGGTAGCCTGAAAGATCGAGATAAGAACGTGTGTTCGACCCGTCGTCCTGTTATTATGCGGTGTGCACGAGACCGAGTTCGCAGCTTTATTGTGCGTTTATGGGAGGAGAGATATCCTGGTGTAACACAATGCGTGGCGTGAATCGAACCGCGACCGGCGGACCGCCGCCCGCGCCGGAACGCGCGCGCGTCCATTTTTAAACACGGCTCCGAAGCACTCATTAGCCGATGCACCGTAACTGCGGTCGAAACAACGTGTGCAATACGGCATTAGAAAGTGTAATGTATAGAGTGCGATGGTGTCGGTGCAGACGAGCAAGCCCGCGTCGCTAGTGCAACAGAAGCAGCAGCAGTGGGCGCGGGAGAGAGGTTGGTATTGGTACGAGTACTCCGCGTGTCCGTCTGTATTCGGCCGGCGTTGCCGCGCGCTGCATCGCCGCACATTTTGCAACCAATTCACGGTTGTGGTTGCGAGTTTTTACGTTCGCGTCTCGGAGTGATAAGCTTGTTACTATCTATTAGTCGTGTGCTCTAAAGTACAAACTTAGTGGATTTAGAAAAATAGCGGCTGTTTGTTAGGTACGTATACTTGGCATTTCATTAAATAACACTTTCCTGGAGTATGTACTTCACTTTACTAATTTTATTAATATTGGTAATATTGTAGCAAATGTTTGTATGTACAATAGGCTGCAAAAGGGCATGAACAATTTCAGGAACAAAATGTTCCTGAGATTGTCCGTGCACTTTTGCAGCCCTACTGTACAAATGTTCATCCACCATTTTGCCACTATAGAAACTTAATCCACAAAGAATAGAATCGAAAAGTCTTAGACCAATTTCTTGGCTGACTACGCGTATACCGTATAATATCCATCGTAAATAACTTGGGTAAATGTAACCCACCTTAATAAGTTATCTATTAAATTTAAGACAAACCAAAAACAAATAAATACAACCTGCACCTGTACATGGTTACTAAGGTATATCCAAGCTTTATCATGGCATGTAGCTAGTTAGCTATATACCAAACATGTATTCTTTTTTTACCTGGGGCACGCATTTACGCATCCCGCCTATAGCCGGAGAACTAGGACGGGTATGATGGACTCCCGGGAACCGCCCGGACTACCCGTCTAAAACCACCAGGGTATGCCCGTCAGGCAGCATAAGTGGCGGCGACACGGGATCCCCAAGGCACACAACCGCGAACACCGCCTGCTGCAACAGCCGAAGCTATTCCCTCGCCGCTGAGGCATGCGCCCAACACCCGTCGGCTAGCGTGCAGGGTGACACCACACACTTACCGACCAAAGGACTTGCACACCGGGAAAGAGTTAAAAAATCCCGGTTTCACACCCTCAGGTCCTGTTGTAACTTTTTATAGAGGTTTTCTCCCTCGCAGCCGCCACTCGGCCCGGCCTGACGGTGATAGCCCCTGCTCCCGACTATAGCGGCCCTCTGCTGCAGTCAGGGTTACTGGTCCGTAGTTCTTTACGCATCAAGCATAATACTGCGGTATGACCTCCCTGACTCCCTGCTAAAACAACGGAACACTCAGAGCGACCCATTCTCGTCGAGTTATTTGTAGCACCGGTAAGCGATCCCTCCGAAGACTCCAGACGGCGCACCGTTTCCTTCCCACAAACCCACGAGGATCCACAGGAACTGGAAGAGCCCAGACACACGCGGAGGTTACCCGACCCAGCTCCGCAAACGTGTATATACACGTACATGTGTATCAGTAGGTAACCGTAACGTTAAAACTTAGAAGATCTCGAAAATTTAGGACCCGAGATTATTGTGGGTGTGTTTGACAAAATTTATACTAGAGTAGTCCAAGGTAGGTACGTACCTAATTAGTGTGCTCAATCGCAATAGGTACAAAAAACGTGAATTTAAAATGAAAACTATGGCACACTTGT
This sequence comes from Notocelia uddmanniana, assembly GCA_905163555.1. Classification (NCBI taxonomy): domain Eukaryota; kingdom Metazoa; phylum Arthropoda; class Insecta; order Lepidoptera; family Tortricidae; genus Notocelia; species Notocelia uddmanniana. The sequence goes on from LR991064.1 coordinate 10,499,012, forward strand.
GTACATATTGTATTAATTAATTCAATAAATTGTCCTCTAAAATTACAAAAGGCAGCATGTGCTCCAAATCATCCAAATGATAATCCTATTTCATCACAAACTAATTTTGCACGTCAATCGCTTCCCATTTTTGGGGTTAGGAATTCTTAACTTGGAGTTGATCTAGTCTAGTCTGACCCGCAAGCCCATATATGAATCGCTCCTTGTCTTGTTAGCTACTGACTGACGTTGTGATCATAATCACAAAAATGTAGGCAACTAGGTTAGGCTGTGTTAGAACTGGTTTGAAGTATACATTGTCTTCTTCATTCCATCAGGGTTGCGCAGTTTGCGTGCTCAAAAATAAATGAACCATTTATGATGAAACTATGAAAATTAAAAAAATATATACTACCTATGAAGTCATTTTTTAATAAATTTTACTGTTAATTTATTTTTAGGGTTGCGTGCTCAAAAATAAATGAAACATTTATGAGGAAACTATGTAAATAAATAAAAAATACTATGAAGTCAGTTTTTAATAAATTTTACTGTTAATATTTTTAGGGTTCCGTACCCAAAGGGTAAAAACGGGACCCTATTACTAAGACTTCGCTATCCGTCCGTCCGTCCGTACACACCTGCGCCAGTTCTCGAAAATGGTCGTGCAACGCTCTATTGGGATCGATCTGTCATCACGGACAGGACTATTGTAGCCAACAAGCCTGATATCGTGCTGACAGATCGATTGAAGCGCCAGGCAGTGCTCGTTGACATCACCATCCCCCATGACGAGAACCTCGTGAAAGCTGAGAAGGACAAAATCAGCAAGTACCTAGACTTGGCACATGAGGTAACCGCCATGTGGGATGTTGATTCAACGATTATTGTCCCGATAGTCGTCTCTGTGAACGGTCTAATAGCGAAGAGTCTCGACCAACATCTCAAGAGACTCTCGTTAGATGGCTGGGTCAAGGGTCAAATACAGAAGGCGGTACTCCTGGACACGGCGCGGATAGTCCGGAGGTTCCTCTCTCTGTCGCCCTAACCACCGGTAGCTTAGGCTAGCCTCGCTGCCGGCGGCACCCTAGGTTAGGTTTTTTATAATGCTTTTATATTTTGTATGTATATTTTTATATTGTACTTGTATAAATTTATTGTAAAAAATCTAACTTAAGACGAAAAAATAAATAAGGTGAATAATAATAATAAAGCCTTTTATTTCCCAACAAGCCATAATACAATTAAACATATTTAAAAAAAAATTTGAAACTTAATTTAAGCTATTGATGAGAACATATTTTCCTTTTAGCAGTTTATTGGGACCCCTTAGGCAGGGTATAGGCCTCCTCTAACTTCTTCCATACGTCTCCGTCTTGCGCCACTCTAAGCCAATTTCTTCCAGCTAACTTTTTAATTTCATCTGACCATCTTTGCCGTGGTCGTCCAACATTTCTTTTCCCGCCTTGTCCTACCCATTCAGTGCATGCCAAGGCCCAGCGCTGGTCGGTGAACCTTGCTAGATGGCCTGCCCATTGCCATTTCAGTTTAAGCGTTATGTTATTAGTTATGCCTAATAACAACAAATACTAAAAACAAAATAATAATTAAGTGGGGCTCCCATACAAAAAACGTGATATTATAGCCCTTTTTCATGGCTACCACTCGCCGAGCTAGATCTCAAGAACTGTAATAGCTAGACAGTTGAAATTTGCACAGATTATGTGTTTTTATTGTGGCTACAACAACAAATACTAAAATTAAAATAATAATAATAAATAAGGGGGCCTCTCATACAACAGAGTTGTTGTTGGCGTTTTTTGCTGTATCTCATGAACCGTAATAGCAAGGAGGTTAAAATTTTCACATATGTTGTATTTTTATTGCCACAATAATAACAAATACTAAAAATAAAATTAAAATAATATTTAAGGGGGGCTTCCATACAACAAAAGTATTTTTTCTGGTACGGAACCCTTCGTGCGCGAGTCCGACTCGCACTTGGCCGGTTTTTTTAATACCTAAGTAAATTAATTATATCGTATAGTTAGTAGACAGTCAAAGCAGCCAAATATATAGTAATAAATATGTGCTACGCTAGTATATATGGTGTATATTTGCTTGGCTGCTACAAACTTTTATATGCTGGTGACTGTATTTTATGTCCTTCACACTAGAAATATAATGACATCATTTTGCAGCAAATCATCATTTATTCCACTAAACGTACCATCACAAGCGACACTATGAAAATTAAGCACAAGGCCCTCTTATGGAAACAAAGAGACCCTCAAAATGACAACCAAAGCATTACAATCGATTTCCTAACAAGCGGATATGAAAACACAATACGTTGGACAAACGTTTAACTGGCTGAATGTGACAATGCCATGGTCTGGTCGATGGAGCTTAGCTGGCACGCACCCTCGTACGTTTCATTCAAGGTCATACCTATTATTATAGGTACCTACATTACATCAATTGAACAATGACCTCCGTCCTTTCAGTCTTTCACCGCGGCCATGAGTCGGCGTTGGCGATTACCGAAATAGAAAAAGGCTTTCAGAAAAGTCCCCTACTGATGATTACAATCATTAGCGGAGTCACGCATGGTACTGTCATGATCATGATACATACTGTTTAAGTATTTGCCTGTTTGAAATTGAAAGCATTTTGTTAACAGGAAGGTTGTATGGAAATTCAAATTAAGTTGACTCCTGATCTAGTAATAGTGCAAAGTTTGGAAATTCCTGAAAGTATAAGATCGGATTATTTACATCCGATCTTTAAATACTTTGGAGAACACCGGATCTCAGCCTACTATTTTATTTGTTATTCATCTTCAATAATATAATAACTAGTAGGAATACTTTCTTCATTACAACACTCACGTTTCGCATTGAAATAAAGGAATAGGTACTTGAGTAATTAGTGCTATCAAAATCCCAATCTAAAACTGTTACAGTAACCACCACTTAAGTTAAATCTTTTATAATAAGTTACATACTCGTTAAATTATGCAATTTCGTAACGTAATTAGATGTTATCTAATAATGACATTGATGTATCCGTCCGCATAGTCAAAGCTGCACATAGTGAAGGATTACTATTTCCGTAGGTACTGCAATTAAATTAATTAAATTAAATCGTTCTCGTTATTTCGTGTGCGCGAGAGCGTGGCGCGCAAACAAAATATAGCTTACCTACCTGCCATTATTGCAGACGGTTACCCAGTGTTTTCGTTTGTTTTCCGTTATTTTACTTTGAGAAATGTTCTCATAACATACTCGTAGTGCGATCTTATATTCATGATGAACAACCACACTGTAGAGATTCAAATTACCAACCCGCTCTAAAATATCATAATTACTTCAATGACTATAGGAGGCATTGCGAAATAGTTTATGAGCGCGAGATTTGATTTTTAAATTCATTTTTGTAACTAAATGTACCACATCGAGATGTAAATAAAAGTTTGCTCTAAACATAGTCAATATATTATGTATTATGTTCGTTACATATATGTTGATATAAAATATGTTTACTACGCAACCCTAAAAGTGCAACATTCTAAGTATCTGCCTATACAGATATAACTATTTATAACTAGGTTAATATAAACATTTCACGCACACGCGCCCACCTCACGCATTGGTTTTCACCCATTTAATTTTTATAATCGTTCGCCTTCACATACTTGCAAAGAAACTTCATTGAAACAAAGATTAGTTACGAATGTCTAATGACAGTTGCAAAAAATTGGTAACTGTTTGATTCGTTCCCTAACGGCGTAACAAGTTATACAACGCGCGTACAGATGCAAAACCAAGGGTGGTAATAGATTACAGGGTGTCCCATGGAAGGGAATTGTGATCGACATGCTAAATGTGATCACGCTCACATTTTGCGTGTCGATTAGGTGACATCATGACGATGGTTTAGATAAAAAAAAATGAGATCGGACATACCACGGAGGAATAATCACCGAAAAACGGAGTTTCCGTATAATTATCTAAATGCTAAGCGAGTAACTGTCAGGGAGTTTGAGATTTGAAAGAATGCAATCGTACAGTGCGGTAATACTCTTCTTTTCCTTTGTAGTACAGTACGGTATGTCAAATTTGCCGATTATACCCTATTGACGACCTGTTTAGCTTAGTTGGTAGTGACAGCACTGCCTCCGAAGCTAGAGGTCCCGGGTTCGAATCCCGGCCAGGGCATTATTTGTGCATTTAGCACGGATTTTGTTCTTGGGTCTTGGATGTTCTCTATGTATTTAAGTATGTATTTATCTATATAAGTATGTATATCGTCGCCTAGTACCCATAGTACAAGCTTTGCTTAGTTTGGGACTAGGTCGATTTGTGTAAGATTGTCCCCCAATATTTATTTATTATTATTTATTTCCCCTCCATGTTGCCTAGTGTAGGACCCTGTCACCCTGTAGACATCTGTGATGGTCCGTTTCCAATGATTAAATTGATTGCAGCTACGGTGTTTGCCCACGCACTCGAGTGCGTGCCACAGCACGGTAAATTGTACAAACAGGTACAGTCAGCAAAAGTAGCTACGCATATACAGGAGTCAAAAGCTCTTATATACTCCCTTGATTACAATCCTCATTATTGCTGGAAACCCGTCGGTTTAATAACCAATAATGAGGAAGAGGATAGTGTCTCTACTTGGACGAATTAGACATAGTTCCAACAGCATTCTAAACGTTGCTTTGCTTTGCTGAAAAGTATGACTGCCACATATTTAAGTGCTAGACGAAGCAGATTAAGCGGATGGCATGCTTTTTAGATTAGGTAACTTTGTATCATATTTATTTATTTACTACATATATGTATCTCTGTTTAATTTTTAATTCTTACCTAGCTGTAAGTCTGTTACTAATAAAACTATGGAGTCCAAGTATACCGAAATAAATAAATAAATAAAATATTTAAAATGCATTTATTTCGGACAACTTTTGATCCATATGTAAAATAAAGAATATATTATTATTAATAAAGACTATTGAACTTTTCAAATGCGTAGCTACTTTTGATGCTGACTGTACAACCACAGGTACAACACTCCTGATATGTTATCCATATATCCATATGGGCTAAGTACACAGATGTAGTTTTGATACCGATAATAAGTAAGCATATCATCCTTTAGTCTCTTATATTATATATGACGGCGGCGTCGCTGTGCTGCAAGCTAAAATTTTCAAACAACACCTGCACCTGGCCTGACTTGTCAGGCCATTGTGACGTCACGCCACCACCTGGCGCCATTACCTGAATCAAAGGTTATAAATAGACAGATTGTGCCTGGTGGGGCATTCTTGCATTGGAGTTGGCCGAGTGCACTTGTCGTGCTGCTAAAATGTTGTCTGATTGTTTATTGTGAAACTGTGTTTTAATCTATTGTCAAGTTGGTTCGATTATTGTGGATTGATATTAAAACAGTGATCTTAGTACTAAATCTAGTGGTTTCTATTAATTTGGAACCTGCACCTTTTATTATGAGAGACGACTCGCCGATATATATTATCGAAATATACATTTGTAATTAACGTTTTGTTGCTTTTTTTTAAAGTTTGATTTCTTTGCTGACGGTTTATAAAGGGTTTCCGAATCATTTATTAGGTAAATTTAAAATAAACACATACCTTATTGTAGTTATTGTATACTATGTATGTATGACACTTTATCGCACATAAGAAAACATTTACAAAAGAAGCAAAATAACAAAATATAAAACACACACACTTGGTTTGTCTCGGACTAGCACAATGAAGGGCTCTGTATCCGTACCCGCACTCGCTCTGTGCGTTTCGAACTTTATGGCTTAACATTTTATTTACACTGTAGAAATAAACAAAAACCGGCCAAGTGAGAGTCGGACTCTCTCACGAAGGGTTCCGTACTATTAATATCTATACAACATTAGACACTTTATTCTGTTAAGAGTGCGCAGTACGCTCGATTCTCCATACAAACGTATTTACGCTCTCATTTTAAAACGCAATGCTAGAATAACATGAAACTTTGTATACACAATGGGATCGGGTCGGAAATTAGTTTCTGTTGCTTGAAATTATAATGGAGAAAAAATACAGCGATTATTAGGGTTTTCATACAAGCCGTAAAAAACTCAAAAAACCGCTGTCTTTGTTTTATTTTACAATTTCTAGCAACACAAATTAATTTCCGACCTAGATATCCCATTGTGTATAGGTACAAAGTTTTATGTTATTCTAGCATGGCGTTTTAAAATGAGAAGGTAAATACGTTTGTATGGAGAACCGAACGTACTGCGCCCTCTTAACTTACGTGATGCTTACGTGTGAATAAATGATGATTATGATTATAAACTTTTTAAATTGAATTTAAATAATAATATTTTGAATAAAAAAAGCAGTAGTAAGAACGTTAAATAATATCAACTAATATCAAGTAGAATTTTGGTCAAGTGCGAGGTGGATTTTAGTTTTCCCATACATTTTGAGACCCAGCGCCTGATGAACACAACGAGCAACTTTTTAGAAGTTTGTTTGTATGGGAGATGGGAATGGGCGCTTCCCTAAATATTTATTTTATTTTGTTTTTAGTATTTGTTGTTATAGCGGCAACAGAAATACATCATCTATGAAAATTTCAACTGTCTAACTAGCACGGTTCATGAGATACAACCTGGTGACAGACGGACAGACAGACGGACGGACAGCGGAGTCTTAGTAACAGGGTCCCGTTTTACTCTTTGGGTACGGAACCCTAAAAATGTTATCGATACTTTTAAATAAATTATACTTAAGAATGCTTAAACCTATACTAATATTATAAAGCTGAAGAGTTTGTTTGTTTGAACGCGCTAACCTCAGGAACTACTGGTACGAATTGAAAAATTCTTTTTGTGTTGGATAGTCCATTTATCGAGGAAGGCTTTAGGCGAGCGAAGACGCGGACGAAGTCGCGGGCAACAGCTAGTTCAATATAAACCCGCACCTCCTCCGCTTCCAAAATAATATGGTCCATAAGGTAAGCCATTATACAAAAAGCAGTAAGTTAACTTCAGACAGCAGTTCCTGCCAAAAGGGCCATACGGCATTAACCTACATTAATGATGTTAAAATGGACTCGATAGAATTTCACTGATTCAGAAAATGTTTCCGCATATTTAGCAATTTTCTAGTTTCCTCGTGTTCTAAATGAAAAGCAGAGTGTTCAACTCGGGTGAAACCACCCGTTACAGCCTCGAATTATACATAAAATATCTCGTCTGAAATAAGCCGCTTTCATTTCAACTCTTGGTTAAAAAACCGACCAAGTGCGAGTCGGACTCGCGCACGAAGGGTTCCGTACCAAGACCTCCTAATCTACATTTAAAACCACTATACAATACATTTTAATCAGAAAAAGTCGTATCTTCATAGGAAAGTTACGGCACTTAGGCCTTTTTGTTGGGGAAAGACAGTTTTTCAGCAATAACTCAAAAACTGTGAACTCGGCTGTGACATACGAACGGACAGACAGACATGACGAATCCATAATAAGGGTTCCGTTTTTTGCCATTTGGCTACGGTACCCTAAAAACCATTAGCTATCTTAGCTGATTTTATAGTTTGAACCGCAAAATCCTTGCACAAGTTGTTCACGATCACGACACGAAGTGTGCGCTCAATAATTTACAAAAGCAATTGTGTCTGTAACTAAATATGTATGAGCAAACTTATTACCAAGGGTCATTGTACTGTTTGAGACCCATATAATTTACCAAGACAATGGGTAAAAATCGTTTTCAAATGAAAGTCATCTAATCATTATTTAATTACCAGTAAGAAGCATGCAGACAACGAAACAGGCTTAAAACTGCGTGTGTTACTGTTATCCGAATACCAGTAAAACGTTTTCTCGAAAGTCGGTGTTAGTGTAAGATCGTTGCATTAAAAACGTCATCATTTAAGTGAGTAAAACAGATTCGCCGAGAAAGTGCGATTACAATATCGGTTTAAATATAAAAGCAAATGAAATGTACGCTACTGCAGCACAGCTGTGACGTGACTAACGTCTCGTATACATAGATGCTTACATTTTATAAACCTATATAGGTATTGTTATTTTGATCATAGGCACACAAACGAACACACAATTTTACGATCACTCAACTTTTCTGAGCGTATTAATAAACAACCATAACTGTAAACACGGTCGTTGATTCATTTGGTCTAAAACCATCATTAAGATATATAGGCAACAAGAGCGTGGGTGTACCTACATTGTAAGTACCTACATACGAAGGCTTCGTTATCCCCGTCATCCGATCGATTCCAGCGAATTATCCTCCTGAATAACTCAGCCCGTACCGTGCCGTACTAGGCTTGCAGACATATAAGGATGCTTATGTGGCAACTCCACGGCAAAAAACGTGCAGTCACTGAAAATTGATAACCTCCGTTCAATGGAGTATCGACTAAACTTAAAAAACCCTTTGTGAAAACGTAGGGGAAAGTTTCAATAGATTTTTTACGAGTAGCGTGGATTCGTACTTGAAATGGTTACTTGCCCTTTAACTGTTGACATGGAAGGTTACTATTGTCATTCTCCTTATAAATAATTTGCGATTATTTTCTTTTTTACAAATACAGTTTTTTTTTTCAGAGGAAATGTCTCATCTGTACCTCCCATGGGGTTCAGGCGAGCGCTACACGAACCGCCAACAAGTGCGAAATCAATTCGCTAGCACATTAGAGCTGCATAAACCTTACGAGTACCACGATACCAGCCATCAGAGGAGTCCCAGCTTGCCGCCGATCCACCATATCGACGACAAGGACAAGGATAACAAGAGGACTAAGGAAGTGCTGAATAGGAACATCCCGAGCGCGAAGAGGTTCGCGTTCTACGATGAAGACGGGGAAGGGGACACCTCGGGGTACGGCAGCGAGACGGTCAACCACATGAATATCAGGGGCCAGGGTAGGGTGCACGACAGCGCGCGCAGCCCTGTCATGGCGTGGCAGCAAGACACTAAGGAGGACAGGTATAGATGTCTCAAACAAATATTTTACAAACTTAATAGATACAGTAACGTAGTGAGAAAAGTTTTTCCCTGTCAGTCTTTTTTACATTGATTGAATTTAACTTGGTCTTTGGAAAAAGTTTTTGCTTTGCTGTCGTTAATCCTCGACATCATCATCATATCAGCCGAAAGACGTCCACTGTTGGACGTAGGTCCACAATTACTGGTCCTGCGCCACTCGCATCCAGCGGACACCCACGACCCTCACCAAGTCATCAGTCCACCTTGTGGGGAGCCTGCTGCCCACGCTACACCTTCCGGTACGTGTTCGCCTCTCGAGAACCTTTCCGCCCCAACGACGATCGGTTCTACGTGCTATATGCTCCGCCCACTGCCACTGTTTAGCGATTAGGAAGGCTATATCAGTTATTTTGGTTCTGCTGCGGAAGGCCTCATTCCTGATGCGATCACACAGAGAAACTTTCAGCAAAGCCCTCTCCATTGCTCTTTCCTTCATATGAAGCCTATAGTAAACCCGCGTTTAAAGCCATCGGTCATCCACTCATCACTGGCAGGAGTGGCAAGTATAATAAAATTATAACCTCTTTCTCGAAGTTGGACGGACCTAATACCTAACTGGACAGTCTAGCCAAGGTCATATATCGTCTACAACTTCGAGTGTAGTGTCCAGTTGTAATGGGAGTTGGTGCTACTACATGGGCATTTGACATGATCTTCGTCTTAACCATGTCGTTAATGTCATGATCATTAATACTGATTTCGATGTACAAAACAAGGAATATACCTAAAAATCATCTCACAAAATATTACTCAACTGCATGTTTACCCCTCTCAACTTCAGCTCGCTCAAAGCTGGCAACCGTACTGTCTTCTCGAAGATCTCACGGTTTGAAATGATTGCCATACAATAAATAATACTTCAGCTCGTTATATGTATAAATACCTGATATCTATGTAGCATGTCAATGCCCGTATTGTTACAGTACATTAAATAACTTATACGATTTATTAAGTGTAATAAAAAAATCCTTTCACTTGCACCTTCACTCACTTTTTAAAATTGAAAATATATATGGTCACTGTCATGTGTAGGTACAACGCGTAATTTGTAGTGGGCAACAGTTTTTGGAACGGGGACCAAAGGGAATAAAAATAACTATGTCGTGGACAGTGACCCGGTGTTGTTGGCACAGGAACCGACCTTCCAGTGGAACCAGGGCAGACGGACCTTGGTCGGGACGTAGTCCTCGCTCTTCCACCGGGGAGGAGGGCCGCCCGCGCTGGGGTGACCGTGGCGTCGCAACCGGTCGGCTCTGGGAGCCCACTGCACCTCATGAGCGGCTACCCCAGGTATGTCTACGCATCCTATAAATCTAGATGGAAAAAGGTTGATCGCCGAGTTGATCCTTTCTTGAAGAACCTCAGACTGTAGATATATGTAGTCCAATGCGACCACTTAACTTAAGGTTCATTCTACGGAAACAAGGAGTTAAAATTCTTACTCTAATCTATAACGTCGTGGCTATGTTCTAAACTACTCTGGTGCTGAAAATATTTTTATGAACAATTGATTAGGGTTTGGCCCAAGTCTCACACGATGGAAAGTGACAGTTAACAAGGTCAAATATAGCGATCTCAGGTAGAGTCTCTATTTTCACTTTAATGTCTGCTTTTCTGTAAACATGGCTAAGGGGATTGTTAAAAACAGATGCAGAATCAAAAGAAGGGCACTCCATCGTGGGTAGAGCGGGGTCTGAACATGATCGACAACACCGCGGAAGTTCTAGTCATCGACCAACGGAGCTCCACCAACTCGGGCTTCGATTGCGACAGGTCATCCTGCAATGGCAGCGATGAGGGCAGGTTGGTAACTTGGTACAGTCAGCAGCAGAAGTAGCTAAGCAGTATAACAGGTTCACAATTATCTACACAGAGCCTTATTCTGTGTGTAGCTCATTTTGAGCACTAGGCCCGCATAGCTACTTCTGCTGCTGACTGTACCTAGTCTTAGTACCTACATTATCCTATAAACTTAGTTATGATTTAAAAAGGGATTTTGTGTATAATTTTTTTGTCAACAAACATGAGTTATAGAAAACTTATTCTTTGCAGAACATTTCTAAGAGGTCAAAATGTTCCAATAGAACCAGAAATAAAGGCACAGCGCGAAAACAAACGAATAAAAGCGCTAGAGCTACAATCTGCTATACTAAGTCAGTTAGAGGACCGAGAGAAACGTAGGCAAGAAGAGAGGGAAATAAAATTAAGAGAAGAGAGATTAGAAGAGCTTCGCATACAGAGGCAGCAGGAACAAGACAGGCTGAGGATCGAGGAAGAAAGGCGGAGGCACGAGGAAAAACAGCTCCAAGAGCAAAGGAAACTAGAGGCGCTCAAAAAAGCTCTTGAAGATGCAGAAAGGAAAGCAAAGCAAGAAAAAGAAAAGAGATTTATTTCTCAGAAGCAAATAACGAACCAAACCATCCCTATGGAACCCAGGACAAGACGAGATACGTTAGAAACCAAACCAAAAATTGATGACAGCGCAGTAGAAGCAATACAACAAATTAGTGAAACCATAAGTCCGACAAAAACAGATCGGACGTATGATGTTCACTCAGCTAAAAGCCAAAAACCAGAGATTAATTCACATCAAACTACAGAGTTCAACTCACCCCGGTCCACCGGACCTGGAAATTTGAATCTCTACATCCACAGTGTCCCACCACTGGCCCTGACAGATAACAGATTCAACATTGTACCACTAGGTATAAATGGAAATGGCGAGATCGTAAGTGGACAATCGAGCGCCATACAACTAGCCGTTCTTGTTCCACAAAATCTAAACAACAACTACTATAACGCATCAATGAACACTGTTAGTTACAATGAATCAATAGAATCAGACAAGGTATTGACGCCAAAGAAATATCGTGGTGCACGAACTAAGGATGTGGCCACTCAGACAGATTCAAGTATGTATAAATCTACGACAGACAAAAAAACTGAGACGGAAGACGAAAGAAACTTGGACAAAGATTATCCCAATATAGACGAAAACGCGCCACAAGAAAGGTCTCATAATTCTACGAAAAAAGATCGCACATTCCGCTCAGACGATAGATATAAAAAAGATTTAGAAAATAGACCGAAGTGGGGAGTTAACCGGCCAGCGGCGCAATATAAGAAGCAGAGCGAGAAAGACCCATTTTATAGTCAAAAGAGAAAAATGCGGCAGAAATATAGAGCTCAAGCGCGACAGTATTTGTCACACTCCAGCGACGACAGCCGGTCGCCGAGTCCGCCGCGCGACAAAGGTGCCGATCACGTCAAGCCGCGCAACTCGCTCAGCCAGTCCTACTGGAGGAGCAAGAGGTCGAGTCTCGACCTCTCCAAAACCATCAATCATTCCGAACCCGACTCCAAGATCCTAAGCGACTATCTCGGACATACCAATGATGTGAGTGAAAACAAGAATTCCCCGAAAATGTCACCTTCAAAAAGAATTACACTATCACAAAAGTTCATAAATGACAAATATGGCAACAGAAAAATGTGGTCCGATGATCAAACTGATAACAAAAATTCTAAATGTAATTCCCTTGATGTCGAGAACAGAAAGAAGATAATCGATCAACTGAACATTGCAAAAAGAGACTTTTTAGAAAGAAATGATGACCTGGATATTATTTCCTCAAGAAAATATTAAAGAACAAAGACTTAAAGCTGTAACGTAAACCTATTATTAGACCATAATTACTAGTCGTGAAAGTATGTAAGTCGTTGGAATTAGGTTACATAGTTACTGTATTTACCTGATTGTTATCGACCCCACGGTTTCTAGGATATGCGCCAAAACAAAGTTGGGTCGATAAGATCAGTGTTTGTACAGCCGTCTTGCCGTCTGGGTTATAAATATAAATATGGACGACCTGTTTGATAAAAAGAAAGATGAAGCCTTGCTGCTGGATTTGTCGAAAACAGTTATAAACAATGCCGAGGAGTATAGAGCTGTGTTGGATAAAGTACCGGAGTTCAAAACGCGACCTGAAAAGGTATGAGCGACAGTATCTAAATATTTGCTCCTTCATTTCTTCGCTAAATTTAATTTGGTATCTTAGGTGAAAGCAGACGACATCAAAATAAAGGATAAGTCTGAAGATAAAAAGACGAAGACGCCACGTAAAGAAGTGCGAGCGTACGAGAAGTTGGGTACACGAGGGTACGAGGAGAAGCATTTCACGTTCATGGACCCGGTGCCGGTGGAGATGCGCGGGCTGAAAATCGAGGAACTGTGTGCCGTGCCCATCGAGTGGAGGATGCTCACCCCCGTGCGGCCCAAGTCCAAGGTCGACGAGGAGTATTTTAACAGGTCAGTTTGCTTAGAGATCTCATTCGTAGTCCAAATGCCCGTGTGCACTTCAAAGATTTCGGACAGTATACGAGTAACCACAATACAACAGTAAATTAGTTCGAAACTTGCATATGATTTTGCGTCCGATATAATGTTCTATCCTATGGTTTAAACTCGATTCCTGTACCAACATAACCAACGGCATCCTAACAAATTATATCATAGACATTTAGATCATAAACTGAACTGCCTGAATCCGCCCAACACCGGAACAGGCTCGTCCAGACCACCTCATACTTAGGTATTAGTTGGCAATGAGGAAGCCGAGCGCACATAATAGTGCACGCATCATGCGTTGCGCGTGGGTTTTTTTTTATGTAGACATATATCAAGATATTCTTACGTTTGTAATATTTTATCGAGATTCATAAATAGCAATCAAAAACACTAAATAATTTGGATGCATAAGAATCATTTTTCTACCTGTATAACCTTTTGATCAGTGGCGGATTTGCAGTATTCGCCGCCCTTAGCTCGCGTAGAGTCAGGCGGCCCGTACTCAGCTCCCATATGTGGGAGCCGAGATTAATAAATACTTATATAGTTAAAATTTAGCCGCCCAGGCCCGGTCCTACTATGGCCTTGATGCAATTAAATCCGACACAACTTGTGATGAGATCACTGATGATTGATGACATACAGACCTATATGTATTGATATCAGATTGATATATAACGTCTTAAGATCAAAGAGCAGTCTGTGGGCCCAAAAATCCAAAAATTGTTAACTTAACGACAACTACTAAGTCATCATAATTACGCCTATTTACCTATGTTATTTTGGGTATAATTTTCTTAATATTGAATGGAAATAAATATATTGAATATTGTCCATAGGCTGCGGTGACCACTTACTATCAGGCGGGCCGGGCCGGACGATAATAGTTTGCCACCGACGTGGTATAAAAAATCAACATAATAAATTACCTATTAAGTTGAATTAAAAAAGCTCTACGTGAGTATTAAGACTCCCTATTATGCGATTCCAGGTTAATAGAGCTAGGCAAGTTGGAGCTAAAGACCCAAGCCAGGGACAAGAGAGAGTTCATCAAGAACCCCATGGTCCGGAAAACGAAGAACCGATCCGGCGTGACCGAGACGAGGATCGTCTCGTGCGCCGAGTGCGGCGAGGAGTATTGCGACGGTCAGTCTCAACTCACAACCATCGCTAAATAAATAAAAATATATATATTGGGGGACAATGTGCAGATCGATAATATTTTAACATTTTTACTATAGTCTAGCACTCCTAATGCTTGTATATTCCCAAGAAAAGAATGGCACATCACATCACTTAACTACTCCTAACCTAACCGTAGTTATAGTAAAAGTAGCAGTACACAAACAATTATTCTTCGTGTTTAACGTGGTAGGATGCTCAAGCATTAATTAGGGATACCTGACGAAGGTGACACCGTAATAAGGCTGGCCCGACTTATAGTATAGAGTATAGACGTATAATTTATTATCCAAAGAGTATTATCTGTGTCTACTAAGTTTTTAAGGACATTTTATTTATAAGAAAATTATAATTTTGTTTTATATAAGTACTTTCACATGCCTATTTCGGCTGAATATATTATGGGACTCATATGTACCTACATCTTAAATAACCATATATTTTTTGTGAAATAAAGATTCATTCATTCATTCATAAAGTCTGTATGTACTAGTTTTGTAGCCCATATCTGAAGGTATGACACGTCAACAACCGCGGGCTTTGATATGTGTAAAAAGCTTAACAACAAAAGCTAAATTAACAAATTGCACATGTTACCAGTTAGACCACTTTTCAATAATGAATGTTACGTCACAACCGAGTCCATCGACTTGGCATTTTAGAAATAAACAATAAAATCAATATCGACTGACTCTCACTTAGAGTCACTAGTCGTCGATTGGAGGTCATTGGCTCCGATAACACTGGTCAGTTATTGGACGGTGGTTACCGTAACATAATCCTCATTCCTCTTGCCAATTATCATCTAATTCCTAATTCGCATGTTTTGCGCGTACCGCGTGCCATAGCCATACATACCGTACCGTGAGCCCGTGACGTGTGCCTGTGTGTGTATTGTGTATGGTACAGGTGCCTTGTCTGCTAACTGTTTCGTATACGCTTCAACAAACGCTTCTCCGTTTAATAAATTCACTTATGAAACTCATCGTGCACTGTACAGAGTAGAGCGAGTATTTAACTTTACACGCAGAGAAAAATTAAGTGCCAATCTAGGTAATTAGAATACCTATTCTGAATATGAAAGCCATCCGATAAGCAATTAAAGTCAAACTCTATAAATAAGTCCCATTGCCGGGGAGTTAACTCGGGTTGTGATTACTTAACTGAACCGAGTAGGCATTTATTCAATAGGCAAAGCATTGACCAATTGGTGATAGGGCCCATAACCTATTCCATTTACGATTCGACTCAACCAAACCAAACGCAATGGGGAATGCCTGAAAATATTAAAAGTCCTTGATTATTTTTCTAATGGTAGGAATAGCCGTCGCCATTAACAGAAAAAAGTTTCAGATTTTTCGGTTGCGCCATATAGTTTGTAAAAATACAAACATTTTATATCAGGTCGCGTCTGCCCCGTATCGGACTACTAAGTCCGTCAAGTATTTAAAAAAAAACACCTGCTTGAATCTGGTACGCAATGACATTGACAGTTCATCATAGGTTGGTCGTATGACTTGAACTGTCAATGTCATTGCGTACCACAGATTCAAGCAGGTGTCTTTTTTTTATATTTGACGGACTTAGAAATGTCTTAGAAGTCCGATACGGGTCAGACGCGAGGTGATATAAAATGTTTGTATTTTTATAAAATATATGGCGCAACCGAAAAATCTGTAACTTTTTTCTTTTAATGGCGACGGTTATTCCTACCATTAGAAAAATAATCAAGGACTTTTAAAAATTTCAGACATTCCCTATTGCGCAAACTACGTAGGTACAATCAATGAGGCAAAATATAAAGACAAAATAAATTTAGACAAAATATACCACAGCTAGCTTTGTACAAGTTGCCTAAGTTTGCTAATGTGCATGGTAAAAGAAACGTCCAATATCTATTGCCTTACTTAATAAATCAACTACCAAAAGAACTCCAACATAGATACTTACAACAGCTCGAAATCGATACCGGCTTTAAAAAGATATCTAACGTTATCTGAAGCTAATGAATGAATGAATGAAACATTTTATTTCAGACCCAAGTCCATATCTGTTAGTTACAGTTCTCTTAACCTAGTGTTAATATAATAAAATAAATTTAAAATGTAATAAAATAAAATTAAAATTAAAATAAAATCCACATATCAATACCTACATTAAAACAAACTACATAAATAAACCAAAGCAGTTATTTGGAAAAGACATGCAGGCTCAAGAGCTGTTTTATGATGGGACAGTCTAGCCTGTTTGCCAATGCGTTAAGGATGCTGTTCGTGCTGGCCCGCGCCCTGCTCGCCAGCGAGGCGACGCGCTTGCGCACGATGGCGTGGAAGCCGTCCGTGCGCGCCTCCGCGAACATGCCCGACGCGCTGCAGTAGCGTGGCAGCCCCAACAGCATCCTGAACGCATTATTATATTGAACACGCAAGGCGTTGAGGGCCCGTTGCGTATAGTTCACCCACAGGCTGCACGTGTAAAACGATTGGCAGAAGGCTCTAAACAAAGTAATCTTCACTTCTGCGGTACATCGTGCAAACCTGCGCGCCAACATGTTGCACCGGACCGCCAACGCCCTGCGCTCCCTCTCCACGTCGACGATGTCAGACAAGTCCTCGGTGACCCAGTGGCCCAGGTACTTAAACTTGGAAACTCGAGTTAGGTTCGTACCGCCAAGCGTTACAGGTGGCACGGTATCGAAGTTACTGCCGCGCGGGTTGAACACTAAAAGTTCGCTCTTTTTTGAGTTGTACCTGAGCCCATGGGCCTCCGCATAATTTTCGCACATGACTAGGAGTTTCCTGAGGGCATCGATCGAAGGACTCAACAGAACCATATCGTCGGCGTAACTGATATTGTTGACACTTATTCCGTCAATAGAACACCCGATTTTGGTTCTGCCGAGTTCAACAATCAACGTGTTCACATATAAATTAAATAATGCTGGTGATGTCAATCCCCCCTGCCTCACTCCGCATTGCAAGCGATACAAATCAGAGTGCGATTCAGCCCACCTGACGTAGTTCATTTGGTTATTATACGAGGCTTGCACTGAAAGTGGCGGGAATCGAATACTTATTAATTTATTTTTAACATGTATTATACCTTTTTATAATCTCTGAAGTTTCCTTATCTCAACACACTGGCCACTTAGAAAAAAAAAAGTATGGTTCGGTTTCAATTGTTTATTGAAGTCGTCGAGTCACTGCTTAAAATGGAATTGTGCCGTGAAAATTTCAGAGCTATGATTTATTATGACTTTAAAAGTGGACTAACACAAAAACAATGTGAAGAGCGGATGGTTGCTGCTTTTAATATTGAAGCTCCTTCAAAGACTACAATATACAGGTGGTATTCAGAATTTCAACGTGGCCGTGTATCCCTCACCGACGAAGTGCGTGAAGGTCGACCAAAATCGGCAGTCACGCAAGAAAACGTCGATGTTGTGCGTCGTCTGATAAATGAAGACCGACATGTGACATATCGGGAAATTCAAGAGCACCTGGGTATTGGAATGAGTCAAATACAAATTATTTTAAAAGAAGAATTAGGCGTGAAAAAGTTATTTTCCCGTTGGATACCTCACCTATTGTCTGACGAGCAGAAAATAGTCCGTGTCAATTGGTGCCGCAAAACTTTGAAAAGATTTAACAAGGGACGCTCAAATGCTGTTTTTAGCATAGTATCAGGTGACGAGTCGTGGATATACGCTTATGAGCCTGAAACTAAAAACCAATCCCGAGTATGGGTCTTCGAAGACGAGCTCAAACCCACAAAAGTTGTTCGTTCTCGCAGTACGGCTAAGAAGATGGTGGCTACGTTTATCTCTAAATCTGGTCACGTAGCTACTGTGGCTCTTGAGGATCGTAGAACAGTCAATGCTGATTGGTACACCACTATTTGTTTGCCGAACGTCTTTGCTGAACTCCGAAAAACAAACCCTAGTCGTCGCATCATCCTTCACCACGACAACGCCAGCCCACACACCGCTCGGACAACAACTGAGTACCTGGACGGTGAAAAAGTCGAAATATTGGACCACCCTCCATATAGCCCTGACTTAAGTCCCAACGACTTTTTTACATTCCCCAGAATCAAGGCAAACTGCGTGGTCAGCGGTTTCAGACGCCAGAAGAAGCAGTGGAGGCCTATAAAATAGCCATTTTGTCGACCCCTACTTCAGAGTTCAAAAAGTGCTTTATGGACTGGTTTGAACGCATGCATAAGTGCATGAAATACAAAGGAGAATATTTTGAAAAACAATAAAAATAAATAAACTCACTTATACTGCATATTTTCTTCTATTCCCGAAACTTTCAGTTTTACCCTCGTACCAGTACTTAAACATATTAATAACATCGCCAGGTAAGTCTGTCTCGCACTCCAACTTGTTCCACAAAACATCGTAAGCTACCAGATCGAACGCTTTTGACAGGTCTAGAAAACATGAGTAAACGGGGGTCTTCCTATCTGTGTAGTATTGAACAGTTTGCTTAAGGCACATCACAGCGGATTCGGTAGACAACCCGGTTTTAAAGCCAAACTGTGCGTCATGTAATTTAAGATGTTTCTTTAGAATTTTGTTAAGCAAACTGTCCAGCACCTTGGCTATTACCGTAGCTAGCGAAATGGGTCTATAGTTGGCACTATCTGCCACGTCCCCCGTTTTGTTCTTAACTAGAGGTACGACAATTGTTTTTGTCAAGTCATCCGGCAGGTACGAGTGTCTTATGCAGAGTGTAAAAAACATTGCCAGGATCCTTGGAAGGTGTGGCCCCGCGTGCTGCAGGTGCTCAATGCTTAGTCCGTCGTGCCCCGGGGACTTCCCTCTTACCATACCCTACCATACTAATAATAGTCTTTTGTAATATACGAGTGTATGTACATGTATATATAGTAAATGTACCATAAGCGACTCCACTACTCATCAGCATATAAACCCCTGAGGTTTCCGCTGGTGAATCATGTACTACTTTTGTATCATAGATTTTGGCCAATAAATTAAAAAAAAAGAAGTTTACCTATAAATACCTACCTAACATACAAAGGCACTAACTCAACACTTTGCTGCGGCAAATTGTACCGCTGAATTATCTGAAATCATGATATCCTCTAGAGGGGGGGAGGTACTGCCTTGAGGCAATACCTACAAAGAAACGTCAATAATAAATTAATGTGTACAGGTAAAATGTGCGTGATAACGAACTACGACATGTTCGCGCGCACCAAAGTGGAGACGGAGAGCAAGCCGCGACCAGCGCCCGCGCCGACGAACAAGCGGCGCGTGCTCCGGCGGCGCGCCCGCCCGCGCCGCAAGCCGAGGAGCAAAAGCGCGCAGGCGCCGCCCCGGACTAATACCCGTAAGCCGCAAGCCAAGAGCGACTCGGAACTGTAGACTACATGGACGTGGGTGCAAAGTGGAGGCGCCGCCCCGGAACAACGCGCGGAAGCCAAAACCGAACTTTAGGTAGACTACTTTTACATCCACATACAATAAAGAGGGGCGCGCAAGCCGAGAAGCAAGAGCGCAAATTGCATTGGTGGGTGCAAATTGGAGACACTGGCCCGGTGCCACGCGCAGAAGCTAAAAACCAACAGCGAAACCGAACTGTTAGGCCAGGTTAGACTGCCTACATGCTCGTACCATAAATAACGGCCCGACCACGACTTTACGTGTATTGCAGCCCGCTGTGCTACCGCGAACTTCGAAAATCGAACTTCGTATCGTACCGTCCCTTGCCGCCATATAGAGTATAACACGAGAGTGAAAGAGACGGCACGACACGAAGTTCGATTTTCGAAGTTCGCGGTAGCACAGCAGATTCCAACCAACATGCTAAGTACGACCACAGATGAAATACAAGTTACTTCGTAACAGATACTGCACTAAATTATTGGTACCTGCTAATCAATAACTACCTACTAACGAAATAATGGGATAATTGTATCTGTTGTTTATATACAACCCGTATATGATCAGAAAACAATTTTCATTTCATTTAAATTAAGAAAGAATCTAAGTTGATTTCAACATTTTTATAATTTGAATTTATGAATAATAGTAAAAAAATCATACCTTTCTATCTCTAAAATAAATAAATAATAATAATCTAAAGTAAATGAAGAAACGACAGCGGTATTGCGCTGAATAGAATCATACACGTCGCAATATTTCCTTTGATCAGTCATGGCGCCGATCGCATGCCCGTACTTACGCGGAAACACAGACTAATAAGAGATACTACGCGGAAATAATTATTAAGCTCGCAGCAACGTGCCAGCCTACTGACTTGTTTCGCCGACTACACGCTTGCGTGGTACTTACGCGAGCTCGGCAGGCGAACGACCGCGGGCTAAGTGCGGGTAGCCTGGTACGACTATAAAGTTCCAAACTGTTCACTGCATACTCGTGCAAGGTAATGGACCGCTAGCGTTACCTGACAGCTTGAGACGCGAACGGTTGTTAAAAATATATTCATGATTGAATTTAACCTTTCATTTAATTAGAAGTATATTACTAAAACGGTTAAAACTCCTACGGGCGACATGTGTCGAATTCTTCCTCAGGATGAGTGCACTCGCGACGACTTTGCACCTCACACTCCACGTGTCGCCCGGGCTGACAAATAATAAGTGTGAGGACGTAGAGTTTTAACCGTTTTAGTAATGTAGAGAAAATATCATTGCTTGTTTACCTAACTATAACTTAAGTGAGGCGTAGTGGACTGTTGGCTTACCAAGCCATGATATATGGGGGATACCGTAAGTACAAGTGGTACTTACAACTGATTCCGGAACCGTGGGAACGCTGGCGTGGCCTTATTGTGAATAAAGTGCAAAATATTGTATTTGTGTCTAACCAAACAGTTCAGTATATATTTAGAATTTAAATTTAATGTAAATTTGTTTAGGTATATTATTCCAAAATGAACTCAGCTAGTATTTTGCCAAAGAAACAGACAATGTAAAAATAACGACAACAGTACTTCTCTTCGAGTGCAAATATCAAAAGATCTATTAGACTAAAGATGTAAAACTTTTGATAAAGCCAAGTGCCTCTTAATTATCTCCTGACAACGTGAGCTTGTAGGTATTTGTTTCGAATAGCATTTGTTGTTAGGTATACGTAGGTAACGCTTCATTTTCACCAGCGCATTGTAAAAGTATTATAGAATCCGTTTTTGCAATTTTATACATTAAATTAAATATCACAATGCCTTGAGTTTTATTAACCTTTGCTCACTGCATAAAACCTGAACTTTCAAACTTGTGTAAGTCTTGTAACTAAGTAACTTGGAGCGGATGCTGTTGGAGAGATGCACTAGTTACCAGTATAATAAAATAACTAAACACAGGAACACATTCGAAAAATGTCACGTTTTGGCGCCATTAATAACAGACAGGGAAGGGAAGGGCAAGGATAGTAGCAGCCAAATACAGGATGACTTCGTGATCAGAAATTAATCGATGAGGTATTGAAAGACAATAAACTGTATAAAGACGATGGCACAGTTTCTACTTCCAATATTCACTCCCTCATACAACCTGTGTCAAAAGTGATAGGGTGACCATGATTTAAGTATTCATTTATTATTTTTCTACTATTGAAGAAAAAAATATACTTACAAAGCATATTTGCAATGTCCTTTTATCCGTACAGACGTAGTGAGTAATGCTTTCCCATCGGCTAAACTCGGAATACGACTAGACCCGAAGTGGCCATCAAAAGACTTACCAGGATAAACTTTTTCCCATATTTTTAAAGTCGTTGTTTATGTTCTGGGTAGTAAAACACTTAACCTTTTGAGCGCCGGGTGGCGAAGTAAGACGCCGTGACACTGACGCCTGATCCATAAAATAAATTTAAGCTAAGTATTAAGTAATAATGCCAAAACATCATAAAGAATTCTAGGAGTGATATTTCATAGTCTTTAAACAATCGTCAATTGACGTCGGTGGCGTCAGGCACGAATTTCCGAAGGCGTGGTTTATAGTCTTTGACGCTTAAGTAAGCTTCTAAGATGTTGAAATAAATTGTAAGATTATGTTTTCATGGACTATGATATACGACTACAATTATCTTTCAGATTAACATGTTAAATAACACTACTATATCAATATCACTCTTTATTGATTTTAAAAAAATATTTATATTACACATTCATTCAATTTTAGAGCCTATACAAACAAATAACATTCTCAACGTATTTACTGAAATCCTTACGCGTTGGCATCCTCCGGACTCGCGGTCGCCATCTAGGCTACATATATCAAGCCAAAAATATCTTTACATCTAATATAGAAACCTATTATTGATAAACGATTACATCATCGATAGTTTCGTGATGAAATCGCCCTTAACGTAGGCCCTAAGTACGCAATTTATATATTATTAAGGAATAAAATGAGGCTCTTACACAATATATATATTCTCGCAGAATGTACTTGACTAATTAGGAAAAAAAGAAACATTGGTAATACGCGGCTGTCGTCTAATAATAATAAATATAATATTGCATCATTTTCTAGGGAAAATTACCGGACACTGAGGGTAATTTCCCCAGAAAACTATATATGTAAACTAGCCACACGACTCCCATCGAAAAGTTATCACAACGCTGAACATAAAGTCGAAGAAAGTAATCACAAGGTCTAAGATCTTTACACAGAGGTTAGATATATATTGAATAGATAATTATTTCCCCTTACAACATTTCGACGGCGTTAATGTAGCAACAGCAAATCAATGTTTCTAGAAACATTGCACAGCCGATATTCCCGACAATTCCAAAATAAATTAAGTAAATGTTACTCGTAATATTGCGTCTCTGAAATCATAAACATTCCTTTACCTAACTAAATCGATAGCAAAGTAGGTACTAAATATTGATGCTCTCACTCTTATCCTATTATTATGTAACAAAGGTAATAAATTATTTGCATTAGAGACATTTAGAATTTCGTAATGATGTAGACTATATCCTAAACCTGAATTATTCTTACAACTAGGTATACAAAATAGGAATCTGCAATAAAACATTAATCTTGAAGCCTTATCATGCTCGCTAGCAAAATGTCTTTTAACTGTTGGCCGCAGGGTTAGGTACAATTTTATTGAATATGCATAATATCACCTCCGTAACGTAGATATGTATAAAGCAACTTTAACGTAACATTAAAGCCTTTCCTCAGAAGGATTTAATCGCATTTCCGAAGATATTTTTAAAATATTAGGTAACGTGAGCCTTTAGAGAGTGAGATGTACTCAATAGACAGAAGATAGGAAAAGAACCGGATTAAACTTGGAGCTGCAAACCACATGCATAATTATATATTGGTCCAAATTCAGGTCTCATCTCAATTTCAAATAGGTAAAACATAATGGCTACAATAAATAAACAACAATATAAAACACGAATTGTTAATAAGGACAGCCCATCCTGAACATCCCAGAGCTGCTTGACTACACATGATGTCAACAACACGGATTACTAACTAAGATAAAATAACAAACCTGTACTCTTTATCAGCCATATTATTACATGTCAAAACGATAGCCACCATGTTCGCGGTTCTAGATAAACAACACATATGGATAAAATGCACAGAAATGGAATGAAAGGAGATAAGATACTTATTACTACAAGCACCAGAAGATTGTGAAGGTCATTAAAGGTTTAAAGACTACGGCTGCCGCTACGGGCAGGTTGCGATAGTAATGGGCACCTATCATGTACTCGGAATACACGGAAACTATGAGGCGTCTCTACATAGACTCAAAGTAAGTTAATTACACATCCCTACTTTCGTATGAGACTCGATGCCCGGACGCATTGCAGATTCCCAAAGGTCACTAACGTCGTCCTACATACAATAACGAATCATACTAAAACGAAACACTATTATGCTTCACAAAAAACAAGAATTAAAATTATTATGAAAAAACGAGTCAACACGAACTAAACATAAAATAAAATATACAACTAAAAACATGGACGTAAGTCGACTGAATGTGTAAGAACGGTTAAGGTAATAAAACTTAATAATAAATAACTTTCACACCCTGTTGAGCTACTCAGTAAGTGTGCCGTGCGCGGCTGTGGAGAGGGCTCTGTGGAAGCGCGAGTAGTCGTGGGTGTGAATGGCGTTGAGCTAGCGACGGGCGCCCGGCGGGACCCTGTGCGGCCTCTCACTGGTCTTTGCGGGCCTTCTTCTTGCCCTTCTTGGCTTTAGCGTCCGTCCAGGTATCTGAAAAAAGCACATTACAAATTAAGGTTCCTGGCGCAAAAGCTGGAATTTCATAGAGTTATTGTCCGCGCAGCCGAAATTATGTGCCTTTTTATCCGCTTTTTAAGATTGGAAAAGATTTTTTTTTTTCCAAAAGTTTATGTTACTGAATTGTGTTGCTACAGATATGAACTTTGATTTAAGTATTTAAACTTTATTGCACAATACAAAATAATATGTACAAATGGCTGACTTAATGCCAGAAAGCATGCTCTACCAGTCAACCATTCTTTAATGTAATGTATGATGCATTGCATAATATTAATAATTCAACAATAAAGAGAAAATCCCTATGTCCTAAGTAATGTTTTTATATGGTAGAAATACTACATATTTACTAAAATAATAAAATAAATAATGGGTGCTAATAAAATATTTAAACTGGGAATTGGGTTTTCATATAACATCATAAAGTTGTAAGGGCCTTTAGACTCCGCGTGCTCCTCAGAAACTGTAATGTAAACTGTCTGTAATCGGGGAAATTTAGAATATTCCGTGCAACTCAAATTCGAGGCTGTTAGACACAAAATAAGGAAATGACTTATGCAAATAAGTGATTAGAGTTCAGAATAACTTTTCTGTTACTTTGAAATAAAACGTCAAAAATCAGTTTTTCCTTACCAAAACACTGTATAAGTAAATTAAGTTTTATATTTTAGTTGTTTATATAAATACTGTAAAAGCCTACTCTGTAATGAAAAATGAATAAGGTGAATAAATATTATGGAAAATCTTACTTTACTAGACGACGACATATTTCATGCTCATCACACAAATATTTGCGCTTACCGGGATTGGGTACAGTCACCAGCATAAATATATGACTATGGGTAGAGCTGCAAAAATATCTGATCATCAATTGAAGTTATAATTATATGACGATACATAGCTGGTAAAAATAAATGATCATTAATAGCCGGCAGAATTATCATTTGCCTGTTAACAGCATAAGTATCGGATCGGATCCAGTAAAAAATCTGATACCTAGGAAATCGAAAGTATGTGACATGTCATCAGCATAAATATATGACTTGGGCAGAGCTGCAAAATTATACATTAATTGAAGTGATAATTATATGCCGATACATAGCCAGTAAAAATAAGTGATGATTAATTAAATTATGTGAAATGTCACCAGCATAAATATCTATCCGCTGTGAATGCATTACCATCGGATCACATACATGCTGCATAAATATCTGACACAGTTGATAGTAAAAATATCTCAAAATTCTGCAAGAATGAATTTTATGTGCCTAACATAGAGTCGTAATTTGAATAAAGTTGTGTGACGCTTCTTGAAAACAGTATTAACCTGTCATTGAATATCGCTCTCTCACGTTTTATGAAATGACTTTGGCAGATTTCCATTGCGAAAAGGAACTGTTGATCTTATATTAGTTTTTGAATCAAGAACATGGTTTCAAGGGTTTTTAACAAGGATATTAAATGTATGGCGTTATTATTACGGAAAAGGAAATTGCTTGTCATCAATTGTTAGTTATGTCAACTGTCACACACGAAAGACTGAATTTTATTATTTCGCCGAGTCTAGTTTCTTATGAACAATTGCGTTAAAGTAAAATAACTATTGATTGTTTCTAATATTTAACGGTTGACTTTGACTCCATGGCGGCTTATCGAATCGATGTCCACTTAAGGCATAGAATTGTATCAATGCATGAAGACAATAAACCCGTTCAAGAAATCATGGATGTATTGGGTGTTACTGTAAGTTTCTATGCAAGTTTCATAATAGGTAACTTATTCATTCAATATACTTATTACTCTTAATTAATGGCATCTACCCGTTTTGATTTTAGAGAAATACCGTTGCATTATGGATTAAACGTTGGCAAGAAGAAGGCAATGTCGATCATCATAAAAGTTTAGGCCGCCCACGAAAAACGACAGCCCTTCAAGATTAAAACATTGTTAATTTGTACCATGAAAATCCCACAACTTCTACCTTGACAGTCGCAAATGATAATGGGATTTCACGAGATAGTGTTCGTCGTCGGCTCAAGGATGCTGGAGGAACATCGCGTTTCTTGACGAAAAGGTTTTCCAGTCAAGCACAGATGGTAGAGTTTCCTTATGGAGAATTAATAATACCCGTTATAATGAAAATAACGTGATCCCCAATAGAAGATCAGGCCGTATTTCATGCGGAGTATGGGGCTGGATGTCGTCTGCGGGGCTGGGAGAGCTCTGCCAGGTTACTGGGCGGTTAAATAGCAGAGACTACATAGAAATTCTCAATGACGTCTTGTTGCCATCATTACGAGTATGTTATCCAGACATTAATCCTGTATACATAGTACAGGACAACTGTTCTTTCCACAACAGCCGTATTGTGCGACATTGGATAAACCAGCAAGAGAAAATTGAGCTACTGGACGACTTCCCGCCCAAGAGCCCTGACCTCAATCCCATTGAAAACTTGTGGGGGTTGATGACGCAACAATGGGACCCAACTCAAGCCAGAACAAAGGCAACACTGATCCAGCATTGCTTCGACATCTAGGAATCCATGCGAGGATTGGACAATTGTTATAACATGGTTATGTCAATGCAAAATAGACTCGACGACGTTATAAATGCCCAAGGTGGTTACACTAAATATTAATAAAACCTTTAAATTTTTTATAGATTACAATGTTAAGTTTACAAGAAATTATTTTGTTTTATTATGGTTTTGAAGTAGGAATAAATGTCAAAAAGAAGATTAATATCAAACGTTTTTTTATTACATATCGTCATAAATTACATAATATTATATGACATGGTTGACAGTGCAAGTTCACTACACAGTCCCGACTTAGGTCTGACGGTGGACTCCGTGAAGCTGTTACGAATTTCGGGTTCAAGTTATATCAAACTCGAGTGATGAGGCGAGAACAGCAGGCGAAGAATTCACAAATCTCCTAGACTGCTCGGGCAATTATTTGACTTATTATCGAACCTGTCAATCTTACGCTATAAAAACGTGAGACAGAGATATCCAATGACAGTTTAATACTGTTTTCAAGAAGCGTCACACAACTTTATTCAAAATACGACTCTATGTTAGGCACATAAAGTACATACTTGCAGAATTTTGAGATATTTTTACTGTCAACTGTGTCAGATATTTATGCAGCATGTATGTGAACCGATGGTAATGCGTTCACAGCGGATAGATATTTATGCTGGTGACATGTCACATAGTTTAATTAATCATCACTTATTTTTACCGGCTATGTATCGGCATATAATTATCACTTCAATTAATGATCAGATAATTTTGCAGCTCTTCCCAAGTCATATATTTATGCTGATGACATGTCACATACTTGCGATTTCCTAGGTATCAGATATTTTTACTGGATCCGATCCGATACTTATGCTGTTAACAGGAAAATGATAATTCTGCCGGCTATTAATGATCATATATTTTTACCGGCTATGTATCGTCATATAATTATAACTTCAATTGATGATCAGATGTTTATGCAGCTCTGCCCATAGTCATATATTTATGCTGGTGACTGTACCACTAGATTCGTAAGCAGGCCCACTCCCATCACCCACTAGTGATTAAACTAATCCAGTTGCCAAAAAGTGTTAAATCAGTGTCATTAATTTTTTTTATCTAAAGATAAAGTTTACCTCCAAGTTCATCAAAGACTGGCACATTGGGCTTATCATCTTGCTTGTCCGATGAGTCGGAGACCTCAGCCTCCGATTTAGGAGCACTCTTGGCGACAGCAGCAGCCTGAGAAACCAATAATATTCTCTTATAAACTCGCAGTTTGTAAAAACAACAAATGGCATTGTTTTGCAATCTAAACAACATTTATCTACTTGGCCTTTAATCCGCAATTAACATAGTTATTGCAACTATAGATAAATAATGCATAAATATATAATATGCGAGATACGAAGAAACTTGTATGATGGCCTTGAACCAATTCCCCAAACAGAATAATAAGTACCTTCTTATTTAAGTTTTAGAAAATCAGTGCCAATATTTAGGTCAAATTTTTCAACAGGATGCGAAAATTTTTGCATATACACGGGGGGTAACAATTCACCGTCAACCCAGTATATGATATTAATCCACTCCTTTTCTTGTCTTGTTGTGGTTGTAAACAGTCTTGCAGCAGCTCCAGAGTTATAGATTGACACATTTCTTCCAGCTAACCTGAATTAATATAAAGCTTGGAATTGACATTCCAGCTGAGACTGATATAGTTCTTTTTTCAAAAAATGGGAAAAAGAAAGAATAAATTGGAATTAAGTTTTGATAATCATAAAAAGTAAACAATTTCAAGCTCTCCCGCCGCTAATTAATTTTTTAAACAGATTCGCAAGTGTATTATTCCAGTCAAAACCGCATATTATTTCAGCCACATACGGAAACGACGCATTTCCAGCAGAAAAATATGACTTGAATTGGCTGTATACGACCTGTTGTTTTCCTTTGTAAAAAGTTTGAGACCTGACAAATAATGGAATTTTCTCAAACATGCAATGAAATATTGATGTTATGTTCCTTATAACAGGCTGCGAAGTATGACGTTTCAGGTGCGGCTAGGACAAGAGGTCGTTAATGGAATTTCATACAAATCTTGCAGGCCTAGGCCGGCAAAGTCCTCTTTTTTAATTTCCATTCCACATAAATTGTGGCACAGGCACCATGAAATTCTGCCACTAAAAATAAAACTTTGATTTTTTTGTTGTTTATTTCATTGCATGTTGAGAAAAGCACTATACATACCTCGGCGGGAAATATGGGGTTGCCCGCCTCAGACCTATCCGACCTCGCTTCGCTCGGCCGTCTATATATGTCTTCGGCCGGCAACCCCTTACGTCCCGGCCTCTGTAGTAATGTACTATTATATGTGGGGGTGACGAGCCTGCAATGTTTTTAATTTAAGACTGACCATACATACACTTCGCCTTTCAATGTAGTGAGTAATATCCACTTTTTGAGGACAAAAGCTGACTATACCTCATTGGCTTTCTTCTTGGTCTGTTTCTCCTTGTTCTGGTTCTTCTTGTTGCTGCGCAGGTCCTTCACGTCGGGTGTGTCCTCGGCTTGGCCGTCCTCGTCAGATGCGAGGCTCGGGTTGTCGCGACGCTCGGCCTGCGGAACAATTAGGCAATATTATCATTTGACAAAACAGAATGGTAGATTGATTATTTTCATATAGGCTTGGTGCAACTTTACTATGAATAATGACCGCTGACAGTCTAAATGGAATAGTACATTATGCATTAGAGCGGTAAGAGACCATTTGAAGCCCGACGCCGAAGGCTTTAATTACTCGAGTTTGTAAAACCACTCTTACTGCGCGTAAGGGAGGTATTCCACTCATCCAATATCTTTGTCCAATATACATTTGATCAAAGAAATTGGATGATTTCATCCAACTTGGATGGGATCCCGACATGTGATCGAAGATTCTGATGACAGTTAAATCAATATGGCTACGCATGAAAAAAAATAATGTTGGACAAAGATATTAGATGAGTGGAATGGGCCTACGTCAAAGAACTTTGATCAAAGATTTGACAAAGAAATTGGATGTGTAGTATACCACCCCATACTAAACTCATCCAATATCTTTGATCAAAGAAATTGGATGATATCATCAAACTCGGATGGGACCCCGACATTTGATCAAAGATTCCGATGACAGTTAAATATATATGAAAAAAAATAAAACTTGGACAAAGATATTGGATGAGTGGAATGGGCCTACGTCAAAGAACTTTGATCAAAGATTTGACAAAGAAATTGGACAAAGACATTGGACAAAGACATTGGACGAGTGGAATACCACCCTAATACACACAATGTTTTTCATCAAACTTGGAGGAAATAAATAAACAGTAAAGCCAAAAATAATATATAGATAATGCGTAAATAGAGTTCCGGTTAATCCGGTTATAATATTAGCTAAAAATGGTTGAGCATTCGATTGTTCGTTCGTCACGGCGTCTATTGTCGAGTAGCAGTACTGATAATTCCGATTAATTTGACGGTAGATGTCGACTACGAAATAACCAGTAAAAACTGATGTATGGAGCGAGCTCTCTATTCTTACTATTTTCTCTATGGTTAGACATACCATATCAATGAGTCCAAACAAAGTTAAGAAAATAGAACTAATAAAAAAAATCCGAACCTACAAATAAAATGATTTATTCAATTTTCAACAGTCACCATTAATATATCTGTATTCTTCAGGGTGATTTAAAATATTTGAACATGAACTCTAACATTTTGACAATAGACTCGTGTTCAGATATTTGTAATATTTTTTTATTTCATGGTTGTTCCGATATATAATAATTGACAGTGACACATTATTCCCATGTGGGAATAATGTGTCACTGTCAGTTATTATCTGAGAAACAATAAACTAAATAGATAATGACTATTCTAAACAAGGCTATTTGGAAAATACTTTACAACCTAATAAGAGTAAAGGACTATTTGCGGCAGCTTAATTCCAATACTGGAAAGTTTCCAGAGAAAAGAAGCAAGTTATAAATAAATGGATGCTGTAGAAAGTTCATTTTTCAATCTTACGAGTACATTCAATTCAGTCGGATTAGATCAATGGACTAGTTTCATATATAGTATAGTTAAATTTATTCACACCAATTATGAAATGAAACCTGTGTAAATAGACGAAAAATTCTTTAATTGTTTGGATGGCGGATTTAACTGACATAGTGGCATATCTGATGTAGGATGATCAATTGAGGAAATATACCGGAGTGTAAAAAATTCAGCAGCTATAAAAGAAAAAATATCAGTTTTATTAGTATTCGACGCGACATAAACGACGAGATCAAGCATTTGTTACTGAACAGAATGAGAAAGAGGCAAATGCTTTTCAATGTTTTCCATTGTCACCTAATAAACACAGGTTACATCATGGATAGGGATGTTTGCACGGCTAATCTATCGCGAAAATAGGTTTTCTACATTGCATTGTTATTTTGTAGTAGCTGACATTGTAATTTTATATTAAATGATAATATATATTGTTTTAAAAAAACGACACCTCGCAGAGTGTCTTACGCCGGTTCTTCTCGTGGCAGAGGTTTACTTTTCCGAACCGGTGGTTGTTCATTGACGTTCATAGGTGCATGTAACATGCCTAATTTGAAGATTTTTTTTTATTTAAAAAAAAATTGAAGAATAAATTACTTTTACTTTTTTACTTTTACAAGCAAACAAGAGACAGATCAGTTACGGTTAGTAGTTTAGTTACCTCCTTGAGCACTCTCTGCATCTCCTCGATCTGCGCCTGAAGCGCGCGCGCTGCCTCCGCGTCCACGCCGGGTCCCTCCGCGCTCAATACCTTCAGGAGACACATTATAACATTATTATAATAAAATTATTAAAACTCACGGTTTAGGGACCCTAGCACATGTGCTAGTATGAAAAAAATTGAAGTATCAACATGTTCGACATGAGGTGTTGGCACTAGCTTCTATGTATCCCTTGGAACACCGTGAGAACCAATGTATCCATAATAGAGGAACTCAAAATCAGCACACACATCTTGACAGTTTGCCAACAGCATACACATCATGTTGACGGGAAAGATGGAGAGGGTAGACGAGCTCATGCATGGAACACCACCATCACCAGCCAAATGGAATAATTGACAAATTTACCAGACTCCGAGAACACCAGGTGCTACACAGCAGACATTAGATAATAAACCCCCCCCCATGAGATCGGGAGAGGCCAATGTCCAGCAATTGACGTACTTGGGCTGATATGGTGGTGGTGGAGATAATAAAGATTTCTTAACAATCTTTGTTTGGCAATCAAAAGTTGTCATAGAAAGCACAATGCACATATTTATATTATCATGTTGCAAAACTATGACAATGGTCAGCAATAATTCTGCTCCACTTGAGCCTGCATATGTGTGCACTAGGATAACTAAGATCTCTGCATATTAATAAAACTATAAGTCACATTTATATGACAGTGAAGAGGAACATCCAGTGTATTCAAATTTGCATGTGGAAATCCAAACATTCCTAAGTATAGATGAATTGGTTGAAATGGATATATGCATTTCTGTGAGTGTTTCCATGCAGTGATTTCGGTGGTTGTGTAATTGATTGACTATACCTTTAGGTTTCGGGGGTCTAATTAAATAATGATAAGAGTTCCTCGCCTGTTATATTACAGCCTGAAATTGTCTTCTACTCTGTAGAGATGTCTTTAATATTGCAACCACCAAAATCACAACAGATAAAATGCTCAGAGTAGTGCTCACACATGCTTGCATGGAGATCTGTTGCCAAATTTGAAAAGACTCTTCCGTAATACCATCAGGACATAAAAGTGTTAACATAGCCCAATTTATAATTAGCCTTAGACTTTTATGTGTTCCATTATTTGTGTCTTGCTTTCCTTCTGCAGGTCTGATTGCCCCTCGGCAAAGGCCTCCTCCAGCATTTTCCATTCATGTCAATCACATGCGACTCTGTACCACATCTTTCTTGCTACCTGTCATCCTATCTTTCTCGGGTCTGGTTCTCTTTCTATTTCCTTTTCTTGGATACCACTTGGATACACAATAAGATACCGAAAGACATTGTAGAAGTAGAAAATATGGAAGGCTTTAAGCGAAAATTATTTGAGCACCTTGTAAAAAAGCTTACTACACCATAAGTGAACATTTGTTAGACTGTAATTAATGGGCCAGAACCCTGATCCTCCATTAATTACTACTAAAATTTGTATGCCTAACGGCCCAGCATAGTGATACTTAAAACTATTGTAAGATCTTAGTGTACTTACCTGTTGTACAAATAAATCATATCATTTCATTTCACTCTGTGATCATAAGTCCTGCCCAATGCCACTTTGATCTTCTTACTTTTTGGATAATGTCATAGACTTTTGTTCTCTTTCTAATGCTGGATGATCTAAGTTTTTCAGATTATTGTACCCCCAACATACTCATCTCCATAGCACGCTGGCAGTTACTGGGTTTTTTGATGAACTTCTAAGACATGGACCAAGTATAACATCCATATATGAGAAATCATTTCTGTCATAATGATATTGAGATAAGATTAAAAGTGCCATGTTTTAGGTCATTGTTGAGCACTGGGACATTTACCTTATTAAGTAATTAATAAAAAGATAAACAAACAAGGTCACTGTCAAACTATAATATGTGTCATTCACCATTTTAAGAATGTTTGCACCAAATTGTACCACTATTTGGTAGACTACTTTCAAAGTTGACCTACATAAAACTTGCATACCTACAATAAACATTATGGTTTAATTTTTTAAATACACAATTTTAGAAAAAAAAATACTCTATTAAAATGGACCCTAAATAAAAGTCATGTTTTATGGCCCAATCCACCCGGTTTCCATTGTAAAACATTAATTTAAACCTATCATGCTAGCTGGGCACTATGGACACAATTTCTAATGTGTATTAATTGTATAAGACATAAGTTACTAGCATTTATTATATGTATGTGACCTACCTTGATAGTTTCCTCAGCAGGTTCCTCAACAGGGTGGGCAGCTTCCACATCAGCATCCTTGGCCTTCTTGGCCTTGTTCTTCTTGGCAGGGCTCTCCTTCTTGTCCTTCTCATCAGGGCTCTTCACCTTCTTCTGGCTCTTCTTGGGCACCTCCTGCCAGCCGCCATCATCAAAGTCAGCCGGCTTCTCTGCCTCCACAGCTGCTTTACCCTTCTTCCCCTTCTTAGCCTCAGGGACCTCTTTCTTCACAACCTTGGGCTCAGCCGGTCTCTCAGGCTTTGGCTTTGGCTTCTCGGCCTCCTTGGCTTTCTCCTTGGCGGGAGATTTCTTGGAGCTCTCCGACTTTGCCTTTGCGTCATCGCTCGACGTGCGGTTCGGTGACGATTTCTGCAACGCAAAAAAACACGCTATTCAAAACACTATTGACAGAAAAACATCGCTAAGCTACAATCGATAACCATGTCCCGGTACTACAGCGAGCATATGCTTGCAGGTTAAAAATAAAATGAGCACACGTTGAGGTGGACGCTCGGCGCGCATTGATCGTAACATATTGACAGCACTCACCTTCTCCTTCGATTTCTTTACTTTCTTGTTCGAGGACTTCTTGTCGTCGATCACTAGCGCCAATTTGTCGAATTGCGGCTGTTCCGCCGAGTGGAACCCGAAGATAAATACTAGCGCTGCGCATAATAAAACAACCGCCACCGCAGCCGCGGGGAACAGAAACTGTGTGCTCGACACCTGGCTCAGCAGTTCCATCATGGGGCTTAACTTTCAAACTGTCTAAATTATATAGTTCACATATAAAGGTATCGATAAGGTGTGATAATGTTGAACTAATTAATTCCCCTGCGATAAAAGCAGACACGGAGACATGATGACGCGGCTGTGACGTGCCAAAAATCGCGATTGGTGTGACGTTCGGAACAACGCTACAATAGAAACAAAAAGTGAAAGGAATTTAGTCAATGAGCGGTACTACTTATTTCGAGCTAAACATACATAAAAAAATAGAGTATATTCAATGATAAGAATGATAATGTTTAGCTAGACACAAATGCTTTGGCATTTTCTATATGAACTTCGACCGTTTTTAGGGTTCCGTAGCCAAATGACAAAAAACGGAACCCTTATGGATTCGTCATGTCTGTCTGTCTGTCCGTCCGTATGTCACAGCCGATTTACTCAGAGAATATGACCACTACAATTATGAAATTTGGTGTGAAGGTGTATGTTATGAACCGCTATAGAAATGTTGATGTGAAATTACGAAAAAAATATTAAACAGGGGGATCACCCTATTGGCTATGTGCGAAGTAGGTGGTGGGGGTAAGCTAGGCGATCGTAGCGCACACCATGGCAGAAATGTGTACTTACCGGGGACCACTGTCAAATTTACTTTCACGTTTTCTATTGGTTTCTTAACGGTTTCCTACGATTCGTTTCGTTTGTATGTGTTTATTTATTCTCTTATTTATTTCAGTAAAATTTCCAATGCGGGGACTTTCTCTAAAGTAAATAAAATATTCATGTGTCATTATTTGACATCTCTAAATTTTGACATTGTCTTGGGACCTTTGACGTTTGACGTTTCAGACGTGCACATAGCCAATACATGTAACAGGGGCGTCAACATTTTTTTCAATGTACATAGGCATGTGGAGTATCTATGGATAGGCCTTCAAAAATGACATAGAGGTAGTCAACCGTTGATGAGAGATTAGCTGTCAAAGTCGTAAAAAAAGTGTCCTCCTCTAATTATAAAACGATGAAATTTAAAATTCTGAAAAAAAAAACATGATGATGTACATTAATAAATCCTTTAAACAATTTTTGGTTTGAACAAGATAGGCTCAACAATGGTTTTTGAGTTATTGCTGAAAAACTGTCTTGCCAAAACAAGAGGGCGTAAGTGTCGTAAGTTTCCTATGAAAATACGACCTTTTGTGATATAATAAATAAATAAATAAATATTGGGGGACAATCTTACACAAATCGACCTAGTCCCAAACTAAGCAAAGCTTGTACTATGGGTACTAGACGACGATATACATACTTATATAGATAAATAAATACTTAAATACATAGAAAACATCCATGACCCAAGAACAAATATCCGTGAAAAATGCACAAATAAATGCCCTGGCCGGGATTCGAACCCGGGACCTCTAGCTTCGGAGGCAGAGTCACTACCAACTAGGCTAAACAGGTCGTCAATCAAGGTCGGTAATGTATTGTATATTGGTTTTAAATGTAGATTAGGAGGTATTGGTACGGAACCCTTATTGTGCGTGGTCCAACACGCACTTGGCCGGTTTTTTATTTATAAAAAATAATAATGCAATCTGCAAATCCATATAGATGTAATTGGGAATGATTGGTGATTGAAGGAATCGTGAGTTGATGTTTTGTAAAATGGGTAAATAACTCGTAAGCTCAACCGTTCGTCGTTCTGCATGCTTCATTTCATTTATTTATTCAGTAACAAAATTCATTGTGTTTGAAATTCATTGAAAATACAAAATAAAATATCGTACATCCTACTTATTATCAAAATTCATTAATTTTAGAAATAATAGTGCATTATACAGATGTCATCTTTGATGGGGTGGGACGGAGCAGAATCACAGTGACATAAAATGAGCACAACGGAGTAAATCACTAGCAATTATTTATTATATGATCATATAATAAACAATGTAAATAACAAGAAAAATACACGATAGTCTATATACTGACACGATACGATACGAATACTCTTTATTGCACACCTCACACAAATGAAACGTTACAAACAGAAAAAAGAAAACACAGTCATATGTAGGTAGAGGTGGACAACAGGCGGTCTTATCGCTAAAGAGCGATTTCTTCCGGACAACCTTTGGTTAGCGGAAAAAAAGAAAATAATATATGCAGTAGGTGGTGCAGAGATAATATGAAACAAGTTAACCCTTAAATGCATGATTTTTTGTATAACTTTTTAATAAATTGAAATAGATGTGTCATGTTGTATAAAAGTAATAAATGTGATTTTGGATAGCTGCATTTTGAGCCACGGACCATCAAATATACGATGCATATATACATCATTATGCATTTAAGGGTTAAACATAATTTATAATAAAAATATTTATAATATACCTACTTTATATATACCAATATCACAAAACAAATAAGAAATAGTAAAACAAATATATGGTCAGCCAAAAAAAAAAAAATCTATTAGTAGTCGATATTAAGGAAGAGACAGATAATGTTTTTTAAGTAGGGATTTGAAACTATCAATCGCGTTTGCCCGTCTTATGTCAAAAGGGAGAGAGTTCCACAGTCGAACAGCTTTAAAAGTGAATGAACAGTTGTAAAACTTTGAAGAGGAAGTTGGCACCGTTAAAAGCAAATTATTAGAAGATCTGAGAGAATTAAAATAGCTAAAACGCTCTTTCAGATAGCGGGGAGTCGCAGGGTTGAAAAGGACATTATACATAAGAGTGAGAATGTGAGAGTTACGACGATAACGGATTGGGAGCCACTTGAGTTTAGAACGGAAACTAGAAACATGGTCATATTTGCGTAACCCAAATATGAACCGTATGCAGACATTTTGGAGACGCTCAAGCTTATTAAGTTGCTCCTCTGAAAGGTCAAGGTAGGAGATATCGGCATAATCAAGAAGAGGAAGAAGTAACGTTTGGGCAAGCGCAATCTTAGTGGCGACGGGTAGAAAATTACGAAGCCGCCTTAGAGACCCCACTGCAGCAAACATCTTCCTGCTTACTTCACTCACATGGGGCACCCAAGACAAAGTACGATCCATAATGATTCCAAGATTTTTGACTGTGTTAGAGTAAGCAATTAGAATTCCATCAAAAACTACAGGTGGGAGATTAACAAAATTAATTCTGGAAATCAGTTTGCTGCTGCCAATTACAATAACTTGAGTCTTCGCTGGGTTCACCGTCAGACCATATCTTTGACTCCACTTTAAAATGCATTCCAAGTCTTCATTCGTTCCCTCAATGGCAGAAGAAAGATCGCCAAGCATGGACTGTGAATAAATCTGAAGATCGTCGGCATAAAGACGATAATGGGAGGAGATGTTGTGGGTAATGGAATTAATGAAAATAGAAAATAAGAGGGGTGACAGCACGCCGCCTTGCGGAACGCCGGCCAGCGTATTGCACCAAGAAGAGCGAGGAGAATCCACCTTTATTCGTTGCCGACGACCAGTTAAATAGCTATGAAACCAGTCAATTACCGCAGGAGATATGTTAAGAGAGCGTAAAACTGCGAGCAGAATATCAAAATCGACAGTGTTGAAGGCATTACTGAAATCAAGTAGAGTTAACACAGTAAGCTTCCTATCATTCATGCCCAACCGAATGTCGTCTGTGATCTTGACAAGAGCTGTAGTTGTACTGTGTCCGGAACGGAAACCTGATTGAAGCGGGTTTAACAGATCGTTTTTATTCATGAAGGAAGTTAGTTGTTGATGCACCAGTCGTTCCACCACTTTGGATAAAAAAGGAAGAATGGAAATGAGGCGATAATCGGAAAAGGAGCCAGGATTGGATTTTTTAGGTAAAGGAATAATATCAGCGTCCTTCCACTGAGCAGGATACACACCAGTTGAAATAGAGGAATTTAGGATGCCAGTAATAACAGGGAGTAGTAGATCAAGGAGAGGAACTATCATTTTACGATTGATGCAATCAACACCCACAGCATTCGAAGTGATGCTCAGTACGCTCCTCTTAACATCACTGTCAGTGAATTGACGAAATGAAAAAGGAGAGAAATCAGGAGGTTGGGAAGATGAAAGATACTTAAGCGTATCGGCCTTAATAGGACCGCTAAAAGAGGCAGATGAAGAGAAATGCTCATTAAGCTGATCGAAGTTAGTGTTGATTGGATGAGATGATTGCTGAGTTTTCCCAACTCCTAAAGATTTTAAAATTTCCACACTTTAGCTGGATCTCCATTTTCTACAGATGCATGTATATGGCGCCTCTGGGCATCGCGACAAATGGTACTGCAACGGTTTCGGAGAGTATTGTAACTAGCTTTGTTCTTATCTGAGCTATCAAGTTTGTACCTGGATTTAGCTGCATTTTTCTCTTCGATTAAAAGCTTTATGTCTGCAGTGAGCCAAGGAGCAGGCAGGTACTTGACCTTTATAGCGCGTATTGGAGCATGAACATCAAAGAGTTGTATGAGAAAGGAGTTGAAGAGAGAAACTTAATCATTGACTGAACTAGCTCCAGTGATAACGCTCCAATCAATTTAAGAGGCATCTTCCCGCAGCTTTTGAACATCTAGCCGACTAAAATTGCGCTGCGAAAGGATTTTTGATTTGGGTTTGGGCGGACGGATCTTGTAAGATATAAAAAGTAAATCATGATAAGAAAAGGCATCTGCAGAGTATTGACCAAATTTAGCTACGTGAGAAGTGGAAGACACCAGAGTCAAGTCGAGAAGAGATGGTATACAATTTGGAAAATGATGAGTATTGGTTGAGAGTTTAAGTTGCAAGCGTCGACTAGAGACTTAAGACGCTTAGCCCGGTAATCATTCTTCAGAAGACATGTATTAAAGTCACCCATAACTATATGATGACAAAAAGATGGCATAAGATCTTCAAGGAGTCTTTCAAAAGAACCGAAATAATTTACTTGAAGGGAGGGCGAATAAAATACACCAAGAAGCAGTTTAGAGTGGGATAAGGTTACATCAAGAAAAATATACTCAGCAGTGTCAGCGCCAGAAGATATGGGTGAGAGGCTAATAATAGAGTAGGGGATGTAAGAGCGGAGATAAATTGGAACTCCACCGCCACCTCTTCCAGAGCGATCGTGACGGACTAAATGAAAGCCGGGTAAAGAATAAGAGGTCGAAGGTAATGTTGGCTTAAGCCAAGACTCGGACACCAACACAGCATGTATGTTTTGCAAATCAAAAGATAGTAAGAAGTCATTAAAATGTGCAGGAATACTCTGAGCGTTTAAATGGATAACGTTGAAGTTTTTAGGTACATTACTAAACTGTGAGTCAAGATAATCATGCAGAGACGGAGGCAAACTATGAAAACTGTCGTCATCACTCACATTGTCTGAAGAAGACAATGACAAATAATTATCACTACTTATACTTTGACTGAGAAAAGACATATAATATATATTATATACCTATAAATATATAATTTAACAATCTAGATAATATTGTATATATAAAATAGAATATAACTACCTCATTCTACCCGCCAGCAGTAGGTAACATATTAATCTTGCAAATGCAACGGAAGTCAAAATATACAACAACAATGAGATTTTAAACAATAAACTAAGATGGTACCAAGTTTACATTTTCAAATTCAAATAAAAAACTTATCACAAGGATAAAAATACAGAAAAGTGCTTAAATATACTAGGCACGTAAAAGAACCCTAAATGTACAATTTGGCAACACCACACAAGCCGTCAACCGTCAAGTGTCAACGTCAGAGTCATCAGCTGTCAAAACACCGTGAGGTAGGTAAGACACAGCTGGGACAATATAAAGTAACAGTTCAATAACGAGTGTACAAGAAAACTTAAAGAGGGTACGTAAATATAAGTGAGTGATAAAGTGACCAAATTAAAGAGTCAGGCTTACTTACAGTATAAAACGAAACAAAATTAAGAGAACACTACGTAATCAAGTTACGCACTAACATTTGGTTTTAGTAGCAGCAGCTCGTTTCGGCCAGGTTTTCGGAGGCAGCTTCTCGGGATCGCTGTTTACGGACTTGTGAACAGTATCAGCACTCTGGGCAGAGGAAATAGCAAGCGCTGGAGCATTCGGAATAGCTCTAAGCTGGGCGAGGCTGACAACACGCCGGCGCACACCGCTCGAATCCAATATATGCACGACGCCGTCCCAGGTCCAACATTTCCGTATGCCGAAACGCTCACGAGCCGCCATGAAAGTGTCTTGACGTGACCTAGTCAAGAACTCTGAAATAGTTATCCCAGTGCCCTTTAATGCAACTTTTCCAAACCACAACTTGTCCCGGACGGCACTATCACAAAACTTCACTACAATAGCCCTAGGCTTGCTGCTTCGCGGACGACCAAGTCGATGGCATCTTTTAATTGCTTCTTTAGTGAAGTCGCTCTGGATGGTCTTGAGGTGTTCGGCAACAAGAGTGATTGTGTTCTCGCCCTCACCCTCCGGGACGCCGTGAACTACAAGCATCTTGCGCCTGGACCGCATTTCAATTTGGTCGACTTGTTGTGAGATGACTTCCACATGCTGCGAGATGACCTCCACCTGCCTCTGAAGCATGTTGAGTGACTCCAACATCGAGGCTTTGAACGCCATGAACTCTACCCTGATGGATGCTGCAGAGGGGTTGGTTGGTCCGGCCTTGTCCAAGTCACTTTGAAACTCCGCCATTCTGCTGTGAAATGTCTGCACTAATTCTGTGATACATATGGTGACACACCAAGAAGTGACAAGGTTCCCTATTCTTTTTATAAAGAACCTAAACTCAAAATTAATATTGAATTGTCATAGACAAGGATGGTCTGTGATACAACCTCATTTCAAACACTCCTCCTTAATTTTGAGTACACAGGCATTAAGACATTCAATAATCTTACATGCTCATCAACTTACTTGTGCACCATACAAACTTCCCTTTTGGTAGAGATTTCGTGAGTACATCAGCAACCATACGATCTGTCTCGACATACGTAACTGCTATCTGTTTATTCGTGATGGCTTCTCTCACAAAGTGGTAGCGTACGTCAATGTGCTTAGTTCTCTGATGATGCACCGGATTTTCTGCTATGGCTATTGCAGATTGGCTATCACTGAGTATTGGAATCAGTTCCTCTTCTTTTTTGATGATCTCCGCAATAAGCCTCTTGAGGAATACTGCCTCTCTAGCAGCTTCTGACATGGCTACGTATTCCGCCTCAGCCGTCGATAGTGCTATTGTCCTCTGCTTGATGCTTTGCCAGCTGACAGCTGCTCCTTGAGCTATAAAGGCATAGCCAGTCCAAGACTTTCTGTCTTCATCACCTTCGTGACTTGCATCTGAATATCCGTGGATGAATCTGTTTGTATTACTTCTTTTGGAATACACTATTCCGAGAGACTTTGTCCATTTTAGGTAGCGGAGCACACGCTTGGCTGCTACCCAGTGTTCTTCTGTATAGCAAGTGTTAAACTGACTCAGAGTACTGACTGTATGTGTTATGTCTGGCCTTGTACATACTGCTAAGTACATCAAAGACCCGATAAGATTCTGATATGGGATCCTGTCATCAAGCTTCTGTTCTGACTTCTTTAAGTGACAGCCAGAAGTTGCCGGAGTTGCTGCTGTCTTGCAGTCCTCCATTCCAAAGGTCTTGAGGAGTTTCTCGATGTACCTCTCCTGATCAACTTTGATCACATCCTTTGTCTGAGTTATCTGCATTCCCAAAATGCTTTACCCAGATCCTTTATTTCGAATTTGGACATGAGGTCACTCTTGACCTTACGAAGCTCATCTTCATTGTTCCAAAAAATCAATAAATCATCCGCATAAACTGCTATTATGATGATCTTGTTTTCTTTTGGTCTTGTATAAAAGTATGGTTAATTTTTGGATTGTTGAAATTGAAGTTTCTTCAAATCTCCGTCAAGCTTGTTGTTCCACGCTCGAGGTGCTTGCTTTAACCCATAGAGCGAACGCTTGAGCCGACATACATGGTCTCTCTTCTCCTTGTCTTTAAAACCTTCAGGTTGCTTCATGTAGACAGTTTCGCTTAGGTCTCCGTTTAAGAATGTAGTCTTAACGTCCATCTGATCTATGTTCAGTCCAATCTTGCTTGCTATTGCCATTAGCAACCTCAATGAACTGTGGCGTACGACCGGCGAAAACGTCTCGTTGTAATCTATGCCCCATCTTTGACTGAAGCCTCTTGCCACCAGCCGGGCTT
This sequence comes from Notocelia uddmanniana, assembly GCA_905163555.1. Lineage (NCBI taxonomy): Eukaryota > Metazoa > Arthropoda > Insecta > Lepidoptera > Tortricidae > Notocelia > Notocelia uddmanniana. Next base: position 10,542,398 of record LR991064.1, read on the forward strand.
CGTACCTGTGTCTATTTCCCACCTTTTCTTTGATTTTAAATAACCATTTAGAATCAACGACGTTAATCTTTTTAGGAGGCTTCACGAGAGTCCATGTGTTGTTTTTCTTGAGAGCATCTAACTCCTGAATTGCTGCTCTCCATTTGTCAGCATCTCGACACGACAGAGCTTCTTGAACAGTAGTGGGATCCTTTTCTTGGTTTGTCGTGTGATATAGGATATAGTCCTGAAACTGCCTGGTTTTCCTATTCCTTGAAGGATATCTTCGTGGTTCCGCAAGTTCTTCTATATCCTCTTCATCTGCTCACATGAAGCCTTCAGATTCTTCACCCACCGTTTCAATCTCCACTCGAGGAAACTGAACCCTTTCCATGATAGGTTCCACTGATGGTTCTTCTACCTTTTCTTCTGTTTCTATGCAGGGAGGTTCACTTTCCCGAACAGTCGGTAAGAAGTCCATTATTGGGGATTCTCTCATATCTTCTTCTATGAGAAGAGGTTGACCTTTCAGAATATTAGGTAAAAATTCGAATGCTGGTTTCTCAGCCCTTAAATCTTCTTCAGTTTGGTCTTCCTCATCTTGTATAATTTGGATAACAGGTGCTTCTCTGGTTGGCACTTGTTGCCTTTTGATTCCATACATCTGGTCTTCAAAAAATATCACATTCCTTGCTTTGCATGCTTTACCAGTCGTTGGATCTATCAATCTGTATGCTTTTGCATCATCCGCAAAACCTGTGTAGACAAGTTCTACACTTTTCGGATCAAATTTAGTCCGTTTCTGGTCAGGAACATGCATAAAAGCTCTGCATCCAAACACTTTTATGTTGTCCAAATTACACTTGTTTCCCGTCCACGCTTCTTCTGGCGTTTTATCCTTGACTGCAATTGTCGGTGATCTATTCTTCAGAAATACCACGTGGTGAACGGCTTCGGCCCAAAAACGCTTGTCCAGACCTGATTCTTGCAACATCGACCTGCTCTTCTCGCAGATCGTACGATTAGCTCGTTCGGCAACCCCGTTCTGCTCTTGGGTGTATTCGACCGTAAACTGATGCTTGATACCATTCCGTTTAAGAAAATCACCCATCTGCTTATTAACGTACTCTTTTCCATTGTCTGTCCTTAACGCCTTTAATTTGTGACCAGTCTGCGTTTCAACTAATGCTTTGAATTCAAGAAAGTACTTAAAAACTTCACTTTTTTTTTTAAATAAACAAAAGTTTTGCGCTTAAGGTCATTTATAAAGTACAGACACTTACCAAACGATTGTATGTTTATGGGTCCACAAACATCGGAATGTACTAGTCCTAAGACTTCCGTTGCTCGTGTTACACGATTTTTCTTCATCGGTTGCTTGGTTTGTGTCCCTTTCAGACAGGATACGCATTCCAGGTTTGAATTGCTATTAGAAAAACTTACCCCAGTTGCCATTTATCTTATCTTATCTTATTTATATGTGGGCCCTTGCGGATGCACTTCGACCCAATGGGATCTTTTGTGCAATTGCCCCCTCAAAGTTGCCATTTTGTTTTTCAGAAGTAGAAGATTTCGAATACCTAGGTGTCCCATACGACAGTGCCACAATTCCATTGAATCATTGCGTTCCGACGTAGTATTGAGAGCCGTATTCTGAAAACAACACTCATTAAGCTTGTATACACCTCTATCTTCAGTACCTTTGACAAGAACCGTACCACTTATCTTGCATTCGTCACTTTTATAAATTTCACACCTTTTGTGACCAAATACTACTACATATCCCCTCTTATTTTTTTATTTTTTTATTTTCATAGTAGGATTTTACAATCTCTTTATGACGTCAATAATAATAATAAACAATTTACATATTCGTTAATAAATTACTAAATATTAAAACATACAATTTAATTCCACGGGTCGCGTTCATTGAGATAGTCAGATATTTTATAATATCCCTTTTAGCGTAATGTTTCTTTTATCTTAAATTTAAATTTATGTAGAGGCAATGATTGAATGTCTAATGGAACCTTATTATAATAACGTATACATTGACCAATAAAGGAATAACTTATTTTATGTAGTCTGCTGTAATTGACCACAAGTTCATTTTTATTCCTAGTATTTTTAGTATGTACGTCACATTTCCTCTTAAAAAGATTTTGGTTTTTCTGTACGTACATTAGATTTTCAAAAATGTATTGAGACGCAAAAGTCAGGATACCAAATTTTGCAAATTTGTCTCTCAATGAAACTCTGGCGCCTAGGTTGTAAACAGCTCGAACAGCCCGCTTTTGCAAGATAAATATTGAATTCGCATCGGCAGCATGCCCCCACAAAAGGATGCCGTATGACATTAAACTATGAAAATAGCCATAGTACACCATTCTAGCTGTGTCAACATCAGTTAGGGCTCTGATTTTTTTTACAGCAAAGGCCGCAGAACTGAGACGGTTAGACAGTTTGCTGATATGTGGTCCCCACTGCAGCCTGGCATCTAATATAATACCTAAGAATGTCGTCGATTCCACAAGGTCCAATCGGTCACCTCTAATTTTGCTATCTGTAGGGACAGACTTAACATTCGGTAAAACAAATTTAAGACATTTGGTTTTATTTTCATTTAAGAGAAGATTATTTATAGTAAATCTACCACATCAGAAATAGCGGCATTAATGTAGTTATAATCTCTTTGCTCTCGATTAATTTTGAATATCAACGAGGTGTCATCAGCAAACAATACAATATCATGTTTGTTGTTTACTAAGTGGGACAAATCGTTGATATAGACAAGGAATAGAAAGGGACCTAAAATTGAACCCTGTGGGACGCCCATTTTTATTTTGCTGCCAGTTGATGTTGCACCATTCACATCCACCTTTTGGATCCTGTCATTTAAATAGGATTCTAGGAGTTTCAGTTCTACGCCCCCTACTCCGTAGTGACGCAGTTTCCTGATCAAAGTGTCATGGTGCACACAATCAAAGGCTTTGGAAAGGTCACAGAAGATGCCTAATGCATCCTGTGACCTCTCCCAAGCATCAAACACAAGTTTCACAAGTTGGACACCAGCATCCGTGGTTGAACGACCGCGAGTAAATCCAAACTGTGTACTGTTAATTAAATTATAGCGATGGAAATACGCTTGCAATTGCTGTAATATAAGTTTTTCAAAAACTTTGCTAAGAGTCGGCAAAATTGAGATCGGTCTATAATTCGTGGGGTCAGAATGACAACCTGCTTTGAATAAGGGTATAACTTTGCTACATTTGAATTGATCCGGAAACTGACCACTAACTATACATTCGTTAAATATATGAGACAGATTTGGAGCAATACTATCTATAATTGAGTTGATGATATATACAGATAGACCATCAATGGCCATTGACTTTTTAATCTTTAAAGACTTAAATGCTTTACGTACATCAGACGGTGAAACAAAGTTAAATGTACAGGAGGCAGTGCAATTAGCCACATTTTCCTTAAGTAGACTTTCAGCGACAGTGGGAGACGAGCTTAAGTACTGGGTTGTTAAAAACGGAATATCTGTAAAGAAGGTTTCAAAGGCTGTAGCAACTTCCTGGTCTTTGTTTAAGACTTTGTTACCCATCTTTATTTCGTAATTATTAGCCCCAGATTTTATTTTTCCTGTCTCGTTATTTATAATTTACCAGGTAGTTTTAGTCACGTTAGAACTGTTTTTAATTTTTTTCTGAATGAAAAGTGATTTAGCAACAGCACAAACACGTTTAAAGAGTTTGGAATAAGTTCTTACATAGTCGGCAAATTCTTTGGATGTGTCATAGGATCTCTCTTCATAGAGCTCATATAACCTCTGCCTGCTCTTGTGAACTCCCACAGTGGCCCAGTCGCTGAAGGAAGGTTTGTGAGCACTATTTACTTTTTTTGATTTAAATATATTTTGATATTCTGATTGGATTTGCTTAAAGAAAGAGTCGCACAAAACATTAAGACTATTACAGTCAGGTATGTTAGGTAACTTTTCCTTAATTTTCTCTCTATACCTCTTTAGGCGGGATTCATTTACAATTATACATTTTTTTGTATTATTTACAGTATTATTTACCATATGTTGAAACAACGCCTGCTGCCCAGAGTGATCAGAGCTCAGCTTATTTATAATTGATTTTTCAACTGGCTCAGCATTTGCAAAAATATTATCGATGCATGTAGAAGTAGTCTGTGTAATTCTCGTGGGCGTTAAAAAAAGGTTTACAAGATTATGACTTAAAAATAGAGATTTTATTCTATTACATTCAGAGGAGTCTATTAATAAGTTTACATTAAAGTCGCCACAAACTATAACGTGTTTGTTTGTGTTACTCACTCTACGCAAGGCTTCATCCATTTGGCACTCAAATACGTCGTATGATGAGGCCGGGGGTCTGTACACGCTAATAACAATAAAAAACCTTGTTTCTATAGCTGCTATCTCAATTATACGCTCGACCGATAGACAGACAATATCAGTGCGTTCTTTATATTTTAAAGTTTTCTTAGTGAGAATTAAAGAACCACCACGAATCGCGTTTTCTCTGGCAAACGAACTGGAAACTTTATGGTTGTTGAAGCCAAAAATGAATTGGTGTCTTTTTAGCCAGTGCTCAGTAATACATAATATGTCAACTTGATTATAATTTACAAAAAGTTCAATTTCTAACTCCTTGCCTAAAATACCCTGAATGTTCTGATGTACAATGTTTAGTGAAGTTATGTTTCTAACAGGCGGTTTAGCAATCGTTATGGGTTGATCCGTATCCGTAAGTGGGTTGTTCTCTAAATGAACTTTATCACTGGCCACTTGAACTAAAGTTCTGTACTGTGAAGACTTCCCCGACGAAAATCCAAAATATCTTCAGGTTTGTTCACGATGAGTTGTTTTGAGGGAGGGTCCAAATCCTTACTCACTGCTGTTTGAATACTTAAAATTAGGTCTGCCAATCCTTGAAGTATGTTTTGAACCCCTGAGTTGATAATTTTCCCAGTCGCTCTAGAAAATTGCTCCATGGTTAAGTTAAGATTTGAGTTAAATAAATAACCATAGTTATAGTTATATTTAAGCATATCTTGTCTAAGTGTGTTGTTGAATGACTGGATTCTAGAGTTATAGCCACGTGCACCGCATATATACGCTGGCAAGGCTAATATGATATTGGTGTTTGTAACATTTACTAACCTATTCTTAATTGTTTTCACCAGTGTTTCATAGTTCTGTGTTTCATAAAAATCCGTTTCGCTGATCATAACTATGCAAAAATCGTGTTTAGTGTAGTCGCCAAGTTTTTTATCAACATCTCTTAGCAGTGTCTCCGTTCCCACGTTTAATGTGATATAGTTACAGCACTCTAAGTTAGAGTAAAAACAATTTGATGTTAAGTTACGCAGTAAGTTCCATCTTTTGCTGCTCGATATTATACAAAGTTTATGAATACTTTTTCTACATATTTTCGGAATGGAAGCACGTTGAAGATATTCACTGCACTCTCTGTTTGGAACCAAGTGAACCGGCGGATAAAACAATTGTTGTTCAAGTTTCTTAATTACCTGGCTAAGGTGAGTTATTTCCTTCTTCGAGTTCGAAAGTTCACCTTCTAGTTTAGCTATAGTTCGTTCCATACTTAACATTTTGAAAGAACAATCTGTAAATGGACCAGAATTAGCTGTGTCCCTAGGGCTCGCGATTGAACACCGGGCCTTGAGAATATGCTTTCTCGAGGGTTGTGGGGTCCTACACACGTTTTTTAGCGTACACAGTTCTTGTGATAATTTATTATTTTGTCGTACAAGCTCGTTTTTGTCAAGAATTGTATTAAGTAGTTCAGACTCTGTACTCGCTAATTCGCTTTTAAGCGGTCAATTTCGTATTTCAACTCTGATGTAAGGCAGGACTCGTTGGATAATTCTAGACTACGCGACAGATCCTCGTTTAAGAATTGTATGGTGTCTTGTAATAAATTATCAGTTTTTAATATCGTCTCGGCGGATCTAGATCTGATTATTGGGCCGTTGTGTGTCGAATAGATGCGTATTGAATTTTCGGGTTCATTTAATGCCGAAGAAGAGCTGCTCCGGCCATTAGAGTCGATTTGGGCATTGTTAACAGGCCCTTGTACTGTAGAAAAAGGATCACTTAAGGTCTCCGTAGAGGTGTTTAAAATGCCATCAAGTTCTTGTGCTATAGCAGATGGGCTATTCTGATTCATAGAGTCATTTAAGGTGTTATCGGGTTCTCTCATCGCCGAAAATGTGCCCCTCTGAGTTGTGGGATCACTAAATTTGCCAAGGAAAGTTTGTGTATTTAATGTTATGTTAAGGTCTTGCGCCGCTGCTGAAGAGGGATCATTCTGAGCTATTGGGGCACCTATGGTGTAAATAGGGTCTTGCGCTGATGAAGACGGATGATTTGGACTCGTGTCAGCGTTTAAATTGTGGTAGCGTCTTGCGCCGCAGTAGATGGATTGTTCTTCGTAGTTGAGACGCTTAAGTTACTCCCAGGTCTTTGCGCCGGTATGGGAGAATCATTTTGAGCCTTAGATACAATTGTGTTATTACTTGGCTCAAGCGTCGCTGAAGTGAGTTTAGTAGGCGATACCTGATGTGCCGGTGATGTGCTCTTGGTGTATTTTTTCCCTATACTAATAATTTCGTCCTCACTGCTTCTTATCAAATTCTCTCTGCAATAGTACTCACACTCATCAAGTTAGCTGATAACTTAGGAACATACATTACGTTACTTACAGTCATTCCAGTTGACTCAAACAGCACCGTACTTTGTCCTTCTCCATATACCTTGTCACCATTAGCGCATGTTACGTTACAGGAACACAATCTGTAACCTTATAGTCTCTAAACCACTGCCTTCTACTTGTCATATGCGTGGACGCTCCGGAATCAAGGACCCATTCCTCTTCACGGTCTCCAGCCATGGCAAATGCAAAAGCACTAAAAGCTTCCTTCTGCTTATTCGGTTTCTCTGGACATACTGATGCCTTATGTGGACCATCACAAATAAAAAACATTTTATTTTCTTCTGTTTAGATTTCGGATGTTTCTTGTATTTCTGCTTTGAAAGCAATGCAGAAATTGTAGAAGTTCCACTCGTACTCGGTAACGTGTATGTTCCTTCCATTTGAAAAAGTTTCGATTTGACATAATTGGTTGTCAACGTAATGTTGCTGTTTTCTACAGCCAGTCGCATAGGTTGAAACTCATTCGTGAGGCCTTGAAGCATCAAAGCAGCCAACCGCTCATCGTCTATCTCCTTTCCAAGGTCTGACAGCTCCTGAGATGTCGCCATTACTGCTGTTACATATTCTCTTACTGACGTAAACATCTCTAGTTTATAGCTCACCAGTCTAGAGAGTAATCTGTAGCGATTATTCAATCCTTTGTCTTCAAAAGCTTCTTTCAACGCATACCAAGCCTCTTTAGCTGTCTTCACGTATTTGACGTGCACCAGGCAATGCGGTTTGATCATTAAGCATATCTTAGCCTTTGCTTTCTGATCCTTTCTTGTACGTGCAGTATCAGTAGCCTCGGGAGTTACGCTCGTGTATTCCCATAAATCCGTATCTATAAGATATAGTTCCATTTGATATTTCCATGTCGAATAGTTCGAGCAGCCATCCAGTTTATCGAAGAGCATAGTACTATTCATAATTCCAATATCACTGTTATCATTCAATTTGCTAGAAAAATCACCACAGCCCGTTGACATTTTTTATGTTCATGCTGATTCATTTATTTGCCCATAACCCTGATGGGGTGGGACGGAGCAGAGTCACAGTGACATAAAATGAGCACAACGGAGTAAATCACTAGCAATTATTTATTATATGATCATATAATAAACAATGTAAATAACAAGAAAAATACACGATAGTTTTTATACTGACACATATGTTGACACACCAAGAAGTGACAAGGTTCCCTATTCTTGTTATAAAGAACCTAAATTCAAAATTAATATTGAATTGTCATAGACAAGGATGGTCTGTGATACAACCTGATTTCAAACAATCTTAAACATAAAGTCCAGTAAAACTATGCATGAAGGCATGAAAATATTAATAAAATTTTCAAACACATCAAATAAATAAATCATATAAAATTCATATAACTATGCCATCTGTGATATAATGATAATATTTTATAAAATTTATTTTATCTGTTCCTAATTATTGCTCTCAACCTTTGAGTAGATAAATACATGGAGAGGCCCTATTCTACTATAGATACAATGTTTTATGCAAATATATATAAAATCGATATAGAAATGCGAAAACATATGTTAATTCTTTCATTCCAATGCTCAATTGCATATGGTGAAAGAGATAGCATGACGTTACGTTGTACTTACTTACGATCCTGTTTGACACAACGACTGACGCATGCCAACTTTTGAGCGACGCCATTATTAGCACCCATGTTTTGACAATCTTGGATAGTGCTGCGCTCAACTATTGTCGATACATATTTAACTTCAAATAAGGATACTAGTATGAGTGATCTTATAATTTTTCAGATTTCCAAAAAGTCAGTGCTAAGAAAACCGCCGCCGCGATAGATGCTCATGATTAAGGACCGCGAACCGGTCTGAAACATGTTGAGTGATATTCGACCTTTAAGACGTGAGTGACCCGTTTCATTATATTTAATATGTCTCAAACTCACGGGAGTTTTCTATATAAAATTTCCAAAAAGAGTTGGGCCTGTTGTTGGGCCCTCTTACATGGTTATTATTATTACGCGATACACTCATGTCACGATACGTATCGCGTGAATTTATAAAATGTGACCGATACAAATTATTAACATTAGTTAATTTTGTAGTTTTATCGAAGGAATTGTCATATTAGTGCTCAAACGCAAAGATATGATGACCCGGAATTCGTTTCAGATCAATTATGTGGAGATCCACCACAGAACCACTTGTCAAAATTCTCCAGAATATTATAAGTGGAGTCCCGAGTGACCTACATATATTTCATGTCCATGATGATTATTTTGTTAGCCCATAACGTTAAAATTTTGACATAACGTATAGACACGAATTTGAATAATGTCGATATGGGTCTTGGATTACCCCAACCCTACCGCCTTCAGTTTGACAGGCCGCCATTATTAGCACCCGCTTTAGGTATACACGCTCATTTCGTAGGTATGGCCAGTCCATTGGTATATGTCAATGCTCTCAACGAACTCTGCCACCGAATCAAATTGTGGCCCTTTCGTCCTCTCCGGGTTGTGAGAGAGCGTTTGCTGGATTTTTGATGAATATTTGCCTCTAATAGCCCATCTGTTGACTGCTTCCTGTTAAGACGTCACATCCCCTGCAACCCACCACCATATCAGCCTTAGGACGTCCACTGCTGGACATAGGCCTCCCCCAATTTCATGGGGGGTAAATGCCATAATCGCCACGCTTGGTATGCGGGTTGGTGATCGCAGTATTTCCACCGTATTCTAGGAATGCTGCTGCCCATTCCCCGGTGGTCTTGGTCGTAGTTTTAGGACATACCCGGGTCCAACAACATAATTTCCCCTGCAACATAATTTACCAAAGGCGCCAAACAACTGGTTCTTTTACCGCCATTCAATAGGGCTCGTGCTTATTCCGAGCAGATTCTCGTCATGGCGTTTTGGATTTTTGTTGAAGCAAGTAGTGCCTCAAAAAGAATTAGATTTTTTATTTCTTTGATTTTAAATAGAATTTAGTTTTCTGCATAGTTGTTATAGTGAAGTTTATGGGTAGTGGATAGAAAGTCTAGCTATGCCAAGCCCATCTAAGGCAACACAGGAAAAGAAGAAGCGACGTAAATCGTCTACGTCGTCAGCGGAGGAAGGTCCTTCGCAGGCAAAGAGACCACGTGGTCGTGATGAACGTTCATCACGTTCTAAGCAGCGGCGCTCGGCCGGTGCGGGCCGCGGCCAGGAGCGCAGGCGCCACAGCTCTTCTAGTAGCAGTGAACACAGCAGCAGTGCGGATAGCAGATAGGAGCGACGGAGTAAGGATTTTGAATCGAGGTTTGTACAACTCTCGTGCCAGGTGAATGCTATTACTGATTTTATACAACGATCTATGATGCATCAGGAATCCCAATCCCAGAATCGATCGGAACATTCTTCAGGGGATGAGGCCCCGTTAGAGAATTTGGTGTTTAAAGACTTTAGTACTACTTTAAAAGACAAAGGTTTTGTTAAAGCGGATGAAGCAAAGTTTGAATTAGTGAAGAATTTACAACGATTTGATTCTCGGGAATGGGCCGATATATCTTTCTTTGACGTCCAAAAGAGTTATTTGGCTGTACCAGGCTTCAAAGAATTGGACACCAATGACGAATTGCGTCATTATGACAAATCGAAGCATTTGGCTTCTTTCGAAAAGACCTTAGCTTCACTGACTCACGCTTTTCTTCTTCACCGTGACCACACGCAAACGATGGGCGATGCAGTGCGAGAATATTTCAGCTGTATCTCTAAAAGATAAAATCAACGAACTGTTTATAGATGATGACCAGTACAATAAGAGTACTAATGATATTTTGCAAATACTTTGCGGGAAGCGCGCAGATGTAATTTTAAATCGTAGAAACGAGATATTAAAGTGTTACTGATACTGTGACCGCGGCTGGATTTCGAAAGATACCCCCCCATCTCATGAAAATTTGTTTCATGCAAAAAAGTAAAATAATTCCTTAAAAATTAGGGTGGTTTAAATAAAGTGTTCTCGCAAAGCAAAATGCGTAAGAATCAAAAATTCTCGAGATTTAACGGAGTGAACAAAGGTTATTTGCAGTCGTCAATGCCTTCGTTTCGATTTAATTTTCCGAAATCGAAACCTGGCTTCACGAATTTTCCTACATACGACTTCAACCAGCCCCGAACCTCTAGAGTCGATAGACAAGAGTATAAGCGCAAGCAGCCAAGACGATCAGGTTATCAAGATCGAAATAAACGATCGCGAGAGTTCTGACTCGGTGGGGTTCAGGGCAGGCTGCTTGACGAACTATTTACGTCTTTGGGAGATGATAGGAGCCAATACAACTATTTTAAAAATAATAACCGGTGTTCGTCTTCCATTTTGTCAGAAACCCCCATTAATTTGGCCAAATTCCAGAATTATGAAAGAATCCGAAATCCAATCGTCGTCAGAGATGAAAGTAGAGATTATGAAAATGTTAAGGGACAGAGTAATAGAACCCGTCCTGCAGTCACCAAGTTATCTGTCAAAAATATTTCTGGTGAAAAAGGGGGGCGGGGGCAATCGGCCTGTGTTCAACCTCAGAAATTTGAACGAATACATGAAAGTAGGCAGTTTCTCACTAATATCTCACTTCGACATCCCAAATTTTCTTCAGCCAGGGGATTGGCAAGTAAAAATAGATTTCAGTCAAGCTTATTTTCATGTCAACATTGCAAGTTCTCATCGCCGGTTTCTAAGGTTGATATTTCAAGGTCAAATTTACCAAATGACGTGTTTGCCCAAGTTATTTGCCACGCTGACCAATTTCATCGCCGAAAGGCTACGGCAGAGAGGAATCCGTATTATTGTCTATTTAGACGATTTCCTTATTGCCAATCAGAGTCAAATTGTCCTACAGTCCCAATTAACTTATGTTATCGATTTCCTACAATACCTGGGCACGTTGAATTTCAAGAAGTCTGTAGTCGTACCTTGCAGAAATCTCTAATTTCTAGGAGTATGTTGGAATACGGAACTGAACAGGAAGTATTTGCCAGACCAGAAAATTGTCAAAATAATATCGGTGATTTGACAGCTGTTGGATCGAGGCGTTCGCTCTCGCAGGTGGGTAAAGTCCCTCCTGGGGAGATTAAATTTCGCGAGCTTTGTAATTCCGTTGGGTCGGTTACATTGCCGCAGGCTGCAAATATTAAGTCGCGAGCTTCAGTGGTCAAGTCCCTGTCGTATCCGACGCCTACCGATGCCCGTGATTCGAGATCTGGAATGGTGGCTCATGAATGTAAGACGACGTTCGGAAATTCACCAACCGCTCATATCCAATTTCCTGACTACGGATGCAGCCAGCTACGGCTGGGGAGCGCAACTGAACGACATGATTCTATCAGGGTCATGGAGCTTCAAGCAGAGTCTCTGGCACTCCAACCTGAAGGAGTTGCATGCCATCTACGAAGCGCTTCGAGCGAACAGGAATGTTCTACAGAATTCCACCCTACTAATTCAGTCGGACAATCGCACAGCCTTAGCGTACTTGAAGAACGAAGGTGGCACCACATCGACCGAATTGCTGGACGAGTCTCGAAGGATTTTACTTTTCGCAGATGGCATTCGATTGAGACTTGTAACCCAACATCTGCCCGGTATGTTGAATACAGTGGCAGATCGGTTATCCCGGGGGGTCTGCCCGGAGTGGCATCTGTCATCCCAGGCATGTCAAAGGATATTTCAGGAATTTGGTACGCCACAAATAGATCTGTTCGCCTCTCACAACGCGAACGTAGTGCCGAGATCCTTTAGACCGCCAAGCAGTATTTTGCAATGCCTTCAGCCGTCAATGGCATTACAATCTAGCATGGGTGTTCCCACCACCGTCGTTGATGCCGCGGGTTCTAGCGCATCTAAACCTGTGCCAAGGGAAGTATATGGTGATAACTCCCAAGTGGGAGCGAACCTTCTGGAGAAGCGACTTACGCGCACGAGCCCTGTGTCATCCGATAAAAATTATGAACCTGCGCCATCACCTCGTCGATATGACCACCCGACGCCCTCCACCGAACCTGGTGGAGTTGAAGCTGGAAGCATGGCTAGTTGGGGGTGGGAGTCCCTTCTAACTACCTGGACGGCCGGAGAACGTTCGTTATTAAAATCGAGCTGGAGAAAGTCCACGTTGTCTTCCTACCGACCGGCATGGAACAGGTGCGTAAGGTGGTGTACAGAGAATAGCATTTCGATTAACAGTCCTAGGGCAGTTGATTTAGCACGATTTTTGTCCAATTTGAGTACCAAGGAAGGTTTAGCGTACAGCACTATTGCTCTACATAAGTCTGTCATCTCTACTTTTTGCGAGCCATACGTAAACAAAAAGTTGAGTGACGATGTCATGGTTAAACATGTTCTAAAAGCGGTGGCATTACGTAATCCACGAAATCCCAAAGCTCCAATTTGGAATCCGGGGCAAGTGGTAGATTGGCTAAAGAATAATGTATCCGATGTAAATATACCAGGTTTCTCGCAGGTGTGCCACCCTACTGTTGTTGGCATCAGGTCGTAGGGTGCATGACCTTACGCCGTTAGACATTAATTCAAATAATATGATTAATGAAGGATCGAAAATAATTTTTAATCCAATATTTGGTTCCAAAATTGATTCAGCGTTTTATCGCCAGTCAGCTTGGAAACTTCTAGAGCATCCTGATTTTAGAATAAGCCCTGTTTTCTGGGTTCGTCAATTACTGTCACTTTCGTCTAATAGACGAGGGTCGATTTCTGCTTTGTTTATAACATGTAGAGGTGAGATTAAAGCGGCCACCCGTACCATGATTAGTACATTTGTAAAATCAATTCTTCAAAAAGCAGGAATCGACAGCTCGGCAGGGAGTACTAGATCAGCTGTATCTTCATCCAATTGGGTAAATAATTTTCACATTGACGAAATTCTTCTCAGAGAAAATTGGAGAAGTGAGAATACTTTTCATAATTATTATAGGCGGCAGCTCATAAACAATGACACTAATGATTCTGTAAATTATACGTCCGTAGCCCACCTTTTTCAGCCAATCTAAACACATATAATTTATTGCGTAATCAGTCTGATTATAAAATGTTCTAAGTATAAAATAGAATATTCTAAGTATAGAACTTTTCATTGCGCGTGGCCCTCCACGCACTTGGCCTCTTTTTTTTTCTTCCAATTCAGTTTGTTTTATACGTATACAGTGTATTCGAACGCACTATATTCACCAAAACAAGGCGTTCCGTTATAAGCAGCGTACGTTCCGCTTGTAACTCCAAATATAATATATTATTTTACATGGTAACATTTTCGTTAACTTTCTTTACTGACAGTGACAGCGAACACTCGGAAAGCACTTCCAAAACCTAATATAATATAACCTAAAAATCCACAACGTTGTTTAAAAGTAGTTATTTATTAGTTAAAATGGGCAAGAAAAATAAACAAAAGCGAACGTACATAGAAAACAAACACGACGAATCTGAACATTTAAATGAAAACCACGAATTGAGTCAATATAAGGACCAACCAATAGACCCCCCAGGAGATAAACCTGAACGGGAATTACCACGCAGGGGCAAGAAAAATAAACAAAAGCGAAAGGACCAAGAAAACAAACACGACGAGTCTGAACATTTAAATGAAGACCAGGAATTGAGTCAAAATGAGGATCAACTAATAGACCCCCGAGCAGATAACCCTGAACAGGAATTACCACGCATGGGCAAGAAAAATAAAGAAAAGCGAAAGGACAAAGGAAACAAACACGACGAATCTGAACATTTAAATGAGGACCAGGAATTGAATCAAAATGAGAACCAACTAATAGACCCCCCAGGAGATGAACCTGAACAGGAATTACCACGCAGGGGCAAGAAAAATAAACAAAAGCGAAAGGACCAAGAAAACAAACATGACGAGTCTGAACATTTAAATGAAGACCAGGAATTGAGTCAAAATGAGGACCAACTAATAGACCCCCCAGCAGATGAACCTGAACAGGAATTGCCACGCAAGCGAGACCATGATGAGGAAGATGACTCAGATGCTGAAGACAAACCGAAAAGAAAAAAAAAGAAAAAGCCGATAGTACCTGCTGAGAGCACTGGACCCAAGAAGGGAGCCAAGTCAATCCGACAAATGAAGAGAGAAAAGTTTGCTGCTCGCCAAGCTGCAGCCCAGGTAGTAGTCAAAGACCAGCATAAATCAGAGTGCCTTAATTACTTATCACAGTGGAAACACAACAGACAAAACTGGAAATTTATGAAAGCAAAACAAGTATGGCTCTTCAAAAACAAGTTTAGCACTATACTTATCCCAGATGCATCATGGCCAACACTCTTGGAATACTTTGACTCTGCACAGGGTAACATTCGGAATATGTTGTTGGCTGATGCTAATAAAATAATTAAGCAGCTAGATGACTGGACAGAATTGCAGAATGAGGAAAACAAAGATGATGAAGATGCAGAGGGAACTGAAGGTGGAATTACCAAACCTGATGGCAATGTCTACAAAAGAGCAAGGGACTTAATACAATGTTTAGGAGAATAATATATTTTTTATGTATTTGTCTGTTTATTTTGTTCAACTACATATAAACTTGAAACAATTGTAAATATGTAAGTCAGCACCACAGTTCATTAGTAATAAATTAAAATAGTATCTACATCATGTAATTAGTCTATAGATAATTAGTTATTACCTGTGCTGCTGACTGTACAGAACTAAATGCAATAAATCAATTATGTATCAATTTCTTTTGTCCTCTCTTCCCTGGTGAACTGCTCAATCCACTTGCGAAGCTTGTCAGTGTCCTGGAGCCCAACAAGGCGTTGGTACTCTTTTCCATTTTTAATAGCCACCAAGACTGGGACAGAGCTCACTTCATAGTCAAGGGCCAGGTCTGTTTGTTCATCAATGTCAACTTTTGCCAGCACTACTTTCCCTTTCTTCTCAGATATGATTGACTCAAGGCGAGGAGTAAGCATTCTGCATGGATTACACCATCTATGACACACAAAAGATAAAAGCATTAAAATACCGTTGTTTATTACATGTGTTATCAAATATTATCTTTACACGCTTTGGTATACTGGATAGAATAGAATATACAACTAGTAGAAATCTTATTGAAAAGCACAAAGTGCATAGATCTTATGGTAATAGGTAATGTTAAAAAAATGCAGCAATAATCAAAAATTCACTTACGTAGCGAAAAAATCAACGACGACTGGGACTTTGCTGTTGATAACTTTGTCTTTGAAATCATCAGTACTTTGAATTTTCACGATGTCCCCGTATGCAGGAGTTACCGAAAAACTTCTGACAATATTTGTGTTTTTTACGCTTAAAGCGTTACGAACAATTATATTCGAAATTCTGTTCATTTTCCCGCAAGAAGACTATTTCAGGTGGTGAAATATATAAAAATTAAAAGGAAATAAATGCGAAATTCTAGTACTTCATGAACTGTCACAGTCAAAATCACAGTCACAGAGCTGTCAGTGTCGCTGATTGTTAGACTTCGGCACAGACTAGTAAGCTAGTAAGGGTTCAGACCGCCAACTCACGAACCAAAAATATAGACCGTAAGCAAGTATATGTAATCTGTACCCGCTGGTAGATTTTTGACGTTTATTTTTTCAAATTATTTAATGGCACTGTGGCAATGGAACTTACTGTGAACATCCAAAGATAGATATATATAGCTCATTTAAACGAATTTAACTTTGTGTAGAAGCTCACGGCATTTCCAATTGAACACCAACGTAAGATGTAAAATGAAACTGGTGTTCAATTGAAATACCGTGAACTATGTTGAGCCGTATCTTAGTTAAATGAAATTAAACAAACATTTTACTTATCATCAGATTTATATTTTAATTTATCTCATCTCATATCCGGGAAAACGATAATTCTTCGTCCTTTCACAGAGTTCTACGTTTTACAACCACAACAACACTCGTACATTTTGCAAAATGAGAACTTGCATGCCATGCCACATGGCATGCAAGTTCTCATTAACAGACAATGGTTATTACGAGCTTCCAGATGAATTTTCAATTAGCTACACACTGTTTCGTTTGTTTACTGCATAGTAAACTATCAATACTACAATTTAAATAAGAACATTTGCAAAAATGAAAAAAATGTTCAGAGACGACTATAAGACGAAACTCTTGCCTGTAATGCCTAAGACTTCGGTTACACGCTCTTTCTGGCGTCAGTTCAGTCCATCATTCTGGTCAGAATGTCGAGAGAATTACCTGCAACCAACGGACTGACGGACTGATGGTACAGACTGAAAAAAATTAAATATTTCGTCAGTCAGCTCTGAATGACAAAACTGATAGGAGACTGATAGTGTAACCTCATTGTGTCATTCTCGCGTCAGTCACTGTCCACGCCAAAATGGATCAAGATCGTGTTGCAAGTCGCAAGATCTGCCGCCTGTAGCTGCACTACCTCCTCCGCCACCCCGCCACCACCAACTCCATTGAAATAGAAAAGGAATTCATTACAACTTTAGAGACACTACCGCTGTCGCTTCCCTTTTTTAGGGTTCTGTAGTCAACTAAAAACCTTTATAGTTTCACCATGACCTGTGATGTCTGTCGGTCAGTCCATCCGTCTGTCCGAGGTTTTGCTCTGTGATTGTTAGTGCCAGAAAGCTGCAATATCATCCTTAACTTGTCGAAATGCCTCTAATTCGAACCAAGCGCTTTGCATCATCTTACATAATGCGCACTTCTAAAGTTTGGAATTCTCTGCCAGCGTTGTGTTTCCGATTTCATATAAACTAGACCTTTTTAAGGCCACCTATTAAATTTTAATGTGATCTGTAATAAATAAATAAGGCACGAGTGAATAGGCATCTTCTGGGTGAGCTCGCTTCATCGTCAGCCTCATCTTTGATCCCTGGCTAGATGCTGGCCAAGAGCAATCACATTTCTAATTTTAAAAAAAAGTTTTTATGGGTATAAGTGGGGATGGATTTTTATTAACTTCAACCCTTTGGTGTGGGGTGTTGTTGGATAGGTCTTTCAAAATGAATAGAGGTCTTCATTAAACATTTTTTGATAAAGTGAATGGTTTCGGAAATAATAAAAAGTCTTCCCTTCTTAATAAAAGACGTATGAAACGCTCTGAAGGTATTCTTTCGGTTAACTAAGGTGGTCTTCTTTGTCCAAACGGCGACTGTGTTGTACTTTTATCAGTCTGTTTCAGACTGGAATGATCGTGTAACCGTGTCCACTTTTCTTCATTCTGGCATCAGTCAGATCTCTACCGGAATGATGGACTGAACTGACGCCAGAAAGAGCGTGTAAAGGATGATTCACAGTAGGCCGTTCCGTGTCCGGGCCGGCCGTTGCGTTTGCTGTTATAGAAAACGGGCCGGCCCGGACACGGAACGGTCTACTGTGAATCATCCTTAACCAAAGTTTTGGTCTCGAAGCAAAATGGACACGGTTACACGATCACTCCAGACTGACAACAGACTTAATAAAAGTACGACACAGTCGCCGTTTCGACACAGAAGGCAACAGAATCAAGAATGGATATCAAAAGGAAAAAAAGGACACGTGCTATTATCATATTAATAATTATTGATTTACTTAAAAAAAAAAACTCATAAAAAGAAAGCGGTGGATGAGAAGCTGGATTTGGAACCCACTTCTTCTCGAAATTCAACTAACGACGCCAAATCGATAAAATAATGATTTTGCCACTACTTTAGCCATGAGGGTAAATTGGATATTCGAAACAATGTAAATAAAAATGTAAATAAAATGTATATAATTTGAAATTATTATTCATGTACTTTGTCTCGTTTTATTTTTTTAGTCACCGTACTAAAACACATGAAGTGCACAACATACTGTACACAAAATACTTATAAATACGTACACATACCTATAATTTATAGGTAGCTAGCAGAGTCTAATAGAGTAAGCAAACCATTGAGGTATATTGTAAACAATGCAGCAAACAGATCTTTCATCACACTTGATCGTAAAAGGTCTTATTGCAAGGTAGTTACTTAGGTAGTGCAAGCGGCAGAACTTGCGACACGTCTTCGTCTTGATCCATTTTGATGTAGACGGTGACTGACGCGAGAATGACACAATCAGGTTACACGATCGGCTCCTATTAGTTTTCTGTCATTCAAAGCTGACTGACGAATATTTAATTTTCATCAGTTTGTGTCATCAGTCCGTCACCGTCAGTACGTTGGTTACACGTTAGACGATAATGCTCTCGTCATTCTGACCAGAATGATGGACTTAACTGACGCCAGAATGAGCGTGTGACCGAAGTAGTACAGTCCGTGAATTTGTGTATTTAGAAATCCCATCAAAAACATAAATGTGAAAATGGGAGCCAAGTTCAATATTAAGAATATGCCATGCTTGGTTGTCGTCTTCACCGACAAAAGAATTGAGATCTAAATGGGTGCCAAGTTCCGTAGATTCTCTTAAATGGTGCCAAGTCCGGCACTACATTGTTTACAGTAAAATTAATTTACTGCGGCTCAATGCATTTTGAGACGACAACCAAGCATGGCATATTTTTAATATTGAACTTCGCTCCCATTTTCACATTTATGTTTTTGATGGTATATCATTACTTTTTGTCAATTTTCGCCAAATGGCGCTTTTTAAGAGCAAATGCACGAGTTACTATACAAAATACCCAAATCGCTATAGGTGCACCTCAAATATTTGAAGAGTTCCCTCGATTTCTCCAGGACCCTATGATCAGATTATTACCTGATAACTATGGGACCACCCCTGTAGTATACCGTTGTCCTTTAGAGACCTTTTACATCTCTAAAACCTAATGTTTTAACTATGGGGACTCTTTACACCTCCGCTTTTATCTATAATATTTTTGACCATAGAGACTCTTTACATCTCTCTGTATTATAGGATAAGTTCATCGAAAGTGTGCCCAGGTATTTATTTGTTGGTTTATACTGCTTTGTATTTATGTCACTAAATGATTTGAATTGAACTGTAATTTTATATTTAACTATACAATGTATATTGATTTGAAAAAAATGACACCTCGCCGAGTTTCTTACGCCGGTTCTTCTCGTGGCAGAGGGTTATTTTTCCGAACCGGTGGTAGTTTATTGACGTTCATAAGTGCATGTAATATGCCTAATTTGAAGAATAAACTACTTTTACTTTTACAAACAAAAAAAGAATCTTCCAAATCGGTTAATAAATGACGAGTTCTGAGGTAACTAGCATAAATAATAATAATTAATAAACTAATAAAAAATCACTGTTTTCTGTTTTTTTCTGGTGTACACACACACTTACCAAGAACGTGCCAAATTTCAGCTTTCTAGGTCACCTGGAAGTGCGTTAGGTTTTTGATTACTAGTCAGTATTTTTTTTTACTGATTACTGATTAGAAAAAAAAGTAAGGACATAATCCATGCAGTAAAAAATATACAGACAGGAAACAGACTTAAAGAATAACAGTTACAGTATCCAAATTATCTTAAATATAATAGTATCTACCTCAGATCATAGAAAGAAGGAGATATGGCACGGGGGCGTCGCGCGTGTCGCCTCGATAAGGTCAGTAAACCATATCGGCGCGCACCGCTCGTAGCGCTGACTCATTTGAGCGGCGATCGTTGTTCACGCTATGGCTCCAGATTGTTTTCGAAATAACGGTCTGTAGCGTGTTTATTTGTAAAAATCGGTAAACTAAACAAAAATACATAATACGTGGAATAACATACCACTGCTAAGTGCTATTTTAGATTAGTATTTCTATTATTAATGTATTTTTAAAGTTCCTTAATTCACTTTGTAAAATTCACCCTAAAAGCTTTGACCTGCCAGCGCAAACACCTTACGCAGCTACGAGTGCGCGGGATAAGGCAGTGACAGTATCTGTATGCATGCAATATTATCGATAATTGATCGTCGTTGTTACGAATGGTTTTCATTATATTTTCTTTTTAAATATAGTTATTTGCATAACTGAATATCACATTAAAATGTAAAAAAGTCTACAGATCGACTATGAATGATTTTGCCATTAAATATTTAAAATAAATTGATTAACGGTCACTGAACTATTATTTAGGATGTTTCTTTGTTTCACATAGGTACATTACACATCATAGGTTTGTATAATATCAAAATAGACGAACCCCCAATACAATAAATACGAACCATAGGTTCGTTGGATTCGTAATTTTTACTAAAATTAATTATTTGTATTTCTGTAATAAACAGTATTTTGATTCACCGTTAAGCGAAGTTTATCGTTTTAAAGGTAAAATTCTCATCTCATGATTGTATCGATAAATGTAAAAATGGATGCATGTGCCCATCTCTAACGAGTTCACCGACGCTGTTGTTTACGTGTACGAGTGTATTCCTACAGTTGCTTTTCGTAGTGAGAGTACCAATTACAGCGCGGCTAGTATGATAGCTTATATCGTCACGTTTTATGTGACGTTTCAGTACATTTTGGCCATATAACGTGACGGTATAAGCTATCATACTAGCCGGGCAGGATTAGAATGCTATTAGACAACTGGATGGATGTGTGCGGGAACCCAATATTTACAATATTGTGCAAGTAGTGGAAACGCACACATCTTTAGAAGTGGCTATTAAGGATAGTTAAAACCTCCTTATACTTTTTTGGTATATTGGTTTTCTATTAGCCTGTCACCTTGTTATGTCATTACATTATATAAAAATAACACGTAAACACGTATTTTATTAATTTTATTAGTGGCGACAGCAGTACCGGACTAATTTCGCGGTTAGGGCATATCTCTTTCTTTCTAAGGTATCTACAATCAAAACATTATCAAGTACTTATTAACTAAAATTATTGAATTTAATAAAATAAAAAAGAGTTGAAAAACGTGTAAAAGTGATCACAAAAACAGAATTCCATTAAAAAAAAAAAAATAATAAAAATATCAAATAGTAAAAAAAATTTATAACAAAGCAATGAAAAGCATAAAAAGTAAAACCAGTGAGTCAATAGACAAAATAGGAATTAAGATAATAATAAGACAGATTATACACGTAAATTAATTATGTCAGTTAATCAAAAATATTACCAAAGTATTCGTCAAGGTTATTGGCTATGTGCGAAGTAGGTGGTGGGGGTAAGCTAGGCGATCGTAGCGCACACCATGGCAGAAATGTGTACTTACCGGGGACCACTGTCAAATTTACTTTCACGTTTTCTATTGGTTTCTTAACGGTTTCCTACGATTCGTTTCGTTTGTATGTATTTATTTTAGTAAAATCTCCAATACAGGGTCTTTCTTGTTTACCAAAGTAAATAAAATATTCATGTGTCATTATTTGACATCTCTGAAATTTGACATTGTCTCGGGACCTTTGACGTTTGACGTTTCAGACGTGCACATAGCCAATAGAAAGGCCTACATTTTAAGTATTTGATTTACATTGAATTATTTTACATTACCAGAGTTTCTTATGTCAGGTTCGAGATTATTATAGATTTTTTGCGCAATGTAATTAAAGCTTTTCCTGCCCGGCTAGTATGATAGTTTATAGCGTCACGTTTTATGTGACGTTTCAGTACATTTTTGCCATATAACGTGACGGTATAAGCTATCATACTAGCCGGGCTGTAGTTGGCAAAATGTGCTTCGGGAAGTGCGAGTTCCACCTTGCGGCGTAAGGAATATCTATACTTTCGTGAACTCATATTCCATTATGTTTTTACACACTTTGTATATATACAGGGTAGTGACAGTATAAATATTATTATCTATGAATAAATGTCTGTGAGTTTCAGGAAAGTAACCTTCAATAAAACGTAGACACTTTTTTTGCATTTGCAAAATTTTGTCGACAGTTGAGCTTATTATTGGCTATGTGCGAAGTAGGTGGTGGGGGTAAGCTAGGCGATCGTAGCGCACACCATGGCAGAAATGTGTACTTACCGGGGACCACTGTCAAATTTACTTTCACGTTTTCTATTGGTTTCTTAACGGTTTCCTACGATTCGTTTCGTTTGTATGTATTTATTTATTCTCTTATTTATTTCAGTAAAATTTCCAATACGGGGTCTTTCTCGTTTACTAAAGTAAATAAAATATTCATGTGTCATTATTTGACATCTCTAAATTTTGACATTGTCTCGGGACCTTTGACGTTTGACGTTTCAGACGTGCACATAGCCAATAACTTCAATACCTAGCGCGATGCCTTAAAAAAAAAAAAAAAAAAAAAAACTTCAATACCATAACGGATAATACTCTCAACATATGAAAAATATATGGTTTTTAGAGTTTTCTTGTCACTAAATTTAGCCATTGTTTTAAGTGAGTAGCATGCGCTGCCTAGTTTTTTCACAATGAGGTTTATGTGACTGTGCCATTTTAAATGCGAATCCAGTTCTATACCGAGAAAACGAATAGATTCAGTATTACTAAACGGTAGATTCAGAATACAATCTTCAGAGTTAAATGCTCGTCTAAAAGTCATGTAGTTACATTTATCTCGATTCAGTGATAGGCCATTTGCGGAAAACCAATCCGCTAAATCACCCCAACCACGGCTGGTTACATATTCTAGATCTTTGTAACTTTTCGCTCCCACATAATACTAGTATCGTCAGCATATAAATATGGAGTTCCATTGGTGATATTGTCAGGCAGGTCATTAATAAATATAATGAATAGCAAAGGACCAAGGACAGAACCCTCCGGAACGCCACGACTTATTATGCCTTCGTCCGATTGATAAGTTTGTTCACTTTCTCCGTACTCCGTAGTCAGTCAGTCAATGGTAAAAATGCCGTTTTTTGGAATTTTATATCGCAATAACTATTAAGCCTATATTTGGGGTTCTAGTTGTTCTAAAGGATCTTAATCACAGACTAGTAAATCTTAATACACGTACCAAATTTCATTTTTTTATGTTAGATAGAGTTTGAGTTATTGGTCAGGGTCAAAAGGGGCTCCAAACGGTTCGTGTAAAATAACTTAAATAACACACGGCTGCTGCTGTCCGCCAGTTCCTGAAGTGAACTTGGCTGGGCACGCTGCCGTGTCTAGATAAAGCTGTTTAAGCTACTATTAAAACTGCTACGGCAGGTGGCACAACACAGTGTAATATACGAAAAAAAAGAGGACTGTCAAACCGGCCCTTCCTTTTTAGCATTTTGTGAGTGGCAAATGCTATTCGTGTACACTTTACTTAAAAATCAATTATAAATAAGGCATATTTCATGATTATTTTTGCGTGATAATAATAGAACAAAATGTATTCTAGTGATGATTATAACGAGGTGAGTGAAAACAATGAACAAATAGTTCTAACCTTACTGTTCGCTAACGTAAGCACAAAGTAACCTAACGTAACTAATTATTCTATGTTTATAGGGAGGATATGAGTCTTACGGGGAACATTATGAGCCCCATACAGGCGATCCTCAATATGATCTGGAGTACGATAGATCATACTACAAAATGCCTGACATGGTAAGTTGTGTTCTCCTGCCCGGCTAGTATGATAGCTTATACCGTCACGTTTTATGCGACGTTTCAGTACATTTTGGCCATATAACGTGACGGTATAAGGTATCATACTAGCCGGGCTGGTAAAGTTTACTTTATGCTCAAGTCATGCATTATTATTCTTAATTAATCTGGCGGGCAGTTGAACAACTGATGATGCCTGTACATTATTGTACTTGTAAAATGTACAATATTTAAAACTAGCTGTTGCCCGTGACTTCGTCCGCGTCTTTGCTCCTATTGGTCGCAGCATGATGTTATGTAGCCTAAAGCCTTCCTCGGTAAATGGACTATCCAACACAAAAAGAGTTTTTCAATTGGAACCAGTAGTTCCTGAGATTAGCCTGTTCAAACAAACAAACGAACTCTTCAGCTTTATAATATTAGTATAGATTTCTGTTACATTCTTAAAATGTTATATGTAAATACATATTTATAAATAATCAAGGAAGGACTTTAGAATATGCGACACCAAATATACTTTATTAGAAAGCTTTCCACAAAGTTTCAAGTTGCGGAGAATTATGGTTTAAAAGAAAAACAATTGGAGAGTTGAAAATATCTATAATAAAATCGGTAATTAATACCACGCTACGACAGTTGGAGTCCGCCTTAGCTCCGGCGCTGCGAGATGAGCAGCCCTTGCGCCCTCGCGTAACTAAGCATGGTCATCTATGCTCGGCTCGGCAGCTTTGCCTTGCTGGTCGCCTGCGGTGACTAGGCTACACTTTTCCGCCTCACACGGTTTCCGCGCTTTGTCACGGCGGGCGGGGGCTACTCTTCCTCCGATTTTTTATATACACTAAGGGTAGGGCAGATAAGACCATGTGGATAGTGGGGTGCTCTAATTCGTTTTTTGATATACACAATTACACACCCTAATGACATGAGTGATGTAGATCATCTAACTGTCTTGGTGTGGTATTACACTAAGTCTTCGCAACTTGAAATTGGTGGAAAGCTTTCTAATCATGAGTCCTATTTATAAAAAAAAAATTAACACTATATTCAGTGTTGCATATTCTAAAGTTGAGCCCATTCTTATATAGAGAAATAAACATTTAAATACATAGAAACCATCCAAGACTCAACAAATGCTAAGATTCAAGCCCGGGACTACCAACTTTCGTAGGCAGTGTCACTAGGGTTGCCAGGTGTCCGGCTTTAGCCGGACATGTTTGGCTTTTTAGGGCCATGTTTGGCCAAATATTCACTCGTCCGGCCTGTCCGGCTTTTGTTAGGCTTTTTGCCTGGCGGCCGCGTAACCCGCGCGAGTTGAAACTTGACTAAGTGCAAGTAAAACAGTGCCGTGCCGTGCGTGTGTTGTGATGGTCGGCTTTTAGAAAGTAATGTCCGGCTTTGAAAAAGCTATAATTAGCGCAAAAAAGGTCCGTCCGGCCTTTAGGGTAAAATGTCTGGCTTAATTAAGTGCAGAGTCTGATTTTTCCACCTGGCAACCCTAAGTGTCACTATCAACAAGGGTAAAATGAAAGTCGAATAAAAAAAAACCATTTTATTTACTTTCTTTTTATTTGCTCATTGTTTTTTCAGGTCAAGAAATTCCTGGTGTATTTCCGTAACATGATAAATGAAGGTGTTACATATGAGATCCTGAATCTCTATGAAACTACATTCCCCAAACTCACGGAGCAGTATTTCGAGAATACCCCTTGGCCTGATGAAAATGAAGTGGCACCTATTGTGGACAATGATCATGTAAGTAAACCAACTAGTACTAAGTAAATCTTAATGAATTTGGTTATATACTTATTATAACTTAGAAGTTCAGAGTGTTCAGACTAATAATAGCATTGTGCTTGCTCATCCATAAATATGACAGACATAAATCACTTAAATAGTTCAATCATTCATTCAGTTCATTCCTTATATACTCTACTTTTCACTTTGATGGTGAGAAAATCAATAAACAAAGATTATCCTCCCAAGAAAAACAATAATTTTTCGAACATATGTATAATTTGATGGCAATAATTTAAATTAATATAAAAATAATTTCAAAACCGATTTTGGGGCTTTCCTGTAGACTATATAGCTAACAGATTGTTTAAGTATTCGAAAATTGCTATTACAAGAAAGTGAGTAAATAAAACCAGTTAGTTCGAATTGTACTAAAAAATTTAATAAAATGTTTTGAGCTCGTAAAGTTTTAGATATTAACGGAGTCAGTTTCGCTTTCATTTAACCTTTTAACTGCCATAGTCCTCGATATATAGGAATAAATATCCAACTCATTTCGCCACAATCTGATAAATAAGTCAAATGTCTGGTATGTTTTAACAGGATATTCATCTCTCACAAATTCTAATATGATTAATTTATACATTAAAAAAATGTGTAATTTCTTACAGGGATGGTTAAAGGGTTAAACCGAACGCCACTGTCTTATAGATACGGCCACTGCCCTAGCTTACCTTAGTTAGACAGCACATTGGCTCTCTTGAGTCTCTTCATTGGAATTGGTAAAGAGGTTCTATGACAGACCGATGAGTAGCTAGTCGGTCCTTGTAGTTAGTTGCGTAGCGTTCCGCGTCTGGTTGGGATTCCCAGATACTCATGGATTTCTGAGTTACGACCATACCAAGGCAGGCGCAGCTCACTTCCGTGACTTCATCGCGCCGCTGCAAGTACATGTCGGCCGCCCGGATTGCGGGCTTATAGCCTGGCCTAGCGCTAAGCTCCCGCTCCCGAAAGTGTACGTTGCGTGCGATAGAAAGAGATGCCACGCTTAGGCACTTTTGGCATACCTAAATGGGGGATTTGTTAACGGTGGGCCTTCTGCACGTAGTACTATTACTCGTACTTATTCTGTGACCAGGGTGCCGATGACAAAACTATCAGGATGTTGTTTTGAGCTCTCTGAAGGCACATTATATTGAATTGGATGGGATCCTGTCACTTGACCTACTAACTTTTGCCCTAATGTTTCATTAGACCTAATATTTCACTAGACCTAACGCATTTTTCCTCAAAACAGTGAACTTTTCGGGTTTCCTTTGAATTTCATCAAATATAGGTCACTAGGTCAGGTTAGGTTTGTTTTGCAATAATCGTATAAAGTTTACTATTTAAGAAAAAATGCATTAGGTCGAAGGAAGCATTAGGGCTAACATAGTTAGGTCTAACAAGGGAGAACCGGAATTGCTGAGTGTGTAATAAATATGAACTAACTTGTGTATACTTTCAGGTATTCATGATCCTGTACACGGAGCTCTACTACCGTGACATATACGCGCGTGTGCCTGGCGGGCCCAAACCCGAGCAGCGCTTCCAGTCGTTCTACAATTACTGTGACCTCTTCAACTACATCCTTTCGGCGGAGACTCCCGTGCCGCTCGAGCTGCCCGACCAGTGGCTCTGGGAGCTTATTGATGAGTTCGTCTATCAGTTCCAGTCATTTGCGCAGTATAGGTAAGCTCTTTTACCTTAAGTCCTTGATTTACGTATTACCTAGCCGCGATTAGAATACGATTAAAGGCGAAAGTTTTACCATATACTTACGTCAAAGTTTATATGAAATGACAAATTCCGAGAGTAAACTAATCCCGGTCTTGTAATACCTACATTTAATTATCATTTTAGTTAAATCTCTCAACTCTATGTGGAAGCATACTCAAGCACGCAATTTTTTCTATTCATCCGTAGCATATGAAGATGCGTAAGAATTTGTGCCCCTCGGCCTGAGGCATGATCTTGATGCTCTGCTCGCCCCCAGCGGCAAGCTGCTTGCACACAAAAATGCGCGGCGAGTCGACTTAGTGCGTCGCACAATTATATGGGTAGTTCTACAGATTGGGGTATTCTGGTTGGCTCAGGTCGTAGAAAAATATATATTAATAGTTTATGTTAAGTAACGCTACGTAATCAAAGTTTATATTGGTTTCTAATTGGACGCTAAAAATCATCTCTCTGAAGCAAATATTTATGCAACAAATTTACCTACAAATGGTCAAATTTGTCACTTCCCTGTGGGGCGACATTCCAAAATCTAAAATATAAAACCATATAATTAACTTTAAAATGCAGTTTTATAGAATCATTTTATTATACAATAATAATTATTTATATGTAGTTTCCGGAAGACCTAAAACGGTTTAACGATCTCTTATTTTCTCCGAGATTTTGTCGACTTAATAAAGGCGACGCGTATTAAGTGTCACTTCCCTGTCACCTAAAAGTTAGTTAAAATCACCTTGAAATCCAATAACAAGTAACGTTGCCACTCAACCAATAGAAAGAAAGAGGTGACGACAACATAGTAACGGCTGTGTTTTATTTCATTCGCGCGGCGATCGGTCGTGCCCGTGTGTTTAGTGGAGACAGTCGCGTTCGGTTCAGACAAATTCTCACTCACATGGTACATATTTACATTTCAATTATTAAATATTATTTCATTTTAATGTAATGCAAGTATTTCTTTAAGTTGCAGGAAAGATTTAAGGAAATTGTGTTTGAAATAAAATAAAGCTATCTTCTAGATTTTGTTAAATAACATTCAAAATATCACTTTCCTGTCTACCACTTCCCTGGAAATACATAGACAGGGAAGTGAGAAAAGGCATGTTTTGTCGCTGTTAGCCCTAAATGACCTGTGCACTGCGTCACTGCAAGCTTTTATTTAACTTGCCTTATGTGCTAGTTTGTTAGTTAGTATGTATGAGATAAGTATTGCAAGTAAAATTTGATCAACTATCCAGGTTCCAATAGTTGAAATTTTGCACACTTGTTTAAGTCAAGTGACGATGCAATGTTTAATGATGGTGACGGACCCGGAGTTATTTTAAAATAATGATTTTGCCCCCCCCCCCCCCCATATTCCTTTTTCTCATGAATTAACTATAATTAAATAAATAAATATTGGGGGACAATCTTACACAAATCGACCGTCTCAAACTAAGCAAAGCTTGTACTATGTGTACTAGATGACGATATACATACTTATATAGATAAACACATAAATGACATCCAAGACTCAGGAACAATATTCGTAATTTGAACCCGGGACCTCCGGCTTCGTAGGGAGGGTCACTACCAACTAAGACATAGTGGTCGTCAAATTCTAATGTAAGTTATCAAATATTACTTATATTTGGCAATCATTTAAAATCCAAAATAAATAAATCCTAATTATAAGACCAAAAAATCATCTATAGTCACTTCCCTGTGTCTACTCTCATTTCCCTGACTACTGCAAATTGAGAAATGCCTATAACTACTAAATTAATAAATAATTTGACTGGCCTTTTCACATTTAGAATACTCCATCATGTTCTATTATAATAGTTAAATTAAGAATTATTTACGATTAATAAAACGATGGGCCAAAAATAATTCAAATTTATTCCCTTGTCTGTAGAACTAGCCATATTTTCACTTCTCATGCTCTAAAAGTTCGTCTTTACGCTCCACATAGGCGACATAAAATCGCTTTTTATGCTCTAGAGCATAAAGTAAAAACCGCCTTCCACGCGCCGGCAGACGTGCGCCGGCGCGACGGCGCCGCCGCCCGCGGTCAACGAATACAGAAGTATAAATTTGATAACATAACCTTAATTATATTAATTATTTGTTTAATTTTCTCGCAATCGAAGTGAAAAGCAGAGTGTATAACTCGTGTATAAAACCCATTTTGTCCTCTACTTTATATCGACCCTCGCCTGCGGCTCGGGATCGATAAATTGTCTTGGATGAAATGGCTTGTTTTATGCACTTGTTGTACAATCTACTATTTATTTATTGCTGCATTTATTGTAATCCGCCATTATCAAATTCAATTGTTATTAGAAATTGCACTGGTAGTAAATGGAACAGTTTTACAATACTCAAAAATTCGAAAAGATAATCCACCATCCACCATATCAGCCCTAGGACGTCCACTGCTGGACATAGGCCTCCCCCAATTTCATGGGGGGGTAAATGCCATAATCGTCACGCTTGGCATGCGGGTTGGCGATCGCAGTATCTCCACCGCACTCTAGGAATGCTGCTGCCCATTCCCTGGTGGTCTTGGTCGTAGTTTAAGGACATACCCGGGTCCAGAAAAAAGAATATCAATCTGCGAATTGAAAAGATAATCAATCAATGATAATTATCTTGATAATTATCGTGATTTTTATAGTTTGATATTGAGCATATGCCTCAATCCGCGGCTGCCTCGAACATTCGTACGCACCTTGATGTTGTAGGAGAGTTAATCTATATTTGAATCTAAAGCATAGTTTAAAAAAAACTGTGTATATGTTAACACATTTTAAATTCACGTTTGGTGTCTCCAGGTCTCGCACCTCTAAGCTGAGCCAAGCTGAGATCGACGCTCTCAACACTGAGAACAAGGCATGGAACGTGCTCTGCATTCTCAATGTGCTCCACTCCCTCGTTGACAAGTCTAACATCAAGCGCCAGCTTGAGGTACAGCAGAACCACTAATTTAACACGAGTTATGATCACAATAGGGTATTTTAGTATATGAAATACTAGCTGTTGCCTGCGACTTCGTCCGCGTCTTCGCTCCTATTTGTCGCAGCGTGATGGTATATAGCCTAAAGCCTTCCTCGATAAATGGACTATCCAACACAAAAATAATTTTTCAATTCGAACCAGTAGTTCCTGAGATTAGCGCGTTCAAACAAACAAACTCTTCAGCTTTATAATATTAGTATAGATATACATTAAACTAGTACGAGTAATATAATAAAAATAAAAAATACATTTATTTCGGAGTAAGGGTACATCCATATCTGTTAGTAGCATAATTAACTTAAAGGCTATGTTAGTGTTGGTAATTTAGTATAAGTACATACAAGCAAAACAATCACTTTTCGCAGCTTATTTGTGGCCTATGGTACTGCATCCAGTGACAGAATATTGGACTGTCATAAGCTTCCGCAACTGCGCTCAGGAGGCCATTGGTGCTGCCGCGAACACGTCGCATCAGGGACGCGACTCGCTTACGCATAATAGCATGAAAGTCGTCCGTGCGAGCCTCCGCGAACATCCCCGACGCACTACAGTAGCGCGGCAACGCCATCAGCCTCCTAAATGCATTGTTATAGAGGACGCGCAGGGCGCTATAAGCTGTCTTCGTATAGTTGACCCACAGGCTACATGTATAAAAAGACTGGCAGTAAGCTCTAAACAATGTTAGTTTAACATTTGCTGTGCATTTAAATAAAAAATAATAATAATTATAAATTTTGTAATAGGAAGTCGAACTGTGTTGGTATAAATGCATGATCATTCAAAATAAATTTTATAATGACTTAATTCACGCTTTTTAGGGTTCTGTATCCAAAGGGTAAAACGGGACCCTATAACTAAGACTCCGCTGCGCGCTGTCCGTCTGTCTGTCTGTTCGGCCGTCTGTCACCAGGTTGTATCTCATGAACCGTGATAGTTAGACAGATGGAATTTTCACAGGTGATGTATTTCTGTTGCTGCTGTAACAACAAATACTAAAACCTTGTTTGTGCTTGTTGTGTTCAAAATGTATAGAAAAAGTAAAATCCGACTAGAACTTGACCAAAATTCTACTTGATATTATTTAACGTTCTTATAACTTAACGAAAAAAAAATATTATAATATTGTGTCTTGTTGTATAGATAATAGTACGGAACCATTCGTGCGCGAGTCCGATTCGCACTTGACCGGTTTTTAATATTTGCTAAAATTTGGAGACAGTAGCCGCCATTACGAATGTCAGTTGTGACACTTGTGACGGCATATGGCTTTATAATGCCGGTTAACGTATAACTGCATCCTACAGGTAGCACGGCTGCAAAGGTAGTTAACGTCTCGTGTGTTGCAATACTTCGCTTCACTCAGGATTCTATTTTCGAAGCATAGAATCCGTTCGCTAGCTCGCAGTTCTACCCTAGAATCTATTCGCTAGCTCGTGTTTCAATTCCACACTCGCGGTTAAAATACAACTGCACCCTTGTATAACAAATAACTATTGTCCTTATCTGTCACTTTGGCATTTATGCTTGTGAGAAAGGGACAAAACAAAAGTTAGTTAACAGAGGTTTGTTAAAGTTTATGGATAAGGGGGTTAAAAGCGTTCCGTGGTACA
Source organism: Notocelia uddmanniana (assembly GCA_905163555.1). NCBI lineage: Eukaryota > Metazoa > Arthropoda > Insecta > Lepidoptera > Tortricidae > Notocelia > Notocelia uddmanniana. Next base: position 10,574,749 of record LR991064.1, read on the forward strand.
GGTGTACGCGGCGGGCGGCGAGCCCGACTCAGTGGCGGGCGAGTTCGGGCGCCACTCGCTCTACAAGATGCTGGGCTACTTCTCGCTCGTGGGGCTCCTGCGGCTGCACTCGCTGCTGGGAGACTACTACCAGGCCATCAAGGTAAAGTAGGATTTCTTTAAACATTAGCCGCGTTGGACGCGCCATTGACAGTGGCAGTGACATTTTGTTGTTGATTGTTTTACATAATCGCTAATAGACCTCGGGCCAGCAACAGATTTCCATGACCAAGTTCCTCTCAGCATTGACACGAAAACACGTAAAAAATAGTAGATTGTGTCTCAAGGGAGCAAAATGATATATTTACGGCGAGGGCAGTATATTGAATCCTGACCAAAGCGTAAGTTTCGCTTTAGAAACTTAAGGGTAGCGAGGGATTCAAGTGTTTACGCCTAAGGCAAAAATAATTTTGCTACCGTACCGTGTGACACATACTACTTTTCACACTGCCCTAAGGCTCGATGCTAAAAATATGAAATGTCTAACAAATAATTTTGCTTCCGAGTGGCACACTGCTTTTTACACCTATGAGGAAAAGAGTAATTGTTGCCCTCAAATGAGCAAATGAGGGAAGAAAAGTACGACTTTGATCCCTCATTCGAGGGTAACAATGACTCTCTTCTGAATAGCAGGTGTGAAAAAGTAATTTCCTCTCTATTGGTAATATTATCAGAGCTAAGCGAATAACGATGAAAAGAAACGTCGGTTGGCTATTAAGTGGTGGAAAATACGTCCAATGATCACGCTTGCGCTTATTTATGCCTGTTCCTTTCGAATCTTGGTTAGAGCAAATATATAAGTACGTGTGATGAGCATGCATATTTTTTTCTTAGTATTGATGTTTTCTATGTATTTAAGTATTTATATCTATTAAATATATGGTTGTCTAGTACCCATAACATACAAGCCTTATTGAGCTTACTATAGGCTTGTTGAATTTGTGTAAGATTGTACTCACTCACGTCTGTACATCGAATATCGCTCGCGTGTACCGTTAGCGAGTCGCGGCGGCGGCGGCGGCTCGTTTAGCCTCGAAGTGAAGTATTGAGTGCTAAAGGAGCCGCCGCCACGATAAGTACTCGTGATTAAGGATCGCCAACCGGTCTGAAACATGTCGAGCGATATTCGACCTTAAAGACATGTGTAATCCGTTTCATTCATTATACATATTTTAATATGTCTGAAACTGACGGGTTTTTCTGTATAAAATTGCCCTTCTAAAAAAAACCTGTAAATACGCGCTATGTTGTAGAGCCCAAAAATGTTTCAGTTTAGATAGTTCAATAAAATAAATATTAGGGGACAATTTCTTACACAAATCCACCACAAATCGAAGTAGTCCCAATAAGGTTTATTTAAGCTTATTTAAGGCAATAGTAAGCTCAATAAGGCTTGTGTTATGGGTACTATTCGACGATATATTTAATAGATATATACTTAAATACATAGAAACATCCAAGTCTGTCTCTGCTCACCACAGAATCTAATGCCCTTACCGGGATTCGAACCTGGAACCTCTAGCTTCGGAGGCAGTGACACTACCAACTAGGCTAAACAGGCCGACAACAACTGATAGAATCAGGCGTTGCTTTGCGGAAATCCATGACCAGCTTCTTGAATAATATTTCTTTGCTATTCCGCTAAAAACGTGTGCGTCTGTTAGTGTTAATGTATCCACTTGCGTTTCTTTGCACGCGGTTAATGCTTCCACCCTCCCTCCGCTCGCACGAACATACAAATATATACAATAAACCACTACACAGAAACACAAAACCACGACACGTGTTTCGCCTCTCTACGTGACACGTGTTCCTGCCAGCATCTCCCGAGGATGCCTCTGTGTGGTGGTTTATTGTATTTATTTGTATGTTCGTGCGAGCGGAGGGAGGGTGGGAGCATTAACCGCGTGCAAAGAAACGCAAGTGGATACATTAACACTAACAGACGCACACATTTTTAGCGGAATAGCAAAGGAATATTATTCAAGAAGGCCGACAATAACACTGACAGGTCAATAAAACTGCTCACACAGGTGCTGGAAAACATCGAGCTGCACAAGAAGTCCCAATACTCGCACGTGCCCGCATGCCAGATCTCCACCTCGTACTACGTGGGCTTCGCGTACATGATGATGCGGCGCTACGCCGACGCCATCCGCACCCTGTCGTCCGCGCTGCTGTACATGCAGCGCACCAAGCAGCTGTTCTCCACCCGCTCCTACCAGAACGACCAGATTAATAAGCAGACCGAGCAGATGTACCATCTGCTGGCTATCTGCCTGGTGCTGCACCCGCAGTGCGTTGATGAGAGTATCCAACAGGTAATGCGATCATAAAGTGCTCTTTTGTTATAAACTTTTATAATTAACTTGCACTTTACTTTGTGAGTAAAGGTTGTAACGAAATAAAACTGTAAATTTCAAATGAAAAAATAACGATATTTTTGGTAGATATCAATATATATAAGTTTAAGTAAAATAAAAAAGCCATTTTCAGCTAAGATAATTGTAAGTTATTTTTTAATTTGAATATTTTTTGTACTCGTGGTACAGCTTCTTTCGAACGCCTTCCATATCAGCCTTTACGGAGCTTTTTTTAACTTTTCTGGCTGCAGCATTCCATTTCTTGCGGAATTCGTCTATGTTTTTGGCCACTTTACCCATCTTTCTTAAAATTCCCTTGACTTGAGCCCAATAATGTTCGATTGGGCGGCATTGTGGGACGTTTGGTGGGTTCAGTTCCTTGGGTAAGAAATGGATATGATTTTCCTTGAGGAAATTTATCGTGTCCTTAGCGTAGTGGGCTGGGGCTAGATCAGGCCAGAATAACGTAGGGACATTATGCTTCTTCACAAATGGCAGCAACCGCTTTTTAAGGCATTCTTTTATGTAAATTTCTCTGTTGACGGTACCTTTTGTCTCCACATTCACAGATAGCTTGCCATCAGTGAACGAAAAAAGCATAGAACGCGAGCTTCCTACAAAAGTCCACTTTGAAACGGGGCATTTATTCGTAATACGCACGCGCGGTGTTGTACCAATAAGAATTGCCAAAAATGTCAGCCGATTTTCTATTACCCAAAACAAATAAACGTGATTGGTAAATTTCAAAATGACTGGCTGTGTTTGGTATCCTAGCGCTGACGTTTTATGTGTCAAAAGGGCGGCGACAACGACAACGCTTAGCGGGTGGATGGTTGCATGCAACAAAAAATCATCTTCATACGCAAAACCGCCGTATTATTTAAATTTGAATTTAAGCTTTATTTTATTTTTAAATATCATAGGATAACCTTACGAAAATCTAACTAGTCGCTAATTAAGCTGTACCAGACTTATACTATGCATATTGGACGACCATGTACATAATTTATAGCTTGCTAAACACTGTTAGACATAGAGAACAGCAACCACTCGTAATCGAAACTTTTACAGTATATTCAGACAACGCAAACATTTAACATACGTACGTTAACTCATTTTTACAAGCTTTTATTTAACGTGCCGTGTCAGTAACTTATGTCTTTTTATTTGTGTGGGTCAAATCTTAGAAGCTAAATTAGACCCACTTCTCGATTTCCGATTGAGCTAATATTTGACGTTAGTACGCTCGGCTGAACTCGATTCTCCATAAAAACGTAGTTTTGTTCTCATTTTAAACCCCTTGCTGAAATGACATGAAACGTTGTATACACAATGGGAGCCGCCATATCTAGGTCGGAAATTAGATCCTGTTGCAAGAAATTGTAAAAAAAAAAAATACAGCTAGTCTTTGAGTTTTTTACGTCTTTTATGAAAACCTTAATAATCGCTGTATTTTTTCTCCATTATAATTTCAAGCAACAGAAACCAATTTCTGACCTAGATATTCCGGATTCCATTGAGTATACAAAGTTTCATGTTATTCTAGAATGGCATTTTAAAATGAGAGCTAAACTACGTTTGTATGGAGGACAAAAAATATTATGATAATATTATTATCGAGCTGATCTGATGATGGAACCGGAAAGTGGTCATAGGAAATCTGTAATAAGTTAACACAATCATACCGAGTTTGGGGTCTTTAAATCCACTCTTTGAGAAGTTGATAATAATTGTATATATAGCGTAGTTACACACTTATTCTATTATTTTTATTTCGGTTTTGGTTTTTGTTAAAAATATATTTATTTCTCGCTTCCCTCATATAGTTATATAGTCTAATTAGAATCAATAGTCTAATTGTAATTGTACTAAATGTCCCCTAATATTTATTTATTATGGAATTAGTTTACCTTTTTCGAACATTTTAATTTGTGAGATATATGCTTTCATACACAAATTAGTTATGTGCATGAAAGCATGTATCTGAACAAGTTAAAATGTTTAATAGGTATCTTAAGTACCTTTTCATTCAGCTATTAACATTATTTTGATGATGTAAGGTGGCATAACACCATCCCTATACAAAATCGGTTCCGACTAAAAAAATTAAACAAATATGTTTACCGCTTTACTTACATATGAAGAGTGATACCATCTTTTTTTAATGTTTTCTAGAGTGTTTAACGCACCACTTCACTGCACAAAAAGGCATATTTTTTATTTTTGAGATTTCAGTTAATACAACTGTTACGTTGCGCCGCCATATTCAAACTAGACATCTGTTGGACACAACTTTGACGCCCCGCCTTAGTGGACACAAGTTTGATGGTGTCATTTTGCGACGCTAGTTGTGCTTCTATGTTTTTTTCATTCGCTGCTTGCCATACGAGAAATTTTTCGCCGAATTTCCCAATCTTAACAGTTGTTTCAGACTCGGGAAGAGTTTCTCCTTTGCCCGCCGTGTAGTATTGTGGACCAGGGGGCGTTGTAAAATAAGTTTTGCTATAAGTTTCGTCGTCAATGATTAAATGTGATTTCGTTGTGCCAAGGAAATCGTATAGTTTTCGAGCTCTGCTTTTAATTAGAGAACGCTTCTTTTCGGTCACTTTTGCCGTCTTAACTTTCTTCCGGGTCTGCATACCTGCTCTTTTCTTTGCTCGTTGCACCATGGACGCGTTTGTGCCACATTTATTTGCAATATCTCTGACGGACATACTTCGATTCCAGTTTATGCAATTCTTCTTGTCAAGCCTAGGGTCACTTGGCCCTTGAAGTCTACCACTTCCGGGCTTCTGTTCAAGAGACAATGTATTAAAATAGTTCTTCAAAATAAAATCCACAGAACTTCGCGGTATGTTTAAGTCTTGGGCGATAAGACTCGTTGGACGTTGCGGATTTTCACGCCATTTGGAAACGACCATTTCGCGGCGTTGTTTTCTATTCATCGTGGAAAGTAAGTTTTTTCCAGATAACGGAGTAATTTATATAGCAATGGCTAAGGTGAGAATGACACTTATTTATGACAGCGAGAAAATAGTAGCTATCTTGTTTGGAATGAAAATGACAGTCGTTTGAAATTTACAGTTTTTTTTCGGTACAGGCTTGTAAGTTTTCGTCAAAATTTTGCAATCCTTTTTTCAGCCAGTTACTGGTATCCGATTGCGCTGAAATTTAGCGTACTTATGTAAGTTTAGTGCAGTATTATGGTACCACCGAGCTGATCTAATGATGGAGACAGAAAGAAACTAATACCTAAATTACTTTGTACTTCAATGCTTTATGCTCCCTCCAGTCATCATCACCGGCCGAAGGACGCCCACTGCTGGACATAGGCTACCCACATATAATCAGACATCGTAGGTCATCAACTGAAGCAGCATCCGAGTGACCATATGCTTGTGGTTAAACCAATTACATGAAGACATATGTAGCTCAGAAGTTCTCAAATATTATGTATCATCAGGTGCTTCGCGAGAAGAACTACCACGAGAAGATGTTCAAGATGCAGTACGGCGATCTTACCGAGTTCGAGAGCTGCTTTACGTTCGCGTGCCCCAAGTTCCTATCGCCGTGCCCGCCGCCCATCGAGCCGGGCTCCAACTACGGCAAGGACGCAGTGAAGCACCAGACGCAGGTCTTCATGGACGAGGTAAGTTCGAGAGCTGCTTCACGGTCGCGTGCCTCAAGTTCCTATCGCCGTGCCCGCCTTCCATCGAGCCGGGCTCCAACTACGGCAAGGACGCAGAGAAGCACCAGACGCAGGTCTTCATGGGCGAAAAGTGAAAAATATTCACCACATGTGAGATACTCGTTCGTAGTGATTCAGTTTTCGATCAAGATTATTGACTGCTGCTTAAACAAATACCGGCTGGCTTACATACTCAAGTTTAACTAACACTAGAATGAATATCCATCAGAAATGTCTGAAGTTGTGTTTTCGTATATGTGACACCTCGCTTGCTTGACAGCTTTTACCTCGCGCAGACCCTTAATCAGGTTTTATCCTATTACAAATCCAATCATTATTCCATTATTTTTACGGTCGTTTCAAATTCCAGGTGCGCCAGCAAAAGATGCTGCCAACGATCCGCTCGTACCTGAAGCTGTACACCACCCTGCCGCTGGTGAAGCTGGCCGCCTTCATGTCGGCGGCGCGCGGCGGCGAGCGCGACGCGGCGCGCGAGCACGCGGCGCTCGCCATCCACCTGCTGTGCTTCAAGCACAAGATGAAGAACGTCGTCTGGTCCAAGGGCCCGAGCGGGCTCGATGGCAAGTTCCAGAGCGGCTCTGAGGTGATTATGCCTTCTGTTGTACTACTTACCGCCCGCACTAGCGTCTGTCGTCTCATCAGCGCCCGCGCAGTCGCGGCGCAGCGTCGACGTGACGACGAGTCTAAAAAACTAAGTCGAGTCTTAGAAATGGAGACTCGAAGACCTTGTGTCTTTACCAACACATGCCAACACTAATTGACACTGATTGATTTGAGTCAATGTCAGATAGCGGCTGTATATAATTGCGACAAGCAAATATGCTATGAAAGAGGTTTGTAAGTTATGAGAAAAGTATCTATTTAGAACTGTCACTCTTATTTTACTATTACGATCATCCCCGTGAGTATAATAATAATTGTAGTACCTGTAGTAACTTAATTAGTAAACCTGTAGTAACAACCTGACATGTAAAATAATGAGTGTAATCAATAAATTTCTGATTAAAAAATTGTTCGTATTTAATTAAGCACTAGGAAAAATTGCATTTTTGCTCCCGTCATCCGGGCTTTGGTTATGTTATGAAGACGGAGACACGGACAGGTGAAGACCTGTCAGATGTCACTTGTCTGCCTCTCTCTAACTTTCTGATTTGGGCATTAGTGAGAATAGATCAGATGTACAGAAATCGTTCAACTTAATTAGCGGATCTGCTTTACTATGATATCTGTGGTACCAACACAGTGGCAAAAGTTGCGCAGACAACAAATCGGAATTAGAGCTTCTGACGTGAACTTTCATTGTGTTTTCAGTCACCGAAAAAGGTGTTGCTTGCTTGAATCGTCGCCAATAGACGTAAAGGCATAGTGGCGTGGTAGGATGATGATGATTGATGAGATGTAGGCACAATAGCTCAGTTGCTAGCGTTGAAAATACAGTCAGCAACAGAAGTAATAGTCAGCATATGAAGAAATCAAAAGGTATTATTCCTTTATTAAGAAGACTGACCTCTTGAACTTGTTTCTGACCTCTGAATGTATACAGGCAAGCGTTACGCGGCGGACTACTTGATTGCTCGTCAAAATACGCCTATAAGAAAAACGAACGATACCATGTCTCGCACAGTGTGCCCGGTGGCTCTCTGTTCATCATTAATGTAATGTGTTGTTTTTTTATTCTCAGCTGGACTTTTACATCGATAACGACATGATCCACATCGCGGACACCAAGGTCGCGCACCGCTACGGCGATTTCTTCATTCGCAAGATCCTCAAGTTTGAGGAGCTCAACCGCAAACTTCACCACATCAAGATTTAAATGTCTCAAAGTCCCTAGGGCACTTTCAATATACTATAAGTTTGGGTTATGCAGATCTTTACAGTGCCAATAACAGATATCTTTACACTCCTACCTATGGAATGCCTTTCAGAAACTGTAATATGTACTTGTAAGCTACAGTATCTTGTAAAGAATAAACATCGGAATACAACAAATGTTTTATTTGATCATCATAGTTTTGGCTTATAATTAATAAATCTCTTATCCCTCTTGAAGAATCTCTTTGGTTCCTTGATAGTGAAGTTCAGGTGCTGCATGGTCTCTGGGTAGGGTTCCTGGAACTGTTTCCATGGGTGCTCTTCTGCTAGAGTTGAGTCTATGTCGAATTGTTTCAACCATTCATTGTAGATCTGTGAAAACTTCTTGAAGGATTTTGCGAAACCTGGTGGGTGGTGGTTGTTCTTGCCTTTTTCATTCTGCAATTGAATAGGAATAAGTTTGTATTTGTTACACAATATAAATCAAGGTACCTCTTTGGCACGAAGTTACATTCACATGCATTCACTAACCCCATGCCTGTATAATACATTTTTGTGAATTGGTTTTGAAATATATTGGAAATATGATAAACCGATAATTTGGTCATATTTAACGATAATTCATTCAAACTTTGGCATTCATTTTTGGCTTTGTCGGCCTATTTAGCCTAGTTAGTAGTGTCACTGCCTCTGAAGCTAATGGTCCCGGGTTCGAATCCCGGTAAGGGCATTTGTTTCTGTGGTGAGCAGAGACATTTGTTCCTGAGACTTGGATGTTTTCTATGTATTTAAGTATATATCTATTAAATATATCGTTGTCTAGTACCCATAAAACAAGCCTTATTGAGCTTACTATGGGACTAGTTCGATTTGTGTAAAAATTGACCCATAATATTTATTATTATTAACTTTTTCCATAAATTGTACATATTAAAAGGGGTGAAATTTCAGCCAATTTTATCGGTTAACCTTTTCAGTGCTCTGTCAAATACAAAGGCTGTCACACGCCATACCATGAGAATGTCAAATGCGAAGTTGAGTACAGTTTGTGGAAAGCCACCCTGCATGACTCCCACACTTTTTTATTACCTTTTGCATTATGTTATTGCACTTTTCAATGAAAGATTCCAAGTGTTTTATAAATAATCCATTAGGTTTTAAATGTTCCTCCTTTACATAATTGATTATGTAGGTTATATAATCAAACTGGCAAGCCACAGTGCCTTGCCTTAACATTGTGCCCAGAATTTCTATATTCACTCTGTAAAAAAAAGTTGAAATTAATGTTAAAACAATAATCATGTATAATCAATTGTTTATCCAGATTGTGATTAAAAATAATCTATTATTACTTAAGTTGCTCCTCCTTCATTTCAAGAAGAAGACATTCAGCTCTCTCCTGTGTATCACAAGCCATTGCCAGCACTCCATATGTCATAATATTTTTCTTGAGATAGTACTTCTTCTTAAGTCCATATTTTCTTTTTCGACGCTTTGCTTCCTGTTCTATAATTTGTTTTATTTCCTGTAATAAATTATATTGGTAAATAGGTGAATAAAAATTGTTACTAAGAGAGACTATGTAAACTATATGTTATAAAAAAAAATGGTAAGTATGAGAGACCATTCATGCTAGTATTCTACTTACAAAGGCACCAGTATAGTCAGACCTAAGACATCTCTTTTTAATAAGCATATTGTAAAAATCAATATCTGCAATAACTTCAGAAGATTTCATACTTTCAAGGAGCTTTAGTTCTGCTTCTTCACTTTCTTCCAACAATGGCAACATTTGTGTAAATGTCTTGATATCAGGCTTCACTGAGTAAACTGCCATTTCCTTCAGGAAGTCATCTTGTCCTCCAACAACAGCAAATTTATCTTGGACTGACTGTATTTCCTTTAAAGCTAGCACCTGATCCATTTTTAATGACTTTGAAAGGAAATTAGGCATAATGCTTTCTTCAAGTTTGGCTACTGTTGTGTTACTCTTATCTACAATTTCTACAAGCATATCTTTATTTGCAATGAGAGATAATTCTTTACTGTCATTTTTGCTTGTATCTGGAACCTCATAACTCAAATCAAGATCTTTAGCATTACCGTTATGTACAGAGTTATTTTCTTGTAATTGTTCTCTTTTTAAATTTTGTCTTCCACTTCCAAGACTTGAATCTTTCTGAACTGCACTCAATATTACAGTGTTTGTTATGACATGGTCTTGAATGATTCCGATCAATTCTTGCACATCATCTGCTGTGCCCAACTCACACTCTTTAACACATCTAAGCATGAGATTAAAAGAGAATATATTTGGCTTTTCCCTCATTTTCAACATTTTTCTCCATACTACGAGTGCATGTCTCAGACCACTATTTTTGTCTGATATACAAGCTTGCAGAATGTGGTTAAAAGTGTGTACTCTTATTTTAATTTTCTTTGATATCATTTCATCAACAATTTGGAAGGCTGTTGGTAAGTCACCGCACCGGCCAAATGCCTTGATCATAGCATTGTAATTTGTTAAGTTTGGTTCTATTCCTTTCTCAATCATAAGTTCCTTGAGATGATGAGCGAGTTTGAGACCATTTTCAGGCCATGGGCTATTGGAGCAGGCATGAAACAAGCATGTGTATGTATCGCCTGTGGGCTTCAGGGCGCGTCGCTTCATATCATTGAATAGTTTAAAGGCTTTCTTAGTATATCCCACATCAGCACATGCACCAATTAATATGTTATAAATATAGTTCTCAGGTTTTGTCCTGTCTTCCTTAAGCATTCTTACCTCTAAGACGTCAATAGCTTCTTTTATTCTTTTATGCTCCAAGTATTGCTTAATCAAATCGGCATACTGTTTTGTTGTTAGTATCTGGCTTTTGAGTGGTCGAGTTTGCAAAAACTCTTCTTCCTTAATATCTCCTTTATCTTCCAGGTCATCTTCATAGTTTTTATTACCTGCAAGTGTGCCAAAAGTATCCGGATCTTCTAAATATCTGAAATTGTCCTCAGTTCGGTACTCCTTGCTTTTTATAACGTTACTTTGCAATGTTTCTGTGTGTAAATTAAGATTTCGAGGAATTAATGCAGCAGTCCTGACCAAGCGTATCAGTTTTAAACTCTGAAAAGCCATTGTAAGACCATTAAAAACACCGCAAACTTTTAATTCTAAATTAAATCAAAGCAAAAAAAAATAACGCATATTGTCAATTTTCTAACCTTAAAACTGAAGTCAGTCTAAAGTCAACTTCCTGTCTATGGGTTTTCTTACAAATATTAAACGTTTTAAATCGTAACTCAAATGATTACAATCGGCCGCAGCCGTATTTTCCTATTTCATCATTATCATGTCAACTGAAAGACGTCCACTGCTGGACATAGGCCTCCCCCAAAGACTTCCACAATGACCGGTCCTGCGCCACCGGCATCCAGCGGACACCGCGACCTTCACCAGGTCATCGGTCATTTTCCTATTTACAAATGTTTTATTAAAAAGATTGATAGTATCATGTGGTATCATGCTGGCACCTCCCTTGTTCGCATCTCTATCTTTTGCGATATTAAAGAAAGAGATGTGTGCCAGCATCAGGAAAACACACTTGTGTGAATTTCTGAACGAGTTAGTAATGACAGTTGGTGACTGACATTCTCGCCGTCAGTGATGTCAATTGTCATTGTCAATTTTCAATCAAACCAACATCTTCTTAGTAGTCGTGAAACCAACCATCATTCCAAGATACCGCACACCACGTGTTATCTTTTTTTTTAAATATTTTTAAGTGCATTAATCATGTCTGTGAACGAAGAAGAGATGGAAGCGAGCTCTGGTGAAAGCGAAGATGACAGCATGGATGAAGAAGGCGATGAGGGTGCTGAAGACGAGCCCAAAACTTATTTGCCGGGTCAGCCACTAAAGGAGGGTGAACAGCTAGTATGTGACCAGTCGGCGTATGTGATGCTGCACCAGGCGCAGACAGGCGCGCCTTGCCTTAGTTTCGATATAGTGAACGATAATCTTGGGAGTAACAGGGAGCAGTATCCAATGACCGCATATCTGGTTTCCGGTACTCAAGCTTCAAGTGCGCATCTAAACCAGTAAGTATTGGAGTAGTGTTTTCACAAATGAAAAGTGTTAATAAATAACAAATTATTTAATAATATATTTATACCAAGTCGGTGGCAAACAAGCGTATGGCCCGCCTGAAAAATAATAATGCCTTTATTCAGACTGTTACAATATATACTATGATGCTTAACATAGTGTATAATTTAATTATTGATTATTTTTATTGGGTTGGTGCATAAGTTCTTGGACACTTGGATTTCATTAAAAAATTTCTAGGTTTTAATTCGGTTACATGCTAGAATAACCTATCATTCTCCAGAATGTTCGACGAGCTTTAAGCCAAGCGGTATAAAAGGACGCGCGCGTTTCCAGTTGTTCAGTACAGTTCAAAATGGAACCGCGTCAACTACGAGCGATCATGCTTTACGAGCATAATCTAGGAACGAGTGCAAGACAAACGGCTGAGAAAATTAACACTGCGTTTGGACAAGGCACTACTGCTCATTCCACAGTGAGTTATTGGTTTAAGTCTTTCGATAAGGGGGATACGAGTTGTGAAGACAAAACCTCGCTCCGGTCGGCCAGTTGTCTTCGACGAAGACCTTCTATGCTCACATTTGGAAAGACATCCGGATGCGACTATCAGGGACTTGGAGAAAGAACTTGGATACGACCATTCCACTCTAATTCGGCACCTGCATGCAATGGACTACCACAGAATAATGATTCCGTGGACACCCCACGCTCTAACAGACAGCACGTGTGACCATATGCGAAAGTCTCCTCCTGCAACCACACAGACAAGACTTTCTCAGGTCCATTGTTACTGTCGACGAATCCTGGGTTCACTTTAACAACAAAACGCGGCAGGCCTATTGGGTCCCACGCGGAGAAAAGGCGCCAACAGAACCAAAACCAGATCGTCATGGACGAAAGATAATGCTATCAGTTTTCTGGGATTGGCAGGGCATTCTCTATTGGGAACTGTTGCACGAAAAACAGACTATTAACGCTACTATTTATAGAGAGCAACTGCAAAAGTTAGCCTCAGAAATAGCGACTAAGCGTCCAAAAAGGCTGTCTGTATCACTTCTTCAGGACAATGCTCAACCACATATTGCGAAGTCTGTCTGCCACATTTTGGAAAAGCTGAACTAAACAGTGGTACCTCACAGTGGTATACAGCCCTGATATTGCGCCGTCGGACTATTGTCTGTTTCGGGCTCTAAAGTTACATCTAAGAAAGAAAAAGTTTGAAAATTATGAACAAATCCGAGACGACATCCCCGAGTTTTTTGACCACCTGCTTTTTGGGAACTTTGGGTATAATGTCTTTGCTAGAGAGATGGTTACATGTCATTGAACATGACGGTCATTATATTGTGGATTAATATTTCTTGAGTAATAAATAAAATTATTTTTAATAAATATGTTTGAGTGTCCAAGAACTTATGCACCAACTCAATACTTCTTCCTTAATCTCATTATTGAATACTTTTGTCTGTATGCCTAAAATAGAAAAACATTATTATTAACCATGTTACATAGATGGTATTAAATATTGCCAGTGCTATGTTCCAACAGCTACCCATTCCAGGTGTACAATCTATATTAATAATTTCGTGCAGGGGTACGGTAGACCCGAACGAGACCTGTCTCAAATTGAAGAACGTATAAAAATAACGATTGTTGAGTTGAACATATGTATCCGCAAAATTCGGATTGTCGCGTATTTTGCATTTAAAAGTGTTAATTTGATGACAAAACGTCGGCCATATTGCCCACAGACTATATTGCTATATTAAATTTGTTGGTTGACAGTGTCGGCTACGTTCGAAAATCGTGAACTATTTTTGCGTCCGGTATGTTGGCCATGTTGCTGGGCTGCGTTCTGGGTGATGGGCCATCAAGCCATCATCGCCCATTGTGTGGATTCGGCTAGCCGCGTCTGCAGCGTTTTGTTTTTGTAGTTTTCAAGCGTTCTGTACACCTATCAGCCTAGCTAGCACGATAACTTATACCGTCACGTTATATGGGCGAAATGTAATAAAACGTCACATAAAACGTAACAGTATAATCTATTTATTTATTTTATTTATTTATTTATTGCTTACATGTATATAATTATAAATGCAGATGTTATTGCAAAGTAATTAAACTAATGTGTCATACATGCTACCTCTAGCAGAGGTGTTACAATATTTGCTTATCCACTAAAAATTGTATTAAATAAAATGAATTGAAAAGAAATTAAGATTACATCGAAATGGTTATTATATAACATATCAAGATTAATATTTAATACTTCTGAATTATACAATAGCATCGGACAGAAAACCCTCTACTGAATAATATCAATTTTTGATAAGGAGCGATTTTAGCTTACTTACAAATATAGTGTCTTTTTGTTCCGACTTAATGCTATCTGGTATTTTGTTATAAATTTTTACAGAAGCATGATAGGGGTCATTTCTGCACAATTTAATTTTTTCAATTGGTAAAAATATTTTGTTTTTCTGTCTTTTACTTTGGGATACTTTGTAGTGTTGCAAGTTCTTACGGGCAAATTTATATCTATCGTGCTAGCTAGACTGATTGTCACAACAACCGCCTTCAAAGCGAATGTATGGGGCCTGTTACATGGATTCATATCACGATAAGTATCACGTGAATATTAAAGCAGAATCCATACAAATTTGAAAACTGCGATAATATTGACACCCCAGTATTGTGATAATATTAATCGTGTAAAGAACACCACTTGAATGTTTGCTGAGTCTGTCCGCCATCTTAAAGCTGCGTCTCTATTTTGTTTGTGACAAACTACTAGGTGACTTATGGCTTTTAAACGTCTAGCAAAATTCTATCCCTATCTCGCTCTATCTTATAACTTAGTGGTACTTGGGGACTACTCCGAAATTCGAAATCCGAACTTCGTATGGTGCCGTCCCTTTCACTCATATAGTCTATGACAGGAGAGTGAAAGGGACGGCACCATACGAAGTTAGGATTTTGAATTTCGGAGTAGACCCTCAGCTCATGCCGTTCGCCGCGCTCGGACGCTAGAGGCGCTACTGCGAACCGAAAACGAAGTATCTGCCTCTCTCGCACATGTATATTCGAACGACAGAGAGGAAGATAGTTCGTTTTTGGTTCGCGGTAGGCCCTCAGGCGTCAACTTTAAAACGAATAGGGTATTTTACTATAAGAGAAATAAAATTCAAAATGTAATAAAAACCAGCCAAGTGCGTCGGAGTCGCACACTGAGGGTTCCGTACAACTAAAAAACAAATGTGATTTATCAATATATTGATATTTTTGGTAAAATATACTTCATAATAAACATTGTCACTTAATTTCAAGTTCATAGGTCGATGGGAAGCTAAAAAATTATATGTGTGACAGACAACACACGGAATGTTCTTTGACTTTCTTCGACCGTCCGCCACGCTCGGACTAAGGTGCTACCAACCAAAAACTAAATATATATGCCTCTCTGTCGCACTTGCATATTCGAGCGCGGAGAGGGAAATACTTCGTTTTCAGATCGTGGTAGGCCCTCTGGTCTGACGGCTCCTATTCCTGGATGGTGCGCGTATCGGAATGTGAAATACCTTTGGCAAAACGGAACAAGTTGTTAAATAGCTTCCATTAATTGGAGAAAATATTACCAACTGTTATTATTATCACGTGAAACACTGAATATTGAAGCAACATCCATAGGGGCCTGTTACATGGTTATTATTATCACGCATTATACTCATATCACGATCCGTATCACGTGCAATGAATATTGAAGAAAAATCCATACGATTTTGAAAACCACGATAATATTGACACACCAGTATTGTGATAGTATTAAGCGTTTAACAGAACCCATACAATTTTAAAAATCGCGATAATATTGAGTGTAAAGGGCCCCACTGAATAGAATTTGGCGGAGAATAGAGAGCTGCTATCGCGAAACGAAAACGAACGAACATCGTGTATTTCCCTCTGTGTCGCTCGAATTTGCAAGTGCGACAGAGAGGGAGATACACGAACTTCATTTGTTTTTCGCGTTAGCAGCTCTGACTTCGCACCAAAAATACTGACTGGCACATCAATATTTAACAATGCACATCTGAATTGAATTTTAATTGAACGATTAGTATTTTAGCTATACAAATCAGTACTGATTACGGTGTCAAATTTTTTATGTGCCTTTAAATACTACCCTTATAAAAATGCTTAGGATTAACTTGCAAAGATACTAGCCTTTGCCCGTGACGTCGTTTGCGTAATCTTTTACTCCCAATTCCATATAATTCCATTCCATACTTTTATTCCCAATCCTGACTACAGACTATATTTCTATACGATTCGAAGTTTCATCATAATCCGTTGTTGTAATGTTTTTATTTTAATACATTTTTGTACACTATTTCTTTCGTCGTTTGCATAACTGTCACGAATAAATGTTTTGTTTATTTCTTTCTTATTTATTTCACCCGAGCGAAGCCGGGCTTTCATCTAGTATTTTCTTAAAACAAAGGAAATCATCATCCTCCTAGCATTATTCCCAGTACAGTTGAATCCTGAAGAATACCTGGGGTCCGCTACCTAATCCCAAGAATTGGTGTAGGCACTAGTTTTTACGGAAATGAAGGAAATAAAACTAATATATTATACATAATTTTAATTTATTTTAAAGATGTAAATTAAAAAAAGTATTTTAAATCACAGAAACCATTCTTAACTAACCATATTTTTTAATTTCATTTAATACATTTATTTATATACCAAGAAAATATGTTGATGATAGCCTGTTTAGCCCAGTTGGTAGTGACACTACCTCTGAAGCTAGAGGTCCCGGGTTTGTATCCTGGCCAGGGCATTATTTGTGCATTTAGCACGGATATTTGTTCCTGGGTCTTGATGTTTTCTATGTATTTATCTATATAAGTATGTATATTGTCGCCTAGTACCCATAGTACAAGCTTTGCTTAGTTTGGGACTAGGTTGATTTGTGTAAGATTGTCCCCCAATATTTATTTATATAGGTACAAGAACACTTAACCATAATAACTTTTAAATAATATAAATATATTAAAATTAACTTAAATCTAAAACAGGCCCTTGAGGCATTGTACCGAGGATGCTGATGGCATTTCCTCGCTGTATAATAAAATAGACTTGTATAAATTAAAATGACTTTTAAATTTCATGTCATCCAGCATTTTTAAAAACTTGAATGGCACTAATAAATGTGCATTAATAGGCAAAGGTCTCCTGCCATTTCACCCTATCTCTATCTATTGATGTCCAACCTCCACCTGCTGTAGCTTATATTTTATCAACCCATCTTCAAAGAGGTGTACTGCGTTTACTTTTTCTGTTTCTGGTAAACTAGTACATTATTATACAAAATAAAGAACACATTACTTAACAAAAATTGTTCAGCATTCTAGTTATAAAGATGTCCAATTTGCACCCAACTTCCAAACCGGAGGCAGAAGAAGATGAGGATTCTGATGAGGAAGACGAAGAAGAAGATGAAGAGAAGAAGCCACAAATGACTTTCTCCTTCATCAAGCACCAGGGCTGTGTCAATAGGATACGGGTATGTTGGTTATTCTGTTATATTTGAAACCTATTATGTTGCTAAAACAATACCACTGTATCAAAATTCTTTTGTGGAAGAGCAGAATAAAAATGTAGCTGTAAGAAACGGGTCACGTATCTTCAGCTGACTGTACATGCTTTAAACTTTTCAGACTTCAAACTTCAAAAACTCTGTCCTAGCGGCCAGCTGGTCAGAACTTGGAAGAGTTGACATCTGGAACATAACCCAGCAGCTGCAAGCTGTGGATGACCCTGCTCTGCTGGAACGGTATAATCTAGACACAGTGAATAACCCTGTAAAACCACTGTATTCATTTACAGGACACCAGCAAGAAGGTTTTGGCATTGATTGGTGTCCAACTGATATGGGAGTAAGTTTTTAGTTTCTCTTTTATCACTACATAGTTTAAAACAAAGTTGCTTCCCGCGGTCTGTCCCTATGTATGTGGGATTGGTACTTTTTGATAGCTCTGTAAGGTGCTGGCTGTTAGATGATGAATAAAGGACGTTCGAATGTAGTTAGAATTGCTTTGGAATGGCGAATGAGTTGACGGATGACGCAGTGTGTAAGACGAACGGAAAGAAGCAAGACGTGGCAATTTTTATTTACGAATTAAAGCAGACGTATTCAAGAGAGAATTTCATTTATTTCTACGTGGACCCAGTCCAGGGTCCTACATTTGGGGGCTCGTCCGGGATGAACATAAACGAGGACCGAAAATACCTAAACCTCTAGACACAACAACAATGACGACAACGACGGCGAAATACAATAACAACGACGAATGAATGAAGACTGAAGACGAAAACGGAAGACGAAGCCGGAAGACGAAGACGCAAGACGAAGACGCAAGAGGAAGACGAAAGACGCATAGCGAAGACGAAAGACGAAGACGCAAGACGAAATAAAAACGATTTAAGACGGCGGCTGAAACTTGAGATACAAAATGCTGAAGAGACTGCTAGAAATCCAGTCGGTGCCCATATTTACAGCGAAGGACGACATAGATGTTGAATCTTTTTTCATTCACGAAGTGGAGCATAAATCAGTTCTGTATAATTGGACATCGCGGCAAATATATCTCATCCCTAAAAAAAGATTAAATGGAACGGCAGCGTTATGGTTAAGAGGCTCGGATCCGTTTGACGATAGGCAAGATTTTAAGGAGGCTTTGCTGCAGGAGTTTCTTGAAAATTATGAGTGTAAAGATGTTCCTGAAAAGTGTAAAATAATTGATTTGTTAGCCGTTTGTCCAATACGCAGTTGGTCCAAATCGCATTTTGACGTTTGCCAACTACGCAGTTCGTCCATAATATGATACGCCCATTTCGCGATTCGTCAATACGCAGTTCGTCCATTTCGCTGTTGGTCATTCCGGATTTCGTCCATTTCGCGACTCGTCAAGACGCAGTTCGTCCATTTCGCTATTTGTCATTCCTTATTTTATCCATTTCGCGATTCGTCCTTACGTATAGTAAGTACACTACCTACGCAGAACTGGAATTAATGAAATTTAATCGAATCATCACGAGCTAGCGAAGCGTGAGTATTTTCAAGAGTTTATTGAAATTCGACCATAGTAGGCTATTATTATAGATAGTTATATTATAAGTACA
This sequence comes from Notocelia uddmanniana, assembly GCA_905163555.1. NCBI lineage: Eukaryota > Metazoa > Arthropoda > Insecta > Lepidoptera > Tortricidae > Notocelia > Notocelia uddmanniana. The sequence continues at coordinate 10,593,959 of LR991064.1, forward strand.
TATATCTAAAATGAAATTGCGGAAGTTTGTTTACCATCGAGCGAGCGAAGCGAGTGAGTTTTTCCAGTCTATTTAGACAATCCGTCGTTTGTATGTATTATGTATGTATGACTGTATGTATCTATGCTTGTATGTTCGTTCGACGATAATTCGAGTATTTGTTCATAGAATAGTCATGGCAGGTGGTGAAAATGAGATGTGAAAATCAAGTTAAAGTCGAAAAAATAAAAGTGTGTTTATTTCATCGTAATAAACAAAGACCATTCCGTGCCCAACCTGACGAAAAAATCTGTAAATGTATATAATAGGAGAAATTATACCATAAACATCTACATAATGTTGTCATTTCATTTTTTCATAGTGAACCTTTTGAACGCCAACGACCACTAAAGTCGTTACGAGGTGTCGTGCCCGCAGCGCCAAGAACGCCTAAAGTAGTTATGACATACACTGTCAAAGTAGCCTTCATACTTTGGAGTACGGTTTATATTGTCTCATTTCCGTTCGTGATCTTGGCGTGTGAGTAGCGTTTTTGTATACGAAGTCTGGCTGTCAAAGGGTTAAAACTGAATGACCATTTGTAGAATGAGGCACTTTTGAATGGTCAAAAAAAGGGGCTAACCTAAAAATAAACTGAAAAGAATAAAATATTGGTCTCCTAAGTTTTCGAGTACAATTAAATTCCTAAACAAAAGTAAGGGGTTAGAAAAATGAAAGGTTGTTAATTATGGACTGCGACAAGAAGTTAAAACTGTTAATAAATTATAATGTGTATTGTCTCAAAAATGAATAAAAAACTGAACAAACCCGACAAAATATATTAATAAAACTCCTTTAACTTACAGAACAGCTTAGTCACAAAGATAACAAAAACTATGAACCTTACACAAAAATAAAACTAAAATAAGCTAGTCAGTTTTAGGAGTAACCGTTATGAAGGGTAGCGAGGGGTAGTGAGGTATCAGAAATCTTTGCACGATTGTGGAAACTATTGTTAAGACGGACATTATCTGACATGTCTACGTAACCAACGAATAGATAAGGACAGTGTAAAGTTTATGTGACATGATCTTTACAAAATGACCGTAATTGTTGCACTAACTACATCTTGGACAAAACACGTGTTGACGTAATACATATTGGACCGAACGTCTGCTGTACAAAAAATGGGATGGACGAAATACGTGTTGATATAATACGTCTTGGACGAGCTGCTGTTGGGCGATATGTATGTTGGACCAAATATGTATTGGACGAAATGCGAATACAAATATCGTTTGGACGAACTGCGTATTGGACAAACGGCTAACAAATCAAATAATTCATCATGATATTTACGACGACATTGGCATTTTTAAGGACGATGCGCAACCATTCGCGCATGCATTGACGGAGACGGATTTGAGCACCGAGGGCAACCTATTAGAAAAAAATAAACCCATCAAGATTGACAAAACTGTCAGACTGAAAATTGTCATGCCGTCGAGCATATCGACATTAATAAAACGTACGAACCGAGCGAAGACAGTCACGATGAGAAATCTCAAGATATTGAGGGGAATTTCAACACCACGTCAGAAAAGGTGTTAAACGAAGAGAATAGCACTCGCGATGGTAACACGACCAACATGCCCAGGTCAGAAGAGGAGCAGTATGTCAGGAATGATCCTGTGGTTCGGAAGTTGAGCGTCATTACGCGCGGCGACAATTTTACCAGAACGGGCGGCATACGGCTTCACGACTGCGGGCGGAGCGGAGAAGAGCTGCGAAGAGTCGCCGTCGCGGAACGGAATATTATATGAAGTGTTTTTAAATTTGCGGGCATACAGATTTCATTTATTTGGTGTTTTGATAAGTCGGTGATTTATTCTTTTATAAGGATGTACATAGGGTGTTATGAAGATGTAAGCAAGACGTGACTGCTAGTGAAGGGTAAGTGAGGTGCCTGAACGTGCATGACTGAGGGGCCAGTACATGATTGTAGGACGGCCGAGTGTGGGATTGGTACTTTTTGATAGCTCTGTAAGGTGCTGGCTGTTAGATGATGAATAAAGGACGTTCAAATGTAGTTTGAATTGCTTTGGAATGGCGAATGAGTTGACGGATGACGCAGTGTGTAAGACGAACGGAAAGAAGCAAGACGTGGCAATTTTTATTTACGAATTAAAGCAGACGTATTCAAGAGAGAATTTCATTTATTTCTACGTGGACCCAGTCCAGGGTCCTACATGTATGCTTAAATCTTTAAAACTACGCAACGGATTTTGATGCGGTTTTTAGGGTTCCGTAGTCAACTAGGAACCCTTATAGTTTCGCCATGTCTGTCCGTCCGTCCGTCCGCGGATAATCTCAGTGACCGTTAGCACTAGAAAGCTGAAATTTGGTACTAATATGTATATCAATTACGCCGACAAAGTGGTAAAATAAAAAGTGGAAAAAAATATTTTATTAGGGTACCTCCCCTATACGTAAAGTTGGGGAGTGATTTTTTTTTTTCATTTTAATCCTAACGTGTGATATATTGTTAGATAGGTATTTAAAAATAAATAGGGGTTTACTAAAATCATTTTTTGATAATGTTAATATTTTCGGAAATAATCGCTCCAGAAGTAAAAAAAAATGTGTCCCTAACTTTTGAACCATAAGTTTTAAAAATATGAAAAAAATCTCAAAAGTAGAACTTTATAAAAACTTTGTAGGAAAATTATTTTGAACTTGATAGGTTGAATAGTTTTTGAAAAAATTACAAAAATAATTTCTGAACTAAGTTTGTAATTTAACCGTATAAACAGGTGTTTATTGTACCTGTCATTTCTACAAAATCACAATGAAATGACGTGCTTTCAAATAAAGTAAAACCGGTGAAAATCGGTTCACGCAATAAAGAATTATTCCATAAAAATCATCTTCCATACTTTAAGCTCGCGCGCAATAGTTTACTTAATTTGCCGATAGATGTCGCTGTACGTGGAACGCTCATTTCTACATGGCGGTGTTAAGATTTTTCCTGATTTAATGGGGTCTGAGCAGGTGCGAATCTATAACTCTTTCTTTAGTTATCACCGTCCTCTGTGGGCCCGTTTTTAGGGTTTTGTGTTTCTGTACTTAATATGTCAACTTAATGTGACGGACGGAAAACTAAGGAACCCTACACTGAGCGTGGCCCGACACGCTCTTGGCCGGTTTTTTGTTAATAGATAGAGTGATTCAATAGGAACGTTTATATGTCATCATCACTATCACTTCATCACTACATAGTATAAAACAAAGTATCTTCCCGCTGTCTGTCCCTAACTCGCTATGTATGCTTAAATCTTTAAAACTACGCAACGGATTTTGATGCGGTTTTTTTAATAGATAGAGTGAGTGATTCAAGAGGAAGGTTTATATGTATAATACATAATACATGCATAATTAGTGGAGAAAAGAGAATTCATAACTTTCTTATCAATATTTAAACTGGGAAACCTACTGTTAACAATCAATAAGACTTAATTAATAAGTTACGTCTTTCCCAGTAATCAGTTATTTATGTCTGTAAATCATTAAATTATTGGTACCCTGCTAATCAATAACTACCTACTAATAAAATAAAGGGATAATTGTATCTGTTTATATACAACCCGTATTATGAGCAGAAAACAATTTTAATTTTATTTAAATTCAGAAATACTATCTAAGTTGATTTCAACATTTTTATAACTTGAAATTACGAATAAAAGTAAAAAAACTTAGCTTTCTACCTCTTTAGGTAACTGAAAAAACGACAAAGTGCTATTGCGCTGATTAGTTGTACAACCATACATCATCCTCATCATCATCATCACATCAGCCCAAAGACTTCCACAATGACTGGTCCTGCGCCACCCATACACGTTGCAATATTTCCTTTGAGCCGTCATGGTGCCGACCGCATGGCCAGGGTACACAGGGTAGGGACAGTGCGGCCGTTAGGAGCAGTTGTGACGTCATCGGTAATAAGTAGTTGTTCGGACGCAGGGTTGTACAAAACGTCTTTCTTTGTTTTGACATGTGATTAGCATCATTCCTATATTATTCGTTTGAATAGATAGATAAAAATGCGAGTCTAAGTAAATTAATTAAAAAAAACCGGCCAAGCGCGAGTCGGTCTCGCGCACCGAGTGTTCCGTACAAGTAAAAAAAATCTGATTTATTAATGTACTGGTATTTTCTGGTAAAATATACGTAATGATAAACAAATCACTAAATTTCAAGTTGATATGTCAACTTCGGAACAAAATGTTTGACAGACGGACACGCAAGTGACCAACAGGGCTCCAATTCCTCCACATCCCAAACATTCATGATCTAAGTACATATATTCTATTCAAGAAAGAGTTGTTTAATTTTCTAGTTAAGAAAGCATATGCGTGAGCCGCGGATGTACCTTTTGTATGGAGTGTCCTTACCCGGTGTACCCTGGCATGGCGGTATTTGCGCGGAAATAATTATTAAGCTCGCGGCCGCTCGCAGGAACGTGCGCCAGCCCACTGACTTGTTGCGCCGACTACACACTTGCGTGGTACTTACGCGAGCTCGGCAGGCGATCGACCGCGGGCTATGTGCGGGTAGCCTGTCTCTACCTTTAGGCTAGTCAACTTTGACCTCACATTTGAGCTGTCAATTACTATGGAGAGTTGATAGTGCTCAGCAGCTATGTTGTACTTTGACTCTCTCACTTTGGTCCCATACAAACATTTGATTCTCTCTAAAACTTATTTGAATGGCATCAAGAAAAAAGTTGGTCATCTAGCCTATTGATTGTTGATTGATTAATTCCATGCATGTCTATACGTCAAATACCATTCTTGTATATAGGAGATTATACTTACTCGAGATTGATTTACAAACCTAATTATTATTATTATTTAAACCTAATTGAATTCTTATTTTAAAGGTGCTAGCTACTGGGGATTGTAGGAGAGACATTCATATCTGGAAACCGAACGAGGCTGGCACTTGGGATGTTGATCAGAGACCCTTGGTAGGACACACTAGTTCTGTCGAAGACCTGCAGTGGTCACCAAATGAAAGGTATGTAATAAAATTAATTTATTTGATGAGTTGCCTGCACCTGATGTCTCATTGCTGACACTAAAATTAAAGTTGTCTCTATCTCCATTTGGCAAAAGATTATATCTATGGGCAAAAGTGATAGGGAAGGATTTTTTGTAGCTTCCATAACTGTGGTGTTACAGACGGGACTGGAAATTGATGCCACACATTATGGTATTTCCTTTTAGTTTATTGTATACACACACTTTTCTTGCTGGGTTCACTGGTTGAGAATAAAAGTAATAGAACAAGTTTGCCTTCTGTAAAATAAGTTTTTATTTTATTTTTCCAGAAATGTGTTGGCTTCATGCTCCGTTGACAAAACAATCAGGATATGGGATACGAGAGCGGCACCTAGCAAAGCGTGCATGTTAACTGCCGAGGATGCCCACGAAAATGATATTAATGTCATATCATGGAACAATAAGGAGCCTTTTATAGCTAGCGGTAAGTACAGATAACATTCCTTGAGTCTTTTAGCACAGAATAAGTAATAGTACATACAGAAATTTCACTTCCTAACAAAAACGGCGTTTAGGCATAAGAAACGTACCTACTCTCTGCATCTCTGTCTATCGCATAACTTGTATTCATTCACGCGCGGCACGTGTAGCGTTGGGGTTGTCACTCCATTAATACATTATTAAGTACATATTACTTCACATGTAGGTATGTCAGTGGCATTATGAATAAAACATAGATAACCCCCTTTATCTATGGAATAACACCAATAATAAAACTGATCTCGTGAACGGAAATTCCATTTAACTCTTGTAACTTTAATTTGTAAGTAACACAAAAAGTAAGTTAATAAAGTATACCTACAATTCTATTAAGATACTCTTTTTAGGGTTTCGTACCCACTTTTATAGAAGATTATTATGAACAGTATAGCCCAAAAAGGTTACGTTATCACCGGAAGACTCCTCCTTACACAAAACGACGTAAGTGCCGTAGTTTTCTTATGAGGATACGTTCTTTTATATTAGAAAGGTACAAATTATTTGGTAATGTCCTGCATTTACTTACATAAGAAGGTACAAGAGAGGCTACAAATAATTCATTAACAATTTAGTCGTGGGTTTATCAACCACAGAATAAATAGGAGTAAAAAAATATATTTAAATAGAAGGTAAAAAAGACTTGAATTGGAAATTAATATGATTGCCTTTTACAAAAACAAAGTTTATATACAAAGTGACTTGTTTATATTTGATTCTCTGTAAAGACATCCACATTATTCATAAATAGGAGTTATTTACGCGCGATTCGTCGTAATTCAAGTCGGCGGCGGAGGCGGATCGCGACACGACGCACGTAGTCGCGCTGCGACGGCCCTCGCCTGACTGATCACCCCGAGGTTTGCAAGCAGTGGGTACAAAAAGCGACGCGCTCCGCCCATTGCAAGCCCCTTGCTTTTAGATTTGGATGAGTGAGACACATTCAAACCGAGATTACAAAGTAGACCTTGCTCCTGTCTTAGTAAACACGTCACAATTTGTACCGTCTATAAACACTTTATTTCAATTACAGGTGGTGACGATGGTTTCCTCCACATATGGGACTTGCGACAGTTCACCAACAAGACGCCAGTCGGCACCTTCAAGCACCACACGGCGCCGGTGTCGTCAGTTGAATGGCACTGGGCGGAGCCAAGCGTCTTAGCGTCGGCGGGCGAGGACAACCAAGTCGCGCTGTGGGACTTGGCCGTGGAGAGAGATGACGATGAAGTAGTGGATGATGAATTGAAGGTAATATCAGTAATATGTTATATGTGTATGTCCTAGTGTCTGTAATTATCTTTATCTCTCAAGGCAGTTTCCGATTGGGGCGATGCCAATCTGGTTGGGTTCAATAACGCAAAAACCCAGGCGTGTCTGTTTTCCGCTTAAAAGAGGCCATTTGATCTGGTCCCTACTTTCCGAGATGTAACCGTGCCGATTACCGACCGCCTCGAGCTTCTTGGCGTAACATTGTCTCCGACTCTCAACTTTGGCTCCTTCATTGAGTCTAAGGCTCAGTTAGCTGCCAAAAAGCTGGGCATCCTCTTAAAAGTGCGACGATATTTCAAGCCGAAAGAGTTGCTTACTTTATATCAAGCACAGGTACGAGCCTGCATGGAGCACTGTTCGCATCTATGGGATGGATCGGCTAAATACCAGCTTGAGGCGTTGGAAGCAATTGAGAAACGCGCCAAGAAGCTCATAGGAAAAGACTCTCTTTGCAATGCGAGACTGCACAGTTTAGAACATCGCCGCAAAGTTGCTAGTGTTCGGTTTTCTATCGGTTGCATTTCGGGGAGTGTGCTGAGGAACTGCACAGTATAATACCCCCCGCCCCCTTCTACCATTAGACGACCACAGGGATACGGCAAGGCGACATCGTTTTACGGTGCCAGTTCCAAAAACTCGCATAAAGCGTTTCGCTTCCACTTTTATTGTGAGAACAGCCAAGCTGTGGAACTCCTTGCCGGAATCCTTGTTCCCTGAAAACTACAACCTTACGGTCTTCAAGACGAGAGTGAACCGGTTTTTGCTAGGTAAGCGTGCTCCATCCTAGACCGCAATATCGCTTACTATCAGGTGATTTGTGGTCAAGCGCAAACCTATCCAGAGTAAAAAAAGGGTAGATTACATTTTCGATCTCAACCTGATGCTAATAAGATCTTTCTTACAAGTATTATACACAAAGTAAAAATACTTTAGGTATTCCTATAAACTTTGAGGAGTTCCCTCGATTTCTCAATGGGAGCAACTAGAAAGTATGCTTGTATTGCTTATCAAATAAAAAAAGAAATTTCAAAATCTGTCGAATAGTCTCAGAGTAATGGTTGGTGAACATACATACTAAAAATAAAAGATTCTGAAGAATTGAGAATCTCCTTTTTTCGAAGACGGTTAGAAAGGATTTAACGTATAATATATATTGTTCTCTTTCAGAATCTACCACCTCAACTACTGTTTATACATCAAGGTCAAACTGACATCAAGGAGCTACACTGGCACAAACAGATCCCCGGCGTTATTGTCACCACTGCCCACACCGGCTTTAACATATTCAAAACTATTAGTGTATAGAAATAAAATAGATAAAATATACCATCTCTATAATTTATTCCTCCATCAGATTATTGATATAGAAGCCATGATTTTGTTGATTAGTCATCGTAAAAATTCAATAGGATATGTTAGCTTTTATGCACCAGAGCTAGGTTCACGAGGTGTCTTATCGTAGGTCGGCCATGAGGACAGTTCTGAAATAAAAGAATAAAGTAGCAATATCACTTGCAGTCAGGTATAAACATGTAGTATGTTATGCAAGAGCACAGTGAATTACCCAAGGGTTGTCAATTTCTGCCATATGATCCACTAGTACTTTCATATCAGCCTTGCCCAAGGCTGTACCAATCATGACGGACTTGCGGCACGCCCTCGACGCGAACATCGCCCGTACCCTGCTTGGTCTACAGTATTCTGAAGACGATTCCTGTTGGAACACCAAAAGCTAACTATAAAGAAATATTATAATGAAACTTTTTAATGGAGTAACAGTTGCGATAACTTTCAAACTTTATGATACGTATTGAGCTCGGACTCAAATTCTCAACGCACCGAGGTCACTCCGCGAAGCCTGTAGTGACACCAGGAGGATCCTGCGCTTCTGGTCGGAGTTAGGCTGGCTAGATCCCTAGCTGACATTCACGTCACGTACAATGGTCCGACTTTCACGAAGTGCGGAAAGAGGAGCCCATAACCATAACCAAATGTATTCAGCTCGACAACAAGATCCCCATCCCTATCTGTTATGTCTGCAAGTGTCTGCCTTTTATAAAAAAAATACTACTGGTTTAAACCCAGTGGTTACATCATATGTACATATTCATTGTACTAACCCGTAACATAAATAGCAGCTCTTCAATGTCTTCTTTTCCAAATATCCAATTTTTCGACATAGGTATTGTCAACAGTTTTACTCTTTTTGTTGGTGGTGCATCTTCATCTATGTCAAATGTAAAACCATTCTTTTTGAAAATTTTTATGTTGTCCATCAAAATCTGTTCGTTAACACCAGTAAGTTCAAGCTGCTGTGGACTACAAAAACAAAAGTTAAGTACTAGAAAAATGTTGTGCTTAAGCGGAAAAAAGCACAAGAAGCGGTATTCAATTTAAAATAGTCCTCATTGATCGATAACAGATAAAGCTGTGACTTTTGCCCGGCACTGCCTGAATTGTCAACAAGTCAAGATAATTATGAATACATACATAACTAGTTTCTGATTTGCCAGCTCTGTTGTTTTCTGTAATGTTTCAAAATTGTAAATTTCATCAGTTGCATGTTGATCAATGATAAACAAATCATCTCCTAGTTGAGTAATAATAAATCCTAGATTGAATTGACCAACAACCATCATCTTTTTGAATGAATCTTGTGATATTTCTTTACTGAGCTCTTCTTCACATTTCTTATTGAAGACAGGATTTATAGTAGTCTTGAATTTAACTCTTTCAGGTACAGCCTTATTACTTTCTTTGTTGTTCATTTCTGCTAATGCTTTTACATGAGCAAGAGAGGTTTTCATGGTCACAGTTTTTCTGTTATATTTCCCTAAATCTTCTTTATCTGTTACTATGATTTTAGATTTCTTTTGCTTATCTCTTTGTTCAATAGATGCATCCGTTTTTTTCTGCAAGGTTTTAATGTTACATTGATATGTGTGTGATTTCTCTACTATAACATCAGTTAACTTTCTAATTTGAGTATTGGGAACATTATCAGAGTCTTCTAAATACATTATGTTTTTACTTTCATTATGTGATGAAGGACTTGGTACATCACTTTGATTCGATGTATCTGTCTTATTTGTTTCATTAAATTTTTGTTCTACACTGTCATCAGCAGGTCCGTTTTTTATTGTTTCATTATCTTCTTCTTCTGAGTTATCAGCAGAGCTTGATGGCTTTATTTTAATATTTTCACTATCACAATTTTTATTGATTTGCTCTGGCTCATTACAATTATCATTGTTTATTTTGCTTGTTTTAGCAGATACATAGTCCAACATGGTTGTAGATTTTCTTTTCAGATCAACATGTCTTGTTTCTGATTTACTTTCCGAGTGAGATGTTGACACAGGATTTTTAGAGAAACGCTGCAAGAAAGAATTAAAAATTCTAGGTTGATCTGTTTCTGGCTTAACATTGTCAGCTGGCGTTTTTTGAATATAAAGATTAGCATTAGGTTCTATTTTCATGGTCCTTGGTATAGCTTCAAAAAGTTTTAACAATGATGCTTTCATAACATCCAATATAATCTTTTCTTTGGTAAGAAAAAGTTTTCTTTTGTCAGGTGTTACATTTACATCCACAGATGTTCTATCTAAGTTTATATTCAAAAATACAAAAGGGTACTGATGTGGATTATATTGTCTGTAAGTTTCATTAATGACTTTCATTATTTTAGTAGGTTCACAAGGTCTCGAATTGACATAGAAAAATTGTCTGTCTGTGCTGGCGCGCCCACTTCCATGAGCACATGATGATATGAAACCTGTAAATTCAATAGGGGCTACAACATTTTTATATCCCTGAGATTTTTGAGAGCAGGTTATTTCTTGAGAGTTCTCAATACATGATTTATCAGCATCATTAGAATCTTCTGACAAGTTGATCTCAACATCTTCAAGGACTACATTGTCTTCAGTCTCCTGCACATTTCCTGATAGTCCTTTGAAAATGTTATATTTAATATTGGAAACTTGCTCAGGCTTGATTTCTAATATGGATTGCAATTGTTTAGGCCCAAACACACAAGCTATGTTGTCCTTATAGGAAGCTGAGCCTTGTGTGGCAACAACTGTTGACTTAGAATTGGAACTTGTTTGGTTTGTGCAAGTGATTCTGTAAGGACAAGTGCAAAATAAGTACTATAAGACCCAATTTAAATTCAAAGCAAAAATTCATTTACACTTACCTGACTCCTAATGATATGAGACAATATGCATACAAAAGCTGGGTCATTTTATTGAACTCCCTCTTGGCATTTTTGTGGAACTCCTTTTGCCTGACTGGCAGTGATGCAAATAGGTTGGACAAACTAACTGTGGTACCTACTTGACGTGCACAAGGTGTTTTCTTTAGTATATTCCCTTTATGATCATACTCCAACTTTGTTGCTAAAACAATAATTAATAAATAAATAAATATTATGGGTCTATTTTTACACAAATCGAACCAGTCCCATAGTAAGCTCAATAAGGCTTGTGTTATGGGTACTAGATGACGATATATTTAATAGATATATACTTAAATACATAGAAAACATCTAAGTCTCAGGAACAAATTTCTGTGCTCACCACAGAAACAAATGCCCTTACCGGGCTTCGAACCCGGGACCTCTAGCTTCGCAGGCAGTGGCACTACCAACTAGGCTAAACAGGCAGACAATAATTAAAATAGGCTAAACAGGCCGAAAATAATTCCACCAATTTATATGGCTCAAACATTACATAATTTATCGCGTAAATGAAGACACCTACCATGTTCAGAGCTCTTGTGTCTGGTGATGATAGTTAGGTTGGTCAGTGCACAGAGAGAACTTAGTGCCTCTCCTCTAAACCCAAAACTGGATACTCCAAGGAGGTCAGCATATTCATTAAGTTTAGAAGTGTGATATTTTAAAGCTGAAATAAATCACAGTTAATAACAGAGTAACAACTTATGGTAATAATCTAATAATAGTTCAGTCAGGTACTTATTTAACCTTTAACTGACAATGTGTTTAGAGCACTGTCAAAGTAACACTTTATGTCATGGTGACAAAGTTCAAAATATAGACATGGCATCTGTGAGTTGTATACCACGTCAGTTAAAGGATAATTTACTTCAGTGATTTTCAACCTATGGGTCAAGTCTCCCTGGGGATTGCAAAGGCTCTTTAGGGAGGTTGCAGCAACTAGAAATGTTGAAATAAACAAAAAGGAACAGAGAAAAGATAGGAGGATGGAGAAAGATGTGATACTTCAAACATTTTAACTTCATTAAAATGTATTTGGGTGAATCAACTTTTTAGTGTCCTCATGGTTAGTACTATTTGCAGTTTAAAAGGAAATTACAAGAAAACACAATTTCAGCTGTTATTAATTGTGGTTGCATTAATTATCTAATACAATTTAGCATGAAACTACACGACAATGGTACTAAAATATATTCATTTACTTTCATTATCACCAGTGGTCCAGCAAACGTAAGTGTCCCCCGGTTGGTATGAAAATAGTGGTTTGTCACTTGGACAACCATGTTTTCTTCCAGAATTCATGTTTCTGTGAGATGCTACATATATGATCAAGTAGACTGTTTATCTAGCTATGAGAATATATAGATTTTGTCAAATATAAATGTCTGAGTAAAAAATAATAGAGAAAAAGTTGATTGACTCTTCTATTATTTACAACTTACTTAAGGCTGCAAAGTTATCTTCTGTAACTCCAAAACCATTGTCGGCTACTTCTATCAGATCTATTCCGTGATTTTTAAACCGTATGTCAATATTAGTAGCCCCAGCATCCAGAGAATTTTCAACCAGCTCCTTCACAGCAACAGCTAAACTAAGCACTACCTGCAAATTATGAGATGAATTTAAGTGGTGGTATATCGTGGTGCAGCCCGGCTAGTATGATAGCTTATACCACCTTATACCGTCACGTTTTATGTGACGTTTCAGTACATTTTGGCCATATAACGTAACGGTATAAGTTATCATACTAGCCGGGCAGGTGGACACATAAATATACTTATTAATACTTCTTGACATGGACCAATATGTATTATATTCTGCATAAATACGTACTTGTCCAGAGCATATCTTGTGCACAGATTCTACATTTATAGGCTTTATAGATTTAACATTTTCATCGACTTTATTATCATCACGATTATCCATTTTATTTCGGTATCAAAACAGTAAAAAAATAATATAAATAAACACGAAAGTGCCGCGAATAGGGATGTAGACTGATAGTAAAATCAGCAACTTTTATGAAACGTCAAAAACGCTCTGTTAGTATGAAGTTTGTAGGGAAATAGGAACAAGTGACGTCACGCCTATTGTATGATCAAATCACGGTGTTATCAGTTCCATACAAACAGGGAAATCTGCCAAAATGAGCAGCGTACGAGGTACCGTTCGGAGGTACGCAGTACTGTGTCGATAGATGGCATTCCAAAGCGGAAGTAGTCTGATCACGTGACATTAGGAATCCATTTTTGAAATGGCAAAACTAAGAATGACAATATTGACAATCTGGGCAAATCCCATTTTACGTATTTTGATTGCATCTGAGACTATATTTCCATCTATTAATAAATTCAATTAAAAATTATTTTCTCTGAAAATCTATAATTTTATTTATTGTTATAAAGCAAATCTTTGTAATCACTAAGAATTTTTTTTAGATTGAATGGAACGTTGACATGCTACCTCCTTTTGCAGCTCAATTTAAAAAAAGTTACAGTTGTTGTCACTGTCATACTGAAATATAAATATTTTTATTTTATAGGTTATTTTATTGTCTGGTTATATTGAATAAACGAATATAAATATGTCATATCGCTTAGAAACTGCTTTTGAAATTAAATAATCGTCTGATTGTATTACATTTCATTCATCATCTTATGACTAGAGCACTCGTTTTGTACTCTGAGGATTCTATTTATATTCTGCTGACCTGCTACTGGAGGAACTGGAGTTTGATTTGCTTTGCGTTTTGGCTATTGACGGCTATGCCTCGAACGGCTCACATGTGTTGTTTCCGCACTTTCCGCAACTGAGGTGTATAAAACGAGTAAGTATCTATATGTACCTAACGATAATGTAAACAACATGTATCATACAATTGCACAGCGACAGTAAAATTAGGCCAGATTTGCAAATTATTGTCATAGGGTTGGATATAAATGTATCACTCCACTCGTTTCCCAACACAACAAGCAACCAAACCGTTTCTTGGGTAATAGCGATCGGTGGGGGGCTTTGGCAAATGGACGATGATGAAAATTATAAATATTGAAAGGTTGCACTTACAGTTTGAACCAAAATTTCACACCAGCGGTGAGAGGGTTGGTGCTAAAGCAGTACCCTCATTGTATTAAGCAGGTAAGCACATGTTTTTGGCGGATTTTACCTATACACATTTCTTAACTCGCGGAGAGTTTAAGTAATGAACTCTAAAACTCCGGTAAACACTTTGTAACTGGTATTCACGCCACAGAACATGCTAATTAGATACAAATCATACAAGTACAGTCCGGAACCGTCGTCATTGCATCCAACACGCACTTGGCTGGTTTATTTTAACAACCAAACGGTGACAATTGTCACCAGGCTTACCAATAACCTGACTACCAATAACTGATGACTAATGGCAAGCAATTGCCGAAGCTTATGGACGCTTGTGACTCTAGAGGAATCACATGCGTTTGCCGACACGTTCCCGACCCTTTAGTTATTTGCGGATTCGCTGTGTTGACAGCTAGAGAATTGAAAGGAAGTCCCGCATTCTCAACACAGCGCCTCGGGAGCTCTGATGAACTTACTTAATATAAATAAATATCGCGTTACTACTAGCGCCGTTATACTACCTAAATTTGTTTATACGAATCTCCAAATATTCAAATATTTTAAGTAAGAGGGGAATATGCCTCTGCGAAGGTCCAATCTTCGTTCAATATTTTTTTTGTAACTTCATTGCACACAAACAATACAATACAGTAAACGCGCTGGTTCCTCTATGTATAAATATCGGTATTTGCCTTATTGTTTTTATACCATAACGGTGACAGACAAGCATACGGCCTGCCTGATCTGATAGTAAGCAGAAACCGTAGGCTACGATGTTTGTGACTTCCGCGGAATCATCAGGGCGTTCCCAACCTTTTCTTGACTTGAAGATTTGTTGGGTTGCCAATTTAGGAGGTCTCTCTCCAGCTGGATTTTAATCCATCCGGAATCATACCGGATTACAAATTGCAATCACTAGATAGCATAATTATCCGATTTCATAATTGTTTTTTGGCATACTAGAGGAAACTCTTCCAAACGAATAGGAACAAATATGATAATTTTGGTTTTTACAAATACTGCTTTTGATTTCCGAAGAACCACGATTTTTTTGCGAAGAACTGACTATGATGACCATGGACGACCTAAGAATCTATTAAATGGAGTAGGTTCCTGGTTCACAGATCAGCTGAGATTTGGTTTAGGTAGCAACTTATGCTGCTCCACAAATATTGTCAGCTCGCATATAGCGATTGTATATAATCTACATTAAGCAACATATTTTCTCACAGAAATGAATGAATTAAAGCTTCTCCGTTTCAACACTATTTTATGTTAGGTACCCACAGAATTTGTGCCGAGACAAGCACTCTAACAACTTGGTTATCCATCCATTTAACATCAAGACATGTGAATCATCCTTCGTCTTTAAAAAGTTTGTGGCTGGCAGAACTTACTTTTGAAAAAGGCAATAGAGATTGGAATTTTAATATAAAAAAATTGCATTGACATGAGTAGTAAATGGTTTAAAAAGTGATAATACCTTTCCTTGTAACAAGATGTAGGTTGATAAATCTGCCAACGTATGTATGTAAGTAGGTATGGTAATTATCATTCGACTGAAAACATAGCATATGTAGGTATTTTTTATTTTTATTTGATGTATTTTTTTTTCAGATGATCTTACTGTTAAAGAATCACGAAGGAACGATGAGATGCCAACTAAGAAGAGTGTACTACGAAGGCAAAATCTAGACTCCACAAAAGAAAACGGTATATAAATGCATTTTTTATTTATCTGACATTGATTTATCAAAATTGTTCATAATCCATTTAAATCTGTTATTTTAACACTGGCGTAACAAAATAATCTCTTTAAGAACATGAACTAATGTAATATGAATGAAGTATAGCGGAATATATATAACAATATAATAATATATTGCCATAAAATCCAATTTCCTGCCACGAATTGCATTTTGTAGTACATACTCTAAATTAACAACATACTCGTATGAAATAAGCTCAGGCGCATCACATTTTGTAATATATGACTAATAGACAGTGTATTGTATCCATCTATTATTAAAAATGCGAAAGTGTATCTGTATTCCGTCTGTCTGTTACCTCTTTACGCTTAAACCGCTGAACCGGTTTTGATGAAATTTGGCACAGAGCGCGTTTTAGTCCCGGAAAAGGACATATATGATACCTTTCCTCCTGAAAATCGTTCCTAAGGAGGAGAATAGGGGGTGGAAGTTTGTATCCACCACCACCACCACCACACCAGCCAAAGGACGTCCACTGCTGGACACAGGCCTCCCCCGAATTCACGGGGGGTATATGCTATAATCACCACACTTGGCATGCGGGTTGGCGATCGAAGTATCTCCACCGCACTCCAGGGATGCTGCTGGTGCTGCCCATCCCCGGTGATCTTGGAATTTTGTATGGAAGAGCGATAATTATGCCTGCGTCTACAATAATTATTTCTCTAAGGCGATAAGGAGGTCCACGTGGACGGGATCACGGGCAAAAGCTAGTTGTATATATTTTTTATACTACGACGGTGGCAACCAAGCTTACGGCCTGCCTGATGGTAAGCAGACACCGTAGCCTATGGATACTTGCGACTCCAAAGGAATCACAAGTGCATTGCCGACACTTTATTGACTTGGGGTGCGCTGAGTTGAGAGTGGGGGAGCCGCAGATGTCTCCAGCTGTCAAGCTAGAAACATGCAGCCCCCCACTCCCAACACAGCGCATCCTCGGGAGCTCTGGCGACCTTACACACCACCAGGAACACAACACCACATACCTATCTAAGGGGCAAGTAGTGATGCTATTATGGCTGCGGTCTTCTGTAAGGTGGAGGTACTTCCCCAGTTGGGCTGCTCCAAATTTGAGCGAGATGACGTTTCGCTGTGCCCTACCTCTTCTAATAAATAATTATTGCTTAAAAACTGCAAATTGCCTGGGTCCGGTATTTCCCAACACTACTTCCTTTCCCTAGAATTGTCAATGTAACTATAGTTTCGGTGGAAATGATTGCCATCTTAATATATGCAAGCAAAACGAGGGGAAATAAAAAGAAAAAAATTAAGCTAAAATTCACGTGAGAGGGAAATTCGATTGTTAGATTTACACAAGCCACTGGGAGGTATTTAACTCTTCTTCACAACTACCGTCTTAAACGGAAACTGAACAAGAGACCGCGGCTAATAGCGCGCGTGTATCGCTGCGCCATGATTGCGTCTAGGATCCTTCGTATGCTCTTTGATACTTTACAGTACATATGGTGCTAAATTACCGTACGAGTGCGGTAATCATATGTGTTGTAGATTCTGTCTAATCTCTGTTGTGCAGACTCTTCAGAAGTTATTTTTCTTTTTCTATAGGCATACTATAGGCATATTCTATTTGACATATTCTTTTATTCGATATTTTAATGTTTATTGTTTACCTAGTTACTTCAATATAAACACTCGTGACAGTAACATCTCTTTTACTATTTTTCCTATAAATTCTTTACATTTACGAACCTTCGACTAAATATTCCAACACGTTATCAGCACGAATTGAGGAAGCGTTCGTGTAAAGTTTAAATTGTAATATTATAGTATAGTATATATTCGTCAAACAGATATTTCGTCAAAATGTCACGCGAATCTGGAGATGTCTCGGGTGTTCATAAGTCGAGTTCCTCTTCAATTCCATCCTTTTGCCTGAAGAATAAAGATGGGTATCCTGTATGGAAGTTCAAGATGCGTAATTACCTTTTACATGAGGACTTATGGGAAACAGTTAGTGGTTATCCGACAGGTGATACGACCCCCGCCTCAATCAAGGTACGAAGCGACGCAAAAGCGCTTGCAAAAATATGCTTAACAGTAGATGGTGCAGCTATAACTCACGTCAGATGTGCGAAGACTGCAGCCGAAGCATGGAAATCTTTGCAGAAAGCTTTTGAGGATAAAGGTATGGGACGAAGACTAGCTTTAGAGCGTAAACTGTACAGGTTAAGTCTGTCAGATTTCGATAACATCGAACTGTATATTAACGCAGTTATGTCAACCGCACAGGATCTTGCGGATATTGACAAAATTATTGAGGATACGTCAATTGCAGCTATACTTTTAGGAGGTCTCACTCCAAAATATGAACCTCTTATTATGGCGCTGGAAAACTGTAATATTGACGTTACTACAGATTTAGTGAAAACTAAACTGCTGAATGAGATGTCCAAAAATGCAGCTACGCCAATGGATTCTGCTTTCAATACTAAAGTAAAGCCTAAGTCAAAGAAGAAGGAAATAGTGTGCTACGACTGTAAAGTACCTGGACATAAAAGGCCAGACTGTCCACAGAGAAGCAAGAAGGAGAAAGTTAAAGCGGTTAAAGGAAATGACTCCACATTTACTGCTCTAAATACCTCTGGTAGCTCAAACAAGGACCTTTGGTACGTAGACTCAGGATGCACCAAAAATATGACTTCTAGACGTGATTGGTTCCAAGATATTACATTAATGGATAAAGGTAGCGTTACCGTCGCTAACGGAGTACAAATTAAATGCTGCGGAATTGGTAATATCTCAATTAATACACCAGAGAACGTTGTCAACAGTATCAGCGAAGTGGCTTTTGTTCCTGATTTAAAAGCTAACCTGTTATCTGTACAAAAGGCTGTTGATAAGGGTTTTATTTGTGTTTTTGATAAAAATGGATGTAACTTTTATAAAAATAATGCTTTTCGTTTTACAGGTGATTCCGTTCTTCATGCCTCGCCCTGTGGTCGACTGTATGTACTCGATGGTACCGTGAATGTTCCCGATAACGCGGCAAACAATTATTTGACGCAGGATGTGCACTCTGGTTATCAGAATAGTTACCAACTTTGGCACAAGAGGTTAGGACACTTGTGTCGTATAGGCATAAACCAACTGAAGAATCACGAGGTAGGCGTAGAGTTTAAGGTAGTAGATAAAAGTAATTGCATCGCTTGCGTAGAAGGTAAACAAGCAAGAAAACCTTTTAAGAAGGTAGCATTTAATAGGGCTACCTATGAATTGGAATTGTTTCATATGGACTTGTGTGGACCCACGTCTACAACCTCCTTTCAAGGAAATAAGTACATGTTAACTATAGTAGACGATTATTCAAGAAAGGTGTTTGCTTATTTTGTCACTTCAAAGACAGAGGTCAAAGACAAGTTTTGTCTCTTTCAAACCTTTGTCGAAAATCAATTAGATAAAAAGATTAAAGCGATTAGGACTGACGGTGGCAAAGAGTTCGTCAACAAGGAGTTTGTTGATTACCTTGACTCAAAAGGTATCGAACGTCAAGTGACGACACCGTACAGCCCTCAACAAGTGGGGGTAGCTGAACGTACGCATCGATCAATAACGGAGAAGGCGAGAACGTTGCTAGCTGAAAGCTCATTACCTAAAGCATACTGGGAAGACGCTTTCCGAGTTGCCGTATATCTAAAGAATAGGTCGCCTCACCGAGCTTTAGGTGGGGAAATTCCTTATGACAGATGGTGTGGTCGTAGGAGTGATCTTGGTCACCTGAAAGTGTTTGGGTGCAGGGCACTCGTTCATATACCTTCTTGTCACAGGAAGAAGTTAGATTTGAAGGCAAAGGAAGCGATTGTTGTCGGTTATTCTGAGAATCCTAATATTTATATATTTAGGGATCCGTCAAACCCTCGACAAATATTTATGTCCAGAGATGCAACCTTTTTTGAGAATAGCTTTACAGGTTTAAAGCAGAGGCAAGTTGAGCCTATGGTACAGTCCGACTCGATATTATTATTCGAAGAAAAGGAGCCTGAGACCGAAGATTGTCAATTTTTTGACTGTGTTGAGAGTACCAGTTCTGCGGCTGAACCATCTACATCGCAAAATCATGAAGCGGAAGCTATGGAAGAGCAGTTTATCCATGAGCCTATATTACCTAGTAGTGATGTAGAGTCGGCAAGTTTGGACGAGGAACAACCTGTCCTCGAGCAGAGGTATCCCTCAAGAAGTAGGAAACGACCCGATTTCCTTACTTACAATGTGTCAACGGTGGATTCGGATGAACCAACGACATACTATGAAGCTACTCATGCCGATGATGCCGAGAAATGGCATCAAGCGATGACTGATGAGTATAATTCTCTGATTAAACTCCATACGTGGGACTTAGTTGACAGACCTAATAAAAAGGTCATACCATGTAAATGGGTTTACAAGATCAAAAAGGACGCTTATGGAAACGTCACGAAATATAAGGCGAGGCTGGTCGTCAAAGGTTTCAATCAAGTCAAAGGAGTGGACTACGACGAGACGTTTGCACCAGTGACCCGTCATTCTTCGCTGCGCACTCTATTTGCATTAGCTGCAGAGATGGGGTTAAAAATGAAGCATCTGGACGTTGACACCGCCTTTCTAAACGGAGATTTAGAAGAAGAGGTCTTCATGCAGCAACCCCTTAGGTTTGTAGAAAAAGGCAAGGAAAACAAGGTTTGTTTGCTGAAGAAATCGCTATACGGCCTTAAACAGGCACCACGAGCTTGGAACAAAAAGTTAAACGAAACGCTTTTAAAAATAGGTTTCATAGGAACTCCTTCCGAACCTTGCGTGTATACTAAACTCTTTGGACAAGAACTCGTGATTTTGGGTGTATTTGTCGATGACATAATTGTCTTCTTTAAATCTGATTTGACATTTGACACTGTCAAGAATGATTTGTCGAAATATTTTTCACTAAAAGATCTCGGAATTTTAAAATCGTATTTAGGATTACAAATTAGTTATGGTTCCGAGAGTATTAAAATAAACCAGACATATTACATTTTATCGTTGCTGGATAAGTACAATATGATAGAATGCAAGACTGTGAATACTCCTTTAGTTAAAAAATGTATGGAGAAGAGAAGTGATGGTGAAGTTGGTGAGTCTTATCCCTACCAGAACTTAATCGGATGCCTCTTGTATCTCACACAAAATTCTCGCCCCGATATTGCTTATACAACGAGTTATTTAAGCCAGTACAATACGTGTTTTACTAAGGAGCACTGGAATGCTGCAAAAAGGGTTCTACAGTACCTGAAGGGTACTATAAACTATTCATTGGTTTACAGGAGAAGTGGAGAACCCTTAAAAGGTTTTTGCGACGCTGATTGGGCGAACTGTCCGATCGACAGGAAGTCGTATACGGGTTACACCTTCCAGTTAGGTGGAGGACCAGTATCATGGGAGTCAAAGAAGCAGCCTACAACTGCTCTATCTTCAGCGGAAGCCGAGTATATGGCGCTAGCGTCTGCCACTAAGGAAGCTTGTTATTTACGCCGTTTTATCTATGAGATAACAGGTAAACTTACTTCAGTTAACGTAGCGTCTGACAGCCAGAGTGCCATCAACCTCGTTCGTAATCCAATACACCACAGCAGGACGAAGCATATTGATACTAGGTTTCACTTTATTAGGGAAAAGGTATCCAATAATGTTATTACCCTAGAATATGTAAAAAGTAGTGACATGCCTGCAGATGTCCTTACTAAGCCACTTGGGCCTTTAGTGCACAAAAGGTGTACAGTTAGTTTAGGACTAGAAACTTAACTTTTTTGTTTTGTTGATGTCAGGCACAACATCGATTAAGGGCGGCTGTTGTAGATTCTGTCTAATCTCTGTTGTGCAGACTCTTCAGAAGTTATTTTTCTTTTTCTATAGGCATATTCTATTTGACATATTCTTTTATTCGATATTTTAATGTTTATTGTTTACCTAGTTACTTCAATATTAACACTCGTTATAGTAACATCTCTTTTACTATTTTTCCTATAAATTCTTTACATTTACGAACCTTCGACTAAATATTCCAACAATATGTACTGTAAAACGTTGTACGATGCACGTGCGAACAGGTAATTTGCAACTCGTGTCGATTTAAAACACTCCCTTCGGTCGTGTTTCAATTTATCACCACTCGGTGCGAATTCCCTGTTCTCTGCACTTGTATCGTAATGTACTATTTCCAAGCATCAGCCCAGCTAGGACGATAGGTTTTATTGTAATGTTTGATGTGACGTTCGGCTGTAATACTAAAAATAATCGTATGGCATTTATTTTTTATTAAAAATGGGATTGCTCTTGGCCAGTATTTAGCCAGCGGGCAAAGATGAGACCGACCATGAAGCGAGCTCACCCAGAAGATGCCTATTCACTGGTGCCTTAAAAAGGTCCAGGTTATTTTACGAACCGTGAGATCTTCGAGAAGGCAGTAAGGTTTCCAGTTCGACCGTTCGTAAAACGTGACTATAAAACCTATCGTGCCGATTGGGTTGAAGCATCGATCATTGCATCGCGGAGAGTTTTTTTTATAAAATACTTAAATATCCTAATTTTTTATTTTCATATTACAGATATGACGACAGCAGACTAAGATAAGAAGTTCAAAAAATTGAGAAAGGCGTAAGACGGGGATCTCCTTTTGCCAAAATTATTCATTGCCGTCCTGGAAGACATATTCAAAAATTTAGTGTGGAAAATTAATTTAATTTGGATTTTAAACAAAAGAATATCCCAATTAAGTTTTGCAGACGATGTAGCTGTCTTCGGAGAAACAGCAAAAGAGTTAGAGAGAAGGTTACAAAAATTGGATTTGGAAAGTAGAAGAGTTGGCCTACACTTAATAAGTGCCTCAAAAAGCAAAATGATGACAAATAGTTTCTAACAATCACAGTGTAGAAGGGAAGGCAATAAAGTATATGGAGGACTATGTGTATTTACATAGATAAATTAGTCTCTTTTGATGCAATCAGCAATGAAAACGAAATATACATAAACGAGAATAAATATCTCATGGAAAAGGTTCTGGGCACAAAAGTAAATATTTAAAGAAAAATACAACTTAGAATTAAAGATAAGATGCTAATGGACTTTTGCATCTTGCCTAGCCTAATTATGCAAGCGAAACCAAGTTATACACAGAAAAAGCAAGAAACAAAATCCTGCCCTGTCAGCATGCAATGGAGAGAAGCATCATAATCTTAGAAAAAACCGTAAAACAAGGAACACAGTTACTCGCAAGAAAACAAAGATAACAGATGCTCTAAAGTTAGCCTTAGTTAGACAGATGAAAGGTGGAGCATCCAATCTACAAAATAGCCAGACCCTGGGTGGGTACCCGCCGTTTTCACATGGGGTCTGGCTATCGTCGCCAGAGGAAAAACGGTTAAAAAGTGCCACCGACAAAGAGAAATGGACAAATATGTAAGAGGCTTTTGCCCAAGAGGGACCACACCAAATGAAAAAGAATAAAACTCCTATTAGCTATAATAATAATAAGACGTCAGCAAAACATTCAAGTACAATATTTTCTACGAAGGCCAGCACATTGGCAAGAACAACAGGGAAGCTGACTGCAGAAAAAAACGAAACATTTTAAAAAAACCAATACAAAACTTCACACCCGCGTCATTATTAACCTTTGAAGTAACTTTAAAATCCCTTCCTAGTCATATTTATGTAAACCTTCATCATCATTCAGCCGAATGACGTCCACTGCTGGACATAGGCTTCCCCCAAAGACTTCCACAATGACCGGTCCTGCGCCACCCGCGTCCAGCGGACACCCGCGACCCTTACCATGTCATCAGTCCACCGTGTGGGGGGGCCTGCCCTCGCTACGCCTTCCGGTACGTGGTCGCCACTCGAGAACCTTTCCGCCCCAACGGCCATCGGTTCTGCGTACTATGTGTCCGAAAGCGCTTTCATGTGAGATAGCTATGGCCTTCCGGTCTTTATACTCGTCCATCAGAAATATTCAGGAATCGCTGCCCACCCCTATGTCCCGCATTCAGTGTCAGTTCATGAGCTCTTAGAACAATATTCCGATTTAGGTGAAATCGTTGATATTGGCATAATAACGTGTAATAGCAATCGAGAAAGAAGTATATTATTTCAATTTAAAATTAATTTAGGTACCTATAAATATATAACGTTGTTAAATGAACTTTAAAACAAATAAGGATGTTTCATATGAATATTAATTATTATTTATTGTTTATTATGTAGGTTTCGATTAATATAATGATTAGTGTTTGTATAAATTCAAACACACCTTTATCTGTCTTTTGTAGGTTTTAGGAAATCAGTGAATATGGGTAGTGTTAAATTATAAATTTACAATACAAAACAGGTACGTATGCTTTCTGAATGAATATTTTTCGTTTGAAATGCTTTACAATTCTTCGAATACAAGTTTGTTATTATGTGTAGTTTGTGTTTATTATTTTCCATTTATTTTAAACTGGATCTTGGATTGTAATTCTGCTTTAAGTAGGTACGCATGTATGCGATACTTACAAATTGCCTGATGCAAGCGTTGTGATATGAAGAAAACGATGAGGCAATTCCACTTTAACTCATCAAACTCATGTTACATTTTTGCATACGTTAAAATCTTACTGCTTATTAGAAAAAAGAGTTAATTGTTAAGTTCGGCCTAAATATACGAGCAATATACAGAATAACTATTATCCATTTTTTCACTGTTTTAACATATTCAGGGCTAACTTTACAACTTAATGTTTCTTTTCTATAAGTAAGATTTTAACGCATGCAATAATGCAACACGAGTTACCATGAAATTAGCCAATATAGTTACCAATGTGTTAGTGTATGTATGTATAGGTATAATGTTTCTATGTGTGCGTACTTCCGTGCACGCACACATTTATATATAAATAATAATAATAATAATAATAAATATCGTTTATTGATCAGATACAATTTTAACCACTAAACAATACCTTGCGGACCCCAAACTAGGCAGAGCCTGTATCTTGGGATCCAGGAGTGCAGTTGACCTGATTTATTTTACAATAAGAATTTTCAACAAAAAATATAAATACATATATGACGCACACTAATGAAAACGCCTACAGGGTTGTTGTTGTACTGGGGCACTAGATGACGCTCGGCACAATTTATTTAACTGATATGTCTATCTCTATATATATTCATAGTAGTCTTTGGTTTGTGGTTGGTGTTGGTTGACTGCACAGACTAGTAAGGGTTCAGACCGCCAACTCACGAACCAAAAATATAGACCGTAAGCAACCATATTTAATCTGTACCCGCTGGTAGATTTTGACGTTAATTTTTTTTAATGATTAAAGACACTGTGGCAATGGAACTTACTGTGAACATCCAACGATAAATATATATATATAGCTCATTTAAATTTAACTTTGTGTAGAAGCTCACCAATTGAACACCAACGTCCGATGTTAAATGAAACTGGTGTTCAATTGAAATACCGTGAACTATGTTGTGTCGTATCATATGAAATTAAACAAACAATTGACTTATCAACAGATTTATTTTTTAATGTTCCTCATTTCATATCCGGGAAAACGATGTATCTTCGTCCTTTCACAGAGTTCTACGTTTTACAACCACAACACTTGTACATTTTGCAAAATGAGAACTTGCATGGCATGCCACATACGACGCACTGCACTATCTTCCATTTGTTGTCCAAACAATGGTTATTACGCGTTTCCAGATGAATTTTCGATTAGCTACACACTGTTCCGTTTGTTTATTGCACAGTAATCTATCAATACTACAAATTAAATATCAAATTTGCAAAAATGAAAAAACATGTTCAGAGACGACTAGACGAAATTCCGAGGAGACGTCATTTTATTTTTATTTGTCACTTAATTTGGCGTTTGACGTCCATTGGCAGACAAGGCAGTAGTCAATGAGAGCTAAGTATGTCGTCAAAATCTTTTTGACACAATATGGCCGCTATCATACACGTTTCGTTCTACGTAGATAAACAGCCGTGAGTACTACAAATAGTTTCATACCAAGCTATTTCTGATATTGTTAAAATCGTAGAAGTTTCAATGAATTTCACAAATCACTAAATGACAGCTAACTGTACGATTACGGTACGTCAAAACAGAAAAACAGGAAAAGCGGTGACGAATGTTCTTGAAAATTTCGATCGCATATTTCCTACGCAGTTTTCATTAGTGTCTGCAAAATTTTAAATTTGTGGTCAATTAGAATCTAAAATGTCGCTTAATACAGCCCACGCCGACCACGGAGTCCTCATACATGCAGGAGAAGTGTGAGTCACTATAGTTCTTGATTATAGTATATTTGTACATTGATAAACAGCGAAGTAATACTTTCTACACGTCCTGTATTATAGATAAAAAAGATAGATCATGATATTCATGATTATTGAAATTCTTCTTATAAGGAAGTGTGATACGAGAATGCGTTTGATGGCATCGTTTCCTGAAACAGTTTGATGTTACTTTATTCTGATGCAATGTCTCAGGGGATCCCAAAATGATATTCAATATGTTATCCAAGCAAACTCTTTTATATTTTTGTTTGTAAGAAAAGCCTGATGTTGTCAGTTTCACACATTCTGCTTTTCTATTGTATTTATTTGTTATGTCATGTACATGAGAAGATACATTTTTCGTGATCATCATGAGATGATGTATTCCAGATTACTGAATTATTACAACCATAACATTTTACTTATAAATATTAATCCCTATTTCAAATACTATGTATATTAGTCAAATTGAAAATAATAATAAAGGGCCTTAGAAAGTGAACTTACAATAATGTTGTGAAAACTTTTAATTTTAGTATTATACTTTTCTCGGATAATGTCATGGTTGACTTCTATGGCAATGAGACACCGGAGTTCAAGGGCACCAAGAATGGGCGCATGTACCTCACGACACACCGCATGATCTTCAACTCCAAGAATGTCAGTGACATCTTAAGGTCGTTCAGCTTTCCCTTCATTGCTCTGCAAGATGTAAGGACTTATATTTGTATTTTATTATCAGTACATAATTAGATATTACTTTTCATTAATGCTTCGAAATTAAATTACTAACTGAGTGGCTTCAATGAGCCCAAGAATTAAATGGTTTACCACATTTCATCTAAGTACTTGTTACTTGTCATGTTACTTACCACATTTCATCTAAGTTTTAATGTCATAAAGTCACAATTATAATGACATTTTTGTGTGTTTGTAGTAAAGACATTTTGGCAGCAAATTGCAAAACTGAATCATTTCATTTTCATTCCTGAGTGTACATGATTAAGTACATGGTTTACTCTGCAGGTAAATGTAGAACAGCCTATGTTCTCTGCGAACTTCATCAAGGGTAAAGTGAGGGCCCAGCCCAACGGCAACTTTATTGGTGAGGTCAAGTTCAAACTGGTGTTCAAATCAGGTGGTGCTATAGAGTTTGGACAGGCCATGCTGAAAGCTGCACATCTTGGTAAGATTCCTCATTAGAAACTTATTGGTAGTCATTTCAAATCCAATGTCAACAACAACTGAGTGAAACTGTTCTAAACATTAACTAAATGTTTGGATTGGTTTGTTTATAGAATTTATATTTATTGGGAGAGTAATTACAGCTCATTGTTCTGTTATCTTGCAAATGTGTCATGCACTGATAATATGACTGCATACTTACTCAATTACAGAAATGATAATAATAAGAATACATTTATTTGTTGAGACTATTTCATAGGTAACTAAGTACTCCTATATTTACGTCATTACTTATTGTTGCAACTTCATTGTCATTTGAATTTGAGAAGAGGGCAATGTTTTTGCCTTTATGACATATATAGTATCATTGTAGTGATGTGTGTATGTGTACAGCGTCCCGCCACGCGTCGCCCGGCGCTGCGCCGCCACCGTACACACCGCCGACGGGCCCATGGCACGCCGCGCCACCACCGGCCTATGCACCTCCGCCGCAGGGATACTACGGCTGGGTGCCACCCTACACTGTGAGTTTATATCCATAATTCCATACTTATCTATATTAATAATTCCGTGCAGGGGTACGGTAGACCCGAGCGAGACCTGTCTCAAATTAAAGAACGTATAAAAATAACGGTTTCGAGTCGAACATATGTATCCGCAAAATTCGGATTGTCGCGTATTTTGCATTTAAAAGTGTTAATTTTATGACAAAAAGTCGGGCATATTAAATTCGTTGGTTGACAGTGTCGGGTACGTTCGGAAATCGTGAACTATTTTTGCGTCCGGTATGTTGGCCAGGTTGCTTGGCTGCGTTCTGGGTGATGGGCCATCATCGCCCATTGTGTAGATCCGGCAAGCCGTGTCTGCACCGTTTTGTTTTTGTGGTTTTCAAACGTTCTATACACCTAGATTGTCACAACAACTAACTTCAAAGCGAATGTATGGGGCCTGTTGCATGGTTATTATTATCACGTAATACGTCCATATCACGATACGTATCACGTGAATATTAAAGCAGAATCCATACAAATTTCAAAATTACGATAAAATTTGACTCCCCAGTATTGTGATAATATTAATCGTGTAATGGACACCACTAGAATGTTTGCTGAGTCTGTCCGCCATCTTAAAGCTCTATTTTTTTGTGGTTGTGACAAACTACTAGGAGTACTAGGTGACTTACGGTCTTTAAACGTCTCGAAAAATTCTATCCCTATCTCGCTCTATCTCATAAAATAGTGGTACTGCTCATGCCGTTCGCCGCGCTCGGACGTTAGAGGCCCTACCGCGAATTGAAAACGAGATATCTGCCTCTCTGTTGCACATGCATATTCGAACGACAGAGAGGGAGATACTTCGATTTTGGTTTGCGGTAGGCCCCCAGGCGTCAACTTTAAAACGTAAAGGGTATTTTACTATATGAGAAATAAAATTTTAAATGTAAGAAAAGCCAGCGAGGGTACCGTACAACTAAAAAACACATGTGAATTATCAGTATATTGGTATTTTTGGTAAAATATACGTCATAATAAACATTATCACCTAATTTTAAATTCATAGGTCAATGGGAAGTTAAAAAAAAATTATATGAGTGACAGACGACACACGGAATGTTCTTTGACTTTCTACGGCCGTCCGTCGCACTCGGACTGAAGTGCTACCGGGAACCGAAAACGAAATATATGCCTTTCAGCCGCACTTGCATATTCGAGCACGGAGAGGGAAATACTTCGTTTTCAGATCGCGGTAGGCCCTCTGGTCTAACGGCTCCTATTCCTGGATGGTGAGCGTATTGGAATGCAAAATAACTTTAGCAAAATTAACGGAACAGTTGTTAAGTAGGTTCCATTAATTTGAGTTTTTTTTTATACCACGTCTGTGGCAAACAAGCGCAAAGCGCGGTGGCAAATATTACCAACTGTTATTATTATCACACGAAACGCTCAAAGCACGATCCGTAACGAGTGAATATTGATGAATATTGTAACAATATCCACAGGGGCCTGTTACACGGTCACTATTATCACGCGATCGTGAATATTGATAAATATTGATGCAAAATCCATACAATTTTGAAAACCACGATAATATTGACACACCAGTATTGTGATAATATTAGTCGTGTTATGGGCCCCATACAGTTTTGAAAACCACGATAATATTGACACAATAATATTGAGTGGAAAGGAGTGGTGAGTGTAAAGCCGGGTCCACAGCGCCATGTTTTTCGTGTTTGCAAACATTAAACATGTTTTACATAACATGTTATGTTGGATTTTTGGTGCAGTGTACCGGCCTTAGCATTGAGGCCACGCCTATTTTGTGTTCAAAAACATGTTTGATATTTGCCAACACGAAAAACATGGCGCTGTGGACCCGGCTTAATACTGAATATAATTTGTCGGAGAATAGAGAGTTGCTACCGTGAAACGAAAACGAACGAATATCGTGTATAATATTTCCCTGTGTCACTTGAATATGCAAGTTCGACAGAGAGGGAGATACACGCACTTCATTTGTTTTCGCTCGCGGTTCGCAGCTCTGACTTCGCACCAAAAATACTGACAGGCACATCAATATTTAACAATTGGACATCTGAACCGAATATCTATATTAATAATTTCGTGCAGGGGTACGGTAGACCCGAACGAGACCTGTCTCAAATTGAAGAACGTATAAAAATAACGATTTTTGATTTGAACATATGTATCCGCAAAATTCGGATTGTCGCGTATTTTGCATTTAAAAGTGTTAATTTGATGACAAAACGTCGGCCATATTGCCCACAGACTATATTGCTATATTAAATTTGTTGGTTGACAGTGTCGGCTACGTTCGAAAATCGTGAACTATTTTTGCGTCCGGTGTGTTTGCCAGGTTGCTGGGCTGCGTTCTGGGTGATGGGCCATCATCGCCCATTGTTTGAATTCGGATAGCCGCGTCTGAAGCGTTTTGTTTTTGTAGTTTTCAAGCGTTCTATACACCTAACAGCCTAGCTAGCACGATAACTTATACCGTTACGTTATATGGGCGAAATGTATTAAAACGTCACATAAAACGTAACGGTAATCTATCATGCTAGCTAGGCTGATTGTCACAACAACCGCCTTGAAAGTGAATGTATGGGGCCTGTTACATGGTTCTTATTATCACGTGATACATTCATATCAGGATAAGTATCACGTGAATATTGAAGCAGAATCCATACAAATTTGAAAACTGCGATAATATTGACACCCCAGTATTGTGATAATATTAATCGTATTGGCTATGTGCACGTCTGAAACGTCAAACGTCAAAGGCCCGAGACAATGTCAAAACTCAGAGATGTCAAATAATGACACATGAATATTTTATTTACTTTAGTAAACGAGAAAGACCCCGTATTGGAAATTTTACTGAAAGAAATAAGAGAATAAATAAATACATACAAACGAAACGAATCGTAGGAAACCGTTAAGAAACCAATAGAAAACGTGAAAGTAAATTTGACAGTTGTCCCCGGTAAGTACACATTTCTGCCATGGTGTGCGCTACGATCGCCTAGCTTACCCCCACCACCTACTTCGCACATAGCCAACAAAGGACACCACTTGAATGTTTGCTGAGTCTGTCCGCCATCTTAAAGCTGCGTCTCTATTTTGTTGTGACAAACTACTAGGTGACTTATGGCTTTTAAACGTCTAGCAAAATTCTATCCCTATCTCGCTCTATCTTATAACTTAGTGGTACTGGGGGTCTACTCCGAAATCCGAACTTCGTATGGTGCCGTCCCTTTCACTCATATAGTCTATGACAGGAGAGTGAAAGGGACGGCACCATACGAAGTTAGGATTTTGAATTTCGGAGTAGACCCCAAGCTCATGCCGTTCGCCGCGCTCGGACGTTAGAGGCGCTACCGCGAACCGAAAACGAAGTATCTGCCTCTCTCTCGCACATGTCTATTCGAACGACAGAGAGGAAGATAGTTCGTTTTGGTTCGCGGTAGGCCCTCAGGCGTCAACTTTAAAACGAATAGGGTATTTTACTATAAGAGAAATAAAATTCAAAATGTAATAAAAACCAGCCAAGTGCGTCGGAGTCGCACACTGAGGGTTCCGTACAACTAAAAAACAAATGTGATTTATCAATAAATTATATGTGTGACAGACAACACACGGAATGTTCTTTGACTTTCTTCGACCGTCCGCCGCGCTCGGACTAAAGTGCTACCAACCGAAAACTAAATATATATAAAAATATAAATTAATAATAATAATATATATAAATGTATATGCCTCTCTGTCGCACTTGCATATTCGAGCGCGGAGAGGGAAATACTTCGTTTTCAGATCGCGGTAGGCCCTCTGGTCTGACGGCTCCTATTCCTGGATGGTGCGCGTATCGGAATGTGAAATACCTTTGGCAAAACGGAACAATTAGCTTCAGAGCTTCCATTAATTGGAGAAAATATTACCAACTGATATTATTATCACGCAAAACACTGAATATTGAAGCAATCACGCGATATACTCATATCACGATACGTATTACGTGCAATGAATATTGAAGAAAAATCCATAAGATTTTGAAAACCACGATAATATTGACACACCAGTTGTGTGATAATATTAAGCGTGTAACAGACCCCATACAATTTTGAAAATTGCTATAATATTCACACATAATATTGAGTGTAAAGGGCCCCACTTAATAGAATTTGGCGGAGAATAGAGAGCTGCTACCGCGAAACGAAAACGAACGAACATCGTGTATTTCCCTCTGTGTCGCTCGATTTTGCAAGTTCGACAGAGAGGGAGATACACGAACTTCATTTGTTTTCATTCGCGTTAGCAGCTCTGACTTCGCACCAAAAATACTGACTGGCACATCAATATTTAACAATTGCATATCTGAACTGAATTTTAATGAAGATTAGTATTTTAGCTATACAAATCACGATTACGGTGTTAACATTTTTATGTGCCTTTAAATACAACCCTTATAAAAATGCTTAGGATTAACTTGCAAAGATACTAGCCTTTGCCCGTAACGTCGTCAGCGTAATCTTTTACTCCCTATTCCATATGTTAATCCAGACTACAGACTATATTTCTATACGAAGTTTCATCATAATCCGTTGTTGTAATGGTTTTATTTTATACATTTTTGTACACTATTTCTTTCGTCGTTTGCATAACTGTCACGAATAAATGTTTACTATATTTTTTTCTTATTTATTTCACCCGAGCGAAGCCGGGCTTTCATCTAGTAACGAAATAGTTTAGTTTAGTTGGTATAGTATGAACGATTAGTATTTTAGCTATACAAATCAGTACTGATTACGGTGTCAAATTTTTTATGTGCCTTTAAATACTAGCCTTATAAAAATACTTAGGATTAACTTATAAAGCCTTTGCCCGTGACTTCGTCAGCGTAATCTTTTACTCCCTATTCCATATGTTAATCCAGACTACAGACTACGAGTATATTTGCAAACGAAGTTTCATCATAATCCGTTGTTGTAATGTTTTTATTTTATACATTTTTGTACACTATTTACTTGGTCGTTTGCATAACTGTCACGAATGTTATGTGATGGTGGGGTGTGTGTTGTGTGTTTCTCTATTTCTTTCTTATTTATTTCACCCGAGCGAAGCCGGGCTTTCATCTAGTAATATAAATGCGAAAGAAAATCTCTGCCTGTCTCTCTGTTACCTCTTCACGCTTAAACCGATTTAGATGATAGTCCCGGGGAAGGACATTGGATAGTTTTTACTCCAGAAATTATAACTTAGGGGGTCAAAATGAGGGTAGCAGTTTGTACGGGCGAGCAATATTCAAGCCTGCGCCTACAACAATTTAATAACAAAAGTTGCACGCGGATAGAGTCGCGGGCAAAAGCTAGTTCACTATATGAGTTTTAAGTCCTCTTTGGGGTTCAACTAAGTCTAATACAATCCATAGATCCAACGGATTTCCGCATCCTAAACGCCAGATCGAACATCCAGCTTGTATGTTGTGAGCACTGACTTTCTATGATCTGAGACTTAACCCTATAGACACCGCTTCATAGAACTTTGTCTTGAATCTCAAGCTGCCAAATTGGCGGGGCGCGGGGGGCGACAAGTGCACTGTGATTGGCTAGTACAAGGTCAACGAGCAATCACGTGTGCGGTGCGTGACGCGCGCCATTTTGTGTAGTGATGGGACACACTCGAAATGGATACTACAGAATATAATTGTAAATGTTTTTAATTGGAATCAATAAAACTACGAAAACCACTTAAAATTGCTTTTAATTCAAAGATACTAAATATTATAAATGCTTATTGTTTATTAATTATTGTACGTACCCACAGTCTAGGCATTAGATTTCTGGGCCACTTCGTACCTTGTCACAGTGTCAAGAATATGAGATTTCTAGCAGCTTTCACATTGATTTTCACTGTGACAAAGTAGGAAGTGGCCTAGCAATCAAATACCTATAGTCGGTAGAGTGTACAGTAAGGCGACTTTTGAGACAATCCATGTTTTTAATATCTAACCTATGGTATGGAAATAGGAATAAAAGTATAAGAACAATAATTGTAGTGTTTATAGCCTCCAAGTAAATCGGCTATGACATACGGACGGACAGACGTACGGACGGGCGGACAGACATTACGAAACAATAAGGATTCCGATTTCACCATTTTGGCTACGGAACCCTAAAAAAATAAACGAATTAAATGAAAATATCATAGGCTATTGACTCTAAAATTGTATTAGTAGCTACACACATTTATGTTTTTATAATTATACATATTATGTAGGTAACATAAAATTATATAATTTACTTTAATAATATAAGTTTGTTCTGTACGCTCTATACAAGTATATTCCACCATAATTTATAATAATATTGTTTCACGAGTATCGGTTAAGTACGTAAGTTTAAGTAATCAATCAGTCACATCACTACTTAAGACTGCTATGGTTAGACAAAGAAGGAATTACAAAAAATAGTAAGCGAAAGAAAGAGACAGATGTTGAAAGACATCAACGCGTCACTAGGTTTACAGCCTTAACTTGATAACTTTGACTTTTTAATTATTATTGTTTTATCGTAGTAAAAAGCAAAAAATAGCTTACCAGTGAAATGAAAACCCATCCTTTTGAAGACTAGATGTCATGCTACAATTTGACCATACAAAAAGGCATATTTTTAACAATTTATAAGCCAAGTAATGAGTCGAATTTTGCACGTTACTTCGTCAACGGTCGACCGCATACTAAGAGCATATTTGGGGGCGTGGTGGCAACTTGACGATTTTTGAGCTTAAGCTTGGCTTACGCGGGCGCCCTAGTAAGCGGGGTCTATAGGGTTAAGTGGTCTGTGGTTGTGAGTAACATGTGTTTGTATGCTTTAAGATGTTCTGCAAAGTTGGACTACTTACCTTTTCTGTAGGTGACACCTCCCGCAGCAAAAAAATATTAGATATTCTTAATTTGATCATTCACAATGTCATGCTCATACATTGTTGTTCTTGTTACCATGTTTTTTCAATTTTTGTCCTTTCTCCACTGACGTGATGAATATCCGAACTATACCTACACTTTAGTGCTGCAAGAAACTAATCTGTTTATTAGTTGACTGACGAAATAAATCTGGCTTTAACAGGCATTCCCAGATCAGCCGCCGCCAAACTCGGTGTTCGTGTCGAACAGCCCGCCGCCATACCCGGGCGTGGCGGGCGCCACCTACCCCGCCCCGGCCGGCGGGCTGTCCGGCGCCGGCTCCGCGCCCGGCTTCCCGCCGCAAGCCAACGGCATGTCGCCCAGCGGTGAGACGCGTTTCCTATGTTGTGCTATCGTGTAACACAAAGCGACGTAATGTCATTATTAGTATCTCGCTTTTCTCTCTCATCCCATAACTTATATCCTGTCATTGGGTTTACCTTAGTCGTACTTGTTGTGATTAGAGATGTGCCATCCTTCGAAACTTTCTTCATCTTGAGTGGGATATCACACAAAATTTCAAAACTTTATAAGATCTAATTTGTACTCAATTTGGTTTTTTTTTTTCAAATAAAGTTATGAATGTTATCTTAATAATTTACTTTCAACAGCTCTCATGTGTAAATTTTGGGAACAAATAAAAAAGATACTTGGCAATTGCCAATTCAAGTTTGTTTATACAGTATCAGCCTGGTCATAGGCCTCCCCCAATTTCATGGGGGGGTAAATGACATAATCGCCACGCATGCGGGTTGGCTTGGCTTATTTTCACCACACTCCATGGATGCTGCTGTGCATCCCTCGGAGGTCTTGGTCGTAGTTTTAGTACATACCCGGGTAGTTTGTTCATAAATAATGTATAATATTGTGTTTGTAATTAGTAATGTTATGTTTTAGTTCTATATGTAATTGTAATTCTGATAGCACGATTTAATCTGAGTACCTATAGCGGCTATAGTTAGTTACATCTATCTTTGATATATAGTTGGTTGTTTGTTGTTGAGTACCTACCTACAGTGAGTTACATGTAAATTTTTTCATATAGCGGGTGGTATTTTGCAGTAGATTGTTACCATTTCCAGATGCCAAGGCGGCGGAGGCGGCTCGGAGCGCTTACTACGACCCGAACAGGCCCCAAACCGCCTACGTCCCGCCTCCCTATGTAAGTATCATTCCACAAATGGAATAAAATATTTTTTTCATCACGTTATTTATATACATTATGTCTATAGTTTGTTCAAGACAGTATCTAATTTCATGTGACTAATTAGGTAGTATATTTATTTTTGTTAATCAATAATATATTAAAATCACGAAACGGTTCAAAAGAAGTGTTAATTCTGCGTCAACGAATGGGATCTGCATGTCGACTGTACAGTTCCAAAAAAAGTTACGGTCGCTGGTAGGTCTTTGTACCATTAGTATCTAATATTTTTTGCGGGTAGCTGGTCGAGTACGCTAGGGCCCGGGCGCGCACCCCTGAGGTCGCGGTCGGAACGCCAGCGCGCAGCGGGGCAGCAAATGGGCGCCTATACACCAGGCCTTTAAAACGTTATGAAAAAAAAGCAATTTTATAACGATATATTTCGTTAGTGTTTAAAATTTCGTTATAATCATAATCAATATTCCTCATAACGATATTTCATATCATAACAAAATGAAAATCGTAACCATATATGATAATGTTATAATAACGTTATAATATCATTTAAGATGGCGGCGGTGGCGACAATGACGTGCTCGAATTTGACGTACATGTCACAGCGCACGTAAGAGCGAGACTGTGCGCGAGATAGAGATAGCCTATAACGTTATTATAGCGCTTCATAAAATATCGCTATATATACATTGCATTTTATTTGTAACGTTATAATGGATACCGTTAAAAATTCGCGCCAAATATCGGTTTTACTAAAGCATTTTAATGACAAAGTCGTTTTGAATCATAACGATATGCGAAAATAGCGCTATGTCAAGGCCTGCTATACACTGAACCCGCTCAAATGTATGAGCGCTTGTTCACCGGCCCGCTGGCGTCCAGTCCGCGGCCTGACTCTGGTTGTCTCAACACTATAACCCAAATCGAGTCTGGACTGACGTGGTGCAAGTTACTTTTTTAAATATTTAAACTATTTATTGTAATTTTGATTAAAATTGATGTTACTGTTTAGTTCTTTGCGGTGTTTATCTTAACAGCGGTCCTTGTAAAAGTACCCGTAAAAAAAATTAAATCTTAATAATTTCGCTATTCATTGCGGATTAAAACTAGTGTCCGACCGAAACATGTTTTTTGGCCGAAACCGAAGGTTCGGTTTTGGCTCTAGTTTCGGCCGAAACCGAAACTTTTATAGACGTGTTAAAATCGTTGAATAAAATGTCAGTAGGCCATTCTTTTTAGACATACGAATAATATGATCAATGAAACACCTATAATCCGTGTAGATGCGTTAAATAAACAAGTTTTTATTTTATGACCACGTCGGTGGCAAACAAGCGTACAGCCCGCCTGATGGTAAACGATCTCTGCAGCCTATGGACGGCTGCAACTCTAGGGGTGACACATGCGCGTTGCCTACTCTTTAAAATTTTATACATTTCATGAAGAACCCCATACTGTTCTCCCTTGGGAGAACCTCGGCAGGGAGCTCATTCCACAACCGGAGCGTCCGAGGGAGGAAATTCCTCTTAAATTGTACCGTTCGTGAACATTTAAGGTGTGAGGGTGAATACCCTGCGGACGGCGAGCTGTGCGATGGTAGAAAGGGGCCGTACGCATCATATTGAACAGTTCTTAGTAGCACAACCCATTATACAAGCCATAGGACATGCACAAGGAGGCAAAGTTTCTCCTTAAACTTAACGGTTCAATATCGCTAGTGAGTTTGGGATCGTCCACGATTCGCACAGCACGTCTCTGAAGCAATTCAAAAGGCCCAAGCTGGTATCCAGGTGCTCCTGCCCAGAGGTGACAGCAAACTCAGTGGGGACGGACTTGTGACTTATATTATAGAAGTCTCTGTCCAGGGGTGATGTATCGCTTCGCTCTATTGAACACAGCTTTTTGGGTCAGCCTGGCTTTGTCTTCTAAGTGGCTCCGAAACTAGACGTCGCTGGAAATGTCGACACCAAGGATCCCAATAACTCTCTTAGTTGGAGAGGGCTGTGTCTTGGAATGGGCAACATTGAATGGTTTTTTTTTCGTAGTGCACGCGTATACTTCAGGTCATCAGCCCACCTCAAGCCTCAGCAACCTTGTGGGG
The DNA here is from genome assembly GCA_905163555.1 of Notocelia uddmanniana. NCBI lineage: Eukaryota > Metazoa > Arthropoda > Insecta > Lepidoptera > Tortricidae > Notocelia > Notocelia uddmanniana. The sequence continues at coordinate 10,632,148 of LR991064.1, forward strand.
GCAGCTCAGCAACATTCCTTCTTCCTGCGCTACGTCATCCGGTACGTGGTCGCCACTCGAGAACTCGTTTGCCCCACCGACCATCGATTCTCCGGGCAATATGGCCCGCACCTGCCAATTTAGTTTGGCAAGCCTTCAGGCTATGTCAGTTACTCGTACTTTGATTCGTCTGCGGGTACCGTCATTTTTAAGATCTCGCAGAGTAACTTCGAGTATAGGCCATAGCCCTCTCCATCGCTCGTTGAGTGACTTTGATGACCTATAAAAGGAGGGTTCCTTTTTCGGAGTCATAGGTCATCAATGGCAACACACACTTTAACTATTGAGGAGAGGATAATCGATACATGACAAAAATATATTGCGTATCCCGAACGCCACCCAGCTAAGTCATTTTTGAAAAATGATCTCCTTCTCGAAACTGCACCTGCCCAACTGAACCGTTTGTCCTAGGCTCAGGGACAGTACACAAATTTGTCGACAACTTTGAGCGTAGAGTCTCTGATCCTAACTGGAGTACGTACTACATAGGTACATGGACGTTAGTTATGATCATAGATAACCCCCTCTAGATGGAGATTATAGGGCGACGTACGGTCACCTCATCTATGTACCACTAGTACATGTAAGCAGCAACGCGTCGCGCTCTCAGTCAGACTCGTCCAGGTTCGCGATCTATACGTACGTCAAATAAACGAGCATTAAAAATCGATATCATTTTGCTGTGTAAAATAGTGTGGGAAAAGCTCTCAAACAGCCAACTACAAGAATGACGGAATAACATTTCACAGGAAGTTAAATTAATTACAAAATGCATATTTTATTCTGCCAGGCGGAGTTCATTTTACACTAGCCATTAAGAAGTACTGAAGTATTCTTGTCCCTTTTCAACCAATTCAAATGTCAATATACTCTCCCTTCTGACGAAAGTACACGCTCGGACTAGTGATGTGCCAGAGACGCTTTCGACATTACCGTAGAAGTCCCGATTTCAATTAATTACTATGTATACGTTCGTGTTGTGTTCACTATTATAATATTGAAATTCTATTGGAAAAGGTTATTTGTTATTTTACATTTTTGACATTAAATTGTCAGTGAAGTTTATTGATATAACATTCTTAGTACCGAAAGCATAATTAATAAAATAAAAAAATAACCCAATTAAAATTTATACGTGTATAAATCAGTGTAGTTGAATGGAATATTTAGTTTAGAAGTAGTTATTCTGTAGTTTTATTTTATCATAAAGTTTATTAAGCGGTTGTGTCATATTTATTGCTATGTAATATCGAGTATGTATATCTAATGAAATAACAAATTAGTAACAGTATCACCACTAGGACATGGATTTCCCTAGCAATTAGGACTGGTATCACGAGGTGGACACTATGCCGAAGAAGTATAACGAACCTCGGAATTAGAGGTGGAGCCATTGTATTGCGTTTTTTCGAATCGTCTTGGTGAGCAGTTAGGACTAGTGTCACGAGGGGGGCCCAATGCTTTTATCTGGCTGCCCCAGTTCACCTGTCATTGTATATTGTACCTTACGTATAATGCAAAAAGGTCTTTATTGAATTGGTCATACATTCGATTGCATTAGGTACTTGTCTGCACTAGTCGGAATGAACGAAGATTGCCGATGTAGCTTATATTTGTGGTTTTACTGTACGTATGGATATAGATAAACAAATACCTAAATAGATAACTTCCAAGACTCGAGAACAAATATTCGTGTTCGTTCATCACATAAATAAATGCTCTGGCCGAGATTCGAGCCCGGGACCTCCGCCTTCGTAGGCAGGACCACTACTACCAACTAAGCCAAAGTGGTCGTCAAAATATTATATCCGCATTTTTTTTTAATTCACCAGTGCTTTAGCCGTACTACTGTATTACACTACGTATAAACATGTCTAAAATATTATTCTAGATACCAAGTCAGTAGATGAGCATATACGCCATGTAAAATTGTTGACCTAAAATAAATGGTATTACCGGTAAAAGCCGGTAATAAACAACGCGTCACATCCCTACGCCGCGAGCGCCATATTGAACCAAAACGCGCGCTTTATGAAACAGCCAATGGCAGCGACGTTACCGACCTCCCTGCGACCCGCACATACCGCTTACTTTGGTGACTTTTGATTCGAACTAAATCGTCCATAGGGGCCATCTAGAGGGGGTTATCTATGGTTATGATCTTCGTTTGGTCCATGTTCATCTTAAGCCCAACTTCAACAGAAGCCCATTAGATCATCGAGTATAGTACTTAAGTTCTCCATAGTCTCAGTTTTGAAGAAGAACAACCAAACTCCTGTCCCATGCCTTTGAGAATGACTAAATCGAACAGCTTCTAAACTAGATATAAAATTAACAGATCACAATCAGCCCGCCTCGAAAGACTAATTAGAATTCACGATCCTAAAGTAGGTACAATGTTGTAAGTTTCGGCACGGCCGAAAGGTTCTGCCCTTTTTTGGCCGAAACATGATTTTTAGGCTTAAACCGAAACTTCAGTCGGACACTAAATTAAAACAAAGCGTTTCTGATGACGAATTTATGGGCGATTTCACGGTTAAAGATCGTTTTTACACCTCCGCTACATGGTCACGCAATAAATTAAACTAAAACAACAGTAATTTCATATGGCTAGACATCTTAGACCAACCTTATGTAAGTGATCTAACTTTAAACTAATAACATTAACAGCATTTAAAGGTGTTTGTTAAATGCTATTAAATAATCAAATCCCATCAATAATCGTTTTACAAGAAAAAACTGATTAAAAGATAAACGTGTCAATTCCAGGATCAGCCCCCGACCTATCAGGAATCTACGTCCAAGAAAGAAAACTAAGGCACTGCCCGCATTTTCACCTCGGGCAGCCCCCACGGCCAGTTGGCACACCCGGCTTGCCTGAACCCTGCTACAGTACTGAGACCATTCTGTAGCCACGTGATGAACCACTGATCTCTATTAAACCGTTAACAGACGGGCGGATTAGTTCGAGCGCGATCGTCGATTTCGTTGGATCCTAGTACAGTCAGTAGTAGAAGTAGCTAAGCACTATAACCACGTTCACAATTATCTACACAACACAGAACCCTAATCTCTTGAAATTAGAGTCTGTGTGTAGCTCATTTTGAACACTAGGCCTGCGTAGCTTCTTGCTGTCTATATAGCAGACAACATTCCGCCGTCAATAATTACTGTTATTAAGCTCGATTGTCTGGATTGTTAAGGAATCTAACTCGGTTGGAAAGGAACAAATCTTCATGAGTACCGAAATGAATAATATCTGAACAGGACTACACTTCAAATTATAGAAAGAGACAGATATGTCTTTAGCCCCAGTAAAGCCCAGTGGTTTAAATAGAGGTCAGTGTAACAAAAACTTTATAAACATCTTACATTCCTTATATTTCTCGATTTGGCTGTGTATACGCCGCTTTTACTTTTGAGAACAAAATTTTCAAAACGGGATATAAAATTACGTTAATAATTGTTGTTTACCACTTTTCAATGTCAACAATATCATAAAAAGTATTCGTGCATGACTGATTGTATAATAAATAAATGTAGCACAGGTATTAAAGTTAGCTAATCGAGTGTTATTTCAAACGCTCCTGTGCGGTTAGGGTTTAGTGTCTAACAATTTTCACAATCTTCTAACATAAATGATATATATTACAAATTATAAAGTTGTATTTAAATAATCTGGCTTTAATTGTTTTATTTTTGCAATGTATTGTGTATAGTCTGTATAGATTGTTAAAATAAAGTTCTATGCTTTAATGTTTTTTTGTTTATTATTTAGAAGATCGAAGAATTATTATTATTACCTTGTATCGGTCTTAGAGCATACATAACAGGAGACGCCATTAGTATACTTACTTATCTTATTGATGATAATTTCACATACTGTAAGCATATTTTTGCTTTATTTATAATTTTATGCGCAATTCAAGTTTTATTTCAAATCGTAGATCGAGCATCGATTACAAAATCGATTTAAAAACATTCGTGCTTGACCATTAGGGCTAGCTATTAAACGTCACTTTGACGTCACCGTATTTAAAGAAATAAGGACTACTGTTTATGATAATTTCTTAGAAACATGGTCCTTATCGACTTTGGTCAATTTGGCCATCCGATAGTAACCCAATAATGGATCTAACGTTAACTAGAATAAGGTCGACTTTTATTGCTCAACTTTGGCGTGGTGATGCGGTAATCGGCCGGCACATCGACCACAACTTAAAGCGGTTAGAGCTCATAATGTCCCACTCGCAAAATGTCCCTTTTATAAATGTCCCATTCTCAAAACGACCTCTCTGCAAAATGTCCCGTCACATAAATTACGTCCCGTTCGCAAAACGTCCCTTTCGCAAAATGTCCCGTTGCAAAACGTCCCTTCCGCAAAATGTCCCGTTCGAATACGTTCCTTACTCAAATCTTTACAAATACAAATACTCGTCGATCATAGGTTATACACAACATAATATTGCAGATGGTGGTAAAAAACAGTATTGTTTCACTATGTCGTACCCTTAGGCATACGAAGATAATAATATACATGCAGTCAAACGGTTATGATAACGAAATTTGGACTAATAAAAAAAAATGTTTACCTATGTCAGTCTTAAAATATAATTACAAATGTCAAGTTATAAGTTATTGAATGCCATTAGTCCATTACATTAGGTTGATAAAATGCTCAGTCAAAAATTATGTATATTATAATGAAATGTTATAGAATTATTCCAAGTTGTCTCTCAGAAATTCATTATTTTTGATCAAATATTCTTTCACATAGGTCTTGAATTTACAAATTTCACGTACTATTCTTAGATGTTCAGGTAGCTTATTGTAGATTTTAGGGGCCATACCTAAAATACTTTTAGATAAAAGAGCAGTTTTTGACGGATGAGCACATATCTGGTGTTGCAAGCGTTCACTGTTGAAACTACGAAATAAATGACTGTGTCTTTTGACAAAAACTATGTGTGAATATACAGACAAGGCAAAGTTAATATTTTTAAATCTACAAAATATGGCCTACATGTTACTGTCGGTGGGAGATGACATGCGGCTCTAATGCATTTTTTCTGAGCTTTGAAAGCCAAGTGCCAGTCTGTTGAATTCCCCCAAAAAATTATACCGTAACGAAGTGTTGACGACACGTAAGCATGATAGGCCGTAAGTACTACAGACTGGCTTGCAATTTTCCTCAACATATATATAGCATATGAGTAGCTGTTTAGTTTTTTGCAAACACTATCAATTTGACATTTTCAATTCATGCTACTGTCCAAAAGTAAACCTAAAATTTTTGTATTGTTGACTTCAGTAATTTTTTGTCCCATATATTCTACTTTTGAATCCACTAAATATTTTTTTTCTTAAATGTTCCTTAACTTTCCAAGTTAAATTTGATCCACTTCCCGGTTTCCGATTGAGCTGAAATTTTGCATGCATGTATAAATCGGATGACAATGAAATATTATTATAACATAGAGCTGATCTGTTGATGGAGGTGGCAGCCCTATCGAGTTTGGGCTCATTTGATTTGTCTTGACGAGTACTTAGATACTATATGGTAACCAGGGTCTGATGATGGAGCTGGAAGGTGGCCATAGGAACTCCGTAATTAAACGACGCAACTCCATCGAGTTTGGGCTCAATTGATTCGTCTCAATGAGTAGTTGATGATGGTATACAGAAAAGTACAGTCCGAAATAAAAGCTTGTACCAAAAAAGACATTTTTCACAGAGACTTGTTTCTTTATTTGAACAAGTATTTTGCAGGCGGGACATTTTGCCGACGGGACGTTTCGCGAAAGGGGCTTTTTCAGAAGGGCCATTTTGCGAAAACAATGGGACGTTTTGAGAAAGGGACGTAATGGGAATGGGGTATTTTGCATAAGGGACCATTTGCGAAAGGGACGTAATTTTGGTGGTGGGAAATGTTGGGAGTGGGACAATAAGAGTCCTAACCCTCAAAGCGTGATGACCGTTAGTCTCCACCATGGTGGCGCAGATCAACCGCAGATGCATAAATGACATTCACAAACATCGCAACCCAGGCTGAGAGCAATAGCCACCTGCATCGAATCATCGTCGAGCAGAGTGCCCAGGTGCAGAGAGGGCAGCGCCCGTAACCACGCTCCGAAACGAGTTGGATCTTACATATTTTGGTATAATTCATTCGATTGAACTACTTATATTGTTCATCTGTCGTTTTCAAGGAAAAAACATGTACGCGTCCTTACTCATGCGATGAGGGCAGAAAGCTTAGAGCATATATAACTGGAGTAGCCATCAGCGCATCTTACCAAACAAAATATTATGCCATTTTTTGCGGGGGGCGAGGTAACACACATATAAAAAAACTACGCACAATTACAATATATTGTTCCATTACTACGCACCCACACTAAAACAATCAACTCACGCACATTCAAAATACTAAAGTTGAGCAATAAAAGTCGATCTTATTCTCATTAACGTTAGATCCATTATTGGGTTACTATCGGATAGCCAAATTGACCAAAGTCGATAAGGACCATGTTTCTAAGAAATTCTCATAAACAGTAGTACTTATTTCTTTAAATACGCTGACGTCAAAGTGACGTTTAACAGCTAGCCCTAATGGTCAAGCATGAATGTTTTTAAATCGATTTTGTAATCGCTGCTTGATTCACGATTTGAATCACTAGCCGAAAACGATTTCGAGACTGACTTATAATCGATTCATGAAGTAGTTTTTGTAATCATTTCTTGCACATTGTGCCTAGTTTTTGGCAGAGGGGTAAGTATACTAATGGCGTCTCCTGTTATATATGCTCTACAGGCAGAAAGCTTGTAACGAGAACCCTAAACGAAGTATCTTCTCTGTCTGTCGCTCGAATATTATGCAAGTGCAACAGAGGCAGATATTTCGGTTCACGGTAGCAGCGCTGTCGCGTATAATTTTTCTGCTAGAGGCGCTAGTGTAGGATGAGGTGAGGTGTCCAAAATGTCAAGTGTCACTTGCAGCATGAGGTGGGTGGACTTTACGGGTTTATTTCTAATTAGAATAATGTGTTGAATATTTTGCGATACCATTATTATGGCAAATATGAGTTACGGGTCAATGAATAATGTCAGGGCTTTAAGACAGTTTTATCTTTCGGAAACGTACGTGCTCTTTTATTCGGAACAAGAAGGGACTGCGCAACACTGCAGCATGCTCGATATTTTTACGTTACGGGTTTACGTAAGGTAATAAATATGATTTGAATGAAAACTTTGACAGCTGGACCTTGGTCGACAGTGGCGCCAACTAGCGAGCACAAAATCGGTAGACCTCATTGGCGCCAATTTTCGCTAGAGTTCACCAGTTTTATCGAGCACTCGAAACTCGAAATCCAGCAGTAGGATTCTCAGAACAATCATCAGCTTCTAGAAACTTACTTATTATACTCTTTGTTGTAGAGCTTATTATCGCCTTCAATTCTAGTGCGGTCTACGACACCTCAGAAACGTCAAACGTCATGGGTCCCGGGGCAATGTCAAACTCAGAGCTGTCAAATAATAACACATGAATATTTTATTTATTTTAGTAAGCGAGAAAGACCCCTTACTGGAAATTTGACTGAAATAAATAAATAAATACAAACGAAACGAATCGTAGGAAACCAATAGGAAACGTCGAAGTAAATTTGACATATTAGGTCCCCGGAAATTGCACATTTCTGCCATGGTGTGCGCTGCGATCGCTTAGTTTACCCCCACCACCTACTTCGCACATAGCCAATACCCAAGTTGACCCACTGACCAAAGTTCTTCATTGAGCTGCAGCTATGGGTGTCATCACTCGTCAGTCAGCTTATCGCAGAGGGGCATCTCTCCCTATCTGGTTAAACTTTGGTAAAATCACTCCCAGAGCTCCCCAGTGGCGGATACAGAAAAAACTCAAGGGGGGGAGCGCAAACATACATATCCCCCCTTCGCGTGCCGTTGCCGTGAACCGGTGCTGCCACCGGTGCGGGACACCCATATGTATCCGCCACTGGAGCTCCCGAAGTGAACAGTTTCTTCTTTGCACATTTTTTTTCGTTTCTTACCTGCCTTGCGCTCTGAACAAAATCCTGGCTATTATGCAGTGGCCTGGCCAAAGTCAACGATTTAGCTGTTCCATATCGCCTTCGGGTGTTCTGAAAACAGTATTAGCGAAAATGCAAATCTTCCATGGTGTAGCGAAAACAAGTGTGTTACGGGTCTTATTGTGCGGGTGTTATATTCTCATTGACTGCAGCCGCCTATTTGCAGATAATAAACAAAAAATAATAAATGACAAATGTCAATGTTATAAAATCAGAAGATCAAACATCACAATGTCTCCCAGAAATGCAATAGAAGCAAAAACCGTTCATCAAAGCCGCCAAAATGTAAAGTAATCACATCGCAATAAGTACGGCATATGCACAAGGTGCATCACATAGTTTCCACTGGAAGAATGTTATGGTGAGTTCAGTGATAAATTGATGTATACTTACCTCTGAAGAAAGCTTTCTATAAATTTGCTTGTACTAGATAATAAATCAATATATCTGCCTGCCAGATCTAAGGCCGCTCCACCAGTGTTGTGTGAGGTCACCTATCTATATATTTATCAACCTCTACCTCTACCAGCTAACCTTATACAGAGAAACAGCCTATTGTGCCTGTCTGTGCTGCCGTCGTGTGTAAACAAGTATGCACGTTTTTAATGTAAATAAGCAAGTTGACCTACTTCGACTTAAAAACAATAGCTTTTTATGAGTTGGAAAAATTTATCTTTCTTGTCGTTCCCTTATAATAAATTATGTTGGTGTTTTCAGAGTAATTAACTCTCAAAATGGCACCCTCCATGCACCCGCCCTGCACTCCGACATCATCGTGCACGCCCACACGATGTCACCCCATGCTGCCCGAGTGCTCTAGGCCAGAGAAATGTCTGAAGAGAACTACCAAAAAGGGCACAAGACCTTGCCAAAGCGCGGTGTCTATTATGTCGACAAGGTCCATAGCATCATGTGCCTATTGTAAAAAGTATGGAAAAATAAACAGAAAAGGCACACGCAAAAATTATAGAAATCCCAGAAAGGTTAAGTATATCAGAAAATACTTAAAAAGAAAATCTAAGGAAAGAAAATTGAGAAAGAAAGATAGGCTGAAAGGAACGCATAAATATTTGAAGTATCAGAGGAAAAAAGGCAGACCGCGAGCGTTGAGGGAATGCTGTGCAGGGAAAGGTCACAGAGGCCGGCTGAAGCGGAACTGCTGCCGGCATTGCTGCGCCAAGTGCTGCAGCGTCGGGTGCCGGCAGTGCTGCCAGCAGTGCTGCGACGAGTGCTGCTGCCCCTGCTGCGGCACCTACTGCAGCCGCTACTGCACTATACTCTAACGTCCATGCCTCGTGTTCTAATAGTCCGGTCAACCTTACTCATCTGCCCATTTTAAGTGTTTCCCTAAAGTTCAAGTAAATAATTAATGATCGTTACGTTTTTCTTTGCTAGTGTTCCCATCAAAACTGGTACCTCTTTCTGATATTCTTGCTTAGGTACTTGGTAGGGCCAGCACAAGCTCGTACAGTCAGCATCAGAAGTAGCTACACAATATGAATAGGTCAAAGGCTCTAATTCCCAAATAAGAATAAAGACATGATGTCTTTATATGCATAGCTACCTATACTTCTGCTAACAAACGAGAAAAAGCCCCTCTCTTGGGTATATATTTTTGTTGTGCTCTTTTTTGCGCTGCTCGACTGCACGATCCTACACGTCCTCAAGAAAGGCCATTTTCGTTCATCGGACTTTCATGACGTTGAGCAATCGCTTCTTTATACGATTTCAAGCTAACATGGCCACAAACACTAGAATTACTGTTCAAATAGGTATTTACCATGTATGTTAATATCGGAAACTCAACAGTATTGACATACATGGTAAATACCCCATTTTAAACAGTAATTCTGTAATCGCTTCTTTGTTCTAGTTCTGCTGCATCTCTCACGTTACTTTCTGCCACTTCTATTGTTACGTCTATTTCATTCCTGAGGATCGTGATTCCCCTGTAGACCCCCCCCCCCCCCCACCCGTCGGCAAGCGTGCAGGGCGACACCACACACTTGCCGACCAAAGGACATCCACGCAGGGAGAGAGTGTAAAACCCCGGATTCACCTCCTCAGGTCCCCTTGTAACTTTTAACCCTCGCAGCCACCACCCGGCCCCGGCTTGACGGTAAACAGCCCCCGCTCCCGACTATAGCGGCCCTCTGCCGTAGTCAGGCTTACGGGTCCGTAGTTATTTAAACAGGCATACGGCATTTCGACTCCCTGATGCGGAACCCCCATCCCCACGTAGGTCGCATCTGGAGTGTCCTCCGCTAAAACAGAGGAACATCCTTATTTGGTAGCACCGGTAAGCGACCCCTCCGAAGATGAATCACGTACCGTTCACTTACCGTTGCCTCCAGGGCGCACCGGCCACAACCCTTCACCTTCCCCCAGACCCACGAGGGTCCACAGGAACTGGAAGATCCCAGACACTCGTGGAGGTTACCCGACTAGCGCCCCAATAACCTAATAGCCTGCGGTTGTCGCCCGTCAACCTTCGTGGTCACATGGAAGGAGGTTTAACTCTAATATTTAAAAAAAAACCTTTGTTCTATCATATTATCCGTTTCCGTTGCCCTATACTGGCCACACAAAGGCACCTGCTAGAAGAGCAACAAATGACAAATGTCAATGTTATTAAAATTAGAAGATTAAAATCGGCGTGTCAGCCGTAAAATCAATGCAAAAACCATTTCTCCAAACCTCAAAAATGGACTAATTCTAATATTTAGCACACAATCATGGCATGTATAGTGTTCATGGCATAATTTGTAATAGAAGAATACTATGGGTGAGTTGCAGAACTTTGAGAGTTGTTTAGTAGTCGCCGCTATTAACAGCTTTGTACAAAGGAGCTTGCGAGAAGTAGGTAGTGTTTATTATGGTGCATCTCTGAAGCCAGCTGCGTTTAGACTGCCACTCACACAGCCCAGCACCCATACAAAAGTTCAATAGCAACACAAACGGATTTGCGGTGTAAGATTGTAGTTAGTGCGCCGAGTGACAGGCTATTCGTGAAGCTTTTCATAGCATCGCTCCTGAAAAAATATGCATGTAGGAAATGTTTACTCTTCCACGTTTCCATTTCTCTTATATACTTTGAGTAAGTAGGTGTAAACCTTGGCATTGAACTTTTGTACAAAGTTGTGGATGAATTGTCAAACCGGTGAAAAATGAATTAAATCATTACACCACGTATATAATTTAATTGTACAAATATATTACACAAATCGACCTACCTAGTCCCAGGCAAGCAGTAAGTAAATATGACCCACAGGTTTAGTATTTCACACGATGGCGAATTTTATTTGTTTGGAATTGCAACTGCACTAATGTTTTAATTGGCCTTCGCTTTTAGAGGAAGTGATGATAAAAGTATTTTTTCTTTGAACTTTAGTGTAATATATTGAAGCTGGAGCTGCATACGGGCATACCACCAGATCTACCGATTTAAGATGTCAAGTTGTTGTGCCGGATCGAAAAAATACTGTGAGTATTTATCTATTATAGGTTTTATAGATTTAAGACACAATTTATTATTGCTTCCGGACGGCAGTCGGTTTTTTTAAATAAATAAGTTGTTCGGCGTCGGTTTGAGTGAATGGGATTAGACCAGAATAGATCCGTATATCCTACGTCCCACTGAAGGTAAGTGAAGTCTGTATTATATTATATGTTTTATGATGAGTGGCAGATCTATTGTTCTGTAGACGCTGGCTTCTTTTTTCATTTATTATATTTTTACCTATAGGTTGCTCCATTTACCTTCTTAATTGTGTTGTTTTCAGAATAAGAATAAGGAAACACAAGATGTCGCCCTCTATTAGCCCGCCCTGCACTCCGAGCTCATCATGCGCCCCCACGCGGTGCCATCCTACATTACCTCCGTGTACCAGACCGGAAGACTGTTTAAGGAAAACTACCAAATCGGGCACAAAACCCTGCCAAAGCGCGCGGGCGATCATGGCTACAAGATCCAAGGCAGCATGCGGCTCTTGTAAAAGGTTTGGAGGCAAAGACGTCTCAAATCCTAGAAAGGAGGTGTTGATAGACAAGTACCTTCAAAGAAAGTCCAAGGAAGCGAGAATGAGAAAATATGATAGGCTGACAGGGAAGCACACGTATTTAAATTACCGGAGAAAACAAGGCAGGCCACGAGCGGACGCTGAGTGTTGTGCCGGGAGAGGTCACAGGGGCCGGCTAAAGCGGAACTGTTGCCGGGACTGCTGCGCGAAATGCTGCACTCCGGGGTGCCGGGAATGCTGCCGCGATTGCTGCGACGAATGCTGCTGTCCGTGTTGTGGAACCTACTGCAGTCGCTATTGCACAATACTTTAACGTCCGTGTCCCGTCTCGCGTTCAAATAGTATTCTACTCGTCGTATCAGCCGAAGGACGTCCACTGCACTGAAATAGGTCTCCGTCAAAGAGTGCCACAATGCCCGGTCCGGTGCCACCTGCATCCAGCGAACTCCGCGACCTTTACCAGGTTCTCGAGTGGCGACCACGTACCGGAAGGCGCAGCGTGGGTAGCCCCCCCACAAGGTATTCTACTTACTCATCGATTCAAAATCGGTGGTCCTGCTTAAAACCTAAAATAAATAGCCTAAATAAAATAGTCAAGTTTTTAATTTATAATACATATATATAACAGAAGAATGCAACGTGATCAATTGCGTTTCAGTGTGTTCTGGATGCTTACTGCGCTCCACACGTTTATAATTTTTAATTGGTTAATTCCTTAATTTACATTTATTAATAAATTAGATTATTGTTTGACGATATGCGCTATAAAAATATGCCATCAGTTATGGGAACTAAATCGCGTATCAACGAAGATTTTAATTTTGAATGACGTGCAAAGTGCAAATTGGTGGTATTTTTGATATCACCACGGCGTCATTATGTTTTCATCCTTATCGCTATTGCAACCGAACTATAGATACATTGAAGTAACCAGAGTAACCTTGATCCACGTAGCAGCACCCTGACGTGAAGTCCAGGCACTTATTGAAGCGCTTGTATTGGAAGATCCTCATTTGTTTTACCTACTAAAGGTTGCCGCACTCGTAACCGCTCGCCGCAAACCAGGCGTCAACCATACCATACCCAAGCACGTAATGGAAACGGCTCAGCATCTCTGAGATATCCGCGCGGCTGCGGCTAGGTGACATCGCGCGACATGACAGCGAGGCGGTGGCTAGAGCTGGTGGTCGATGATCGTTGATGGCTGCGGGAGGAACGAACGCGGTCTGCGCGGCGTCGGCCCGGCGTAAGCTGATGACTGCGAGTTGCTTGCGCGCCGCTTGCGGATTACTAGCTTGTGCCGAGGCGAGGCGATGCGATGCTGTTCCGATACCGATATGTGTGCGTTACAATATGGAATTTCTTACAAAGAATACTGGACGGCTCAAGTTGAGGCGGCGCCGATCCGGTGCCGAGCGGTTACGTGTGCGACAATGCGGACGTGGGCTCTAAAGACCAGGAAACTGAGCCCTAAACCAATGTGATGAAATACTTATAATATAACAGTAGTGACATTTCAGCAACGTACTCCGTGAAAGGATTAAAGCCGTGTGTGTCCGCGCCAACATGCAGCACGCACCGTCACCGGCCGCGGCCCGCGCCCTGCCCGAGGCCGGACGCGTGCTACAAGAAATGCAAGAGGAAGAAGCAAAAGTGTCCCAGCGCCATGGAGGTGGTATCCCGCGAAGGGTCCAGGTAAAAACACGTAGCCGTATTATGTTTTTTAATATACTTTTATATAAAACGCCGGTGGCAAACAACCATAAGCTACACGTCTCCCTGATGATAAGCAGCTAAGCAGACAGTATGTTACCACCCGACCAAATACCATTATATTACATTTCAATTTCAATGTACTGACGATCGATATACGATTAGCAACATAAGCGAACATGTTTTATAATGTAACTGTATATATAGAGATAAATAAACTAAACTATATACTCGGAATGTTGAGTTCCAATTTAGATTAGAGGTTAGATGCTACATTGACTGAGCTTCTGCCCAACTCCACTGCCTGTCGGATTTTGAGAGGTGGAATTAGGTAAAGACTAATTTAATGAAGACGAATACCTTTTTAATAATTAGCTCTCTACCTAACAAATATACAACTGACAGTTTTATCACATTTTGAAGTCGGTCGGTGCCAAACAATTTAAATAGTAGATGACGCACGTGCAGCATATAACTACCTGGGACTACTAGCGCCACAGAGCTGTGACTATCGCCATATAGACAAGTTCAAGATGCATTTGGTGCCGACCCCAGAAGGCGAAAAAACTGAAAGAAATTGTGTATTTTGTTAGGTAGCTAATTATTAAAAAGGTATTAGTCTTTATTAAATTAGTGTTTCATTAAGGAATGGAGTATGTTTAATACGTCTCGTGTCCCTAATTAAATCGTAGGTATAAAGGCCGTGCCAGGATAAGTTAAGTGATTCTGCCCCCCTTGAGTTTGGGCTTGTAATTTTTATAGATTGTGTGGCTCTACATTACTCATCATTGTGCCAAATTTGAGCACCCTAAACGTTATTGTTTTTGTTTAAAAAAAAACTAAATTTAATTTTTCTTTGATTTTTTTTTCTTGTCAACCTATTTTAACGAGCTTGGCATATATTGTACATTTTATAAAGATGATTCCTCCTCCTCCTCAATCGGTCCCTCATTGCTGAGGATCGTGACTCTGCCGACGTAGCATAGCCAGTATTCTTCTCCAGGAGTTTCGGTCGGCTGCCTGTTGGAGGGCTGCATTCACCGGCATATTAAGATGCTCCGACACCTGGTTGAGCCATCGTTTGGGGCTTCGGCCTCTTGGTCTTTTGCCTTCTACTGTACCGGTAACCACCAGTTTCTCCAAATTCTCGGGATTCCGACGAGCAATGTGGCCAAAATACTGGAGAATACGGTGAAGGCAGACCCAGGCCAGGTGAGGCCAGGTTAAACCTTCTTCCATAAAGATGATTAAATGACCATAAATATTTTCATTATGTCATAGAAAGAAAAAAAAATCCAATTAAAATTTTTACATTTTTTTTCTTCTACTTTCACGTTAGAGACCGCTCCAATTTTTTCACCGGTAATACACCCACCAACGTCCTATAATATGTATTTTTTTCAAAATTTTGGCTGAGGGAGAACATGGAGATATCTTTACATGAAATGCTTTACATACATTTCCTTAAACCGCTATAATTCAAATCGGAATGATTACAACCTCTTTAGAGAAACGTAGGTACATGTTGCATATTAAATACTGACCACTTACATTTCAACTTTTTAAAAAGATAAAAAAAAACGTTTTGCAGCAAAAATAACTCCTTTCGATTGTCGTGCGTTGGGAAAATATTTTATTATATTAATTACATGTCAAACGAAAACGTGTATGTAAAGCATTTCATGTAAAGATATCTCCATGTTCTCCCTCAGCCAAAATTTTGAAAAATAATACATATTATAGGACGTTGGTGGGTGTATTACCAGTGAAAAAATTGGAGCGGTCTCTAACGTGAAAGTAGAAAAAAAAATCTGAAAAGATTAATTGGATTTTTTTTTCTATGACATAATGAAAATATAATTATGGTCATTTAATCATCTTTATAAAATGTACAATATATGCCAAGCTCGTTAAAATAGGTTGACTAGAAAAAAAATTATCAAAGAAAATTTTAATTTCTTTTTTTTAAAACAAAAACTATAACGTTTAGGGTGCTCAAATTTGGCACAATGATGAGTAATGTAAAGCCACACAATCTATAAAAATTACAAGCCCAAACTCAAGGGGGGCAGAATCACTTAGCTTATCCTGGCACGGCCTTTCATCTTACGATTGGATATCTCAGTTTGTTTTGTTTGCCTTGCCTATTAAATAAGTAATTAGATTAGATCAGCTAAAGTTTATCAACGCCACGGCGTAAGCTGTAATGTTATTAAGCTTACTTCCAAATAAATAAATAAAACGGACGTTTGCGACATCATCAGAAGAAGCAAGCGCGTTGCCGGTCCTTTATTGATTTGAAGATTCGTTGTGTTCTAACAACTGGTTACAAATTTAGGTCTCTCACTCTCAACATAGCGCAGTATCCTCGGTGGCTCTGACGTGTTGACGACATGACGATTGACAACCTTACTCACCACCACGAACACAACACATACCTACAAAACAAGTACGTAGGTAGGTATTTTCTGTAAGGTTCCCAGTTCCCAAATTATGATTAGTTTAGAAAACCATTCAAATAAAGTTTAATTTATTATAATGGTAATACATAGTATCCCGAGGCCTCGTTAGCTCAGTTGGCCAATACGAGTGACCGTGGTGCGGCGAAAGATACCACCAGGATCGAATCATGCTCGAGATGATTTGCACGGGCGGCGGAAAATATAAGTATAACCATATCTTTTGGCTAGGTTATATTGGCAGTATCTGGCAGCGATCGGGCAATCGTAGTGAGGCTTCTACGATTGCCCGGTCGCTGCTTCTGGGAACTTTTATTCTAAGAGCAGTAAACACAGGTCTATATAGGCATTTGCTGTAGTATTGTATAATTTGTTTTCAGATGCTTCTGCGGCCAGCTGCAGGCTCGAGGTACGAGGTATACAAGAAAAAGGCGATGTAAATCCAGATGCCAAGTCCAAAGGCACAGAACGCGCATCAGAAAAGCATATAATACGAGGTCAATGGTATCGCGATGGGCTCGGAGGGAGCATCACAAAAGATGCTGTAGATGTAGCAAATGTTGCTACGGTTGTACAATTTTGTGATCGGTACAATGTAACTCCGCAATTTCTATGGCGTAAATAGAAACTGATTTAATTTCAAATTTATATCCCTAATCAATTAGACTCTTAGACAACCAAAAATGTACAGTACCTAAATTGGTCGAAACAATGCGATACAGCGATGCTGTAGCGACACGTAGCGCTGGAAGCGCGATGTTGTAACTGGTGTTATTATGACGGTTCTGGATCGCTACTGTTGCAATCCACAACATCCTTCCTTACCTTAGGTACCCGCTTTCGCTCGAAATAATCGCCAGTTTTCTTCAATGCATGAACCATACTCAACCAATATTGTCCTATTCTATCGCTTCTTTACGCCGTCTGACTTTTGAGGCACTTTTGTGGTAAGCACTGAGACTGAACAGTGATGTGGACTCGCGCATAGATGTAGACATAATCCATGTATTACACGGTAGGGTTGCTAGGCTGGTTAGTTTACCAGCGTCAGTTTGCGACCACCTACTGAAGGAAGTTTCCTTTTTTCAATAAAGGTTAATACCTTTTTTCAGAACCTAAAGAAACAGTGAGTCGTATGCATTTTATTTGTTAGTTATTGAATAGGAATAATACATTAATGAAAAAATTTATATCCTTTCAGTTCATTATCTCATCCAAGTGGTCTTAAACCGGCACACTAAATTAGCTGGTCGCTAACCGACCTACCGACTCTACTCAGTATGCGGACTTCCCAGGGCTACTATCACAGACTATTCCCACCTAGCACGATAAAGCATTATAATTCTCTTTCTAGCCAATGTATGCTAGAGGAACGAATCCTTAACGATAGTGATAAACGTTTTAGGAGGTCAGCAGTAAAGAAACCACCAAGTGAACTTTATATACTGTTTTGTATTTTACTTTTCTGTGTAGCTGTGACTAATTGTTAAATGGTAAGAACATAAATAAACATGACACACCGAAATAATGAATTATCATTAATTCTCTCGATGGCAAGATAGTTGTCTTGCCCACGGCGTCTAGAGCGTCAGGTAGTTGATTTCGCGGACGTTGCAATCTTCATGATTATATTGATTTTATGTTCAGTTTATTATATATAGCTAAGATCTTAAGTTTATTTTATCTAAGTCAGTTGAAAGTCTTGTTTGAACAATGGTGTATAAAGTTACGAGGGGCGGCTGATAAGTCCTAAGCCTATGGTATTTCGAGGTCGTATATGCGTTTATGGTACTGGCCACTAGAAAAGCCATTTAAAAAAAATATTAAAAACAAAATCATGTCATATTTGTTTGAATTTTTCTTGAGATATTCAACGACAAAGTTCACCATGTCTGAAATATCAACAAATATTACGAAAATTGAGCACCGTGCTGTAATTAAGTTCCTTACAAAAAATGCTAAATCACCGCAATGTATTTTTGAAGAAATGGCTAGTATTTATGGTGCTAATGGACCTGCTTATGCTATGGTCAAAAAGTGGAGTCGCTTATTTAAACTGGGTAGGGAGTCGATTGAAGACGATCCCCGTTCAGGTCCAATATCGGTGGTGACTGAAGAAAATGTAAGAAAAGTCAGAAAATTGGTATTAGAAGACCGGAGAGTTAAGGTTTGGCAAATAGCAGATACTGTAGGCATTAGTAAAGAACGGGTTGGGGAGATTTTACATGAACATTTGAACATGACTAAGGTCAGTGCTCGCTGGGTACCGAAAATGCTGACGGCGTTCGATAAAGAACGTCGTGTTGAAACTTCCCAGGCGTTTTTAGATCTGTGCGGAGATGGTATAGATGAAGTTTGCTCACGAATAGTAACTGTTGATGAAACATAGATCAGGCAGTATGATCCGGAGTGTTAGTCAGAATCCATGCATGCAGTGGATTGAAAAGGGTGAAACACCGAAGAAGTTTAAAGTGCAAAAATCGGCTTCTAAGTTAATGGCCACTGTGTTTTGGGACTGTGATGGCATTCTCTTAATAGATTATTTGGCCAAAGGTTCTACAATAAATCCACTTTATTATGCCACTCTATTGAGACAGGTGCGAAAAGCGATAATTGAGAAAAGGAGGGGCAAATTAAGGAAAGGCATTTTGTTTTTGCAAGACAATGCACCCGTTCACACCTCCCGGATTGCGAGGCAGGCTCTGAAGGAAATTGGCTTCGATGAAATCGACCACCCACCCTACAGTCCAGACCTAGCCCCTAGCGATTATTTTCTGTTCAGTAATTTAAAGAGAGAGTTACGGGGAAAGCGATTTGGCAGTGATGAAGAGATGAAGGCGGCTGTACAGGAGCATTTTGAAGGCCAATCTAAATAATATTTTTTTAACGGCCTAAAAGCATTGTATAATAATTTTTAAGAAAAAAAACCGACTTCAATGGGGGAGGCCTGTGAAAGATTATTATACTTAGATGGTGCACTCTTAGATTCCATACAATAAAATAAAAATGGCTATAAGTATGTTTATAATGGTAGAAGACTAAGTACCCTCAATTCCTCATGGAATCATGGAAAAACCTTGTTTGCTTGACAAACAAAAGGAAGAGAACCAATCGCCAAACGTGAACTACGCGTCGTTGAAGAGTTCCGTTCTGATCATCATCAGCAGTTCCACTTCATCAAATGTCACATTTTTGTATGATAATGCTCGATTTGTTGATAAAAACACAAAAATCACTATATGTTTGCCTTTAAGATTTGAGGGAGTTCCCTCAATTCCTAATGGATCCCATCATCAAAAATCGAGGATGATAAAAATTAATCGTGAAAATAGAAATTGCTTAACAAACACAGCTAGGAGGACAAATCGCCAAACGTGAACTTTTGGTCGTTGAAGAGTTCTGTTCTGATCATCATCAGCAGTTCCACTTCATCATATGTCACATTTTGTATGAAAATGCTTGACTTGTTGATAAAAACACAAAAATCACTATGTTTGCCTTAAAGATTTGAGGAGTTCCCTCAATTCCTCATGGATCCCATCATCAGAACTGCTGTTTGACAAAAACGGGACCAACTTGGATATATATACTTACAATCAAAAAAAGAATTTTCCAAATCGGTTAAGAAATGACGGAGTTATGGAGTAACAAACATTAAAAAAAAAACAACCGAATTGATAACCTCCTCTTTTGAAATCTTGAAGTCGGTTAAAAAATGTAAAAAATGCATTGAATTAGAGGGACTTATCAGCCGCCCCTCGTACCTTTAGGCACTGGTCCCACCCCACCGCGAGCTAGTAAAAAAACCGGCCAAGAGCGTGTCGGGCCACGCTCAGTGTAGGGTTCCGTAGTTTTCCGTCCGTCACATTAAGTTGACATATTAAGTACAGAAACACAAAATTTTATTATTATTATAATTTATAATTATTAGACAAGACAACGAACGACCAAAGACAACTAAGACAATTTGAGAACGACAAATTTTTGACCTAATGTATGGGCGCACCTGCTCAGACCCCATTAAATCAGGAAAAATCTTAACTCCGCCATGTAGAAATGAGCGTTCCACGTACAGCGACATCTATCGGCAAATTAAGTAAACTATTGCGCGCGAGCTTAAAGTATGGAAGATGATTTTTATGGAATAATTCTTTATTGCGTGAACCGATTTTCACCGGTTTTACTTTATTTGAAAGCACGTCATTTCATTGTGATTTTGTAGAAATGACAGGTACAATAAACACCTGTTTATACGGTTAAATTACAAACTTAGTTTTTCAACCTATCAAGTTCAAAATAATTTTCCTACAAAGTTTTTATAAAGTTCTACTTTTGAGATTTTTTTCATATTTTTAAAACTTATGGTTCAAAAGTTAGGGGGGGGGGGCACATTTTTTTTTACTTCTGGAGCGATTATTTCCGAAAATATTAACATTATCCAAAAATGATTTTAGAAAACCCCTATTTATTTTTAAATACCTATCTAACAATATATCACACGTTAGGGTTAAAATGAAAAAAAAAAACACTCCCCACTTTACGTATAGGGGAGGTACCCTAATAAAATATTTTTTTCAATTTTTTATTTTACCACTTTGTCGGCGTAATTGATATACATATTAGTACCAAATTTCAGCTTTCTAGTGCTAACGGTCACAGATTATCCGCGGACGGACGGACAGACGGACGGACAGACATGGCGAAACTATAAGGGTTCCTAGTTGACTACGGAACCCTAAAAATGAGCTATCGGCTATTTTCTAGCCCAAGAAACAAACAAAAGATAATCGCTTCCGTGTAAATAAAAGAGAGAGACATATTTTTATGTTAATCGCTCGCTGTTCACACTGCCGGCGAGGACAGTATAATTCCATAGAATTTTTACTAGCCTCCCGCCGATTGTCAATTGTTTCTAGTACAGAATTTTACTAGTTGCTCGCCGAGCTCGCCGATATCTGGTGGTGGGGCCGCTGTTTACTAGTTGACCGCAGCGATAAAAGCTATCGACTGTATAACTAGCTCAGCGGTACTCGCCGATGCCTGATAGAACCCCGGCTGAGATAGTGGAACGAGTAATCGCCCGACGTACGCGAACACTAGCTTATAGCCGAGCGTCAAAACTATCAAAACTATTAGCTTCTCGCCTCTCGCCCACTAGTTTGTAGTTTATAGTTCTACTCGCTCATAGTTTGTAGCCGGCGGTGGGACCAGTGCCTCATTTATTTATTTATTCGATCAAAGTTTTAGGAAAATACCGAAATCGCCATGCGCGTGCCTATTAAATTTGAGGATATATGTAATGGGAGCAACTTGACGGTATACGTATAAAACTTAAGAAAATCAGCTGTTGGATGTAGTTGTGACGTGCTCGAATAAGCGTTTGTTTTGTTTGTGTTGCACATTTTAAATATGTAATGAATGTCTATTCGAACACGCTACAACTACATACAACAGGCCCTTTTACTTACCTATACCTGCTATGAAACGAAAAATAATTATCAAAATCGACCACAGAGTGCCTACCGCGAACGGCTTTCGAAGTTTTCTCTCTCTGTCGCACTTACGTACGAACGTGCAAGTATGACAGAGAAGGAAAATTTCGTTTGCACTTCGCGGTAAGGGCCCAGATCCGCTCATTTAATTTAAACGAGTTTTGTAGTTCTGATCTACTCTCACTAATGCGCAAATCAGAAAGTTTGAGAGAGACGGACAAGTCAGTGTCTGAAGTGTCTCCGTTTTCATAACTGAAAATGAAAATTGAATTGAATTAACATTGTGGTGTGTTAAGTTTATACCGGATTCAACATCCTGGTGCGCTTTCAAATGAAGACAAATCGTTAACAGCCGGAAACATTTTGGTCCCTTCGGTCTCGTGTCTCCCCGATGGACCCCCTGGGGGAGAAAACAGGAATCTTCTAGAACTGTTGTCTCCCCTTGCTGGGGGAGACATCAGCACTAGGTTTTGAATTATATGTGAAGTACTCGTGCATCCCCTGTCAGGTATAACTTACACCTTCAAAATCTTATAACCACAATTTAGAATAGTTGAAAAACCCCTGAAATTTTCATTTCAATGCTCAATATCCCAAAAACACGGATCTATACCTAAACCGGATTGAGTTCAAACGTTTATGAGCCAATCAAAATTAAACCATATTCCCGCGTAATACAGTTAATATTCTGTTATGACAGACAGACTAGAGAAAGCGGTCCGAGCGAGAGCAACCAACCGGAGGACGGTGTCCCACTCGCACAAGTTGCCAATGTAAAAAATATATATGTTGTGGTATTTTAGAATGCTGAGAATAATTACTTGCTTAAACTAACTAGTACTGCATGTTTATTAGGGATAATTTACATTTGACCTCATTTGACCTCATTTGTAATTGTATAAAATATCAACATTATTAACTGACTAAAACCTAGGATTGCAATAAATAAAGTAGTATTTTTCAAATATTGATTGGTATCCCCAACGTAAATCGTGTCAAATTTGAAATTATGAAAATTATCAGCTTATGAAATTAGTTGAAAATGGTGAAAACATGTTGTGCAAAGGGTTGTAAAAGTGAAAGTTTTATTAATTGTGGAATATCATTTCACAGGTAAGGAACAATTTGTTATATTTTACGATAAAACGACAAGACAAATGTCAAACTTATTAGGGTGACCATGACTTGGGCTGGTTTTGCAGAAATATTCGTTAGTACGTGTTTAGTGAGAAAACCTCTCAAGGTCAGTTGAAATTCAATCTTTTAAACTTTTCTTATTATTACGAGCTTTTGTTTAACTTGGACTGTATGTGATTAAACTGTGCAAGTTGTCGTTCAAATTTTTAGGGTTCCGTAGCCAAAATGGCTAAAGCGGAACCCTTATAGATTCGTCATGTCTATCCGTCCGTCCGTCCATGTAACAGGGAGGCCAAATTTTTTTTCAATGCCTATAGGCGTTTGGTGTATTTATGGATAGGCTTTCAAAAATGACATAGAGGTTTCTATAAAACTTTTCCATTTAAGTCAACCATTGGTGAGATATTAGCTGTCAAAGTCGTAAAAAGTGTGTCCCCCCCCCCTCTAATTTCCAAAATATGGGATTTACAATTCTAAAAAAATCAAGATGATGTACAATTATAAATACTTTCAACGAATTTTGGTTTTAACAAGATAGGTCTAAGGGTTTTTGAGTTATTGCTGAAAAACTCTTGCCCAAACAAAAAGGCGTAAGTGCCGTGACTTCCCTATGAAGATACGGCCTTCTTTGATTTACTGTATTGTATAGTGGTTTTAAATGTAGATTAGGAGGTGTCGGTACGGAACCCTTCTTTGTGCGTGACCCGACACGCACTTGGCCGGTTTTTTAATTTACGCATGGCTCATCACGGGAAAACACATTTGTTAAGAGATTTGGGAAATAAAGTACAGTTTAGAAGTTTCTAGGCCAAAATGACACAAGACTATATGTTTAACATACATAAAATTATGATTAGCGAAAATAAATATTTCTTTGAAAAATATTCTTATTTTTTTTTACTACCTAATTTAGTGTAAAATTTCATTTTACATAGAACCTATATTGATATTAATCCTCATATCCACAGATGTACTTGGTCACCCTAATTAAAACGAGATGCAATCCTCAAGTTTGGCTTCTCTGTCGGTCACACTTTTTCGGTCACAGTACTCAATCCGGTTTAGGTATAGATCCGTGCCCAAAAACGACTGAACAGATTTTCATCAAACATGGCTAAGAATACTCAGGATAAAATTATATATGACACAAAGAAAAAAACTAAACGAAAATCGGTTCATCCGTTTGGGAGCTACGATACCACAGACAGACACGTTAAACTTATAACATACCTAATACCCTTCTTTTTGCGTCGTCGGGGGTTGAAAAAGCTCAGATTATGACGCGGCAAAATTTTAACTTTTTAAACGAAATAAACAAACAAACCACGATAGTCGACGGAGCCCCGCGGCTCCTATTTCTGGGCAGGTTGCCCTTCGGGCATCTGAAGCTGCCTAACGAACCTAACCTACCTATAAGCATGATGATGAACGAGTACTTGAAATATTATTTAGAAGCAAGTTCTGATATCTCCCTAGAAACGGGAGACGATAGGACTGGAATATTCCTGATGTCTCCCCAAGGGGGACCGCCGGGGGAGACACGAGACCGTCGCTGTCATAGAAAACATCCAAGTCTCCGGAACAAATGGCTCTGCTCACCACAGAAACAAATGCCCTTACCGGAATTCAAACCCGAGACCTCTAGCTTCAGAGGCAGTGACACTACCAAGTAGGCTAAACAGGCATAAAACAAAAAAAAACAGACGCGCGGACGAACTGAGAACCTCCTTCCTTCTATTGAAGTCGGTTAAAAAGGGCTTTCCGAGTTATGAAAACAATATTTACTAATATATTATATATCTATAATACGGTAGTTTCCTGAAACAATCTGATTAGTCCTTAAATTCGACTATTGAATTCACTAATTACGCACATTTTATAGGTAAAATTACACTTCGAACATTTGAAATACAGAGAAATTGAGACACTTAGTGAGCACGTAAAATGTAGAACACGATTATAGCAAAACACGATGTAAGGAAATAACACGAACAAGAGACTCTAAAAGAATTTTAAAAACCCGACTGCTTTTGGAGTTCTATACCAATAAACTACCATCATTTTACACACACAATTAATACGAATCTAACGACACCTTTAAGGCTAAAATCCATCGAGGCGAGGCTGCAGTAGAGAGCGAACCAAACATTTGAAATTGGCGCCAAAAATCCGCCATTTTTTTATTTTGATATGTGTAAGGGAGGTATTCCACTCATCCAATATCTTTGTCCAATATACATTTGATAGACAGTTAAACATAGAAATATTATAATGTATAGAATCACAATCACGTCGTAAAAATGGCTCTGTAAAAGCAAGTAAAAGCCGGTACATGGGCACAGTTTACGCGGGGATCGTCGAGCGGAGCCGAACATATCCGAGCACGTGGTTGATATTCACAATGCCTACCAAAGAGAATATAACCACTACGTTTTAATGCCTACATACGAAAACTTCATCTCAGAATGCGACTCCATTTCGAAATTCGAACCGAATTATATTCTCTTTGCCACATTCGAACTGTGTTCCCATTGTGACAGCTGACATTGCGTATGAAGGACATGAAGTTGTTGCAAATGTCGCTAATGAAGATGATTTTTCATATTGTACTAATTTCAGTCTTATTGTGGTTGTAATAAAGTAAGTTTTCGCATGCTTTACTTTTTAATTTTACAATCTTGGTTATGAATACTCGAATGCAACATTGCGATGAGCTATTATTGTGACAGATTTAGTTCGGGACTGTGACTAGGTATAAAGCCGGGTCCACAGCGCCACGATTTTCGTGTTTGCAAACATCAAACATGTTTTTCGAACACTGCACCAAAAATCCAACAAAACATGTTTGTAAGACATGTTTGCAAACACGAAAAACATGACGCTGTTGACCCAGCTTCAGAACTCAATGCAGTTAAATCAATACGGCTACGCATGATAAAAAAAACTTGGACAAAGATATTGGATGAGTGGAATGGGCCTCTGTCAAAGAAATTTGATCAAAGATTGGACAAAGATATTGGACGAGTGGGATACCACCCTCACTCTCACAGTAAATACGAATCTATAACGACACCTCTCAAGGTAAAATCCATCAAGCCGTTAATGCCGCAAAGCGTGCCAAACAATTATACATACAAACATACATACTCTCGAAAAACATAACATCTAAATGATCATATCAAAGAGAATGTGAATCGTGAGGCGAATAGCGAATGCACTGTTTACACATGCGTATTCGTTATTTGCCTCCGAAAAACCGCTCCCAAGGCGATTTTGCGAATAGTGAGCTCACTGTTTATATATACGTGTTCGTTATTCGCCTCATACTAGATTTACACTATCGTGTTCGCAATCGCCTCGTCATTCGACGAAACATTCGTGTACGAGTGCCGTCGTGAACTAGTGTTCACACATTCGTGGGTTTATTCGCACACGAATATGGAGGACGCGCTACATCATCCAAATGAGCTCTTTCTGTTGATAAAAAGAACATTTATGTCTAAAATTCGCACTTCAATCCACTACATTTTGTCTACATGCCGTTTTGGGTCGGGCGATGGCGAATGTGTGAATAGTAAGTTCGTATTCGCTATTCGTGCCCTTTGATTCGCGTCCTAAAACCCCACAGAAAAACCGCTCCCAACGCGAATGCACGAATTGCGATGGGAATCGCGAGGCGAATAGCGAATGTACTGTTTACACATACGTATTCTTTATTCGCTTCGCTATTCGTTCGAATGTGTAAATGCAGCTTTATACATTCGAGCGAATAGTGAGGCGAATAACGAATACGCATGTGTAAACAGTGCATTCGCTATTCGCCTCGCGATTCACGCATTCGCGTTGGGAGCGGTTTTTCAGATGTGAATCAAAGGGCATGAATAGCGAACACGAACTGCCCGGCTAGTATGATAGCTTACCGTCACGTTTTATGTGACGTTTCAGTACATTTTTGCCATATAACGTGACGGTATAAGTTATCATACTAGCCGGGTCCACAGCGCCATGTTTTTCGTGTTTGCAAACATGAAACATGTTTTACAAACACGTTTTGTTGGATTTTTGGTGCAGTGGACCGGCCTTAACATTGAGGCCACGCCTATTTTGTGTTCGAAAAACATGTTTGATGTTTGTAAACACGAAAAACATGGCGCTCTGGACCCGGCTTTACTGTTCACACATTCGTCATCACCCGACCGAAAAGACGTGTAGACAAAATGAAATGGAATAAAGTGCGAATTTTAGAAATAAATTTTCTTTTTATCTATAGAAAGAGCTCATTTATATAGATGATGTAGGGCGCATACCAGTATTATTTTCACGTCCTCCATATTCGTATGCGAATACACTCCGCGAATGTGTAAACAGGAGTTCGCGACGGCGAATAGCGAACACAATTGTGTAAATCTAGTGTCACGATTCGTATGAATGTGTAAATACTACGAGAAAGTATCCGAACTTAACTTCGAAAAACGAACTTCGTATCGTGCCGTCCCTTTCACGCTCGAGCTACACTATATGACGGAAAGGGACGGCACGATACGAAGTTCGAAGTTGGAGTATTTCAATTAATTATTGCCAGTGTGAATTATTTCGATATCATTGTTTGTAGTTTTAGTAATCGCTGCGAAACAAACATTACAACTATAAATCGTTTTTTTCTAGTAAACTAAACTGATTTTTCTGCATAAAATAATTATAAGAATGTTAGTAATAATCTCTTCTAACTATCGATTACAGAATCGAAATTATTTACATGTTTGCGGGCGGAGTAGGAGAGGGGCGATAGGCGATATTAATCAAATCAAGTAAAGGGGGGAGAGGGAGCAGGAGGGAGACAGAGGAGAGAGATATGAAAGAAAATGTAGTGGCTGCTCGTAGTTGCGGGGGATGTAGTTTTGATAAAAATATAGCGTAATTGATATAATTATCAATACACAAAAAGTGGACACAAAGTGATTAGCATTTCACTAATGTATTTCCGCAGAGTTGCCCTGTTTATATATTAATATTTTGGTTAATTTTCTAATACGCTTGGCCCGGGTTATTGACGTTTCAATAGAAGTATCTACTTGGAAAATTGAGCCTCCGAATGCTGTTTGTGTACAATATTTGTGGGCGTGTGAGAAGTCAATAGGAAAATCGGTCACCGAAGTATTATAAATTTGCTGTGTGGTTGATTATCGGTTGTTAATTTCAAGTGAAATTAGTGATTCTGATGTGGCAAACCGGATTACCTCAAGGTGTAGAAAATGTGACGCTGTAAATTTAAGGTCAGTGTTTAGTGAAATCGTATTAAATATTAATATGCTCATCTAGCTTTATCTTAATTGGGTTTATCCAATATGTATATATTTACTGGACTCTTTTCAAAACATGCCATTCCTGAGATTTATTTCAAATAACCCTAATGTGGCACTCTCTACCAAAAATGATTTGTACAGTTAACAAATTCTAATCCGCCTACCCTTCTTAATAAAATAATCCCACCAAAAACATTTCATGTAAAATGTTGCCAAGATGACCACATAAGGTTTGCCCTGTGAAAAAGATATCAGATCTCATGTAGAGCTAAGCTTCTGAATCTACACGGCCTAACTCTACCGACCCTAACTTCAACAAATTCTACATATCAGTAAATATGTATGGCTTCGCCATTTCGCTACCGTCATGGAGGTGATGTGAATATTTAGTTTCTGATCTGAATTAAGTAACGAAACAGCGAAGCCATACATATTTACTTATATGTAGAATTTGTTGAAGTTAGGGTCGGTTGGGTTAGGCTGTGTAGATTCAGAAGCAGCTTGGCTCTACATGAGATCTGATATCTTTTTCACAGGGCAAACCTTATGTGGTCGTCTTGGCAATATTTTACATGAAATGTTTTTTGTGGGTTTTCAGTTCTTTTTGTAAGTTGCTAGGCAGTCTTATGAATAGGTTTTTTAGTTACTGTCTACAGTCCCGTGTAAACTTTCATGTCCTAATTCATAAAATTGGTGAAAGTCTCATATAAACTTCCACCTCCCCATTTTAGGGGATAAGGGGCGAAAGTTATAAGTTTATGAATTTTTTTGTTGGTTGTATACTAAACTTAGATTACATACCAAATTACAGCTTTCTAGCACATCAGGAAGTACCCAAACATTTTGATGATCATCAGTGTGTCAGTGACGAAATCGGTGTATTTTAGATATCAATAAAATCTAAACTATTAGAGCTATTCAATTGAGGCTTTGTATGTTTAATTAGTCTATTATTGACATCATATCCTGAGAATATGAACTATCTGGTACATTGGAAACCAACTTTACGAAGGTTCAAAAAAACGACGGAACATTTCGAGAAAAGGTAGGTAGTGCCCTTGCGCTTCGCTTGGTTTGTCTTGCCGATATTTCAGGGTGTTGGCCAGTTATCTGTTGCATGTAAAATATCTAAGTTACAATTTTTATGATGTGTTTCTTGCCGACTGAACTAATTAGTGTGTTACCGATTGGACTTAAAATAAAAATGAAGTGAATCTAACTCAGGTAAGACACTGATAAAAATATTTGACCCACAAAAACCAGCAGTAACACACTCAGCTGTTCATTTTGTTATGACTACTTATAGAGGTATATAAAAATTAAATTAGTAAAAATCATTAAAATTGAGTATTATTAGCCCACATGTATCTGGCAGCCACAATCAAGGGATTGTGACAAATGGAAAGCTCTGGCAGAAGCCTTTACCAAGGGACAAGTTGAGGTTGTTGATGGAGAGCTAGAGTAGTAATAAAATCTTTTAAAATAATAAATATATACAATAAGAAAAAATGTAACTTACTGCAAGGCTATTTTTAGGGTTCCGTAGCCAAAATATTCTTATAGATTCGTCATGTCTGCCCATCCGTCCGTTTGACCAAGCTGATTCACTCGAAGACTATGACCACTAGAATTATGAAATTTGGTATGAAGGTGTATGTTATGAACCGCTATAGAAATATGATGTAAAATTACGAAAAAAAAATGTTAAACTGGGGCGGGGCACCCTATAAATGTAACAGGGGGTAATTTTTTTTCAATTCACAGGCGTGTAGGGTATGGATAGGCCTTCAAAAATGATATAGTAGACTAAAAAACTTTTCCATTTAAGTCAACCATTGGTAAGCTATTAGCTATCAAAGTCGTAAAAACTGTGTCCCCCCCCTCTAATTTCCAACCTATGAAGTTTAAAATTCTGAAAAAAATCAAGATGAACACATTAATAAATGCTTTCAAAGATTTTTGGTTTGAACAGGATAGGTCTAACGGTTTTTGAATTATTGCTGAAAAACTGTCTTGCCAATACAAAAGGGCTTAAGTGCCCTAAGTTTCCTATGAGGATACAACCTTTTTTGATTCAATGTATTGTATAGTGGTTTTAAATGTAGATTAGGAGGTGTTTCGTACGGAATCCTTCTGTTTCTGTGTGCGTGGTCCGACACGCACTTGGCCGGTTTATTTTTATTTTTATTTATTTATTTTATATCACTGACTCATATAACAAATAACACAACACACATAAAAAATACACAGGCTATGGTGATAGTGATAATAATGAACTATAAAAATAGAATACACATAAACACCCATAACTACTCAAGCTATAAATTATATATTTTTTACCATTAATAATAATAACTGGAACACATACCTGTGATAATGGATTCATTTATTAGTCTTTTCAAAAAAAACAAATAGACAAAGTTTTTAGAAAACATTATAGAGGTAAAATTAACTAAAATCGAGTAAAAAATCACTTTGTTGTCCGTCCGTCTGTCTGTCTGCAAGACCCTTTTTCTCAGGAACCCGTGGAGGTATCAAGCTGGAATTTATATCAAATACTCAGGTCTACTGTCCCTCGGAGCTGTGAATAAAATCAAACTTCTAAGCTAACACTATCAAAAGATACAGCCGTTTTTGTCGCAAATTTTCGACACTCGCAAGGGAATCAAAACCTACAGGGTACTTCCCGTGAACTCAGAATCTTGAAATTTGGTACGAAGCAACGTCTTATAGCATAGATAAAGGAAAAATTGCGAATACAGTAAATTTTTAGTTACATCATATCCATACTTCCATACTAATATTATAAATGCGAAAGTCACCCGTCTGTCTGTCTGTTACCTCTTCACGCTTAAACCGCTAAACCAATTTAGATAAAATTTGGTATAGAGATAGTTTGAGTCCTGGGAAAGGACATAGGATAGTTTTTATCCCGGAAAGGTTCCTTAGGGGGTCAAAACGGGGTAAAAGTTTGTATAGGCGCCTACAAAAAAAATTATAGCAATTATTTCCATAATATCTTTTGCTAAAGTGTAAACACTCTAAATCCATTTCTTAACATTTTAGTTTTGCCCAACATTATGTAGCAAAAAAAAGATGCATCGCCTGAGAAAAACAGCTACTGCCAGTTATTTTAACAAATTGCTTAAATCACATGACGAGTAAAACTCCACGAGTTTAAAAGTTATCGGCTAACTCCAATATACCCGCCATTTTCGTAAAAAATTTGATCGCTTAGATGTGTGTTCTCTCAAAAGATAACTCTGTTTCGTGTTATTGGTACGAGTATAAACGAAGAAGTATAACATCGCAAAGGTATGTACTATTATTGTTTTTTATTAATATTTCGTGTCTTTGAGCTGTAAATCCAAAACAATCACTGTCTTGGGGTTAGGTTAACCTCTTATCAAAATTAATGGGAGTTATTATTACTATCGCGATAAACGTACTTAGCAGGTCTTTTTTTATATTCTCAAAAGAATTTTGTTACGGTGTCTCTAGACGAGAATCTTTGACCAGTGTGTGTTGCCAGTGAAGCACTGAAACGTAGTCGCTTCGCTTACTATGGGCCTCATAAGAGGGCTAAAACTGCTAAAAGTCACCAAAAGAGCAATGTAAAGGCCTATTCTGGGAGTATCTCAGCGTGATCGCATCAGAAATCCGGAGTAGAACCCAATTATCTGACATAGCCCTCCGAATCGCTAAACTTAAGTGGCAGTGGGCGGGGCACATTGTATGTAGAACCGATGGCCGTTAGGGCGGAAAGTTTCTCGAGTGGCGACCACTTACTGGAAGGCGCAGCGTGGGTAGGCCCCACACAGGATGGACTGATGACAATTCGCTGTAGTCCGCTGGATGCGGGTGGCACAGCACCGGGCTTTGTGGCACTCTGTGGAGGGGGCCTACGTCCAGCAGTGGATGTCCTTCGTCTGATATGATGATGATGAATATTTTCGCACAACACCCGATATATATATTTATTTACTTATTTCAGAAGATTTCATTTAGTTTCTTATATATTTATTATTTAGTAATTACCTTTTTATTTACATGAAGATCTATTTACTGTCTTTTCTCGACACACTGCTAAATCCATAATTTAAACGTTATTTGATTAAAATACAGTTAAGTTAGTCATCGTAAAAAATAGATAACCAAAACGCTTTACCTCTCTTTTATTTTGGAATTAGGGGAAAAAACTAACCCAATGATTTTTTCTCCGTTTTTCGAAGCTTAAAATTTTAATTTCAATCATGTTTTTTGCCTCCTGTAAACTTCCATAATATGACGGTAGCAAGTTTACACTATTAGCCGACGAATATAACGAGTTGCACGCGGGCGGAGTCGCGGGAAAAAGCTAGTAATATAAATATTTTTTACCTAACCCTCGGTGCGGGAGTCCGACTCGCACTTGGCCGGTTTTTTTTCCATCCTCCAGTTACATGTAATGTAATGAAAGGAGTGCCCTCCCGCCCCCAATTTTAACTTTTTTTAATCGTATTTTCACATCAATTTTATGTAGCTGTTAATAAAATACACCTTCCAACCAAATTTCATAATTGTAGTGCTTATATTCTCAAAGTAAATCGTAGCTAGAAAGAAAGAAATACTATTAACCTAATAATGGTTTGAATTGCTAAATGAGTATCACTCTCATCAGTCATCATGAACTGATATCGGTTTATGGACGATTCACACCAAACGGAGTCAAAGGAATTCGAACCCTCCTTCGAGCCTCTACAGAGGCTAGACTAGACTTCGCATCCAAACGGCAGCGGCAGAGCCGGCGGCAGCCGACGGCTGCTCGCAACCCATTCAAATACGAAATCTAACTTCTGTATGGAGGGTTCGAATTCCTTTGACTCTAGTGGGGTGCGCGCCGACTCCGGCCGTTTGATGTGAATCCTCCATTA
This sequence comes from Notocelia uddmanniana, assembly GCA_905163555.1. Taxonomy (NCBI): domain Eukaryota; kingdom Metazoa; phylum Arthropoda; class Insecta; order Lepidoptera; family Tortricidae; genus Notocelia; species Notocelia uddmanniana. The sequence continues at coordinate 10,665,331 of LR991064.1, forward strand.
AGAGAAAATATGTGCAAGTGTATCAATATTTGCAATTCATTGTTTTAACACAACTATACAATTTGATGACAAAGGTTTTAAAACATCTTAAGGCCGAGTGGGCGTGGCGTGCGCGTTGTATCGTACGAAATGTCATAGTAGATGACACACCGCTTGCAAGTCACGCGCATGTAAACACCACTCAAGCGGTGTGTCATCTACTATGACATTTCGTACGATACAACGCGCACGCCACGCACACGCGCACGCGCACTTGCTGCGCATGCATTCGGTGTGTCTCGGCTTTTACTTGATGCTTTGTGGTTTTAATTAAATGATAATTATAAGTATAGATTACATCGATATCGATAGTCAAAGGGTGGGTTGCTAAACCTCTTAATCGTAACCGGCGTGCGTTAAAATCTTATTGTATGGAAAGTTTGGCAAGTTTCTATGGGATGACAGCTGCCGGCGCCATATCATATGTACAGTCGCCATCAGATAAATCTGTGCACTTCAGGGTGTTTTAAAATATCTGAACATGCACTCAATTGATTGCCTTGACAATAGAGTCGTGTTCAGATGTTTGTGAGCACCTTGTCCGCTCCAGTGTACAGTGGCCAATGACCATCAAATTGTATAACTTTCGACCTTGCACTCTTATGCCTCTAATGCTATGGCTGGCAGTAGAGAAGTGTTGCTTGCTCCGATGTATTTGATGACAACTGTCTGTACCTACACATTGTTTATATGTATTATTTTTTAAGTTAGTTGAATTATTCCTGTCTAGGGCGAAATTGCCAATGTTGCCCCCTTGTATATCCGCGTTTGAATGTCTATGCAAGCTATTCATGAGTTTCATGACTTAAATGTTGTGATTATGAATCGAATTTCAAATCAAAGTCGAGACCTCTTATCTTATTGAAGTGCTTTTTCACAGGCACGATTTTTATTTTGGCATTATCTTATCATCCTATTGTCTCCTCACTGAACAAAGCTAATAATAATCGCACTCAAAAACACAAAAGTCCTATTTTCGATAGCACCTCGCCCCTAAGCGCGTACATTAAGTGTCACGCTCACGCCTAAAAATACCGCCGTTGCATTGCATGGGTCGCTCGCGTGCCGCCGAGGGGCCCGTGACGTGACCAAGTAGAGGGTAGCGTCACCCCTTCTATGGCCCTTAGCCACTACTCGCCTCGTTAGCTTACTCAGCATTGAACGGCGGCAAAGTTGAGCGCTAACAGTGATACCAATCAGTAATCCACTCTTTAGCTCACCATACCCTTAAATTGACGAAGTTAAAAAAAACGTGGGGCAAGCCTCGTTAGTGCTCTATAGACCAAAATAAGGTTTTAATAAGATACAAAACAGGTGGCTAAAGGTTTTTTTTGTTTACAAAGTCGATATATAGACTTACAGATATACCAAAACGTGATATATATTACAAAAAATATAAATATTTACAAAAATAACACAAACAAACACAACAACAAACAAACAAAATACATACAAACTACAAAATAATAATTACGAAAATGCAGTTAAATGGGTCAGTTTTGTTAGAAATTTCATTGAACATGTTTATGGCCCTAACAAGGGGTGCATTGGCGATTTGTGCGAGTAAGTTGGTGCGCGCGATCGGGCGCGCGAGCAGGCGCGGCGCGCGCCGCCGCGGCCCGCTCGCTCGGCACCGCCAGCCCGAGCGACTCCAGTACTCTAGGGTTATGCAGCTTTCCCCGTAATACCCTAAATATACAGGGTGTCCCAAGAAGTAGTGATATACTGAAGCTGGGAGGTAGAGGACCTAGAGGGCTATCTGAATCACCCCCATGTATGTTCCGCGATTTTTAGTATTTTCGGAGTTATGAATTTTTTTTTAATTTTTCACCTTTCACGGCGTACGATGAGATTTTTATTTATGGTGACGTGAATTATTGCGGTAGATGCTTGATTTTTTTTGTGTGCTAAGCTGATAGATAGGCCAATTCAGTATGGTAACATTTACTATCGTTAGATCTTTGAATGGCATAAAAAAAAATGCCAAGAAAGATATAATTACCCAGTATGTTCACAACTTCAAGGGCCCTTAAAAAAATAAAATCTCATAAAAAATAATTACCGATTGGCTTTTAAAAACTTGCTGTATCTATCAGGTTGAAAATTTCATTTTATTATTAATAAGGCTTCAATCAAAAAATTGAAATCTAACTGTGGTAAGTGCAAAATTTTTATTTACATAATGATTAATGCGAGATTTACATAATGATCTTTCTTGGCATTTTTTTTATGCCATTCAAAGATCTAACGATAGTAAATGTTACCATACTGAATTGGCATATCTATCAGCTTAGCACACAAAAAAAATCAAGCATCTACCGCAATAATTCACGTCACCATAAATAAAAATCTCATCGTACGCGGCGATAGGTGCAAAATAAAAAAAAAATCATAACTCCGAAAATACTAAAAATCGCGGAACATACATGGGGGTGATTCAGATAGCCCTCTAGGTCCTCTACCTCCCAGCTTCAGTATATCACTACTTCTTGGGACACCCTGTATATGTGGCCAGCGCTACATTTCTTCTTACTTCTAACTTGAGTTGTGTGCATTAATAGTAATGCGTAATTATAGAATTACGCTGCCAATTTTAGGGTCAAGGTTTAGTAGGTATTTACAAGGTACAATCATGTAAAACAAGACAGTCAAAAATATCTGCACTACTCCACAATTGGTATTTTTGAACCTTTACCGTATGGTAGATATTTCTGAACCTTTTGCTTTTGAAGTAGTAAGTACAGACGACACCCGTTTTAATTTTCACCGCAATAGATATAAGGGGTCAAGTTTGTTGCATTTTAGCTCCTCTATCGTATCGTCGAGTTGGCAGTAAGAGTAACACTGTATAAGGTGCTTAAGTGTCAAATAACAAGAAAACCGGTGAAGGAATGGGAATCGTGTTCTGTTCAGTTAATCAGAATAGTATTGAAAACGTTATTATACTTATTATTATTGTCTGTTTTTAGGGTTCCGTACCCAAAGGGTAAAACCGGGACCCTATTACTAAGACTTCGCTGTCTGTCCGTCTGTCACGGCTGTATCTCAAGAACCATAATAGCTAGACAGTTGAAATTTTCACAGATTATGTATTTTTATTGTGGCTACAACAACAAATACTAAAATCAAAATAATAATAATTAAGGGGGGGCTCCCATACAACAGAGTAGTTGTTGGCGTTTTTTTCTGGTACGGAACCCTTCGTGCGCGAATCCAACTCGCACTTGGCCGGTTTTTATTTTATTTGTATAATTCATGTTATGACTTATAAAAGTGCCCTTGTGGCCTATTTGGGATTTTGATCTTATGCCAGGCCTATAAAGAAAACTGTATTTTGTTCCATTCAAGTATATCTGTCTTTGTGCGTCACGGCATAACTATATAATTTTCTGTAGTAAAATCACGATAGTTTTACTACGTCTGTATCTGAACTAAGGTCGTCTTAGACGATAAAATTAAAGTTTTTGTTTGTATTGATTAACGACATAAGACATAAGTCATTTATTTGCTTGTGTCGTCGGCGTCCAAAAGGTTAGCATAGGGTTTACAATAAAATGTCTAGTACAATTTTCATTACACGGTGACAAGGTCATAGGTAGAGGTTAGGGTTACCAGAACCGATTTAACAACATTAAAATTTCGGGACATAACCGTAAACTTCGGGACAAGTAATCATTAATTAATGTTCTATTTGACAACCACTTTGGCGTAGTTGGTATAGTGACCCTGCCTACGAATGTCCTGGGTTCGAATCCCGGTTCTTCGTTTTAGGCATTTATTTGTGTGATGAACACGATTATATGTTGATGAGTCTTGGATGTTTTTAATTAAGTATTATCGTTATTAATCTATAAATCTATTATAATATAAGTATGTATATAGCCCTCTAGTACCCATAGATAGACAAGCTTTGCTTAGTTTGGGACCAGGTTGATTTGAGTAATTTGTTATTGTTCCCCAATATTATTTGTAAAAAAAACAGGTTTAATTTAATGATTCTTTATCTTTGTATTAAAATACTAATAATAATTAATCACATCATCGATTAAAGACTTCGATATAATATAACACATACCAACATAATAACATATAAATATACACTTTATAAGCCACTTTATAACATTAAAATAATGAAGTACAACAACCCGATTTTATCCTTTACGTACTTTTACATATTTTTCAAGCAAGACCGGTCATTGTGGAGATCCTTGGGGGACGCCGTTGTCCAGCAGTGGACGTCTAACGGCTGTTATGATGATGATGATGACATATTTTTCGAGTGCGCAAAAAGCATTGTTATTGATTGCTGTACTGATTGCTCAAAATCCGGCACAATTTTCTATCCACAATTGGGTTCACTGAATTCCGGGACAAGGCCATATATCAGCCCTGAAAGTGGGGACGTTTCAAAAAATTCGGGCCATCTGATAACCTGAGTCTCTACTCAGGTACATCCATGATAATTTATAATGCTATTGAGAATATTAAGATATTTAGGTAGACATGACAACTCGCCTATCGTATGAATTGATAAATGATAAAATTGATAAAGCTTCCTAAGTTCCCATAGCTTCGCACGTCATAAGATGTAGCCATGTAGGTACTTACTTGCAAATTGCATCTAACAAGTTTTAATTTTATGCCATATGGCATTAAGTTCACCTTGTGTACGATAAGGTTTCTTTTGGTTAGTAAAAGTTAAACAAATAAATAAATAAACGGAATTTGAACTATGTGGAATGTGGCGGTGCTTTTAAAAAAATACAGTTTTTTTATTTGTGCTGTAGTCTAAATCTTTTTTTAATTGAAATACAAGTTTTTCGTGAAAGAAACTTGCAAGTGTCCGTCTAGTTAGTGATAATGACGTAAGTAATCTTTTAATGTCGTAATCAGTTTACCATATCTAACGTGGATCAAATACACGAACTCTTGATATGAATTCCACGTCTTTCGATTGCCCACCCTTTTGTTTGCAAAACTGCTGTTGCTAAGTTCAAGTTCAAGTTCTTTATTGCATCATGTTGTTTACAGGGTCTTAAATTCTAACACATAATTGCATTATAAGTTTCAAACATGAACCCTGCTAGGGTGTTGCATTTTTACGGCTAAACAATACAATACAATATATCTATTATAATTATTAACAATCCTTGTTTATTAGGTACTCTTCGGTTGAATAATAACATTTTTTAATTAAGTACGTCTTTAGCTGTGACTTTAGTTTATATATGTTATTTTCGTTTTTAAATGTGGTCGGTAAGTTATTATACAGTTTAACGCACATTGCGTAAGGGCCGGAGTGAACCATTTGCAATTTTGAAGTTGGCCTTTCTAATTCATGTCGGGGACGTAAATTTGTAGATCGGGAATGTAGTGGAAATAAGTGCATGTTCTTTTTCACAAAATTGCATGCTTCTAGGATGTATACTGACGGTAAGGTCAGAATTTTTTGCTTCACAAAATGCATCTTGCAGCTTTCCCGCATACCTATATTATTAATTATTCTAAGGCACCGCTTTTGCACCCTAAATAAATGTATAAAATCTGCACTATTACCCCACAACACGATGCCATATGTCAACCGAGAGTGGGCATAACCATAATAAGCGCTAATGGCAGTTTTAGCATTAGTACATATTTTTAGTTTATGTAGTGCATAAGTGAACCTATTTAGTTTGGTCATTGTGTTATTAATATGTTCTTTCCAATTTATCGCGGTGTCAATAGTGATGCCTAGTAGGGGGAAAATTTCTACATGCTCTAACGGGATGCCTTCATAACAATAGTCTATTTTAATTGCTTGTCGTTGGTGTGGCTTGAATTGGAGCAATTTTGTTTTCCCGAAGTTTACTTGCAGGTTATGATCAGCTAACCAGGTCGTTATATCTTTTAACACAGAGTCTAATTGTGGTTTTAAGTCTAGGTCATCTTTGCATGGTATGACAAGGGATATGTCTAAATACAGTGATGATTATAAAATAGTATAGATGAGTCGGAGTGGGTCCCGTAACTGCCGACGAAGGTGTGATAGATCGCGATGGAGATTGCGGGACGCGGGACGACCTGGACGCATATCGCGACAATTTGCCAAAGATTGCTTAGAACCGGGACGAATGGAAATCAAGACGGGAGGCCTTTGCCCAGCAGTGGGAGTGTGCTTGTAATAATAATAATAGATAAGTATAAAAACCGACTCTTCTATGTTCATCCTAATATGTAGCAGACGTAGCAGTCACCAGTTCACTACCTACGCAACGTTTTAATTAGTTGAATATGACGATTAAGTCTATAAAATCTCAGTGGGCAAACGTTATAAGTGTATATAGGAACTACAGATAATACATAAATGGTCTGCGGGGAACGCCAGCCAGAGGCCTTATTATAGATTCAGACAGTAGTTTACTTGCAGAACATATCGTCTTTCTACCGTACCTTAGTCTACATACATATTTGCTTTAGAGATTTGGCGAATCTAGTTTTGTTGGTGATCTACACATAGCCATGCTTTTTTCTCTTGGTGTTCAGAATACCGTCTGGGTGCCTGACTTTTCTTTTTCTTTTATTTAAGTTGGCTACACTTGTCAGTGCAGCAATCGCCAGTATTTTCTCTTCTCTGCTATCTCTTTCATTTTCTGATAAGACACGACCTTAACCTTTTATTTGTTCAAAGTAGTTTCTTCCTGGCCTTTCTCTTCTCTTTCTTCTTCTTCTTCCCTTCTATAATAGCCATAAGGAAAATATCATGTCTTATAGTATAGCAGAGGACCCATCATTATTCCTCTCCTATTCTCAATGACTTACAGTATTTGTCTCTATTATTTTATTCTTTGGGCCACTTCGCGCAGATTTTTTTAAATCACTATATTAAAAATTCATGGCAACTTTCCATCGATCCAACTCGGACGGACATGACACTATTCAAGAGATTCGAGAGCTGCAATTTTGCCTTGCATCAAGTTACTTGAAGAGGGGATTAGTTATTTTGATGTAATAAATATGTCGAATCCAGAACCTTTTTTTGGAAGGCGGTTAAAACAGTGATATCAAAGATCTGCTATGTGTGCCGATGCGATAGCCTATTTGTTTCTCACGGGATTAAGAGTTCAGGTGCACCTTACATTAGCATTGATAGCCAGGAGAGAACTACGAAAGATATGAGTGTATAAATATAGTCTATCGATTGATTTCACTAGCCACTTCTGATTGTATAACCTTGCAATTGATGTTGCACATACACGCGAGTTCCCCACAGAGCGGTCAGTTATTGTGGCAATGCCGCGGCACTGGTAACCCGAGCTGTGTGTTCCAGATGGGCGAGCCCGCGCGGCGAGCGGCCGGCGCGCCGGGGTCGGGTGACACGGCGCTTGCTTCCAACGTACACCCTGTTGACCGGTAAGTACACGCTTGGCTTAAGGGCCTGCTTTGAGTCGTCGGTAGCTAAACCTCGCGTCACGCATGCGACGAGCTCGTGTTAGATAGAGCTTGTTTTTCCCAGAAAAGCATGAAAAGTACAAGCTCCTTGCATGCGGGATGAGGGTACTAGGACCAGTGTGAACGAGCCTGCTTAGTTTAGGTTGTGCGGCGAATTATAATATAAACAATCAACAGTGCCATGCTTTTCGTGCGCAACCGAATTGGCCTGACGACCTAATGCATACGTACAAACAAGCGAAAAAAGTATGCGACGTCGATTGTAGTATGCATAGTTAGACAAGATATCCTCTTGAGCAATTTCTGAGTGGTCAACGAACTGATGAACGGCGGTGAATTTTCAATATTTCATTTCAACACATATTGATTAAATTCACGCACATCAGTGAAAAACAACATCAAAAGTTTCGTAATCAGCATGGAGACCGTGGAGTAAAACATTACAAATGCAATAAAGTTCAACGTAGAAGAACTATGCTGTCTCAATCTTTGAAAAAGTTTAGGTACTTCTTCTGTCTGTTAAGTAAAAGAGATGCGGCATTTTGGTAAACACATATATAAGTGTCTAAGCATATTGCCATCAACGGATCAAAATGTTACCATACAAGTAAAATACCTCCAGAATTGTTGTTATTTATTTTTACTATATAATTAACGAAATTAATCACAATGCATGCACTATGCATAGTATGCATTGCAGTCACTGCTTTTTAACCGACTTCAAAATTTCAAACGAGGAGGTTATCAATTCGGTTGTTTTTTTTTTTAAATGTTTGTTAGTCCATAACTCCGTCATTTCTTAACCGATTTGGAAAATTCTTTTTTTGATTGTAAGTATATATATCCAAGTTGGTCCCGTTTTTGTCAAAACGCAGTTCTGATGATGGGATCCATGAGAAATTGAGGGAACTCCTCAAATCTTCAAAGCTAACATATAGTAATTTTTGTGTTTTTATCAACAAGTCAAGCATTTTCATCCAAAAATGTGACATTGGTTAAAGTGGAACTGCTGATGATGATCAGAACAGAACTCTTCAACGACAAAAAGTTCACGTTTGGCGATTTGTCCTCCTAGCTGTGTTTGTTAATAAAGTTCTATTTTCACGATTAATTTTTGTCATGCTTGATTTCTGATGATGGGAACCATGAGGAATTGAGGGAACTCCTCAAATCTTAAAGGCAAACATATAGTGATTTTTGTGTTTTTATCAACAAATCGAGCATTATCATACAAAAATGTGACATTTGATGAAGTGGAACTGCTGATGATGATCAGAACAGAACTCTTCAACGACGAAAAGTTCACGTTTGGCGATTTGTCCTTCTAGCTGTGTTTGTTAAGCAAGTTCTATTTTCACGATTGATTTTTGTCATGCTCGAGTTCTGATGATGGGATCCATTAGGAATCGAGGGAACTCCTCAAATGTGAAAGGCTCACAAATAGTGATTTTAGTATTTTCATGAACTAATCAAGCATTTTCATTCATAAAAGTGACATTTGATGAAGTGGAACTGCTGATGATGATCAGAACGGAACTCTTTAACGACGCGTAGTTTACGTTTGGCGATTTGTTCTCTTCGTTTTGTTTGTCAACCAAGCAAGGTTTTTTCATGATTCCATGAGGAATTGAGGGTACTTAGTCTTCTACCATTATAAACATACATTATAGCCATTTTTATTTTATTGTATATCTATCTAAGAGTGCACCATCTAAGTATAATAATCTTTTGCCGGCCTCCCCCATTGAAGTCGGTATTTTTTTCTTAAAAATTATTTCAAATGCCTTTAATCATTATATTCGTCGGTTTTTTTTAGCTGATTCGTACATTAATATGCAGTGGTGCAATCGATCGGGTATCCGTCCGAATCCACGCAGTACCAGTAGTCCCCTATGTTTTGCTGCGTTTTGTAGTTGCCGTTGCTTTCGCATGTTTCTGATACCTCCATCCCTGCGGCCGGGAAGTACATGGACTTGTCTCGAGCACAATCTGAAATTAATTACCATCACTTGTATATTATGTAGGTACGAAGTGCATGACTGACATCTATGTATATATATATAAATGCGTATGTCCTGACTCATTCACTTACTCATCAACGCACAGCCGAAACTACTGGGGCTAGAGAGTTGAAATTTTCACTGTAATTCAGGTTAATGGCGTAGACAACCAATAAGAAGGGGTTTTCAGAAATTCAACTCCTAAGGGGTGAAATATGGGTTGAAAGTTTGTATGTGGATGGAGTAAAATTTTAGGTGAGAGTTTTGAAACTTTGTGTATGGACTCCTTATTACAATACAAGAAAAGTAATTTTAGCATTTTGGAAAAATCCACCCCTAAGGGGGTTAAATAGGGGTGCAAAGTTTGTATGGGGATGGAATACAATTTTAGGTGGGAGATTTGAAACTTTGTGTATAGACTCCTTATTACAATACAAGAAAAGTGATTTTAGGGTTTTGGAAAAACTCACCCCTAAGCGGGTTAAATAGAGGTGCAAATTTTGTATGGGGATGGAGTAAAATTTTAAGTGAGGGACTTGAAGCTTTGTAGACTCCTTATTACAATACAAGAAAAGTTATTTTAGGGTTTTGGAAAAACCCATCGCAAACCGGGTTTAATAGGGGCGCAAATTCCTGACTGGCTGACTTAATCATCGCCCAGCCCTAACCGTTTGACCTGGAAAGCTGAATTTTTCACAGTAGTCTGTTTATATGACGTAAGTAACCACTAAGAAGGGATTTTCATAAATTCAACTCGTAAGGGGGTAAATTTGGGGTTGAAATTTTGTATGGAGATCGTACGATTTTTTAAGTATAAATATAAGATTTTGTACAAAGACGCTTCATCTTTAGATATGGATATCTTTAGATATGCAAAGTACTTTCGCGGTATTTCGAAATTCACCCCCTAAATGCGTAAACTTGGGGTTGAAAGCTTGCATGGAAAACATGTAATTCTTTAAATAAGAAGTCCAATATTCATTATATACATTCCTCATGAAGAAGCTAGAAAACTAATTTCAGCGTTTTTGCAAATTTATCCTCTAAGGGTGACCCCCTTAAAGTTAGTAGGGGTTCAAATTTTGTATGGAGGTCGTGAGATTTTTAAAGTAAAAACATCGGGTCTTCGTACCCTTTATCTAAAGATATGAAAAGTACTTTCACGGGATTACGAAATTCACCCCCTAAAGGGGTAAATATTTGCGAAGTTTGTATGCAAAACATGTAATTCTTTATATAAGAAGTATATTATGTACTCACATATACATTTTCATTTTATTATCCGTAATTCTTTTTTGAGGTGTGCAATAAAGCATATTGTATTGTATTGTATTGTATGCTTCATATGCCTTACAATCCTGTGCTGTCACGTACTTTCATTCCTCATATTAATGTAAAGTTATGCAACTCTGTTCAAGGTATCAAATACAACACGTATGTGAACTAGGGTGATCCGTCGGCTTTGACTCTCGAAAATGAGAATGACGAGATAAAAATGTATGAAAGCGGCCAATACATAAGTAGCTCCGAAGCTGTTTGGAGGATCTTGGAGTTTCTCATTCAAATGTTTCCTCCTGTCGTACACCTCACAGTACACCTCACTGTGAAAATGGTCAGCGTATATACTTCACCCCCAATAAACATCTCAGAAAAGATAAACATTAAGCAGTCCACCTTAGACTACGCTACTGGCTTTCTTTGAAATGCACCCGAAAGCATAACCACTACTAAATTGTATAAGGAAGTGCTGCTACAGTAAAAAATAATTCTACCTATTCGCAAGGAGACCTGCTCGACGGGCTGTTCTTTTTATAAGGTTAGGTTATTTTAGGTTTTTTTTGTTTTGTATTTAATTCTATTTATTTTGGTTATTTTTAGTTTAAGTTAGATAATATTTTATTGTCCTTATGAATAGATAGTCATTTCCAAGGTATTATTTTCAAAATTAAATAAAGTATGATTCTATCTATAGTTGTAAATTTATACATAATAACTCCGATTTCTTTCGCATTACCATAATGGATGTGTGCGCGTTTGTGAGTTGTGTTTAGTTGTTAAATTGGTATGGCCTTTTAAACAACAAAAACATAGGCTACAATTTATTGTACTGCGCGTGCGAAGCCGCGTGGAAAAGCTAGTCTATCTATAGATAAGGTCGATCAATGTGATCGACCTTGTCGATAGATTAGACCTTTAGTCTCTTTAACTGCCTCTTGGTATGTCCTTTTAAACAACAAAAACATAGGCTACAATTTATTGTGCTGCACGTGCGAAGCCGCGTGGAAAAGCTAGTCTATCTATAGATAAGGTCGATCAATTTGATCGACCTTGTCGATAGATTAGACCTTTAGTCTCTTTAACTGCCTCTTCAATTTAATCGTGCCACCAAGAAAACCTAACAGAAAATGCTTAACTTATTGCAATTTATCGTCTAAAGTTGCTCGTGCATTTTGTCGCTGGGCGGAGACCATCGATAATATTATTGCTTTTGCGTTCAAGGTATTGTTATAGCTGTCACGCTACGGTTAGTTAGTGTTTGGTATACTTTAATGGTTTTAAATAATTTTAAATACAATAATTCTAAATCTTTGTCAGAAAATGTGTGTGAAATTTCATGACCACCTGATGGAACTGCAAAATATACAAGGTTCGTAGAAACCTAATCTGAAGTATACGTTTACGTGTCATGTAAGGTGTAAGGCGATAACGTGGTGACTCATTTATTTCATACTGATCGGCCTATAAGTCATCGTTGCACTTGTCCAGGATACAATTATTTAAAAAAAAAAGTATTTGGTGGCATATAGTGCGGCGCCACCTCCGCATTCCGTCTGCGGGATGGGTGGAGTGGAACCGTACCACGGATTGGGAACAGGGTCACGGCCGACCGGTCGCGCCGGCCCGATCCACGACGTCACGCTCCAGTCTAAGCTGAACCAGATCATTTATATGCAAAAGCACAATTGAGCTGAGATTATACGGAATGTGGAATTTAAAACTGTATATTCTGATATTCTATTATATTGTAATTGCATTAATTATTGCAGTTACCACATGGTACTTGGTAATACTATCATGAGAATCAGCTACACTTGCTTTGCACGTGGTAGCTTGGAAATCACATAAAAGAATGTTTTAAAGCCCAGTGTTGCTATTTGTCCCAATAGGTGGTTAGGTTGAGTACGTACCTATTTATGAGTGAGATGTATACTTAAACTTACTGCAATTCATCCCGGCTGTTTTGCTTGACCATGGTCCTAGAATAGCTCCATCTCGACCCGTACAGTAAGCACTGAAAACATAGAATATAAAAAAGCCCGAGGGACTACAGTATTGGATTCTTCAAGAAAGGAGTGTATACATTTTTAAAGGGTCGGCAATGCGCATGCGACCCCCTGCAGGCTTCCATAGGCCGCGGTTACCGCCTACCATCAAGCAGGCCGTACGCTTGTTTGCTACCGACGTGGTATAAGAAAAATTCCCACCCAACCCAACTCAATTAATTATCAAGCCTATGTCCCAATATGCTGGGTTCGTCTCATTTCTTCTTTGGCGGAAATACCACGGACTATAGATCTCACGCGTATTGTACAATAGGTACTGACATGTAGTCACACTATATCCGGATAGACTTATGATATGAAATATATGAATCAACTAGCTTTTGCCCGCGACTTCGCCCGCGTGCAACTCGTTATATCGTCCGCTAATAGTATAAACCTGCTGACGTCATATTATGGAAGTTTACAGGAGAGACAAAAAACATGATTGAAATTAAAATAACCTGAAAAACGGGAAAATATCATTAGGTTATTTTTTCCCTTAATTCCAAAATAAAAGACAGGTAAAGCGTTTTGGTTAATGGTCGCGTACGGCAACCGAAACCGGAAACCGTAGTTTCAGAGGAACTTCCTCCCTCTGACGCTCCGGTTGTGGAATGAGCTCCCTGCCGAGGTTTTCCCGAGGAACTACAGTATGGGATTCTTCAAGAAAGGAGTGTATAGGTACATTTTTAAAGGGTCTGGAACGCGCATGTGACGCCCCTGGAGTTGCAGGCGTCCATATAGGCTGCGGTGACTGCTTACCATCAGGCGAGCCGTACGCTTGTTTGCCACCGACGTGGTATAAAAAAATAGTACATTTCGATGCTAGTGCGGAAAGTATGTCATTTCTTCACGAGTTAGTCGGGGAAAGAAAAATTTTTACTCACATTAAAACCTACAGTTTTGGAAGCTTTTTCTATTCATTAAATAAGGTCTTCAGATTATCATCGTGCGTTTATCCCCAGTGCAGCAATTGAGCATTTCAGTAAATTGAAGATATTAATGTCAATCACTGGCACAATGTGTTCACTAATTCCTACACTCGGGATTATTTATCAATTATATATGTTCAAATAAGTTATGACTAATGATAAAATTATCCCCTGTTTGTCCATCGAGTTTATCAAAATAAACTCAGTTTTCTGTTTTTTTTTTTCTATAATTGCTATAAATGGATCTTACAAATTCATACAGAATTCGAAAATTTGGTAATTGGCTACAAATATGAATATAAACATATTAGTAATTTTTCACCAAGGTGACTTAGTTGGATCTATTTATTACGATGAATTTTGGTTTTTATTTGCTTATACTATATTTACATTAAAACCTACATTCGAGATTAAAACATATCTTCAATTGTCTATTTATTTAACACGCGTACTCAAAAAATCTCCGAAAAATATCAAGTGCTTCAAGAGTAATCGAAATTAACAGCGAATCATTTGCGGCCTACTTTTTAAGGCGAAGGGATATGCAAATGACCTTGCCCCATCGGCGGCTAGCCACAGACAGCGGGCGTTCATACTAGATGGCGCGAGCGTAGGCTATCGATGTATTATTAATCGGATTGACGTATAGATGGCGTAAATTATTTCATTTATATTTTAATTGGTGATTTAATTATAACTGTATTTATAGTATTGAGGAAAAAAAAGGAAAATCCAATGCCACATGTTATCTCACTGCTGTATTTCGCAATCGAGAACAAACCGAAGCACACCGAAGGAACTCGACCGCTCAAAGCATGGCCAGGAGAGCGAAAGAGACAGCACGATCCAAACTTTAATACATAGCTAGAATTAGTATTTCACTTTGAGATAGAACTTTTATTATGTAAGTATAAGAAGAAAATTTAGGAATATATTGTGATATTGTCCTAGAATAGGAAGGCTACCGTTTGTTGATTTATCGGTTCAAAACCTAACTTACCTACCATCAATCTCGGTACTTCTAGCCGACTAGATGCCGCTGAACTCCTTACCTGTGTGATAAACACGCGGCGCGGGCTCTTGGCACAGGGTTAGAAAATAAAAGTCTGGTTTACAGTTATTATTATGATATTTATTTCATTGGACAAAATACTTAAGCATACGGAGGATGAATACCCTTTTAAATAATCAAAAAGAAGTAAACTATTTATTTCGTTTTTAAAAATACTTTGACAATTTTCTTTGCAATTTTTCATGAAAACATATCTGGAAGTATATAAATACATAAAAATAAAACCAACCAAGTGCGATTCGGACTCGCGCACCGAGGGTTCCGTAAAACTAAAAAACAAATGTGATTTTTCAATATACTTATTGGTATTTGTTGGTAAAATATACGTATTAATACTTTCAGTGCCAGTAACTCTAGGGTGTGTGGGCGCTGGTTTGGTAGGCGCTTTCCGCTACATACGGTTTATCCATGTTATCGGCTACGAGCGTAGCGCTACGAAATCGTTGGCAGTGAAAGTGTTGATAAACAATATCACTAAATAAGATCATAGGTCATAGGTGGAATCCCATTAAACATATCCTTTTTCCTGAATGTACTAAATTGATCAAGAAACAATGCCACCAAATGTGGAAAGAATACTTCGATTTGAAAAAATTCGTGTGACAGGCGAGGCCATACATTTGAAGAACTCTGCTTCCCATGTTTTATGTACAGTATACATCTTAGCAGAGAAAAAATTTTTGGTCATTGGACCAAATAAAAATATGCACCTGCTTAGTGCTGCTCATCTGCTCACATCCAATGGCCACCGTTCCAGCCACTGCGCTTGTGTTTAGATCCAATTCATTAGTGGACTCATCATTGTAAACTACAAAATCCATGTTGCACATTTTACATTTCAGCCGAAATTGAGATAGTAAACCAGTGCGAACTTCAGATACAATTTCCACTGCTTTTAAACCACAATTCAGTGGACCATGACAAGACATTTCCTGTAGTTGCTTGAAAAATGGGAAAACATTAACAATTTTTTCTCTCAATGTTTTCATTGCCTTTATCACTGAAAAGAAAATAACATTACAGCATGAATTATCAAAGTCATAACATCTAATAACTATGCTACTACCCTCCATTTCATTATATTTATGATTTTAAAAATAAAGAGTGGTGTTTTTTTTTCAAAATTCTGACCATTTACTATCTGATAATGTGCTTTTTAGTACATATTCACATTTATAAAAACTACCCTTTTTACTTTGTAATAATAGTTTCCACTTCATCAAATGTCACATTTTTGTATGATAATGCTCGATTTGTTGATAAAAACACAAAAATCACTATATGTTTGCCTTTAAGATTTGAGGAGTTCCCTCAACTCCTCATGGATCCCATCATCAGAACTCAAGCATGACAAAAATTAATCGTGAAAATAGAACTTGCTTAACAAATACAGCTATATAGGAGGACAAATCGCCAAACGTGAACTTTTCGTCGTTGAAGAGTTCTGTTCTGATCATCATCAGCAGTTCCACTTCATCCAATGTCACATTTTTGGATGCAAATGCTTGATTTGTTGATAAAAACACAAAAATCACTATATGTTTGCCTTAAAGATTTGAGGAGTTCCCTCAATTCTTCATGGATTCCATCATCAGAACTGCCTTTTGACAAAAACGGGACCAACTTGGATATATATACATACAAACAAAAAAAAAATTTTTCAAATCGGTTAAGAAATGACGGAGTTATGGAGTAACAAACATTAAAAAAAAAAACAACCGAATTGATAACCTCCTCTTTTGAAATTTTGAAGTCGGTTAAAAAATATGCATGCGCTTTGGAAGGCACATTAAGCCAAGGTCTTCCAGCAGCTTGAATTCTCTAACAGTCAAGTTATCCATTCACTTTACAAGTCAATAAGGTCTATTTTACCCCTTGGGTTGAAAGGTCAGATGGCAGTCGCGTCCGTAAAAACTAGTGCCTACACCAATTTGTGGGATTAGGTAGCAGACCCCGGGCATGGCGGGCATCCGTCAGGATTCAACTGTACTGGGATAGTGCTAGGATGATATACGACGAAACCTTGTATGGAGACTGTTGTGTGTTTCTTCATTATTTTAACTTTTCATTAATTAATAACTTATCCGCCATAACAATATTTATGTGGAAATTTCAACTTGCTAACTATTACCGTGCAAAAAAGCCTGTTTGTTAGAAGTTGGACAGAAAAACGGTGTAGACTTATTAATAATGTTAATTTTGGTACCCTGAGAATAAGGAATCCTGATACTTCATTTATTATTTATACTCACCTTTCAACTACAATATTGTCATCCACTACAAATGAATCATCATCAACAGCAACAGAACTGAAATAAAAGTACAGAGATAGAGTCCACAGTAATATAATAAAATAGCAAAGTACTGAAACATTTAATAAATGTCTTTGCTATTATTAGTCATATTCCCTAATAATCATTTACATAAACATTATTTTTTCAGATTATAGTATTTTAGGATAATAAAAAAATATTGGGTGACACATTTACACAAATCAACAGTCCCAAACTAAGCAAAGCTTGTATTATGGGTACTAGATGATGATATACATACTTATGTACATAAATAAATTCTTCTGCCAGTATCTGTGGCACTATGCTGCGGGGGATAGATTATTTATTTTTAAAATTTTGGTAAGCATATATTTAAAAAAAAATGCAATGTACCTTTTAATATTGTTTATCGTTTTGTAACGTAATACATAAAAACATTCAAGACCCCGGTCCAAATATTCATGCTCAACACACAAATAAATGCCCTGTCCGGGATTCGAACCCGGGACCTGTGGCTTCAGGATTTGTATGAAACAAACCTAATGGGTAGTATTTAAACACATCCAAAGGAGTTTACAGTTTTATAGCAAATGAAACTTATGTAAAATTAATCAACACTTTACAATTGACAAAACCCTAAAAAGAGGGATCCTCGTTCATCGATGTAGCAGTGGGCATCTTCTAATTTAAATATATAAAATTACATAAATTAACATTTACTTTCATTTATTTTTGATGTTCATATGATTGGATAGTAATTGATTTATTGATTGACAAAAACATTACAGCTTGTAATTGTATCAATCACTGACAGTAGTTTGTATCTATTGCATTATGCCTCTTCCATATTTTGTAATACCATGAGTGCCTACATAATAGTAGTTACATTTCAGCAACACAATAATCAGATACTTACGTTTCAGGTTTAACTGATAGTTTCATTAGCTGCTTCAGTTTACGTTAGTATATATCTTCTTTGTCAGTACTAAACTCGTGATTGTCATTGTCAAAATCTGTAGAGACGCTACAACAAAAGGAAAGCAAGGGTTTAGAAATAAATAACACTGAATTATGAACACACACAACTAAGGCCAGGTCTTATGGATTTTGCACAAATACCCCTTGTATATAAACTTACTTTGCTGTGGCGTCGAGTCGTTTCATTGCAGCAATTTGTACTCGACGTTTGCGCATCAACCTGACTGATGCAGTAGGTTTCCGCCCCTTCCTATTTGCCATATTGGTACGTAAAAGTTTAACTATGTCACACACCGCACCAAACACATAGGTTAATCCAATGTCAATAACAATACACCTAATCTAACCTAACATCATGAAACAATACAATCAACGAATAAAATGATCTACCTATTTTAATTATCTAAACTAAATAACACACACAATATAACAAAATGCAGTTAAAAATCCTTTAACACCAAATTCCGCACTTCTAAAGAACGTATGAGCGTATATCAACTATCAAAACAAAACACACAGTCCACACAGAATTATCAAACGTCAACGAACAACGAACGAGAGAAATATCCATGGATGGACGTGGGATGGACAATAAATCTGGCAACAGCGCAGCACTCGTGCAAACGGAAACGAGCTCGCAACGCCGCTTACGGGCGGCCGTTCCTTCCTTACTTCGAAAAATGCAATGATACAATTATGAATGAAAGTTCAAATCCTACATCACAAAAAAAGTCAAAATAATCCAAAGTGATTTTTAATTGTATTTTAAGTAGTTTTAATAATTTTCTGCGTATTTATTTATTTTTTGAACCTTTGAATCATATTTTAATGTTTATAATAATTTATTGTACGTTACAAAGTGCCTGGTCATAGTATGTGAGCAAACATTTATTACAATGTTTAACATTCTTATTGTATAGGAAATATCTTTAAAAATTATAAAATATCTCTAAAATTCGTAATTTAGTATTTTAGGGATATAATTAAGTCTAGCCCACAACACAAAGTTACAAAAGTATACTTACAAAGTATGGACACAAAATAACTTGCACAGCGGGAATAAAACTTAAACAAAAAAATGCTTAGAACGGCACTTTTAATGTGACTTATATATTTTTCAGTGAATTCTAGGAACATTTGAACAATTAAGGGAAATACTTGAGTATATGTGTGTTCAGACGGTGAACTTTCAAAACCTCCACATGCTGTATTTTAAGCAAAAAATCTCAGCAAAAACACCTCCATTTCATAGTTTTGCCATACCCTTCGCCTTAAAAACACCGCTTTCGCGCGAATTTGCCTACTATTCGGTGTCTTGCCTATGCCGTCTATATTGGTGCGACGCGTTCCGATGATGTGAGTGAAAAGGAGAGGTATACTTTCGTTGTAAGTAGGAGTATACCGCGCGCGCGCGGCGCGTCCGTCCACGCCGGCCGGCCGGCGTCGGACGACAGTGTTGGTAATAATTAGGTATATAATTGTTGCAATTGGGTACCTTAAGTTTTCTAAAGTGGTCCATATTATATTTTTTATTGTTAGTAGACACAAAATGAAGTCCAAAACTACAGCTGATATTTTTTTATTACTTGTGGTTTTTTAGAAATATTTTTTTTAATATGTGTTTTGACATACCACGAGTTTGGTTGGATTAATAGAGCTTGTGCCTTAGTCTGCCGCAACAAAAAAAAATAGAGTTGACAGCTGACACTGACAGTTGGCAGTTGTCAAATATAGCATCTACGAGTTTGTACGCAGTGCTTCCTAATTTCTACTGTTTTCGAGTTTTTACCATCGAATTCAGCCTGACCCTGGATTTTGTAGTACCTGCATCTCACGACGACCACCGCATTGCTATTTTACGGAATCGGATGCCTTCACGACGACTTGTGAAAGTATTTTTGGACAACGATACTTCTGCCCTCGACCGCTGTTCTCACTTGTGTAATACAATGGCTAGTACAAGTAGCACTTCCAATACAATAGTTCACGATAGAAAGTATTACGCAGATGAAATGAGATACTTTGTATCATCGTGCAAAAAATATAGAAGGGATAATCCCAACTTACTACTTACTCACTAACCGTCTTCCTCCAGGGGCTGTTATTTTTTCCGACCGGGGCTTTAAAGGAATAGAAGCACATTTACAGGAAAGAAAGTTGAAGCTCCTTCACCCTCCAAGTGTCTCATCAAAAGAAACTCCCAACAAAAAAGAAGTATTGCTTGGTCAAGTGATCGCCAGTCTGCGCATTCATGTAGAGCGTTTAATACGAAGAGTGAGGGAATTCCGGTTTTTTAAGCCTCATTCAACCACAGCCACATGCGGTATTTAGATAATAGTGTTATCATTGCTTGTGCTTTGGTGAACTTGCAGGACAATTAAATAAAACTAGAATGATTTTCTGTCTTGTTTTATTACAGTAGAGTGCTGGACATTGCCTTAAAACCTTAACAACAGCCCGGCTAGTATGATAGCTTATACCGTCACGTTATACGGCCAAAATGTACTGAAACGTCACATAAAACGTGACAGTATAAGCTATCATACTAGCAGGGCAGGTCTCTATACCCATAAAATAAGTAGGTAATCAATCAAACAGGGCTTTGGACTCCAATTTATTTGAAATATATGTATATCATTATCAATGATCTAAATACATGTTTCAGAAAATCCAAATATCATATAAAAATTAGTTGGCAGTTTATTTATTTTAGACACATTATGCAATGTCACAGGGAACTTAATATACTTAAGAACATAGATAATTTTTAAGTTCATCAACTTGTATTGAATTTCACACTCAACTATTCCCTTTCGTTACTATTGAGTGTTTAGTGGTAATAAAACACATATTTACAGTTCCTGAAAGTACTTTATGCACATGGAATAAATCACCCTGCATAATTATTAATTATATACATTAAAAATTGGATGTTTGCAGTTTTATAAGTCCAATAACATATGGAAAACCTATTAAGAGTACCCCATACGCTTTATTGAACTCAATTCTCCGTACAAATGTAGTTTCGTTTTCATTTTAAAACGCCATGCTGAAATAACATAAAACTTTGTATACACAATGGGATCCGCTAAGTCTTAAGAGTCCGCAGTAAGCTCAGTTCTCCATACAAACATAATTTCGCTCTCATTTTAAAATGGCATGCTCGAATAATTTGAAACTTTATATACACAATCCGGTATATCTAGGTAAGGAATTAGTTTCTGTTGCTAGAAATTGGAATGGAAAAAAAAGACAGCAAGTTTTTTTAATTTTTTTGATCTTGTATGAAAACCTTAATAATCACTATTTTTTCTCCATTATAATTTCAAGCAACAGAAACTAATTCCTTACCTAGATATACCGAATCCCCTTGTGTATATAAAGTATCAAATTATTCGAGCATGCCATTTTAAAATGAGAGCGAGATTATGTTTGTATGGAGAACTGAGCTTACTGCGGACTCTTAAGACTGCATTTTGCCAAAATTTTTGTGATAATATTCTTCTAAAATATTTCCGATTTCATCATTAAGCTGTTAGCATAAGCAGAGTCGAAGGTCAGCCATAGGATTTGAATTTTGTTTGTTCAAATTCTGGATTAGCAACACAAAATGAACACTTTTTAAAACCACTTACTAACATCTGAATATGGCACTGAGCTTTAAACTTTTCTTGTATTTTGTTATCAACTACATATGATTTCAGGGCTTTTGCAGTGCTTGGACATTTAATCTCAATGATATAATCATTTGTCATGCCATCAGGCTCCACATATTAAATTTGTCCACATATGTCACCGGGAGTGATATTTCACACATGAATTTTAACTGTTTTAGTGATATAGTATACAAATGTGACACTAATCTGCATAAAGGGGTGGATAAAAGAACTAAGTAACAAGTAAGACATATCTTTAAAAATTCCTGCTTGTGCTGGACATCCATCAAAATCTGTATCTATTATATGCACTGTTACGAGATAGGTAATATTTTTTGGTGTTCTTGTGTTTAGGAACAACTTTCGCTCTAACAAAGCATTTGTTGTTATATGTCCTTAAATATTCCATAATAAAATAACCACCATGTCCATGTCTGGCAAATTTCCGGAGTCTGCTCGTACAAAGTCTTCTGAGGAACTCATTTTCCTTGCTAAGTTAGGTTTAGCAAGTAAGCAGTAGGGCAGCGCAAGTCGTCGAGGGCAGAAGTATCGTTGTGCAAAAATACGTGCACAAGTCGTCGTTTTTATTTCCGTAAAATAGCAATACGGTGGTCGTCGTGAGATATCGATACTACAAAATCCAGGGTCAGGCAGAATTCGATGGTAAAAACTGGAGAACAGTAGAAATTAGGAAGCACTGCGTACAAACTCGTAGATGTGACGGCTAAATTTGACAACTGCCTACTGTCAGTGCCAGCTGTCAACTCCACGTATTTTTTTTGTTGTGGCAGACTAAGGCACAAACTCTATTAATCCAACCAAACTCGTGGTATGTCAAAACACATATTCCAAAAAATATTTTTAAAAAACGACAAGTAATAAAAAAATATCAGCTGCAGTTTTGGACTTCATTTTGTGTCTACTAACAATAAAAAATATAATATGGACCACTTTAGAAAACTTAAGGTACCCAATTGTTTAACATTTATAAACAGTGCGCAAAATAATGTAGAATAATTTTGAGCGTGATTCTAATTAAGTATTTATGTACCTAACATTAAAGCAACAATAGGCGTTAATGTTAACAGTGTCACATAAATTAGAACACATGGTATATGTTTTATAAAACCGGCCAAGTGTGAGTCGGACTCGCACAAGAAGGGTTCCGTACTATTATCTATACAACATTAGACACTTTATTATACCCTTTTTTTAATTTAATTTAAATAATAATATATTTTATCAGTAATAAATAATATCAAGTAGAATTTTGGTCAAGTGCAAGTCGGATTTTAGTTTTTCCATACATTTTGAGACCTAGCGCCTGATGAATACAACGAGCAACTTTTTGTCTTTTTTTTGTATGGGAGCTCCCTTAAATATTTATTTTATTTTGGCTTTAGTATTTGTTGTCGTAGCGGCAACAGAAATACATCATCTGTGAAAATTTCAACTGTCGAACTATCACGGTTCATGAGATACAGCCTGGTGTCAGACGGACAGACATAGAGACAAACGGACGGACGGACAGCGGAGTCTGAGTAATAAGGTCCCGTTTTACGCCCCCTTTGGGTACGGAATCCTAAAAAAATACAAAAAGTAACAAAATGCAAAGTAGCAAAATTCCAAAGGAAGGTACCTATATTCATTATGTACCAGAAATATCGTAATTGTTAAAAATCCTGTATTATTATGTGTGTCAATGATATTCGTAAGTATACTTTTATATAAATTATGTTTAAATCGGTTTATCTTCCTCATCATCAAACTTAAAGTATTTTTAAGTGCGATGATGATAAACCAATGTGATGGCGCCTTTACGTTACCTTTATGGTCAGTTCTTTATGTAAGAGTGTGTTACGTAAAAAACTGACCAGAAGTGCTACATACGTTTCAGAAAAGTTTCATAAAAGCGTTACATAGCTACATAAAAGTGACGAAAACAATTCCCAAAAGAATACAAACTCATAACTTGAGACATCCCAATGAATATATATATTTCATATTTGCTTTTATATATATTTATTCATATTTATTTAAATATGTAGGAATGTATCTATTTATGTTAATTAGTATGATTTATGTATGTGTGCTTTAATATTTATGTGATTGTATATAAGTTTGAATTCAGTAATTTTTTTGTTTGCCACCCACTTTTAATACGTTTGTTGCTATTTTTGCGCTAGGTTGTCTGGAAGAGATTACTCTTTAGCAATAAGACCGCCTGTTGTTTACCTCTGGTTTTAAGTTTTATACGCTGTTATAATAAGCTATGTAATTTATTGAGGTGTGCAATACAGAGTTTTTGTATTGTATTGTATTGTATTGAATATATACTTTTATTATTGCATACGTTTCATGCATGAGACCTAAATCATACACCAGACATAACATTTTCAAGATATATATAATTTGTATACATTATAAAACAAACCTGCAATTGCTAAAAAGGGCACAGAAAAATAATTTTCATGTGCTCTGGCTATCTCTTTTAGGAATATAGGCGTGAGTTTATGTATGTATAAAACAAATGAATGAAAAGTTACCTTTAAAATGACCAAATAATACTGTGTTACATAAACTGGATACACTCATGAACGAACGTTCACTTCAAATGTTGGTATACAAGTTATTATGGTCAACAGCAGGTGGGGTATCCATAGATATACTAATAAGAAAAAAGTGTTGGCCATTGAATAAAAACAATGTTTAAAAAATGGCGTATATTAATGAAAAATATTTGAGTTTATGTAACGAAATTCTGGACACGAAATCTCTTCTCGAGCGTTGAAGAGAGCGCGTATATTAAACACAGTGATTTGTAGAAGGATATTATAGTTAATGTTTAATAAATGATAAATCAATCACATTTGGTTTTTATTTCTATGTTACATCTGCAATTATTATGTTGTAAATGCATGAAATAATGCTTTTAACCACACTAAACACACCATTTTCACATGTTTACCTTATAGGAGTGTACAAAGTCGAACTTTATCTGAATCCAGCTAAAGTAATTAATTAGGTTTCGAAATGACTATTGAAAACCTTTCATTTGATGATGTGTAAGTTTGTTTGCTTCTCGGGCGTTACTACTATAAGCATGACTGGTGAAAATAACTTCTTTTTATGTCGCAGCATGAACCAATATGAATTACCTGTATTTTTCTAATATACCTGCCATACAGGTTCCGCTGATTTGCGGGCAAGGCCCAAAAATTGTACTTTGTTACATACAAAATGTGCTCTGATGTTTTATAAAAACTATTCATAATAGTATCATGTCTGTCCTTGTATGTCATAAATTAGTATTTTAAGCAATTTTTTTAATCCTCAACTATCAACAAAAGGAAGATTTACAATTATTTTTTTTTGGATTTTATAATTGATGGTGATGACGCTTTTCCATACAAATTGTAAATGTGCTTTCGTGCATTTTTTTTAATCTCATCATTTTAGAGCATATTCGATGTACTTTTCAGTATTTTACTTAGACGTAAAATAGTTTTATTACGCTTAATTAAGCGTTATAAAACTCCCAATTTTATGAAAAAAACTTTGTGTGCCCTGAATCCACGCTTTTAGGGAACAAAACTTTTGCTACCATATTTTTTTATTAAAATCTACCAATTATTTGGTAGAAATAGATGAAGTACATTGGAAACGCAGTCTATTATCTACCGCATAAACATAGCTTTTCTTATTGGCCGTATTTAGTCGTTTACTGGCGGTCAAAACGAGTGGACACTGCTTCGTCATCGTTTATGATGAATGTAAAATTAAGTTTGCAATGTACATTTTATCTATGCTATAAAGCTGTGTGTGTGGTCTTCTTTTCGTTGTAATGTCATAAAATTTCAATTTTTGTATCGATTTGGAGTGTGTGAGGGTCGGTATTATATGACGTATGTAACGATTTTTGCCGATTTCTGATGTAGCGTTACTTATTAGTGGTATAGGGTCAATTCCACATTGGTCAACAAAAATTAAAACCTTTTTTAAGGGTTCCGTACTTCCGTAGTCAAGCAGGAACCCGTATAGTTTCGCCATGTCCGTCTGTCTATTTGTCTGTTCGAGGCTTTGCCCTGTGATTGTTAGTGCTAGAAAGCTGCAATTTAGCATCGATATATAAAGCTGGCGCAGGACCGGTCATTGTGGAAGTCTTTGGGGGAGGCCTATGTCCAGCAGTGGACGTCATTCGGCTGAAATGATGATGATGATGATGATGATATAAAACTGACAACGTGGTAAAATAAAATCTAAAAAATATATATTTTTAAGGGTTCCCTACACGTAAAGTGGGGATGATTTTTTTGCTTCAAGCCTACGGTGCGGGGTGTTGTTGGATGGTAAGTGGTCGCATAATTTCGTATAGTGAAAGTTTTACTTACCTTGTCTACATCACCATCGACTATTAGGCATATTTTATATTGGTTATTTTTTGATGATAAATAATCAAATATACATGGTAAATACCCCGTTCTTAACAATATTCTAGTGTGACCATGTTAGCCCGAAATCTTGAATCAAATATATGTCTTAGCTTTTACCTTAAGTACTTATATGTAACTGTTACATAAAAGTTATAATGCTGCTTTTATGTGAATTGGGCCGATTTTTAGGGTTTGCCCTTGTAATTGATAATTTTGAGCCGTCATTGTTAAGTGTAAGAGGTAAGATATTAATGATTAGTTATAAACAATAAAACAATTTGAGCTAATAAAATCCCGTACTGCGTTTCGTATATTCTGTGAAATATCACAGAATAACCGCGATTTAATTCGTTTAAATTGTTATATTTGGGGCGTTATTAATAGAAATTTACATAGTTAAGGGCTTTAATTAAAATCAAACTTAACTGATTCCTTCGTTGAGTTACCCATATATTTTGTAGGTATGATCCACTTTCGTTACAAAAAGGACGCAATCGTAATTTTGTTTTCTCTAAGCCTTTAAATATTTTTAAACGCTTAACCATTAATGAGTATCAGTCGCAGAAATAGTAGACAACATTACAATAAAAGGTGAAATAAAAAACCGCATCCGTAACTCCGTAACACTACTAATTTAAAATGAATATATTGTTTTTTCTAGCCTGTATACTTTAGGTTTGTAGGTAACAACATTTATTGACACTCCTCGGTACTGACTAAAATAATCGACTTGGTGTAACATTACATCTCAAAACTTTTTTGTAGTAAATAGGTATAAGAATCTTTCTCCATCTTTTCACATGTAGGTAAATAATGTTTTTGATGTGATGTGTACCCATACACCAAACGGGCTGAGCACTCTAGTTACATCTCATATGTTATACATTACAATCATTTGTAATTGTATCAAACCGATTTGGTACATAATTAATAAAATTATTTAATAATTATTCACACCGCTTCCGACCGGATGGCGCCATTCAAATATGAGACGTATCTACTGGGCCAAACGCTTGAAAACCCTTGTGCAGTCAGGTTAGAATCGTATCGTACCTTAGAGGCTCTCGTTGCTAACGTTGTTGATTCGCGCCCTACGCCGATCACGTTTATTTTACAATCAATAATTTGGCAATTGTAGTAAATGCTCAGTGTGTTAACGAGGGATTATTTGATATTATGGTAGGTTTAATTTATAGCCATAAGGTGTATTAAAAAAAACTACTGTAGAATTAATGCGTCTGTACTAAAATCAGTTAAAATTGTTTAAAAAATAGTAATAATAAAATCCCCGGTGGTTTTCTTTTTTAAGAATGGGTAAAATAATTGTCCTGACAGTATAGTAAAAAATCACCAACATTTGAATTAATGTATAGCTGTTATTAATTTATTTCAATATTTTTATTATTATTTATATATGCTCTACGATATAAGAGGTGATTTTTTAAAATACTGTTTTTAATAATATTTTAGTCCCTTTAGATCAAAAATCTCTAGTGTAGGATTTAATGTTTATATTTAATGAAAAATATAAACTTTAAATTTTTTTTTCCGGAAAAGCTCAATATATTTTTTGGGGAAAACCCTTGACTTATTATCCCAAAATAATGTTCTATCAGATTGCAAAAAAAAATATAGTGTAGGATTTAATGTGCAATTCTCGAACAACTGAAAGTTTCTTTCCCGGACTAAGTACCGAGGGATGCCACGAGCCGCAGGCGAGTGGCAAGACTCGGGACGAGTGAAGAATGACATTTCCGCACGTGTATTGAACGACGTTTTTTAATACAGTTGCGAAAAAATATGAAAAACAACACGTAATATTTATAAAAACAATATCGAATGTTGCCTTTAGAAACTTAAAACATGCTTGCAGTAAGTAAAAACGCCTCTTCTTTGACAGGCGTTTCGGCAGCTATTCCGTTCCACTCAGACAACTTATTAAGAACGGTTTTTCAATATTCAATATTAAAAAATAAACGTGTTATAATGATGAAGAGGTAAGTAATAAAATATGAAATGTGTATATTTTTCGTATTCTGATATTAACAGTAGGTTTTTATGTTGATTACGACGTTTAAAGGAAACTAATATTTAACACCCAGCAATAAGGAGTCATGCATTGGAACAAGCATAAATTTAAAAAAAATTGAAAAGTGAAAAGCACTAGTGCGCGAAAACCAACTTTCCGCACGCTAAACAGCTACGTAAAGTAGCACTTTTTGAGCAACTGTATTAAAATAGTACATTTCGATGCTAGTGCGGAAAGTATGTCATTTCTTCACGAGTACCGAGGGATGCCACGAGCCGCAGGCGAGTGGCAACACTCGGGACGAGTGAAGAATGACATTTCCGCACGTGTATTGAACGACGTTTTTTAATACAGTTGCGAAAAAATAAGAAAAACAACAAGTAATATTTATAAAAAAAATATCGAATGTTGCCTTTAGAAACTTAAAACATTTCAACACGCCTCTTCTTTGACAGGCGTTTCGGCAGCTATTCCGTTCCACTCAGACAACTTATTAAGAACGGTTTTTCAATATTCAATATTAAAAAATAAACGTGTTATAATGATGAAGAGGTAAGTAATAGAATATGAAATGTGTATATTTTTCGTATTCTGATATTAACAGTAGGTTTTTATGTTGATTACGACGTTTAAAGGAAACTAATATTTAACACCCAGCAATAAGGAGTCATGCATTGGAACAAGCATAAATTTAAAAAAATTGGAAAAGTGAAAAGCACTAGTGCGCGAAAACCAACTTTCCGCACGCTAAACAGCTACGTAAAGTAGCACTTTTTGAGCAACTGTATTAAAATAGTACATTTCGATGCTAGTGCGGAAAGTATGTCATTTCTTCACGAGTACCGAGGGATGCCACGAGCCGCAGGCGAGTGGCAAGACTCGGGACGAGTGAAGAATGACATTTCCGCACGTGTATTGAACGACGTTTTTTAATACAGTTGCGAAAAAATATGAAAAACAACACGTAATATTTATAAAAACAATATCGAATGTTGCCTTTAGAAACTTAAAACATGCTTGCAGTAAGTAAAAACGCCTCTGCTTTGACAGGCGTTTCGGCAGCTATTCCGTTCCACTCAGACAACTTATTAAGAACGGTTTTTCAATATTCAATATTAAAAAATAAACGTGTTATAATGATGAAGAGGTAAGTAATAAAATATGAAATGTGTATATTTTCGTATTCTGATATTAACAGTAGGTTTTTATGTTGATTACGACGTTTAAAGGAAACTAATATTTAACACCCAGCAATAAGGAGTCATGCATTGGAACAAGCATAAATTTAAAAAAATTTGAAAAGTGAAAAGCACTAGTGCGCGAAAACCAACTTTCCGCACGCTAAACAGCTACGTAAAGTAGCACTTTTTGAGCAACTGTATTAAAATAGTACATTTCGATGCTAGTGCGGAAAGTATGTCATTTCTTCACGAGTACCGAGGGATGCCACGAGCCGCAGGCGAGTGGCAACACTCGGGACGAGTGAAGAATGACATTTCCGCACGTGTATTGAACGACGTTTTTTAATACAGTTGCGAAAAAATAAGAAAAACAACAAGTAATATTTATAAAAAAAATATCGAATGTTGCCTTTAGAAACTTAAAACATTTCAACACGCCTCTTCTTTGACAGGCGTTTCGGCAGCTATTCCGTTCCACTCAGACAACTTATTAAGAACGGTTTTTCAATATTCAATATTAAAAAATAAACGTGTTATAATGATGAAGAGGTAAGTAATAAAATATGAAATGTGTATATTTTTCGTATTCTGATATTAACAGTAGGTTTTTATGTTGATTACGACGTTTAAAGGAAACTAATATTTAACACCCAGCAATAAGCAGTCATGCATTGGAACAAGCATAAATTTAAAAAAATTGGAAAAGTGAAAAGCACTAGTGCGCGAAAACCAACTTTCCGCACGCTAAACAGCTACGTAAAGTAGCACTTTTTGAGCAACTGTATTAAAAAAACCATTTTTACGATGACTTATGTAACTTGAGTGCATGAAATTGCAATCAAATAACGTTTTAAATTATGAATTTCGCAGTTTGTCGAGAAAAAGAAAGTAAATAGATCTTCATGTAAACCAAAAGGTACAGGCAATTGTACTTGTCTTCTCGAAGATCTCACGGTTCGAAAATAAATGCCATACGACTATTATTATTACCAAAAGGTACTTAATATACAAAGAAACTTCTTGAAAGAAACTGAATGAAATCTTCTGAAATAAATAGCCTCATTTCTGATGCGATCACGCTGAGATACTCCCAGCATAGCCATTTCCATTTATTTATTTATTATTTATTTATTTATTTATTTATAATGGGCCACACTGGTCAAACACTCTCGTCTTGAGACACTGTAACAAAATTCTTTTGAGAATATGAAAAATACCTGCTAAGCAATGATATTTTAAGTATAGATACAGTACCCGCGTTCCTAAAGTGAGGCGCTAAATAGGCGCTAATTATCGCCTAACACTTTAGTCACTCCCGGGCGAGCGAGAGAGGCGCACGGTGACACAAGTTCCCGCTAACTACGTGATTGATCCGAAAAATGCTGTCATGGGTGATCCTTGAGTGCACTAACTATACATTAAAACGCACTAAGGCAACAGGCATTACAATCCACAAGTAAAATAAGCTGAATTTGTTATTTTTTCGATTTATTCTTTCAACTTACCAAATATGACGCCATGAATACGCTGTCTCAGAGAAAGCGACAAACTAATGTCGTTTACAATGAGAGTGATAAAGATAACGAACATAGATCAATGTAACAGATGCGTCATACCAAATCTCATTCAATTCGAGGTTATAATGTGTTACATAGAAAACTTGAACTTAATGCCCTATATGTTTCTTTGGTTTTATTTATTAGAAAATACGAGGCTTGCACTGAAAGTGGCGGGAATCGAATACTTATTAATTTATTTTTAACATGTATTATACCTTTTTATAATCTCTGAAGTTTCCTTATCTCAACACACTGGCCACTTAGAAAAAAAAAAGTATGGTTCGGTTTCAATTGTTTATTGAAGTCGTCGAGTCACTGCTTAAAATGGAATTGTGCCGTGAAAATTTCAGAGCTATGATTTATTATGACTTTAAAAGTGGACTAACACAAAAACAATGTGAAGAGCGGATGGTTGCTGCTTTTAATATTGAAGCTCCTTCAAAGACTACAATATACAGGTGGTATTCAGAATTTCAACGTGGCCGTGTATCCCTCACCGACGAAGTGCGTGAAGGTCGACCCAAATCGGCAGTCACGCAAGAAAACGTCGATGTTGTGCGTCGTCTGATAAATGAAGACCGACATGTGACATATCGGGAAATTCAAGAGCACCTGGGTATTGGAATGAGTCAAATACAAATTATTTTAAAAGAAGAATTAGGCGTGAAAAAGTTATTTTCCCGTTGGATACCTCACCTATTGTCTGACGAGCAGAAAATAGTCCGTGTCAATTGGTGCCGCAAAACTTTGAAAAGATTTAACAAGGGACGCTCAAATGCTGTTTTTAGCATAGTATCAGGTGACGAGTCGTGGATATACGCTTATGAGCCTGAAACTAAAAACCAATCCCGAGTATGGGTCTTCGAAGACGAGCTCAAACCCACAAAAGTTGTTCGTTCTCGCAGTACGGCTAAGAAGATGGTGGCTACGTTTATCTCTAAATCTGGTCACGTAGCTACTGTGGCTCTTGAGGATCGTAGAACAGTCAATGCTGATTGGTACACCACTATTTGTTTGCCGAACGTCTTTGCTGAACTCCGAAAAACAAACCCTAGTCGTCGCATCATCCTTCACCACGACAACGCCAGCCCACACACCGCTCGGACAACAACTGAGTACCTGGACGGTGAAAAAGTCGAAATATTGGACCACCCTCCATATAGCCCTGACTTAAGTCCCAACGACTTTTTTACATTCCCCAGAATCAAGGACAAACTGCGTGGTCAGCGGTTTCAGACGCCAGAAGAAGCAGTGGAGGCCTATAAAATAGCCATTTTGTCGACCCCTACTTCAGAGTTCAAAAAGTGCTTTATGGACTGGTTTGAACGCATGCATAAGTGCATGAAATACAAAGGAGAATATTTTGAAAAACAATAAAAATAAATAAACTCACTTATACTGCATATTTTCTTCTATTCCCGAAACTTTCAGTTTTACCCTCGTAATGGCTTAGCTATAAAATGTTATTTTTTACAGTAGACCTTGGTGTACTTATCAGTAATCATCATCATCATCCTAGCGTTATTCCCAGTGCAGTTGCATCCTGAGGGATGCCCGGGGTCCGCTACCTAAGAATTGGCGTAGGCACAAGTTTTTACGAAAGCGACTGCCACCTGACCTTCCAACCTTGGTGTACCAGTAATGATAATGTAAATAAGTAAGAATGAAGTGGAAATTACTATAATAAAATGTTGATATTGAAAAGTTAGGTACAGTTAAATTCAAAATAATTTCAATATTTTAGTACAGTCAAGATCATAAATACAATACAAATATTCTTTATTGTTCACAAAAAAACGTAGTCTTATCGCTAAAGAGTGATCTCTTCCAGACAACTTTTAGGTTTAGATGGGTGGGTTGGAGGTTTTGTGTAATATTTATACACTTCCTAAAATATATAAATAATTACTACATAGGGACATGGTACCGACATACATACATTTCATATTTACGATGCTGGCTGTAGGTAGTATAGTGGTTTAAATTTATCGTGCCTATTAGTAGGTGCGAGAATGTACAGTTAGCATTAAAAATATGTATACAATTTTGAGACCACAGACAGAAGTTCCGAAATGTAGACATATTTCTGATGCTGGTTTACACTTTCAGACTTGATTTCATTGTAATATAATCCAAAATTGCCACATTTACTTATATATTAGATTTATTTGTAAATTACATTTATTTTTAGCTTAATCAGCTTAAACATAATATATTTATAATAATTTTATTTTAAGTAATCTTGTGTCACAGTTAGTTATATTCTAATTCGTTGACGTGCCTACAAAGTAAAACAACCACTCGATACCGGTATTATCACTACTTAACTTACACTCGGGATCAGCCGTTGATTAATAAGTAGAAACAGTTTGCACCTTCTGCCTATTAGGTAGTAGTTTCTTTAATCTATGTCAAACGTGCGGTGATTGGTGTTCCGGGTGAAGGCTGTCTCTTTCTTGTGTATTATTTCTTTTACGCTTTTGATGAAGTGTACGTAGGTATTGTAAACAATAAAACAAACTGTGAATGTGTGATGCCGCGATGTTGGAAGTATTTCTTGCGCTTGTAATGTTTGAGCATAACCTATCTATACTTAAAATATCATTGCTGCTAAGTACGTTTATCGCGATAATAAGAATAAAAACTAAAGGTTAACCTAACCCCAAAACGGTGATTGTATCGGATTTACAGCTCAAAGGCCACGAAATATTAATAAAAAACAATAATAGTACATACCTTTGCGATGTTATACTTCTTCGTTTACACCAAAAACTCGAGAAAGTTCTCTTTTGCGAGAACACATATATATCTAGGCGATCAAAATTCTTACGAAAATGGCGGGCATATTGGGGTTAGGCGATAACTTTGAACTCGTGGAGTTGACTGTTTTACTCACCATGTGATTTAAGCAATTTGTTAAAATAACTAGCAGTAGCTGTTTTTCTCAGGAGATGCATCTTTTTTTGCAATATGATGGTGGGCAAAACGATAAATTGTTAAGAAATGGATTTAGAGGGTTTATTTACGCACTTAGCAAACGATATTATAGAAATAATTGCTATTAATTTTTTTGTAGGTGCCCGTACAAAATTTCACCCCCCTAAGGGACGATTTCCGGAATAATAACTATCCTATGTCCTTTCCCGGGATTCAAACTATCTCTATACCAAATTTCATCTAAATCGGTTTAGCGGTTTAACCGTGAAGAGGTAACAGACAGACAGACGGGTGACTTTCCCATTTATAATATTAGTATGGATAGTATGGATGGATAGTATGGATAATTGAAGCCACTTACCTTGTGCCTTGTATTTTATATGCCCCGTAGCTTCCGTCGTAATCGCAGAGAGTTGATGATTTGCTCAAATACACCGTACCATGATCTGATTGCTCCTTATTTATCTCAGCCAAAGCCTGAATGGCGCTTTCACATCTTCTTAAGTAGCTGTCACCCGTTTTGACTGGATTATCTGAATTAGAGACGTAAGATGTTTAAGAAATGGTGTCTAAAGAGTGTGCTGATGACAATACTGTGTGTAGGTAGATGGAGCCAATTAATTTTTTTAATTACTAATTTAAAAAAAATAGCGAAGACACTAGGGAAACATCATGTTTCAACATATTTGTGCTATTTTTAAATGCATGAAGATAAAAAACTGGCCAAGTGCGAGTCGGACTCACGCACGAAGGGTTCCGTACCATTATACCTATAAAAACAGCAAAGAGTCCGACTCGCACTTGGCCGGTTTTTAATATTTGTTGCTATAGCGGCAACAGAAATACATCATCTGTGAAAATTTCAACTGTCTAACTATCGCGGTTCTTGAGATACAGCCTGGTGACAGACAGGCGGATGGACAAACAGCGAAGTCTTAGTAATATAGGGTCCCGTTTTTACCCTTTAGGTACGGAACCCTAAAAAGTGGACGCTGTTTAATCATCAAAACGCGAACGTGACGTATGTCCTTTTGTTTAACTTGATTTCGTCGTAAACTTCTTACATTTCGTATCTCGAACGAAGAAAACTAAAATCAACATAGTATGCATATCTATGAGCATAAATGAGTCAATGTAAAAGAATCCTTGAAGCTTTGCTGTTGGTTTTGACAAGAATAGTATATTATTTGAACAAGTGCATCGCGTTCTTTGTCATGGTTTTAGGATTCGATACATCCCATGTCTACTCTGAAGAACAGAATCTAAACAATTTCGGCTATAATATCTGAAGTGCAACGACAGAACCAGGGCGTAATACGTAGAACTGCGTCCCGCTCATAACATGGCCCACTCATAACGCCACGTTGGCTTGCTTTTGGTTTAAGTAAGGCCTTACGTACAGCAGGGAAGTAGTTTCCAGTTCTTCTTCAACACTGGCTGCACCGTAGGCTGGCCGGTTATCGGTTGCGCACACCAGCAGAGTCCATTGTCGCACTGAAGCTGTTCATAATCCCCCTTGGGTGTACAGTGGAGCGTCACCACTCTCCTCTCGGACGTTTCCAATTCTGATCTTCGCCTACTGCATGCTGGAAATTTAAATAAGCTTTTCCAAATGGTTGCATCATCAAAATGGACTGTTGATATAAAGCAGGATTTTCACAGTAACTCTACAAATACACTTGGACCGAGTATACTTGGACTACCTATGTATAAACACGTAGCCGGGCCACAATGCTCCGTTGAGTTGCGTTGCGTTTATGAATAGGTTCCCACGGTGTCGTCATCCTGACTCTATTCATAAACGCAACGCAACGCAACGCAACGGAGCACTGTGGCCCGGCTCTATTAAACCGAGTGCATCCACTCCGACTGGACTCTTCTGTAGTATTTTTTTAAAATCTTTGTCATGTTTTTCAGTTCCTTCGGATCAATTTATGCAATAAAAAGGTGTAAGAAATAAATTAAGAAATGTAATAACCACAATATAAAGTACCTACATACTCGTACGTCCTAACTGCACTCGCTCCGTGCGCACTCGTATTGTGAAAAGCCTGTATAAACATGATCACATGATGGATGTTCGTTGAGTTATATTTATATGCTGTTGGAAACTTTTCTATTTCCTATGCAAACCTTTTTTCTTCATAATTTGCTTAAAACTGACAGATCGTATGTATGTGCATAACTGACAAATTATTTGACGTTTATTTTTCTGACGTTTACGGAATGGGTGATTTTAATTAAATTATCGTAGATAATTATAGTTAAATTTGCATATGTGATTTATGTAACAGATTTTTATTACTAGCATAGCTTTTTCATTTAAAAATATTATCACCCCTTTTCGAATGCATGACTTGAAAAGGGTGAAATAAAAATCACAAATGATATAAAGCATTTTACCACTGCAGTTCTAAGCACACCCGTTTGAATTCTACGTCATGGCTCAAATGAAGGTAGGCAACTATGAATTTAAAGTGGTTTAGCTTTAAAAAGGAAGAAAGAGTAATTATTATACTTACACATTTATATTCATTTAACCTACCGCACGACATTTTCGTTGCTTCGCCTCTCCACATTTGTCCAAATATTCTATTCCCGCTCTGGTCGGAACAGAAACATCTGTGTAATCCATCCAAGTGTTCGTTACAGACGACAAATAGACATGTCACGGAACGTTAATTATAAGTATATGTATACACAGGTAGTATGCATAGTCTAAGCAGTAGGTACAGAATAATATAATATACTTCATTGTGTGTGGCACGCACTTGACAGATTTCATATGGCAATGTGTAGGAGAGGAAGTACATGCTACGACCAAGTCCCTGTCGGGCTCGATTTTAGGGTTCCGTAGTAAACAAGGAACCCTTATAGTTTCGCCATGGCCAGTTTGTCTGTCTGTCTGTCCGCGGCTTAGCTCAGTAACCGTTACTACAAGGATAGTTTGGCATAGGTACCTATACATATCAATGGCGCCGACAAAACTGTAAAATACAATCGAAAATTTTAAGAAAAAAAACCTTCAGCCGTGTTATTCGTCCAATTGTCGTGCACATACTTAATACTTAATGCAAGATTAAGGCTTATATGGTTTTCTCATGGATGCCATTGTCAGAAGTGGACCAAATTGAAATGAGACCACACGGGAAGCACCAGCTTTCAAATAAAAAAAGAAGCATCCAAATCGGTTCACGCAATCGAAAATTCTAAGGTAACAAACATCTTTGTTGAAGTCGGTTAAAAAAAATGGTGTACCTCCCCTACACGTCAAATGGGGATGCATGTTTTCCTTCAAAGCTCATCGTGTTGGGTATCGTTGGATAACTTGTTCAAAAGTAATGTGGGTTTTCTCTAACCCTTTTTTAAACAGGAACCCTTTGCGTGATATTAAACTTTAAAGTGCAAATTTTTGTTGGGGTCAACTGCCCCCTTTTTATTTGTAAAGGTTTTGTTTATTAACATATTTATTTCCATATAATGTCTTTGATTTGAAGTAGCCTGAATAGGAGTGACAAATACCTGCAATTATCATGTCAAATGCATTCTAAATTCTAACCAGTCACATCACGCTTATATCACGCATCTGCGCTTATACTTGATCTGAGTGCCTACCGCGATCTTCGAAAATCGAACTTCGTGTCGTGCCGTCCTTTTCCGTCATATAGTGTATAACACGAGAGTGAAAGGGACGGCACAACACGAAGTTCGATTTTCGAAGATCGCGGTAGCACCCCTGATTATACTTTGATTGGTCAGTGAATGATTCAATATGTGATTGCACTTGCAGCCATTATGTTTAGCTTCACTGGTTATTTTAGAATCTTACAGCACTCAGTGGTCTAATGAGCAGTGATCGTAACCTTTGTAGCATTTTCGGTGCAGGGTAGTGGTGTTAACGGAATTGGGACAAATGATTTAAATTCTTATGATGCATTAGCGTTAATAACGTTAATATTAACCTTAATTAACCGTTTAAATTGTATTTGTCCATACCAACTCCGTTAACACCACTACGCTGCATCGAAAATGCTACAAAAGTTACGATCACTGCTAATGATATTGGTGAAATGGTAATCTAGGTAATGATGAATCATACCTTCCCGTGAACAAATCTCCCTTGCATTGCATAGGTGCGTAGCTCCCGTCGGGCAAGCAGCTAGCGGGAGTCATGCACTTGTCCGGAGCGGGAGTGCCTATAAAAAATTAAAGCTGTAAATTTAAAAAATGTACCTATAACCTTTCAGGCTTCAGCAAGCGATCTTTAGGTAGACCCGGCTGTACATTCTTAACTTAACCAACGGAGCTGCCGAAAAATTGATCTTATCCTACTTGGAACTGTGAAATTATGACTTTTCATTTTAATGTTTAACTAGCTTTTGCCTCCGACTTCGTCCGCGTAGAACTCGTAATTGTCTTTGGAAAATAATTGCTATTAAATTATTTTACGCGTAAATAGGCGTAATTAGAACTTTCCTATACAAAATTTCACCTCCCTTTTCATCCCTAAGTCTTAAGCGATGATATCCGGAATAAAAACGATCCTACTTGTATTTTAATGTTTGTACTAAATGTCTGTAAACGAAGTTTCAAGTTTCTCGTTTAAAAAACTTGCTCCTCGAACATTTTTCAACCCAAGGGTTTTTAAGTTTCTCGTTTAAAAAACTTGCTCCTCGAACATCGTTCAACCCAAGGGTTTTTAAGAACTCTGAAATTGTTTTTCTTCTACTTTATTGCTAGGTCTATAATAGCTACTTACGATACAAGGGTTGTAAAACAAAGAAAGACCGGTATCGCAGATGTTTGAGGCCCGAGCCGCAGGCGAGGGTCATAAATATAAGAGAGGGCTTTCTGTTTTACGACCCGTGTTTTGAACACAATTTTACCTCACCGCTTGGCCAAAAAGTGGGTTTTTCCGGACGCGCAGCTTGCGGAAAAACGCGCTTTTTGGCAAGGTGTGGTGTAAACACATTATATTGATTATACTTGCACGATTTTTACACATTATTACCGCCACCTACAGTCAGGCTGTGGTTAACTCTCTGCGTAACAGAGCACAGGACCTATGTGACCCTGAATTTTTAGAGAGTGAGAAGGCACATATTGAAAAGGTCCTTAGGTGGAATGGGTACAAAGTAGACAGACAGCAACCCAGACGGAAGCCTAGAGGAAAATATCCTGATGTTCCGAGGCAACCAGCATACATGCCCTATGTTAAAGGGGTAACGGACAAAATCGGTACAGTACTAGAAAAGTACTCAATTAATACCGTATACGTACCGTTATCCAAGGTTGCGGGGCATTTAAGATCGCCAAAGGATGTTATCCCCTATCAATCACTTGGCGTTTACAAGATCGACTGCAGTTGTGGGAGTTACTACATTGGTGAGACTAAGCGAACCATTACAGAAAGGGTCAAGGAGCACATCACAGCTGTCAGAAATCGGCAGGTTAATAAGTCTGCCATAGCCGAGCATTTACTAGAATCAGGACCAAACCACTGGATTGAGCTTCATAAACCAAAAGTCCTTTCTACAGAACGTCATTTTTACAGTAGAAAGGTACGTGAAGCCGTTGAAATAAAAAAACATCGTAATTTCAACCAGAATGAAGGTTTTAAGATTTCATCTTCGTGGAATCCTGTTATTAGTAAGTGCAAGCGTCAAAATACGTCTTCCATGACATTAACGGATGTTGTTAGTGTTGTGTCGGGCGAGTGACAACCCTTGTGTAAATGTGAATAATAAAGACCAAATTCGGGTAGTTCGGAAAACCCGTGCGGCTAGTAGATGTTGATACCCGCTCAAGCCAGACAGCTCGTGACCACGGATGTTGCGATACATTCGTGGTCACGAGCTGACTGTCGGGCACACCTCAGGTGAATAATTTTTGTACGCGATTAAGTCCCGTTTACCAATAATAATGTATAAACACATTATTCAAGAGTTATTCGTTTTAAAAATATTTGCGTCCGTGAGCAAATTTTCAACTCTCATACCTAGAAAATCTCATGTTTTCTTTCAACCCCAAGGGAACGAACTTTGATGAGAACGCTATATCAATTATCTTGTTTATTAACCTTCTTTCTCACCTTTCCAAAATGAACGTTTTCTTATACAACCTCTATTTCACCCATTTAGGGGGTAAGTTTTAAAAGATATATTCCTTGATAGAGTACATGTTATAAAAGAACCCTGCTGTCCTAATAACAAGTTTCTAGTCATAGTTTATCCTTAAAAAACACACATTGCCCAACTAAAAAAAAACCTAAATAATGTTTTGTCTGTACATTAGGAGCTTCCTACCGAAGTTTTAAACTTCTTACTTTATAAACGATGTTCCCTTACAAACATTTTTGACCCCCTCAGAGGATGAGTTTTTATAACAACGCTATATTTTTTATTTTGTTTTTTACCAAGAAAATACAAAGATTCAAGTCTATAACTTTCCAAATGAACGATTTCCATACAAAGGTGTAACCCCTATTTCACCCTCTTAAGGGCTAAATTTCAATAAATCCTTTAGTTAAAGGTTGATTTAAATGGAAAAAAAAAATCGAAACCTCGTATGTCATTTTTAAAAGCAAATCCAACATTAAACTTTTTTGCATACAGACATGTATGGAGTACCAAATTTTATCTCAGATTCGTATTAAGAGACCTCTCGGACGCTCAGATATCGATTTTGAACGAAATCGGGACAAAAAAAAAGGAAATCAATATGGCCGCCACTTTTACAAATTTTACCTTGGATTCG
The DNA here is from genome assembly GCA_905163555.1 of Notocelia uddmanniana. Classification (NCBI taxonomy): domain Eukaryota; kingdom Metazoa; phylum Arthropoda; class Insecta; order Lepidoptera; family Tortricidae; genus Notocelia; species Notocelia uddmanniana. Next base: position 10,705,930 of record LR991064.1, read on the forward strand.
TATTAAGAATTCTCTCGGACGTTCAGATATAGATTTTGAACGAAATCGGGACGGAAATGATAAAAATGAATATGGCCGCCACTTTTTTTACCTCGGATTCGTATTACGAGACCTCTCGGACGCTCAGATATCGATTTTGAACGAAATCGGGACGAAAAAAAAGAAAATCAATATGACTGCGACTTTTTCCAAATTTTACCTCGGAGTCGTTTTACGGAGCTCTCGGACGCTCAGAAATCGATTTTGAATGAAATCGGGACGAAAATGAAGAAAAGCAATATGGCCGCCACTTTTTCCAAATTTTACCTCAGAGTCGTATTAGGGGACCTCTCGGACGCTCAGATATCGATTTTGAATGAAATCGGGACGGAAATGAAGAAAATCAATATGGCCGTTACTTTATTCAAAGTTTAGGTACCTCGGATTCCTATTAAGAGTCCTCTCGGACGCTCAAATATCGATTTATGTCAAAATCGTATCGGATGGCACTGATTAATAAAACCACTTACAATAATATAATATATTAATACATTGAATCAAAAAAGGTCGTATCTTCATAGGGAACTCACGGCACTTCATGCACCTTTAGACCTTATAAGGAACTTACATGCCCAATTTGGTATCTCTCGAACCCGCAGTTTGGGCTGTGCGTTAATATGTCACTCACTCAGTCAGTCAGTTCCTTCTTGCAATTTGGCACCTACTTTTAAGTTTTCATGCCCGCAATATTAAATTTCAAAATCAATGCCATTTTCGAAATTAAGGACCCAAGAAATCATAAAAATCACACCCATATTAATATTTAGACATTCCAACGCCCTCGGACCCCAACAGAGGGGATGGTATTCCTCCACGTGGGATTTTAAAATCATTGTTGTTTACGTAATCAGCGACCCGATAAACCATAGAAACAACACCCATATCGATTTTCAGAATTTGTCACCAGATTTCCCCCTTTTAGGGGTAGATTTCTCAAAAAACCCAAAACACGTGTTTACTTATTTATCATTAGAAATACTCCTGTGAAGTTTCGAATAAAATAGTCTAACTAATCTTATTTCCCCATACAAACTTCGGACCCCCATTTCACCCCCTTAGGGGTTGAATTTTGAAAAATCCTTTCTTAATGCACCTCAGCGTAATTTTTAACCGTCTACAAAAAAGAGCTTCTCTGTTTGACCCGTATGTATGTTTTTACGTATGTAGGTATGTATGTATGTTTGTCCACAATTATCTCGCGTTTGGCTGAACCGATTTTGATGCGGTCTCCAGAAAAGTAGTTGTTACATTCTGGGGGTTTCGGTATATGAAGTTTGGTGATTGTGATTCATTAACAGATGAACAGATGAAAAGTCAGTATACATTCTGAGAACCGGCAAACTGTTGAATTTCATTTGATTTTGGCAAAAATAAGGATCGAAAACTATTAACATACATTTCCAAAAGGCCGAAGGGGAAAGGGCCGATGAAATAAAAGCATTCTTAAATGGCCCTTAGTAAAAGTATCTGTGTACTACAGTAACATCAATAGGTCTGATAACGACCAAGCAGCGCGCAGCGGTCATAAACTCTGTTTCTTTGAAGTACAGAAATACGGCTAATTCAATATCACGTGTAAAGGATGATTCACCGTTCGGAAAACGGGCCGTTCCATGTCCGGACCGGCCCGTTTTCATCTAGAGAAATACGCCGGCCGTTGCGTTTGCTGTCATAGAAAACGGGCCGGCCCGGACACAGAACGGTCTACTGTGAATCATCCTTAACCCTTATTTTTCCTAAGATTAAATTGATTAGGTAGGTTTTGCCAGTTCCCCTTGGAGCATCCAAAAAGAAAATTTGGCCTAACTTCCATTCGCACTCCTTACTGTCAGTCCGTCTGTTACAACCGAGTTGCTTTTACTGGCCCGATTGAATTGCAATTTGGCACAAACTATCAAAAATTTAGAGCGCTGGTGGCCCAGCGGCACCCGCCTACCGCGTGCGGTATGCGGTGTTAAGCAATGTGGGCGCAGGTCATTTCAAGGATGGGTGACCGCTTTGAGTGGTTACTAACTGAGCGCTCTCGTGCTTTGAAAGGCACGTTAAGCCGTTGATCCCGGCTGCTGTCTACGACATCAGTCGTTAAGCTAAGTTAGAGGCCTTCGGGCGGCTTGAAAACTTCTAACAGTCAAGTTGCCCACTCACCTCTCAACTGAGCACCACTCTTCAAAAACGAAAATGAAGAAAATCAATATGGCCGCCACTTTTTCCAAATTTTACCTCAAATTCGTATTAGGGGACCTCTTGGACAAATTTTGATATGGGATTTTGAACGAAATCGGGACGGAAATGAAGAAAATCAATATGGCCGTTACTTTATTCATAGGTTAGGTACCTCTGATTCCTATTAAGAGTCCTCTCGGACGCTCAAATGTCGATTAATGTCGATATCGTATATAATCAAAAAAGGTCGTATCTTCATAGGGAACTCACGGCACTTCGTGCACCTTTAGACCTTATAAGGAACCTACATGCCAAATTTGGTATCTCTCAAACCAGCAGTTTGGGCTGTGCGTTGATATGTCACTCACTCACAGTCAGTTTCTTCTTGCAATTTGGCACTTTTAAAAGTTTTCATGTCCGCAATATTAAATTTACAAATCAATGCCATTTTCTAAATTAACGACCCAAAAAACCATAAAAATGACACCCATATTAATATTTAGACATTCCAACCCCCTCGGACCCCAACAGAGGGAATGAGATTTCACGTCCTCCACGTGGGATTTTAAAATCATTGGTGGTTTCGTAATCAGCGACCCGATAAACCAAAAAAACAACACCCATATCGATTTTCCTTTATCATTTCCCCCTAATGGGGGTTGATTTCTCAAAAAACCAGAAACAAATGTTTACTCTCTTATCGTTAGAAATACTCCTGTGAAGTTTCGAATAAAATAGTCCAACTAATCTTGATTCCCCATACAAACTTCGAACCCCATTACACCCCCTTAGGGGTTGAATTTTGAAAAATCCTTTCTTAGTGCACCCCTAGACTTTATAAGAAACCTACGTGCCAAATTTGGAATCTCTAGGACCAGCGGTTTGGGCTGTGCGTTGATATGTCACTCACTCAGACAGTCACTTTTTTCTTCCAATTTGGCACAAACTTTTAAAAGTTTTCATGTTTACAATATTAAATTTAAAAATCGATGCCGTTTTCTTAATTAACGTCCCAAAAAACCAGATAAACGATACCCATATTAATATTTAGATATTTCATCCCCCTCGCACCACAACAGGGGGGATGGTATTTCACGTCCTCCATGTGGGATTTTAAAATCATTTTTGTTTTCGTTATCAGCGACCCGATAAACCATAAAAACAATACCCATGTCGATTTTCAGAATTTGTCACCACATTTCTCCCTTTTAGGGGTTGATTTTTCAAAAAACCTGAATCACGTGTTTACTTATTTATCGTTAGAAATACTCCTGTGAAGTTTCGAATAAAATAGTCCAAATAATCTTGTTTCCCCATACAAACTTCGGACCCCCATTTCACCCCCTTAGGGGTTGAATTTTGAAAAATCCTTTCTTAGTGCACCCCTAGACTTTATAAGGAACCTACGTGCCAAATTTGGAATCTCTAGGACCAGCGTTTGGGCTGTGCGTTGATATGTCAGTCAGTCAGTCAGTCAGTTTGTATGCGGAAACAAGATTAGTTGGACTATTTTATTCGAAACTTCACAGGAGTATTTCTAACGATAAATGAGTAAATACGTGTTTCTGGTTTTTTGAGAAATCAACCCCTAAAAGGGGGAAGGTGGTGACAAATTCTGAAAATCGACATGGGTATTGTTTTTATGATATACCGGGTCGCTGATAACGAAAACAACAATGATTTTAAAATCTCACGTGGAGGACGTGAAACACCATCTCCCCTGTTGGGGTGCGAGGGGGGTGAAATGTCTAAATATTAATATGGGTGTCGTTTTTATGGTTTTTTGGGACGTTAATTACGAAAATGGCATCGATTTTGAAATTTAATATAGTGGTCATGACAACTTTTGAAAGTTTATGCCAAATTTCAAGAAAGAACTAACATGTGGGAGGCCCCATTATTGACCTTTCCTTTTTTAACTAGTTTCTTGGTAGTTTGTTTCGATTTTGCAAGTTTGTACCATTAATTAAGAATAGTTTTAAGGCTGGTAAGTGTGGTATGCACGTACATTTACATTTATTTTCATTTATTGTTAGAATTTATTTATAAGTGTTAAAAAATATATATTTGTTAGTAAAATCGGCTAGTATAACCGCGTCGTCGGCGAGCTGTGACTTGCACCTGGGCCACAACGGAAGAACAGCGCTGGCTTTGCCAGTTTCATGCTGCTGTGGCCCTTTTCTGACAAACAGTGTTCGTCGTATTTTAGTAAACTTCTATGTATTATCTGTGTTTGTCATAAATAAATGTTTTTTCTTTCTTTCTTTCTATATCATTAATGAATAACGTAAACAATAAGGGCCTGAATGAGTCCCTTGTGGTACTCCGGAACTAATGGATTTCCATTGCGAGGCGTAACCAGATAGAACCACACACTGACTTCTGTTCTCTATATATGATTTCATCCAGCGGAATAAGTCGCCATGTATACCAAGCCGCCAAAGCTTGAGAAGAAGTGTATTGTGATTAATTTTAGCAAATGCTTTGGCGAAATCGGTATACACGGCTTCTACATACGCGCCTCTATCCATAGCCATAAGAATCTCATTACTAAAAGTAAGTAAGTTAGTGTCTACCGAGCGGCCTCTATAAAAACCATGCTGGTTTATTTATATAAGAGTATATTGGGTACTCCGTGTACACATTCCTCATCTAAATGTTAAAAAACTAATTTCAACATTCTTGGAAATTCGTCCTCTAACGCTGGGTAATGCCTTACAATCATGTGCTCTCACGTAATTTCATTGTTCATGAATGTGGGGGAGCCCCCCGTGAATTTGGGGGAGGCCCATGTCCAGCAGTGGACGTCCTTTGGCTGATATGGTGGTGGTGGTGGATGCAACTCTGTTCAAGGTATCAAATACCCGAAGTATGTGAAATAGGCTGACCGGGCGGCTTTGACTCTCGAAAAAGAGACTGATGAGATAAAACTTGATGAAAGCGGCCAATACATAAGTATCTCCGAAGCTGTTGTAAATTTCTACATAATAACTACGATTTCTTTGGCATTACCAGAATGGATGAGTGTTTAGTTATTGTTAACTTGGTATGTCCTTTTAAACATCAACAACATAGGCTACAGTTTATTGTTCTGCGCGTGCGAAGCCGCGGGCAAAAGCTAGTTAGGTATATTGCAATTTTATACGTATACTGATTACCAAACTGTAATTCACATTCTACAACAATGCAATATACACACACGTCCAGCCGTCCATGCTGCACAAATTACGCAAATATAAAACCAATCAAAGATCAATTTCAATACCGCCAAGTGGTCAGAATGTGGAATGCGAATCTGGCTATTCTTGCCACTATAACTTGCTGACATATGCTTCGATGGGTGACTTGCAAATGTATCTGCGAAGCCGGAAGTAATTCGCAAACATAGAAAGTAGGTAGGCGAGGCTTGCTAGACTATAGACAAGATAGTATATGTAGTCAACAACATTCATATTCATAATATCATAATCTCTATAAAACAATTTACTTTCCCTAAACAAAAAAGAATTATCCGCTTCCATGAAAAGTACTCTGGAAAAATGACAAATAAATGTGTGTTAGAAGAACAAGGTATCCCGTATCCGTATCACAAGCCCTTATTATAGGTGTGATCGACTAAGGACGGTTTACCACTTATCGATCTTTGTCTAATGTGCATTTGTTCAAAGAAATTGGATAAGTGGAATAGGCCTCCGTCATAGAAATTAAATTTAATCAAACATTGGACAAAGATATTTGATAAAATTAAATTAAGTAATTTAATAATTAAACTTAGAAATGTTTCAACTTAATTACAGTGTAATCATAACTATATTAATAGCCTTGCATTCGCGAAATATAAATGAGTACAGCACAGCCGGTAATTTCCCGTACGGGCAATAGGTAAATCGGCAGGTCCTTTCCGGGAGATTGCAGTCAGCGATCATATATAATGACGATATCGGCAAACTTCCGACGAATTTGTTACTTATTCAGCGTCATGCATTTATAATTGCATACGCGAAATAGGCTACATTGCATTACATTGATCATTAACAAACGGAATAGCTCAATAGCTCATCGTTAAAATAATTATTTGCATTAATCTTACCGGGACGACAGACCGGGCAGCATCCGAATAATGCGTTAGGTTCGTACTGCAAAATTTCGCCTTTTGGGCAATCGCTGTCCTTCAAATCCGATATGCAACTTACAACTTTCGTGCACTGAGGCTGCGACATCACCGTGTTTACTAATAAACAAAGAAGGGAAACTTGCAACAAAAGTAATTGAACCATGTTTGACGTTTTCAATGCTGCGGAATACATTGAATATTGAACCAGAGTGCATAATTGCTGCTCGATTGAATTATCTTTTATCTCAAGTATCCAGTTTAAGTACCCGACTCGCCCGTTATTGTAATATTGCATCAGGAAACATCCATATAATTATTAATTACATACATTTTTGAAAACTACATCTACAAAGTAGGTATTTATATAGGTTAAAGTTCTGGGTTGTGCATTGTTTTAAAGTCGCCTTATGAGAAGTATGAGCCGGTCAATTTATCTCTTAGTTGAATAAACCACTACAAAACCGTGTTAACTGTGAAGTCATTTCAATAAACAAGAGTGGGGCGTTATCAGATCACCGCTATCGCTATCCCAAGTTATTATGTAGCGAGCAATCGCGCTAGATCGTGCGGGTATCCTTAGGCGCACCACCTGTGCTCGCGAGCACGACATACTATCGCAGCGCCGCGTCGCCGCACCGCTTATCTTATATTTTATCTGTTTCGTTTTATACAAACGCGGCTCATTTATAACTTCTGACTCCATGACTTAGATTCTCACGTTCTGCCCCTTATTTCCAGATTGGATTAAAACGGGCGTACCCGGCTAGCATGGAGGACTGCAGGAAAAGACACCAGACAGGCACAAAAGTTTCGAAAATTGCCCACATTTTCCAAGGCATGCCGTCGAGGGACGAGGAAGACATGCGCGGCGCCGAGATGACGGTCGTCAGGACCGAGAGCCACCTGTCGCGGTTCAACACCGCGCGTGCTCTTTTTGAAAAGTTGGGTGAAGAGAATCGCGGCTTTCGCATTGAGAAGTCGCCTTCGGCAGCTGCCAGTTTTGCAGGCACTCGCGGCGGCACGCCCGCGGCACCCCCACGCTCTCGCTCCAGCTCCGCGGGGTCCGTCAGTCCACCGAGGCGTACCATCACGCCCTCGCCCGTCGTGACGCCCGCCCTCAACGGCGATCGGCTCGCCAACGGCTCCTCCCAGCCGGTACCTCCGCCGAAACCGGCCAAGCCCAGCGTTCTACCAAAACCGGAGAAACCAGACAGGCGTTTCAATAAGGAACTCATAGAAAAACAAAGAAACTGGACTTCTCATTTTAGCAAACCGCGTCCTACATCGCGCTACGAAACACACGAACCTAGTGCGCGGGTGGACTCTAAATATCCTAGTGGTGTGCTTGAAACAAAGTCGCTCGAAGCAGCTGAAAGATGTGTTATTCCTTCTCGTGTATATTCGCCTCCTCTATCGCCATGTGCCGGAGACTGTCAGGTAGAGCGTCCCACGACTCTGCCTTCTAATTTAGTTCATAGAGGTGCACCAGGTGTTAAATCTCCTAGTCCTGTCAAAACAATTGCGCCCGTGTCGCCATCTTCTAGATCCAATAATGTAGCGTCTCCCACCGCTAGGTCAGATGTAAGAAGTGATAATTTAAGTTCTTCCTCTAAAGACAGTGTTGACGCCGGTTCTCAACAAATCGGATCAGCGGAAATAGTGTATCCTAAGACTAGGTCTACCCGATCTTCTATATCGGCCAATGATGAGGCTATTGCGGAAAAAGATTTCGCGTCAGACAGGAGCCCTAGTTTAAAATCTTCTGACTCGTCGAGGTCGGCAGAGAGATCATCCCACTCTCCCGTCTCTCTGGCAGCGAGTCCTGCGGCGGCAGCACCGGCTTATGCTCCCCGGTGTCCGAAATCCCCTCCGTCACCACCTATACGTTCTCCGAAATCACCCCTTCCTCCAGTGCCACAAGAAAATCCTAAAATTACACCGAGTGATCATGAACTAACAGAGAATAGACTGTCCGAAGAGAGGGAAGAATCTAGACAATTGGAGGATAGAACTGATAGAGGCGTTTATGATACAACCACGCGAGCGTCTCCCTTACCAAGCCCAGGATTGCCGGTTTCACCACCCCCTCAAGAAGAAAACGATGAAAAGTTAAACTACGAAAGAGACTCGACCGCACCGCATAGTCCTGAACCTTACGATAGTGTTATAAATTCACCAAAGTTACTTAATAAGAGTGTGGACGATGACGGGTACGAGCACATAGAGTTTAGTGATGAGTGGGACGAGAAGAGCAAGCGGCGCTCGTCGACGCCGGAGTCGCCGGCGGGCGCTCCGGCGCCCGCTCACGCCGTCCCCACGCGCTCCCCGCTTGCGTCTCCGCTAGCTTCACCGGTGCATCGGGATCCCTACGCGTCGCCCCCCGTGCTCTCTTCACCTGTACCTGGTGAGTGTTTTCTTTACCTCAAAAAACTACCACTTGTTAGTCTCGAACTCATTATCAATTTATATTACATATATTTTCTATGCGTACTTACTATCACTATGTTACTTACTTTGTTAAGATAAAGAAATACATTAAGTAAAAGTAACGCTTGCTAGCTTAAGGAATGCCTAAGTTGTATTAATTTGAATCGAATTAAGATAAAGTTCAAGTTAAAGGATTTTAGCACTGTGGGAAGTGAATATCCTTTATCATTAGTCAGTTCCGTAGGCGGCGATTGACGTACGTTTGGCGGTGTTGTGCTCCGTGGGTTCAATGTAATATTGAGGAAGTCAAGGTATTTGAGTCGTTCGAGTCGATCCCGATTTAGATGCTCCGGCGCCGCCTCCGCCGCGACGCGTCGCAGTAAACCGAGCGACGTCGGCCTGCTCGCTCCCATTCGATCGTTCCCTAACTTCAAATCTTAACTGGAACATCCGTTTTCGAAATGCATTGTCTTACCTAGACCACTCTAATGCATTGATTGTGATTGTGACTTTGTGACATTATGTTCATGCTTTCGAATGTGCTCGTATAAAAACTTGTGATTGTTAACAAAACAACAAAATGAACTTGCGATTTTGCTAACTTTATTGTTCTGAGATACGAATTTCAACATTTCGCCGTCAACGCGGTCTCTACTCGATATTCAGTTTACGATAAAGTTTAACAGGGACTTCGGGGAAGCTTTAAAAGATTTCATTGATTCCGTAGTCGTAAGTTCGCAATATACAGACTCTCTCAGTTTTTGCTCGGCTCATTCGCGCCGGCGGTGTCCACCAGGAAACGCCTCGAGCTCATCTTAATATTACATTCATTGAGCAACGTCTCCGACTGCGCTGCGCTAAATATTAACTATTTACACACATTATAATTCTCATTTTTTATTCGACACTCCAAGATAAGTTATGTTGTGCGTTTTGATTGCTTCCTCATTTTATAAGTAGATAGTATAGTATACTAAACTAACAGACTGATATCACGAATGAACTTATTGATATGGTAATACAATAATGAGCTTTAGTATTTTAGACACTTGTAGGAATAGATGCACCTATGTATGTATCTATATAAAATTATGAATCGAGCAAAAACTGAGCATGGACCACTTACATAGATGTTAAATAGCTAACTAGTATTTAAAAGTCTTGAGTAGATTAGAAAAAAACGTCAAGAGTATAATTTCTCTCACTCTTGGACAAATATTTCCCGATCTCATTGAAAATAAATCTTATCCAAATTGAGTCCAGAGTCCAGCCGCAACAAATAATATTAGTGACGTCTACACATAATATAATTGTATATAAAACTGTCTTGTCTGGTCGTTGGGCACATTACGCCGTTTTAATGTGGCTATTTCTCATTTAAGATTAACCCCTGTATCTTTGCCAAGTCCTTAACTGTCTCGAGTTATAATAATTTGTCCTTTAGTGCCGAGGACTGGCTGATTGGTTCTGTGTAGGTTGGCAACCAGCTTGTTATCCGAGGCGGTGTTTGTTTACAAGTCCGGGCTGCCACGGTGTCCAACAACCTAGCCGCTCGTAAATTTTACGTTAGTCGTCGTTAAGGTCTTTTAACGTTCGCTTTGCCGTAATTCTCGCCGATGTACACTTTCCTACAAAGTCGTGCCCTATACATTTTCACATTTACAGGAATGCTGAATTAAGTTTAATCAGGCCCGTTTCGATCCATTCACATTTTTTCATCGCTATGGGTTCTAAAGCGATCGAAGGAATTTTCAGTCTGCCAATGACTTTTTGAATATTAGTGTATCACCCAAGACAACATACGGCGATTAGAGTTGAAAGTGCGCGTGAGTGTGCACGGCTTAAGCGTTAGAGACCGCAAGACATGGCGCAGTGACGATGCGGGCGGCGCGCGCGCACCCCGCATGCGGCTCGATATGCGCCTATGCGGCTGCTGCCTCGGTTAGTCCTTTGCTCCATCTCAAACGCTTCCACTGTTTTTCAGTATGCATAACACCGCTTCTATGCAATATTTTGTAATAATATTAAATCATCTTCTGCTTGTGTCTGCTCTACTGTTCAATTAATAACTTAAGTGTGCAGCATTAATTTAAAACTTATGCGAGCAAATTGCCTCCGGAGTCAGGACTATTTGCAAATTATTAGCCTAATTGCAAGTTGCTTGGCTTAATACGAAACCGGTCATATGACTATTCATAGTTCGTCTTATACATGCACATTGCACATAAAAAAACATAATTTTAATTAATGTTATGTATTTCAATCTTGTATAAATTATATAAATAAGTATATATGTAGAATTTACCAGAAGTAGCAATGCCATAAGGTTCTGCATAGGTTAGTTTTTTTTCTCAATATACGTTCCGTTTTTTTCGTATTCGATTGTAACAACCATAGAATATGGTGTTTGGTTTGGAGTAGCAGCGTCCTTGTAGCGGATTATTATATTCCTTAGAAGAAGCTAAGTGTGGGCGGCGCCACTCTTAAAAGTGGTTGCATTTGATGCTGTGAAGATCTTGTTGCCTTTTTTAGTAATACCACGGTGTCTAGTTAATTAATTTCGGAATTTTGACACAGGCAATATTGTTGCCAATTTGATGCTGTGAAGATCTTGTTGCCTTTTTTAGTAATACCACGGTGTCTAGTTAATTAATTTCGGAATTTTGACACAGGCAATATTGTTGCCAATTTGATGCTGTGAAGATCTTGTTGCCTTTTTTAGTAATACCACGGTGTCTAGTTAATTAATTTCGGAATTTTGACACAGGCAATATTGTTGCCAATTTGATGCTGTGAAGATCTTGTTGCCTTTTTTAGTAATACCACGGTGTCTAGTTAATTAATTTCGGAATTTTGACACAGGCAATATTGTTGCCAATTCGATACTGTATTTTTACGAGAGCTGATGTATAAATGTAAAAATGAGCCCTAAAGGTTGAGAAAACAGTTGTTTAAACGTAAATAAATATTCCTTCTTACGTCACTTATCTTATCAAGGTATCGCAGGTATCAAAGAGGCAAGCTTTGTTGATAACCGTGGTTTAGCACGGAAAATAAAAAGCATTGTTTCGTATAAAGATATGTGGATGTATCTTCCGTATCCGTATAAGTATGACGTTTTATTTATGCAATATCCCGGCGTAGTGGCGCGAACCTAATTTCTAATAACGTACCAGCTGAATGTAGCCGAGTTAATTAGTAAAGTGGTCTTGAGTATGAGTCGCTCTCGCTGTCTCGCCGGCTCGCGTGCCGGCTTATCGACTGCTTGCATTCGCAATCTCGTATTTTACTCGGTTGTTTAATCACAAAAACGGCCTTGCACGGCGCACATAAAGTCCACATTTAAAAATAATTGTTTGAGATATGAGGTGACGTTAGTCGCATCATTGCAATATACCATACTGTTTTTATTTGATGATCTCCTTGCATTTTTAATTTACCACTTGATGATAAAATATCATCATTCCACTTCGGTGACTTCAATGCCCTTATTGTGTCGTCTTTGTTGCGCTTAGCATCCGCTTGAAGATAACTTAGGGCCCAGTGGTTATTTGATAGAATAATGAAACACGCAACAAATACATTCAACTTATACTTGTTACAGCTAGTTAACTCACCAACTTTTAAATTATATTCAACTCGTAATTAAACATGTGGGAATCTCCTATTGTACTTGCGTCAGTCACTATCGTACACTCTAATGCGAGATAAAATCGTGTTATATTTTGCTTATTTACGCGGGGCCCCGATTTTGTGAAGACGGAAAGAACCATTGTACATAATTGGGCCGGCAGCCCGATAAATTTTTCATGTAAGATCGGAATCTCCACATGCGAACAGTTGGCCCACTTAGGTTCGGCAATCGCGGGAGTGTTCCCATCAACCAATATGAATGAACTCCGGTCGGTGCGCCGTTTACTAACGTCGTAGTTTGTTTGGGCTTCGGCCCAGTTTCTATCGACTAGGTATACATATAGGTACCTATATATTAAGTACCTGTAAATGGCGAGCACCTGCAATCTGCGGAGCGTTAAAAATAGGTCCATTTCCTGAGTGAATTTATAAACTTTTTAACGTAGCCGAAGTCGAAAATAGTGTGCTAGTTATTTATGAAGTTTGATAACATTCGACAAGGAAAGTTTAGAGTACAGTGAAACCTGGATAACTGAGATCTCAAGGGTCCTGCGAATCCGTCTCACTTAAACAGCTATTCCACTTACACAGTTTTCTCAGATATCCAGGTTGAAGAAAATATGTTTCTCATTTAAAGAGGTTCTCAGTAATAGAGTTCAGAATACAGGTTAGTTCAGTTATAGAGGTGAGATTATTAAATAAATCAACTGCTTTTTGTACATAGGTATTAAATATACCTACAGTTGTAATCTTTAGATATAGGTTATCATTTACATATGTAAATGAACAAAAATAATCACCAAGTTCTTGTTTTTGTACACAGAAGTGAATAACTAAGAGAAATTTGTCATCTTAGTTTTTCTTTTGGAACCATCAGCACTAAGATGTTTTTCAATGCAATAGATTTTATCTAATATATTTTGGTCACCAATAGTTGACATTTCAAAATAGCTATGCAAAGTTTCTAGTGCTTTTACTAATTGGCGTTTAGAAATGTTTACTAAATTTACTTCCAGGCCCATTTCGTCATCATCTACTTCATTTTCTAAAGAAGAAGACGCAAAGGTTTGAATAATTTCATTATGCACAATAAGCCAAAGTCCAAAATTTATGCGTCCTGCCTACCTATAGGTATTAGTTAAAGAGATTCGAAGTTGACAGTATCTCAGTAACAGAGGTTAATTAATACAATATAAAATTCAAGAAAAACAAGTTGGCAAAAAGTCTTTAAACCATAGTCTCAGTAAAAGAGGTCAAAAACACTCACTGTTTCAGTTATAGAGGTAATGACGTAAAAATCGACAGGACTCGTCTCAGTTACAATTGGACCGTAGCAGGCGTCCCAGTTATAGAGTTTTCTCACTTACCCAAGTCCCACTTATCCAGGTTTTACTGTATTAAGTTTCGGTTGATAATAAGGATGAACTAGTTAAAGTAGGTGATCGAATTGGAGATCAAAAATGTAAGTAATTTTTTTTTTTAAATTTATTAAGCTTTGGCTACCAGGGCCATCAGCTATAAACAGTCATTACAAATTCAGAGTAATACTAAACTAGTCTAAAAAAACAACAAACATCACTACAATAGAAGTAAGAGGGAAAAAATAATTATTACAATTTAGAATTTACAAAATACCAAATGTGTTTTTTACAAAACTAAAAATAAATTTGTACAAACAAATATGTTTCAGTAATTCCTGAATAGATGTCGGAAAAGGGCTATCTTTTATTTCATCACTACACAAGCTAATAAATAATAATCTTTGTATGTTAAAATAGGGACAAATAAAAAACAAATGATTCAAATTACAGTTATCGGTGTTACAGTATTTACAAACAGAACTACTAGACAATTTTAATCTGTGAAGATGAGCTGGGAAATGGCAATGGCCGATTCGTAATCTGCAAAGGCTTTTGATTAATTGTCTACCCAAGTAAACGTTGCCCTTTTCAAACCAAGCGGTAGTTGAAGGATATGGCTGAATCTCAGCAAGCCACTTCCCTTTAATGTTTCTGGAACTAAGCAGGGATATTTTCCATCGATTTAGCATCATGTCCTTAAGAGATTTTTGCAAGTCCGAGCTAGGAACTTTAAAAGTACTATATTCAGCATTTGCTGTACGCTTGGCAAGAGAATCAACAATATGTAAGTAAACATACAATTGTCAATGTCTAAGTGACATTCCAGGAGTATGCACCTTGATATTTAAATGTATGAATTTTAATCAGCAAAATTAATGACCGGGATATAGGGTGGAAATTAAACACAAATTTTTAGGGTCCCTTCGCCAAAATGGCGAAAGCGGATCCCTTATAGATGCGTCATGTCTGTCCGTCCGTCTGTATCTCACAGTCGATTTACTCGCAGACTATAAGCACTATGATTATGAAATTTGGTAGGAAGGTGTATTCTATGAACCGCAACAAAAAATGTAGTGAAATTATTTAAAACAAAAAAATTGTAGGGGCACCCCATACATGTAAACGGGGAGATGAAAAAAAGTTTTATTCTCGGTCAGTATTCTGCGTACCGTCACCGCAGAAATGCCAAGAACATCGGCAGTTTTATTGACACAACCACTTAAAGACCATATTCTCCTTGAGGCTTATTTTTAACTCTTCATACAATATTAAATAACTCTGATTAATATAAACTAAATTTTAATTTCAATGATTTTAAACTAGCCATCGCTTGGATTTGATTTTTTATGATGGCAATCCGTTTGTTTACATTTTTGATCTCCAATTCGATCACCTACCTTAGGAATGAAGTTTGGCTGTTCTAATTTATTTCTGTGGATTATTGATATTATAGCTGTGTATATAAATAGCTGTGTATGCGATTAGGATAAAAATTAAGAGGTGACACATACTTGTAAATTAATAAAAAATATGTTGATCTTAGGGTGGTATTCTACTCATCCAATACCTTTGTACTTGTCTTTAACTTACTTTTTCACTTGAAGAATGTATATATTTATAATATGTACGGTCAACCAATTTGATTTCTGGGCCACTTCATACCTTGTCACAGTGATAATCAATATGAAAGCTGCTAGAAATCTCATTATTGTCACTGTGACAAGGTACAAAGATGAAATCATCCAATTTCTTTGATCAAATGTATATTGGACAAAGATATTGGATGAGTGGAATACCTCCCTTAGTTCTTAGCAGTACCTAGTCTTAGTACTAAGAGTAATCGTAAAATAAAAAACTAAGTGGCATAAAACTTTCGTACATTTTCCATTGATTACTTAGTTAAGTGGTTAGTTGTGTCAAATAATTAATATAAGTTAATGCACTTTTAAGTCCAGTTAATGTAACGGGTAGTTGCCAAACACCTGTTATATTAACCAACCACCGTGTCCCGACACGCACATGGCAGTATTTTTATTTCACCCATTACAATGGATATGTATGTTAGACCAGAATTCTTCACATATTCATTCATTCATTTTCTTTTCTTCATTCTTCTTCTTCTTATTTTTTTTCTTCATATTCGTCAAATCTATTTTGAAAAAAAATGTAATCGCTACTACGTCAGTGATATCATTTTATTTAGGTAGATGAACGATTATAACTGACAAGACAGATAAAATAACTAGAAAAAATAACATATAAAATGGTATGATACATACGTACATACTCATTTGCCAAATATCCTAGTGTCAATTTCCACGGTATGTTTTGTCATTTTGCATCAAATGAGAGTATATCGTCGGTTGACAACCAAAACTCACTAAGCAACAAATTCCTACTTAAAATAAAACTCGTATCTCAGCATCGTTTCAGTACTGAGATACGAGGTTTCTAAGAGTAATGACAGATTTTATAGTGACTTTTGGTTGTCAGCCGGCGACATAACACATTACCTGAGTCTGCATGCATTGACTATCTACCACCACCGATGGGTGACACTGCGCAGATATGTGATGGACCTTAGAGGTATTATCAACAGCTAGAGATAGAGACGTAGTTATACTAGGTATGTGCTCTTGTTCCTCGCTGTTGATAATCTCATAAAATATTCCAGTAAAGACAAGTTGAAATAGTTCCACATAATTTTAAAGAAAAAAAAAAACCGACTTCAATGGGGGAGGCCGATGAAAGATTATTATACTTAAATGGTGCACTCTTAGATACCATACAATGAAATAAAATGGCTATAAGTATGTTTATAATGGTAGAAGACTAAGTAACCTCAATTCCTCATGGAATCCTCCATCAGAACCCCAGCTTGACAAAAATGCGTCTTGAAAACCTAGCTTGCTTGACAAATATAACGAAGAGGACAAATCGCCAAACGTGAACTATGCGTCATTGAAGAGTTCCATTCTGATCATCATCAGCAGTTCCACATTTAAATGTAAATGCTTGATTTGCTTAGGAGTATAGTAAAAACACTATATGTTTGCCTTTTACATTTGAGGAGTTCCCTTGATTCCTCATGGATCCCATCATCAGAACTCGAGCTTGACAAATGATTGTCTTGTAAATCTAACTTGCTTAAAAAACACAGCAAAAAGGACAAGTCGCCAAACGTGAATTATGCGTCGTTGAAGAGTTCCGTACTGATCATCATTAGCAGTTCCACTTTATCAAATGTCACTTTTTTGAATGAAAATGCTTGATTAGTTCATGAAAATACTAAAATCACTATATGTGTGCCTTTCACATTTGAGGAGTTCCTTTGATTCCTCATGGATCCCATCACCAGAACTCGAGCATGACAAAAATTAATCGTAAAAGTAGAACTTGCTTAACAAACACAGCTAGGAGGACAAATCGCCAAACGGGACCAACTTGGATATATATATTTACAATAATAAAAAAAAAAAACAGAATAAAATACATATATTTAAATATGGTGCTACTTTACCGCACGAGTGCGGTAATCAGCAGATTACGTGCATATGTCGAAACTTTAAAGAGCTATATGTACTGTAAAACGTTGTACGATACACGTGCGAATTTCCTGTTCTCTGCACTTGTATCGTAATGTACTATTTCAAAATTGGTTCAGAAATCCTCTTTTGAAATCTTGAAGTCGATTAAATAGTACATTACTACAGAGGCTGGGACGAAAGGGGTTGCAGGCCAAAGACATATAGGATAGGTCTGAGGCGGGCAACCCCTTATTTCCCGCCGAGGTATGTATAGTGCTTTTCTCAAACATGCAATGAAATAAACAACAAAAAAATCAAAGTTTTAATTTTAATACGCATAGTGGCAGAATGTCATGATGCCTGTGCCACAAATTTATGTGGAATGAAAATTTAAAAAAAGAGGACTTTGCCGGCCGAGGGCTGCAAAATTTCTATGAAATTCCATTAACAACCTCTTGTCCTAGCCGCACCTGAAACGTCATACTTCGCAGCCTACTCGTATTATAAGGAACATAACATCAATATTTCATTGCATGTTTGAGAAAAATATTTTGCTTCAAGCAGTATTTCGTGGAACAAGCAAGAAAGCAAATTCTTCGTTGCATTGTCATAAGAGTGTAGGAACATTCCGAACGCAGACAAAAGGATTTCGTTACTCGTTTTCAAACTTTGTATTATTGTTGCATTCCGATTATCTTTCCATCTCTTTTTAGTGTATCGTTAGAAAGTACTGAAAACTGACTCAGTTTGAAGCACCTGTAAGCACCAAAGTTGTGTTCGTAAAGCAGTGATGTTTTTTCAGCGGTCGGAGATCGCAAGTCACCGGAGGCTTCGGAGGGCGGGCGGCGCGGCGGTTCGCGCGCGTCGAGCGTGTCAGACGAGGGCGGCTTCAACGAGCCGTCGCCCGAGGTGGTGGCGCGCTTGCGCCCCGCCGACTACCGCGAGCCGCCCGCACCCGCGCCGCTTACGCGCGACCATCGAGATGCGGAGCGCGCGCGCTCCGACCCCGACACACTGTCGGTCTTGCAACAGGTACCGCACATTATCCGTCGATGCGGTCGCTGTTGGAAGTGGTGCTGTATTTACTCAAAAACTTAACAATGGGAAAAAGACATTCACGGAACCATTTCTCGGCGTTCGCATTTTTGCCTTTAGCAGCATTGCATCTATGCAAAGTTAATTCGTAAATTAATTAATCTAAATTTTGTCCTGTGGTAATGCACAGGAATATGATTCTTATGTACCGAAATAGCACGTTCGTCTAAGCTGTTGGAGTAACATGTTAACCTCACTGCCGCTAATTTTCGAGGCATTACGAGTAAATGACCTTCTCACTAGACCGCACAGATTTCACAACGTATAACTTCGGCATCATCCCCTGCATGATGTCTTGACAAGTGTTAATTTTAATTTATAATTGCATCCGTTTCAGGATTCCGGCGTAGTAGTGAGCGAAGCTAGTCAAGGCTCCATAGAAGTGCTCGACAAATCGACCACTAGCCAATGGAGCGTATCGGAAGCGGAGCCATCGGGTGACCGCGTCGCTGAGGCGGGAGCGGATGCGGAAGCGGAAGGACGCTGGGACGACCCGGACGCGGGCAAGCAGCCCGACAGTATGACGCCCGACGAGGCCGAGATCCTGCTCAGCTCCAGGTAATATAAAACATAAAATAAATCACTATAAAATAAAATAAAAATAAATAAATATCAACTAAATGACGCACATTACACGTATTTTTGATGTCGTAGCCAGTTCTAGAAGCCTTACACAATGTTAGTTGCAATTGAAGTTTCATTTCGTGTGTGAAATGTAGTTTACAACAAATATGAGCGCTGGACTGAATGTAATGGTTTACTGAGATTATTTTCCTTAGATAGTGAATATTTAGAAACTAGATATTTTATTATGATTTCTGATTTGCAATAATAGGTGGTTCAATTGGAGGTTGATAGCATTCGAGTCACTGTAATTCGGTAGTCGATATAGTTAAATACGTTAGTCGTCATACATGTCATACGAGGTCTAAAATCGATCAACGGATGGATGAATCCGTTAATTGGTCGATCCGTTGACATGTGTTGCAGAAACGTTCGCACTTAACAGTCGTTTCCTATCGACTCTTGCCGTTCACACTGTACAGTCCCCCAAATGAGGGCATCTCGTAATCAAGCAAGGGATTATATATAAATGTATTCAGACGATTAGGATCCACTTGTTAAATTTTAAATAACTCACTGACTTGTAAATTACAAAAGATTATCGAAGTCATAAAAAAGATTATGGGGCTCAAAAAACATACACTTTTTTATTGTCCAACAATAAATTAAATATTAATTGTAAACCTTAAAATATAAAAAAATATTTTATATGACAACTATGTAGTACCTAAACGCCAAGTAAGACTAAAACAGCAAACTTTCTTATTTTTCCGTACAACGGTTGGGTCGAATATTATCTTATATAGTAGTATATATCGTTATGTATGACATCATTATGCTTTGTTAATTATTATGAAGCGAATGAAAAAAACATAGAAGCACAACTAGCGTCGCAAAATGACACCATCAAATTGGTGTCCACTAAGGCGGGGCGTCAAAATTGTGTCCAACGGCTGTCTAGTTAGAACATGGCGGCGCAACGTAACAGTTGTATTAACTGAAATCTCAAAAATAAAAAATATGCCTTTTTGTGCAGTAAAGTGGTGCGTTAATCACTCTAGAAAACATAAAAAAAGATGGAATCACTTTTCATACGTAAGTAAAGCGGTAAACATATTTGTTTAATTTTTTTAGTCGGAACCTATTTTGTATAGGGATGGTGTTATGCCACCTTACATCATCAAAATGTTAATAGGTGAATGAAAAGGTACCTAAGATACCTATTAAACATTTTAATTTGTTGAGATACATGCTTTCATGCACATAACTCATTTGTGTATGAAACCATGTATCTCACCAAATTAAAATGTTCGAAAAAGGTAAGACCACTTTCCGGTTCCAGCATCAGATCAGATCGATAATAATATTATCATAATATTGCATTGTCACTGAATTTACATATATGCAGTAAGCTCGGTCCTCCATACAAACGTAGTTTGGCTCTCACTTTAAAATGGCATTCTAGAATAACATGAAACTTTGTATACACAATGGAATCCGGAATATCTAGGACAAAAATTGGTTTCTGTTGCTTGAAATTATAATGGAGAAAAAATACAGCGATAATTAAAGTTTTCATAAAAGACGTAAAAAAGTCAAAAACTAGCTGTATTTTTTTCTATTACAATTTCTTGCAACAGGTACTAATTTTCGACCTAGATATGGCTGCTCCCATTGTGTATACAACGTTTTATGTTATTTCAGCAATAAGTGTTAAATGTTTGCGTTGTCTGAATATACTGTAAGAGTTTTTTTTTTAATTTATTTTTTTATTAAAAATGGGAGTGCTCTTGGCCATCATCTAGCCAGGGGGCAAAGATGAGGCCGACGATGAAGCGAGCTCACCCAGAAGATGCCTATTCACTCGTGCCTTAAAAAGGTCCAGGTTATATGAACTCGGAAATACAGACGCCGACAGAGAATTCCAACCCTTAGAAGTGCGCATTAGTTTCGATTACGAGTGGTTGCTGTTCTCTATGTCTACATGCAACCATCCACCCGCTAAGCGTTGTCGTTGTCGCCGCCATTTTGACACATAAAACGTCAGCGCTAGGATACCAAACACAGCCAGTCATTTTGAAATCTACCTATCACGTTTATTTGTTTTGGGTAATTAAAAATCGGCTGACATTTTTGGCAATTCTTATTGGTACAACACCGCGCGTGCGTATTACGAATAAATGCCCCGTTTCAAAGTGGACTTTTGTAGGAAGCTCGCGTTCTATGCTTTTTTCGTTCACTGTTATTATGACATCTTTGTGCGATCGCTAGCGACGAGCTGATTTTGACCCCTTATCACCTTTTGTTCTGCTCTTATTGTAGTTGATCTCGTATAGAAAAAAAAACTTGTTTTGCTCTAAAAACTGGTTCGAATGGACACAAACAAAAAGAAAAGTAGCCAATTCCGGAGCCCTATGTGTAAAGAACTTAGATATTTATTTGTAAACTTGTAGACCTGCTGACTCTGAAATAAAGACAAATCCTGAAAACCCTTAAGGTCAGGTCATTAGTAGTTTGGTGTTGTAAACAGACCCGCTTCGGCCGTTATCGAGCGGGCTCGACACGCTTCACGCGAATAACGGAATGCATTCAGCACCAATAGTTTCCAACTTCGTCCGTCACACTTCATTACTCATTCATGCACCGCACACGATCAATCATTATGTAACACAACTTTTTATAATTTAATGGCAGGGGAAATATCTTCTTTTTTGTTGGCTGAGAAAATCGTCAATTACATTATGTTTTTGCAACTCTTGATCTCATGGCACTGTAGTTTTTACTAAATCGATCGCTACAGTACTTTGTCCTTGCATGATGGCACGTTTCAGTTTCACTCTTTCTTACCATTGTGCTAATTTATTCTTTTCATATTTATATCTGTTAGGATGGAGTGGTCATGTATACGTCGAACGGCACTATTTGGTTTATCTTCCCGTCCACTCCGACTGTAGCGTCTGTTATGCTTGAGTAATTAAATGTTGTATTTTTATTATTTGCATGCTGCCTGTGCGCACAACGCTTCATTATTGCCTGATCAAATTTGCAGTATTCTGGAGAAAAAACTTAGGTAAGCGTGCCGTATTTGTACCGTTTTATTTTCTTGTCTTTTTCTAGAGTTATGTTCCTTTATGTGATGGTCTGCTAGCTTTTAATTCGATGAAACTTGTACAACTTAATCACATTTCGATTAAGCCGGATTCATACTTATCTGATGGTGGCACCTCACTTCGGGTTGCGTGTTCGCCTCCTTTTCTTTTGCGATATTAAAGAAAGATGCATCACGAATATTTGCAGAAATACCTGAAGAGAGGTGCCAGCATTACGTGATGCTCTCTGATACCTGATACAATATGAACCGTCACGTCACAGCGCATCGGATCAGTCCAACTGTACCAAATGTATGAAACCAATATAGTTCTAACGCGTCACGACACGTCACGTCAGACAAATATGACTCCAGTTTTACATTCAATCAGCATTATATAGTATCAATTTAGTATTATATTGCATCATTTGTCCTAAGCAAAATAACTCTTGAGTAGTGTTATATCTGTATATCGAGAAACCCATTAAAATTTAAAGTAATGCAATGGCATTATGTCTTCTAGTCCAATTTTTAAACCGCCTGGCATGTCTCATATTTATAACTATAATTAGCAACCATGATAACATTTCGCGCAAAACTAATTATTAATGTGGCCCTCAGTAATATAAGTAGTTTGATTATTGATGGCAAAAATATTTTGAATGATGTATTTTGTTTAGTGTTAACGTTCAAATGTGTACGCTACACGTCAGGTGGTAGATGGAATAAAATTGGGCATTGAACTTTACTTAACCTAACTTTTGTTAATCAGATCTATAATCAGAATGTGTGTGGCACAGACAAGAAGCGCTGCTGTCGGACGAGCAGGCGCAGGAGATCGTGGCGATGCTGTCGCCGCGCGCCCCGGCCCAGGACAACGGCGTCTCGCTCAACGACAGCTACCAGTCCGTGCTCTCGTACGAGAGGTAACTGATCACTCCATTAACTGTGTGTGGTAGTACTGCTTTTGTCGTACGTGTCGTTTACGTCCCATTTCTTTTAAAAGAATCTGATGTAATCACCAATAAGGTCTGACATTCTTAGAGCAAGTCTTTTTAATGTCTCGTTAATCACCAGAATAAAAAAAAACTGCCAAGAGCATGTCCGGCCATGCTCAGTGTAGGGTTCCATAGTTGCCCAATAAACATACTTAAAAAAATCAATAACAAGCAAAATTGAATATTTTCGCAGCGTTTCATACGTCTTTTACTAACAAGGGAAGACTTTACGATAACTCTTGACACGGTCGCACGGAATAAAGATCGTGTGCAGTTTGAAGCAATCGCGAAGATTTTTCAGCAACGAATAAGTTTCGCAGATTCAGGAACGATGGACTAATGTAACTCCTACTTTTCGGAGCATTTTTGAGAAATATAGTACACTCCTGCAAAGGCCGGGAAAAAAGGGATTGCCTGATAACTCACTCTATAGTAAAATGAAATGAAACGATATTTTTATTTGCTGAAAATAAAAGTAATCTGAGGTCTAGTAATACGAGGCAGGCAATCCCTATTCCGGCCGAGGCATGCATAACACTTCTCTAAAAACAAAACGAGGAAATTTTAATATTGCAAGAATAGTACATTACTACAGAGGCCGGGACGAAAGGGGTTGCCGGCCGAAGACATATATACGGCCGAGCGAAGCGAGGCCGCATAGGTCTAAAAGGCTGGCAACCCCAAATTTCCCGCCGAGGTATGTATAGTGCTTTTCTCAAACATGAAATGAAATAAACAACAAAAAAAATCAAAATTTTAATTTTAATACGCATAGTGGCAGAATGTCATGATGCCTGTGCCACAAATTTATGTGGAATGGAATTAAAAAGAGGACTTTGCCGGCCTAGGCCTGCAAGATTTGTATGAAATTTCATTAACGACCTCTTGTCCTAGCCGCGCCTGAAACGTCGATACTTCGCAGCCTATTATAAGGAACATAACATCAATATTTCATTGCATGTTTGAGAAAAGCAAATTAAATTGTAAGGATTCAGTGATAAAAACACTTGCCTTAGCCGCGCCCCGCCCCGCGGTGGGGGCGGCGGGGCGTCGATGGTGGGCGCGCGTACCGGCCTCCCCCCACCCCCGCGCGCCCCGGATCACCACGTGCCGTTGCGCGGCACGCTTGTGAATTCGCGGTTTTGTTGTGCCATCATTATATTTAAGTTCATGGAAATACTATGTAATGGGTATACTAGCTAACTTTGAATAAATGTCTTATTATCCTTATTTATTATTATTATTATTACTATTACCCGCAACGGTGGATTTCGCAAATATTTTCGCGAACGTAACTCTCACTTTTCCGAGCATGTATGAGAAATAGCACATTACTACGAGGCTTGCACTGAAAGTGGCGGGAATCGAATACTTATTAATTTATTTTTAACATGTATTATACCTTTTTATAATCTCTGAAGTTTCCTTATCTCAACACACTGGCCACTTAGAAAAAAAAAGTATGGTTCGGTTTCAATTGTTTATTGAAGTCGTCGAGTCACTGCTTAAAATGGAATTGTGCCGTGAAAATTTCAGAGCTATGATTTATTATGACTTTAAAAGTGGACTAACACAAAAACAATGTGAAGAGCGGATGGTTGCTGCTTTTAATATTGAAGCTCCTTCAAAGACTACAATATACAGGTGGTATTCAGAATTTTAACGTGGCCGTGTATCCCTCACCGACGAAGTGCGTGAAGGTCGACCAAAATCGGCAGTCACGCAAGAAAACGTCGATGTTGTGCGTCGTCTGATAAATGAAGACCGACATGTGACATATCGGGAAATTCAAGAGCACCTGGGTATTGGAATGAGTCAAATACAAATTATTTTAAAAGAAGAATTAGGCGTGAAAAAGTTATTTTCCCGTTGGATACCTCACCTATTGTCTGACGAGCAGAAAATAGTCCGTGTCAATTGGTGCCGCAAAACTTTGAAAAGATTTAACAAGGGACGCTCAAATGCTGTTTTTAGCATAGTATCAGGTGACGAGTCGTGGATATACGCTTATGAGCCTGAAACTAAAAACCAATCCCGAGTATGGGTCTTCGAAGACGAGCTCAAACCCACAAAAGTTGTTCGTTCTCGCAGTACGGCTAAGAAGATGGTGGCTACGTTTATCTCTAAATCTGGTCACGTAGCTACTGTGGCTCTTGAGGATCGTAGAACAGTCAATGCTGATTGGTACACCACTATTTGTTTGCCGAACGTCTTTGCTGAACTCCGAAAAACAAACCCTAGTCGTCGCATCATCCTTCACCACGACAACGCCAGCCCACACACCGCTCGGACAACAACTGAGTACCTGGACGGTGAAAAAGTCGAAATATTGGACCACCCTCCATATAGCCCTGACTTAAGTCCCAACGACTTTTTTACATTCCCCAGAATCAAGGACAAACTGCGTGGTCAGCGGTTTCAGACGCCAGAAGAAGCAGTGGAGGCCTATAAAATAGCCATTTTGTCGACCCCTACTTCAGAGTTCAAAAAGTGCTTTATGGACTGGTTTGAACGCATGCATAAGTGCATGAAATACAAAGGAGAATATTTTGAAAAACAATAAAAATAAATAAACTCACTTATACTGCATATTTTCTTCTATTCCCGAAACTTTCAGTTTTACCCTCGTATAGAGGCCGGGACGTAAGGGGTAACCCCATATTTCCCGCCGAGGTATGTACATATATTGCTTTTCTCAAACATGCAATGAAATAATAATAAAAAACAAAGTTTTATTTTTAATACACATAGTGGCAGAATGTCATGATGATTAATTTATGTGGAATGGAAATTAAAAAAGAGGACTTTGCCGGCCTAGGCCTGCAAGATTTGTATGAAATTCCATTAACGACCTATTGTCTTAGCCGCACCTGAAACGTCATACTTCGCAGCCTATTATAAGGAACATAACATCAATATTTCGTCGCATGTTTGAGAAAATGAATATTGTCATATGATTGCAGCATGCAGTCAGTGGACGAGAGCTACGAGTTCGTGTCGCTGGAGGGCGAGGCGGCGCTGGCGGGCGGCGACCAGAAGCAGGCGTCGCCGCCCGCCGCCGAGCCCACCGTGTTCGACCACTACCCGCCGCAGGCGCTGAGGGAGCTCGGCGAGGAGGGCGGCATACACTACTTCGAGGACGGACACTTCTATACGGAGGTGACGTACAATATAGTTACAATACAGTTACAGTTACGATATAGTTCGTGTCGCTGGAGGGCGAGGCGGCGCTGGCGGAAGCACGCGTCGGCGCCCGCCGCTGAGCCCACCGTGTTAATATGACACTTTTCGAGCATAAGAAGTAAAAAAAACTAGTTATATTATTTCCTACCTATAACAATATATGTTGTATTTTTCAGGTGGCCGGTCTTCCGCCCATAGAAGAAGATGAAGATGACGAGTATTACCCGCCACCACAATTCGTTAAAATGAATAGGAAAGTTAAATTCAGGTCAGTAATTTTTGCGAGTGAATTCAATATTAATCATACCACCACCATATCAGCCGATGGACGTCCACTGTTGGACATAGGCCTCCCCCAGTTTTATGGGGGGTAAATGCCATAATCGCCACGCTTGGCATGCGGGTTGGCGACCACCGGGGAATGGGCAGCAGCATCCCTGGAGTGCGGTGGAGATACTGCGATTAATCATACATATTCTTTAAAATAGTATTGTACGGTGCTCATTCGCCAGAACGCCGCCGGACAGTGACAACGTCGTTCAACTAGGTTGTCTAAAACACTACTAGATGACTGCGTTAAAGCGCAAGCGAGCCTGCCCTAACTAGACAAAAGCACGGGTAGCATAAGACGGCGCGCGCGCTATTTCTCTACTATACGTCTCTATCTAATGAGTACAAACGAAAAGAGACGGATAGTCTATCTCTTTCGCTGCCTTGTGCTAGCCGTGCAGAGCAGCGTACACAATTTCAAGCTAACATGGTCGTTAACATTAGAATGACTGTTAAAAACGGGGTATATACCATGTATATTACGTTTTGTGAGTTGCAAGCACTATTTTCAAGGATTACCTGACGTGTTGCGAGTTTTAGTTGTGGTCTATCCACACACCATACCGCCATCTTCTTGGTTCGCTTTTTTGTAAGTATTAACATACGAGAGCGATAGTTACGTCCGCATATATGGCAAGTAAATGTCATATAGGGCGTTGTCGGCAGTGTGTCTTTTAATAGTTATTATACCTATTAATGGATGCTTCTTTGCATTTTTTTCTAGATATTTTTTTGCTCTACAAGTCGCAATGAAGCTTGAACTCTCTTTTTTTTATTTCTTAAGAGCCCAGTACGCTCGGCTGAACTCGATTCTCCATACAAACGTAGTTACGCTCTCATTTTAAAACGGCATGCTAGAATAACATGAAACTTTGTATACACATAGGAGCCGCCATATCTAGGCCGGAAATTAGTTTCTGTAGCTAGAAATTGTAATAGAAAAAAAAACAGCGAGTTTTTGAGTTTTTTACGTCTTGTATGAAAACCTTAATAATCGCTGAATTTTTCTCCATTATAATTTCAAGCAACAAAAACTAATTACCGACATAGATATGGCGGAAATTAGTTTCTGTTGCTCGATTATCCCATTGTGTATACAAAATGAGAGCGTATCTACGTTTGTATGGAGAACAGAGCTTACTGCGTACTCTTAAGAAAAGGACTAAGAAATCGTACTCTAAACGACTGTATAAAATTCCAGTACGAACCCGATGCAAGTGTTCTCCACGCACTCGGTGCGCGAGTACGACCGGCGCAACGAGGACGTCGACCCCGTGGCCGCCTCCGCCGAGTACGAGCTGGAGAAGCGCGTTGAGAAGATGCACGTGTTCCCCGTCGACCTGCTCAAGGGCGCTGATGGCTTGGGCCTCTCAATCATTGGTAGGAATTTCAACTTTATCGCTTACGACGTAAAGTCTAATATGAGCTGGAGCGCGTCGAGAAGATGCACGTGTTCCCCGTCGACCTGCTCAAGGGCGCTGATGGCCTGGGCCTCTCAATCATTGGTAGGAATTTCAACTTTATCGCTTACGACGTAAAGTCTAATATGAGCTGGAGCGCGTCGAGAAGATGCACGTGTTCCCCGTCGACCTGCTCAAGGGCGCTGATGGCCTGGGCCTCTCAATCATTGGTAGGAATTTCAACTTTATCGCTTACGACGTAAAGTCTAATATGAGCTGGAGCGCGTCCAGAAGATGCACGTGTTCCCCGTCGACCTGCTCAAGGGCGCTGATGGCCTGGGCCTCTCAATCATTGGTCGGAATTTCAACTTTATCGCTTACGAGGTAAAGTCTAATATGAGCTGGAGCGCGTCGAGAAGATGCACGTGTTCCCTCTCAGTCATTGGTAGGTCAACTTTATTGCTTTCGGGACATAGAAATACTATAATGTATAGAATCACAATCACGTCGTAAAAATGGCTCTGTAAAAGCCGGTAGGTACATGGGCACAGTTTACGCGGGGATTGTCGAGCGGAGCCGAACACATCCGAGCACGTGGTTGATATTCACAATGCCTACTGACGTACGAAAACTTCATCTCAGAAAACCAGTATAAGCCGGACCTCCAATTATAAGTAATAACTAGATGAAAGCCAGGCTTCGCTCGGGTGAAATATATAAGAAAGAAATAAAGAAAACATTTATTCGTGACAGTAATGCTAACGACGAAAGAAATAGTGTACAAAAATGTATAAAATAAAAACATAAAAACAACGGATTATGATGAATTCATTCGCTTTGATGGCGGTTATTGTGACAATCGATAGGTGTCTAGAACGCTTGAAAATCACAAAAACAAAACCCTGCAGAAGCGACTTGCCGGATCTACACAATGGGCGACGATGGCCTACCACCCAGAACGCAGCCCAGCAACCTGGCCAACATACCGGACGCAAAAATAGTTCACGATTTTCGAACGTAGCCGACACTCTCAACCAACAAATTTAATATGGCAATATAGTCTGTGGGCAATATGGCCGACGTTTTGTCATCAAATTAACACTTAAATGCAAAATACGCGACAATCCGAATTTTGCGGATACATATGTTCAACTCAAAACCGTTATTTTTATACGTTCTTCAATTTGAGACAGGTCTCGTTCGGGTCTACCGTACCCCTGCACGGAATTATTAATATAGATAATAATAATAATAAATATTGGGGGACAATCTTACACAAATCGACCTAGTCCCAAACTAAGCAAAGCTTGTACTATGGGTACTAGACGACGATATACATACTTATATAGATAAATACATACTTAAATACATAGAAAACATCCAAGACCCAAGAACAAATATCCGTGACAAATGCACAAATAAATGCCCTGGCCGGGATTCGAACCCGGGACCTCTAGCTTCGGAGTCAGAGTCACCACCAACTAGGCTAAACAGGCCGTCAATTGCATAGATTATGCATAGTTGTTACGAATCTCAAGGTACAGATATAATAAGAACGTATGGCGAGGCGAGTCTAGACAGGTTGTGAATATCATAGTATTTGACAAGACAACTTGTCATTGCCGGTTGCTTAAATGCAGAAATTCAAGCAGGACTAAAAAGAAAAAAATGGTGGGTTATCTTATTTTCAGTAAGTATCAATCGTTATTGAATTAAAATATGTATTTAAAAGGGTCAGTACTCGTTATGTTACAATAGTGTAATTTGACAATCTCCAGGAATAAAATATCTGTGGAGTAGCTACCACCTTACTAATTGACAACATTTCATTTTTTAAGCAGGCTTTTTTCCGATGAAATCAGATAGAGGATAAAAAGTTAAGTAAAACCACATTTTTAAATTCTCGAAAATATCCAAATCCGTACTTCCATCCATATCCATACTATCCATATACTCCATACTAATATTATATTATACTATATACTTATACTATATATACTTTACTGTATAGTATTATAATATACTATACTATACTATATACTTTTACGATACTTACTATATTATATATAAATGCGAAAGTCACCCGTCTGTCTGTCTTTCTGTTACCTCTTCACGCTTAAACCGCTAAACCGATTTAGATGGAATTTGGTATAGAGATAGTTTGAGTCCTGGGAAAGGACATAGGATAGTTTTTATCCCGGAAAGGTTCCTTAGGGGGTGAAAACGGGATTAAAGTTTGTATGGGCGCCTACAAAAAAAAATTATAGGAATTATTTCCATAATATCTTTTGCTTAAATCCATTTCTTAACATTTTCGTTTTGCCCAACATTATGTAGCAAAAAAAAGATGCATCTCCTGAGAAAAACAGCTACTGCCAGTTATTTTAACAAATTGCTTAAATCACATGGTGAGTAAAACAGTCAACCCCACGAGTTCAAAGTTATCGGCTAATCCCAATATACCCGCCATTTTCGTAAGAATTTTGATCGCCTTGATATGTGTTCCCGCAGAAGATAACATTGTTTCGAGTTTTTGGTGTAAACGAAGAAGTATAACATCGCAAAGATATGTACTATTATTGTTTTTTATTAATATATCATGGTATTTGAGCTGTGTAAATCCAATACAATCACTCTTTTGGGGTTAGGTTAACCTCTTATCAAAATTAATGGGAGTTTTTATTCTTACCATCGCGATAAACGTACTTAGCAGGTATTTTTCATATTTTCAAAAGAATTTTGTTACAAGACGAGAGTCTTTGATCATCAGTGTGTGTTGCCAGTAACGACATAATGGGTACTGAAACGTAGTCGCTATGGACCTCACAAGAGGGCTTAAAGTCACCAAAAGAGCAATGAAGAGGGCTATGCTGGGAGTATCTCAGCGTGATTGCATCAGAAATAAAGCCATCCACAGTAGAACCCAATTATCTGACATAGCCCTCCTAATCGCTAAATTTAAGTGGCACTGGCACAGCGCGCGTGGGCGGGGCACATTGCACGTAGAACCTATGGCCGTAATGGCGGAAAAGGCCTTCAAGTGGCGACCACATACCGGAAGGCGCAGCGTGGGTAGGCCCCACACAAGATGGATTGATGACCTGGTAAAAGTCGCTGTAGTCCGCTGCATGCAGGTGGCGCAGGACCGGGCCAATGCCCGCCAGTGCCACAATTGGCACTCTTTGGGGGAGGCCTACGTCCAGCAGTGGATGTCCTTCGGCTGATATCATGATAATGAATATTTTCGCACAACACCTAATATGTACAGGGTGTAGCCTGTAATAGGAGCAATAAATTAATTGGTACACTTTTAATTGAGCTCTCTAGCAATTAGTTCCAAATGGATTCAATAGACAAAAAAAAAGTTATTCTTGGATTTCTTTATACTAAAATAGGTTACGTGTACTTTTTTACTCTACTGGATTGATATTAATAACTATTTATTTATAAAACACTAAAAATGTATAAAAAAACAGTTAAAAAATATCATTTTAAACCAAAAATTCGATTTTAAGATTTCCGATTATAAGTCATAACTTGAAGCAACCTCAAAATAAATCAGCATTGACTGCCACGCTATAATCTCTGGGTGTCAAGATCCATTACTTGGAGGTCATAACTTTAGATCAAAATTTCTCGCAATTGAAAAAGATACATTTTTTTTGGACACTTGGGGCTACTGCAGATTTTCTAAGGATGTCCTTTAAATTTAAATTTATTGCTCCTATTACAGGCCACACCCGTATATACATATTTATTTCAGAAGATTTCATTTAGTCCCGTTCAAGAAGTTTCTGTATATTACCTGTACCTTTTGTTCCTTTTGGTTTACATGAAGATCTACATATTTACTTTCTTTTCCTCGACAAACTGCGAAATTCATAATTTAAAACGTTATTTGATTGCAAAATACACTTAAGTTACAAAAGTCATCGTAAAAAATAGGTAACCAAAACGTTTTACCTGTCTTTTATTTTGGAATTAAGGCAAAAAAATTAACCTAATGATATTTTTCCCGTTTTTCAAAGATTAATATTTTAATTTCAATCATGTTTTTTGTCTCTCCTGTAAACTTCCATAATATGACGTTAGCAGGTTTACACTATTAGCCGACGATGTAACGCGGACGAAGTCGCGGGCAAAAGCTAGTTGTACTATATTGAGTCTTATTCTGGTTGTAATAAAGTAAGTATTCGCATGCTTTACTTTTTAATTTTACGATCGTGGTTATGAAGTGAGTGACTTCGCTTCTACTCGAATGCAACATTGTAATGAGCTATTATTGTGACAGATTTAGTTCGGGACTGTGACTCTAGGTATTATAAGAGCTCAATGTTTCGGGAGGACACGCTAACTCAAACAGGTAATATGCGAGCCATAGTACACTCGCGTCGGGTGTTTTATTACTTGTCAGATTGCTCGTCTATAAAGGATGTCTCAAGACTTTCATTTCGAACATTTAGCAATATCTTTATTGAAAAGTCAAAAATAACTACACAGTTTTCATGTTTTTTCGACGATTTTTGCAGGAATGGGTGTCGGTGCCGATGCGGGCTTAGAAAAATTGGGCATATTCGTTAAAACAATCACTGAGAGCGGCGCCGCCGCGCGCGACGGACGCATACAAGTCAACGACCAGATCATCGAGGTCGACGGCAAGAGTCTGGTAATTACCTCATCTCTTTAGAGCGGAATTCTTGTCAGTTGTTACACTCTTTAGAGCGGTGGCGATCAACAACTACTATCAGACGCTAATGTTGCTTGGCGTACAATATCCCGCCATCGCAGAGCGTAATTTTATAGTATTAAAAAGGTTGACAGGTAGAGAATGCCTCATGGCATTAAGTCCGCCTTTTGTACGTTAAGATTTCTTATTGTGCAATAAAGATTAAATAAATAATAAATAATTATCATAGCAGAAATTGATAGGCGGTGATGTGGATATAGCGAGGCATGCAAGGATCTCTTCACTCATCGGACTCATCACCCACTCCATTGTCTTTGCCCAGCATAAAGCCTGTCACACTTGTCATTAGCTGTCAAATTTACTATTGACCGCGGCCGCAGGCCACTCCAGTTTGTGACACGCTTAATTGTACGCATTGATACAGTGGGGCGAGCCTTCATGGTTTTGCGCAACTCATTAAACTATCATTGTCCGTTATCAAATTAAAGGGAAAAATGTAATGCTTCGAGCAGGATTCGAACCTGCGACATTTGGTATACGCAGCCAATCGCACGAATCCTGGTTCGAATCCTGCTCGGAGCATTAAATGTTTCAATTTTTCCCTTTAAGGCCCTCTAGTCCTGCGAGAGAGGTATTTAGCGCTGTCCTGGCGGTGCGTGAACAAGCCCGCGCGGACGAAGCGACTGTGAACTCGGATGACCCCGCTAGCTTCATACTGGTCACAGTATAGAAATATAACTGTATTTTGTCTTAAGAAATGCATTAATTATGATTAAACTTTAGTATGTAATTGATATCATTTTTTAATAAATACGAGGGCTGCCTTTTAAGTTGTGTCGTTTGGAAAAACTAAAGACAATTTAAGTGTTAAATGGTATTTATTGTTTTTCAAAGTAATCACCGTGATATGTAATACACTTTTTCGATCGAACCAATTTTCGAAACACTTATTCCAGTCCGAAGTCGGGATCTCCAAAATGGCCGTTTTGTATGCCTCAACCGCTTCTTCAGGCGTCTGGTACCGTTGACCACGAAATCGTTGCTTGATTTTTGGAAAAGTAAAAAAAAATCGTTAGGGCTCAAGTCTGCACTGTACGGCGGGTGTTCCAGAATTTCGACGTTTTGCTCTTTTAAAAACGCAATTGTTTGCCGGGCGGTGTGCGAGCTCGCATTATCGTGGTGCAGTCTTATACGACGTCTTGGGTTATTTTTTCGAAACTCGCCGATGACTTCTGGTAAACAGACAGTAGTATATCAGTCAGCAGTGGCGTGCCTAGGGTTGCAGAGAAGGGCAAGCCGAGGGATACATTTATGTATTTTTTTTCACACACAATATCATTAAATTTATCTCCTACCTTGATACCTTGCCATATTACCATACTAGTAAATCTTCACTCTTCATTATCACTAACTGGTGTGGCGTAGACAGGACAGACCAACAAAACACACTGAAGGCATGCTATTACTAGATAAATTGTACAGACATCTCATCAATCGCACCGATCTTTGACATTGTCGTTTATGTGACTTGCTTATCTGAGAAATACTCAAGTCAGGCGTAGGTTTCGGTGAAAAAATAAGTTGCTTTTTTGTGCAAAGTTTAGCGTGCCTACCTTTTCTACGCCGATAACTTGTGCACATTTTAAATCGTCACACGGAACGACTTCATCCATCGTCACTTTCCACTTTAATAAACTTTTTAATACAAAACACTATCCGCTCAAACAAATTGTTCAGTTTCAAGTAATGTACATAATTGTAATCAATGAAGTTAGCATCACAATCCATCCAGTCATGAACGCGCACGCGCTAAATTCACATTTGACTAACATCTGTTGATAACTTCACGTCGAAAGCCGGGCTTCTAGTCACAAACTATTTGCTAGATCTAGCTATAGATACGTATCTCTCGTTTTGTAGCAGTTTTCATAGATAAGAAAGAGAGAAAATATATCAGCATTAAAGCCCGCTTGCAAGCCCTCGTGTGCGAGCGAGATGACTAGCCCATGTCTCAACTCTATCGTCTTAAGACCACTCGTTTCGCGCGGCAGTAGCGCCACTTACTTGCTACGTCGAATTTTGTACTACTACCCCGACCAAGGTGAATAGAATATACAGATCAGGCGCCGTCGCGCGGATTTTAAGTTAGTTTGAAATGGAAAAAAGAATTAGTCGTACATATATTTGGTTTTTGCTAATTTTAGTAACGCAAGCCTGGCTTTTGGGCTTTTAAGGCCGTACCGCCACTGTCAGTCAGCATTAACCGTTTTACGATCCTCGAGCACGATGGTGGCAACGTGGCCACTTTTCGCCACGAACGTGGCGACCATTTTTTTCGAAGTGCTCCGTGAGCACAACAATCAACACAAGATTCGTCACCACTGATAATGTCGTAAACATGTTTCGAGTTTCCTCGGTTGAATTGCCGCAGAGTTTTGCGACACCATCGAACGCGAGCCGTTTTTTGGTTTTAACTGAGTAAATGTGGTATCCAGCGTGAGATCAACTTTTTTACGCCTAAGTGATCATGCAAAATACTCTGAACACTGGTCCCTGAAATACTTAAGGAAGCTTCTATCTCACGGTGTGTCGCATGGCGATCATCGACGATCAGTTGCCGTACAGCATCAATGTCTCGTGGGTTACGGCTGTTTTTGGTCGACCTTCACGATGTCTATCACCAAGACTGGAGCAACCACGTTGAAATTCTAAATACCAGCGTTCCACAGTCCGGAGGCAAGGTGCTTTATCATTGAAAACCGTACTCAACTCTTCGAAGCACTGAAGTCGCGTTAAGCCCCTTTTGAAGTTGTAAAATATTATCGCACGTAAATTTTCCTTCGAAATTTCCATTTTCAGAACTGACTTGTCAACTTTGAACGAACGCTGTACTAAAACGGTTGGGCCGATTTAGAGTCATTCTTTTGTTTTCGAATTCTAAATTCAAATATTTTAAGTTGATACTAGTTCTTTTTTATGCAATCACGGGAGGTTTGCAAACGACAGAACTTAAAAGGCAGCCCTCGTAGGTAGTAAATAAATAATTCACAGTCGAACTTAAGGTAGGATCCATTATAATGAAAAAAAAAACAAACTTCATAGTACAACCCTGAAATTCGTTATTTAATCTATGAAACCTAAGAACCTTAGAAATATGTCATACCTTTCTACTCGATTTGTTTAATAGGTCATGCAATTTTTTATCTATTTGTGTTATATTTATACGTGGTGTTATTTTTATTTGTCGTTTGCGTGTCAACATCATCATTATCATATCAGCTGATGGACTTCCACTGCTGGACATAGGCCTCCCCTAAAGAGTGCCACAATGACCAGTCCTGTACCACCCCCATCCAGCGGACTCTCGCGACCTTTACCCGGTCATCAGTTCACTTTGTGGGGGCCTGCCCACGCTACGCCTTCCGGTACACGGTCGCCACTCGAGAACCTTTCCGCCCCAACGGCCATCGGTTCTACGTGCTATGTGCTCCGCCTACTGCCACTTAAGTTTAGCGATTCGGAGGGCTTATCGGTCATTTTGGTTCTGCTGCGGATGGCCTCATTTCTGATGCGATCACGCTGAGAATCTCCCAACATAGTTCTCTCCATTGCTCT
This sequence comes from Notocelia uddmanniana, assembly GCA_905163555.1. Lineage (NCBI taxonomy): Eukaryota > Metazoa > Arthropoda > Insecta > Lepidoptera > Tortricidae > Notocelia > Notocelia uddmanniana. The sequence goes on from LR991064.1 coordinate 10,742,154, forward strand.
TTGGGTGACTTTAAAAGCCTTCTTATGAGGCCCATAGTAACCGACCACGTTTCAGTGCCATATGTCATCACTGGCAATACACACTGGTCAAAGACTTTCGTCTTGAGACACTGCGGAATATTGGACGAAAAGATGTGCCGTAGCTTTCCGAACGCTATCCAGCCGAGTCGGATTCGACGATTAACCTCTTTCTCGAGGTTGGACTTACCTGACTGTACAGTCTGTTCTAGGTATATGTAATCGTCTTCAACTTCGAGCGTAAAGTGTCCGATTGTTACGGGAGATGGTGCGACATGGGCATTTGACATGATCTTCGTCTTGTCCATGTTCATCCTTAGACCAACTCGCTCGGAGGCTTTACTGAGGTCATTGAGCATTGTACTTAAATCCTGTATGGTGTCAGCCAAGACTACTATATCGTCAGCAAACCGAAGGTGAGTGAGGTAGTCGCCGTTTATGTTGATGCCTAGGCTTCTCCAGTCCAAAGTCTTGAAAACATCCTCCAGTGCAGCGGAGAACAGTTTGCGAGAAATAGCATCTCCCTGCCTGACTCGCAGCTACAACGGAATAGGTATCGATTTCTTGTCCTGGAGTCGGACTCACATAGTGGCATTATCGTACAAACACTTCAGTACTTCGATAATAGCGGTAGTCTACTTGACACCGCTGGAGAGATTGTAGTACAGCCCAGGTTTCAACCGAATCGAAGGCCTTCTCGTAGTCCACAAACGCCAAACAGAGGGCACAGGTAACAGGTTATACTCCTCCGTCTCTCTACTTTAAAACCTGACGAAGCGTATGGATAAGCTGATAATGTTCAAATCTTCATAAACACAGGCCCAGTAGTAGTGAACCACGACTGTTATAAAATTATTACTAATATAGTTTTTTGACCGAGCGAGCGAAGCGTCTCCGTTTCAGCTTTCGACAAAAATTATTTCGTATGTCTGTCTGTTCGAATGTTCTCTACAGGTCGCATTTCTCAACCGATTCTCGTGACATTTTGTGAGCAAGTTCGATAATTATAATGTTTTTTTTGTCGAGACGGTTTTTGTAAATTTTGAAATTTGAAAACATAATTTTTTTTGCATCGTCTACAGCTCACAGAGCCACTAGTTTTAAGCTTTATTGTAACAGCTAACGTTCCAACACGAGCTTGAAAAAAACGTTAATTTAACTTAATAAAATACGGGCTGAATATTTTTTGGTGGTTTAATTTATTCGTCAAAAGTTATTAGCTCTCAAAGCATAAAAAACATTGCGAAGTTTTTACTTTTTCACTATTTATGCGAAAGATTACCGTATTCTTTTAAAATAAATACCAGAAATTATTTTTACATAAAGATGATAAAAGAATCAATATGGTATATGAAATGATACCAAACTCACGGTAGCTACCTGGAAATGGGTAGATCTTTTAAAAGAAGATTAGCTAAAAAGATAGATAGTGTATAAATTTTAAAAGGGTGGGCAACGCGCATGTGACACCTCTGTAGTTGCAGGCGTCCATAGGCTGCGGTGACCGCTTACCATCAGGCGGCCTGTACGCTTGTTTGCCACTGACGTGGTATTAAAAAAAGACGGCCGGAATTAATGTGGTGAAGCTCATAGCTTAAAAAAAAATTCAAGTGCAAAGCAGTAGATCTCTTACTATATCTGCAATTTCTGGTTATAAACATTTCATTTATAATTTTACCAACTTTTGTTCCATTTCTGCAGGGGTTCAGTTCAGTTGTTATACTGACATTTTTATACTGTGGCACTATGACCATAATTTATTTATTAATAATTACGACTTTTTTCATTTGGGTTTATATTGCCCTTCTTAAATAATTTGCAACAATTATATAAATTCGTCAAAAACTGCTTGTTTGGTGCACGAAACTGTCGCGGATAAAACTGACACAGGTCCGTTGTCCGTAAGCGCCAGCGCCCGACTGATCGGGCCTGCCGAGCCTCCGCGCTCGCGCATTTTGTAGGTATTTGAACATATTAATTAAAATACAATCATTTTATCTTTTTAAATTCTGCAAAAATGTCTAGAAATACTGAATGGCTTTAGTTTAGTTCAAAAACTTTATTTAAAACATCAATAGTTTAGTCGTCAGATTGTAAATGCTTTACAAAAAGGAGTAACTTTGGGGTCTCTTTCTATCGAGCGAAGTTCATTAGATCTTGTAACTGAGTGCAACTTTGACCAGACTAGATCCTTAAGTAAAACATATATTTTTTTCAAATTTTTTAACCCTTTTTCTACGTTTCAGATTGTTTTTAGAAAACTCGAAAACGCTCACTCGCTTGACCACCTCCCCTTAATTGGAAATATGGCATTTTGGTTAGCAGCGTTACTGCTTAATACAAAAGTAATTGTCTGTTATGTTCATAAAGTTAGTTCGTTTATGTCAGAGAGCCTTGATAAACAAAAGGGGCTACGGGAAACACGATCTCACACATCGACATGCCTAGTATTGACAAATTTTGAAAACTGTTATTTTGTATTTATAGTAAAGCTGTGGAATGGCATATTGTGTAAAATTGGTCCATAGCATTTATTTACTTTACTACTACTTAATAAATTCACTAATTTTCTCCTATGCCATGAGTACTGCGTGTAAACTATTTACCAAAACACTAATGTCAATGATGTTGATTTACAGGTAGGAGTGACCCAAGCCTACGCCGCATCAGTGCTACGAAATACGTCCGGACCAGTGAAGTTTCTCATCGGTCGCGAGAAGGATCCTGAAAACAGCGAAGTGGCCCATCTCATTCGGCAGTCCCTGGCAGCTGATAAAGAGAGAGAAGACAGGTATGTTGAGTTTCATTATTATTGGTATTTTATGGAACCATGAAGAACCGAAAACCGCTCGGTATGAAGTTTGTGAGGAAATATGATTTATATTTCAATTTTGTATGGTGAAACTGCGTCCTTTTTAACCGACTTCAAAATTTCAAAAGAGGAGGTTATTTTTTTTATTTTTTTTTAATGTTTGTTAGTCCATAACTCCGTCATTTCTTAACCGATTTGGAAAATTCTTTTTTTGATTGTAAGTATATATATCCAAGTTGGTCCCGTTTTTGTCAAAACGCAGTTCTGATGATGGGATCCATGAGAAATTGAGGGAACTCCTCAAATCTTCAAGGCAAACATATAGTAATTTTTGTGTTTTTATCAACAAGTCAAGCATTTTCATCCAAAAATGTGACATTGGATGAAGTGGAACTGCTGATGATGATCAGAACAGAACTCTTCAACGACAAAAAGTTCACGTTTGGCGATTTGTCCTCCTAGCTGTGTTTGTTAAGCAAGTTCTATTTTCACGATTAATTTTTGTCATGCTTGATTTCTGATGATGGGATCCATGAGGAATTGAGGGAAATCCTCAAATATTAAAGGCAAACATATAGTGATTTTTGTGTTTTTATCAACAAATCGAGCATTTTCATACAAAAATGTGACATTTGATGAAGTGGAACTGCTGATGATGATCAGAACAGAACTCTTCAACGACGAAAAGTTCACGTTTGGCGATTTGTCCTCCTAGCTGCGTTTGTTAAACAAGTTCTATTTTCACGATTAATTTTTGTCATGCTCGATTTTTGATGATGGGATCCATGAGGAATTGAGGGAACTCCTCAAATGTGAAAGGCACACAAATAGTGATTTTAGTATTTTCATGAACTAATCAAGCATTTTCATTCATAAAAGTGACATTTGATGAAGTGGAACTGCTGATGATGATCAGAAAGGAACTCTTCAACGACGCGTAGTTCACGTTTGGCGATTTGTTCTCTTCGTTTTGTTTGTCAAGCAAGCAAGGTTTTTTCATGATTCCATGAGGAATTGAGGGTACTTAGTCTTCTACCATTATAAACATACATTATAGCCAATTTTATTTTATTGTATATCTATCTAAGAGTGCACCATCTATAAGTAAGTATAATAATCTTTTACCGGCATCCCCCATTGAAGTCGGTTTTTTTTTTCTTAAAAATTATTCATGTTTAGTTTTTAAAAATCTTTCATATAAAGGTGCGTACGCATTTGAGGCAGCCTCAGGTTGAGGCACGCACGGCTCGCCTGTTTGCTCAAATGCATACGCGCCTCGCGCGCCGTGCGCGTGCAGCCGGTCTTTTGACCGTGCTCAAAGGCGCCTCGGTGTGCGTGGCTCGTATAATTTGGACGTGTACCTGAGCGTGCCGCGAGCAGCGCGCGAGCGTTGCGACTATACGTACACGTTATGACTTGTTTGTTCGTGAGGCGCGTACGAATTTCAGCAAAACATGAATTACGATTTTTTTAACATTTATTTCATCCACCACAGCAAATATTTTGTTAAAAATCCAGCAAGTTCAACAACAGCTGTTATCGAGTCCGACGCCATTTTGTGCGACGCACAATGTCGGCTCGCCGTGAGCGAGCTGCCTCACTCTAACATGTTTATGTGCAATTGTTTTGCTCGCGAGCAGCTCGCCGCTCGGGACGAGCACGCCTCGGACCGAGCCGCTCAAATGCGTACGCAGCTTAACAATTTTCTAATAAATAAGCATAAGTTTGTTGTTTTTCGAGTTTTTTTGTAATTATTGTGTGTACTTAGTCGGCTCATAAGTTCTGTCACTGGCCTTTAAAATTTAAATTTGGAACTCCTAAAACAAATACCGTTGTGCATTTGAATTTCGAATCTTTTTTAAATATTTGAGTAGTATAATTTTGCAATTTTCTGTTTTCTTTAACATGGAGTGGACGCTTAAAGATAGCCGTACCGCAATAATTGCACTATATCGTTGTGGACACTCGCCGACTAAAATTTTTAAGCTACTTGAAAATTTACAATTATCTCTAAGATTTGTGTATCGTACCATAGAAAGATACAGTGAGGTCTCTAGTTTAAATGACAAGAAAAGAAGCGGTCGTCCGCGCACAGGTAGGACTCCAGCGGTTGTACAAGCAATTAGGGCACGCATTGCCAGAAATCCCGCTATGAAACAAAAAGTTATGGCCCTCCAGATGGGTTTGAGCAGAAACACGGTGAAAAGAGTGCTTAATCAAGACCTGAGACTTCGTGCTTATAAACGAAAAACTGGCCATCTTCTCAATGGTCGGCTTAAAGCTTTAAGGCTTAAAAGATCTAAAGCTTTATTGAAGAAGTACGCTAAAAATAAGCATCGTTGTATACTGTTTTCGGACGAGAAAATTTTTGACATAGAAGATAACTGTAATAAACAAAATGATAGTTTAGTTTAGTTTAGTTTATTTATCTCCATTATACAATTACATTATAAAACATATTCGCTTATATTGCTAGTCGTATATCGATCGTCAGTACATTGAAATTTAAATGTAAAATAATAATAGTAATAGTAACATAAAGGTATATACTAAATATATACCTGCATTTACCAATAATCAATTTAAAGAATAATAATAGAAAATAATACAATGGAAAGATGTTAGTTAATAAAGATTAAAAAGATACACTAAACTAATATACATAAAAATTAAGTTATACCATGTCAAGGTACCAATCATAACAATGTCAGTTGAATAAATTATATCAAAACTAATATACTAAAATAATTAAATTTGGAAATGATACCAGAAAAGTATCAATTCACTAATGTCAAAACTTATAACTAAAAACAATGTTTAATCTTATTATTAACAATAAGAAGAATGGTAATGACTACAATTCATAATAAATGTCAACTCAATAGTAATTATTACAATAAAATTGACGAAATGCTATTTAAGAATTACAATATATTCATTTACAGAGTAAAATGACTTATCCAATAGAAGGTTCTTCAGCTTGCGCCTAAACGTTTCCTCACTAGGTTCATTTTTTATGTCGGCAGGCAGGTGCTCGTAGTAGGTCGGCCCTATTACCCAGATAGAGTGTACGCTCGCAATAGTAAAGAAGCGTCTAATAGCATTCTCCGTATTCAAAGAGGTCATCACCCTTCATCTGTGATGGTTTGGCTGGGAGTTTCTTATGCGAAGAAAATTTGGCCTCACTTCCATTCGCACTCCTTACTGTCAGTCCGTCTGTTACAACACTTACAACCGAGTTGCTTTTACTGCACCGATTGAATTGCAATTTGGCACAAACTATCAAGAATTTAGAGCGCTCGTGGCCCCGCGGCACCCACCTACCGCGTGCGGTATGCGAGGTTAAGCGATATGGGTGCAGCTTAGTTCTTGGATGGGCGACCGCTTTAAGTGGTTACTAACTGAGCGCTCTCGTGCTTTGGAAGGCACGTTAAGCCGTTGATCCCGGCTGCTGTCTAGGACAGCAGTCGTTAAGCTAAGTTACAGGCCTTCGGGCGGCTTGAGAACTTCTAACAGTCAAGTTGCCCACTCACTTGACAAAGGGGGGTCGAAGTTGCACCACCACAGAATAAGGAATAGTACAAGTACAGAAATTTCACTTCCTAACAAAAACGGCGTTTAGGCATAAGAAACGTGCCTACTCTCTGCATCTCTGTCTATCCCGTAACTTGTATTCATTCACGCGCGGCACGTGTAGCCCTAGGGTTGTCACGCCAAAAATACTTCAATGAGGCAAAACATGTTCTACCTCACCAGATGTCGCTTAAGTACAGTGAACCGAAATTAATTAAGTACATGTTACTTCACATGAATAGAGCGTTCATGGCCCAGCGGCGCCCGCGTACCGCGTGCGTTATGCTAGGTTAAGCAATTTCGGGCGGGGTCAGTCCTTGGGTGACCGCTTTGAGTGGTTACTAACTGAGCGCTCCCGTGCTTTGGAAGGCACGTTAAGCCGTTGATCCCGGTTGCTGTCTATGATAGCAGTCGTTAAGCCAAGTTGGAGGCCTCCGGGCGGCTTGAGAACTCACTTGACAAGCCTAATCCCAATAAGGTCTAGTTTCCCCGTCGGGTTAGAAGGTCAGATGGCAGTCGCTTACGTAAAACCTGGTGCCTACGCCAATTCTTGGGATTAGGTAGCGGCCCCAGGCATCCTTCAGGATGCAACTGTACTGGGAATAACGCTAGGATGATGATGATGATGTTAGTTCACATGAAGGCTAGTGTCATTATGAATAACACTATAAATTAAATTGATCTTGAGAAGGGAAAATCAATTTATTTCTTGAAAGTTTAATTCATAACTAAGCTCACAAAGCACACGTCTTTATTAAAATCTAGACACGCGGCAGCGTGTCCAGCCAAGTTCACCCCAGCCACTTTTGACCCCCCAATAACTCCAAATCTATCTAACATAAAAAAATGAAATTTGGTACATGTATTAAGATCCTTTAGAACAACTAGAACCCCAAATTTCATAAATATAGGTTTAATAATTATTTAGATATTAAATTCAGGCATTTTTACCACTGACTGACTGACTAGTAATCAAAAACCTAACCCACATCCAGATACGAGGCTTGCACTGAAAGTGGCGGGAATCGAATACTTATTAATTTATTTTTAACATGTATTATACCTTTTTATAATCTCTGAAGTTTCCTTATCTCAACACACTGGCCACTTAGAAAAAAAAAAGTATGGTTCGGTTTCAATTGTTTATTGAAGTCGTCGAGTCACTGCTTAAAATGGAATTGTGCCGTGAAAATTTCAGAGCTATGATTTATTATGACTTTAAAAGTGGACTAACACAAAAACAATGTGAAGAGCGGATGGTTGCTGCTTTTAATATTGAAGCTCCTTCAAAGACTACAATATACAGGTGGTATTCAGAATTTCAACGTGGCCGTGTATCCCTCACCGACGAAGTGCGTGAAGGTCGACCAAAATCGGCAGTCACGCAAGAAAACGTCGATGTTGTGCGTCGTCTGATAAATGAAGACCGACATGTGACATATCGGGAAATTCAAGAGCACCTGGGTATTGGAATGAGTCAAATACAAATTATTTTAAAAGAAGAATTAGGCGTGAAAAAGTTATTTTCCCGTTGGATACCTCACCTATTGTCTGACGAGCAGAAAATAGTCCGTGTCAATTGGTGCCGCAAAACTTTGAAAAGATTTAACAAGGGACGCTCAAATGCTGTTTTTAGCATAGTATCAGGTGACGAGTCATGGATATACGCTTATGAGCCTGAAACTAAAAACCAATCCCGAGTATGGGTCTTCGAAGACGAGCTCAAACCCACAAAAGTTGTTCGTTCTCGCAGTACGGCTAAGAAGATGGTGGCTACGTTTATCTCTAAATCTGGTCACGTAGCTACTGTGGCTCTTGAGGATCGTAGAACAGTCAATGCTGATTGGTACACCACTATTTGTTTGCCGAACGTCTTTGCTGAACTCCGAAAAACAAACCCTAGTCGTCGCATCATCCTTCACCACGACAACGCCAGCCCACACACCGCTCGGACAACAACTGAGTACCTGGACGGTGAAAAAGTCGAAATATTGGACCACCCTCCATATAGCCCTGACTTAAGTCCCAACGACTTTTTTACATTCCCCAGAATCAAGGACAAACTGCGTGGTCAGCGGTTTCAGACGCCAGAAGAAGCAGTGGAGGCCTATAAAATAGCCATTTTGTCGACCCCTACTTCAGAGTTCAAAAAGTGCTTTATGGACTGGTTTGAACGCATGCATAAGTGCATGAAATACAAAGGAGAATATTTTGAAAAACAATAAAAATAAATAAACTCACTTATACTGCATATTTTCTTCTATTCCCGAAACTTTCAGTTTTACCCTCGTAACCTCGAAAGCTGAAATTTGGCATGCAGCTTGGTTATAGTGTGTGTACACCAGAAAAAATCAGAAAACGGTGATTTTTTTAAATTAGTTTTATTATTATTATTTATGCTAGTTACCTCAGAACTCCGTCATTTATTAAACGATTTGGAAAAATCTTTTTTTGTTTGAAACGGTTGTTCGTATCGTATTCATTTGTATTATTGTTGTTGTACATTGTAACTTACAACTTGATAATTTTAAACACCAAGGTTATACTAAATAAGTAGTTATTATTACATATACCAAACTAAAAGAAAAACTTACCGTTCACAATTTGTAGGTAATTGAAAAAAAGACACACCAACGTTCCTTCGGGTATTTAATTAACCATATACAGAACATGTGGTGCCGGTTATAGGTTTCATCGTGTTTTTTTTTAAATCACAAAAAAATACGTTAGCGCGGTTCGTCGCGATCAAGTCGGCGGCGCGCGGCAGCGGATCACGACGGGCACGTACACGCTCGGACGGCGACGGCCCGCGACTGACAGCTAGTTTCGGAGATTTCGAGCGTTAGGTTATTAACGCGGCGCGCTCCACCCATTGCAAGCCCCTTGGCACCACGTCCGTAGGGAGTACCCATCGCTACCCTACACGTGACCCCTGGGTGGTGCTAAAAGTGCAACAAAACTGGCAACCGTACTTGTGTTCTCGAAGATCTCACGGTTCGAAAATAAATACCATACGATTATTATTATAGTTCCGTAGGTTCTCTGAAATGGTGCCAAGTCCGACACTACATTGTTTACAGTAAAACTAATTTATTGGGGCTTTATGCACTTTGAGCTTTAAGTTGACAGTTTTCTTAAATATCCAACAGCCTTTATGGTATTATAACAAACTGCCAAGATAAGGCTCAAAATGCATAAAGCCGCAGTAAATTAGTTTTACTATAAACAATGTAGTGCCGGACTTGGCACCATTTCAGAGAACCTACGGATCTTCGCAAAAATAATCTAAAGGTTGATTTAAATGGAAAAAGATATCGAAACCTCTGTCGTTTATAAAAGCCAATCCATAGATACCCCACACGCCTATATAACACGTATGTAACATTAAACTTTTATTTTACGATCCCTGGCATGTATTGAGTGCCAAACGTTATAAGGAACCTACGTGCCAAATTTGGAATCTCTACGACCAGCGGTTTGGGCTGTGCGTTGATATGTCAGTCAGTCAGTCAGTCAGTTTCTTCTTTTATATATTTAGATATTAGTTAACAAGCCGCTAAAGTTTGCTTGTCCTTCCTTATCTGTTACTTTGACATTTATGGTTTGTGAGAAAGGGACATAACTAATTTTAGTTAACAGAGGTTTGTTAATGTTTATGAATAAGGGGGTTAGTTAAAGCGTAATTCACCTCGGGTTTTGAGTGAGAAGAGCATCTTTGTTGTTTAGTTGACATGAGTGTTTCCGTTCCCCGACAGAGCGGCGCGAGCGCGGCGCGCGCAGACGGAGGGGTCGGAGTCGCCGCCCGCGCCGCCCGCCGAGCCGCCCGCGCCCACGCGCATCCCCGAGGTGTCCGAGCTGCGCGCGCTGCTGCACGAGGTCACCACCACAATACTGGATTAAATTTACGCCTCCAAATAGATTTCAGTAGATTTTATACACAGAGGGGATAAAGCGCTGTTTTATTTCACGTGCGCGATATTGAATCCTGAGCAAACGAGGGACTACACATTTAACTCCCGAGCGTAGCGACGGTGTTACGAGTTAATTCCTGAGCGAAGCGGGGGAATTAAAACGGAGTTCTGAGTGCAGTGAGAGGGATTCAAGCTCGCTCAAAACGAAAACAGCTTTATCCCAAAGGAGAATACTCTACTTTTCTCACCTTTTGTGAGACAATAAAAAGCAAGGCTACTTACTAGAAACAACGTTTTCATCATCATCATCATTCAGCCGAATGACGTCCACTGCTGGACATAGCAACAACGCAGCTAACAACGTTTTATTGAATCTTAAAGTTCCTTATTTAAAAAAAAAGACGTACAAATTGTAATTTTTCATAGGAATTCATATTTAATTATTAGCCCACTGGTTTACTTGATAGGATCTTGGTAGTAGTTTGGAAGACGAAAGACGATTTTATGAAATAACTAGATAGCTGTTTGCATTTATGAATATCGAACGACAAGTGAGTTGATTTATTACCTAATTATGTAACATATAAAGAAAATGATGATCGTGGAAATATGAATACTACTCGTATGACGCACGCGCGATATACTCGTACACTATATTTATTTTCAACGATTGGCCGCCCCTAAAGTGTGGCCGCCGTAAACCCGCGCCTTCGGTAAAATCCACCACTGCAGAAAACTGCTCTTCCTAACTGGCTTCATGATCCTAAATTCACAAAATTTTCGTTTTAAAATTATTACTTATTTATTAATTCATTTAACGTCCATAAGAGCGGTATTTACATGTATTTTTTTCATTAGTGTCTAAATGTATTATACAGGTTGTGGGTATGGAGGCGGGTGGGGCTCCAGCCGAGGAAGTGGTGGGGCGCGTGCGCGAGTGGTGCGCGGCGCGCGCGCCCGACGACGCGCTGCGGCACTCGCTCGCCGCCGCCGCCGACACCGCGGCGCGCGCGCAGCGCAAGTACGACAAGGTGGGTCACGCTGACAAAAGATGCGTCAAGTGGATAGTAAACAGGTTGCCGCGTTTATATAGAAAAGCGTAGCGGAGTAGATTGGAAATAGACTCTGTATCCGACCCATTGCATTGCATTTCGTCACCGCTGCGATAGTGGTGCTGTTTCATTTTTAAATTCCTTTTGTGATATAGATATTGCACTAATTTATTTTAGTAAGGCTCCTTTCTTCCATATTAGGAAACAACAATGTTTCAGAAAGTTAATTAGCCATATATTGTACTTGTATGTTTTATAAAGTTCATGCATTGCGTATCCGCAGGCCCGGCGCGCCCTGCGCGAGTGGCGGCGCACGCGCGCGATGGTGCGTGCGCGCGAGGAGTGGTGGAGCGCGGGCGCGCGCGAGGCGCACCGCGAGTACGCGTGCGCGCTCTCCGCGCTGCACGAGCGCGTCGCGCGCCTGGAGGTGCTACTGTTGGTGAGTGGGACCTAGAGTGTAGTGATGGTGCGCGCGCGCGAGGCGCACCGCGAGTACGCGTGCGCGCTCTCCGCGCTGCACGAGCGCGTCGCGCGCCTGGAGGTGCTACTGTTGGTGAGTGGGACCTAGAGTGTAGTGATGGTGCGCGCGCGCGAGGCGCACCGCGAGTACGCGTGCGCGCTCTCCGCGCTGCACGAGCGCGTCGCGCGCCTGGAGGTGCTACTGTTGGTGAGTGGGACCTAGAGTGTAGTGATGGTGCGCGCGCGCGAGGCGCACCGCGAGTACGCGTGCGCGCTCTCCGCGCTGCACGAGCGCGTCGCGCGCCTGGAGGTGCTACTGTTGGTGAGTGGGACCTAGAGTGTAGTGATGGTGCGCGCGCGCGAGGCGCACCGCGAGTACGCGTGCGCGCTCTCCGCGCTGCACGAGCGCGTCGCGCGCCTGGAGGTGCTACTGTTGGTGAGTGGGACCTAGAGTGTAGTGATGGTGCGCGCGCGCGAGGCGCACCGCGAGTACGCGTGCGCGCTCTCCGCGCTGCACGAGCGCGTCGCGCGCCTGGAGGTGCTACTGTTGGTGAGTGGGACCTAGAGTGTAGTGATGGTGCGCGCGCGCGAGGCGCACCGCGAGTACGCGTGCGCGCTCTCCGCGCTGCACGAGCGCGTCGCGCGCCTGGAGGTGCTACTGTTGGTGAGTGGGACCTAGAGTGTAGTGATGGTGCGCGCGCGCGAGGCGCACCGCGAGTACGCGTGCGCGCTCTCCGCGCTGCACGAGCGCGTCGCGCGCCTGGAGGTGCTACTGTTGGTGAGTGGGACCTAGAGTGTAGTGATGGTGCGCGCGCGCGAGGCGCACCGCGAGTACGCGTGCGCGCTCTCCGCGCTGCACGAGCGCGTCGCGCGCCTGGAGGTGCTACTGTTGGTGAGTGGGACCTAGAGTGTAGTGATGGTGCGCGCGCGCGAGGCGCACCGCGAGTACGCGTGCGCGCTCTCCGCGCTACACGAGCGCGTCGCGCGCCTGGAGGTGCTACTGTTGGTGAGTGGGACCTAGAGTGTAGTGATGGTGCGCGCGCGCGAGGCGCACCGCGAGTACGCGTGCGCGCTCTCCGCGCTGCACGAGCGCGTCGCGCGCCTGGAGGTGCTACTGTTGGTGAGTGGGACCTAGAGTGTAGTGATGGTGCGCGCGCGCGAGGCGCACCGCGAGTACGCGTGCGCGCTCTCCGCGCTGCACGAGCGCGTCGCGCGCCTGGAGGTGCTACTGTTGGTGAGTGGGACCTAGAGTGTAGTGATGGTGCGCGCGCGCGAGGCGCACCGCGAGTACGCGTGCGCGCTCTCCGCGCTGCACGAGCGCGTCGCGCGCCTGGAGGTGCTACTGTTGGTGAGTGGGACCTAGAGTGTAGTGATGGTGCGCGCGCGCGAGGCGCACCGCGAGTACGCGTGCGCGCTCTCCGCGCTGCACGAGCGCGTCGCGCGCCTGGAGGTGCTACTGTTGGTGAGTGGGACCTAGAGTGTAGTGATGGTGCGCGCGCGCGAGGCGCACCGCGAGTACGCGTGCGCGCTCTCCGCGCTGCACGAGCGCGTCGCGCGCCTGGAGGTGCTACTGTTGGTGAGTGGGACCTAGAGTGTAGTGATGGTGCGCGCGCGCGAGGCGCACCGCGAGTACGCGTGCGCGCTCTCCGCGCTGCACGAGCGCGTCGCGCGCCTGGAGGTGCTACTGTTGGTGAGTGGGACCTAGAGTGTAGTGATGGTGCGCGCGCGCGAGGCGCACCGCGAGTACGCGTGCGCGCTCTCCGCGCTGCACGAGCGCGTCGCGCGCCTGGAGGTGCTACTGTTGGTGAGTGGGACCTAGAGCGAAGCGGATGCTTCTACGATTTACTTTTATATAGCTTGGTTTTCTAAATTTATGTTTCATACGATTTGAATCCATTAAACATAATTTTTGTGAAACGATTTAACTGTCATCGGAATCTTTGATCAAATGTCGGGGTCCCATCCAAGTTTGATGAAATCATCCAATTTCTTTGATCAAAGATATTGGACGAGTTTAATACGGGGTGGTATTCTACTCATCCAATATCTTTGTCAAATCTTTGATCAAATTTCTTTGACGGAGGACTATTCCACTTATCCAACATCTTTGTCCAAGTTTTATTTTTTTTCATGAGTAGCCATATTGATTTAAATGTCATCAGAATTTTTGATCAAATGTCGGGGTCCCATCCAAGTTGGATGAAATCATCCAATTTCTTTGATCAAATGTATATTGGACAAAGATATTGGATGAGTGGAATATCTCCCATAAGCATGGTAGAAGTCCATAATAAATATTTTTTCTAAAATAATCCTGTGATCTCCTCACTTACCGGGCCAGAATAACAACAAGATAAAATTGATACACCGGAGTGCAAAACGGATTATCAAGAGATGCTTGCTAAAATGGAACTCAAGGGTCAAGAGATCAAGGACCGCCACACGCTTGTAGCGAGTTTCTGCTACAAAGCATCACAGATATTTTTTTGATTAAGAACTTCAATCAATAATATCGGGGAGCTCTTTACCTATTTACGTGTAAGGTATAGTGAAAAACCTTCACCAAAGACTTTGACGGGGTAAAACTTTTCTCGCTTACCATATCAGCCCAAGGACGTCTACTGCTGGAGCTTTCCCAATTCCATGGGGGGTAAATGCCATAATCGCCACGCTTGGCATGTGTGTTGGTGATCGCAGCATCTCCACCGCACTCCAGGGATGCTGCTGTCTTTCCCACGTTACGATGGTCTTGGTCGTAGTTTTAGGACATCCCCGGGTCATTTTATTACTCAATTGAATACTAATGCAGGAAACACAGAAGAAGGCCGGCCTGCCGGTGATGTTGCCGCACGAGCCCTCGGCGCGGCGCGAGACGCCGCCGCTGCCGCGGCGGCCCGACCCCGACCCCCTGCTCATCAACGGTTAGTACAATCAACAGCACATGTAGATGATCATTAATCATTTGGTACTTGGTCGCATTAATGTAACAATACTGCGACAGTTGAGATGCGTAAGTAGTGAAAGTGGTAAGGCTATAAAGTGATCATCTACTTTTGCTGTGGTTTATACCACGCCTTCTGTCCACACATAAGTAATTAGCAATGACGAAACGAATGATGTAACTTTATGACGCATTAAGAGTAAAATTGTATCCCCTCGGATGGAACGGAATGCCCGCCCCTCCTATTACAGTACAGTTCTAATACATGTGCACGGACAAAGTGATCAAATACTTCTGAACACGACTTGATTGTTGAAGCCATAAGGTTGCTCATATATTTACTTACACACACGCATTCTATTGCACACATTTCAACTTGAGTTTCTGTATATTGCGGCCTATATGATTACTTATAATTTAGTCAGTTTTTCCAGTACCAAAAAAGTTCCAAATTGCGTTCGCTTTCGGATTCTCGTTATCTATATTTGAATAACATAGGAGTTAATGACTCCATTGGCATTGCGACCCTATGGTAAGTGAAAAAAAAAACAACTGTCGAGATATTTCGTTGTTCATTATGCAGCACCAATATTTGTACCAATATTTGTATTGATTGATCAGGTAACTAACCTTCGTAACTGTTTCTCAGATCCCTGGAGCTCCGACAGCGACCTCTCCGACTTGTCCCCTATCGAGGACGAGTACGCCAAAGTAGACAAATCGGCGCGAAGGGAACGCGAGGCTCGCGAACAGGAAGCGCCGGACATTGGTGACGTCACAGTGTCGGAATCCGAAACTAAGGTCAGTCGAACTCGTTGAATTTAGTATTTCTGCTATTTAAGTTGGTAGTTATGTTAGTAAATAGAGTTGCTGTTGTATCAGGTGGCGGAAGTCCGTCCGGTGAACAGTTCGGTGAGCACAGTGCAGGCTCCGGTGTCCGCGCCCGCGCCGATATACGCCACGCCGCCGCACACGCCGGCTCCCGCGCAAGCCCCGCCCAACACAGTGGACACTGGGTGAGTACTACATTTTCCCTGACAATAAATTTAGTGTCAGAAGTTGGTCGGCACTGCGGGGCAATGCGTGCGCTATCGTTGACGTCCATAAAGAGCCATCAGCGGCCGGAGTCTGGAACGATTTCCGCGTCCTCTATTTTGCACTCGGCACGCTTACAATCGTGTTGGTTTTCGGGGCTCTAGCAGCTGGAAGAACGGTTGACGTAAGGCCATGATCTGGACGTCAGGGGGCAGCGGGGTGGTGAGCGGGCGCTCAAACATTTGAGGTTCAATAAATGTTGTCCGCTGGCGTCCAGTCCTTGGTGTTAGGCCGTTAACACCAGTCATCACTAGTGAACTTGCGAATCGCCTCCAAAGCAATTGTTGAGACACAGTACATCGATTTGGTCTTTCACTGTCCGCCGACGACACCCCAACAGGCACACCTCTCAAGCTATTTAAAGGGTATATTAGGATTGCAAATAGAAAAAAAAACATGTTTTTTTTTTTCAAATTTATGAACAAAAAAACATGAAAAAATACCTGGCACCGTGGTTTTTTTCTAAATTAGTTTTTTCAGATGAACAAAAATATGCCACAATAACGGTTTTTCGTGATTTATTTATATAAGTTACTTAAAACTAAGTACATTAAAGTAAGTATGTCAGTACAGTATGTCTATGTTACGTAACTAAACTATTTTTAGTAAATGCAAAAAGAACTTTAAACCTATTCACTAGAACTATCAGCAGCACTATCAACACTAGTTCGGTCAGCATCAGAATTTCCTGGTTCTTCTCCTGTCTCGTCTAAGTCTATTATTTTGTCCATTACTGTTTCTAGTTACTCTTTTATTGCAGACAAAATATTTTCAGATTGCAATTTTAAATTGGCGACGAGAGGCGATGGTGTTGCCAATGGTAAATTGCGATAACATAACTACCACTACAGATTGATGATGAACATAAATAAATAAATATTGGGGGACAATCTTACACAAATCGACCTAGTCCCAAACTAAGCAAAGCTTGTACTATGGGTACTAGACGACGATATATATACTTATATAGATAAATACATACTTAAATACATAGTAAACATCCAAGACCCAAGAACAATAATCCGTGAAAAATGCACAAATAAATGCCCTGGCCGGGATTCGAACCCGGGACCTCTAGCTTCGGAGGCAGGATCACTACCAACTAGGCTAAACAGGTCGTCAATGATGTTGTTCTTAATCAAAGTTGTTAAATGGTTTAATGGTTAACATAAAGTCTAAAACAAGTAAAACAACCGTATAAAAGTATTAACTGCCTTGTAAATTTTGAGTTTTCATACTTTTGAAAAAAAAAACGTACTTTAGAAAAAAACGGTCTTTTTTCCAAGTCAGAAAAAAAACGTGTTTTTACAACCCTATGAAGTACGTATTTTAAAACGAGTGTATTATTCCAGCGGTCCCACGCCAGCGAGCACGACCGCAGCGGGCGGGGCGTCGCGCGAGCTGGACGCGGCGGTGCCGCGCGGCGGGCCGCTGCTGGACACGTCGGCGCACCGCGCGCGCACCGACCTGGCGCGCCACCGCCACCACGCGCCGCACTCGCCGCACTCGCTCAGCAACGCCAGCTCCGTCAGTATACACCTCCTCCCCCCTCACACACACACACAAACACACACAGGCTATTCCGGTGCAGCAAGTTGGTCTGTCTCTGGCCATAGACGATCAAGTTTACCGTCAATTATGCAGCGCGCTTGAAGCGGCGTCTGGTAAACTTGACGGTGTGACCGGTGCGTATCTATTATGCTGACCATATACGATCAAGTTTAACGTCAAGTTTGCAGCGAGTTTGAAGCGGCATCCGATAAACTTGACGGTCAGACAGAGTGAGCTCTATCATGCTGGACATTCACGATCAAGTTTACCGGTACAAACTTGATCGTTTATGGCCAGCATAATGAATGGATAGCTAGCGACGGACGTAATGGACGGAGAGCTAGCGACCAAATCGGTCATGTGGCTTCAGCTTTATTGAAACTCCGTTAGCTACTTCCCTGAACAACCTTTTCCTATAATCTTCGTGCTGGCAGGCCGCGGGCGGTGGGTGCGGGTGTAGGGGGTGGGGAAAAAAAAGAAAAAAAATGTGGGCTTAGCGACTTTATTTTTTTTTTCAAACAGTTGCTCTGTACTTCCTGTGCACCCAAAAATAATTTAAATCTATCGGGTGGTGAGAAGGGGTTGCCAGCGTTAATTAAAAGTACCAAAATAATAATAATTTTCGTGTGGGCTCAGCTGTATTGGCTTTTTTTCTGACGCGAGATTAATCAATATGTAAGCCGCAAAAAAATAGCGGTTTTGTGTTGTAGCAACATCGGTAAACGCAGCTGTCAGTTGACACATCCAATCAGCTGCTTATGGTGGCAGTAATATTCTTCATTATTTACATTCTCATTCCGTTATTTTAGAATGTTTTAAGCGAAAGTCACGTTCAACGGTCAAAATGTGCAGCTTACCGAAATGCCAGAGTGATGTTGAATTTAGCTTCCGTGTGCCCTCAATTCCTGGTCAAAGTATGGATATAACCAATTTTTCGATACCTTCCCACCGATATTTTTGCATGGCTATTTTTTTGGGGCTTACATGTTGATTAATCTCGCGTCAGAAAAAAAGCCAATACAGCTGAGCCCACACGAAAATTATTATTATTTTGGTACTTTTAATTAACGCTGGCAACCCCTTCCCACCACCCGATCGTATTAAATTTTTTTTTGGGAGTACAGAGCAACTGTTTGAAAAAAAGTTAAAGTCGCTGAGCCCACATTATTTTTCTTTTTTTTCCCCACCCCACTACACCCGCACCCACCGCCCGCGGCCTGCCAGCACAAAGATTATAAGAAAAGGTTGTTCAGGGAAGTAGCTAACGGAGTTTTAATACAGCTGAAGCCACATGACCGATTTGGTCGCTAGCTCTTATACTAGAACTATTACAGGTCGCGGCACGTAAGTTTAGCGCTGACCGTTTATGCGCAGAAGTCGAAAATATGGTATTTCGGGGGAGTGCAAGGGCGCGCGCGGGCGTGCGTAAACGCTGATTGGCTCTGCTGTCGTACTCTGTCCCGCGCACCGATACGACGCCCCGCTCACTTATGGTGTACAGTCGCGTTCTAAATTGTATTGTTGTTGTCTGTTTTGAGTTTGTGGTTTATTGACTGTTTTTATTAAGAGTCCGTATCGGCCCGGAAAAAGTTCGATTCTAGGTATTATTACCCGTCTCCAAGCGCGCCAGCGCAGGTGTTTTAGTGGGGGTCGAGCGAGGCGGCTAGGTCGGCGTAGAGTAGTGTTGATACTTTAACCGTTTTATCAGACTTTTTCGTTTCTTAATATTTGTATGTTTATGTATTTAAATAAAATGTCAGATAACTTAGAACTGTATCGTTCACTATGTATTTATGTAATTACTACAAATTCAGAATTCATTTAAGGCGAAGGGTAGGGCAAGACCTTCTCCATACAAACGTTGTGCAAGTTTTTTTCGTTAGTTTCGGCACTACATCATTTTATTTTATTTTTTGCTTGTACATATTGGATATACGCAGAACCTGATTTTGAAAAATTTCAAAAAAATAAAAATAAAAAATACAAAAAAATAATTAAATAAAACTAATAAACATCAAGTCGTAGCTAACAGAAAAATAAACATATTGACCAAAAATAATAACTATAGCCCAAACATAAACGAAGAAAAAATTGCACAAAGTGTGTATGGAAAGAGCTTGCCTACCCCTTTGCCTTAAGTACTTACTTGTTTGACGACCGCTTTAGCCTAGTTGGTAGTGACCCTGCCTGCGAAGCATGAGGTTTGAATCCCGGTATGGGCATTTATTTCTTCCTGAGTCATGGATATTCGTTTTCTATGTATTTAAGTATTTATTTATCTATATAAGTATAAGTATGTATATCGTCGTTTAGTACCCATTAGTATTTAGTAGTCATTTAGTAGCTTTGCTTAGTATGGCACTAGGTCGATTTGTTAAGATTTTCCTCAATATTTACTATTATTTATCTTTATTCATCTTAAAACTTAGGTTATTTACATTATTTCTTATTTGGCTCTGTGACCTGTAGACCTCGCGAGTCTGTCGTTTTGCGTATCTCCGCCATTTTGTTTTTTTTTTTAAACTTGCTCGAGAAAAAAAAATACCAAACCTGCTCACCATATTCCACGAGAATCGGTTGAGAAATGGGATCTCTAGAGGAGAACAGCTGGAAATCCGGACAGACAGACAAAAGCATTTTTGTCCAAGCTGAAACGGAGACCTTACTCGCTTTCGTTCACTCGGTCGATAATGAATTACAGTTAGAGTTTTCAGTTTCCAGGTTATCAAGTTCTAGGTGAATAGTTTTTACCTGACTTATTCGTTTCTTGTCGTTTAATGTCGATCCACAGAAGGTGAAACGACACTGGTATTATGTGGATCCACATGTGGTGCACTACAGAACTGGACAGACAGGATCAGGACAGCAGGAAGCAATTTATATCACACAGATAAAGGCAATGGGAATAAGATTCTGTAAATCGGAAATATTACAAACGGCGGCCAAAATTAAGAAACAGCAAAACAACAACCTGAACAGTCCAACTAATTCATGAGAGGACGTATCTGCCCAGTAGTGGGACGTATATATAGACTGATGATGATGAAAATTCGATGACGTACTTTTAGAATTATTGCTTAGTGTATATACAGTGTGTAAATTTTATACGGGCGTATATTGTAATGGAGATTAAGATTGGACCTAGGGAACCTATTTACATTAATTTCTTTAGGAAATTAAGTTCTTTCTTTTTCATGCATAATAAATAAGCACGCATTGTATTGCACCCATAATAATTAACGTACCGATGCGTCTTGTCAGTATTTAAATTAGTTTGCTTAATTAATTAAGTCAAGTTGCTAAGTCCTGATTGATCCTATCAAACAAAAACATCATGGGAAAAAGACAGCTTCTAAAAGTTATAATAGATAAAGTAAACAAACTTGATATGTCAAAATAAGTTGGACTGCGTACATTGCTGCTCGGTCAGATTAAAAAAAATCGTTACACCTAATTAATAGCACTATTTAACAAAATTATTATTCTATACGAGTCGTGTTAATTGATACTATAGTTGAAAAAAGTATACGCCCTTATAGATAAAACCTGAAGACGTAATTAAGAACCTCTTTCTATGGAACAGAGGTCAAAAATGTTAATAATACAATGAAAATATTTCCATCAATTAGTACAAATGCATAATGCAATTTCATATAAAAAGTCAAATGTAACAAAAAGCATTACTTACCCAATGATCAAGACTGCCTCATCGCGCTATAATTTCCGCTAGCCCATGCGCCCGTAGCTATATGACCTTGAAATCGACGAGGGACGTGACCGTTCCCCCGAACCGCTTGGCGGCGACTGCCGAATCGAGCGCCGTGCACGGTGTTTTATTACGAATTTTAGGGTGATTTGAAATTTTTTTTATGCCGAATATTACTTCTACATATACATATATTTTTATATAAACAAATATCGCTTGAACTGGATTTTCTTATTATGGTTTTATATTTTTGAAATAATGTAATTTTTTTTAAAAATACTGGCGATTCTTCGTGTGTCTTCGTGGGCAAATGCTAGTAAATAAATAAATTTCCATCAAAATTTGCAATCATGTTTTTAGCTATTTGCCGGTATTCGATTAAGCTGAAATTTGGCATACTTATGTAAGTTAGATAACAACAAATTATCATGGTACCACCGAGCTGATCTGATGATGTAGACAGAAGGTGGCCATGGCAACTCCTAAACTACACAAGATAAACACGTAGTGTTTGAACTTATTCGGACCGTCTCAACAAGTAATTGACGATTGTCGAAAAAAGTAGTCAGAAATAAAATATTTTAACAAAAATTACATTATTTACGGACACTTATTTCAGAAATGGGTAATAAACGCAAATTATTTGGAACGAAAAAATTCAATAATACTGCGGCCAGACAAGCAAAAAGGTAAGTCACAATGCTACCAAATATTTTTCATACGTATTATTTATGTTTATAGTGCCCTAGGGGTTATGTAAGTTGCAAACGTATAATTTTTTCTTTGAATAAATCATTCCCGGCTTGTTACGCTGCTGTCGTAGCATTTAACACCGGTAAGCTTCAAACCAACTTAGACTAGTGGCTCTGTGAGCTGTAGGCATCGCAATTTTTTTTTTCCAAATGTCAAAATTTCGACCGAGAAATGCGACCTGTAGAGAAGAACATTCGGACGTACATACGATAAAATTTTGTATATTTTTCCAAATTTAAAAATTCCAAAAACTTACTCAATAAAAAAATTCTATATAACATTTCTGACGAGTAACGCGACCTGTAGAGGAGAAAATCCGGACAGACAGACAGACATACGAAAGAATTTTTGTCGAAACCTGAAACGGAGACGCTTCGCTCTCTTCGCTCGCTCGGTCAATAAGACCAACTTTGACAAAAGTCCATCTTAGTTTTGGAATTGAAACGATGTGAGTTTTACCGTAGACGTAATCGTCGGTCGGGCTTGAAGAAAAAAAAACGTGTCCCGAAATGATGAAACCAGCCAAGTGCATGTCGGACCACGCACAATAAGGGTTCCGTACCGACACCTCCTAATCTACATTTAAAACCACTATATAATACATTTAATCACAAACGATCGTATCTTCATAGGAAACTTACGACACTT
Organism: Notocelia uddmanniana; assembly: GCA_905163555.1. Taxonomy (NCBI): domain Eukaryota; kingdom Metazoa; phylum Arthropoda; class Insecta; order Lepidoptera; family Tortricidae; genus Notocelia; species Notocelia uddmanniana. The sequence goes on from LR991064.1 coordinate 10,764,673, forward strand.
ACGCCCTTTTGTTTTGGCAAGACAGTTTTTCAGCAATGACTTTAAAACTGTTAAACCTATCTTGTTCAAACCAAAAATCGTTGAAAGGATTTACTAATGTATATTATCTTGATTTTTTCATAATTTTAAAATTCATAGTATGGAAATTAGAGGGTGTCGTAAAAAGTGTGTCCCCACACACTTTTTACGACTTTGACAGCTATATCTCACCAACGGTTAACTAAAATGAAAAAAAAAAATTAGAAACCTCTGTGTAATTTTTGAAGGTCTAAATACCCCATACATGTGACAGGGGGTCAATTTTTTTAAATTTATATAGGCGTGTGGGATATCTATGGATCTGTCAAAGTCGTAATAAATGTGTGTCCCCCTCTAATATCCAAACTATTCAGTTTAAAATTTTGAAAAAAGTCTAGCTAGATGATGTACATTATAATTAATACTTTCAACGATTTTTAGATTGAACAAGATAGGTTAAATGGTTTTTGATTTATTGCTGAAAAACTGTCTTGCCAAAACAAAAGGGCGTAAGTGTCGTGAGTTTCCTATAAAGATACGACCTTTTTTGATTCAATGTATTGTATAGTGGTTCTAAATGTAGATTAGGAGGTGTCGGTACAGAGCCCTTCTTTGTGCGTGGTCCGACACGCAAGCCGGTTTTATTTTGTAAAGATGTGATGTATAATTTTATTTTATTTTATCACATGGTCGTAATGGTAGGCTTTTCTCTTTGTCTAGGTTATTCTGTACAAATTGTAACATTTTCTTCCAGGTTTGCAAAAGGAGAGCTAACACCAGCTCTGCTCTGCGCAACTCGTGAAGTCTCACGTTTACTCGTACTCCTTAAGCAAAGTCGCGGCTATAATACTATTTACCTAGTTGGTTACAAAGTTATGTTACTGTAATAATCCTTATCTACATAAAATATACTAACGAAAGTTAAATAAATTATATATTAAAATGAAGTACACACAATCAGGATTTACATTTGTCAATTTCATTCAAAATGGCCTCCTTGGGCCTGAACACAGGCCTTCAGACGACGAGGCCAGTCATCAATAGCGGCACGCACGGTTGTCATATCTAATTCCGTCACTGTCTTGACTATGGCCCGCTTGAGGGAGTCAAGATTTGTGTGGGGTTTAGCACAGGCTTTCTCCTCAATAACCTGCCATATAGCATAATCCAGGGGGTTGAGGTCCGGGCTGGAGGAGGGCCAGTCTTCGTGGACAATGAAGTCAATTTTGTTGCTTCGAAACCAGGCTTGAGTTGTTTTTGCCTTATGTGCAGGGGCTGAGTCTTGTTGAAAGACCCAGGGCTGGTTTTGAAATAGAGAGTGGCTTAAAGGCTTCACTATTGGTTCCAGAACGGTTTCCTGGTAAACTTTAGCCCCAGTTTTGACACCTTTTTCACAGAAATGGACCTGTGTTAACCCTGAGTATGACACACCTAACCAAATCATGACATAAGAGGGATGATGGCCTCGTTGCACTCTCGGAACAGCTACACTCGCTTCTTGACTGTTTTTTGCATACACTCTGTCATTCTGGCGGTTACAACATTCTTCAATGGTAAAAATTTTTTCGTCTGTAAATAATATATTTCGGTGGCCATTTTGTGCGTACCGCTTCAGTAGCACGAGACTTCTATTCAGCCTCATAGTCTTCAATCGTCCATTAAGCAAATGACCTTTCCGTCTACGATAAGCGTGTAGTCTAAGGTCTTGATTGATAACTTTTTTAAGGGAGCTTCTCTTCACAGACATATGAATTGCCAACAACTTTTGCTTCCGAACGGGGTTTCTTGCGATTCTCGCCTTCACTGCCTTTATTAGAGCTGGGGTCCGAACGGTGCGTGGTCTGCCAGACCTCTTGCGGTCATCAAAGCTCAGGGTACTATTGTACCTATTAATGGTACGATAAACGGAATTGTTTGTTGATTTTCAGATTTTGAAGCAACTTCAAAATCACGTTTGGCGGATGCCCGCATTTGTGCAACGCAATTACAGCGACACGATTTTCTTTTAGACCCCAATCCATTATAAATATGACGAGATAAGTGTTGTGTGTGCTATAAAATTATAACTGACAACCCGCCATTATATGTCATTTTTTATTTTTTCGGTAGCATTTGTTTTAACGCAAGAAAAGAGTTTGCAAATCGAGTAACAGAACTTAGTAACCAACTAGGTAAAACTATTGATGTCATGGAAAAACGTGATTAAATTAAATAATTAACAAAACATTATTTCGTTTTCAGCCAAACAATATATGTCTATTTGCGGTGTGGACAAGAGTAGAGTTTAAGGCGTCTTCCTGACTCGTCGATGCGGGGGCGGTACGATATGAGAAAACTGTCAGCTGTCAGTGTCAACCGATACTAATGCAGTACTGCCCCACTTCTGCGCATGGTATTACTACTGCGCAAACGTATGACAGTATTTCGTCAAGTGAGGAAATCTCACATCGGTAAATTCACGTCAAAGAGCAAAATACCTATGACATATCACTCCCGCCCCGCCAAGTCAGCAAGTCGCCTAAGACTGTAAGAATGAATAAAGTTGACCGGTTTTGGAAGGCGGAAATGGAGCCAAAATTAAAGTTCTTTTATCAGAAAACTCTTTTCCCCGGAATGGTTGATGGGAGAAAAAGTAGGTCAATGCCAATTAGTAAAATACGTACCTAGGAGACACTTAATAACTGCGTACATAATTTTAATAAAATAAAACTCATCAGGTTTTATTTTTTCCTAGCACTATAAAGTAAAAGTATAACAATGATCAAGAAGTGTCGGTTTAACCGGCGTCACTCGAACCGCACGCACACAGTAAACATTGTAGTGTGGGTGGTAATCATGGCCGCTCGCAGGCGATCGCGACTATGATGAGTTGTAACGAAATGTTTGTACCCTCTTAAGTAATAACCCTTCCCTTTTGGCTTGGCCGTAGTCGGGTGACAAAGAGGTAATTAACCTCATTGAAAATAATAGACACTTCAGAAAATTTGTATTCCATAAGACATTGAATGTCATTATTGTCATTTCATTGCGTATGACAGCGATAAAATATAAGTTATGTCTCTATAGATAATAATTATTTGTACCTTAAAACGGTTTGAAACGGACGTGGTTGATATATAAATCCATTGGTTGATTTAATATAGTTTTCATTTAAATTCAAAATGAGTAATGTGCAAGATCGTATTTTTTACGTTTTAACGTGGATAACCAATCACCCTGAACTAGTCTACAACGAAGTGACCTCCACTATATACTGCTCCATGTGTGATGTAAATCTAAAACTAAAGAAATGTAACATTGATATTCATCTTAAAAGCGACCGATACAAAAACCGTACTGAAGAACCAAATTCCAAACATCAATTTTATTTCGATTTAATAATATTTCTTATTTCCTGCAATATACCGTGGACAACAATAACTTTCGTAATTTTTTATTTAAATATTTGTGCTGCAACTGCTCACATAAGTCTCTACCGGACGAATCATTATTACTCAAAGTATATTTAAATGTTGTATACAAAAATACTATTCAGAGAGTAAGAGAGGTAGATAACACCAATCACTTATGGATATCTGTGGACGAAACACCAGATTTTATGGGAAAATGCGTGACTAATGTGGTGATTCCATCGTTGCAAAAAAAAATATTCTCAGCAATTTTATCTTTTGGTGTCGAAGGTTTTGGAAAAGATCAATGGAGAAGCATTAATTTAATTAAAAGCCAACTAAACTTTTTGTTTCTAAATTCATTTAACGATAACGTTAATAATGTACTTTTACTTTGCACTGATGGTGCCGCTTATATGCTTAAAGCTGGTCGTATTTTAAAAGCAACATTTCCTCGTATGAAACACATTACGTGTTTAGCTCATGGTCTGCATCGAGTTGCAGAAGAGGTGCGAGATAACTTTAAAGACTTGGACGTGTTAATATCTAATGTCAAAAAGATTTTCTTAAAATCTCCAGTACGTGTACGCCTTTTTAAGGAAAAATATCCGTTCATTCCATTACCTCTCGAGCCTGTAATCACCAGATGGGGCACTTGGATAAATTCAGCTGTATATTACGCTCAATACTATGAGCAAATACGTAATATCGTCTCCATACTTGCTAATGAATCGAGAGCTATAAGAACTGCAAAAAAATCTTCCAATAGAGAAAATTACAACAAGATCTAAATTTCATTCGCGCCAATTACGAAGTAATTGCCTCTTCAATATAACAATTCCAATGTTCAACTTTGTCCATTACGGAATCATTGCTCATTCTGGACACTGTTCGTTGTTACATAAATTGGAGTAAACTTTTACCAGTGATACGCAAATTTTAAGCTGTACTAGACCGAAATCCTGATTATGACAATTTACGAGAAATATCCGAAAATCTTACCCAACCTGATCATCATGCTACATCTTGACGTCGAGTGAAGTCGAACGTTCATTTAGTATACATAAATGGCTTTATACTGATAAACGAAACAGTCTTCTCCCAGAGAATGTTGAAAAATTTATGATTATCTACTCCTATCACTATAACAAACCCAATAAGATGTCATGTGCTGCTGTGTGTACTGACGTGGATTTCGAGCAAGAAATTGCATCTGTACCTGTATAATTATACAAACCTATGTGAAATTTTGTATATATTTTTTTTTCATTTAGTGGGCCGTTTTTTTCTCATATTACACAACTATCGATATCGATAAAAAAATGTTTCTAACACTAGTTTGATTGCGACTGTCTTTTGTTTTGCTATGGATTTTCCGGGCTCTGCAAATTGCCATAGTATATGCTTTTCATAATCTTGACAACCATTTAACATCAGAAGAAGATAATATGCAAGATGTTGAAACTTTAATTCAGTTGCAAGTTGTTCAAGCTCTTGAATACATAAAAATTTAAGCAAACAAAAAAATTAAATGTTATATTATAAAATCATCATTGTAGTTTACAGTATTGCATTGCAGTTGTCGTCAAAAATTTATGAAAAATATGCGATGAATCAACAAACCTAAATTGTTTACTCTATACACGTTCATACAATAAAACGCAAACGTGATATATTACTGGCCGGTACTGTAATATAGATTTATTATTCAGTTATTCATTTATTCAAATAAAAAAATATACAATGGCGACTCCACTGCAATACTTGTGCTAAACTGCCACCAGAATCCTAACCCTAGTCATATATTTACAACTACACATTGATCAATGTCAATTAATTATTTCATAATGAACTAAAGAGGATGTTATACCTACTACAGACTAATTTGCCACTACTACTCTATTGATATGATATAGTAAACATACGTTCGTAAATGTGATTTTTCAAAATGTTTTTAAATGTATACGTAGTTGACAATTGTGGCTTATTAAGTAATTTTTTTGATAGTTGTGTCTCCGCGAGAAGTGGCAAAAAAAATGAAGCGAAAATAAAAACTTTTTTTTCGTCCACGTACAAGGATATGAATGTCTGTAAAAATATGTAATTAGTTCTAAATTTATTTGGATACTCTCGCTTGCTTGGTTTAGCTAAAATAACAGTTTAAAAATTACCTTGGTTTTTGGACATTTTCGTGAATAAGTCTGAAACAAAAGAAGATAGAAGGCTGATATTAGGCATAAAGTGTTCTTAGGTCCTGCCACTACTGCACCTCAAGTTACAACCAAAACCCCTTGCGGGAGCCACTCTTGTTAGCTTAGCCTGCTAGACCCTTTCATCCAGATCCGTTCAGCTGCTTTGGCGTGATTGAGAAACATCCATCTAAATGAGACTAGTTTAAACGAACTAGGTTAGATATAAAAGAAGGACAAACAAAAACACGTTCTTTATTAATAAGTATTATTGTAATCAATTTGTAGACATAACAATTGCGCGCGCGACTGTACCTATGCGCAGCAATCTCCTCCACGTTTTGTTCACCGCTAGACTTACGTGCCGCGACCTGTACTGCATCTAATTCAAAAGCGCACCGTCCAAACAGTCTAAGAAACCTCTTTACAATTAAAGGGATTTAAAAGAGACAAACTGCCATGACCAATGGTAATCTTAGCTGCACTAAGCATCTCAGAAGCTTGATAAGCTTGGCATTTTCGCCCACCGTTCATTTGCATCTAAATATTCAGGACTTGCTCAATTCTTAGCAAACTTTACTAGTATCAGAACTTCGTATCGTATATTTCCGTATACGTCGACGTATTTATATACGACGTACGTACGTATTTATATCCCCAGACAATCATCCGGTCGATTAGTGAAATTTCAGTTCATCTGCTGTTTTATCAATTTAATGTTGACATAGTGGACACGTACGTACACGCCGGTTGCGGTTACACATATTGCTATACAAAATACGACCATATTTCTACAATGATATTTATTTTCTTTTACAGTACGACGGATTAGACGACTCGTACAACGACTCCGCGGACGAATCTCTAAGTGAATCCACCTCGGGAGCGCCTACACATACAGGAGCACCCTCTGTAAGTGACTATTTACCTTTTTCCTTTACTTGCTTGAAATTGAATACCAGCCTAATGTTTATTTGTATAACTAGCAGCGGGAGAGGCAAAGCTGCGGTAGTTCTGTGGGGAGCGCGACCGATGACGCTGTGTATTCAAGAGACCATAGACACCACCAACTCACGGGTATGTGTTTTCATGGCTATTTACTCGTAGGGTGGGAGCAAAGAGTAAAATTGCAAGCGTGATTTACTGCTTGTTTTGAGTGCTGTGATTGTTTACTTACTACATTCGGAGACAGGTTGTAAAATAGCATAACAAAATGTCTGCATTCACTAGAGATGTGCTTACGAGGGTGGTTTGAGAAGTAACTTGGTTTGATATGAAAAAAAAAAATTTGAGCGATTGTATATATTTTATTTTTCGACATAGTCCCCTCGAAGCTCGACGCACTTGTCCCAACGTTTCTGCAACTTCTCGATGCCTTCACGAAAATGCGTTTCTTCGAGGTCCTCGAAATACGCGTTTACCTCCTGTATCACATCTTCGTTGGAGTTAAACTTTTTCCCCGATAAAAAGATTTTGAGTTTGGGGAATAGGTGATAGTCCGACGGGGCCAAATCCGGGGAATAAGCGGGGTGAGGAAGGAGTTCAAACCGTAATTCCGACAATTTTTGTGCAGCGACACGACTTGAATGCACCGGTGCGTTGTCATGGTGAAACATTACTTTCTTTCTTGCCAAACCTGGCCGTTTCTCGGCTATCGCCGCATGCAATTGGTCCAACAGTGATGCATAGTATGCCCCAGTAATGGTTTTTCCCTTCGCAAGGTAATCAATTAAGAGAATCCCCTTTGCATCCCAAAAAACGGATGCCATCACTTTTCCAGCTGATGGAATGACCTTGGCTTTCTTTGGAGTTGGCTCACCACGACCAACCCATTGTCTGGACTGTTGTTTCGTCTCCGGAATATAGTGATGAATCCAGGTTTCATCCATTGTCACAAAACGGCGAATAAAGTCTGTTGGATTTCTTTCAAAGACCTGGAGATTATCCGCAGATGTTCGCATACGAACACGCATTTGTTCTGGAGTGAGCAGCCGCGGCACCCACCTTGCACACAGCTTTTTCATGTGCAGTTCGTTGTGCAAAATAAAATGCACCCGCTCAGAAGAGATGTTTGTGGCTTCAGCTAATTCGCGTACCTTCAATCTTCTGTCGGTTAAAACCAAATCATGGATTTTATCGACTATTTCGGGTACAACCGCCGTTTTTGGGGCTCCAGGACGAGGTGCATCATCAATGCTTGTCCTGCCTCGCTTGAACTCATTCACCTAAAGTCGAACTGTCTCATAGGAAGGACACGAGCTACCCAATGTAGGTAAAATCCTTTCATGGATTTCTTTTGCAGTTTTACCTTCCAAAAAAAAAAGAACTGAATTACACCACGAATTCCTATTTTCTCCATTTTGCCGCGCTACTCCGATCACTTTTGTTTAAACTACTGTCAAATCTAAAATTCCCGCCAAAAATGACATTTGGCCACAGATAAATTATCTTGATTAAATAATCTTTGTGAATAGTTACATAGATTACACTAACGCCATCTATCGGTATCCGAAACAAGTTACTTATCTAACCACCCTCGTAGCTGTGTTTACATACAAGTGACATAGCATTGAAGCTTTTTACGAAACCATAGCTAACTCATCTCTGGTTAGACAACTATTTTCGGTACGAGTACCAACACCAACATTCCCGATACATATTGTACACATTTGGTGAAAGATTTGCACATGAAAGACGCATGTCCACGAAGATTATAATGAATGACCCCTGTGTTTGTGATTAACGCAAGCTTCACCATTGCCATAGCATTACCTACCTACATTTGTCACCATGACTAAACATTACACATTCAGCAAACAAAAACGATAATACCATGATAGTCGTACACGTTAGATATCTTAGATATAACGCTTTTCCATGAGGATTTTATGACATGATCTTGTCGTACCTTCACGGTTATTAAGTTTTTTTTTTAATGTCAGCTAAAATGACTGCATGCCGTATTCACTTGTGATTTTAACGGATTTTGGTGATAGTTATGGACATATCCCACATCAGTCGAAGGACGTCCACTGCTGGACATAGGCCTCCCCCAATTTCATGGGGGGTAAATGCCATAATCGCCACGCTTGGCATGCGGATTGGCGATCGCAGTATCTCCACCGCACTCCAGGGATGCTGCTGCCCATCCCCCGGTGGTCTTGGTCGCAGTTTTAGGACATACCCGGGTCCATGGACATATCATTTCTGAATTATCACAAGCAGCATTTTAACGTAGATTAAAGAATTAATTATCTGTGAAACGGGATTAAGCACAGCCACTCAAAAAAATATAATTTCGGAATCTTAAAGATAAGTCAGCCTACAAATGCTGTGTCTAATCGAACGGAATAACAGCACAATATAACGGCGTGTTTCATATTTCATAAATATATAAGTAGTCCGGTCTAATAAAACTAAGGGAACATGGAAACGAGGGGCCAATAATTTAAATAAGGCAATACAAAGTAGTGGTATAGTAATGAAGCTAGGAGCTAAGTGTTGTCGGGTGAAGGTCCGGCGGCGTCCCTGGCGGAACAGCTGAAGCAAGTGTTGGCGGAGCGCGAACGCCGACTCGCCGTGGGGGCGCCGGGCGTCGGCGCGGCGGGCGCGGCCGGCGTCGGCGTCGGCGTCGGCGCGCCGCCCGACCCCGTGCAGCTCACCAACGACCTCGTCGACGAGATCCGCCAGGCCGTCAGCGAGGCCAACGCCAGAGGTTTGTGGACAAGCCGACCGTATATAATGATCTAGATACTGATATAGATAGAAATACGCGATAGGCCAGGAGTTCGGGCGACGCACGGTAGGGGGTGAGTGTACTCAATATTCGCGTCTCTCTGGTGACGCACGCCTGAGTATTTCTTACGTAGGTGTCACAATCCTCCCTTGTCGAGTACGGTTCACATAATTCCAGAAACCTTTACTTAGATAAAAAATGGTTTTAGCATTTAAGTGGGCTTGGTTCACACTGCTCTTATCCTTCTATTAGACGCTTACTGCACCAAATTTTATAAAACCGAGTAGAAGAACCAATAAAAATGAAGTTAGTGTATAAATTAATTGTAAATACATGTTGCATCAAATCTTGAGACCAAACTTGACTTGGTTGATTGACAAAGTAGTTTTGTAGACGACACTAAAATATTCGCATGCGATCCGCCACCTGCATCTTTTTTATCGTCGGGTTAAGTACCTATACAGTATGAACGGCATTAAATAACTTACCACAAATTGTGTCTTGGATCGTACATATACTAATTTCACTTCGAATATACAATTAGTTTTGCATACTCAATATCGAAAAGCTGGCAAGTGACGCATAAGATGATAAGTCATTGATTGGTTTAATCCTTCATGTTCCTTACCGCACGCTTTTAACATGCATGTAATCACTCCACTCTCATCGCCATTCCCTTTTTTTCAAAAAACTGTCATAGCTAGCCTGGTGATGGTGTCTTTCTTGAAACTGATATTTGGTATTTTCCGTACTGGATACTGAAAGATTGAACAATAACGTTGTAACATTTGTTAACGCCACAATTCGTGTGCGTATATTTCGGTTACAGCTTGGGCTGGTGGTTACATTTCTGTGAGTCAACTTGAGTAAGACTGTACTGAATAATGTTTTCGTGACTATAAATGGAACACGCTTAGTAGTACTTAGTAGATATAGACTATACATAAGGTAAATGTTCCAGTGCTCGACATTGGCCTAATACATGGCACTTTAAATCTTATGTCATAATGACAGAGGTGATCACTGATCAATAGGTAGGTGTCTATGGGGCATTAAAGGCCATTGGGACGTTTACTTTATAAGTATTAGAATATCTTTTGCACAATTAGCAGCTCTCCGTTCCACTTGAAGGAGGGCGGAACATTTTTTTTGAAAATAAGACTTCATTGTGAATATTTTGAGTTTATGTATTAACAGAATTGTAACTCGACAATATTGTTCTTTTCATGTACCTTTTCTTTTGAGATCGTCAATTCGTCGTACATCGAAGCATTGTGAAAACAACTGCTTTAAAATTATGGGTTTTCAGAGTTTGGACTCAATAATTTATCTTTGATGTTTAAATTTTTCTAAGTGGAATGGGTGCCTATTATAGAATTATCAATAAATTTGCTGCTACTTGTGTAGACAGGGGTTTGATTTTGCGATTCTATCGACGATGTAAATTCATAAAATCTCGATGAATCAGAGAATCGAGACCTTGTAATGGATGCCTTAGGCCTCATTTATGGACAAATGTGTCATTGCACGGGGCGGTGCCAGACGCAATACTAGTACATACCTAGTATGTACCTATGTACCTTACATACACATTCGTGCTCGATTACCTGTACTAACTTGTTGAGCGGAGCTCGAATGTAAATCGCTTCTCCAAAACGGCTTAACCGATCTGCTTCAAATTTGGATAGAAGTGGATAGCCTTGAGTGCATAACCTCTGAAATCATAAGAAACGGACTGACCACGAAGGGATTATCACCGAAAACAAATTATTTTTCTTCCGTTTCCGAGTTTTACTCATATGATGTTCTCATGTCATACCTGTAACCACGCTCCGCTCAACATTTGCAACCAGCAGAATGTATTGCATACCTAGTATCTGACGGTTGAGCATGTGCAATCGTGGGTATAGGGGTCGCCCCGCGCACCGCCACACGAGTCCATACCTGAGGCCTCAGTATTGACGAGGGGCATGGTTATAGTGAAGAAAGCTCCGGCTTGCGTAGTCGGCGGCGAGGTGCCGTGGCAGCCGCTGTCGAGCGCCGTGTCCGAGGCGAGCCTGTCGCCGCCCGCGCCGCTCTCGCCGCACCCCGTCACGCACTGGAGCAAGCAACAGGTAATCTTCCATTTTTAGGGTTCTGTACCCGAAGGGTCCAAACAGACCTCTATTGCAGTCACTCGCATGCCCGTCTGTCACACATATAATTTTTTAACTTGAAATTTGGTGATTTATGACGTATGTTTTACCAACAAATACCAATGTATTGATAAATCACATTTGTTTTTTAGTTGTACGGAACCCTCGGTGTGCGAGTCCGACTCGCACGTGGCTGGTTTTTTCTTGTAGCTCTTTGCCATTTATTAGGCCGTCAGATCAAGCGCAGAAACGGGACGCGGGCGTCGACGCGGAGCAGTACCACTGCCGACTGCGCTCAATGTAACTTTATTTTTAACCGACTTCAAAATTTCAAAAGAGGAGGTTATCAATTCGGTTGTATGTTGTTTTTTTTTTTTTTTATAATGTTTGTTAGTCCATAACTCCGTCATTTCTTCACCGATTTGGAAAATTCTTTTTTTGATTGTAAGTATATATATCCAAGTTGGTCCCGTTTTTGTCAAAACGCAGTTCTGATGATGGGATCCATGAGAAATTGAGGGAACTCCTCAAATCTTCAAGGCAAACATATAGTAATTTTTGTGTTTTTATCAACAAGTCAAGCATTTTCATCCAAAAATGTGACATTGGATGAAGTGGAACTGCTGATGATGATCAGAACAGAACTCTTCAACGACAAAAAGTTCACGTTTGGCGATTTGTCCTCCTAGCTGTGTTTGTTAAGCAAGTTCTATTTTCACGATTAATTTTTGTCATGCTTGATTTCTGATGATGGGATCCATGAGGAATTGAGGGAACTCCTCAAATCTTAAAGGCAAACATATAGTGATTTTTTGTTTTTATCAACAAATTGAGCATTATCATACAAAAATGTGACATTTGATGAAGTGGAACTGCTGATGATGATCAGAACAGAACTCTTCAACGACGAAAAGTTCACGTTTGGCGATTTGTCCTTCTAGCTGTGTTTGTTAAGCAAGTTCTATTTTCACGATTGATTTTTGTCATGCTCGAGTTCTGATGATGGGATCCATTAGGAATCGAGGGAACTCCTCAAATGTGAAAGGCACACAAATAGTGATTTTAGTATTTTCATGAACTAATCAAGCATTTTCATTCATAAAAGTGACATTTGATGAAGTGGAACTGCTGATGATGATCAGAACGGAACTCTTCAAAGACGCGTAGTTCACGTTTGGCGATTTGTTCTCTTCGTTTTGTTTGTCAAGCAAGCAAGGTTTTTTCATGATTCCATGAGGAATTGAGGGTACTTAGTCTTCTACCATTATAAACATACATTATAGCCATTTTTATTTTATTGTATATCTATCTAAGAGTGCACCATCTAAGTATAATAATCTTTTACCGGCCTCCCCCATTGAAGTCGGTTTTTTTTTCTTAAAAATTATTAATTTTAAATTTACGACCTAACATACAGACACAATGTACGAGGGTGGTTTGAGAAGTAACTTGGTTTGATATGAAAAAAAAAATTTTGAGCGATTGTATATATTTTATTTTTCGACATAGTCCCCTCGAAGCTCGACGCACTTGCCCCAACGTTTCTGCAACTTCTCGATGCCTTCACGAAAATGCGTTTCTTCGAGGTCCTCGAAATACGCGTTTACCTAAAGTAAAGTAAAGTAAAGTAAAGTAAAGTTTATTTGCAAGAATATGTATATAAGATGTTAACATTATATTGTGAGTCGCAGTATTCAGCCTTAAACGGCATGCAAATATTAGCATAATACTCTATTAATAATTACAAATAAAAATATTGATGAACTAACTAATGATATTAGGAAAACAATTTAAGGTTATAAATTAATTTAGTTGCGTGCAATGTCCAAAAATTCCTTTACGGAGTAAAAACAATGTTCATAGAGCCATTTCGTCAATTTTGTCCTAAATTCTATATTGCACAAAAGTTTAATTTCGTCTGGTAATTTATTGTACACTAATATGCAAGAATAGTAGGCATTGCGTCTATATACTCGTATATCAGCACGACATCGAGGTTGATACAAGAGATTTCTGTACTGTGCCCTTTGTGTTCCGGTAGACACATCGGAACGTAATTGAAAATAGTCCCTATGATCTTTGACAAACAGACAGGCCTTTCTAATATACATACATGCCAAAGTCAGTATATTGTATTTTTTAAATAAAGGTTTGCAACTATCCATTAACCATGAGTTTGTGATAGCACGTATGCACTTTTTTTGTACTTTAAATGCCCTCTCAACCTGAACCGAATTGCCCCACAATAAGAGACCATAATCTAAAGTAGACGAAACGTATCCATAATATGCTGTTATTGCAGCTTCAGTAGATACTGTTCTACTGAGTTTTCTTAGTGCAAAAACAAATCTATCCAATTTGGAGCAAACGAAATCAATATGATCTTTCCAATTTAGGTGACTGTCAACCGTTAAACCTAAAAATTTTATGCTACTGGTTTCCTCTATTAAATTATTACTATACCTTATGTTCAGCTGTTTCGGGTTAGATTTGTAAGAACGAAATTGCATGTATTTAGTTTTAGATAAATTGATGTTAAGATTATTATTGCATGTCCATGTATAAATATCATCTAATGCTCTGTTTATATTGGTCTCATATTCATTGATGATATCTCCTTTGACCATTAGCGTCGTATCATCAGCAAACAGAATGCACTTTTCAGTTGTTGCTTGTGGTAAATCGTTTATATAGAGTAGGAACAGCAATGGCCCCAAATTGCTCCCCTGAGGTACTCCAGAGTTATTTGAACGGAACTCAGATCTATATGATTTTTTAACAAAACGATTTTTTTCGGGGACCACTCTGGTTATTTCAGTGCATTGCTTCCTATTTCCTAAATAACTTGTAAACCATTCCAAAGCTTTTCCGCGGATTCCATATGATTCAAGTTTCGAAAGGAGTATAGTGTGATCAACAAAATCGAAAGCTTTACTCATATCTAGGAAGATGGACATAACAGGCAGCTTGTGGTTAATTGCATCTGTGATGAATTTGATGAAGTCAAAGCAAGCCAGTTCCGTCGAAAGACCCTTTCGGAACCCGTACTGTTCAGAATTTAACAAATCATTTTTTGTTAAGTAGTCGGTTAATCGGACACACATTGCCTTTTCGATAACTTTTGACAGAGTAGGTACAATCGTTATTGGTCTATAGCAATTAGGATCATCACGGTCGCCTTTCTTGTGCAAGGGCTTTACGATTGAAAGTTTCAGTTGCTCCGGAAAAATACCTTGACTAAGTGACAGGTTAATCAAATGACTCAAGGGTCGACTTAAGTTCAAGGCATTTAGCTTCAAGATATCTGTCGATATATTATCATAACCACATGTTTTACTATTATTTAATGACATAATCAATTTGTATACTTCAGTTTCAGATACTGGTTTTAAGAAAATCGAATTACGGTGGTTACATATTTTAATATTGGAATTAGTTTTAGGCGAAATATTGTAATTTATGGTGTCAATGAAAAAATTATTCAAAATATTAGAGATGTCTAGTGGATTTTCGTAAGTCATGTCATTAAATTTTATAGATCGGATGTCATTTTTGTGTACTTCATTACAAGTAGACCTCCTGTATCACATCTTCGTTGGAGTTAAACTTTTTCCCCGA
This sequence comes from Notocelia uddmanniana, assembly GCA_905163555.1. Taxonomy (NCBI): domain Eukaryota; kingdom Metazoa; phylum Arthropoda; class Insecta; order Lepidoptera; family Tortricidae; genus Notocelia; species Notocelia uddmanniana. The sequence goes on from LR991064.1 coordinate 10,779,758, forward strand.
TAAAAAGATTTTGAGTTTGGGGAATAGGTGATAGTCCGACGGGGCCAAATCCGGGGAATAAGCGGGGTGAGGAAGGAGTTCAAACCGTAATTCCGACAATTTTTGTGCAGCGACACGACTTGAATGCACCGGTGCGTTGTCATGGTGAAACATTACTTTCTTTCTTGCCAAACCTGGCCGTTTCTCGGCTATCGCCGCATGCAATTGGTCCAACAGTGATGCATAGTATGCCCCAGTAATGGTTTTTCCCTTCGCAAGGTAATCAATTAAGAGAATCCCCTTTGCATCCCAAAAAACGGATGCCATCACTTTTCCAGCTGATGGAATGACCTTGGCTTTCTTTGGAGTTGGCTCACCACGACCAACCCATTGTCTGGACTGTTGTTTCGTCTCCGGAATATAGTGATGAATCCAGGTTTCATCCATTGTCACAAAACGGCGAATAAAGTCTGTTGGATTTCTTTCAAAGACCTGGAGATTATCCGAAGATGTTCGCATACGAACACGCATTTGTTCTGGAGTGAGCAGCCGCGGCACCCACCTTGCACACAGCTTTTTCATGTGCAGTTCGTTGTGCAAAATAAAATGCACCCGCTCAGAAGAGATGTTTGTGGCTTCAGCTAATTCGCGTACCTTCAATCTTCTGTCGGTTAAAACCAAATCATGGATTTTATCGACTATTTCGGGTACAACCGCCGTTTTTGGGGCTCCAGGACGAGGTGCATCATCAATGCTTGTCCTGCCTCGCTTGAACTCATTCACCCAAAGTCGAACTGTCTCATAGGAAGGACACGAGCTACCCAATGTAGGTAAAATCCTTTCATGGATTTCTTTTGCAGTTTTACCTTCCAAAAAAAAGAACTGAATTACACCACGAATTCCTATTTTCTCCATTTTGCCGCGCTACTCCGATCACTTTTGTTTAAACTACTGTCAAATCTAAAATTCCCGCCAAAAATGACATTTGGCCACAGATAAATTATCTTGATTAAATAATCTTTGTGAATAGTTACATAGATTACACTAACGCCATCTATATTATTTGTTAATGAATAAATGATATGATATGATTTACGTGCCTCTTCTGCTCCAAGGCGTTTCCGTATTAATATCACAGAGCCTTAAGTCTATGATTGGTGCCGTTAAAACTCACAATTGTAGTGTCAGCAAATTTGCTTCGGTATGAAAAGAGGAATCTTATAACGGACATATTATCTATTAGACACGCGGCAACGTGTTCAGCCAAGTTCACGCCAAAAGGAACTGGCGAGCAGCAGCCGTGTGTTATTTTTACACCATTACACAAACCATTTGAAGCCACCATTAAACTTGGCTCCCATTTTCACATTTATGTTTTTGATGAGATATATTCTTAACCAAATAAACGGACGCCAATGATAAATAATTCTGAATTACGATGATGTGGCGTGGCGTGAGGGATACATATATTTTACAGGAGGTTGGCATTAAACGTTTAATGGTGTGTGCGCAGGTGTGGCAGTGGGTGTCAGGGCTGGGCGAAGGTCTAGAACGCCACGCGGGCGCGTTTGCCGCCCGCGGCGTCGACGGCGCCCTTCTGCTCGCCCTCAGCTCCGCCGACCTCAAGCTTCTCGGCCTCGGCGGCGACGACCGCCGCCGCATGAAGCGTCGCCTCAAGGAGCTCCGGCAGGCGCACGAGAAACACCTCAAAGCCCTCAAGAAAGCGGAGAAGAAGGCCAAGAAAAAATAGGCCCGTCGCCAAGGGTCAGTCCCCTGTACGCTCTAACACTCCAAAACTAGTCGATTATGTCGTTTATCCCTCGATTGCATCCGCTGCCATTTGAAAAGTGTGTGTACCTACGTGAGAGTGACTGCTGTTGTATCCGCGGCTATAAACGATAAAAACGCGATATTTTAAACGATCTTGCAGTAAAACTATTAAAGTAAATTACATCGCAGACTAAAAAAAAATTAAGAGCTTCCGCTGTGGCCAGCGATTGCGGATTTCGTGGGGAACTGGGTAGTTACGCGAGAAGTTAATACGTTAACGGTCGGTTAGTATTCGCAACTTATCTGACGGTTGAAAGTTTTAACAGCACTTATATAATTCATATGTAGCTTAACATACTTCTCGCGTAGTACTCAATTGCGATATGCTAATGTTTTCACATCTAAGCAAAAACATACAACTGCGAAGGTCAAGGTCAGTAATTTACGTTAATGGTAGTCTTTTAAATTTACGCTGTTCTCTCTATCCTTTTCTCGACGTTTTTGTTTAAACAAAAAGGAATTCCTTGGGTAAAATTAAGTTACTGATTCTTCACTTGAAATGAAAATGAAATGAAAATAATTTATTCCAGACCTAGTCCATAACATTGAATACATTTGAGATATGTACACAACAGATTTATTATCTGACCCTGGATTTTCTGGTCATTTGCGTCATCAAACTGTTCTACTGCTTGCAGTTTGTGACAAGTATGCCTACGAGTACGTAGGCTACCAAATATAAGTAGAATGCTTCCAAGGAGCGCTCTAAATAACTTTTTAATTACTAATGTATAACGCGATATGCAATTCTTCTTTCGTGTTTCTCTTCTCCTTACTTCTGTCTAATTTATTTCTTTTCCTTTTACTTAAACCGCGTATGTGTTAATGATGATAAATCTAAGGAGAGACTGACTCTATGGATTGACGGGTACGGGTGGAGCACAAGCTGTGTCCGATAGCGTAGAGAGTGCCATCTGACTTATAGCTTAGTTTAGTGACGGTAGTGTCGAACGAATAAATAATACTAATAATCGAAAATTAGATGTAAGTGAATACGGATCAGGACAAGTAGAAAGCATTTATCTAGACTGTCTAACGTATCTTATCTATTCTCTGAATCTATTTTTATTCAATGTCAGTTCTTACTATACAACTTATATTCTTTTGTGGTTCCTACATTGTATTATTTGTGTCAGTTTTCTTCAAGTATGATGTGAAGTATGGACTGCTGGAAATCACTGGCTCAATCTAGTCATAAGATCAATCGTAAGCTCGAAAGTCTGCTAATTTTCTGCTAAGATTTTTGAAATACATGTATAAGATAAACTATATAATATTCAATTTGTATCTATCATGAAGTGTTCATAAGATTGTAAATTATTGCAGTAACCTCTATCAGTTTGTAATTCCTAATCTTTGCAAGGTTATTCAACCTATAGATATTTTTCTGACAAACACTGGTTTTGGGATTAATTTGAAATTAAAATAAACTTTGCACAAAATGTACTTAGTATTATAGCGACTGATCGTTAGAGCGGCGTTGCCACCGTGTTAATAAGATATATAAATTACATAGAATAAATTTGACATTCATCGAGCATGTGATCTCATCTCATAAGAGTTGTTACTTTATACCTGTCAACCACAATGCATTTTTTTAATCATTTGCGCTATCTTATTAAATATTTATCTTATGAAATGATAATGATGATTATAACTTATATTCATGATTTTTAAAATAAAAACATTCCAGTGAAATTCACTTTTGATATTTCTGTACGAGTTATCAAAGATAAGTCTGGCTTTATAGTTTTTCTTAGGCAACTTAAATAATGGCTGCGACTGCACCCCCGCTCAGATCCGGATTACTGCTTGTAAAAAAGGGAAGTACTTTGCCGAAGTGAACGAGCGGTCTCAGCCATGTATAGTGTATTCAATAATTCACGTGTGTATGATCGGTTTTGTAGCCCTGTACTGTACGACCGTGTAAATAGCCTGGGAGGCGCGCGGGCGACTGGTGGTGTATGTACTCCATTACTGTGTACTGTATGACTGAATGTACATTGTGCATTTAGGATATTTATTTTAGTTAAGAAATAACGAATAATGTAAGTAGGAAGTCCATTAACAATTGCCAAAATTGATCAGTACTGTTTATTATTGTTGATTTTTTATTAAAATTTTCCTTAAATTATTAGATATTTATTTTGGGACCAAATTAATTTATTGTGTCTTACAGTTTATTATTTATGTATTTGGGTGTGCAGTTGGGAGAGATTTTTTTATTTATAATTAAATAAACAAACCAAAGTCTACATCATATTGTTTTTTACTATCAATTATGATCAATGTGAACATCATGTACATTTCCTAAAATGATGGTGAAAATATAGTCTGCAGTGGTAATCTGAGTTTTCTTTTTCTCTCTTCTTGTGTATTGACCTAATTATAACATATATTTTTGATTTTATTATTTTCTGGATAAAATTGACAAAACTAAGTTTACTGGGAAACTACTTTATATTTCTTATTTTTATTTCTTTTCTTCTTCTTAAATTTCTTCTTAGGCGGTGAGTTTCCTTCCTTTTCATCTTCATCATTTCCATAACTGATAGTAACAAAGGCCCCTGGTTTCCTTTTTACTGGTGGTGCAGGTGCTTTGGGCTCATCTTCATCAAAACCCTCACTGTCATACTCTTCGGGTTGTTCAACACTGTCCTCTAAATGTGAGTTTTCATCTGATTGGTCCTCTTTCTTGACAAATTGGCTTTGCTGATTTAATGTTACACATGTAACTCTGCAGGCAGCGTTATGAGAACTTAGTTCACTTAATTTGCCATCACTCACAGACCAAACTTTAATTTCTCCTGAACTGGATAATGAATACAATATATTGTTACTGTAATGAAGACACTTTACTCTCTGTTTGTGGGCTTTGTAGATTTGGGCTCGAGTGTCTGAGACTGTGAAGGAGATGATGTTTCCATTGTCCAATCCCACAAACATCCTTTCATCTGTTACCCACTGCACTGATGTTGGTTTAGTGGTACATTTAATTTGCTTCTCAATTCCAGCTTTACTTATTGTCCACACATCAACATTTTGCTTGTAAATTAAGGAGAATCTGTCTCCAGCAGGTGAAAATTTAATTTCAGTTGGCATAGTTACACCCTTGCTGGATAGATTTATGGTAAAGGCAGGACGTCCCTTGACCAAATTCCAAGTTCTTAGTGTCTTGTCACCTCCAATACTAAGTGCTAGTTTGTCAGATGGATGTACTGCAATGTCAGTGACAGGAAAACCTAAAAGAAGTAAAACAAATGTCAAAATTAAGTTTAATCAGATGAACCACTGCTGCTTCTGCCCATTGAATTCCAAGAAAGCCTAAAGGTGTCACAAGCTGTGACCACAGAGCTTAGGATGTGTGCATGTGTTTCAAGTATAATTCATGTGTTTGTGTAGTTACAATGTATGGTCACAGAGTTTAATTGTTGACCCATTTAGACCTCACTTTATACTGGACACTTTATAGCTAACTATGATGCCCAGTATGAAGTGAGCTCTAAATGGCTCAACAATTAAAGTCTGAGTGTACAATTTATTTAGTGGTGGAGCGAGACCTAAATTTTACTTAGGTAATATACATTTTGTAAGTACCCTGCCTGCTTCAAATTATTCAGTGTTTTTAACGGGTTAAAACTGCCGGGGCAAGAGGTGACCATGCCTCGCCCCGCCTCTGGGTATATTAGGAACTGAGAATGCACAGCCAAACCAAATAGTGCACATCCCAGGAATTTGTATACATGGGACACATTTTCAGGTTGTACATTAACATTTCTATATAGTCACTAGCATTAATATCTGCTAAAATGAAGGCAGAAAAACACATCCTAATCCCCACAAATAGTCTTGTCAGATATTTATGTGCACTTTGCAGTTGCAGTTGAATATACTACACGGATCCCGATTTATATTGGCACTCTTATAGCAATGTTCCTGTCATTGTTGTACATAACGAATGGTGGTGAAAAATTAATAAAGGCGCAGGAATCATTTACCTTGGTGAGCTTTCTTCCATATTTTCTCAATTTGCCAGTTGCCTGTTCTTGTTACGATGATAGATCCATCATCACTGCCGGTGAGTAGATGTGTCCCGTTGTGTGTGAAAGCGGCTGTATTGACTGTTCCGTCGTGGTTCATAAGGACGGTGTGCTCTTTTCGTGACTTCATGTCGATAACAACTACTTTATCATCCGTCCCGCCAGAAGCCAGGAACTTGCCAGCAATGGAGACGCATCGTACAGAGGCAGTGTGTGAATGTGTTGCAAAGGTTTGTTTTAGCTTGTTTCTCTGCAAGAAATTGTATTATTATAGTGAGAAGTTTTTTTGAAAGTCAACATTCCACTTGAAGCAACTGTTAGACTTACCTCATCTTCGTAACTAAGTGAATAACCTAGCAAAAAGCCTTCATAAGTACCAACTACTATTTCGTCCATTGTAATGCTATAACAATAATGTATTTTTTTTATAAAATTAACATTGTATATTGCATCATAAAATGAGCTGTACAATTGCAATTGAGTCAAATGAGTCCCACGTTTCTTTTGACATTGACAGTGACAGACCACTTACAGCTAGCGATACACAAATATCATCGCAGCGAGATTAGCAAGAAGCTAGCCAAAGAGAATATAAACACTACGTTATAAAGCTAGCGAGCGAGATGCGAGCGATTTTGATGTTTTCGTTCAGAAGTAAATTATAAACAATGCATATTGAAAATTCTAAGCGTTCATACTATATAATTGCTAATAATAATTTTTAGAAGCAATTAATTTCATCACTATTATCACTAAAAGAAAAGAAATTGCATAATATAAATCTATCGTAACCGTAACTAACAAACAACAAACTAAATCGCAGCGTTTCGTTATCCCAACACTATCAAAATAAAATGAATGACAGCGTCAAGTCAAAGAAGAAAGGATCGAGTCTCGCAGTCTCGACATATTTTCGTCTTCTACAAAAATAAAATTAGTAGATGGATATCATTGTAATTGTTAGTTTATAGGACAAAACAGTATTTTTGGAGACTGACATACACACTACTATCATTCTGGTGAGTTAAAACCCAAAGAATCCCGCATGATTTGATTAAAACGTGTGTCGCTATCGATCTCCGAATTGGCAAATTCGCTAGTGTTTGTTTTGATGCAGGATTCCCAAAAGAGGACTTACTTGGACATCTACAAGATGGATCTGGCGGAGACGATGAAGAGCGTGCTCGCGAAGAGCACCGGCGGGGCGGGCGGCGGCGGTGGCGGTGGCGCGGGCGCGGCGCCGCACGCGGCTGAGGGCTACGTCACGGAGAAGCTATACATGCTGCTACAGCTGTATCTGCAGAACAAGGGCTGGAGCCCTAGCATCGAGCTGCTGCAGTGCTTCAGCGATCTCAAGGACTCCTCCATGTTGCCCAGTGCAGCTTACCTGCAGTCAGTACATCCTATTGCTCATTCTTATTGGATCCGTATTAGTCAAAAACAAAGTTATTCATCCTACAACATTTATAATTACTAACTTGCAGCTAGTGCTTGCACTATCATGTTTTGTTAATTATGATTTTTAAACATTTGTTATTATTGCAGAATGATGGCATCAAGAGTGGGGCTGGACACTCAAGGCAGACTGATTCTTAGAGAAAATGGCAAAATAATATTGCCATATGAGCACTTTGCCAATGCTGTGATGTTGAAGCACATGAATGGACCACATGGGTTGCATTTGGGTTTGGAAGCTACTGTGAGAGCAGTAAGTACCAGTAACTATTCTGAACACTTGTGTCTGCCTCACTGCCTCTGGATTCTATTGAGTACTTTATTATTATTATTGCTTTATACACTAGCAGCTACAAGCTGATGCATGTATGTCAGTGCACTTGTTATTTTTAAACATATAATGTTAATTTTATTGTTATATTTATCCAGTGTACATATTTAAAAACTTTAAATTTGTGCGTCTATGCTAGGCAACTTTCATTCCGAAGGCACCAAGAAAGGCGAATTCAATTGTTTGAAACACACACATACAGTCACATTGTTCCTTGAGGCTATCCAAAACTGGCTAGTACTAGAATATATGCATAAATATCCTATTTCATCTCACAAAAGAAATATTAAATATGGGTCACAAATTTGACTATAACTTTTTTCATCTGTGTAATATTGCAATACACACTGTTCACTCCAAAGGCCATGAAGTTCCAATGGTCTTAACATTCTGTGTAGTGTGAATTCCAAAAAATGTCAAACTGTTGCAGGTGAGACCTATTTTAATGTATGTTAATCAAATAGCCCTAACAAGGGTTAAAAAAAACATCCAAACATGGCACTAGCTTTTAATCTTGATGTTATTTGTGGATGGGTATTCCCAATTCCTAAGAAAACCGCAAATCAATGTACAGTTTAGCCATTTGGTACACGCATACTAGAGGCCAAAACAAAATTGTTGACAAAACATTTCCTTAGGGGTGCCGAGTAATTTTTTTTTGTAAGGGAAGAAAATATTTTCAGAAACCTATTGTGTGTGGTATTGTATCAAATGGCGTTTTGAGGTGATTTTGAAAATAAACCACATCATTACATTTCCGCAATTTAAAAAAAACAAAAATAATTTTTGAAACTTACCAAGATTACCAAGTTTGTGTTGATTACCAAATATACCACAAACGATGCATGTTATCCTCATATGTAACACCAAAAAAGCAATTTTGAAAATAGCTTAATATAGTTTTTTTTTTAATTTATGAATATTCCATAGTGACACAACACAGTTCTACTTCAGTACCTATTTTACGAGACTTATGGAACTGTACTGCAGATGCAGATATGGAAAATATATTTAAAAGAATGTAAAAAGCAAAAGAAATAGTAAATATTAGATAAATATAACAGGAATAATGCCTTGATCACATGTACCAAGTACAGTGGAGAGTGTGCACTTGGCCAAGAAAAATGACTAAGCAAGTAAACAAAACAAGGTCCGAGTGACTCACTCAGTCATTTTACTCGGCCAAGTGTACTCTCTCATTATTGCAATTAAAAGCAGAAATTGATGCAAATAATAACTTTATCCCATTGGTCACGCAATACAAATATTTTTTACTCACCTATTTTAATGTATGTATTACTTGTCTGGTTATGATGCTGTCCAGGAACTGACATAAAATTTTAAAGTAAAGGTCCAAAATAGGTATACCATTGTCCATTATGTAGGTATCTATTGATGTCCACAAATAAGTGCAATGAGATATATGGACGTACTGAATTTGAACTCAGTACCAGTCATTAGCTGGCGCCCAACTAGGTTAACCAAACCACATTCATACTAGTATCATTGTAAATGTTGTATATAATATTTTAGGTGGTGGAGTCATACACAATCGGGCGGGAGCAGTTTGGCATGGAGAAGGAATTTATCGTAGAGGTTGTGCAGAATTGCCCCAACCCAGCGTGCCGCTACTACAAGAACCAGTTGGAGATGACACAGAAGTCCATTCAGCAGCATCTCTCACAACAGCCTACTTATATACCAGGTACATTCATAAGGCCAAACTAAATAGACTGGTCACACGATACACACATCACTCAGTGCTAAGAATTTATTTTCCCATTACCGAATATGACATCCAGTAAAATCTACATCTCTGTTCGAACTCATGGCCGCGCGAGCAACGGTAATCAGTACAACATCTTATTAATATTTGGCAAGCTCTAGTTGTACTGGTGGCATTCTCTAATAAAGTTCGTTATATTCTTTTTCCGCACTTAGCTCGTGAAAGCCGGACAATTGTGTGTGACGTGAATGTTAGCTAGGGATCTAGCCAGCCTAACTCGGACCGGACTCGGACTCGGAAGCGCAGGAACCTCCTGGTATCACCTCAGGCTTCGAGGAGTGACCTTGGTGCGTTGAGGATTTGAGTCCGTTGTTCAGTTACACCTTCACATTCAAGGATGATGTGTGTTGCTGTTTCATCGGCCGTCAGATATCTTCTGCAGGGGCTGTGCGTCGTATCTAGAACATACAAGTGTTTGTTGCGCGGGCAATGTTCAGTGATGGTGCTTACGATTATACGTAGTGTAGTGATGCCCTGTTGAGAGCAGACGGCGTTGGACGTAGAGCAGACGCCTAGTACTCGTGATCTTGATCTCAATCGTGTATGCGGGTACGGCACTGATTCCCGGGATTGTCTTCATGTACTGGTATTAATTGCTCATTGATCAGCGTGTTGTTTAATGTTCTGAGACATAGTCGTGACCTTAGCTGGTTAAAGGTATTCTTTGCATGATTTGATTTGGATAGCGGGAGCATTGGACTAGTACCAATCGCAGGCTAGATTCTCTTCTGGCCAGCCGACAGCTCGTCGTTACCCAGAGAGTCACTGTGCCCTTTTATCCATTGTATAGCGACAGTGTTTGTCATCCCTATCACCTCCAGGGCAAGATGGCACTCTAGTATGAACATAAGTAGTGTAGTGTAACCGTAACTGCTGAAAATGATGATGTTGAAGGTTGAAGAATTGGTTTGTATTGTTCGAGCTAGCAAAATAGAGTATTAATTCAGGAGTTGATTAAGTGTCAGTTTGACCACTCAAGGAGAAGAGAGGTTATTCTGAGATTAGTCCATGTAATTTTGATTTTTAACGTCATGTTACGTATGACCACATTCACTAAATCCATCCTTAGTAAGTTTCACCAAATTACAAAGAATTGGCTAAGCCTAACCTCTACCTTTACTACTGAACGGAGTGACTGTAACTATCTAGTGTGTACTTGTCCTATGTGGACAATGATATTTTAAGTATAGATAGGTTATGCTCAAACACTTAACTACTTAAAATATCATTGTATGTGGAGCGGAATGAAACCGGGAGTACAATAATGTTCTTTTAATAGATGTGCTCAGATTCGTGGATGGCGGATGACTGCCGGGATGGCCGCGTTGCTTACTAGCTCCGCGCAAGTTTATCGTTTTGTTTGCTACTGTAGCGACACAAGTTGCTGACTAGGCTTTTCCAATACGCGCTATCTCGAATACTCCTCCCTTAAAAAAAAAAAACAAACGAATGCCAAACAAAAAGGTTAAAACTTTAGACATGATCTAAATTAAATTGATACATACATAACTAATTCCTTATCACTACAGTGCACACGTGCTTTTCCTGCGTTAGTATGATTTACAACATTATTGTTGACAACGTCAGCAACTGCGCGGAATGCTGAACGTGTGTACGTGATTGCCGCCCACTAGGTAAACATGATTTCAACTACTGATTCTTCTGATGAAGGCATCAGAAGAATCAGTAGTTGAAATCATAAACAAAGGTGTTTAGCTCGCCTCTCCGACATATACTCCGCGGCGTCTAGTCTCCGAGACTAGAGTCGTGTGTGCGTATCGTAATGGTAATGAGAGACGGTGTCTGTCGACAGAGTCTGGCGCGGCGAACCTGGCGGACAGCCAGGCGGTGGAGAGGCTGCTTCGCGGCTCCGCGCTTCAGGACTACCAGCTACCGCTGGCGCCGCACCTCGCCGCCCTCAGTGAGTTGCTATGTAAACATCAAACCTTTTTTATTTGTTTTAAGTTTTCATTCTAGATAAAAGAACATTTTATTTCATTTTATTTTGTAATCAATCAATCTTGCTAGATTGGAAGGTCAGAATCGTAGACTAGCAGCTTTAAACAAGCATTAAAAAAATCAAAATTATACATTGCTAAATCATGTTGTTTATATGGTGTTACAGTGAAAATATGTCACGAAACACGAACCCTGCAAGGGCACAATAATGTTATTTCTTACAGATTAATGTAAAATTAGGTTATTGAATACAACTGATTACAACACAACAGACTTACCTCCCATTAATTCTATGGAGTGCAATTTGCATTTTTTTAAATGTTCTAAGACTGAGTTCGGTTCTATGGAAATAATATGAGGTATGGTAAGGAAGATATTGAAATGTTAAGCATATTTCAGCGGGGCTAACACCCGAGAAGCCAGACCGGCGCTCGCAGGCTCAGGACAAGCTCTCTCAACACCAGCAACTGCTGATGCAGCATCAGTCGCGCTCGCTGCCCCACCAGGACAAGTACAGCCACTCGCAGCGCTCTAGCTCCTCGCAGTCCAGCGAGACCAAGTCCAAGCACCACTACACGGACGAGCACAAGCTCACCGACTTCCTGAGGTCAGTGTGTCAGCAAGACAAGCCATGTCGACACCAGCAACTGCTGATGCAGCATCAGTCGCGCTCGTTGCCCCACCAAAACAGGTAGGCAGCGCTATAGCTCCTAGCAGTCCAGCGAGACCAAGTGTTAACACCACTACACTTTAATAGGCGGATTGGCGGAGGAATGTTGTTCCAACACTTTGTGGCTATATACCTAAAACTCCCTTTAAACGCAGCCGTTCGGTGTTGCGGAACCTGAAACACAATGGCTCGAGGAACTCTCTCTCTGTAATGGCTATATTACTGCTACACCACGTGAGTTTCTTATACAGATACGAAGGCGTTTTTGTATGAATTGTTGTTGAATGAAGTGCTGCGAGCGAGCCAGGAGACAAGGCCCTTAGGCGGTAGTTAATTTTTCACAGATTAGGGCCTCACAAAGTCTAATTCGAAGAAGTAAGTTATGCACGTTATATAAAACTTTACGTTACTAATAAACAAATCTTACGAAAATAGACCCGAAAATTCAAACTTCAGCGTATTTATGCAATGCAAAAGGATGCAGTTTGACTATAGAAAATTGTGTCGTCATTTCATTAGGCATAGGTATTTCTCTAAAAACAAACCGAGCGTTTCGAAGTTTCGTAAAAAGTTGCTGATTTGACTATCGTGACGTAAAATACCGTATTCCAGAGCGAACCTAGAGAGCCTCGAGTCGCTGTCGGGCGGTGCGGGCGCGGGCGCGGGGGCGGGCGCGGGCGCGGGCGCGGCGAGCGGCGCGACGGGCGGGCAGGAGCGCGTCGTGCGCGCCTTCGCCGAGCTGGCGCGCAACCTGCAGCGCATGCGGCCCTGCGTGCGCCCCGCCATGTGCAAGCCCTACGGCAAGCAGTCCGAGCAGCTGCAGAAGAGTGAGATTTATTTACTCAACCTAACCCGTAAAAAATCTATATTGGGGCAAGTCTTCTCAATAATGGGTACCGGCTGTTCCGTGGTCGAAGGAAACGAGGCCTGCTACTCCCGATTGGGAACCAAGCCTACCTCACTGTCGAGTTACCACTTTATAGTAACAAAACAACAATGAAGTTCAACACTGTGAACATGAAAACCTATTTATTTTATCCAAAAATTAAAAATACATTTTTTTTTCTTTTATGTTGTTGAGTTTTTTCTAGTCGATATCAGCGGTAAATAAGTATGCAGGTTGCTGGTAAATAAGTATACAACATTTGTAATTTTTTTTGCATTTCTTTATAAAAGCATTTTTTGAAAATATTATAGCCAATCATAAGGCAGTGCGTTTGCGCGGGTAAAATCCTCAACAATTGGCCAATATTTTGCGCGCGACGCCTGCAACCCCGGCGACCGCCATCTGCGCGTAGCGAGAGAGCACGAGTTCACCAGTCATTGCATATTCTACCTTACTTATAAGGCAACAAGGTCTTTATTGAATTGGTCATACATTCGATTTTATTCGGTAGTTGTCAGGGGGCCAATTCTCTTCTCTCGGCCCGCCGGGACGTACGCGGTTGAATGCCAAGAGCGATCCTGCGGCGCCCCAATACAAGGCGGAGCTGGACTTCGTTGGTGGTTTTAGACGGTAGTCCAAGGCTTTTTAGCCGCGGTTAGTCCGTCATACCCGTGCTCCTCGACAGGACGGGATGCGTAAACGCATTTCCCCAACGTTAAAAAAAAATAGGGGGCAATTCTCGGGTTCGATCGAGATGATCTCTATTAGAGATTCCATACAAGTGACTGTACCATTCTATACAATGTCACGATAGACATGCATCTCGATTGGACCGAGAATTGGCCCCCTGCACTCGTCGGCGTGTTCGAAGATTGCCGATGTAACTTATATTTTTAGTTCTACAGTACGTTGTTGCTTATACAGGTAAACGGCCATAGTTGTTTTGTTCCACACGCTCTACCTGGGCCGTCTGGAGAGAACTTATCTCCAGATTGTACTCACTGTTCCTCCGATGAAAATATTTTACTTAGAATGACTTGTCGCTCTTCGTGTTTTAGTTCTGTTGGATACGATTCAGCTGGTGCAGTCGCTGCGCAGCTACCTGCCGCCGCCACACATCCAGGTCACCTCGTGGAAAAACGACGACAAACTACGGTAAGTAATGCTTTATGTTCATCTGGTTTAACTCTAGCTAAAATATTCAATCAGTGGCTTAGCTACAGGGCCGTATATCACGAAACTTACAATTACTATTTTTGGAAAAACTTGTTACATACTATTTAACGTGGAACATACATACAGATATTATGGAACGAACAAGACACAGGACTTGACGAAAGAAAGTGTTTTAATATTCGCCATTGCTGGTCTGAAATTTAAAATGCGTAATATGAAACTAAATACTTTAATCCTATTATTTTTGAATTCCAGCTCGAATAACATGGAGGAGCTTGAGAATCGCAAAATAGTGAGCGGCAACTAGCCCCAGCGCACCGCATGCGGTTGAGCGCTTGATCGCTAACACTAGATATTCCACCACACTTCTCTTCAAATCTTAGCAACCCAAGGCTGTCAGTGGGATCTCTGTGCCTGAGTCTGTGAAAAATATCTCAATGGACATCAATTTAAATAGTCAAAAGAATTTAGTCTTGTTTCATGTGTCAATTGTCGAAGCTATAAATGTAGTGAATAATGTTTTCCCTTCCTAGGTCGGGTCAAGTCGCATTCCGAGTTTAGCCGAAGGGAAAGCATTATCCACTGTCCCCCATTATTCATAAACGTCCATCAAGCCTCTATTAGTTAACAAGCCGCTAAAGTTGGTTTGTCCTTATATGTCACTTTGACAATTATGTTTGTGAGAAAGGGACAACACAACTTTTAGTTAACACATTCGGCGCCGGTGACACGTAACCGTGTCATTTTTGTATGTATAATTGCTTTGTCGGCGCCGATTGTGTTAACAGAGATTTGTTAAGTTTTATGAATAAGGGGGTTAATCTGTATTTGTTGATTGCTAACTCGAAGATACGGTTATAAATGAACAGATACTATATGTCTTGGTGAATGTCACCATTAAGCTCCGGTTTTATTAGCAGTTGCAATGATTTAAGTTTTTCACTGTGAAATCACGGCTCAAAATGCTACACAAATATAGAACGCACTAAATAGCGACGGAGTAGGTACTTTTGTATAGCATTTTATATTGTGGTATATGAGAGCTTTCTATATTTGGGTAACTTTATACATCGAAATTTACGAGCATCATGTCTGTGTGTCAGACACTTTTAATTTCTATGTAATGCGGCGGGGATGTGGTAAAGATTAGAATTAGTCTGATTTAAGATTATGGAACGTTTTGTGTTTCCCTAGTCGATCGACTGATCGCAAAATATCAGAAATCCATGAAGTACAAGCTGAGATGGAAAAAATATAGAAAATATTAGACTCGATCCTTGAAGTCTTCATAAATGTATTGCGTGTATTTTCTAAATGTGGCTTGTTCCTGAACTGGGCTGCCGGGCGGTTATACTTGTTCTCATTTTTACGTATATTTTGCTATACTTTTTGATTTTTATACACTCTCATTACGAACCGTTTTGGTTTAGTGTTATGTATACGTTTATCTACTTACTGTTTTATTTTACGTTTTTGTTAAATGACTTGACCTGTTATTGTTCTTAGGCGTCGTGTCTTCGCTTTATTGCTTTTAATGTTGAGATCTTTTACAGTTATTGATCCTGTTTCATCCTTTATTTGGGTATATTATCGTAAGTGCATTATTTACACTGTGATAGTGGTGTAATAGGTGTAGGCCTGAGCGAATCTTGACATGGTTATAAATATGTGTAAGCCAGTTTTGCTTAACGTTCTGTGCTTTCAAGACCTTACGAATGAAATCATTAATGGCTGATCAGTTTGAGGATATTGAGGAAAAGTAAACGCTATCGATAGCATTGTTTTGCGCTTACAATTCTAGATTGTGGCATGTATTTCACAAGAAATTGTAGTAATTTTGTTCATATAGAACAGTTCTTTTTGATAATGATTTTGATTAGGTTCTGGTTTCATACATTTGGGAACATAATTTAGACATGGTGATTCTAAGTAAATAAGTTACGTAAATTTCTTATTAATAGAACAATATTTAGTCGTCAAGGGCTAGAAATAAATGTAAAGTAAAATCGCCACGTATTATCTTGTGTATGAGGGGAGGTATCTTATTGAAGACTGCAATTTTTCATGTCGTTCGTAGCTAGCCTGTGAATATAGATTAGGTTCGGTAAGTGTGGAGTGTGAAGACTGCATACAGGACTCGCAGACGTTTGTCGGTTGCTGAAAAAAATCCACTAATATTTATTTATTTATTTATTCCGAGAGTCATATGTGAACTTGGCTACTATGTCAACGTCTACCTAGTCTACCTACATTCTAAAGGTAATTCGACTGCAGTGAAGATAAAATGCTTATTCCACTGACTTGTTTTTTAACCAGTAAATTTTGATGAACCTTCAACGGTTATATCAGGGACGTCGGCATTGGCCACTGTTTAATGGGTTTTAACGATGACCGCATATGGAGTCTGGGTAGAATTCTTTTCTTAATAAATAAATGCCGGCCATAAGTTTAGAAATAAAATTAGTCCATCAATTAGATTTTTTTTTCCAATTCAATTAAAACAAAAATTAATGATGATATAGCCCGTAAGGCTACACTTAGCACGGCGTGACGTGACTTAGTAATTTTCGTATGAACGACAAAAGAAAAAATGTGTCCAATATTTTTTGATTATCTTATTATTATTCGTTTATCAGGCAGTCAGTTGAAACAACTGATAAAACCTGTATCCAATTGTCTTTACTGATGGAATAATTATATTTTTTACCCTGGATACTACCCAATTGTATGGGGTGGTGTCATGCACCTTGTGGATGAAACGCTTAAATCATGATCGGTTGGAGGTCTGCGTCGCTTCTGTATACAGTAGGGTTAAGTACAATATGATAATAACGCAAGTTGCTATTAACTTCCAAAACATCACAAATGTGAAATAATGAACTACATAAGTTTGCTAGTGCAATAATTAGGCAAAGCCTACCTTAAATTTTAAATTTTGTAATCTAGTACTGTACATTTATATTAGTGAATATATATTGCAAATGCTGACTGTTCGTCTCGAAAAGTATTGTTTGGTTTTGGTACCGAGGTGATTGACATCACATATTTGACTGATGTCTACTTTTGATGTAAGCTCTTATTCGGCAAGGGTATTGATGTGCTCTCTGAGGGTGATGGATGCGGACGATTCAGGGGTATATTGTCGTCTTGCCTCACAATAAGTGACCAGTTATTTTTCTAATTTGCTTTTTTGCGTATTTTTTGCACCAAATCTATTGGCATAATGTGTACATTTTTGCCAGTTTCTTAGTATACTTATTATACTTTCTAGTATACATGAGGCTATTATGTTTGGGTCAGATTTGCTTTTCGTATAAGGTAGTATTAAGTTGATGTGACAGTTGTTTACGCTCTTAAAAAGTATTAAAAATTCAAAAGAATCTCACTCTGTATTAAAATTAAGCGTTCTAGTCAAAAAATGGACTTCATTTAATGGTAAATTGGAAGCGTTCTATAACAAAATAACTAACAAATAAACAAACATCATAGTGTTGAATGAAATTTGAGTAAAATGGTTGTAACAAGTTTAATTCAGACTGATAAAAAAGTATTTCTAATAGTAATATAATCTTCGCTATTTGATCCGTATTTGTTTTGATCTCGACATTTTATTATTTTTGAAGTTATATTTCAACGCTATGTCAAGTGAGAAATCCTTGGTTGCGAACGTATAAGTAGATTTCTGAAGAATATTATTTCCGAATAATAATTGTATTAGGAAGAAAAAGGTTTGTTGCAACATGGCGATGTACTCGTATGTGTTTACTTTGCATGTGAATGCATGGAGCCGTCTGTACAAACATCATATTCAGGTAATTATTGTTCTCTACTATTTTGGTGAGAGGTCTGTTATCTGGTTGGATATCGGTTAAGATAAGTAATGTATTGTATCCTTTATGTTAAATGTAACATTTTACTGAAATATTTTGTATTCAAATTGGCATCTTTGTTTCCTGTGATAGAATTAAGATCAAAATTAAATTTTGACGTGTATAATATGCTAGCTCAAGTACTCTACAATAGAACTTGTGGAATTTAAGAGACATTTTAGTTTATAAGTATATTCATCATCACCTTAATAACGATAATAAGTTTGTAAGAAATGGATCAGTATAATCATCAAACCTCTCCGCTCACGTGTAAACTCCCGGAGAGTTGGAAACACGTCGCCCTTGTGCCAATGTAAGTGGAAATTTTTGATAGGCATATTGCGAACATGACTCATTAATCTCATCATCAGTGATCGTAACTTTTGTAACATTTTCGGTGCAGCGTATGGTGTTAATGGAATTGGGATAAATGATTTAAATTCTTATGATTCATTAGCGTTCATAACGTTAATATTAACCGTTTAAATTGTATTTGTCCATACCAATACCGATACACTGCACCGAAAATGCTACAAAAGTTACAATAACTGCTCATCATTATGGTGGCCCAAAAAATTTTTTTTTCGATTTTTGGTTTGAAAACTCATCCAATCTGTTGCTTATGCCTGGTGATTTAACGTCCTCAAATATTGTCTCACTAATCGTAGTAGAACTTGGTGATAATAGGTTGTTAAATACAAGAACTGTGTGATTTAGTGTCTGTTACTCACAAACAACTGGTCTTTTAGTGATAATTGTCTCATAGAAATAAAATTGTTGAGGTGTCTTTTCGGGTGCAGTTGATGGAAAGTCGTTTAATTGACCGAAAAATGCTCTATCAGTCCTTTAAAAACAGGTCTTTGAGGCGGAAAAGTCTTGCTTTCTTCCTGTTGGATTTCAGAATCTGGAGCTTTTTCAATTATCAACTGTCAATATATGTCTAGACAAAACCTACAACATTATCATCAGCACCTAAAAGTAGCAAAAATTGCGCCCAATTAATCGTCCCATTTTAAGACGTAGAGCAGTAAATCTAAAAAAATCGTATTTTCGAAGCCGTTGAGCATACCCTTCCTACAGAGCTAGGTCCACCAAACATTGTACAAATAATGGCACATAGATGAACGAAAAAATGAGGGGAGGGTCAACAAATTAGGTACAAAACAAAAAATTTGCTCCATACAATTTGTAAGGAAGAAAAAATTTTTTTTTAAGAAATCGTCGCCCTACCCCCTCTTTTTTTTGTTCATGTACATGCCATTACTTGTACAAAGTTTGGTTGACCTAGCTCTGTAGGAAGGGTATGCTCAACAGCTTCGAAAACACGATTTTTTCGATTTTCTGCTCTACGTCTTAAAATGGGACGATTAATTGGACGCATTTTTTGCTCCTTTTAGGTGCTGATGATAATGTTGTAGGTTTTGTCTAGACATATATTGACAGTTGATAATTGAAAAAGCTCCAGATTCTCAAATCCAACAGGAAGAAAGCAAGACTTTTCCGCCTCAAAGACCTCTTTCCAAAGGATTGATAGAGCATTTTTCGGTCAACTGAACGACTTTCCATCAACTGTACCTGAAAAGACACCTCACCAATTTTATTTCTATGAGACAATTATCACTAAAAGACCAGTTGTTTGTAAGTAACAGAGACACCAAATCACACAGTTCTTGTATTTAACAACCTATTATCACCAAGTTCTACTACGATTAGTGAGACAATATTTGAGGACGTTAAATCACTAGGCATAAGCAACAGCTTGAATGACTTTTCAAACCGGAAATAAAAAAAAAATTGTTGGACCACCCTACTCATCATAGTCTAATAAATTCATGAAACTGATCTACAACTTCTATTGTTGAATACTGTGACGCATTACTTATTTTGGTTATTTAAATAAATAACTAAAAATTTGTTGTTAAATTGATGTATCTATATTTGGCCTTGCCATGTAACTTATTATTTGCCGACATTAAAATTATTTATCTTGTAAACGTGGTAATATAGTGGATTGACAAATCAGTGCTTAGTAATAAATAAAACTATTTGATCCAAGTTCACATTTTTATTTTATCCTTTGAATGCCAAGAGGACTTCGAGGTTTCGCGTTTTTGTTTTCACTGCTAAAAACGAACATCGGTGCTAAGGTGTCGATGTAACTTTATTAGTAGTAGTAAGGTTCATGTCTTGTTCTTGCTTAACGGCAGGTACTGCTTAGGCTGTGCATAAAATTTAGAAAAGAATGTATTTTTATTTAATTTCGGCTCCTGCAAATCAAGATAAAGGATCAAAGTGCCGTTCCGTTTCGCATTCATTCCATTACTTTACCTTTAGCATTGACGGAGGACAGTCGTTACCCACATCGATAATTATTGTGTGGAGTCCCATAATACGCCTCACTTAAAACCGATATTTATTCAGTCTTGCTTAGCTAGTACAATAACTTACAGTCACGTTATATGGTACGTTATATTATATGGTCGAAATGTACTAAACCCAAGTGGCGCTGCAGGGTGTCAATTCACAGGAATGCTCTTTTTTCTGTCACCATAATTTTACCTAGTGTCATTCGACCCTAGTTGCGGCTAAGGCCTTATAGCCCTGTCTAAAAATGCCTGCTTTGTGCCAGACTTGCCTCCTTTCATCACATCCATGTTTCTATATAGTGTGAGTGTGCTACATAACGGCATATCAATTGGATAGTGTCGTGGGACTTGTGTACTGGAACTGTGACTTCGTCGTCGGTGTCATTTCATTCACATTTCGTAAAATATGAATTCTGATTATCTTAGGCCGATGCGGTGGTTCAATCCTAGGAATTTATTTATGTATGTGATGCGGTAGAATATTAGTTTGTCCCTTCTTCAATGTATTTAAGCCTATGTCGTCTTGGTACATATAGTACAAACTTTTGCTTATAATGGGTCTACGTCGATTTCTGTAACATTTTACCCAAATATTTAATAAAAAATGATAGAATACGTATTATATAATAATAATAATTACGTTAAGTACGTACGATTCTCATCCCAGAAATGAAAAACACTGAATTGCTAGTAAGTTATTCAATTTAATGCATATTTGCTGACACTTACATATCTTCACAGTTAAGAATTGAAAGCACCGTTCCTTTCGCAAAATGAAAGGTTGAACATGATTGAATGTGTTTCTAAGTCTTATGGTGTGTTTAGACCAAACGCTCGAACGAGTCTCGTAAATATTATGGTTGATGTTTCGCTAAGATAGTTCCAGGATGCTAGTTCGTTCGTGTGGTCTAATACCGTCATTATTGGAATGCTAGAATTAGTACAACACAAATTATTATTCACAACGACACACACGAATAGATTCATAATTTGAAAAGGCGGTGCTTGTTAAGAATGATTGAAAAATTGTAGGTACAGTCGACTACAAAGAAATCGATCCACCCAAAGTTACAAAGATATGTATCCGTGTCTTTATTGACTTAACATTAATGTCGTGGATACATATTTTTGTAATTTTGGGTGGATTCATCTATTTTTAGACTGTAGGTACAATGTTTCCGCCATTTATGCATAGCACAGGTATGCCCAAATGCCCATGAAGAAAGTTGTACAACAATATCGAGAAACCATAATCTATCACCACTTTCGTTTCGGTTTCAGTCAATGATGGCTCATAATCATAGTATAGTAATATATTAAACATGATCTCTGACCTTAATTAGCTACATATTACTAGTTTACATATAAAGTAGAAAAAGTAGTAAACATCTATAAAATATCTAATAAATTCAATGCATTTTATCACTGTTACAATAGTAAAATGTAGATTATCCTAAACACCCATTCGATGACAAAAATGTGGGATAGGATCATGCGGTTTAATTAGCAACTCGTTTATAGGGCAACTCGTCTATGTCGCATTTGGTCTAAATTTTTGCTGGTCTAAAAAGCAACTGGTTTAAATGTTTTTTGGAGTAGCAACTGCCCTAAGTGGCCAGTCGTCTAAGTAGCAAGCGGCCTAAGTAGCCAGTCGTCTATTTAGCGACTAGTCTAATTAGTAAAACACTTTTCTTCCCTCTGGAGAGGGAAGAAAAGTAAAAAGTTATATTTGTTTCAAAAATAATGTATTTTTTCTTTTATTCGACGACACATGTCCTTTCATGTGATGTTATTCTTCGACTCCCTCACTACGCTCAGGATTCAATACACTGCCCTCGCCGTAAATACACTATTTTGCTCCCTACTACACAAATAACTATTTACATAGGAAATAGAAAAATATGGAAAAATATTCCTTGACGGTATTGAATCCTGAGCGTAGTGGGGGGAAAGTTTATTTATTTTTATTACTAATTTTTAAATTTTACATGTAGATTACATAATAGAAAATTAAGAAAAGTCAAAGAATAACATCACATGCATTGTGTCGTCGATTAAAAGAAATATTACATTATAAATAAAAATAAATAAATAAAATAAAATATCGTATATTTACCAAATATTAAGATGGTTACAATTTTTACCTATGACCTCCACACTAGGCTAAGCCTGTCTCGTGGGATCAGTTCAAATTTACCACTGGTATTTATAAAGGTTTACGCTGTGATTATTAAGTTTAACTAGTTAATACTTATGCATACGCGTCTAAAACAGTTGTGGGAAAAGGCCTAGTGTAATACATTTGCCATATTTAATAGTTAATGAATTTAGTCTTCAGCTTATGAGTGAGTGCGTGTATGTAGACGTGAGTGTGTGTGGCGTGTGTGTGTGTGTGTGTGTGTGTGTGTGTGTGTGTGTGTGTGTGTGTGTGTGTGTGTGTGTGTGTGTGTGTGTGTGTGTGTGTGTGTGTTATAGTTTGTAACAAATATGACTTTTTACTTTTCTTCCCTGTGTTTTATTAATTAGACTAGTCGCTAAATAGACGACTGGTTACTTAGGCTAGTTGCTACTTAGACGACTGGCCACTTAGGCCAGTTGCTACTTAGACCAGATGCTACTTAGGCTAGTTGCTACTCCAAAAAAATTGTAGACCAGTTGCTTTTTAGACCAGCAGATATTTATGACCAAAAGCGACATAGACGAATTGCCCCATAGACGAGTTACTAATTAAACCCCATGATCCTATCCCAAAAATGTGCGTTTGCTCGTGAGCTCTCACATAGTCTATTACTTTAATTAGTACACTAACTAGGGACCAGGATCAGTCCATTAATTGAACGACTGAAGAAATTTAATAGTAAAATTACACAAAATTTTCAGTTCTTAAACATTTGTCGGTGGTAATAACCTGGTCGTCTAGTTTGGCAGGCTTCAAAAGACAAATATCTTAAACATCAACTTTCTTAGTGCCACAATAACATCGACAAAACAATGTGTGGGAAAGTGCATATAGGCATAGTGCATACACAATTGCACACGGTTACAACACAACATTAAAACATAGTAAAGTATGTATGCTTAGTGTTTCGCTAAATACTTGGGCATAGTTTTTTCGATATCAAGTTATTGCCCGAGTGAAACGAAGGTCTCCGTTTCCGCTTCAGCAAAAATTATTTCGTAAGTATGTCTGGCGGATTTCCGGCTGTTCTTCTCTTCAGGTCGCATTTATCGTGAAATTTGATGAGCTGATTGGATAATTATATATAAATATAGATTTTTTGGCGAGTCAGTTTTTGGAAATACAGAAATTTAAAAAAAGCGTGGCGTCTACAGCTCATAGAGCCACTATTTTAGATACTGAATCAGGATTTCTTTTCTGGATTGGAAGGCCGGGCGGTAGTGGCTTCAGTAAAATAGAGAAACATGTAGCCGTTATTGGCGCCGTAGGCACAACACACAACACGTTTAGGTGTTCTTAGCGGTCAAAGGGTTAAAATGAATGTGGATACCTTAACAAAATATCCCCACTGATGTAATTCATGCTTTAGTTTGTAGATCGTTCTGCTTCATTTTTCATCTAAAGCAGTTCGGTTTGCAGCGTGTGTAGGGTCTACGTCAATAAAATAAGTAATTCGTTCTGTGATTTTATACTGTGAGAATTGAAATCCTCACATCAATCATGGCAATGAAATGGCAATTAATCTAATTGCAAGCCAATTATGGTTAGTATACTTAAAATCATTTGAATGGACCAAATTGTATCAAATTACTCAATTTAAAAAGCGGCTTTACTGTCGAAGGAAGAAGGTTCGTAATCTAATGCCAATTTTAAAAAGTCAGTCATTTTAAATAATTTCAATTATACGTAAAAAACCTTTATTCATATTCATATAAATATTTATTGATAAAATAATTGAAGTAACGAAACGAAACGATCCGCCAGGATCACTGTTCACGATGCATCATTCGATGCACCGTAGAAATAAATTTGACGGTTCGCAGTATAAACTGCACTGATAATGATGCATAAAAAATTAAATAAATAAATCATTTAAATAACTTAACAAGTTACATGGTAATTTAGCCTAGAACCCGCTAAACTGTAGAACAATTTGCTGGCGGAGACATGCTCTCGTGATGGATTGGCCCTTGACAGTGACGCTGAGGGACGTTGCTGGTACGAAATTCCTAAGAAGACTCATGTATCGGCTTTGGAGTGAACACATAGACAGAGTCGTCAAGCCAGTAGTAGGCCTGCGCGAAGTCTCCCTCGCAGAGGTAGGGCACGCGCGCCCACGACACCAGCTCGAAGCCGCATTCATCGCGCATGAAGCCCACGAACGACTCCACTTGCTGCTCGAACGTCGCGCCTTGGATCGGCAGACGCTCTTCGGGTTTGTGATCGGCGGTCACTGGAATTGTACAGGGAATTTAGCAAGTGGCTCAAAGCTACTTTGATCATGTGATCTGACTCAAACAAAGTTCAAGTGAATTGTTATGTTAAGAGGGCTTTAACATGTCCAATAGCGCCACTCGTACATAATTGGGATGATTTAAATTTAACGATAGATATTACGTTGCTCGATTCGTCGATTTATGAGTTCAAAAATAAAACGGATGTTTTTATTCTGGATCTTAGTTGTTAATAGACACAGATGAAACAAAAGTTTTGCACAGTCCAGACGTTGGAAGCAATGAGTTTCATGATGAGATGCAGTTTCTAGTTAGTGGTAAGCGGGAATGCTCAGTTACCTACTGAGCTGAGGGAATGCTCAGATACCAACTGAGCATTCCCGCGCTTTCTAAAATGTTAATCCCCGGTTGTTGCTTTAGCAGTTAAGCCAAATTTAAGATATTAGGGCGGCTTGAAACTTCTAACAGTCAAGTTACCTACCTACTTGACAATGCTTAATCCAGTAGGTAGGCATAGGTCAGGCTAGTGAACTGAACAAATGAGATTGAATTCAACGAAATACTGGCCTGGACTTTGCCAAGACCGAGTGGCCTTTTTTAACAAAACTGCTGTCCGCACAACTAGTTGCGTTTTCTTTTGCGGAATGTAGAGCTCACCTTCCACATAGGGCTTGTAAGGGAGAACGAGGGCCAGCAGCAGTATGCCGCCGGGCGCGAGAGCGGCGCGGGCCTCCAGGATCATGGTCTTGGGCCGGCTGCAGCGGTCAATCAGGTTCATCATGCTCACGCACTGGAACTGCTGGGTGCGCCACCAGTTCTCCGTATCCAGGATACTGCAAAGTCATAAGCGTGTTATGAGCAAACTAGTCGATCCCTCATGAGTCTTGACTGAGGATTGCGACCGCAAGCAAGTGCCCTCCATGCACTTCTTTGTCAAGTGGACCGCACGAGAAAGGCTGCATAACGATCCTTGCGTTAGTTTATTTTATAATTGTGTTACCAAGTACGTAAGTTGCTTAACACTTTCAGTGCCATCAGGAACCCGCTAGGTGGGCGCTCTCCGCTACATACAGTTCGGTATTGAAAATCTTAAACTTTTCCTTGGTATTTAGTGATACCAACACTTACAGTGGTTTTCATAGTTGCAGGTTATTTTCTATACAGGGAGATTCGGCAGACGTGAACACTTGAACAGGATCAACCCCACCGATTCAGTAGATCATTAGCTGGAAAGCAAAGCCAAGCTGGCGTCTAAAAAGCTATTAGGTGTGCTCAATAGAGCGAAGCGATACTTCACCCCGAGACAGAGACTTCTATTGTAAGTCAAGTTCCCCCACCTCCCTGATGAGCTCCTGAAGAGGTTTTCCCGAGGGATACAGTATGTGGGGTATTACAAGAAAGGAGTATATACATTTTGAAATGGTCGGCCACGCGCATGTGACACCCCTGGAGTTGAAGGCGTCCATAGGCTGCGGTGACCGCTTACCATCAGGCGAGCCGCAGGCATGTTTGCCACCGACATGGTATAAAAAAAATAGTAAGTACAGTACTCACGTGTATCCTTTATTGGTAAGTGCCTTCCGCATGCTAGCGGAGATCTCGGTCGCGTACCGCTGGTCGTACAGCTGCGCGAAGCGGCGGCTGACCTCGCCGTCGCCCGCTCCGACGTCGACCAGCGCGCCGCTGGCCGCGCCGCCCAGCAGCTTGCGCGCGTGCGCAGCGGAGAGAACGAACATCGAGCCGCGCCCCAGCCATCTGTCAACGACGATGGAATATGTATAGTACCGTATATTTTGTATAGTGCTCAGATTTTGCTTAAACAGCACCATCTTGGATATGCTGGAGAAACGAAAGTTAGTTTAGATTTATGATATACTCGGCTAGTAGTAAAGGATATTAGCATCATCAGCATTTGACGGACGAATTCATGAACCTTTTGGACGCCAATGACTGATATATCCGTACCATCGGTTCGACACCAACGACGGATATATCCGTCACACGGTGTGCAGATCGATATCCACCTACATCCCTATAATTGGTTCAAGGTTCAACTTCGCGTTCGTCTTTTCCATGGCATTGCATGTGAGTGACAGCTTTTGTATTTGACAGAGCGTTGAAAAGGTTAAAAATGGCTTAGGTATATATAACTTGCCAGTTCGTTCAATCTATTGTGGTCAAACTTAACACGTTAAAGATGAAATTATACATTTCCCAAAAATGATGAACTAATGGACCCGGGTATGTCCTTAAACTACGACGAAGACCACCGGGGAATGGGCAGCAGCGTTCCTAGAGTGCGGTGGAGATACTGCGATCGCCAACCCGCATGCCAAGCGTGGCGATTATGGCATTTACCCCCCATGAAATTGGGGGAGGCTTATGTCCAGCAGTGGACGTCCTAGGGCTGATATGGTGGTGGTGGTGGATGAACTAATGTCACAATTCTGATTTGATAAGTATCGATGTAATGACTACCACACAACCCATCAGATTGTAGGTATAATTTTATAGCTATCAAATTAGCTGTTAATATCAGCCTTCAAAGAAAATAGCGTCAAAGTACAGGGTGTGCTCGCGTTCCTTACAGAAAGCACATGCGATGCGCTATTACCGCCGCTATTTCAATGCAACTATAAATTTTCTTATCTAACTTAATTGTCGATAACAAACTTCGCCCGTTGCTGGAACCTTCTAATTTAGCAGAGGGATTAGGTAGGTACTTCCTTGAAAGCGATTTGTAGGCTAGTCGCGGCGCAGTCGAGCAACAATAGTGCAATTATCCACTACCGTTGGTCGTGTGGTGGTGGCCGTTCGAAGGTGGTTCGGGCCGCAATTACCGGGGATAAAACACAAAGCGGGCTGCGAGCTGCGGGCGCTCGACCGACTGCAAATTGTGCGCCCGCGGCGCGCTCGCCGGCGCGCGGCGCTCGTCTCGGCTCGGCCGGCTGCGACGTCTTCATCGCGCCCCGGGCGAGCGGCGAAAGTGGATAATGAGTAGTAAATCCCGCTCTCATTAGCTGAGAGCGAGCGTCGCGGCGATCGATACGAATTCGTCTTCGATGGGTAAAGGGATAATCGCACTCTGGCGATCCCTGTTATTAGCCGTAGTACCATATATCACGCGCGGCATTATCCGCGGCCCCCGGCGTCCGCGCCGCAATTACTCGTACAGCGCAGCGCTCGGATCGGTCACAATGCCCTATTAGGATAGCCTTATACGTGCCTACTTCAACTTTCAGACTAGCTGCACTAAGTTTTCAAGGCCTGTTTAATTGACATCTTCTGTACGTAACAAGACATTACGTGTACTGAAAACCCACATAATTGTTCGGGAACTAGGAACAGTTACCGGGTCCGGTGAGAAAGACAAGACAAACGTAATCTCAGGTTAGATTATGTCATAGACGCAGGCCATACCTAAATTCCTTTGCAACTAATATTCCGTAAGACCGGACGCAATTAGGGAGGTACCCTTATTAGGTACGTTTGTTTACGTATTATATTGTATAATTTTACCTATAAACTACAAATTAGACACCAAAGATAGAATATAGGCAAGGTACATTCGCCTAGTTAAAGAGAAACATGGTGTTAATAGACCTTTAACGTTGACTGTACCTACCTATTTATAAACTTACGAGAAATTATCCAGTAGTAGTAGTTAAGGTTCTTCAAAGCATATACATAACAAAGGTGAATTGTTATTTGCCTCAGCATGAGTCGACTATAGGTCGGTGAGTAACATGTTCTTTCTCGTTGTGTAATAACGGCGCGGTAACCGATAGTGTCGTGTCGTGTCGGATGATAGTTACGCCGTCGTCTCGGGTTACATTGTATGATCTGTTGGAGTCGTTATCGTCAGTCGCGGAAGGTGTAGCGTTTGCGTCTGTCTTGTACAACATACCTTATGTTAATTCAATTTACTTATACATTATATCGCACTCAAACTAGGAAGCTATAACAGGAAATATGTATGACAACATCGATGATGATATGATAGACAGACAGTGTTGTTCTGGCGATGAAACGATAAGTGAGGAAAGAAAAAATCCTGGTGATACTAAAAATGCTTGGTTTCTGAAAAAATTGCGACGCGGCAGGTTTCCAAACAGTGCGGGTGGATATTAGAAACTCGTCGACACCCTCTCGCCATCGACTTGCCTGTTGCAACTTTTATTCCTCCGTTCATAGTTCATATCACTGGATCTCTATTTCTCACAACTCTTCTCGTGTAATTAATGACGCAGTGAAAAGTCTCTTGAGCATCTGAGGGCACGGTAGTGCCCCCGCCAAGACGAATCAATCGAAACGGCACTGCCTAACTTTTTATTTATCATACTTTGAATTTATTGATATCTAAAAAAACCCGATTTCGTCACTGACTCACTCACTAACTCACTGATGAGCATCAAAATTCTTAGGGTAGGTACTTCCTGTAACCCTAGAACGCTGAAATTTGGTATGTATACTTGCGCTACTACGAAAAAATTATAAAACTACACCCTCTAATATTTTACCCCCAACCCGTTAAACTAGGGGACGGAATTTTGTATGGGACTTCAACAAGTTTTGATGCTAGAAGTCTGAAAATTGATATAGGAATTCCTTGCTATATATAAATGGGGAATAAAAAAAATGGCTGATTGTTTTCTAAGAGTATGGACTTGTTGGGCTCATTCGACTCAGAATCAATAACGCTATCGATTCTAGATGAAGAAAAAAGTGTCCCCAGAACAGTTTTGTTACTTTCCATACATTTATGTATAGCGGTAACAAAACCGACATCGAAATTTTGTATGTAAATTTGAGGACACTTTTTTTTCTTCTTTTAGGATCGATAGCGTCTGCGATTCTGCCATAAAAGTATTATTAAAATCCCCAAATCATAAAATACATATTACAGATTTTTTTGTAAATCACTCCCCATCCTTTAAATTAGGGGATGGAAGTTTCTCATACGAACTTAATTTCAAGCTAGAGATCTGAAAATTGTATAAGACTATAAAGAAAAGGCACTTCTGATGTGTAAGAAATACACCCCAAAAATATATATTACCATAAGCAACTTACGAAAAAAAAACTTGGCTCTACTTGAGATTTGATAACTTTTTGAGAGTGCAAGCATATGATCAAGTCATGGCAACATTTTACATGAAAATGTTTGTTCAATGTTCACGAAGTTTTTAATTTGGAAGCCAGTAATCAGAAAATCGGAGATACGTACTACCTCCGATCTTTTCTCACCCATCTATTAGCCTCCCTGTAATGTAGGTACTGAAGTGCCTACAGAAAGGATAGAAAAAACGGCGTGAGAGTTGGCAATTTTCGGGTCCAACGACGGTAAAATGCGTGTCAGAAAGCCAAAAGAGGTACAATTACGATACGGTCGAGGTGACGGAGCGGCCGGCGTCCTGACATAACCTTGCGTTAGCGGGTGCGGATTGATTGCTTTATTGTGCGAGCGGCGCTTGCGACGCGCGATCCATGATACATGAGGCGGCCGCGCAGCTAATGAGCGCCGACACTCACCGCGTAATTGTCACCGCGCTGACCGATCTCCACAAATTCCGACCAAACGGACACCATGCGATTGAGTCGCGGCGCAAAAACGACGCGCGAATATGACGTCGCTTGTTACACCGCGCGCCGAGATTGATTTATTTGCGCCGTAAACAGCCTTGAGGCGACTGTGTGAGCCGACCAAAGGGAGCCGTGGACACTAACATTAAACTTCCCTAATGCAGCAGGTACGATCCAAGCTCCATAACAGTCGAGACTATACTCGCAGACTTTAAAATTAAATCAGTTTAGGTATGCCATAGAGCTTTATCCTATGTGAACAACTAACTATACATAAATATACAGGTAAAACCGGCTGTAAGATTGTTTACCTCAGCTTAGGACTACGCAAGCACGTGAGGCACGTGTTGGCGTGCGATATCCTTTGTGACAACATGCGCCGATGGATGCAACTGAAAACTGTAAAGGACTGCGTGGGCAGTGTATGTGTAGCGAGTCGGCTCTCGATATCCTAGAGCGGTAGGTAGTCGAGTAAGGGAATCTCTTTCAATAGAATGCGGTGGCTTGCAACAAGGAATTCGATGCGGTTATCGACGACGGAGGTGAGAGATGTGTCGCCGGTCGGACGAGCCCGGGGCGGGGCGGGCGGGGTGTTCGTATCGCGATTGCATCGGAGAGCAAACAAGCGGGGGGGTGTCGGCCCGGGGCGCTCAAATCATATTACCCCCGGCCTCACACCACGCGCCACACACGTCATTTGTGCGTCGCTATGGCGACGGCCCGGGCCTTGCATGATATTAGTGCGCTCATCTCCGGCCGTTTAAAGTGACGCCGGGCGAGCCGCGCGGGAAATTAAAACCGATGCGGATCCGGAAGGTGCGATGTGCGATCGACCCGGCGGGGCGCGCGGATCCGCTCCGCTCCAATTACCTCGCTGCAGATGCCAACATATATGCTTACTTAATCTATCTTGCTAGTACCTGTATAGCAGAAAATCTACATCTTAACTTTGAAGGAAACTTAAATACCTAAGTATGTTAATTTATAAGCAGTCTGCAGGTAGGAGCTCTCCTCTACTTGCAAATCAAGCGGATATTTTTGTTTCGATTCACCTTGATATGCCTCGATTTTAAAGAAATGTAGGTGCATTTAAATTCAATGTCATTTATAAACAGCATTTCGTAGCTGCTTTGTTTTCACATAAATAAAGCTAGTCACGACGAAAACAAATAAAGCCAAGATCGACGACTTGAATCAGGCACTTACGTACCCACCCGCTAGCCCTTCTTATTACCAAACCGGCATCCCGTCCCTTTTCAAGCTTCTCCTTATTTAATAAACGTATATGAGAAATAATTACATACCTACATTAGCTATGTA
This sequence comes from Notocelia uddmanniana, assembly GCA_905163555.1. Taxonomy (NCBI): domain Eukaryota; kingdom Metazoa; phylum Arthropoda; class Insecta; order Lepidoptera; family Tortricidae; genus Notocelia; species Notocelia uddmanniana. The sequence goes on from LR991064.1 coordinate 10,811,421, forward strand.
AATATAGCTAACCATATTAGATACGTAATGTAATAGCAGCCCCTCCCCAATGTATGTAGATAGGTACACATTTGCTTTGCTCAAAGACATTGTCGCTTTCAGGCACCTCATTAGAGCGCGTCCCATGTGAGCCTACCCCCTCTCCGGCCCCGGCCCCCACCTTCCACCTCGCCCGTTAGTGCTCTTACACACACAAAGACGAGAGCAATTCTTTCTCCGAGCTCGCAAACTTGGCTGGATAATTACACTTAGATAAGACCGGTTCCTTTTAAGACAGGATATTAAGGCAATAGTGGAAAAAGAAAGACATCAAATGGATACAGGGGTTATTATGTCGTAAGGCTAGTGCCTTTTGACGCACTGGCTTCAGTTTCATAAATAATCATAACATAAAACAATAAAAAAGTTTCAGCTATCAAGGTCCACAATAAAAATCAAGTTCGATAGCATATAATCGAACCGTCGCCGACTGCCGTCCCATCATATCCCGCACAGCTCTCGGGTAGCTATAAACAATAAAAAGTGGATAGTAAAATGTATAAACAATATGAGTACGGTTAAAACGTTTTAGTGTCAAGAGTGGGCCCATAAACCGTTGACACGCACCCGTAAAATATTAACGATAGCTACAAGAAAAATGACGACTATCACTGTACCGATTTTCGGTCGCGAGGACGCTACAAATAATGGCGGAGTCGAATTTATACGCGGACCCGAATTGCCCCGATTGAATATTTTACCAGCCCACGATCCACCAAATCGCCCGACGATATTTTTCTATTTCGCCGTCCAATTTTACTATCAATTGCTTAGTTTCGCCTTAAACATTATTCGTGCGACAACACCATAGAGTCACCGTGAGGATATTTGCCGCCTCTGCTCTACGAGCGCTTCACACGAACCTTTTCGATTGAAGAAGCTCGATTTGATTCCAATAGGTAGGTACGTTTTATTTTGTGTGGGAATAGGAGTTATTTATTAGTATATAGGTAATTAAATGAAATACGTTACGTGACCAATCTTAAAAAAATGTACTGAATTGGAGTTGTTCCGAATTCCGTAAATGATGTTTTATGAAGATGCCACAAGTAGACTTGTGTTTTACGTGCGGCCTAAATTGTGAGCATAGTGTGCGGTTGCTGACGGTAATATCTTGAGCGTTTCGGGAACACAATAACCTTTAAAAGGTGTAAAGGCGTGGGCTCAATCCGAGTCCCAGTTGGACTTTAAAATAACTTCTCGGACGCGAATGGTTTATTGCTTATTGAGTAGCTCTGACGAAACGCGCCTCCGACGATAAAACATGTCTGGTGCGGAATCTCAGTCAATATCACAATATACGCAGCGACATTGAAATTATCGCTTAGTGGGAGGCGCGCGTCGGTCTCCGCGGCGTCCGGTCGTCCGATGAGGTTGGCGAAAGTAAAACAAAATGAGAATCGTCGGAACAATGAGTATTGTCGCGGGCTGTCATGGCGGGCGCGCACAGGCGCGGATCAGGCACAGCGGCGGCAGCGACAGCGGGCGCGCACGCGGGCGCGGGCCTCGCCGCGGGGGCGCGCCATTGGCCGCCACGCGGTGGGCGGGGCGCGCGACAAACTGCGCGCACGCAAATAGCGCTCCCGCACACAAATTAAAACAATAAAATGAAAGTAATAAAACAAAGTGAACGCCGTCGAGCATCCACTATCGAAAGGCTTAATGGCCGGGCGGGGGCGGCGGCGATTCGATTTATTGAGCGAAGGGCTTTCATCTCGCCATCGACTTGAAGGCCGTAGCCAAATTCGGCAGTTGGGAGCATTGCAAATATTCATTTACTCAGAGTTGAAGTTATTACAACTTGCGTCATCACCAAATTGACACAATAGTATTTTTTAAGCATTAGCTAGGATAACAAATGTATAAATAATAAACCCTTTTGAATAAGCCTCCGTGGATTGAGGCGGGGTTCGGTGTTGAAGTGCGTGTCCGCGTGGACAGTGGGTCAGCTGAAACACGTGAAGTGCGTAAGGCTCGGGGCGACTTCAGCCGGTCAAGGTTAAGCTCCGACCGACCGTTACGGAAACATTCGATACACTCCGCTACCAAAAGAAATACTAAACCCATAATAAGATCTATCAACAAACAAAACGGAATTGCCGTGAAAATATTTACGAAGTAGTATATTTCTTAACGTCTACTTTAAGTCTTACAAACTGGTTAGAGATTGGAGCTAGGTATGTAAATAAAACATTCATAGTATTCATACTGCGTCCAAGGACATCCCATGACCACTCTCAGGGTAGTAAAATATAAAATTCACATACATAGGTACCTTACTTAAAGTTGTAGTAAATATAAACAATCTTTTGCCTAGATAAAATAAATTAGGTTCTTAAAATAATATAATATCCAATGTAAAATTTACTTAGACATTTTATTCTATCTATTAATCCTGTATTACGGTGCCATGGCAACAAACTTCTAATTAACTATACATACATAGGTGCCACCAAAACCAACAGTTGACTTTTCTGCGGTAAATAGTTAACAGCTTTTGTGCATATGTAAGTTATGTTATGACTTAATCACATATATGTATAAGAGACGCCGTTTATGCTGATTAATGGGCCTGACCAGAAATATACTACTTAAGTTGGGCTTTGTTCACAGGAAAAAACGCAAACCTAAATCTATGTATGACACTTCAACAAGAAAATATTTGCTTTGGAGGCATCTCACCTTAGCTCACCATATAAAAAAATAGTACCTAATTTACCGTCTTGGGCCAGGTGACCATTCCATCTTATGCCTACCAATGTCATAAAGAATCGTACACCTAAAACCTAGATACTTATAGGTACTACCTATAATAGTAACGAGCAGACCAAGTGACCTAACTACGTTAGTCCAAGAGCCGGATGAGGAAACAGCCGAGCTGGCGCGTAACGAATGTCGTCTCATTTACTAATGTGTCACATGCAGACGGCGTTGTTTCACAGCCCCCCTGCACCCTTGCCCGGGCTGGGGGGAGGGGGCGATGACCAATGGCGTCGCGACGCCACCCGCCGGCGATGCAGCCTTAATTACGACGCTGCGATATCTGGCAGATATGTGATACCCGCGCGGTATCTAGGCGGGTGGCGGTATTTACTTCGTAGGTATTTTATAAGGATGATTCCTTAGGTAGCTGCGTGGTCAAGCAAAGCAAAACTTTGGACATCCTGCAATGATGCCATCAGTGACGTCGATATCGTTCTGTGACTCATTGGGGTATTTTCTTAAGCATATTCGCTGAAAATTGCTGTAAAAGTGGGCTCCCAATCAGGCATGGGCTACATAATGCTGGCTGGGGTTCGTAAAACAATAAAAAATGTAGAAGTTGCTTTTAAGTAATTAAAGTCACTGCCTCCGAAACTAGAGGTCCCGGGTTCGAATCCCGTTAAGGGCGTTTGTTTTTTGTTTGTGTGGTGAGCAGAAAATTTGTTCCTGAGATTTGGATGTTTTCTATGTATTTAGGTATATATCTATAAAATATGTATATCGTCGTCTAGTACCCATAACACAAGCCTTATTGAGTACTATGGGACTAGTTCGATTTGTGTGTAAATTGTCCCCTAATATAACATAATATAAAACGTGTAAACACGTATTTATTAACTTTTATTTTACGGTCGTTTTGGTTTACCTTGACCAATTTTCATCTACAATTAACTATATCAAGTACTTACGTCACTAATAGAAATGTCATGGGTAACTGTTTAAATAAATAGATACATATTTTAAGAACCATAATGAGCAACTGCTGGGCATACATTTCTCGACCAACTGGTTGAGGAATGTATGCCATAAATCGAATGTTGCAAATCATCTACCTGAAGAAAACCACTATTCATAAAATGCTTAGGGTCGCTAGGAAGAAAAGCCTCCTGATTGTCATGATTAGGTGCGCATTACTTAACAAACGCCTCATTAACCGGGTGGGGCGCTCTCGCTCATCTCGGCTGCATAGCTGCGCGCGCAAACAAATTAAAACCTAAGACGCGCCCTAATCAATAGCGGACTCGCCGCGAAGCCGAATTAACTCGGCCGAATGAAAAAATGAAGAAAATTATATTCGCGCGAGACCCCAAACCCGTCCCCCGCCCGCGCCCTGAGGAAATTGCTTTTCTTTCAGTGGGCCGCACACACACGCCGCCGGTACGCTCGCCCGCGCGCCCGGTGCGCACCGCGCAACCCTTCACCCTCACCTTTCCAAATAATACGATTTAAGAGACATTAATATTTAAATGTACTTATAACATTTTTAAGTTGTCGCATGAATCTAAGACAAAACATCTATCGAAACCTAAATCTACAAGTACAAAAAACATTACTCGCATTAACGTTTTCGCAGTCAGAGTTCTCTCTAGGGGCAAATAAAACGCCTTGTATCTTATTATTATTATAATTTTTCTTAATCTACGAATGAATATTGAAATACAAGAGGACGATTTTTAACATTATGCCTAAAACTATATGAAGAGGAGTTTTGGATCGTGCTCCAGCCCCAGGCCTTTGAATATCGTTATTATAACGTGTACAATTTTATATCGTTATGCGGAATACTAACGAAATACACACTAACCGAATGATATCCTTATGATATCGCTTTTTTAGAGTTCCGTAGTAAACAAGGAACCCTTATTGTATCGCCACGTCCGTCCGTCCGTCCTAGGGTAACCAGATGTCCCACATTATTCGGGACGTCCCGATTTTCGGCGTTGATTTTTGACCATGCTATGCCTCCCAGTGCAATGAACCCAATTCGGAACAGAACATTGATATGATAATAACTTAGATATGTTGTTGATTGTGTCAAATATATATATTAAATATACCTAACCTTGTGACATTTTGAATCCATGTAGGCCCGACATGCATTTGGCCGCTTTTTTCATAAAGTTTAATGGCCTGTCCTGCTATTTTTTACAGAGATCTCATTTCATAGAGCCTCTAAAGTCTATAGCGAATCTGGAACATTTTGTTGATTTTGATTTGGTAGGTAATCACGTAATCATGTTTATTTTGTTGACTTTGGGTAATTTATAAAACAGGAATCGAGTTTATTTTGCTGACTTTGATAAGGTAATTATAAAATAGGAATCATCTTTATTATGTTGACTTCGACTAGCTAATTATAAAACAGGAATCATGTTTTTTTGTTGACTTTGGTTGGGCTATTATAAATTAAGAATAATTTTTATTTTGTCGACTTTGATTGGGTAATTATAATATAAAAAAATGTTTATTTTGTATGTTGTAGGCACGCACGGTTATTTACGTACATAACGTGTTTCCGAGATACTTCTCTAAGCCGTGTATCGTCGTACACGAGCAGTCGTGGCCGCTTGTACATCGCTCGCAGGAGAGGGTTAGGCTCCGTCGACACGCGCAATATTATAATTTACGTTTGGCCGTATATCGAGGTGTAAGTAGGTGCTTTACCTGGGCGTTCACGCCTCAGCCCCTCGGCTCTCGCTAAATCTGAGCTTTATACGTTCACTTGACGCGGAGAGCGATATTAGTTTCGAGCAAACTCCTTCCCTACTACAATATTTATTAACTCACTTGTTATCTTTCGCCTTTTTAAGGAAATATACAGCTTGTTGGTGTGATTTTAATATTTAGGAGTTTATAAAGCTACTCGTAAGTTGACGGTTTGAGTAGGTATCAGATGGCCCCGTTTGTTATTCTCGCCATTTTGTAAAATTTACACGGATTATTTGATTCAAGAATATCGGTACTGAAATTTCAGATAAATTTCCTACTTACCTATACACAGGTGGCTCTAATGCTGATAAAAAAAAGTACTTCTCTCTTCTCTACGTACGTTCATTGGGGTACTTTCAGGTAGTGTTTCATTTCGTTTCGGTAAGCATTTAAGCCCGTTTTATTTACGCTGCGTAATGTTCGCGAACGGGAAACGTTACTGTAATATACAAGCAATCAGAGCACCTTGTGCGGCAACAATAGGTACAAAGGGCAGCCCACACCAGAGTACCTAAGCCGAGAAAAGCCAGTTTCATTAAACGAACGTTTTTTCTAATCTGGCCGGGCAGCTTCCCGCCCAATTAACGCGTAGGCGATGAGCCCGCCCCGGCGCCGGCCAATGGCGGCCTTGCGGGGATTAATTAAGAAACTTCCCGTCCACTCACCCCCTCTCGCACCCCTTCCTGCACCTCACACCCCGCGGAGTCTGCGGACACGCCCGGAAAACTAACCACCTAATGAGGGGAGATGACCTCACGTGCCTGTGTGCTTTGTCTATCTATGTACGTCTTGTTTGTTCATTTATGTGTGCTGCTCTTTTGTGCGGTGCGCCGGCATGTGAGCGCTTTGTTGTACATTATCTACCTCTCGGAGAAGTCGTTAGCGAAGCGGGGCCCTCGACAAACACATGCTTTCAATTCCACCTGTAATTATGTTGGAATTTCCACAATTGATCCATCAAGTTAATTGTTTACTTGCTTTTAACTAAATTAAGAAACTCGTTCTTTTCATTCGACATGGCCCTAGAGACTAAACTAAACCCTTACGCAAGGAAAGTAGGTCAACCGTCGTCAAATGCAATTAAGCTTCAATCAGCTCCTGTGCATAGATGGGCAATAGAGCAGTATAGGGTGAAGACGTATGACATGACAGTCCGGAGAGGTCAATTAAACAACGAGGTTAAGCGGGGAGGCGCAAAAGGGACGTTGTTTGCCCGCCAACTCCATGCAGGCCGAGCGAAGATTTATTTAACACCTACTCAAAACATAACTAGGGTTTGCAGCAATATTGTTGTTGTATACCTTATTACGCTTATGGGTTGTGTCGTCGTAAGATAGTGATGATGCTCCAACCAGTTGCTGATGAGTAAATCGTTTTCCGGCTGCAAAATGCCAAATGTAAAAACTATCCGTACCCACTTTCAAGTCGGTCAATAGGACAACACAGGACTTACTAAGAATTACCCTAAACCTATACCTACTTCCTGTATGATAAAGTTTTCACTAGGTAATATAATGGTCATAAATGCATATTTTGAAGAAAACCAACGGAGGGAGTTTAAGTAATAAGTGTCGTAACAATAACACCCACAAACGGCTGCAAAGAGGGAGACGAATTATCACACTACTTATTAATAGCTTCGTCTTAAAGACCATCAGCATCTCCCTGCCTTTATCCCGCTTATGCAGGGTCGGCGCAACATGTTTTCTTCTTCCATTGCTCTCTATTATTTGTCACTTCAGCGCTCACTTCTTTCTTTCTCATACCCTCTCTCACACAATCCATCCTAACAATTTTTTCTTCTATCAATTGGTATGACCATAGAGAAAATAAGTAAGAATAGAGAGCTAACTCCATACATCATTTTTTACTTATTATTTCGTAGTCGACATCTAGCATCAAATAGCGGAATTATCAGTACTGCTATAAAGATACTAGATGTCACGTATGTCGCTACTGACGAAAAGTGTATTTCTCAACAATTTACTACTAATATTTAAAGCAGAATGAGTTCAAAACAGAGTTCCGGTTAATCCGGTTATAATATTAGCTAAAAATGGTTGAGCATTCGATTGTTCGTTCGTCACGGCGTCTATTGTCGAGTAGCAGTACTGATAATTCCGCTATTTGACGCTAGATGTCGACTACGAAATAATAAGTAAAAAATGATGTATAAAGTCATATGGAGTTAGCTCTCTATTCTTACTTATTTTCTCTATGGTATGACATTCATCCTTCCACATGCCCATACCATGCTAACCTACTGCTCCTCATTTTCTCTGTCACGGGTGCACCTTCAAATTTCCCCTTATATACTAATTTCTAATCCGTTCTTTCCTCGTCACTCCACATATCCATCTCAGCATTCTCATCTCAGCTGCGTGCACTGTTCTTAAAGAACATATTTATTATTAATAGTAAATATGGCTTTATGCAGTTAGTCAAAGTGCAGATACTTTGGACTGAAGCCAGACTTCTGTGGCGTAGACTGTAGACACGAGCTATTAATTTCTACCACGTGCGACACTCAACTAACATAAAATAACTTAACAGCAATAAAAGGTTTACGATCCATAATATTCGTCTTATTACGAATATCTAGCTAACGTTAGCCAGTTTTAGAATTAATATTTCTGCTCAACTTTTTATTCTCTAAACCAAAGAACGGTTCTTTGCATTTGGAGAATAAAAGGGCTGGGGTGGCACGTGCTAGATCCAATGTCAACTGGTTGTTGAATAAATAAATACCTGTCTACACTATTGTGATTTGACTCGGTAGACGTACTACTTTACAATATTATAAGAAGTAATAACTAACCGTTGAGACAGAGGAGCCTAAAAGAGTATATTAATAAGCTTCCAAGAAATGTAACTGAATTATCTATTAATAAATTTAAAAATTATGTAAAGCGTCAACTCATAACGAAAGCATATTATAGCACACATGACTACATGAATGATAAAACACCGTGGGATTAATTGTGACTGAAATATTAATGAATTAATCATTATGGCGTTAGATATTAATATGATCTTTTTTTTGATATTTTGATTTTATTCTAGATACTGTCTAGATTTCTATTTTTTATATATTTTTTCTATTATTATTATTATTTATTTTTTGACGATCCTATTGTGAATTTTACTACAAAATAATTTCTTACTTTGACATGTCTACAACAACAATATTTATTTTGAAGAATAATAATAACATCAATAAATTGCTCTAAATAATTAATTAATATATATGTTAATACATGTTATAACTGACGATTCGAAAGTGCTTGTTGCTAGGCCTATTTGAATAAAGAATATTTTGACTTTGACTTTGACTTTGACTTTGACTATAGCAGCATTTTAGGGTTCTGTAGTAAACAACTATAGTAAGGGTTCCCTTACTATAGTTTCTCTCTGTCCGTTCAGTAACCGTTACTACTCCTCCTCCTCAATCGGTCCCTCATTGCTATGGATCGTAACTCTGCCGACGTAGCATAGCTAGTATTCTTCTCCAGGAGTTTCGGTCGGCTGCCTGTTGGAGGGCTGCAACCGTTACTACCTACTAGAAAGCTGTAATTTGGCATAGGCACAATACACAGGCTAACATAACGCAATCTAATAATGTAGTTTTTTTTGGGGATAGGTACCTCTCCTACACGTGTAGTGGGGATGTAAGTTTTTTTGCAATACCCACTGTGGGGTATCGTAACGTTAAGACAGTTCACTTAAAGAAAATGTTGAGCTTTCTTTAACATTTTTTTGATAATGTTATCCGTTTGCGAGATATTAATTTTCAAAGTGCAAATTTTTGTTAGAGTCAAGTTTCCCCCCAGGTAAACGGTTGCAACTGGGTACCGGAAAAAAAACATGGTAGTAGTGGGTATATACAGGGTGCTCACGAGGAAAGGGAAAAAATTACGACGTATTTCAGACCAAATATAAGTTAAAAATGTCATATAATGTACGTTGGGTTCGGCTTAGTTTTTGAGATAATTTCATTTTTGTGTAAAACAGTTGCAATAAAATCTCCAGTACGAAACATCTTTATGATTGCTACGTTGCAAGACCAACCGTCGTTGTAAGTTAACTGCAAAAATGAAATCCAGTTGGTTTATGTCACTATCATTGTTTACGTGTCAACGGTCAGCATATTTTGTTCCCCAAAAATCTTATAAGTACCCTGCATTGCCCGTGGCCCGACAAGCAATTGGCCACTTTCTTATTTCGTGGTATTCCACGATGGTGGCAAACAAGCGTATTACCTAAAGACTGACAGTAAGCGGATCGCGACCTACTCGTATTATGGACGCGTGCAGTTCTACAGGAGTCTCACGTGAGACCTTTATTGGGAGTTAAGGTTGCGCAGTTTTTTCTCTCTTTTTCAACCATAGCAAATTATCTATTTTAAGTACTGGGCTTTTCCTTTAATGTTGTGCTACCAAGAAACTTAGCACCCCATTATGATTTGTTACAGGGAATAGTGTTGTGATGGCAACAAATTTTCCTCGAAACTCGTTTTTTGCGTAAATGTGAATCATCAGTGGTCCATAATTGAGAGAAACACGGCGGGCTGGGGTGCCAAAATAACGAATAGTTTTCGCGGGTCGTGTTAGCATTTTTCTTCTGGAAGTGACGGGCCCGGGCGTCGCGGGGGGTGCGGGGCGCGGGCGCGGGGTGTCGCGGGGGCAAGAAGGGGTGGTAAGGAATAACTCTCTTTCAGCGGTGGGTACACGCATCGTTTATACTTCATCGGTTCTGTTAATAACACTGCCACGTTTAAGTGCGCTTGAAATGTTTTCGTGTTACACGATTTGAATTAAAATTAAATGCTTTTACCTATTAGTAGCCCTATCTGGAGTAGACATTAACATTACGAAATATAAAAGCAAACTAGATGAAAGCCCGGCTTCGCTCGGGTGAAATAAATAAGAAAGAAATAAAGAAAACATTTATTCGTGACAGTAATGCAAACGACGAAAGAAATAGTGTACAAAAACGTATAAAATAAAAACATTACAACAACGGATAATGATGAAACTTCGTATACAAATATAGTTTGTAGTGCGGATTAACACATGAAATAGGGAGTAAAAGATTACGCTGACGAAGTCACGGGCAAAGGCTAGTATCTTTATAAGTTAATCCTAAGTATTTTTATAAGGCTATAAAAAATTTGACACCGTAATCAGTACTGATTTGTATAGCTAAAATACGAACCGTTCATTAAAATTCGGTTCAGATGTGAAATTGTTAAATATTGATGTGCCAGTCAGTATTTTTGGTGCGAAGTCAGAGCTGCTACCGCGAACGAAAACGTATTAAGTTCGTGTATCTCCCTCTGTCGCACTTGCAAATTCGAGCGACACACAGGGAAACAAATACACGATATTCGTTCGTTTTCGTTTCGCGGTAACAGGAAGTCTACTACGAATTTCGAAATCCGAACTTCGTATGGTGCCGTCCCTTTCACTCATATGGTATATGACAGGAGAGTGAAAGAGACGGCACCATACGAAGTTTGAATTTCGGAGTAGACCCCCAGCTCTCTATTCTCCGCCAAATTCTATTCAGTGGGGCCCTTTACCTTTACACTCAATATTATGTGTCAATATTATCGCGGTTTTCAAAATTGTAGGGATGTTGCTTCAATATTCATAAATATTCACGTGATACGGATCGTGATATGAGTATTTCGCGTGATAATAATAACAGTTGGTAATATTTTCTTCAATTAATGGAACTTATTTAGCAACTTGTTCCGTTAATTTCGCCAAAGGTATTTTGCATTTCGATACGCGCACCATCCAGGAATAGGAGCCGTCCGACCAGAGGGCCTACCGCGATCTGAAACGAAGTATTTCCCTCTCCGCGCTCGAATATGCAAGTGCGACAGAGAGGCATGTATTTCGTTTTCGGTTCCCAGTAGTACTTCAGTCCGAGCGCGGCGGTCGGTCAAAGAAAGTCAAAGAACATTCCGTGTGTCGTCTGTCACATATATAATTTTTTAACTGAACTTGAAATTAGGTGATAATGTTTAGTATGACGTATATTTTACCAAAAATACCAATATATAGATAAATCACATTTGTTTTTTTAGTTGTATGGAACCCTCGGTGCGCGAGTCCGACGCACTTGGCCGGTTTTTCTCACATTTTTAATTTTATTTCTCATATAATAAAATACCCTATTCGTTTCAAAGTTGATGCCTGAGGACCTACCGCGAACCAAAAACTAATTATCTCCCTCTCTATCGTTCGAATACTTCGAATATGCATGTGCGATGGAGAGGCAGATACTTCATTTTCGGTTCGCGATAGCCGGCCCGAGCGCGGCGAACGGCATGAGCAGTACTACTAAGTTATGAGATAGAGCGAGATAGGGATAGAATTTTGCTAGACGTTTAAAGGCCATAAGTCACCTAGTAGTTTGTCACTACATAATAGAGATGCAGCTTTAAGATGGCGGATAGACTCAGCAAACATTCTAGTGGTGTCCCTTATACGATTAATATTATCACAATAATGGGGGGTCAATATTATCACAGTTTTCAAATTTGTATAGTTTCTGCTTCAATATTCACGTGACACGTATCGTCATATAAACGTATCACGTGATACTAATAACCATGTAACAGGCCCCATACATTCGCTTTGAAGGCGGTTATTGTGACAATCTGATAGGTGTATAGAACGCTTGAAAACCACAAAAACAAAACCCCGCAGAAGCGATTTGCCGGATCCACACAATGGGCGACGATGGCCCACCACCCAGAACGCAGCCCAGCAACCTGGCCAACATACCGGACGCAAAAAAAGTTCACGATTTTCGAACGTAGCCGACACTGTCAACCAACAAATTTAATAGGGTAGTATAGTCTGTGGGCAATATGGCCGACCTTTTGTCATAAAATTAACACTTTTTAATGCAAAATACGCGACAATCCGAATTTTGCGGATACATATGTTCAACTCGAAATCGCTATTTTTATACGTTCTTCAATTTGAGACCGGTCTCGTTCGGGTCTACCGTACCCCTGCACGAAATTATTAATATACATATCAACGTACGGACATATGCTAATAAGGGCGGGTTGCACCAACTTACGATTACCGAACGATCAACGTTAAATATGGCGCGCCGCCATGTATCATTCGATAGAAATTCGTCAAACTTTCTTTATTTTATTTCAAAGCAAGTTTTCTAGCGATGGTTCTTAGACATGTTTTATCAAAATCGGTTCAGCCGTTTTTGAGATATTGAACTTTGAAATAAAAATGTCGGAGTTTATCAAGTTTTCTAAGTTGTAAGTTATTTGATGATTTTATTGTAGCTTCACGATATTGTGTACTAACACAACTTTGATATACTCGTAGACCTCGCAAGATAGCCAAAACTGGAAGAACAGTCATCTTTCCTACATAGTGTGCCGCTATTGATTTCACAGTAGCATTCACGAAGGTGCTGAAATGAACAGGCTATTTGTTCGTAAGTTACTACTGTTTATGCTATATTTGGATATAGAAAGTACTGTTAAAATATACTTTAGAACAAAATAGGGTTGATTTTGAATAGCTAACAACTAACATATTGCGCTGTAAGCCTGGTTATCGATATCAGGAACTAGGTTTTATTACAGTTACCGTGCCACGATCCCATTTGTGTTAATTGACAATCGAGAAAATCTCCAGAATGAGTCAGGTAAATAATTTCTTTCATATCTCTGTCATTCTGATTTTGAAAGACACTTGACGGGTAAGAAGTGTCGGGGATGTCAGCACTGGATTAGGGCTAAGGCCGGTATTTGATTGGCAATGCATGCAAGTCTTCCGTTTCAGTCGTTCCTATATTGAAAATCAGACATGATGGTATTCCTGTGCTGTGACACACTTAGGATATCTAACCCAACGATATTAAAAAAAAAACGCTTTGTTTCGAACAAGTTTCGCTTTACTTTGTTTTAAATAATTTAATGTTGTGACGTAAATGTACGATGACGTAATATGTAAAGTGCAAGATATTTTTTTTACATATCTCTGTTTTTATGCAGCCGTCACATACCTATATGTTTAAAAAAATTAAACACTTATGCTATAGCTTTATGAAGAAAATATTCAGGTTTATCGTATACCTAGCTTTAGGTAAACATATAACACCTATGTTACATAGCTATTAGCACGAAGCCTGGATGATAGCGGGCGCGCCACACCCCACCCGTGATTAATCGACGCCCCCAGCGGGAAATCAACCCTTTCACGTCTTAATTACCACGCCTCGTTTCAGCGACGCTCTCCCATTGGCTAATGGCTAGAGCCTTGTCTCCTCCCCTTTAATTGGTCGTGGTAATTAACGCTGCGTAATCACCAACGGCGCCGCGCAAGGGGACGAACCTAATTTGAATTTTTAATTACTGAGAGAGCGTCGCTTATTGGACGAGCGCTTGTTTACATTGAAACAATGGGCATTGTCATTGAGATTCTCTTGTACTTACCTATTTGTTTGTAGCGCCGTGTTTACATAAAAATTGAACAGTGCTAGTTATGAGAAAGTAGGCACTTAGTTGCTATTTTATATATGAAGAAATAAACACTATTATATAGTATCTATACTACTAGTTCATTATGGATTAATTGCAGTCAAGGCATTAATAAAGTACCAGTATTAGTATTATTTTCATAGTTTTAGTCAGCACATATTGTCATTTTAAGTTAATCAACCATAATATTTAGAATAACCAAAACCTTAAAATCAAAGATTACAAGGCCCTATACAATGATGGCATAAGCTCTTGAACGAGTGACTGAAAGCTGAGGTAAAGACATAAGAGTAGTTGTTAGCCAGATTCCGCCCTTGTCATGCAGCTGTAGTCTGAGTATGAGTCGAAATAGTATCCATCACTCTAACCGTCTCTACCTTGACTTAACTCCGAATTTTAATTGCAGTAACGCAATAAACCTGGCTCCGTCTTATCGTCAGTCGTCAACTAAAAACTATTTCCAATCTGCAGACGTTTGCCCGTATTAAGTATACTAACGTATGCATTTCCCGGCTCCTATCCATTACCTAGGCGGCGTGTTCCCCGCATGCCGAATTAGCTCATTAGCGGAGCGCAGCCGCCGTGCTGCGGAATAACCTCTCTCAACATACCAGGTATCGGGTAGGACCTGATTTTAGAATAGCTGCAGATCTGTATTTGATTGCTGTGACATTTGGAACTATTTTGAATTAGTGGGACTTTTCTACATTATACACGCCATCAACTTCAGTGTATTATAGGTGCCTAAAGTGTGCACTCCTATCCATATCTGAGGCGGTGTTCCCCGTACGCCGAATCATCTTATTAGCGTAGTGCTGCCGACGTAAAGGGGAATAACCCAACTACCGGATATTCTGAATTCCAGAATAAGTTGGTAAATTTATTACATAGATCGCTATGATATGCTTCATAGCATACGACATTTCATCAACTTAATTCAGTTGATTAGGTAACGTATGCACTTCCCGGCGTCTTTCCAATACGGAGGCAGGGTGTAGGTAATGTACCTCTAGATACTTATGCTAAATTAGCTCATTAGCGGAGCTGGCGTCTAGCGGAGCGCAACCCATAACAACCACTCCCAAGTCTGTACCTCATCCACTACTACAGATGCCTACCGGATAGGAGCTGAATTCTAGAATCTTCTATATGAGTGATAATGGTAATAATAATAACCTTTAAGTCCACATTATGTGACGGATGGGCAACTATGGCAACCCGGCGGCCATTATGCACAATTGAGAACATTTCATTTTTTAAGCGGGATTTTTCCGATAAAATCAAATAGAGAATAATAAATTAAATGTAACCCCAGTTTTAAATCATCGCAAAAGTCCCGATTTCATATAAAAAAAAAACAAAAGTTTCTCATTCTAGAAGAGAGTAAGTGACAAGTAAGGCGTTACAGCGTAAGAAATCATACAGGAGCAGTATTTTTAAGTAAAGAAAGTGTACTGCTTTTTTTTGTGCGTTGTGACCTGTGACAGTTGTGACGTCATATAGACGATGGTAGGCTTTCTTCACATTTTCGTGAATATCTTGAAATATAAAAATACTTAGCTATAAAAAGATAAAAATAATATTTTTAGGTTTATTGTTAACAAGTTAACGAAAGGAGTTAATATTTCATACTACTTGAAAATTTGAAATGTTGTCAATTGTTCCTGGGTTGTATTTTTGAAAAAAGACATGGTACTTATTAGTCATCGCCATCTTCTATTTCAGCAAGAAATGGCACGTTGCGTTCACAGAATTTATCCCCTTACCGTCTTCGAATTTGAATAAGACCATTAGACAACAAGTTTCTCAGCAGAGCGGTATCCGAATTGAACAATTACGGCATTTTTATTCCAACACGCACGCATTGACCGAGTTTTTCATTTATGGCTATCGAATAAGCAAATTTCAAAAGGTTTTATTCAATAAATTAGAACAATTGGCGTTGTTGGGAAATCAAAGATGGAAAGGTTCATTTAATTCCTTTCACGTGCAGCGTATCCAATTAGTACTTCCATAAATTATAATCATCTAAAGGTTATTCTGGACTATTCATTAGTGCTTAAAGGGCAGAAGGCTACTCGGGACGTGCGGTGACTGCACTAGGCGAAGCCGATGGGTGATAGTCTCGCTAAGGAGGTGTTCGGAAGCCGCGAGTGACGTTGAGCGACGCGATTCCCGCGCCTTAATAAGGTAAATGAGATGTGGTGAGGCGTCAGGGCTGCACTCACGTGTGCTATGGAATTCGCACAGCCGTTGGTGATTACAGTCCAGCTTGAAACTTGAAGTAACATCATCACACCCTTTTTTTTAAACTATGGTAAAAAAAATCGGAAAATAGTAATGATTATAGATGAATAGGTACTCTTCCCCTTTATCACAGCCGCATATATAAGTAGTTATATACATAACAGGAAATATATTGAGGAAAGTTTTAATAGCGATTCAATTTAGGAATTATTTTTATCATGAATGTAGTACTGTAATCTAAATGCTTTTGATTTCAGGCCATTAATCTAAATGCTAGAGAGAATTTACGATGGCTATAATTAATTGATTGTAAAAGTGCATTCCATTTAAGGTTCGTTTTCCGTTTTTTACTTACTTAAGTAAAAATTCTCAGGAAAGCCGTGAAGATCGTGAGTAAGTGAGCTTTGAATATTTATAATATAATAATATAGGTATGTATTTAAATTAGAAGATGCGATGTTGTGTTTGAATTCCAAGCGTTCTGCCTATTTTTCGACAACCCACGAAATTTAATTTGTTGTTTTTCATTTATCCGAATATATTTTTTACAATTACTTACTTATTAAAATATGTTTTCTTATTGTCTCTGTAATTATTTTAATATATACATTATATTCAATATAAATAGTCATTTCTTATTAATAAAAAATAAAATTTACATTACCATTATTGCATTATTAATAATCATTGGAGTGTCGCAATGTTGTTTAAATAAAATCACCCTATATGTGAATTTGCGTCATAATGATGTCACCGGCACCAAAGTTTCGCTCCCTGGTAATCTGTCAATTAAATGACTGACAGCAGTATTAAAACGATAAACTTTATATACCAATGCAAATCTCATATCATCATCATCATGTCAAAAGTAAAAGTAGTTTATTCTTCAAATTAGGCATATTACATGCACCTATGAACGTCAATAAATTACCACCGGTTCGGAAAAATATACCTCTGCCACGAGAAGAACCGGCGTAAGAAACTCGGCGAGGTGTCATTTTTTCAAAACAATATACATTGTATAGTTAAATATAAAATGACGGTGTCAGCTACTACAAAATAACTTAAATAACAATGCAACAGTAGAAAATATATTTTCGCAATAGATTACCCGTGCAGGACGCTATCACTGCCAAACATCCCTATCCATGATGTAATCGTTTATCTTATAATATGCTCTTGAAATAAGTGTTTGTTTTACTACAGACCGTTTTACTGTCAGCCGAAAGACGTCTACTGCTGGACATAGGCCTCCCCCAAAGACTTCTACAATGACCGGTCCTGCGCCACCCGCATCCAGCGGACACCCGCGACCTTTACCAGGTCATCGGTCCACCGTGTGGGGGGCCTGCCCACGCTACGCCTTCCGGTACGTGGTTGCCACTCGAGAACCTTTCCGTCCCAACGGCCATCAGTTCTAAGTGCTATGTGCTCCGCCCACAGCCACTTAAGTTTAGCGATTCGGAGGGTTATATCGGTCACTTTGGTTCTGCTGGGGATGGCCTCATCATGCTTGAAAAAAATCTTTTGAGCAGCATTCACATCTAAATTTAATTAAATTATTTACAATTAAACAGCTGCAAATACGCCTTCCTCGCAACGGAATAACAATTATGAATGCAAGCTACCTTGTAGATCTAAATTCCACTGGTTAAAAGATTAATTAATTATTTATGCACTAATCTTATCAAAACAACAAATCACAACATCAAACATTCATAATATTCGTATTCGTAGAGTAACCGGGCCAACCGGGCAAATGTAAACTCTGTATTGCCACCCCATTCCGTTATTCACCCAAGAATCCAAAAACGGGCACTTTCGTTGCGAGATTCTTGGTAAGTAATTAAATTATTGATACAATTTATTTTTATTTTAAATTTTAATTATAAATAATTGAATTTTATATTTTGCGCAATCCATTCCACACAGTTTTCGATGAAAGTAAAGTATGGCAATGTTTTTATAAGTGCGCCAAATTCGGTCAGTTTCTAAATTGCTTAGCCATTTATTCTAATATAAACCTTATCATTTTAAAGTCAAGGTCTAAATTCGAATGAGACACCTTACCGTAACACGATAATAATCGGCTTTCTTTCGGCGGCCATTTTGCGATGCGCGTCCTTGACAATTTACGAACGTAGTGCGGGCAATTTCAATGACACGCGGCATTTTTGAATGAGATGGCTAGGTAAGGCAAAACAAAATACGCGGGCTTGTCTTAGCGTTAGCGCGTTCGGGTGAGACCAAGCTAAGTTTGCACTTCGTGCGTATGGCGCCGCATACAAATGAGGTGCAAACTCAGCTTGGTTGAGAAGTACGTGCGTAGTAAATAGTGAATGTAGTGATTGTTGAAATTTATTGGTATGGTACTACGTGTTTGTGTAATAAATATTTTGTATTTTTATTGATGGATGATTTATGATGAGTTTGATATATTGTACCAAAAAAATTAGGTAAGCCGGTGGGAATCGTGTTGTAGGGGCGCTCCGCCACTGATAGGTATACTCCTGAACAACTTCGATGATAACATTATCGACGGTAATTGGCAGTGTGTCCACATATGAATTGAAGTTGACTTTAGTCTTATCCAAGTTCATTCCCAGACCCACCCGTCTAGAAGAAACACTTAGGCTCTGCAACATCTCCGTCAAGTCGTACTTTGAGCGTAAAGTGTCCGATTGTTACGGGAGTTGGTGCGACATGGGCATTTGACATGATCTTCGTCTTGTCCATATTCATCCTTAGACCAACTCGCTCGGATGCTTTACTGAGGTCATTAAGCATTGTACTTAAATCCTCCATGGGCTCAGCCAAGACTACTATATCGTTAGCAAACCGAAGGTGAGTTCGATACTCGCCGTTTATGTTGATGCCTAGCCTTCTCCAGTCCAGAGTCTTGAAAACATCCTCCAGTGCAGCTGAGAACAGTTTAGGAGAAATAACATCTCCTTGCCTGACTCCCCGCTGCAACGGAATAGGCTTCGAGTTCTGGTCCTGAACTCGGACTGACATAGTGGCGTTCTCGTATAAACACTTCAGCACTTCGATATAGCGGTAGTCCACTTGGCACCGCTGGAGAGATTGTAGTACAGCCCAGGTTTCAATCGAATCGAAGGCTTTCTCGTAGTCCACGAACGCTAAACAGAGGGGCAGGTTATACTCCTCAGTCTTCTGTATAACCTGACGAAGCGTATGGATGTGGTCTACGGTGCTAAAGCCTCTTCGGAAACCGGCTTGTTCGGGAGGCTGGAAGTCATCTAGCCTGCGTGCGAAACGGTTCGTAATGAGTCTTGAAAACAGCTTATAGACATGGCTCAGAAGTGAGATGGGTCGGTAGTTCTTCAGTAAGGCGTTGTCACCCTTTTTGAAGAACAGCACCCCCACACCTCTGTTCCATGCCTTTGGAGCTTTCCCTTTCAGTAAGACGGAATCGAACAACTTCTGAAGGGCCCTAAGGACCGGTTATCCACCCACCTTCAGGAGTTCCGCTGTAATTCCGTCTTCACTTGGTGCCTTGTTGTTCTTAAGCTGTTTAAGAGCCATTCTAATCTCGTAAGTCCCATATTAATATATGACTATATTCTCTCAATTCATTATATGACTGGTGGGAGAATCATAATGGATTTCCATACTTTATTTCTATTTTTAAAAGAGGCACGTGTCAATGCCCGTATTCTGCCACCATTTTGATTTTTAATGTAAATCAAATTATTTTGCTGTTGTAGAAAAAAAGATAAAACGTTACATAATCAGGAGTTAAAATTCTCCAGTCTTTAAGAACAGCCGAGACGAGACCATGGTCCTATTGTCATCAGGTCAGAATCTGATCAAAGGAACCTGGAGAAATCGAGGGAACTCTTCAAGTATTTTAGGTGCACCTATAGCGATTTGGGTATTTTGTATAACTCGTGCATTCGCTCTTGAAAAGCACCTTTTGGTAAAGTTTGACAAAAAGTAATGATACCCCATCAAAAACATAAATGTGAAAATGGGAGCCAAGTTCAATATTAAGAATATGCGATGCGTGGTTGTCGTCTTCACCAACAAAATAATTGTAAATGGGTGCAGAGTTCCGTACATTATCTGAAAAGGTGTCAAACCTGGCACTAGATTGTTTACAGTAAAACTAATTTATTGCGGCTTAATGCATTTTGAGCTTTAACTTGGCAGTTTTCTTAAATATCCAACAGCTTTCACGGTATTATAACATACTGCATAGAAAACTGCCTGGCTGGCTTCGTCAAATGCGTACAAAAACATATCAGCATCTAAGATTCGTCACATGAAATTAATCAGAGATGAAATCCGCAACAGTCTTCGTCAACAATGAACTTAAATAACCGACCTGGGTCAAGGTGGCTGTATAAAATCGTTAATGATTATTTTGTATACCTAGTGAAAAAGTAATATTACCCAAAATCCTCAGTGCCTAATTCATAAATCACTCATAAAGCCGCACTTCAGATATCAGGTTATCAAATGCCAGAAACGTTGGTAACACTGGAGGTACCTAATTTTCTTTTTAAATTTTAACGTAATCATCAAACGCATTTTTTGCTATCTCTATTTACAAATACGAGTTTTAAGTTTATAAGGCGTGGTGAAAGCGCCTGATTCTACAAACTTATCAAAGGTAACTTTTGATGACAAAAACATCTTCACTAAGATTTTTTCTCCAATTAAAAGCGGATCGGCGGTTTTTGGTGGTTTTTACTCGGTCACGGTTTTTACGGGCACGGGTCAAGCGGGCTGAGACAATGCATGGCGTGGCAGCGCGCGTCGTGGTTAGCGTTTTGTTCCGCGTGCCGCCCGTTTATGTGCGCCATTATAAGCCTTAAGGAATTGTAATATGAGTCATCAGTAATGAAGGATAGCTCGTGGCTCAATGTAGCTATTGAGCACTAATCGCTTCATTCACCGGCGGATAGCAGCTTTTTCCTTAGCATCCAAACGGTCACGCATTCCGAAGGCCGATGTTCGATGCGCGAACTGTCGATGACCGACATCGTATAGGTACAGTAAGATGTCACCAATGTGCTGAATGTGCTCTTATCTCACATGTGAAATTCACCTTTACAACACCTAACTCGTGTATGCCAGCGGTAGAGGTGCTAATTTGGCATAGTTAAATTAAAATTAATGAGGTAATTCAGGTATTATTAAATACTGGTAACAACGCTGTCATTGCCGCTCACTCGTACGTAGTGTATATCTAATAATTAAATGTTTTTTTGCACAGAACGGAAGTTCTAAACGGGCTCACAAAGTAATACATACCAGTGGTCCAAACAATTTTTTTCGTGAATACCTTACGTACAATTTTCGTCAAATAGGTTGAATCATTCTGGAGATCACAATATGTGAGAATTTGTAATTTGTATGGCAAATATTGCATTTTTTGCAATTCGAACCCGAAAACAACCTTCCTGGCAGTAATGTCGGTAGCAGAATCTTTGGGCACGCGCCAGTATGTGAGATTAGAACACCCGTGATTATCTAAAACAGCTGAAGTCCACGTACTTAAGTAGGATATGAGTCGTTTTAGTTTTGAGTGGGAGGTAGCAAGCGGTGATGCGCGCGGCACAATAATACGACAAAAAGTTGTTCGTGGGGACTCTGGCGTTTGTTTACTATTAGAAATGTGGAACCGCTATTTATAACTAAGATGCCAGCAGACATTTGGAAGAAAATGGGGGATGCTGCACTGCCTTGGCTTGGTAAACTGTTTAACAATATCTTAATCGAAAGAAAAATCCCGGAATCTTGGCGACAAAGTACACTGTGCTCATTATATAAGAACTAGTTACCCGCGCGGCTTCGCCGCGTCGTCGTACTACGAAGAATGCAAGCGAAGCCACGGGATAGAATATGCGTATTCGGAAGGTCGATTACAAAGTCGATTTAAAAACATTCGTGCTTGATCATCACGTCTAGTCGGCCATCTGATAATAATCAGATAATTTTAGTGTTTTGAATGTGTGTGCGTTGATTGTTTCAGTGTAATGGTGCGTAATAATAGGAAAATATTTTGTATGTGTGGTTTTTATGTGTGTGTTACCTCCCCCAATTTACAAAATATTTTGTTCGGTAATGTGCGCTGATGGCGTCTCTTGTCTAAATAAGACTCTAATAAGGTACGCAAACTCAGAATACCCCAGAGAAGACGTCTAATAATAATACCGCTACCGAGCGAGATGATCATATCATATAATTACTAAATTGAATAAGAGTGACTGTGAGGGATATATCATTTGTTGTGTTTGACATAGTTCCGCAATTAAGAATGTTCTGTGATATGACTCCTATCCTACCCTCCCTTAGAGTACCCCTGAGAAGTTTTCAAATAATAATACCACTACCGAGGTCATGCACTAAATGGAATAAGAGCGACAGAGAGAGATACATAATTTATAGTCTTTGTCATAGTTGCACTTTTTTATTTGGCTCATTATCATGTCCACGTCATACCCGCCCAAATTAAAGAGGTTGTTTATGATAAGGCCAGCCGTTTAAGACAAATTCTCAATATAGGTGGGTAAGAGCTTTTCCGTCCCCCTTGGTGGAACTCGTACTCGTATAGGATCTCTTTAGAAATACTCTAAGTATCCTCATAACCTATTCTATCTAACCTAGAAAAAAAACAATGCATGCGACATTGGCAATATTGGTATTAACATTTGATGCCGGAACCACGCAATGGGCCATTATGGGCCAACGTATAGGTCGCAGTTATGCATTAAAGGCCATCGCTTTCCATCAGGTGAGACTAAGGCCAATCGCCAGTCAGTCAATCATAAAAAAACATATTTGCATCTCGTTCCACCGCATAACTGCGTCTTGTACGTGGCTCATCATGGCCCATCGTGTGGTTTTGGCATGACAGTTGTGAGGTCTATTTTGTCAAGTGAAGTAACTGGGTTAAAATCTTTCGTTATCTATCTCTATAACACTTGCTTATTGGTGTGATAGAGAAGGAAATATATAATTATTCGTCCTTTCAATGTACCTACGCCCTTTTAGAACGTGGCAGTTTAACGTGACCATTATCCCCCTTATTTTGGTCATTTTTACTGAAACGTAACAAAGAGAAATGTACATGTCCTCTAACTTTTCGAGTATTATTAACCTTTTCGACGCTAACAACGTACCTATATTTCGCACCAACGGTCCGAAGCCGACGACGTATATATCCGTCATGGCCTCTAATGAGATATCATGCATTTCTATAGGGTTCAACTTTGCGTTTGACATCCTCAGACAAACATTGATGAATAGCAAATTAACCCCTTGAACGCTATACTTTATGAACGGCAGTGACACTTACACGTCAACTAAAGAATGAAGGTGATTTTGACAACGTACGTTATAACTCCCATGTTGTCGACAATTAAAGGGTTTAATTATTTTACTGACGTCTTAATTTTGTTAAAGTATTTAACCTTTTAAGCGCACTATCAATAGAAATGCATCTAGGTTGATATCGCATTGGACGCCGTCCCCATGACGGATATATTCGTCGTTTTGTCGAATCAATGGTGCGCATATACGTCGAATACGTTATTGGCGTCGTAAAGGTTAATTAGTGCAACATTGTTTTCTCGTCGGTTTGATCTGAATCTACCAATAAGTAACGTCTCTTGATTGAACTTCTTTGCTTATGATCACCCTACTGGTATGGCAATAGGTGGAAGAGAGACACACTTAGACAAAGCTAGCCTCTTCTCTTTCAAAATGTTTTGCAGCTTATCTATGATTAACTCAGAAACAGTTCTGTAACTCACAACGTAAAGTTTAATTTGGTTTGTCATTGTTTTGGCAGATATCAATATCAGTCAAGATATACGGAACGTATATTTGAAACGTCATTGGTTTGCATATCAACTTCTTTGAAGTATAAACCATGACAATTTAATATTGACATAATTAGAGCACAATAAAAAAAAAGTTTACACAACACGTCTGTCATTTATGTAAACTGTAAATACTTAGACCGAATATTATGTATTGTCTTGTAAACAAATTAGTAATTTTACTTTCGTTTATTGTTAATAATATTGAGTATTTCTCGACTCAAAAGTTTTATATTGTAATGCTGTACCAGATATGTCTTACAGAAACATACAGTTCATATTTAATTTTATGTGATTCGGAATCATACCATAGCCAGTTCCCAAGTCACGTGGAGGTCACGTGTTAACCAAGCTAAATTTTGACACCTCGTACAATTCTACCAAGGTAAGCTGACCCCTCACTTGTATGCGGCGTCATCGAACACTATTTTGAGGCTTATATTTGTCGGGGCATCCAGGATTTTTCGTAAATATCATTTTATTAATTTTCCAGGACAAAAATAAAAAAACCGAGACCTTATTGCACATCTGCAGGATGGGACGAATCCTATGGTATATAATTTATCAAAATCGGTCCATAACTGTAGATCTGATGGGCATTATAAAGAACGGCTTCGCGTAATATATATATAGATAGATAGATAAGGGAGACATAGCAGAATGCGGTAGTTATAGAGGGATAAAATTAACATCGCACACTCTAAAGGTATGGGAATGAGTTATCACGAACCGAATGATAGCGATCTGTAACATTTCGGAAAATCAATTTGGTTTTACCCCAGGTAAATCTACAATAGACGCTATTCAGGCCATCCGAATAGTCATGGAAAAACACCGCGCAAACAAAGAAAACCTGTACCTACTATTCATAGACCTGGAAAAGGCTTTCGATCGCATACCTCGAAAATTGGTGTGGCAGGCTATGAGGGCACAGAGAATACCCGAAGATTACGTGACCTAACTTTACAGTCAACCCAGAACAGAGCTCTCTGGCGCAGATGTACAAGGAGACCCGACCCCATATGAGCTGGGAAGAGGGTTGGACAAAGAAGAGATGTCACGTTTGGTAAATAGAAGCGCGACATAAGGGAAGGAGAATCTTTCCTTCATCATTCAGTACAATCAGTCTATATCTGTCCTACTGCTGCATAAGCCTCCTTGTCAATAAAAAGAAATGCTTGGTGCGAATTGAGGACTTCACCTTACCCCACAAAATATTACCTTGTCTACTATATAGGCTACTTATGGTCAAATTGGGAAATCCCTTCCAAGTTCCCGGTTACACTTTCGGGTCGGACATTATCTTCTATCGTTGAATTTGCACGTTCTGTGATCTTGTTTTATTTATTAATCCCGGGAACTCAATACTCGTATATTGTATGTGAAAAGCTTGGATAAAGTGTTAAAATCCAGCCTAATTGTACTTACAAATGTAACTAGATATGTGCACACAGAGCCAACGAATGGACAACGATGGACAGCAAACTGTAAAGCACACTGAACCCTTTTCGTTTGCTTTCTTAACAGTCATACTTGTTATGGCCATTTTTGGCTGGATGCTGCACTTTATGATGAAAGCAAGCCGCTTTGCACAGTGATAGTAAGGATCAAACTGACTGATTTGACCCGCAGCAACGCAAGTTTCACCCCTTAGAATCAAAGATGGCACCACTTCTTTAAAAAATATTTCGAAAAATTCTACTAGCTAAACTAATGGACCGATTTCATTGCTTAATATCTCAAATGAAAGCTTATTGTATACATTACTTATAAAAAATATTCAAAAAACATATACTGAATAATTTTGGCAAAAAACGGCATCTCAATTTTTTTTTCTTACTCGATTGGTAGATTTTACCTGTTTTCATAAAAAAAATGTATGGAACATGAATAGTTTAATGCATGTATCTATTACTGAATAAATAACATGTATTATAAAATAACACCGAGACCGATACCTCTCATACTTCACGAAATATGAAAGTTTGAATGTGAGTGTACATTTCTTGAAAATATATTTCATAAAATTCTACAACCTAAACTATTTGACCGATTTCAATGTTCAATATCTCAAATGAAAGCTCATTATATACATTACTTATAAAAAATACGCTAAAAATACATACCGAATACTTTTGAAAAAAACCGGCATCTTAAGTTTTTTTCTTACTCGATTGATAGTTTTTACTTGATTTCTTAAAAAAATGTATGGAACATAAATAGTTTAATGTGTATATATATGTCGGAGAATGGGCATTGCGAGGCGGTGAACAAAGATTGGGATGATCTTCATCACTGTCCATGTTTTTCGTAATTCGATACAAATAAGAACGCACTCGAATACTTCAATTGTCCTTTAATTCGATCCTTTCATGAGACTACAAAAATATACAGTGATTGATTTAATATTCACGAATGGAACGTTACAACTCGCATAAGGTGTGCACTCAATGACCGTCGAAACAGAAGTGTTCACTTGTCAAGTCTGACGGCTCTTCTCCCCCACCTCCAGACCTGTCCGTTCACCCCACTATCTGGCCGTACCGCCTTAAGTTGCATTTAAACGCCTTCGGCGGTCCTGTGCGGAAAACGTGTCAGTCAGTTCTTTAATCCAGTGTGTACAGAGCTTAAGACTTGAGACGTGCACTGCAAAATAAGTGTTGTGGCAAATCGTTTAATAATTTCTATTTATTATTTATTTATAATCTGAAACATTACATGCCATAATAAAATAGTAACATTATTTATTATAAAACGTTCAGTGTACTTATTAGTATTAACACGCCCTGTTCGCAAGCTAGTGACCTTTAGCAGTGAACCCGCTAAGCCACCGTGAAATAAGAACGCGGCAACAATGAGCCACCTCTCTTACGTGTGCTGTCTCTTAAATAATCGCCACTTTTTCACCGCCCATAATGAAAAACAACGTCACGACTATTACGTTCCAATATAAAGAAAAAAGTCAGAGATTCCATTAGCTTCCGTGTTAGTGTTTATGTAGTGCTCCAGTTATGGCGGAGGGTATGAGAGTAATGGGACGGAATGGGTATTTGCCAGGAATGAAAACGCGATATACCAATATTTAATTTATTTTGAATACCAATTTTTGTATGGGAAGGGTTGAATGAGCGCGCTATGCCGGTTGTATTTCAATTGGAAGGTGTTGCCCATACGTATAGCTAATAGTAGTGAGCTACGCATGCCAAGATGACTCAGGTGATGTGCAAAATAAAACAAGCACATTGGATTACACTATAAAGGATTACTCTTCTTTCCTAATGCGAACAGCTAAGGACTGGAATTTGCTGCCGGCGTCTGTATTTCCTGATACATAACAATCTGGGTCTCTTCAAGACAAGAGTGAGTAGGCTATTACTGAACAAGCGAGCAACATCTAAGGCCTTGTCATCGCTTTCCATCAGGTGAGACTAAGGCCAATCGCTGGTCAAACTATCATAAAAAAATAAAATAAAAATAAAGGCCAATGAAGGGGACTTGAGTGTGAGGCGTAAGCGCATCGGTCGGACGTTGACATGCGGCCGCGCATCGCCGCGGCGGCGCTAGGGTTCGTCTTCACTGCCCTTACAGATAACTTGCGTAAGAGGAACCAATGTAAATCTGACCTCCAAACACGCGCAGTTGGTGTAGATATCAGCGCCAAGATATGCTAGAGGTGAGCAATGATGTGACTCGAGAAAGGCTGTGAATATCATAGCTGCTCATGATTAGCATTGCGCGCGCAGCAGCCGCTATGTAACCCAACCCCGCGCACCTCGGCCGCGCCATAACATAATTAAAAATGATTTAAGGCATTCGCTGCGCCTGCTTTGTTTCGCGCATTATGTTTCACTTGTTCGCGTCGCCTTCGCGCGGCCCGCTGTTAATTCTGTCACAGTTTTTATAACCCTTTTGTATTTATTAATTCCCTTTCGGCTCCGGTAGCGCTACGCTTCTCGGAAACCGATTTTGACGTGACATTTCTTCGGGTCGCCGTGTCCCTGCCTGTGTTAATGAAGCGTCCTATTTCGGCGCCGCCAATTTTCTTAGAGTTATTTCGGCTAATCAAATTAGGGCCTTTATCCGTAAAGGAACCGGCCTTTGAGACGTGGAATAGTTTAGCTTTGCTTACAAAATGGCCGGATAGATTTGACTCGGCTAGAAGGCAGACAGTATTAGTCGAAAAAGTTTCGTGATGAAATGTCGAGTCTCTAGCGTCAGCATTTTTCTCACATATATGTCTATAAGTTATATATATATCTACAAGTTTTCCAAGCAAGTGTCAACACCTTTCCGGTGTTTTACGTTTCTGAGGTCAGTGCGAAATGGTGAGAATTAAAAAAAGTCTCTCTCAGTTGTCACAATTGATATTTGATAGAAAGACCGACAAAAGCTAACCGGGAGTTTAAAGACTGCATTTGCATTCTGTCCAGTGTCCGCAAAGGCATTCGAGTTATCATAACGGGTATATTCATGCGCACGCAAAGTAGGTAATAAAACAGAGGCGCGTTAACTCGAACAATGGCAATTCGCAGCTTTGTACCCAGCGTCCACGTTAAATGAGTATTAAAGGGATTAAGTCCGGCTTGTTGACGCGTCGCGCCCGGTTATCGGATTTCGTCAGGCAATACCCATTCGTGGGGGTCTACTGAGAAGCTTAAAACGAAACGTTTTCGCCCTGTCACTCTCACTCTCTTGTTAAGAAAAAGAAGGCATGATCGTAAGCTTAACTTTTGGAATTGAAAACAGTCCTTGGCTGACCCACGACTTGCGTAAGTTAGCGTCATGTCTCCTAACCTAGGCTGTGAAGGATTTCCTTGAGACTAAATAAAATATGAGATTATTGTTTCCTAAATGAGCCCGATTAGGGATTAAAAACGTGGCCTCCCCCGTATGTCATAGGCACATCCCCTTTTTCATGTCTGTATTTCAAAATGAGAATGTCTGAAACGAATGAAAAGTGATATCCTGGAGACGCCTGCTTGCGACCCAGAGACTAGAGAGGGTTAGCTAATCTTTTAGTTCAAAGTACAAACGGTTCATACTGCGTGAAACAACACGCACAGCACAACTTGCATGGCATTTAATTCGTATTCCGAGATGTCTGGCTGATCTCCGAATGTTACGAGTATTAGAATACAGATTGTCAGTTGTATCGAGCTGATTGTAATAATGTTAGTCGCGCGGCAATATGTCGCGCGGTGTCTGGTGTCTGCGGTTGTCGCGGCGTTATTGGCGCTCGCGATCCATCATGACGACGATCTATCACGGACGAGGAAGGCTCCCGTCGAGTCTCTCAACTTGGAAACTACCAATAAACATTTTGGATTGGTGTGATGCCAACGACTGCCATGGTTTCTAGAATAATACGATCGCATTCAGAAAAAATCGTATACGATTCATATGTACAGAAAGTTTGGCTATTTATTGCGTTGATGTGATCTATCTACTTGTCGTTATTATTAATAAAATACATGTTAAAGCAGTCGATATTGTCAAATCTCTAAATATTGGGGACTTTGATGAAATTTGGTATATACGAATGTTCATTAAAGGCCTTGGTTTAGCGGCAGTTCTACCAGGTCCTGAATGAACATTCGTACCAATTTTCATCAAAGTCCCCCAACATTTCGAGGTTTGACAATATCGACTGGGTTATGTAGGTATGTGGTTAAATGACACAAGGTTGTTTACTTTTTGCCAACTTCTATGGGAATTTTCTTTACATGCCTACCAATGATACGACGTCGAAATAAGATATTAAATCATCTAAAACTATTTTTTGATACGATTGGAAACAGCATACGCAAGATGTAGGTATAATAGTTGTAGCCGTGTTTCGGCGGTTTCGGGCAACCTACCGAATCCTACACGGGAGTTGAAGACGCAACGGAGTCACACGGTTCCGTCGCTTAAGGGTGAGGCCACACGAGCGTAATTTTGTGACGTCGCTCACAACTCACAAAATTACGCTCGTGTGGCCTGACCCTTAGTATAGTTAAAACTTTTTAAAATCACGATTTCTACTTGAAGCTTTCAAGTGGAAATCGTGATTTTAAAAAGTTTACACTATAATGTGTTTGTTTCTGTGAATATTTTGTGTAGATATGTATGTTAGTAACTAATGTATATCTTAATATGTGCCTTTTCTTGCCTGATGGATTGAATAAATAAATAATAAATGCTTACGGTGTACCTATACTAAGTAGTCGCAGAGTTTCACCAGTCCTGACCGGAATAGGCCCAATTGGATTCACGGTGCGAACTAGCGTCTCAACGCATGTTTATGTAATATACCAGTATATGGGCTGTACTGGCTTTAGGCATATAAAAACCTATCAACTAGAAGCCAATCTATCACAAAGAACAATGTAAAATCGATAGGTAGGAAGTAAAGTTCTCTGGAAGGGGTCTGGCCGGTCTACCATATTGAAAATCCTCCCTGGTTAAAAATGTAGTATTCTTACGTGTGGTTATTTATCTTGTTGCAAGATATTATTTTTGCGAATTTTTTAACATATGAGTAGAAAGCTCTTAGTTTAATGATTGTATTTCTTATCATCTGGTTAGAAAATGCACCTGATAGTAATCCATGTTTAAAGCTTAAAACTTAGAGTTCAAAATCTATCATATATTTAATAATACTTATAAGAGGGGAAAACCTTAAGTTTTTGTTGTTTTTAGGGTTCCGTACGCAAAGAGTAAAACGGAACCCTATTACTAAGACTGCTATCCGCCCGTCTGTCTGTCTGTCTGTCCGTCTGTCACCAGGCTGTATCTCATGAACCGTGATAGTAAGACAGTTGAAATTTTCACAGATGATGTATTTCGGTTGCCGCTATAACAACAAATACTAAAAATAAAATAAACATTTAAGGGAGCTATCATACTAAAAAAAAAAACTTTTAAAAAGTTGCTCGTTGTGTTCATCGGGCGCTGGGTCTCAAAATGGGAAAACTAAAATCCGACTTGCACTTGACTAAATTCTTATTACTGATAAAAAAATAAAAACTATATTATTATTTAGATTAAATTAAATAAGGTTATATGAAAGTGTCTAATCGAATCCGACTCGCACTTGGCCGTGCTGATGATGTATGGGAAGTTCAGCGAACTGTTCTCTACCCTTTTGCACATTCACAGTAGGCAATGCAATGACCAGTTGTTTTTGAAACCCGAATAATACCCAACCTCAACTACTACTAATAACCGGGTACCCGAGTTATTCCTCGTTACTTATTTTTATGGTTTTTATGAGTATACGAGGGGTGTTCAATAAATCCTCGGTATTGATATCTTTTAAACCTCTTTGGTAAACTTTTTAATACTGGCCGGTAAAAGTCATTCATTAATATTTAAAAACAGTAAATTTCAAACGGCGATGTTCTTTTGTTTTTTTGCAACTACCGAACAAACGTGATCACTATGAGCGATTTTTCAATGTTGGTTAAATTAGAGCAACGAGTGGTAGTAAAATTCTTGACCAAACAGGTAAAAAATCAATAAGCTATAAAAAAGAAATGGATTATGTTTACCGTGAGTGTGCTCCTTCTTTATCATTTATCAATTCAGAAGTGGTCAAGTCAATTTAAGCATGGGCGAGAGAATATCGAAGACGACCGTAGAGCTGGTCGGCCCGTCGAAGCTTCTTTAGAATTAGAGGTGAAAGCAACAGCTCAAAGAACCAATTATTTTCCTTATGGTACTAGACACAATATAATTCATGACCATCTTAATATGTCAAAAGTCAGTGCGAGATGGGTACCGCGAATGCTGACACCGCTTCAGAAGAATACGCGCAAAAGTTTGTTAGTAAGGGATGAAACGTGGGTCCATCATTATGAACCTGAGAGCAAACAAGAGTCCAAGCAGTAGCACATTAAAAGAAATCCTCATCCCAAGAAGTTCAAGGTCGTGCCTTCAGCTGGCAAGGTCATGGTCACAATATTCTGGGATTGTGATGAAATATTGCTGATCGATTATAAAGAAAAGGGTGTAAGTAAGGAGAGCACTTCGCTAATATTCTATGCCAAATAAGGGAAGCAATCAACCATAACAGAACGGAAAATGGCCAAAGGTGTTCTGCTTCTTCACGACAGCGCCCCTGTGTATAGTGCTCATATTGCCAAAGCTGCTGCTCTTGAATCTGGACTCGAAACTATTACATACCCACCGTATAGTCGAGACTTGACCCCGAGTGACTTCTATTTGTTTCCCAATCTCAAAAAGCATCTACGTTTTCTAACGATGAAGCAATGAAGACAGTAGTGTAGGAGCATTTTGACACCAAAACAAAAAATATTTTTATGAAGGAATACACAATTTCTATATTTTTTTTTAATGCAATGCAATGAATTAATGAATGTGTGACTTTTGAATTAAATATAATTTGTATGTAATCCCAGCATAACTTAGAATTACAACAATAATTTCCATGCCAATATTGGCTAAACATGTGGAACTCTTTATAATACTAATACCATCAATATGTACCGTGTTTAAGCAAATAAATTATTCTTATTCTTATTCTTATAAGGGTTAAAAAAACTATTTGCCCGGTCTTATAAATGCATAAACATAGGAGAGGAAGTATATTGAAAAAGAAAAATAAAACTCCTATAATATTCTTTTGTTTTCATTCTAATACCGAGAATTTATTGAACGCCCCTCGTATATAATAAGCAAACCCGAAATCCAGAACAATTAATAAGCAGCAATTACCAGATACAATAGAATTCCCTCTCATCTATGAGTATATATATACATCCCACAACTGTGCCCAGTTGTGGGATGTATAAGTAAGAATGCAAGGCAATTCGCTGTGATGAAGATGTATGTGTGTGTATGTGTGTGATGTGGATGTGTGTAGTGGTCTGGGTGGCGTAGTGTTAGAGCGCTGGCCCAGTAAACAACAGACGCGGGTTCGATTCCCGTATAGGCTGCGTGCGAACTGAAATTGAAAATTATTATTATTATTAAAAAAAAACACGTATGTGTACAGCAATTGGTCGATTGTTCCTATTCCCCTCTTTCTGTATCCCCTGTTTCTGTGTATTTCTTTATGAAAAATCTGATTATATTATTTTATCTTCTTCGATATGTGTTGATAAAGTATCTGGATTTTAAGAATGTTTGTATGGTCCTTGATGTAGGCCATATTCATGTTACCAATTTCGTCGAGAATCTCAACTAGTATAGGTAAAAAACTCAAGAAAAGGACCTGGTGTATATAGTTGTGACGTGTTCGAATACCTATAATATAATATTTACAAAATCATAGAGGATTTTGCGTTAGAATGGCGCTCGTGGACCAGCGGAGCCCTCGTACCATGCCTCGTACCACTTTTATTCAGTGAGGATCAGCAGCGTTGGCCGTGTAGTCTTTCTTGTCTTAGATGAGTGACCGCTTTGGGTGGTTATCAA
The DNA here is from genome assembly GCA_905163555.1 of Notocelia uddmanniana. Classification (NCBI taxonomy): domain Eukaryota; kingdom Metazoa; phylum Arthropoda; class Insecta; order Lepidoptera; family Tortricidae; genus Notocelia; species Notocelia uddmanniana. The sequence goes on from LR991064.1 coordinate 10,844,982, forward strand.
TTTTCAGTCAGTGCCGACTTGGCATGGAAGATCGGCTAGATCTTTTGACAATGCCAAAATCACACTGTTACAGTTGCAAATATTTGTTTTGGGCGCTGAGCTTTTCTATGCTTCTTAATAAAAAATAATATATTGCCTGTGCCATTGACGGATTTGGAACTACTGAAGTATGTAATAGTACATTACTACAGAGGCCGGGACAAAAGGGGTTGCCAGCCGAAGACATATAGACGGCTGAGCGAAGCGAGGCCGGATAGGTCTAAGGCCGGCAACCCCATATTTCCCGCCGAGGTATGTATAGTGCTTTTCTCAAACATGCAATGAAATAAACAACAAAAAAATCAAAGTTTTATTTCTAATACGCATAGTGGCAGAATGTCATGATACCTGTGCTACAAATTTATGTGGAATGGAAAATAAAAAAGAAGACTTTGCAGGCCTATGCCTGCAAGATTTGTATGAAATTCCATTAACTACCTCTTGTCCTAGCCGCACCTGAAACGTCATACTTCGCAGCCTATTATAAGGAACCTAACATCAATATTTCAGTGCATGTTTGAGAAAATAAAAATATGTTATTGGCCTAAACTGTCAAACTGCCAAGTGTCAAAATAGAGTACCTATTACATACATACTCGTAGTTATTAATTAATGTACACTTTTTCAATTATTTATACTGGCTATTAGTAGCCTAAAGCACTCCAACCAACGCAGTTGTAGGACCAAACCAGTACCATAAACATAAAAATTGTTGACTAAAAGCTCAAGAATTAAGGGTTAACAGTCTTCGAAAATAATTACCTCAACTTTAGTTCCCGCGAATGCAACGTTGTAAGTAAGTATACGTGTCGGAGCCCAGCTTCTCTGTTAATTAGTTTTTTGTGGCGGCGGGGCGGGCGGGGCGACGCCATCAAATTACGATGAGTCGGCCGAAAGGCTACCGGCGCCGCTGTAATTATACACTCGTTACTACCGTGCTGCGCCCGCGCCGCCTCGCCGACGTGACCGACACTCACAATAAAATCTAATAGAATACATTGTTTTGATGACGACGCTAATATGACATTAAGATCCGAAATATCGCGGAAAATGCATATTGAATATCGGCGCGGTCTCATCTCTAACCGGCTCATCATACCGATAGTCGCACGTGCGAGGCGAGCGAGTGCTGACAATAAATTCCATCGATAAAATCAACCCGGCGTTGGGCGCGCGGTAATTTCTTAACGACAGCGTAACCCGGTGGCAGCGCGTGCGTAGGTAGGTACGCATTTTTATTCCACTCTCAGAAGCCGACTCCCAAATAATCGTCTTCCACTCAACTTAGATGGTAATCAAGTCGACTATTAAGACCGTCTTAATGTAACTTTTTTTAATGGGAAAGAGAATTGAAGAGCTTCACATTTGGACGTACCTCCGAAAGGTTACACGATGGTTCATTTTTGTGACAGTGACAGTTTAAAAGACGTAAGTTATGAATGAACTCAACGACAGTACTTTCAAATACACGGACGAGTATGTGGCGTGATTCAGGTAGCTACACGAGTAAAGTCAGTCGGTTATTGTATTTTTTAAATTGAATATTGGTGGAGGCGCGAGCAGGCGGCTACCGACTTCATTGTTACTGCTATTCACACCGCCCGAATAAGCTTCCAACTAATTACCGGACCAAAAGCATCAGGGCTGCTACCTTATTATTCCAACAATAAATTGAAATTTGTCTTCTTCTACCTAGCTTTATCACGAGTTTGGCCAGGGTCCGATTTTCTCCACTTCCACGATCTTGGGCATCTTTCATCAGCCACTTTGTAGTTTTCACCGATCTCAGCCTTCGCGGTGTTCTATTGTCTAGCCATCGCTTGGTGGTTCAAAAATTTATTACTAAGTACTTGTATTATTGAACAAGCAACTTCATCTAAGTACCTAATTTTAATGGGATTTGTATATTTCTTAAGTTGACCAACTCTTTAACTAGTTATACCTACTTAGCTGTGATGGTTTTCGTGATTTATTTCGCATACACAACAGTAGGTAACCTTTTAGCTGGTTGGCTGGTGGGGGGACACTCAGCTCTAAGAAAAATTTGCACTTAAAAGCTTAGATTAATAGTCTTAAGTTGCATGCCTCATCTAACTTCTATACATATAATAAAGCTGAAGAGGGTCGAAAGTCTGTACATGGAAGATATTCGGAAAAAAGTTGGCTGGGGATACTTAGAATCGATAACAGAACACGTTCCAACAGTTTTTAGAATTTTTGTCTGTTTATCTGTTTGTCTGTTTATATGAACGCGCATCACGTGAAAACAGCTGAACGGATTTTGATGAAAACTTTACTAATCTGTCGAGTAAATACCCGGTCAGGTTTTAGGCTATAAAAATTGCGCAGATTGGGTTAAAAGGGGGTAAAAAGAGGGGTTGAATTTTGTATGGGAACTCCTATAATCCATGAGTTACAGGTTTGAAAATTGGTAAGCATATACTTGACGACAAAGGAAAAACATCCTCATTCAAAATTTGTGAAATCTTAAGATAGAAACTGAAAAAAAAGTAAACGCAAGCGCTGCGCCGCGGCGCTGCCCTGTGTACGCGCCAGCCACCACGGTCTCTTCAAATTTTGAACACTATTATGATTTATTCCATTAAGTAACTGTGACTCTAAACCCAACTTTCAGTCCCGTTTTCTAGTTTCATAAAATACATATATAACTTTGTAATCCTATATAAAAACACTCACTTTATACCATAATCCCACTACTTAATATTATAAATGCGAAAGTTTAGATGTTTGGATGTTTGTCACTGAATCACGCAAAAACGGCTGAACAGATTAAGATGCTTTGTATATTCATCATTTATTTAAGAGCTAGGCTCTTGTCGGTGGAGCAATCTTCATGTGTTTCTTTACTCAGCCTTCCTTTAAACAGCCTGATACGACACGAAGTTTACTTTTTCCTTAATTTGGTCAATATATGTTTTTTGTCCCGATGATCTTCCATCAAAGGGATATTAAATCGGGGATGCAAGTAAGGTCTATGAAACGGGGTGGTTTAATCCTCATACGCCATTCTACGATTTAAGTTTCAGCCAATTGGGAGTATAACAGCGTGTCAAGAAATTTAACTTAAAGCATAGCAGAATTGTAAACAAGTTGACGATTCATCATGTCAAAACCGAAGTATCACAATTCCTTCTGATTGTTGACGCTATTTTTGAGCACAACCTTTTCGCAATTAAATAGTTCTATAGGTACTTTGCGTGTACATCAAAATGCATTTGCGATACTTTGGCATTGTTTTTATTCATATGCTTAAATACAAAAACAGCTGTTTCAATGCACACTTTGTGTCGTCGGTGTACCATTTAATTTTGTCGTGCGTTATTTTTTACGTAATTGTTGACCCTTCACACCATAAAAACTGTTTGATATAAGAGATCACTTGAGCTGGGCAGCCCAATCGTCAGCATAGACAGTTGGAGCATCTTAGATGTACACTTAGAAGAGGGTCGAAAGTCTGTACATGGAAGATATTCGAAAAAAAGTTGGCTGGGGATACTTAGAATCGATAACAGAAATGGTTTCAACAGTTTTAAGAATTTGTGTCTGTTTGTCTGTCTGTTTATATGTCTAGGCATCACGTAAAAACGAACGAATGGAGTATAATTTACCCTCATTAATATGGGAACTGGATCTTCGGCGACGACATAGCTCGGCCTTCGGCCTCGCATGCCTTGCCACTCTCCTTCGCCTTTTCAGTCATCAACTTGGCATGAAGAATCTACTCTGTTGGGAGGCTCGGCCTTCAGCCTCGCATGTCTCGCCTCTCTGCTTCAGGCCTTCGGCCCTCAGCCTTACATGAGAAGCCCGCTCTGTGTGATTATTCTCGCATGCCTTGCCGCTCTGCTTCCGGCCTTCGGTCATCATACTTACATGAAGAACTTGCTCTGTTGGGATAAAGTTTTACGGCAGAACGGCGTAGCGAGACTTTTACCATTGTACAATATACATACACCTAGAATCGGTACATTTGATATTCCGAAATAAGCACTTAATCATTCGTTTTGACAATAGGATTTCTAGGGAATGTCATATTGACTGTAATCATTTCTTAAGGGGGTGTAAAGAAGGGTGAAAGATTGTATCATCATCATCATCTGAGGCGTTATAGCCGCGGGTGGGCCCTAGGCTAGCGTGCTAGCTCGTGGCTTTCCTTCTCCAACATGTCACCCCTAAGTTCCTGGTGTCCACCTGAGCTTGAGAAAGATTGTATGGGAAAACAAATCATTCTAAGGCGAGAACGAATTACACGCGGACGAAGTCGCGGGCAAAAGCTAGTTTTAGTATAATTTTGTATAATTTAAGTTCAATTTTAGTGCTTCATGTTTGTCACCTTTATATTCATGTTGAAAGTGTTGAAACCATGTATGTTGTGGCAACGAATAAAGTGTTTATCTATCTATCTAATATTACACAAACAAATCCTTGAATCGAGCAATTCAACGAAACCCTATACCATTTCGAGAAATAAATACATCCCCACTTTACGTGTCGGGGAGGGACCTTAAAAAAGTTTGTTCATGTTTCTATTTTAAATACCATTTTGCTGGCGTGGTCGATTTATATACCCATGACAAATTACAGTTTTCTAGTATTTAGTAAGGTTCACTGAGCTAAGCCGCAGACGGACGGACGAATAGACGGACATAGCGAGACTATAAGCGTTCCTTGTTGATTACGGAACCCTAAAAACGAGAGACGGATCCATATCCAGATCAGGAAATGAAATACACGATGCGAAGCGTGCTATATAATCTCAAGCATGCGATTAATGCCTGGTGACGATTTCCATTACGTAATATAACTTTCCAGAAAAACTAGAAAAGCGTGAAGTCGGAGCATATTTGCCCGCATAGGTAAGATAATTGCTACCTGTCATTCATCACTGTCAGATTGCACGACATCGGAATTCTCATTAAAATATTTCATTTCATTTAGAAATAAATTGGTCTTAATGTGTGCCGACAACCCTAAAATGGCGGTGTGCGAGTGCTATAGTACGTGCAGCTATGTTACACTTCTTTAATTAAAACCGAGAGGCCATCACTAGATTAGTCAGGCGGTCACAAAAAGGGTTACGAGGGATCAAGCAAAACACCTTCAGGATTCGTCACGAATCACAGCTTTATTTTTATTTGAAAGGCCCCTTTGTTGGAGTTAACCGAATTTGCTGTTCAATAAAAACTGGCTAATTAAGAAATGTTCGAACTGCCGTTAAAAGTTTTGGAGTTTTATTTGAGCAGACTTCAGATTTATTATGGTCTACCGGTTAAATTATTGGGGTGCCTAAAGGAATGCTGGTGAGGTTTTGGACGAGGCTGTTCAATTGGAAGTGGACACCGCTTTATGGGTGTTATAATTAGTAACATAAAGATCGAACACGCCGATTTGATTGTAAAACCTGATTTTAAATCTAGATCTTTTAATCTCAAACAACAATTTGGGTCATACATCTAAATAAATGTACATAAAACCGAATAAAAAAGTACTTATACCCACAGTTAGGTACGTCATTTTTGTAAAAAAATTCCAAATGGGGAAATAAGGAACTGTCGCTGTCGCTGAACATCTTCTGATAGTGTTGGCATGTGGATAAACTGCATAATGAAACAGTAACATCCGTAGATAAAGTGTCGTCACACGAAAGCCCGTGCTAATGTGTTGCATGTTCACGCAACTGCAGGAATGCCAGTAATGACGCCGTCACCTTTGCGTTCACGTTAAGGACGCGACCACCGCGCTTGATATCGAGATGGAGCAAATCATCACTGGTTGCGTCGGCCTGGGTTACGAACTCAGTTGCTCAATTATAGGAGTTTGTCTATGAATCAATTCAAAGTACCCGCCATTGATAAAGCGGCATATTTTACCTGAGCACCGCACACGATTATTCAGGCAGGTCAGAGCACCTAGTGACCACGGCACCATATTAAAATGGTAATAAAATCCATCCGACTAACCGAGCTACTTACCTAGGAACTCTATAAGAATCCTTACAAGCGGTATATGATAATCTCACCGAGTTAGTGGCTAGCGACATCACAGCGTCATAATTGCGAAGCTGGTTAGCTTTGATGTGCGGTTGAGAAGTAGTAATCTGTTAACCAGAATATATCGTCGCCATTCCGCGCACCCTTTTGTAGTCATGGGGAATAGACGCAATTGGCTATCCTACGCGAATCAAGTGAACTAAGAATAGAACTCGAGCTGAAGATACCCATTTCGAAAATATGATGTTATTGTTAAAATTTAAAATAGAAATGGATATAAAGTAGCAATAATATATTCTCGTAGCTAATACGGTCAAATCAAATTAGTGCATTTTAATACAAATCAATGAAAATATTTGGTCACCTTGTACGACACGATTCCTTTCTTAAGCACCATTATGAAGAGGAAAGTAGAAGGCAAGAGAGGAAGAGGAAGACCGAGAATAAGCTACATGAAACAAATAAGAGAGAAAATAGAAGTCGTGTCGTATAATGAAACTAACGAAATGGCTCTGGATAGGATAAGTTGGAGAGAACTGCATACTTCATCGGCTACACCGTCAAGAGTTTTACTCTTAAATTAACGATGAATACAAATCATTACATTTAACTAAGTCAGTTAGTACTAGTTACCGATAATTATACATCTTCGAGAAGGCACTATTTTGGTTGGACCATTTGTGTGATTTGGACCCCAGTTGCAAGAGTTTGCGGTACATTAGTACATACTTGTACTGAAAGCTACCATGATGGCATTCAAGTAGGTATAATGGTCATCAAGACAAATACATCGTAGCCCTAAAAGATGCTCATCAAAATCTGAACACGTTATTGTCCAGTCCTTGAAGCATATATACAGGATGTTTTTATTGATTTCCGTTCCTTCTAGCATATAGTCGCGTATAGCAATAGAAACGACGTACATTTTTAATTTTTCAAATTTCAAGAAAGAATTATTTTCGTAATTTTCATACATTATATCACAAAGGGAGAATGCAAAACGGCTTTAAGAGTTAACATGGAGTTAAGCATAAGTTAATGTCAAGTACGCTCAACTGCAAAAATACGTATCGATTTAATCCTCTCATAAATAAATACTCAGGGGGTGTCACGTTCCCCTGCAACTGACTGTACCCATTGAGGGTGCACTCACTAAACCTTTCAATGATTAATCAGAAATACGGCAACGCAAGCCCTGGCCCAGTTTTGTATAATATAAGAGCATGGTCAAAGCTATCCTTTTACTACCCTTAGACGTGTTCCATCCCGATTTTTCCGTATAGAGAAGCCCAACAAGTGCTAAAATCTATGCATGTTAAGCTAGATTTTAGCACTCCATCGCATAATTGCGGGGCTGGTTAGCTCGCCGCAGCTGATGTGCGGTGTCGCGGAATGTAGCACTCTGTTAACGAGCCTGTATCGCCGCCCCATCACGCGCATCCTACAGCAGGCCCACCGCAACGTCCGCTGTTTTATTTTTCACGGCTAACACCTATTTGTGGTGATGCGCAACTTATTACGACGTATGGACAATTGAGGGAGTCGTTTTCAAAACGTTTAAAGCGACTGCGGATTAAGTAAGAGTTAAGATATTTCTGCATTAATCAATTCAATTTAACGACTTTCAGTTTTAATCTACATATAACCGGTTTTAGAAAGTGTGTTTGTAATTGATTGAGCAAGTACCTGAATGATTTTCTTTAGAGTATTGTACGTTTTCATTTTCTAAAAATATTAATTGAACGCCTAATACAAAGGAGGAAAAGCAATTTTACGAAGTGAGACCGCCGGATTTCAGGTAGGTCAATACGAGACGTACGCCTTCATTACCAGGACGAATACTCGTAAATCAAAATAATAACAGCGTAAAAGATAGCGAATGGAAAATCAAGCGCCCCGCGCGCGCCCGGTGATTTATGTGTGTAATTTTCCGGGCGGTTACAAAGTAAACTCGCGATTTTTCTCTGCACACACGTAATTAGATAATTTTCGTGATTTTCCCGGCGTTGCGCACCCGGACACAGGGAAATTTTAATTTACTCATGAAAACCGGTGTTTTTTAAGTGTCAGGTACATAAAAGAAATCTAATTTGCTTCAATTTATTTCTGTGACAAGCCGTATCTATAGTTAGGCATTTTATGAAGCCATTACGATTCGGGTATTCATAATAAATTGTGTCTGCCTACACTGCAGTCGCGTACTTTATTGCGGCTACCAATGTAAAGTCTTTATTTATAATATGGGGATTAATAAAGCACACAAGCTGTGAATTAATAACCGGTCGAGGGCCGCGTCGCCCGTGCGAGGCTGCGCTCGTATTAATTTCTGTCACAGATTTAATTGCTCACCTCTGGCTTAAGCTTAATAAATTTGAAGACAGACAATGAAACGCGACGCCAAAAAATATTCGACCAGGGCGCGCTCAACTAATAAAAGGACGGATTTTAATTTATAAAAGACAGGACAAACGATTAATAATTTATTTGTATCCTCCGTTTCTTGCGCGAGGATTCGAACGTTAAAAACAACCGTTAAAACCGGAGACTTTGTATACCTCGCGCTTAGCCCGAAATGCCAATTGCGGGTAGACACAAGTATACAGCGAGCCGGAATGTCGCTTTAAAAAAGTCCGCAAATAAATAAATCGCGTCGCACGCACCAGCTGCACAAAAAAACGTCCACCATATTCGATTCTTTAATGTGATTTAAAAAAAATAGAAGTAAGCAGAGGCTGGCTGCGATTGAAAATGAATGAGGGCGAGCGCGATAGTGGAAATTAGCATTGAGGTAGGATTCAGGAGCGGCCTTTGTGCGATCATATCGAGGTGTATTCTTTGCGCTTTTTACGGCGGCGCGGGCGCGGGCGGAGGCCGCCGCTTCTCACTCCCTATTACGACACTGTCGCCTTTTTGTACAAATAATTACGATTGCTCTGTGGAAATATTTACGATATCCATCTGCGTCTGCCGCGTTGGCTCCAGTGGCGTCTAAGGACGTAAGCGCCGCATTGTTCATGTTAACAAGCAGGTCATAACCAATTCAGTTCTATCTGAATTCTAAACACCAAACCGGCGAGATTATATCGGATGTGAGCCGAGTGGTCAGTGGGCTCCATAAATTAGCGATTACGCATACATTCAATAATAACCGCAACAATGGGATTGAATGCAGATGAGCCGGCGCGGCGGCGCACCCGATCGACATTTGTATGCGATATCTAAACGCACAATTGGATGCCGGCGCGAGCGTTCGCGCTAATGGTACACTATCGTAGGATCGCTGCGCTGCTTGAGAAGTGGCGACCGCCGCGGAATACGGGCCACACGGCGGTTTACTGCTCACAATAAATAAATAACCTTAATCTTATTGCCCGCTTGAATATTTCCTACCAGTAGTTAGCCGGCGAGTATAGACCTTTTGTCGACGTCTGCAGATACGTCGCGTAAGAAACGCCTTGTAATTACGCTTCAACAGCCGGCGGGGCAAAGAAATAGTCTATTTATTGAGATTACCTTCTATTTATGGAAAATGGGCACTCGTGATTGAATAGATAAATAATTTATTTTCTATGGGTATGTGACAGACTATCTAGCGTTCTAACGGGTTAAACTAGATAGGGACTTTATGAAATCATTTTTTGATAGGTTTATAATCAATACCCTAAAAAACCGACAGCAATTCTGTACTTCGCCATGCCACACACATACACGTTTTTACATATCCTTCCTCCATCCTACCACCATATGAACGGCTTCCTGATGGTCTAATTCCTGTATTCTCAAAAATAAAAGTAAAAATAATTTATCAAAGATTTTTGTTGAAAAGCATAATATACTAACACGCAATTTGGTTTTCCAACAAATCAAACAACAATTTGCTAACCATTTGCTATATTTATGGATATGTCTAAAGCCTTTGACAGGGTATGTCATAAAAAGCTAATGGATAAATTATACGCTAACGGGATAAGAGGAAACTGCTCCACATGGCTCTAATTTTATCTATAGGTAGAACACTATACTGAGATAAAAGGAACAGCAAAACTTAATAGTTATAGGTCTGTATATAGAAAAAAAAACCTGGAGTGCCCCAGGGAAGCATACTTGGCTTGGCCTTGACTTACGCAATAACATGCAACATAAGATTGTAGTGTGTAGTGTTTCGTAGTAACGGATCCCTAATGATAAGGTTGAAATCAATATGGTATTCCATGTCCGTGACGTTAATGTACGGATGGAGGCCAATAATCACTCAACCTACAAAAAACAAATTTCCTGGAGTTCTGGGCATCGAATGGTCAAAAAACCCAGGCAAAGTTATGTTTTGATTAAAGTTTGAAACCGTTGTTTTTTTTTTCAAATTAGGCATACTACATGCACCTATGAACGTCAATAAACTACCATCGGTCCGGAAAAATAAACCTCTGCCACGAAAAGAACCGGCGTAAGAAACTCGGCAAGGTGTCATTTTTTCAAAAATTCATCTTGTTTCATCAAGACTTCTTCGCATAATTATCGATTCGCATGTTAACTGGCATTACCATTCGAAACATGTAATAGCTAAGTTAACTAAGTTTGTTTATCCTTTGAGAAGATTATTTAGGAAGTGTTTGATCAGAAAGAACAGCACTACTGGCAGTACTACACTTTGCTTGTATATGTTATGTCAAATTTGATATTGGCTAAAGTAAAAAAAAAAGTAAAAGTAGTTTATTCTTCAAATTAGGCATATTACATGCACCTATGAACGTCAATAAACTACCACCGGTTCGGAAAAATAAACCTCTGCCACGAGAAGAACCGGCGTAAGAAACTCGGCGAGGTGTCATTTTTTCAAAACAATATACATTGTATAGTTAAATATAAATTACAGTGTCAGCTACTACAAAATAACTGAAATAACAATGCTACAGTAGAAAACATATTTTCGCGATAGATTACCCGTGCAGGACGCTATCACTGCCAAACATCCCTATCCATGATGTAATCGTTTATCTTATAATATGCTTTTGAAATAAGTGTTTGTTTTACTACAGATTTGAATTTAGAATTACTAAGTTCAGTAATGTGTTTAGGAATTTTATTGTAGAATTTGATACAATTTCCCAAGAACGACTTTTTCGCCTTTACTAGTCTATAGAAGGTTACTTTCAGTTTCCCAGTATTTCTCGTGGCTATTGGTTTATCAGCGTTTTATGAAACAATACCAATAGCAAAGACAACATTTTTAGACTGCTAAAGACATGTCTTCGTTGCGTATTCGGTTTTAACCAGACATTCGTGCAGGTATACACTTTATTCATCAACAAAAATATACTTTCTTTTTCTGCTCTGTGCATCAACGAGGTCTGTATATTTATAATAAATAATTCCACTATGTTTACAGTGAGAAATCCTGGTACTGGTGGTGGCGGTGGTCCTGGTAGCTTTTACGTCCATGTTCCAAATCCGCACCTCTTACAAGAAATGTAATTTGTATGAATATAACATTTTTTAATAAAGTATCATTAGAGTTCAAAATATTGCCACCTCTGCCTTTAAAAAAACCGGTCTAGTGCGAGTCCGACTCACGCACAGAGGGTTTTGTACACACATCGTGTAGCCCTCCCGACCACATTGCGTTACTTCAGGAAAAATAGCTACATACAAGACGGTTGACGGGACGAGTTCCTCAGCCAGTTCGTGGGCTTCAAGCTGGAGGGGATGCTCGCCTTAGATCGGTGGAATAATCAGAAGTCAGGACGTAGTTCTCACAGGGAGAAGTAGGGGGCGTACTAGTTTTGAATGTGACGTCATCATATTCCCTGCAACCTAACTAACTACTTACTCAATCTACTTTGGTGGGACTGCAAAATTGTTCAATTTCGAAATGCCTTTTTGCAATTAATGCGGTAGGTACATCTTACTTTCATTCTGGATTATTTATATAGAATACCGTACGGAAAGGCGCAGCGTGAGTAGACCGTGAGTATAAGATGGACTGATGACCTGGTAAAGGTCGCTGGATGCAGGTGGCGCAGGACCAGCCATTATGACATTCTTTGAGGGAAGCTTATAAGCTGATATGATGATGATTCATAAAAAATAAAGTCAGCCATCATACCTGTGTAGAATTAGAATAGTATAGTAATATTGTCTTTTCTCTATTTTGAATTCGCTTGAAAGATTTCAAGGAAAAAAGGTAATTAAAGCAATTAATTACACAACTCGTGAGTTAGTTGGACGTAAACGGGACGAAATATGTGCTTGAACAAGAGAAGTAATTGTTGTTAACAAAAACAAGCATTAAAGAGTTAATGTAAAAAGATAAAGTATTAAAGTGGCGCGACCGAAATATAATTATACAGGTTATTAACTCACGATTTAAGAAGGTCGCAGTAATTAATGTTTGCAATAACAATCAGGCTAACGTCAAGAGAGACGTTTATGGTCATATTTGCATACGAAGGTCCCTTAATCATGCGAGTTTTAAGTGAGTTTTATTTTATTATACATGCTTTTGGTCCATAAGTTTGTTCATCATTTGAAAAAAATATACATTTGTATATTGGCTTTTAACATCTGTTCAATTGGGATATTCGTAATTTAAATGATTTGAATGTTGTCAGAGAGATAAATGGATATGCATCGTTGATATTTCTCCCAAAGTTAACGGGATTTGACATGTAAGGTAATAAAGGTATTATAATATGCATAGGTACACTTAGGAACTAATATTTAGGGTAAAACGTAATATTATTACTACACCGTAAGTACTCGTACGAGTGTCGTTTGATAAGATTAAGAATTTTAAACTAAGAACCTTATACGACATACAATCCGCAAGTCACACAATAGAAAAGGAAAATTGAATCACAAAAGATTACACCAGATAGTTGCATGCGTTTGCAATGGTAGACTCCTAGACTCCACACCGACGTCAGACCAAGTAGGCAAGTAAATTCAGAAAACGACTTTGTATCGCGGTGTTTAGGTTCAAAATTAAACGGTCACAATTAAAATACGAGATAAAACTTATGGCGGGCAATATACCTACTTTCTAAAGACGTAGATACATTACTTAAACTAATGATACATTTATAGTGCTACAATCTGCAAAAACAGAAAGGCATCGATTGTTACACGGTAAAAAAAGGTTGGTTTTTAGGGCTCCGTAGCCAAAATGGCGAAAACGTTGAGTAGTAGTGTCCTCTTCCGTCAAATATCGCGGATTGAATACCGGTCGATTAGGGTGGTTGATTCGCATGCGCGTCAAGCTACTAAAAGAGATATTTTCCGCTACTTACAAGTACGATCCCGTGTTAAATCAGTACGAATAAGATATTACGAGCTGTTCAACCGAGCATAAGTTTACAGGTACATGGTACATCTCGCTTCTACTTTCAAGAAAGGACAGTGACACAAACAGATTTCGTGTCAGCTCAGTGTGCCGGCAATAACGGTGTGTGCATAATTCGGCCAATGATTGAGTGCCCATAAAACGTAATGAGGTGCCGGCAAATTGGTGCCCGAATGCTGTCGTCGAACCCGGTGATGATTGGATTCAATTACCTATTTGAATTGCAGAATCGTACTTCTATGGGAAATGGTGTCTTGAAATTAATTATAGCGTTTGTTTTTAAAACTACTATTGACTTTGATAGTGAAACTTGCTGATTGCCAGGATTATTCACATGTATTACGGTAGGTCATGAGCTTTCTTGTCACATAGAAAAATATCAATTCATCTCTTTCCATCTACGACGCAAGAGTGCCATCAGAAGGTGTGAAGTTCATAAAGATAATGGTGTCACACAATCTGACTCGAATTCTAGACTATATTTGTATAAAATTAGGCCACAGCACGTAGATAGGTAACGCAAAGTTTTAAATACGTTATAAATAAACGAGAAAGCATAAGATCGCAACCGCAACGATCGGTCGGCAACGCGCATGTGACACCCCTGGAGTTGCAGGCATCCATAGGCTGCGGTGACCGCTTACCATCAGGCGGGCCGTACGCTTGTATGCCACGCACGTGGTATACAAAAAAAATATAAAAAGCCCATAGGTACCTACGTATTCAACAGATTTGTAGAACTATTATACCCGCTAACTACTAATTAACCTATTGATGATGAGTGCCATTATAATTATAACAGCTCAAACCCATTTTAGTCAAACCACCGTAATAATTGGTTTGTCTTAGTTTGACATAGATATGTTTGCATGAAAAGGAACAGAACGCTTTTAAATTGCACTTAATAGAAGTTTAAAAAATATATACGTATTTCAAATGCACATAAGAGTCAATGTCTATGGTTATTGCTTTTACACGTAATGAGTGTTCGAGTTTTGAACAATCGCCAATTGGTTTGGGCGCGCGTCATTGCGCCAATTATCATGTCTCTGTCTGATTGAAACGCGTTTCTACTTTAAACTAATTAATAGCACGAGGCCTTGTTAAACTTTGCTATTTATAGTCTTTTTCAAAAGTTACAAGTTCCTTATTGTGTAAATTTTGAAATAGAAGCTTTCTCGAAGTACATATCTATTTGGTATTGCTTGCTAAATTAATTAGTATTTAAGTATAGATATTTTTATTTCATTGGGAAGAAAGAAGATATCAAATTATGTTCATAAGTATATATACGTTGCATATAACTGGACGAAGACTTTTCAACTTCTTTTATTAGATAGAGACTTCCGCTTGTATTACAAAGTTACAGTACAAGATTACGCAATAGACTCCTGAAAGTGTTGATGATTATTTTGCCGGCCGCTCGCATTTATCCTAAACTGTCCTCAAATGTGATGACTTAAATTCAAATTCGTCCTTAATTGTCTAGGATATCAACTTTTGCACATGTTATTTATTCACTTTGAATATCGAGCACATAATTTCAAGCATACCCTACGTTGCAGTACTACATTTACAAAATAATATTAATCATAATCATATCATAACACATGCACTTCTATCCTTAAATTGTTATTAGCAGATAAATCGAAATCAAATTCAATTTGTGTAAATGAGGATATCCAATTCCGTATGTTGACACAAATAAAAATCAATTCCATCAAGTGTCTTTCATTCGAAATATATTCGTTTAAATATTTTTGTCCGGAAACGGTATATTAGGATGGGCGTTTATTGACTCATGTATTTTAAGTGTCTTGGTGATGATTAAATATCCTGGAGGAGGTCTAACTGGGATTACCATCTAGTTGGAATACATTGCGAATTAGTCATGACTTCATATCCTGTTGTTCAGGATGATATGGAGACGTAATCAAGCATTTACATTGTTATTAGGTAAGTATTTACATCGAATACTTATATATATTTTAATTTATTAAAGAAATAATGACTGAATGTTGAAATAATTGTCAACTTATCAGTTTTGTGATCTATTTGTTGGAAGAATTCGTATGACAAATATAGTACGAAGGCAATCGATCCAAACAACCGACTACTTTACAAATAAACAAATTTCTCTCGCAAACGTCTCTATAAACCAATTATAAAACTGTATTTAAAATGATTGGCGTTTCACAGACAACTTACTTAATCGAAATTGTTTAGAAATCCAATTCAATTGAAATTTTGCGTAATTCGAACGTATTTGAACGGGCAATATTTCTACGCCAATCTGGAGTTAGCGGTGCGAAATCCGACGTACAAACATGCAAATCAAAGGCTCGGTCGCGCCGCGGTCCTCTTGAGCCGACGAGTAGCAAGTGATAAATAAAACGTAATTGAGAGACGGAAACAGCCAATGAGTAAATCTCGTCCGTCAATTTATTTAAATTATTTATTAGTGGCCGGCTATAGACACCCGCCGTGATCGCTTTCAGTGCCGTTCACAGAGCCCCGGACGCGACCAGTGATTCCCGACCCGTAATCACGATTATCGATATCGATAACTTTACTACTATGGTAAAACAAATCGACAATACTATGATTTAAAAGGCAAATCGTCCTGTTTTCGTGTTATTCAGTCTAACATATCCAAATATTAAGTGCGGTAAAAAAACGAAACCGGTTATTTGTTCAACAAATGCAGCCATGAATAGCTACAGCGGCAGCGTGTTGTAGTGGCTATTGATGAGTCACATTTAAAATATTTATATTTTAAGGCAGATTATCGATAAAATTTGGATCGAGAACGATGCGCAGCGTTGAGTATCTGAATTAGTTAATTTGTGCATACACGACACAATGGACAAGGAAATAATACACTCATACGTACAACTACCGGGAGAGTGTAATTGGCGTAATTGGACGAATCTGGACGCACTTAATAATGCCCAATTGTCGTGATTCAAATGGCGATTCATCGTTTGTGAAAGAAATGATTCATTACTTTTAAATTAAAAAGTTTGATGGCGTACTCGTTACGATGAGAGAAAAGTTTGCGGTCACAAGATTTGTATCCTACCTTCGGTTGAAGTACCATGATTCACTTCACAGCGGCTCTCGACAGTCTTTGCTTGAGTTTTCAGTTAGTAGATTAGCGAGATAGATCCATTTCATTCTATGTACTAATGTTGAAACTTTAGCGTTTTGTTTTTACCCCCTGTATCGAAAAACTTTACAAAGCTTTACGAGTACAAAGCCATGCTACTTTCGATACTCTGATGTTTCTGAAACCTAGTGTTTGCTCAAAGGCGACATTTGCTTGCCGGACACGTTTCACTTACGGTGTCTATGCTCTATTCAACGAATAATGTGGCGACATCGCAACCCCAACACTAGAAGAGTTTCGTAGATGTTGTCTGCAAACACAATATAATTAAGGACTACCGTACCGTTGAACGAAACCGATGTTTTACAGCTAGAAAATACCGAATCATGATATCTAGCTCTACCGCATGGCACGTGCTCTGTTGTCAAGTGAAGGTACAGATTTACCCCCTTATTCATAAAAATTCACAGATCTCGTGCACTACACGGACCCGGGTATGTCCTAAAACTACGACCAAGACCACCGGGGAATGGGCAGCAGCATTCCTTAAATGCGGTGGAGATACTGCGATCGCCAACCCGCATGCCAAGCGTGGCGATTATGGCATTTACCCCCCATGAAATTGGGGAAGGCCTATGTCCAGCAGTGGACGTCCTAGGGCTGATATGGTGGTGGTGCACTACACGACCATCAAGGTACATTGAAAATGCATTACATTTGCTAACGTTATGCCAATTTGGTTGATATATAATATATAAACATAGCTCACATACAAAATTCCTATTAAATTGGCAATTTTTTAAAGCGCAGCCAAGTTACGGTAACCACATAAAAAGGCATTTGCCACTTTACTAATATTCATGCAAGATAACGGCGACTTCAAATTAACTCGACCTCCAAACTCCGACTATAACTATAACAAGAATTTTCAAAGTCGAATTCAACATGACACCCTAGGCCCCAGGAGAAGGATAAATTATATGATATCATAACCTTGATTATTTGTTTAATTTTCTCGCAATCGAAGTGAAAAGCAGATGTATAACTCATGTATAAAACTCATTTTATCCTCTACTTTATATCGACCCTTGCCTGCGGCTCGGGTCGATAAATTGTCTCGGATAAAATGGCTTGTTTTATGCAATCTCAATCAACTATTTTATTTGCCAAGGTTTTGGAAGATATTGGTCTTCCAAAACATCATTGACTTATCCACGAATTGCTATTTCCCGGGCACTGCAATAATGTGCTATTGTTGTCTCGAACTATAATGAATAATAATTTATTATAGAAACAATACAAGTTTAATTTAAATAATTTGAAATATAAAACTAAAACTAACTACAATTGTACAATTGTGTTGATTTAAAAAAATATATATTACCTACTAATAGTCGTTCTGACTTTTTGACTTCTTTCAAAAAGGTTAGGCTACAGCGCAAACCCTTGACCCGATCGTCTTTGTTTTAGGCTCAAATTGTAGCCGACTAAATTGTCCAGAGGAGTTTTGATCAAAATTTTGATATCATTCTTCGTTTCCAAAATATCGAGTGCCAAAATGAAAAAATCGGAGGAAATTGAATTTTTTTTTCACTATTTCGGCCAAAACTTTTTTCGTTCTGGACTTTCTCAAATAATTCTCTTTGCATATTACACATCTCGTAAATACGCGTCTTTTGAGCCTAGTTTGAATATCATACCTTCACAACTCTCTGAAATATAAGGGGATCGCACTATTTCGTGAAATGGGACCCTATACTGGAGCGAACGAAAAGACATTTTCAATGTCAAAACTTAACAAACCTCTGTTAACTAAAAGTTGTTTTGTCCCTTTCTCACAAACATAAATGTCAAAGTGACAGATAAGGACAAACCAACTTTAGCGGCTTGTTAACTAATAGAGGCTTGATGGACGTTTATGAATAAGGGGGATATTGGATAATGCTTTCCCATCGGGCAAATTCGGAATACGATCAATCAATTATCGTATTAAATGATTGACAAGTTCATGTTTGTTAATGTGAAACTTTTTTAGTCAATGTCAAATGTCAGGATGAAAACTGGTAGTATTTTCCCATTTGACACGACAGATGTTAAATAATACATTCATTTTTTAAGCAGGCTTTTTCCGATGAAATCTAATAGAGAATAAAAAAAAGTAAAACCTCATTTTTAATGTCTCAAAAATATCCCAATTTCATGTTTATAAATAAAACAATTTTAAAAGTTCCTCACTCTAAAAGAGAGTAGGTGACAAGCAGGGCGTCTCAGCGTAACATCAAATGATACGGAAGCACTGTTACTAAGACAGATTTACTAAAGAAAGTGAACTGCTGTTCTTTTTGTGCGCTGTGAATGTCAAAATTCATCCTTGTGACGTCATTATTACGATGTTAGGCTTTCTTCAAATTTTCGTGAATATTTAGAAAACCAATAGCTATAAAAAATATTTTGGGCTTTCTTGTTAATACATTAACGAAATGAGTTAAGATTTGATACCTACTACTTGAAAATTTGAAATGTTGTCAATTGATTGACACTTCTTGGGGTCTGCCCGCAAATGGGCACACTAGCAAAATAATAATATTGTTAATGTGTAACTGAATCTGTACCTACCTGAAATAATTGCTAGAAATAAAGGCTACTTTATTTAGTTTTATTATGTTATTCTGGGGTTCTGGCCGTATTCCGAGTTTAGCCGATTGGAAAGCATTATTCACTAAATCTCTACACTCGTTTCAACGCCGTCACCTAGTAACGTGTTTACACAACCAAGTTGAACGATGTTGCCACTGTCCGGCGGTGTCAGCCGCGTTCGGGTGAGTTAACACCCCGGTGGTGTGCGAGAGCCGAGTTTAGCCGAAGTGGTAAGGAGAGAGGAACAAGCCTGCTGCTGGTTTTGTTGATGAAAGTCCAACTGACCATAGTTTTGTTGTGAGTTCAGTGCCTCTAGTATATATTTTTAAACATAAACACAAACGAAGGCGTTTGCGTTTAGGCTCACTCTGTATGGCAACGAGAACAGCGCCTCTGGCGGCCTTTGGTGGTAACTATTTGCTGCCATACAAATTGAGACTAAACGCAAACGCGTTCGTTTGTGTCTGTTTCGAAGTAAAATATACTAGAGGTACAGACCTAACCCCCTTAGAACAAAATGCTTCTTTAATCATTTTTGCTTAATTACAATGAATTGGGATATTCTGAAATGTTTCCTCCAAATAGGATGTTACATAGTAGTTGAGCGAACGTTTTCCATCTAAAATAAACTACTAGTAACGGTACATACCCATTGATGTCTGTGATGGACCAGAAGTTCCTGAGCACGGCCTTCGCCAGCAGATACCAGATTTGTGTCCACACCCACGTGGACTTGTCGATGGAGGCCGACAGGAAAGCCTTCGTATCATCATCAGGGTCCAATTGCTTGAATTTCTTCCGGAGTTCCGGACTGAGGAGGCTCTTGTCCACTCGGTACCACTGTAAAGAAAGAGTGCTATTATGTTATGTACAGGTATTCCCTGTTTGAACTTTTACAGATCTTGCGAAGTGGAGAAGAAAAAGCTGGAAAGGGAACCCGAGCTATGAAGCATAACAGAGGATGCAACCGAGATTGACGCTAAGAGAGAGAGAGAGAACTAATAAGAGTTGCATGGCTATTGTTTCGGTCACAGCTTTACCTAGTTAAGTAACCGCAATGAAATTTACATGTGTTACATTTATATTAATGTCTGTAATTCGGGGTTTATAACATTGGTTGGTTTTAACACCAATATCAAATAGCACATGAGTATATTTAAAATGGCCGTTGTCTAGACCTGATAGCAATAGCGGTAAACGTGAGCTAAAGAGATTCAAGTAGAGCATTACTCAGGTATTAGTAATAGCATGATTGAACATTGCGAACATTAAGCATGCCGTTATTGGACCATTCATTCCAAAGTTTCTACATTAAGCACAAACGATTGTGCTTCGAACTACAAATCGATGTTTAACAACCCATGGCTCGGAGCTCTTAATGAAAGTGTACAAAAAGAGTAATTCGAGTGCAAATAAGAGAGTGGAGTATGAAAGGAGCGTGTAGCTCGTCACCCGTTGTGTGTTTAAGTCAGCCGCCGCGGCCCTACAAAGGGCAATGCGGCCGCTGTTAATTTCACGCTGCCTCAAATTAACATTTCTTTACGCCACAGAATAATAACAAATTAAAAAAAACTTCTCGCCTCTACATGCGGCCGTAATGACTGAGCGAGCGGGACGCCGCGAACTCATCAGGCCAACTTAATTAATGCCCGATCTGTCTTTATATTAAAAATCGAAGTGAGACGGCTGTGTGTGATGAAAAAGATAATTATCTAAAACCGGTAGTCGAAACAATCGTCACGCCGCGTCGGCGGCGGCTGGGAGCAGCTATTCAATTTTTATTATGACTTTGATACGAGGGGTCATAAATAATACCAAAGTGTTAAAAGTTTACTTTCTTCCACCGTACATAATGCTGTCGATTTGACTGACTCAATTTCAATAAAACACACGCATTCGTATTCATTCTTTTCTCACAAAACACAAGCTTTTAAATGTAAATTATACATTTCAAGCTTAATTTCAGTAGCTAGGTAATATACCTAGTTGGTTACTAAGTTCTGTTACTCGATTTGCAAACTCTTTTCTTGCGTTAAAACAAATGCTACCGAAAAAATAAAAAATGACATATAATGGCGGGTTGTCAGTTATAATTTTATAGCACACACAACACTTATCTCGTCATATTTATAATGGATTGGGGTCTAAAAGAAAATTGTGTCGCTGTAATTGCGTTGCACAAACGCGGGCATCCGCCAAACGTGATTTTGAAGTTGCTTCAAAATCTGAAAATCAACAAGCAATTCGTTTATCGTACCATTAATAGGTACAATAGTACCCTGAGCTTTGATGACCAAGAGGTCTGGAAGACCACGCACGGTTCGGACCCCAGCTCTAATAAAGGCAGTGAAGGCGAGAATCGCAAGAAATCCCGTTCGGAAGCAAAAGTTGTTGGCAATTCAGATGTCTGTGAAGAGAAGCTCCCTTAAAAAAGTTATCAATCAAGACCTTAGACTACACGCTTATCGTAGACGGAAAGGTCATTTGCTTAATGGACGATTGAAGACTATGAGGCTGAATAGAAGTCGCGTGCTACTGAAGCGCTACGCACAAAAAGGCCACCGAAATATATTATTTACAGACGAAAAAATTTTTACACCACACCTTGCCAAAAAGCGCGTTTTTCCGCACGCTGCGCGTCCAGAAAAACCCACTATTTGGCCAAGTGGTGACGTAACATTGTGTACAAAACACGGGTCGTAAAACAGAAAGCCCTCTATCGCATATTTATGACCCTCGCCTGCGGCTCGGGCCTCAAACTTCTGCGATATCGGCCTTTCTTTGTTTTACAACCCTTGTATCGTAATGTACTATTACCATTGAAGAATGTTGTAACCGCCAGAATGACAGAGTGTATGCAAAAAACAGTCAAGAAGCGAGTGTAGCTGTTCCGAGAGTGCAACGAGGCCATCATCCCTCTTATGTCATGATTTGGTTAGGTGTGTCATACTCAGGGTTAACACAGGTCCATTTCTGTGAAAAAGGTGTCAAAACTGGGGCTAAAGTTTACCAGGAAACCGTTCTGGAACCAATAGTGAAGCCTTTAAGCCACTCTCTATTTCAAAACCAGCCCTGGGTCTTTCAACAAGACTCAGCCCCTGCACATAAGGCAAAAACAACTCAAGCCTGGTTTCGAAGCAACAAAATTGACTTCATTGCCTACGAAGACTGGCCCTCCTCCAGCCCGGACCTCAACCCCCTGGATTATGCTATATAGCAGTTTATTGAGAAAGCCTGTCCTAAACCCGACACAAATCTTGACTCCCTCAAGCGGGCCATAGTCAAGACAGTGACGGAATTAGATATGACAACCGTGCGTGCCGCTATTGATGACTGGCCTCGTCGTCTGAAGGCCGGTGTTCAGGCCCAATGAGGCCATTTTGAATGAAATTGACAAATGTAAATCCTGATTGTGTGTACTTCATTTTAATATATAATTTATTAAACTTTCGTTAGTATATTTTATGTAGATAAGGATTATTACAGTAACATAACTTTGTAACCAACTAGGTATGAATGGATCCAACCATTTGTAAATGGCACCTAAACCGGTCGAAATGGTCGAATGAATAAAACAGCGATCTGTTATATATCATAAATATGTATACAAGAAAAGAAATACATACAGACGAACATAGAACCTCCTCATGTTTTGAAGTCTGTAAAAAGATATAAAACTTAAGCATCAGTACAACATTATTGCAAATTGCGATGTATCGGTAGTAGACCCTTGATATAAAAACAGGTGGAAATAAATATTTAGTATCGAGTCCTGATAGCGAATCACGTCGCTGATTATGCAATGCGCCGTCTTTACATTTAAAATAGTCTGCATCGGAACTAAGGGATTCGACAAGGCGAAGGCAAATTATCCAGACGGAATACAAATTGTGGAAAATTTCGAACACGCTCGCCGATGATATTCCGAAGTGTAAGGATCGTTTGTGTCACTTGTTTCCCGATTGTTATCAATAACATACATTTTATATCAACTAGGTTATGTTGGTGTTTTAAAAACATTTTTATTTTCTGCTTCTTTTTCATATCGAGGCTCATCTAAGTCTTCTGCTGCATGTCTAAGAAACGCGCACATCATTTATCTCCATAAATGATACATGTGCGCGATTCGTATTCAGAATATATGAAGCTAAAGTTTTGTATAAAAGTTAACTAGATAAGCTTATAAAATAATATACATGCATATAATATCACAGTTATGTAAGATTGTGGCATGGCAGTGGGTCTATGACTTGCTTTGATCAAGTGATAAAGGATAAAATAAAGCATCCTTGACTTTCTAACACCACTTGATATAAAAAGATCCGATGCATTATCATGCATAATTTTGATTACCCATGCATGTGATAATCACGACCATAGGTCCTGCATTCAACGACAGATATAGGTATAGTTCAGTAGTACGTGTTAAGTATGCTTCTAATACACATATTATAACATATTTAAATTTAAACACACAGTTCACCTGCGTCACCCCACTTGCACGGTAAAAAAGACCTATATTTTGAACTCCAATTACTAACAGCTGTCACAAATCTAGACTTCAAATAACATGGGGTTGAGTTGGTGAGCGCGTAAAAGAAAAAAAAAACATCCGTAATTCACAGTATAGTAAAAGTGCATTAATGTATAAATAAGATAAAAGAAGAAGTCCTGACTGACTCATCAACGCACAGCCGAAACTACTAAAGCTAGAGAACTGATTTTTGTACAGTCGGTTACATTTATAGCGTAGGCTTACATTTATAGCGTTTTCCTAATTCCTCCATATAAAGGGGTGAAATGGGGGTTTAAAGTTTGTACAGTTAGAGATTTTAAACTTCGTATATATATAGACTCTCCGTTTAAATACAACAAATACGGTACGTCTGATGTGATAAGTAACCAAAATATAAATTGTTTAGGTATCATTAAGTCATTATATTCTTCTATAGTATATATAAAAGAAGAAGTCCTGACTGACTCATCAACCAACGCACAGCCGAAACTACTAAAGCTAGAGAACTGTTTTTTGTACAGTCGGTTACATTTATAGCGTAGGCTAGGGATAAGAAAGGATTTTTCGAAATTCATCCCTTAAGGGGGTAAAAAAAGGGATGAAGGTTTGTATCGGAAAAGTAAAATTTTTGGACTTAGAAACTTGAAATTGCGTGTATAGGCTCTCTGTTTAAATATATCAATAGCGTATTTTCGAAATACATTCTCAAACGGGGTGAAAAAGGGGGTTCAAATTTTGTATGTGGGGCAAATAATTTTTGAAGTGAGAGATTGGAAACTTCGTATATAGACTCTCTGTTTAAATACAACACATACGTTTTTAAGCGTTTTCCTAATTCCTCCCTATAAAGAGGTGAAATGGGGGTTTAAAGTTTGTACAGTTAGAGTTTAAACTTCGTATATAGACTCTCCGTTTAAATACAACAAATACGGTACGTCTGATGTTATAAGTAACCAAAATATAAATTGATTATGGTATCATTAAGTCATTAATTAACATAAGAATAAAGTTTCTACGTTTTAAGCAACTAACTGCCGCAATATATACTGATTTACAAAATATTCACAAGAAATCTATAGATTGGTTGTGCATGTGCGAACGTGCAATTCTTTCCCCGAAAAATGACAACATATTCATATTCATATTCAATTTATTCATAAAACCAATTTACATGTCATAAAGTTAAATAATAATAATATTAAAGTAAATAAAAATAACACCTGTTATGTTAGTAAGATATCTTAGACCGCCTTAATTATGTAATGGAACTAGATAACACATAAAAGCTATCCATATAAACGTTATCGAAGCTACAGTAATCACAGGTAGCGCTCGAGGCGAAATAGTGTATAGGTATTCCTAGAATACCGATAATTCCATCTGACTACCCGTTCGATTTCAAAAGAACACAATTCCCTCTTAAGTTATGCTTCGCAATGACTATTAATAAATCCCAAGGACATTCACTGAAAATGGCAGGGATTGATTTAAGAGAAGACTGTTTCTCTCACGGTCAATTTTACGTGGCATGTTCTAGGGTGAGTTCTGCCAGCAGTCTGGTCATCTTAGGCCCCAAAGGAAATGCCGCTCATGTTGTTTATAAAGAGGTGTTACGCTAAGGTGACCAGCTTATGTTTTTATTTCTTTCCCTATTTTCTGCGTCCGTAGTCATGCTACGTCCACGTGAATTTTTCCCTTTTGTTAAATATATTTGCATTCCCTGTTTCGCCCTATAGTTGACTGGCAACAATATTTTCTTAGTGTTTTTTTATGTCACATAATAATTATGTGTGCCAAACTTTCTATAATAATTTAATATTTCATCGCTCTCATATTAGCCTGCAGACTAAAATAAGAATCGCATGAACATGTGCCTTAAGTTTTGGCTGGTCCGCAATTCGACACATTTTAGGTTGTGTGGTTTTTTGCTACGCCTTAAAACAGTATCCTTTTGAAATGCTGAGGTATTCGTTTTCTCAAACATGCGCCTAAATGTATGCATTAATCTAACATTATTGTCCGCTGCTCTAACTTTTTAAATTTCCTTACTAAAATCAACTGATAAAGGAAATATTACATAGAGCCAACCGCCACGATTTTGTATATACATTTTTAATTTGTGTAATTTTGTAGTTTTTTAGGTAATTCCGGTATTTTTTATCGTTCTTGTATTTTTGTATTTTTTTTCGAATTATTCGAGTATTTATATATTTTTTTAGTTTAGTAGCGTTTTTTGATATTTTTGGAGTTTTTAAAAGATTTTTCTAATTTCTTTTGTACTTTTCGACATGTTTTTTGTTTTTCCCTGTTTTTTGGTATTTTTTTTTAGTTTTTACGTGTTTCTTGGTATTTTTTTGTTCTTTCGTGTTTTTTTTTAAATGGTGCTTGTATTTTGTAGCATTTTTTGTGTTTTTATTTAATTTCCGTTATTTGTCGTGATGCTTTGCTAATTTTGGGCGTTTTGTATTTTTTAGTTTTTTTTATTGTTTTTCTTCTAACATGTTTGAGAAAAGTACTATACAATCCTCGGCCGGAACAGGGATTGCTGGACGAGTTTGGGATAAACGGCCGAGTCGTAGACGAGGCCGGATAAAACGAGTCCGAGTCGGGGTCGAGTTGCTTCACGGCCTCTGCAGTAATGTACTATATTACCTAAAATCTACGCGGACGAAGTCGCGGGCGGCCGCTAGTGTATAAATAAGACGATTAGATACATCACGTCGTACTTTTTTTCAACAGAATATTATCATAAACTACGAATCACCGTAGAAGAAATGTAATAAGGAAACATTTTGCTGGCAACACCGCCAAGCGTAGACGTCAAATTTCACACAGCTGATTAATAAAATAAAATAAATGTTAATAATGAATAACTAGTATTCTAGTTAAGGTAAAAAGTGTTTATTAGTAGCAAGTATAGTGTTTGTTATAAAAATTCATCGAAAGAGACAGTGCAAAAGAGAAGAAAGAAGATCTCTAGAATTGCCAAACGTCATCGTAACGGATCATCGTTTGAAGCTTCAACGATAAACCTGGGGAGTAATTGTGTTCAATATAATTATATATAAGTCATTAGTTGAACTTTTGTTACATTTAAATATCATCTACTTGAATACTTCCCAAGTAAATAAAAATTTACAAGCATAACCTCACTCGGAAATGAAATTGCTCCCGGTCAGCTAATTCATAACTTTTGTACTTGTTGTGTTTCACTCTGTCTAATAGTCATTTTATAAATCCTTTAACAACTCATTTCTCCATTCAATATTCATATTTACATTCTACCAACACACTTAACGTCTGTTCACTCCTGCTATCTCTCTCTCTCTCTCTGCTTGCTGTTTAATCGCGTTGCCGTCTCATTTCAGGTGCTGTGGAGAGCTGTGTGTCAAGCTAGTTCACCATGTCTAGCTCATTTATGACACGCAAGGCCACAGTACGTGAACTGGAACATAAACTCAATGCAACACTCAAAGAACTAAAGCAGTCTAAAACTCTATGTAACCAGCTACTGTGGGAACGCGATGAAAGTGAAGAGGAGGTTAACAAGATTATTCAAAAAATACAGAACTCAAACGTGATCTAGCCAACCTGGATGCTTTGCATAGGGATAGTGTGACATAGCGTGACCATCTGCTGGTCAAATTGAACAGTGTTCAGGAGTGCTGTGACATCCATGAGTGGACACTGCAACGTGTGGATGACCTGGAATATGAGCTTTCCGATGCCCACAAGGTGGTCCGTAGATTGCAAGAGGAAGCACAGTGCCAGCAACTCAACACCACCCGGCGGCTCTTTGATGAACTTGTGACACCAAACACTTACAGACACAGAGTGTCATAGCAATTTTGGACTTTCTAGTGATTGATTTGACAGAGGACTCTTTTTGTAGTAAACTTAAGTTAACTTTCTAAGTCATAGGAAATATAAAAAAAATATTAAGCTAAATAGATTTATAAGAAAATGAAAACGACTGTACAGACAGCATATTAATATTCATAAAATTACTACATTGAGAAAAAATCATGTTAGTGTTCTGAAAGAATTAAATTCTTGTAATGAGTGATGAAACATAATTCTACAGTAGAACCATTTATGAAACTGACACTGAGAAGCTGCAAGCCGAACTGAACATATTAGAAAATTCTTTAAGAAATTTAACTAATAAATATGTAATATCCCAGAAGCAAATCAGTGAACATATTCTGGCAGCGGATGAACTTCTGGAGCTGTGCCACCACAACGAGAAATGTTTGGAAGCACTGCTTACCAAGCAGTCTGCGTATGAATGTGAGTGTGGGCTCCGGCAGGCTCATCCTATGCCCGGACATGCAGTATACTCATCGGTGCCGGACAGCAGCTTGTCGGTGTCACCGGAAAATATAATTCCAGCCTCTAATAATGTAAGTAGAACCCTTGTTTTCTCAGATAGGATAGGGCGAGGATTGGGCAAAATTCTATGTAATAATATTCTCAACAGCTGTGTTATAAATGATTGTATGCCCGATGCCTCATTTCTAAAAATTATAGATAACATCAAACATACCCATATAAATGAACAAACAACAATTGTATTAATGTTGGGTGATGGTTCAAATATTAGGTACCTGAGATGAAGGCTGAGTTTGACTGCCTGTCTAAGCTAGGTGCTAAAAATGTTATTATAGGCGCATTACCCTATTCTGCTTCTCCATGCAGTGCTAACAGTCATGCGTGTAATCTTAATAAGCTTATATATAAGCTGACGTGCCGTCATAGTGACCTTATATTTTTGACACTAGTAATGCAATTAGTGATTACCGTATTACAACTGACAGACTTGCTAAATCTTTAGCATCTTTTATTAATTCCGTTTTCGGAAATCAAAACTCCCCCTCCCCCTTGGATAGGACGACATCTCCAACTGCGGATTTGTCTTTAAACTGACTGTTAGGACAACAGAGAAGCACAATAGTGTAACTTTATTACACCAAAATATTAATCAATAATAATAAAAAAATTAAGTCCTCAGATAATAAAGCCAATACAGTCTGGAAAATAATAAACACAGAGACTGGGAAGAGAAATAATAAAGAGTCCACAATTTCTTTGAAAGTAAAGGATAATTTAATAACTGATGCAGTAAAAGTAGCTGATGAATTTAATAATTTCTTTTCTAAAATTCCTATAGTCACTACTCAAAGTTTAGCATCGTCTACCACAAAAGCTGAATCCCTTCTGAATGACAACGTAAAATTAGAATCACTAACTAATTTTAAATTTCATCATGTTTCTCCTCTAGATGTACTGAAGTCCTTTGAAATGTTAAAAATAAAGAGCACTGAGGACTTATGGGGCGTGTCAGTCAAGGTACTGGAATCTATTCTGGAGGTCGTTGCACCAATTCTAGCTCTCATTTTTAATAACTGTATAGACTATGGCCTTTTTCCAGACTTAATGAAATGTAGTAAAGTAGTTCCAATTTTCAAATCAGGTCATAGAGATAATCCTTCTGATTATCGTCCAGTTTTTATCCTACCTGCGTTTAGCAAAATATTCGAAAAAATAATGCTTACGCAATTGGTTTCTCACTTTAGTTCTCACAATATTTTGCACGCACAGCAGTTCGGCTTCACGAAGGGTAGGTCAACTACTGATGCAGGTGCAAATTTATTAAAATTTATTTTGCAGTCTTGGGAAGAGTCGCACGACGCCATTGGAGTGTTCTGTGACCTTTCCAAGGCTTTTGATTGTGTAGATAATTGTACTTTAATTTGTAAACTTAAGTTTGCTGCCAATAACTTAGTATTGAACTCATCAGACAGAACTAGCGAACTCATCAAACAGAAACTTAGATACAAATATTAAACTTAATGGTCAAACATTAGAATTTGTTTCTTCTACTGTATTCTTAGGTATTACATTGGACTCAAAATTGCAGTGGGGTTCCCATATAACAGCGATAGGAAGTAGGTTGAGCTCTGCTGCATTTGCAGTCAGGAGAATAAGGCAGCTTACCAATGTGGCAACGGCACGGTTAGTTTACTTTGCTTATTTTAATAGTATAATTATTTATCGTCTTATCTTATGGGGATCAGCTGCAGATATTGAAACTGTTTTTATTTTGCAAAAAAGGGCTATCCGAGCAATTTATAACTTGGGGTCGCGTGATTCATGAAGAGAATTTTTCAAAGAAATAGGTATTCTAACCCTGCTGTCCCTATACATATTTGAAATAATAATGTATGTTAGGAAGAATTTGGGCAATTTTCCAACGAACGCTGATAAACCAATAGCCACGAGAAATACTGGGAAACTCAAAATAACCTTCTATAGACTAGTAAAGGCGAAAAAGTCGTTCTTGGGAAATTGTATCAAATTCTACAATAAAATTCCTAAACACATTACTGAACTTAGCAATTCTAAATTCAAATCTGTAGTAAAACAAACACTTATTTCAAGAGCATATTATAAGATAAACTATTACATCATGGATAGGGATGTTTGGCAGTGATAGCGTCCTGCACGGATAATCTATTGCGAAAATATATTTTCTACTGTAGCATTGTTATTTAAGTTATTTTGTAGTAATGTAATTTTATATTTAACTATATAATGTATATTGTTTTGAAAAAATGACATCTCGCCGAGTTTCTTACGCCGGTTCTTCTCGTGGCAGAGGTATATTTTTCCGAACCGGTGGTAGTTTATTGACGTTCATAGGTGCATGTAATATGCCTAATTTGAAGAATAAACTACTTTTACTTTTTTATTAGTTTAACTCATAAAGCCTAAAAAAACATAACCGTGACGTCAGTGAAGTTAATAACAGACCGAAATTTAATGAGTCAGGTATCCTATCGTATAAAAAAAACATCAATATAATAAAATGGAAGTTCGTAAACGGTTTGATCAACTGGAAACCAACTTCTTTCAAATCTCCTTAGATCACACCTGTCATGCATAACGTTCTTCAATTGCAGTTTTGTGTTCTTCAAATTCCTCTACTTGATTGATCTGAAGTAAAGTCAATCATTTCAGAATCAGAAACAAAATCAGAATAGGTATTATTTATTGCCACAATTTGCACAAAAAATATATACAAAGTAGTTATAGCCTGACCAGTGCCTATTTGGACCTGAGAAAATGTCTCTGCAAACAGCATGTTATATGGCTTACTTAGTCATATCTACTATTATGTACTTTTGTTTGGTTTCTGCACTTTTTACATTTGAAGCCCATACTGTGCAATAGCCATCGCAAGTACTCCCTACTACCCGTAAAACCAATATCTTACTTGCTTTCGTACGGCATTGAATTCATAAATTTTGTGCCTTATGGCACATCTGTCGAAGTCGTCTATTTGTATTATTTTTCAGGGTATTTATTTTTTCGTAAAGATAATTTATTCGTTTAAACATGAGTAAAAGTACATATTGCTGTCATAAATCATAATAAGTCCTTCATGTTTTGCCTTTCGGCGTACAAATTTTGGTATTTGGTATGTAAGTATGCGACATGAAATTTACAACAAATGGTCAAAACATGGTGGTGGTGTGTGGTCTATCAGTGGCAATGGCGGTAACGGCTCATTATTTTTGTATATATTTTTGATTGTAGCACTACAGACACGCCGTGAATAAGAAAATAATAATAATAAAAGTTAATATACATATTTAGTACCAAGCTAACCAGTTCATTACAACCGCACTATGAATATCAGTACCCGTCATGTCAACAACTAATGTCCATAACATTATTTATGGCAATGCTGCTGAATCCTTCGTCCTTTTTCGGCCGCAATCATTTGAGTGTATTTAAAAATATTTGTTTTGCATCGGGGTAAACTTTATTGGGCATTTTGATTGCAAAATCGATTATTATTCTGAAATATGTAGAATTATTTTCGTTTTGTTTACATCGGTGATATTCAATGACTTCCAACGACTGTTGTCAAAAAAAATCATTGCCATTAAAATAAATTAGTTCCACTCAAAATCCGCAACATGGCCAGGTCCAAATAGGTACTGGCCAGGCTATACAAGGCTTACATTTAATAAAAATACAGCATAATACTTACTAAAAAACCAAGAGAACAAAATTAAAATTAATTACTTGAGGCAATAGATCTCAGTCTGACCGTGTGCTGCCCCAAAAGGACAAGCACTGATTTTCAGACCAGTTCGGTCACAGGAACTAGACAAAATGACAGGGTTTGATACTGAGGTAACAAAACAAAATAGATAGAATACATGACAATCAAAACAATAAACTTAAATACATATATAGACAAAGAAGTATGGAAAATAGATAATCCATACTAATCCATTTTACGACTTTGTCAGTTTTATTGATTTATATATATCCATACCAAATTGCAGCTTTCTGGCACTAACAATCCCAGAGCAAAGCCTCGGACAGACAGACGGACCAAAACTTCATAATTAAGCCTAATAAAAGATTACATACAATGCAATAAAGACCAGGTGCATTGCAACTACAACACACAAACTGCACATGATAAAGTATTGCATCCTGAAAAATCGCTAAGTGCAATCCTGGAGATTCAGAATTTTGTGTGGTGTGCCGAACTATTCGGCTACTATATGATGTTGACTGTATTTCACCCAGAATCTTTACAATAACAAGGCGAAGGTTCCTTCGATAAAACATTAAAATGTGTTCTACATAAACATGAACTAGGTATGAGCAGATTTGCTTCCGCCTAGGTGTTTGTGAACAACATGATTTTTTATGAGGCGCGCATTTTAGTATTCAGCTTCGACTCGTGTAAACTAAGATTTGAATGAATAACAATTACTTGGCTTGTTTCAGATCTACCTGCTATGGAAGACAAATTGATAATGATTTATTCAATCCCGCGGTTTCGAGGCCGGACCATGACTACTTTGTTTTCGACTTTATCTGGGTTACTAATATTCGGGTTGTGGGCCATGGATTACTTATATGTTTATCGTCTTGATAACAAACAGGAAAGACTTTTCAATAAACCTATTTTTAGACGTTTTTGCCTATTTATCAACCTATTCCACATAATGCTTCCTGATGGTCGTATACATATGAGCTTTAAAAAAATAGAATATACTCGTACAGTGCAGCAAATGTGATGACCTAAAGTTTTAAATATTGTCATTGATGTTTAAGAATAATTCAAAAACGAATTGATCAAGAATCGGGCTTTAAATAATTTAGAAAGCATGCCAACAACCGGACGGATGCTTTGGGATGCAAGACAATGTTATTCCCCTCGAGACCGTCTGCACCGTTTTGGTCAATGCTACTACTAGGCCCTATTAGGTTGCCAATCAAGCGCATTGCTTGCATGCTATATTTAGGGTTATGGCAATCTTTGCTCAGGAAACCTGTCTGAAAGATGCATGGTAATCCAAAACTGACTGGCAGAAGAATTTAAAGGGAATATTTTATTCATCATCGTAATTGTTTATCGCTGCATTCGACGAGTCACATCGTTTTGAATACGATCATTATCCCAACTCGTTAGCGAGAAGGTCACGGAGTGCATCCTTCGGATAGGACGAGCTCTTTGTACCGAGGACGTTAGTCCCTGGCTAATGAATCAAATCCTTTAGTGTGAACGCATTGTCAATACGGAGCGAAATATTAACGACCGCGAGCGCGCGCACAATGCCAGATTAATTCACGTTTAAATGTGTGAAATCGTGGATTGCTGGCGGTGTAGACGCGATTGTGGATTCATGTTTTGAAATCGCCTTTGTAAGTAATCGATGCTCGATTTACCATTTTAATTAAAACCACAATTGGGCAGAAAATATTAATTAAAGCAAAAAAAATACTATTCTATAAATTTGATAACGCTTTTTGCACCCAAAAACAGCACATAAAGGCATTTTACAAGCATAAAGGCATAGTACAAGTTTGCTTAGTTTGGGACTAGGTCGATTTGTGTAAGATTGTCCCCCAATATTTATTTATTTATTTTATTTATTTATTTAAACGGAGCTCTTCACACGCCGAGAACGATTTCGTGACTGACGTAATAATCGATTAATGATTAGTTTTTAAGACGTACGTATATACTCTTCAATAACGAGGCAGATTTTTGTCCTATAATTACCTTTGGCGGACGGATAATTATAAATAGAATAAATATTGCGGGACAATCTTACACAAATTGACCTAGTCCCAAACTAAGCAAAGCTTGTACTATGGGTACTAGACGATGATATACATATATAGACAAACTAGCGTTTCCCCGCGGTTTCGCCCGCGAATTCTAAGCATAATTTTTAACCGTGTACAAAAAAGAGGTTCTCTGTTTGACTCGTATGTATATGTAGGTATGTATGTATGTATGTTTGTCCACGATTATCTCGCGTTTGGCTGAACCGATTTAGATGCGGTTTCCAGAAAAATAGTTGTAAGTCACATTCTGGGGGTTTCGGTCTACGAAGGTTGGTGATTGTGATTCATTAAGAGATGAACAGATGAAAAGTCAGTATACATTCTGAGAACCGGCAAACTGTAGAATTTAATTTGATTTTGGCAAAAATAAGGATCGAAAACTATTATCATACATTTCCAAGAGGCCGAAGGGGAATGAGCCGATAGTAAAAGTATCTGTGTACTACAGTAACAGCGGTCATAAACTCTGGTCCTTTGAAGTACAGAAATACGGCTGATTTAATATCACACCTTATTAAGGGTTACACCTTATTTTTAGGTAGGATTTGCCAGTTCCCATTGGAGCGTCCAAAAATAAAATTTGCACTCACTTCTATTCGCACTCCTTACTATTTGCTCGTATACTGACTTTCGAATCATAGTTATACCTGACTAACCCTCTAAAGCTATAAAAAAATCATACCAAAAAAAAATGTTAGGATACGGGGGGCTCGTTCCGTACCTCAAAAGCAAAAGAGACCCTTATTTCTAATTCACGTGTTATGGCTGTCTGTCAGTCCGTCTGTTACAACCGATTTGCTTTAAAACTACTGGACCGATTGAATTGCAATTTGGCACAAAATATCAAGAATGTTCATGTCCATAATATTAAATCAAAATCGGCCAAGTGTCGAATCACGCACAAAGAAGGGTTCCGTACCGAAACCTACTAGTCCATATTTAAAATCACTATAGGAAACTCACGGCACTTAAGTCCTTTTGTTTGGGCAAGACTGTTTTTTAACGATATCTCAAAAAATGGTAAACCTATCTTGTTGAAACCAAAAGTCGATAAAAGTATTTACTAATATGCACCATCCCATGTTTTTAGAATCTTAAACCTCATAGTTTTGAAATTACTGTGAGAGGACTAAAGTTTTACGACTTAGACAGCTAATCTATACTAATATCATAAAAAGGAAAGATTTGATTGTTTGTTTGCATTAAATAGGCTCCGAAACTACAGAACCGATTTGAAAAATTCTTTCACTGTTGGGAAGCTACACTATTCTCGAGTAACATTCATTGACATGGGCTATATTATATTTTCAAAAAATTAAGGATTTTTACTAAAATTCCAATAATGTAACCCAAGGTGTAAATAAAATACCAAAAATATTCTTTACATCGCGTGCGCTGCGAAAACTATTGATGATAAAATAACTATTTGTTAATTATTTTTATGGGCTGGGCTGCTATTTATATAGTATGCTATTTGTATAGTATTGAAAACTCTATGTCGTATTTAAAAGTCAATCCATAGATATCCCACACGCCTATATAGGAACATTAAACTTTTTTTTACAACCCCTGGCGTGTGTGCCAAATTTTACCTCGGTTTCGTATTAAGAGACCTCTCGGATACTGAAAAATCGAATTTGAACAAAATGGGGACGGAAATGAAGAATATCAATATGGCCGCCACTTTTTCTAAATTTTACATCGGGTTCGTATAAGGAGACCTATCAGACTCTCAGATATCAATTTAGAACGAAATCGGGATATGAAGAAAATCAATATGGCCACCACTTTTTCCAAATTTTACCTTGGATTCGTATTAGGTGACCTCTTGGACGCTCATATATCGATTTTGAACAAAATCGGGTGGGAAATGAAGAAAATCAATATGACCGCCACTTTTTCCAAATTTTACCTCGGGATCGTATTAAGAAACCTCTCGGACGCTCAGTCATCGATTTTGAACGAAATCGGGACGGAAATGATAAAAATCAATATGGCCCCCACATTTTCCATATTTTACTTTGGATTCGTATTACGAGACCTTTCAGACTCTCAGATATAGATTTTCAACAAAATCGGGACGAAAATGAAGAAAATCCGCCACTTTTTTCCAAATTTTACCTCGGATTCGTATTAAGAAACCTCTCGGACGCTCAGATATCGATTTTAAACGAAATCGGGACGGAAATGAAGAAAATCAATATGGCCGCCACTTTTTCCCAATTTTACCTTTGATTCGTATTACGAGACCTCTCGGACGCTCAGATATCGATTTTTAACAAAATCGGGAAGGAACTAAAGAAAATCAATATGGCTGCAACTTTTTCCAAATTTTGAGTCCTCTTGGATGCCCAGATATCGATTTTAAACGAAATCGGGATGGAAATGAAGAAAATCAATGTGGCCGCCACTTTTTCCAAATTTTACCGCAGAGTCGTATTAGGGCACTTCTCGGACGCTCAGATATCGATTTGGAACAAAATCGGAACGGAAATGAAGAAAATCAATATGGCCGTTACTTTATTCAAAGTTTACCTCGGATTCCTATTAAGAGTCCTCTCGGACGCTCAAATGTCGTTTTTTGTCGAAATCGTATCGGACGGCACTGAATAATAAAACCACTTATGATATACTGATTATTGAATCAAAAAAGGTCGTATCTTCATAGGGAACTCACGGTACTTCATGCACCTTTAGACCTTATAAGGAACCTACATGCCAAATTTGGTATCTCTCGAACCAGCAGTTTGGGCTGTGCGTTGATATGTCACTCACTCAGTCAACCAGTTTCTTCTTGCAATTTGGCACAAACTTTTAAGTTTTCATGTCCGCAATATTAAATTTCAATATTAATGCTAATTTCGAAATTAGCGCCCCAAAAAATCATAAAAACGACACCCATATTAATATTTAGACATTCCAACCCCCTCGCACCCCAATAGAGGGTATGGTATTTCACGTCCTCCACGTGGGATTTTAAAATCATTGTTGTTTTCGTAATCAGCGACCCGATAAACCATAGAACCAATACCCATATCGATTTTCAGAATTTGTCACCACATTTCCCCCTTTTAGGGGTTGATTTTTCAAAAAACCTGAAACAGGTGTTTACTCATATACCGTTAGAAATACTCCTGTGAAGTTTTGAATAAAATAGTCCAGCTAATCTTGTTTCCCCATACAAACTTCGGACCCCCATTTCACCCCCTTAGGAGTTGAATTTCGAAAATTCCTTTCTTAGTGCACCCCTAGACCTTATAAGGAACCTACGTGCCAAATTTGGAATCCCTAGGACCAGCGGTTTGGGCTGTGCGTTGATATGTCAGTCAGTCAGTTTCTTCTTTTATATATTTAGATGCATAGGATATATCCAAGACACCGGAACAATATTTGTGATAAATACACATATAATGCCCTGATCGGGATCCGAACCCAGGACCTCCGGCTTCGTAGGCAGGGTCACTACCAACTAAGCCAAAGTGGTCGTCAACCAATTGTATATTAATGGCGTCTCCTGTGTCAAATGATTTAAGAAGTAACATGGTACTATACGGATCGGATCTACAGTACTTAGTCAGTCTGCATCTGCATATGAAACAAATGGCGAGATGTCAAGGCTGCCGCGTTGGCTGCAAGGATTTGTAGTTATTGTACTCATACCTACTCTTTGAAAGCTGAATAGTCCTAAGAAATAGCATTCCGTAATTAATTATGACCTCAATTTTGTGACAGTTGGTCTTCCCAACTGGTAATTCGTTGACATCATTATCGCCATTACGAGTGGAGTGAGTTCATGTATGTACTTTTATAGGGGGTACGTTGCACGTATATAATAAAATAATGACTAGTTATGGAATTATTTGATGATAAATTAACACTACAATGATATAGCACTATATTGATGATAAAATAACTTTCAAAAGGAAGGACTAATCTAAGTGAGGGAAGAAATTAATACTTTTACTGCTTTGATTTAACAAAACAACCAAGAGCAGCTATTAAAGCCCTTAATTTTATTAAGTTATGCTATGCCTTGTCAAATATCGGTTTAAAATTAAGCAATCTAAAATTCAAAACATATCTGTTGATTATATTTAACATCACGTGCAATATGTCACATTACGACTACTTTCGTTTATTTAAATTTTAACCAAGGTAAACATAAGAAAACAGCATATAAAACCTATGTTCGAGCTAAGTGGCGCTCCGGATCCCGGTGGATTTGCCCGTAAGCGGCTCGGGAGCTTGTTTGCCGGGCTCCATTAAAATGGGATCAGCCCCTATGCAGATCTCTGGACGCTAGAAGCGGAACGCTTGAGATGCACTACTCACGGAAATGTATGAGCGCGGAATATTCATTATACAAACACCGGTGTGCCCGGGGATTTTGAGCTTTGAGTGGCTGGAATACGGAATGGAATTCGATTAGTGCTGGTTGAAGATGTGAATTAAAGTAATGGTTTTGGGATCCAAGTTTTATGTATTGAGTATGACACTTTATTGCACAATAATAATGATATTTTCGTAAAATTGTATTGATGTATAACGACAACCACACTGTTTTATTTAATTGAGCTCTATGTGTAGATTTCCTGAATAGAACAAAATCCAATGTTGACGAAACTGAGCGACAATCAAAGGATTTCTCACACCAAGCACACAGAATCCGGCACGAAATTTGAATCCAAATTGGCTGTTGCTTTCCAATTTCCCGTCATTAAAATAGTAAAGTGAATTTACAGATGGCGCGATTACTTTGGACCTACAGCAGACATTGCTATCACGCAGGCAACCATGGAAGCAGCCTGAGGCAGAGATATTACGATAGCATTGATAGCAAGTCTCAATTAAAACTGCTTGCTATGACTTATTGCCGTAAAACAATTGATTTCGATTAACGCCCGACAATGCTACCACTCGATAAAGCATTTCATTACATACGTTGCCCGGCGGCTGGTCCTGCTTTGACTAATATTGTACATACGGTTTTGAACACGAAGTGTGGGTTTTCGTTATCGTTCCATTTAGTTGGTGTACCAATTTGATTAATTGCAAAAATAATTAGCCATACAAACTATTGCTTCACGAATTCTAGCATTTCAATGAAGGAGATGAATCATAAGGTTTTGGTTACAGTAAGATTAAATGAAGATGTAGTGACCAAGATCAAGAAGGATATTATGTTAAGATAATTTGGGCATGTAGACAGGGTGAATGAAAGAAGATTAACCACGGTGTATGAGGAAAAAGTAGTTGGAAATACGTCAAAGACGAAGGTAAAGATGTCTGCGTATTTTCTCTTATCAATTTGCCGATTCTAAACAAAGGTCAGGCCAATTCTAAACTGACAAACACGTACATACAGAATGATTGGAAAGTGTGTAAAGCAAAAAAAAGGAAATGACAACATATTTATAGTCCAGAATACATATATTAGGGAAATTTGTGAATTCTGCCAACCTGTCCGAGACTGACGGAAACCGACGTGATTATATGTACGTGAAATTTGTTTAAGAGAAGAAACGTGCTAACGATTTAATAAGCCAAGTTTGATTATTACATATTCATCATAATTTGCAGTAAACAAATGTCCTTTAATAACGCAATTACATCAAGATTGCTTCGGTTGGTTGGAACGTCACGACGCGCTGCAGGCGCTGCGTAATTGTTTCAAACTCGTCTTTTAATTGTTCTATCGGGACGCGATTTATGGCCGACGTGATCTCGCGCAGATTCATTTCGACTGTACTTTCGCAAGTTCGTATCACGCGTCGAATGTTCCAAATTTGAATCGTAAATGGCTCCTGGTAAAGTTGAGATTGTTACCAATTTGAAGACCCATAGGAGGATGTGATAGTTATCCGTCAATTTGCATTGCAATACTTCCGCATCAGCGCATGGGAATGCAGAGTTTTAATCAAACCTTTGCATTAGGACATATACAATTATAAATAAAGTAGGTACTTGAAAGTGTTTTTGAATAAGTATACCTTTTGTTTATTTAATTTATTACAATTGAATTTAGTACATGAAAATTCTTGCGTAAATGTAGTATAGACTTCACCATAATTCAATTAGACATAAAAACCTAACGACTAGGGTGTGATAATTAAATACAACATTTTTATCATCAGCTCGTATGGTTAATAATTGTAATGGGGCTGAAAACATGCTTAGCTGTCGAAGAAAATTACAGGTGTCACTAACTTGCAATGGGCACGGGGGGCTTACTAACCGTGGACTGGGTTATCCACGGTGAAGCTAAGAGGCATCCAGGCCGGCCTGTTTGGGCCTCCAAGAAGTCCAATTGGTGTAGTAGACCGTAATATTTTGCGCGTCCTTCGTGCGAATCCTCGCGGTTAACGGCGCCAGATATTCTCAAAAAAATAACGACCCCAGGACAGGCTAACCATCTATGTATACGGACCTTCCGGGATTACACGAACGACGCCCTGTAAAGAAACTGCTAATATCTGAGAAGAACCGAAAGATTCGAGTAGCTTGGTGTAAAGCACGCGAGCATTGACCATCGGGACAGTGGTCTGATGTACTTCGGAGTGATGAAAGCCAATTTATGTTGTTTGGTAGTGATGGTATAAAGGGGATTCGACGTCCTACAGGTACTCGGTACTCGATACAATCCCGAGTAACAACTTCCCACAGTATAACACGCAGGAGGTTCTGTCATGGTGTGGGGTGCTTTTTCAGCAAAAGGTACTGGTCCAATTCATAGAATTCAAGGCATCATGGACCAGAATTTATACATAGACATTATTGACAACGTAATGCTTCCTTGGTTAGCTGGGCCGCGGATTCGTGTTCCTGCAGGATAAGGATCCAAAACATCGTGCGAAACGAATGGTTCGATCGGCGACGCGTGGCTTGAACGGACTGGCCAAGCCTGCCTTACACATATTAGAACCGTTACGGGAAGAACATTAAAGACGGTTAAAAGGTAAAAAGCCATTAATGCCAATCAAAAGTTCTCTCAACTATAGGAAGAATGGCATATAATTCCTCGATCAACCATTGACGCTCTTGTGGAGTCTATGCCTTGACGCTGTAAAGTAGTGATCAAAGCAAAAGGCTTTGCTACAAAATATTAAGGTTATTATACTAGGTATACTAAATATATTATGTCCAATTATTACTGCTTTCATTTTTTTAGTTACTCCCTTCAATTTCACTTCAGTAATGTGGTCGTTTTAAGTAATGTGATGAGTCTACCGTTATTATATTATCCACATTATTTCATTAACATATTCATTATATTTTTGACAAAGCTACAAGCAATATATGTATTGTACAAACTAACCTACATTGATAACTATATAAGTATATATGTTAACACAAAAAAAACACAAAGGTGATAAATTCTTGTTCGGTACTGTATAGTGTTTAGATTACGACTAGCGCTAGGATGATAGTGATAATAGCTATTTACGATACAAGGGTTGTAAAACAAAGAAAGGCCGATATCGCAGATGTTTGAGGATCGAGCCGCAGGCGAGGGTCATAAATATGCGAGAGAGGGCTTTCCGTTCTACGACCCGTGTATCGTACACAATTTTTCGTCACCACTTGGCCAAAAAACGCGCTTGTTGGCAAGGTGTGGTGGAAAGTGATTTACAGTACATATGGTGCAGCTTTACCGCACGAGTGTACTGTAAAACCGAGAGCCATATGTACTGTAAAACGTTGTACGATACATGTGCGAGTAGGTAATTCGCAACTCGTGTCGATTTAAAACACTCCCTTCGGTCGTGTTTTAATTTATTACCACACGTTGCGCATTTCCTGTTCTTTGCACTTGTATCGTAATGTACTATTAATTTGTTTAAAACGGAGAAGAAAATGAGATTTTAATGTCTTCATGTTCATCTGCTACACATTACATTTTATAGTTCGAGACATAACAAAAATTTAGTTTTAAGTGAAATGAAATGGCATTTGTCTGGTAAGTGTTTTCATACTCGACACGGAAAAAAACCATGCTCGTCACAGAGCTACAAAAATTCAGGTGTACCTAAATGCGTAACTTTTTGAAGGAACGTTAGGTTACGTCATTGACCTGCACGAGGTTTATCTTACTCGCATTGGTGTGATATTGGTATGCCATTTGTCAAATACGCGACCAACATGTAGTTACCTCCAGGGCATGTTATTGATAAAGCCCGACAGAGTAGTCGGTTGAGGATCAGGTTTGTCAAAGAGCTGTCTTGGCGTCGTCGCACGCGCCGCGCGGACTAGCCGTCATCCGAGGCGTGGGCACGCGTGCGCCAGATTTACGAGTGTATTTAAACTGGTTCTACATTAAGCACCAACTGGGCCGATTTGATCGTAAAATCAGCCGTTATGTCTCGAGACAATATCGTCGCTCGTTACCACCCAAGCGCTTGGCTGTTAAAATAACTCCAGGTTAACTATGGGTCAGTTCTCCAACCTAAGTCGATTCCACTTTCATTCAATCGAGCCTATTATCGAAGCATTCCGTTTGACGACTTCGATCGACAATTAAATTCCAGGAAAGATCAGCTGTGTGATAGAGTTGTTTGCCAATGGAAAATTGTTGAAATAAGCAAACGTTCATTATGGCGGGTGCTGGAATGGAAATTATTCACTGGCAAAAGGAGCAATTAAGTGCGCTCAGAATGGAGTGTCGATTGTCCGGACGCGTCCGGCGATCGCTCCACCTATTGTCCGCTGAAATTAACAGCGGCGGCAAAAAGCTTTAGAGCTCTCGTGCCGTCCGAAATTAGAACTCGTTTCGGGGGTTATTTTAATGAATCGACGGGTTTTGATTTCATCATCACATAGGATCCCATAGGATCTTACCGGTTAATTGGTAGATCGAGT
Source organism: Notocelia uddmanniana (assembly GCA_905163555.1). Lineage (NCBI taxonomy): Eukaryota > Metazoa > Arthropoda > Insecta > Lepidoptera > Tortricidae > Notocelia > Notocelia uddmanniana. Next base: position 10,887,650 of record LR991064.1, read on the forward strand.
TGTAATTGATCTCGTCGTCAATTCCATCTAAAGTATCACGCAGTTGGGCCATCAAACGGGAATCGAATATGGAAGCCTTTGATTGAATTGATTGAAAAAGAAATGGAGAGGGGCGCGAGTCGGCGCGGGCCGGTCCGGGTCGGTATTTTTATAGCCTGTACACGTCCCAGAACGCGCAGGCGACACATTCCCGGCGACGCTACGTTTTTGCAGCGCAACTTTCATTAGACACCGCACGCCGCAGGGACCGAAGCGACTCCTTTTAATAAATGAGTTATGCGTTTATATCCAAGATGGCCGCCCGTTTCATCCCGCTCGAGTGTCAAGAATGTTACGATAGCCCGGATCCTCTCCGAGCTAATATTTTAATGTACATTATAAATACGGGTTCTGAAACATCCAAGGTCTTATATATATTTTTCAGATCATTTAACCGGCGCGATAAGGGGTGTAACATCTTTATTACAGCGATCAGGGTGCAGGCTGTAAGAAACACAAACATATGTTTAACTTAAATCACTGCATTTATACACAATTACTATAACTGCTATGTTTACTTTTTAATTACATTATAAAACGGCATTCGATTTAATTATAAGCAGGGCGAAAACAAGTAAAAGTAAAATGTTTTACTATTAGCAATCTTCCGTTAGACCTTGGAAACGGAATGTTTTTGTATCGAGTTAAATTTATATCGGTCATTCGATGTGAGACGTGGCGTAGCTGTCACAAGCAGGATTCATCAAAATGTGCACAGGTATTTCCACATTCGGCTGCTCGCGCACGAACGACCTTTTTGTTAGCTGTAAACGTCCGCAAACTTCGGTGTTGTCAACTTTCCGTGTATTTATTCACTCATTCATACTTTTCTTGTATGTCTGAGCCCGTTATTGGTCTTCAGCTCGGTTTTTCTGTCAGCGCCAAATCAAGAGTAGAGAAAAAATGATCTCGGTGAAAATTAAACGCGGCGCTTAATGGCCTATTAAAACACCTATCAACTAAGAGTCGTTTCGCAGACTAGTTTATTTTTATTCGAGATTTATATTCAGACTCTTAGGAAATAAAATAATCACGGCGGCGTTGATTTGCATACAATGGTAAAATAATTTTACGCGCGTTTCGCCGCGCTTAATTCTACTTTTTATCCGGCCTTCAGCGCCCTATCTACGAATCAAACGAACTGCTCGCCGCACGACCATTTAAGTGTTAACATTTTTGAGAAGTCAGTCGAATACTGTATTTATTGCTTGGAATTCGCATCTTTCTCTTCGAATCCAGTTGTAGTGGCTGCTTGGCGTCATATTGGAAACTTTAAATCTTATATACCTAGAAGACTATTGATATACCCAATTCTTTTCTATTAGTTAGCATTACAGTGAAATAAGGGTCTATAGAGTATAGAGATATTGACCGTGAAAGTCGTATCCCTTGTATAAGCATTTACGTCTCGTTTCGGCCATAAAGCGCATCGGCGGGCGCCTCGTCTGGGGCAGACTGCGTGGCGCACGGCCGGCCGCGAGCCCGCCCCGCAGTGTCGGCAGAGCAAGCAACCCAATACGACAGCCGCCGCGGCGCCTCACACACGCAATACGCCGAGTAACCATAGCTATCACTCGACAATTAATCCATACAATAACTAAGTTTCCTCCTAACACTATTCACATTCAGGACCAACGTCGCCAGTCATAAATTCAGCACAAAAGTGTGAGCGACGGCCGACTAGCAACAAAAGGGCATGACTTTTCCCGCAAAAAAAGATGATCCTTAATCTGATTAAATCTCCATCGCGGCCGACGTCGGCCCGTGAAAGATTAATGAATATTTGTGCGAGGATTCCCGACGCTGGGTTGGCACGTAGCGTTGTCATAATCATATTAGCTGCGAGTAGACCGGACCCGGCACGCACGCACCGCAGGGTTGTGCTAGCCTACTTACTCTATCGCACCAAGGGTATGGACCCTTGGTGCCGCGAGCGTGACACCTCCGCGCACTACTTCCGCTCAAACTTTACGACGTGTGTGCACGACATGAGACGTTATGCGGACGTGGAATGTAACGAGCCACTCACCTAGCCCGCAATCTTTTAAAGTAATAACGAATATAAAGCACTCGTTTAGCCAACTCAAGTTAGCTAGCTCTTATGTAATTGACAGATACAGCAAGGTGTTACGAAACGCAGTTGGTTATTTTAATTAGTATATTTTCATTACGATGATGATTTAAGTATTTGTTTTTGACCAGAAATACTAACAATTTCGTAGTGACATTTTAGGTAAAAAAATGTATTGCGAGGGAGATGCAGTGTTTTGGTGTTGTGGTCATTGCGGATTTTTTAAGTGTGGGTAAGGAGAGTCACGCTTTTACGTTAATATGGGTTAAAGTGACCCATTGGAATTTGCGGAAAAAATAGTGAATCTCCTCATTAAAAAATCAAGTCAGTCTTCGTTTCTACGTCTTATTCGTCAATTTGTTCATATAAACATAAACTGTAACTGGGATCTTGATAATTCCAATAAGTCTTACTAATACTACTACTACTGTTTTATAATAAAATGCACAAGATGCTATTGCACACTCGAAAAAACAACTTTTGGGGTGCCATTTTAGAGATGTTCCTTACTAGGCCTAAACTTTTTGTTTAAGTGCAGCGGGCGGTCGTCGAATATGAAAGAAATTTCTTAACGAGGTAGGTATACATTTTTAAAAAACATGTTTATTATAATTTATTATTTATCTAGACACGCGGCAGCGTGCCCAGCCAAGTTCACCCCAGGAACTGGCGGACAGCAGCCGTGTGTTATATTACACGAACCGTTGGGAGCCACTTTTGACCCCCCAATAACTCCAAATCTATCTAACATAAAAACATGAAATTTGGTACATAAATTAAGACCGTTAGAACAACTAGAACCCCTAATTTCATAAATATAGGTTTAATAGTTAGTTATTGAGATAATAAATTTCAAAAAACGGCATTTTTACCACTGACTGACTGACTGACTAGTAATCAAAAACCTAACCCACTTCCAGATGACCTAGATAGCTGAAATTTAGCATGCAGCTTGGTAATTATGTGTATACACCAGAAAAAAATCAGAAAACAGTGATTTTATTATTATTATTATTTATGCTAGTTACCTCAGAACTCTGTCATTTATTAACCGATTTGGAAAATTCTTTTTTTTTGTTTGAAACGGTATACTTCCGTGGTGGTCCCATTGTCATCGGGTCAGAATCGGATCATAGGGTCCTGGAGAAATCGAGGGAACTCTTCAAATATTTTAGATGCACCTATAGCGGTTTGGGTATTTTGTATAGTAACTCGTGCATTCGCTCTGGGAAAGCACCAATGGATGAAGTTTGACAAAAAGTAATGATATCCTATCAAAAACATAAATGATGAATTGGCAGCCAAGTTCACCGACAAAAGAATTGAGATTGAGATTCTAAATGGGCGCCAGGTTCCGTAGATTATCTGAAAAGTTGCCAAGTTTGGCACTAGATTGTTTACAGTAAAACTAATTTACTGCGGCTTAATGCATTTTGAGCTTTAAATTGGCAGTTTTCTTAAATATCCAACAGCTTTTATGGTATTATAACATACTGCATAGAAAACTGCTAAGTTAAGGCTCAAAATGCATTAAGCCGCAGTAAATTAGTTTTACTGTAAACAATCTAGTGCCAAACTTGGCAACTTTTCAGATAATCTACGGAACTTGGCACCCATTTAGATCTCAATTCTTTTGTCGGTGAACTTGGCTGCCATTTTCACATTTATGTTTCTGATGGGATTTTGATTACACTCAAGGTAATTCTCAAAATCTCTAATCCTGATCTCTTCGTCTGGAGCACTGCAAGATCTCCTTAACTCATTGCAAGTGAGTTTTTTTTATCGAGTAAGTACCTTAAATTATCAGATTGGAGCTATTGTAATGTTAAAGGACGTTAATCCATCTGTAGTAATCGTGATTTCCAGCTGGGCACTTTACGAATAACTTAAGCATAGGTTTGATGAATGCGTACATAAATATGTTTAAGATTTAAAAAAAACATAATCCGCATTTGTCTTCTTTTAATCGTAATTCCTATTCATTACGATTCAATTTTGTTTTATAATTGCCAAGGTTTTTTATCATTTTTCAAACACTTATGTCAGCCACCGGACGCTTTAAACATAAACTTAATTTAATTGGTTTATTGAACTAATTAATCAAAGTTAAATGTAAACTTGTCTCATTATAATACATAGTTACTTGCCAGGGCATTTCTCCGAGCGTTTAAACCGCTGTGATTTCGGTGGCCGCACTATTGAAGACATCTCTACACAGTAGGAGACAATTTTAGGCTGGAGTATAGCAGGCGGCGAATGCAATCATTATTTTCATAATGGACCACAGAAACCTAAAAGCGTCGGCAATAATACGATCATCGAAATCACAGCTGTTGAAACGCTCGGAAAAATGACCACCAATGTGCTTCACGTCTAGCGCGAGTTATACTCCTAGAGCAGTCTTGCAGTCCGGCAAATAAAGAAACAAAGATTTGTGTGACACGGGAGATAGCGTAATGGGCATGTCCAAGAATAGCATACTATAACAGTATGTTAATGTAAGGATCTTATTACCAGCAGTGCTCTAGTAGCGCGCTCATTATAATTTTTAATCCAGCTGTCTGTACATAAAGTAGCGATAACAAACATGGCGTAGCGATACTGGCGATACGCAACGCGTTAATATAAGTGTTTTCACCATATGAATTATACATTGAATTGTGTCCAGGCAGGCTCTTTATCTGGCGAGCTACGGGTGCATCGAACACATTATGCCTTGAACTGCGCTAGATTTTTATTACAGTCTAGAAAAACTCAAGCCAAAGCATTATACTGCCAGGATAAGCCGGTACAGTACAGACTGCAACGGCGCAGCCTCGGAGCCCCAGCGATACAATTGCCATTTTCGAGTTTTGAGCGAACTCAATAAACACGGTCGTAAAAGAAATCAATTGGGCCCCAAAAGAAATTAAACGTAAGAATGTATTGTTTCATACAAAGCGTAAACAAAACAAAAATCATTGTTTGCGTTAACCAGGTCTCAGGTCGTTTTCGACCTGCTTTCGTAAACATAAATCGCATTAAAGGTATAATTTATGGCGTCCATCTATACTGAATAAGTACGATCGACTTTACGTACTCGCATAGGATTCTAACCATAATAACAATGTTTTATTTTCATCTATAAGTCATCATCAGGTACAAATAAGTATGCGATACGGCAGACATTATAAAAAAGAGATTATAGAAATGTGTTGGATTTGTTAAATATACCTTGTTCAAAAAAATATTTTTGACACAACTGCTACGAATGCATATTATAATTTATCCGTAGTAGTTTTGTTCAAGGTGCTTGGTTGCGACTTGCGACTACAGCGTGTCATAGTTAGTACGCTTATTCTTATTTTTGTTGTTATTATATGTGTTGACTTTTGCATGCCAGTTTCTACTGAAATGTCTGTTTCTATCACAATATGTATACCAGGTTTTGTACTACACTTATTTGTATTTCGTAGACTCAACTAAGCATCAAGTTCTCTCTACTATCACATAAGAGATGATAACAAAGATATTCGATTATACATCGATGAAGCTATGGTCACCTGATCCTTGAAGGTGCATACGGTAATTAATTATTTGATAGAACTGGCAGCAATAAAGCTGGCTCATCAAAGATTCAGCCGAGCAAACAAAGAGCGCGTGCTCCGCGCGCATTAACCGCCATAAGACATCATAAACGGAGCACCATCATCTGGGCTTATAAAAAATTCATGCTCATCTCACATTTCGGCGCCCCTCTTAATTTCGCGTGAGCCTCTTCTTGGTTCGTGTAAAAACTTCGGGTGTCTTTTTATGACTTTTACTGCGGTATAATTGGGGAGGGGCGAGCGCTCGTGTCCCCGAGGTGACATAAATACACCCCCCACACTCTAGCCATGCCACCCCGGCTTAATCTCATGTAAGACTATACATCGCGGAAGTAGTTCACATTAAAACGTCTTGACTGGTCATTTCCGCCCAAATTAGTTCTAAAGAGGATAGTTTGTCCAAGAATAATGCTTTTTGGTGTTGGAAGTTGGAACCAATGAATCTATTTGTTTGAACGCGCTAATCCCAGGAACTACTGGTTCGAATAGAAAAAATCTTTGTGTGTTGGATAGTCCATTTATCGAGGAAAAAAATCCATTTAACGCTGTGACCAATAGGAGCGAAGACGCGGACGAAGTCGTGGGCAACAGCTAGTGAGTAATATAGCGTGAATCGAGTATAAAAGTAAGTGACTGTCATGCATGAGTATATCGGTCTTCATACTGTACGGAGCTACGGATATGGAGTTTGTCATATCGTAAATAGTAGGATGTCAGTCATGTCACTGGTGCTGACGCACTATTCGGTCCTGCAAGCCGCAACCACATGTTGACAGTCGTCATAAAAACGTCCGTCACTATAAGACGGCAGCAGCCAAGGCGTAAAAATAAATAAATAAATATTAGGGAGGATATTACACAAATCGAAATAACAGTAAACTCACCAGTATGGCTTGTGAAATGGGTACTAGACGACGACATACATATTAAAATGCATATTTATGCGCATCACAAAATATTTGCCCTTATCGGTATTCGCACTCATCAAGACCTTCGGCTATATAGGTAGGTCACTAGCGTCCCTACCCACTAGTCTAAACTAGACAAATAAAACTCGTACTCACCTTAAATTAATGTCTGAAATCACACTGGTAAATCTAGACACGCGGCAGCGTGTCTAGCCAAGTTCACCCCAGGAACTGGCGGACGGCAGCCGTGTGTTATATTACACGAACCGTTTGGAACCACTTTTAACTTAACCCCAATAACTCCAAATCTATCTAACATAAAAACATGAAATTTGGTACATATATTAAGATCCGTTAGAACAACTAGAACCCTAAATTTCATAAATATAGGTTTAATAGTTCCGTAGATTATGTGAAAAGTTGCCAAGTTTGGCACTAGATTGTTTACAGTAAAACTAATTTACTGCGGCTTAATGCATTTTGAGCTTTAACTTGGCAGTTTTCTTAAATATCCAACAGCTTTTATGGTATTATAACATACTGCATAGAAAACTGCCAAGTTAAGGCTCAAAATGCATTAAGCCGCAGTAAATTAGTTTTACTGTAAACAATCTAGTGCCAAACTTGGCAACTTTTCAGATAATCTACGGAACTTGGCGCCCATTTAGATCTCAATTCTTTTGTCAGTGAGCTTGGCTGCCATTTTCACATTTATGTTTTTGATGGGATGTTCTTTACCGAGAAGATCTTCGTGGAGATGCATCGTATGTAAATTGAAATTGCGTGCAACATTCACATGAAGACTCATGTTTGAATAAGATAATTTTTAAGAAAAAAAAACCGACTTCAATGGGGGAGGCCGGTAAAAGATTATTATACTTAGATGGTGCACTCTTAGATAAATATACAATAAAATAAAAATGGCTATAATATATGTTTATAATGGTAGAAGACTAAGTACCCTCAATTCCTCATGGAATCATGAAAAAACCTTGCTTGCTTGACAAACAAAACGAAGAGAACAAATCGCCAATCGTGAACTACGCGTCGTTGAAGAGTTCCGTTCTGATCATCATCAGCAGTTCCACTTCATCAAATGTCACTTTTATGAATGAAAATGCTTGATTAGTTCATGAAAATACTAAAATCACTATTTGTGTGCCTTTCACATTTGAGGAGTTCCCTCGATTCCTAATGGATCCCGTCATCAGAACTCGAGCATGACAAAAATCAATCGTGAAAATAGAACTTGCTTAACAAACACAGCTAGAAGGACAAATCACCAAACGTGAACTTTTCGTCGTTGAAGAGTTCTGCTCTGATCATCATCAGCAGTTCCACTTCATCAAATGTCACATTTTTGTATGATAATGCTCGATTTGTTGATAAAAACACAAAAATCACTATATGTTTGCCTTTAAGATTTGAGGAGTTCCCTCAATTCCTCATGGATCCCATCATCAGAAATCAAACATGACAAAAATTAATCGTGAAAATAGAAATTGCTTAACAAACACAGCTAGGAGGGCAAATCGCCAAACGTGAACTTTTCGTCGTTGAAGAGTTCTGTTCTGATCATCATGAGCAGTTCCACTTCATCCAATGTCACATTTTTGGATGAAAATGCTTGACTTGTTGATAAAAACACAAAAATCACTATATGTTTGCCTTAAAGATTTGAGGAGTTCCCTCAATTCCTCATGGATCCCATCATCAAAACTGCGTTTTGACAAAAACGGGACCAACTTGGATATATATACTTACAATCAAAAAAAGAATTTTCCAAATCGGTTAAGAAATGACGGAGTTATGGAGTAACAAACATTAAAAAAAAAAAAAACATACAACCGAATTGATAACCTCCTCTTTTGAAATTTTGAAGTCGGTTAAAAATAAAACAATAGACATACGAAGATAGCAAAGCTGGATGGGTCACATAACCGCAAACCGAAGTACCTAATATACAACCTCATTCAGGTTCACAATTTTCACACAGGCTTTGAGCTCATATTCGCAGACAACGAAATTAGAAAAACCCTTTGAACGGCACCATTTCCACTTCGGGTGTACCCACCCGAAACTCTTAGAAATTAGAATGTTAACCTCCCAAGTTCGTAAAGGGCGAGGCGAGGCACTATTTGAAATTCAGAACTAATATAGGTTTGAGGTTTCCAATATCAAAGAAGGATGGTCTCAGAGAGTCAGCAAATGCGATTTCAATTTTATTAGAGGCACCAGTGATGCGCGAGGTGGCGTGCGCGGCGACGGCGCGCTAAGGTGCCGTGCATGTAAGTACCTATGTGTATTTATTTGCAAATTCCGAATAGCTTTCAATATGTAGAGGCGAGAGTGACTCCCGCCTGTCGATCCTCTCCAATATCGCGCTCGGAGACGTCACGGAGGCGACGCCATTATTCGACGCGACGATTGACTCACACGGGAGCAGCCTTCTGAGGACGCCGCATGATAGATGGCGACACAAAAAACATATCCGTAATTGAGATTTCTATTACTGAAATTGAGAGCGACCGATCCGTTTTTTCATGTTTGTTTACATAATGTGAGTGGTGACAGTGGCGGCACACTATCGCGTTTCGGAAGCGGTCGCGGACGTCAATTTGTATATTGTCATTATTAGATTCGAGGCGGGAAGTTGAGGGCTGCCATCCATCATGATGTGACACGTTGGGCCGATATCGCGCCTAATACCTATTGATTTCCCACTTAGCGTTTTTCTTGGGAATCGCAGCGCTCCACCCTTCCGCGGCGGAGCGCTAACGAGCTGTTTGTCCTCCACTCGGCAAGTAGGTCGCGCTCGCTGTCGCCGCTACTGCCCCGAGCCCGCTCTGCCCTACTAAGCCTTTTTCCCATTTTTTCAATTATTTAAAACGTTAAGTAGGTATATGTGTCTAGCAATTTAAGAGATTTATTTTCACTTCAAAATTCAATTCAATTTTAGAAAATAGGTATGTGTTGGAAATTAGTATGATTTATTTTCACTTCTAACTTTAATTCTTTATATTATTTTTCATGAATCCGAGCGATTTTGACTGTTCATATAAATTTATAGAATTTGTTATTGACTGTATTTATCTATATGGAGCAAACTGCAACTTTGGTAGAGCACTATTTTTTTTTAAATCGGACGAAAGCATGTCGTGCTATGCTTAGTGTAGCGGGTTCCGTAGTTGCCCAATGAACTTAATTAAAAATATCAAATAATAAGAAGCAAAAGAGAGTACCTTCGCACCGTTTCAAACGTCTTTTACTAAGAAGAGAAGACTTTTTATGATAACTCTAAAATAGCTTAACTGATCATGTCCGCTATAGTTTTCGTTGAAAGTCTTTATTAAGCGTTTTTGGAGTGATTATTCCCGACAATATTCAATTAATCAAAAAATGTTTGATGAAGACGTCTCTATTCATTTTGAAATACCTATCCAACAACACCCCCACACCATACGGTTGAAGAAAAAAAATTCACCCCCACTTTACGTGTAGGGGAGGTACCCTTTTATTTTATTTTTAGGGTTCCGTACCCAAAGGGTAAAAACGGGACCCTATTACTAAGACTTCGATGTCCGTCCGTCCGTCCGTCTGTCACCAGGCTGTATCTCAAGAACATAATAGCTAGACAGTTGAAATTTTCACAGATTGTGTATTTCTGTTGCCGCTATAACAACAAATACTAAAAACAAAGTAATAATAATAATGAAGGGAGGATCCCTTCGTGCGCGAGTCCGACTCGCACTTGGCGGTTTTTATTTATTTTAGATTTTATTTTACCACTGTCATTTTATTGATTTATATATTTATGCCAAATTGCAGCTTTTTTGCACTTACAATCACAGAGCAAAGCCTCGGACAGACAGACGGACATGGCGAAAGTATAAGGATTCCTACTTGGCTACGGAACCCTAAAAAGGCGTCAAAGGTGGTCAGTGCGTCAAAGTCAGCCATTCCGACATCCACCATATCAGCCCTAGGACGTCCACTGCTGGACATAGGCCTCCCCCAATTTCATGGGGGGTAAATGCCATAATCGCCACGCTTGGCATGCGGGTTGGCGATCGCAGTATCTCCACCGTACTCATTCCGACATACAAATTGATAAATCGTTCATACATAAAAGGATTTCATAGCGTTATAATATAATCAGTAGGTACCGAATGCGTACAGGTTAATATCTCATAATTGTAGTGCTTATAGTCCCTGAGTACTTATATCGGTCGTGACATGCGAACGGACAGACATGACAAAACTATAAGGGTCCCAAATTCGACATTTTAATTAGGTACAAGCGACGCAGACGGGGCAGCCCTAGACGGAGATGGCGGGATGACCTTGATGCATTTCTCAGCGACTGGGGCGAAAATGCACTCAGTAAGGACTCATGGAAATCACGGGGAGAGGCTTTTGTCCAGCGGAGGGACACTCAATAGGCTACTATAATAACGATGTATTTTTTTACATTTACAGTTTTCTTTTAACAATTTATGCTATCGACAGCGACACAAGAGGTATTTAATAACCTACCTAAACTATGTTATAAAATTCAATATAAGCCAACAAGAGTCAACATCCAAATTGCGGATTGCTCTAAACGGTGTTCGGCTGTCTATCAACCCAAAATACACTTACGTTACCTGCCTACCTACGATCTTGGAAGTGTTCAGTTTTCGTAAGATTTGACGTAACAACTCATTGTGCTGATATGTAGATGCTTACATTTGCCTAAATGCCGAAGAAAAAGATTGCGTCACCAAGGTCCCCGGTGGGGGCGGGAGGCGAGAACAATGGTTTCGGTTCTCACACGTGTGGAGGATTATTTGCATTCGGAAATAAAGAGAGGAATGATAAAAGAAAGGCGCGAGCGAGGTCCCACCGCCCGGGGGCTCGGTGTGGGTACAGGGGGGGTGAGGGTGGCGCGGGTGGCGCCTTCAGGGGGAGGGGGCTCGTTACGCGAACAATGGAGAAATAATGTACAGATTGCAGTGAGCGATGCGCCCAGTGCGACTCAGGTGTCTTAGCTCTACAGTCTACGTGGACACCACGCCTGCAGTATCGGGGTGCATCTATACGACAAACAAAATGGAATATGAATGGTGTATTTGAATAGTTGAGTACACTGGAATTGAAGTAAACTCCGACATCAGTGCAACAGGGGAACACTTAATCTTTGTTCTTCTGTTATTGGTTTTTTTTTAATACTACGACGGTGGCAAACCATCTTACGGCCTGCCTGATGGTAAGCAGACACCGTAGCCTATGGACATTTGCGACTCCAGAGGAATCACAAATGTGTTGCCGACCCTTTATTGACTTAGGGATGCGCTGTGTTGAGAGTGAGGGACCCGCAGATGTCTCAGATGGTATACCTTAAACTTTCAATACCTTAGGTATAGTATAGTAGCCATCACATACATCGAAGCTAATAAGGTGCTCACAAATATCTGAACACGACTCTTGTCACAGCGTTAGAGATGTAGCTTATGGCGACTGTACCTAATACATAACATACTACGAAAATTTAAACAATATCGAAGTCCTTTTAAAAAGGCCAAGCTACACCCAAAAGATACCGCATTTAAATTTTCATGGCTAAGAATGGAACTAAACTAAATACCTACCGTTTTACAGCAGCTTATTCTGCCACCTCAGTACCTTACCTATTTAACTTTGCAAACATTAATTGAAACAAAGGTGACCTACTACGTCAAACGAGTTCCTTAAATAGAATGCACCGTCAATTGGTGAACTATGAAAGCAAGTGGATAATATATCGCAAAGTGTTATCGCCTTGCGCAACGCAATACTAAAGAGTTTTAATGTTAACACGGACGAGCGCTCGAGGCCGACCCGTTTAATAAAGGATGCCTTCATAGGAAGCGCAAGCAATCACAACACAATCACCCCATCCTCGCGTGACACCGAAAACGTCCTCGCTCATAAGTATAAATTAATCCATTTAGAGCGACCGGCACCGACCGGCCGATTAGCGGAAGCGTCTACTTAACTAATTTATCCCCGGGTGGTTTTAACAGAATGGATAGCAGTGATTACGGGCGACGGCTGAGATCGTGTGACGCTTGACTGCGAATTGCGAGCAGCGAATATGCGCGCTACGCATCTCGGCTACGCAGCGTGATTGGCGTATTTCAAATATCGTGATTGGTATATTTTGAGTTTAAACTCGTGTTTGCTGTGATTTATCTGACTACGATACTTCGGAGAGCTAAAAACTTGCGTCAACGCACTGTCTATGCACACCGTGGATGAAAATGAAATTAAAAAAAAATTCATTAAAGTTTATTCATTAACGGGTTTGGGATAACAATGATTGTGCAGGTGCCACATTTTAAGTATTTTTGATACTTGTGCTAAGAGAACACCGCTCTTCCACTTGTTGTAACATTCTTCCATTTGTATTTGATATGGGTAATATAGAAAGCTTAATTCTATTGTTAAATAATACTTCCTTTTTACACCATCGCTGACAGAGGAAGTAAAAGAATAAGAAGATTTCCTTATCTAATTAATTAAGTACAATGTGTATCTAATGTCCATATTCATACCATGTCACCAAAACAATGAATTGTGGATGGCACAATTCACTGTTTTTGGTGACATGGTATGAATTTGTCTTTTCATATATGGGACGTAGAGATTTACTCAATTTGCTTTCAGTGCCAAGAGCCCGCTTGTCTCGTAGGCGCATTCCGCTACATACGGTTTTTCGCATGTTATCGGCTACGAGCGTAGCGCTACGAAATCGTTGGCACTGAAACTGCTAATGCTCATCGTTAATTCAGAGTCGTGATCTGAATATACCTATAATGTTCTTTAATTTCTGTTTATTCTGGAACTACCTATACTTAATATTGAGGCGAGATCGTAAGATAAAACCGGCCAAGTGCGAGTAGGACTCGCGCACCGAGGGTTCCGTAAAAAATATTATATGACGTAACTAAAAATTTACCGTTTTCGCAATTTTTCCTTTATCTGTGCTATAAGACGTTGCTTCGTACCAAATTTCTAGATTATGAGTTCACGGGAAGTACCCTGTAGGATTTGATTCCCTTGCGAGTGTCGAAAATTTGCGGCATGAACGGCTGTATCTTTTGATTGCGTTAGCTTAGAAGTTTGTTTTTTTCACAGCTTCAACGGATAGTAGACCTGAGTATTTGATATAAATTCCAGCTTGATACTTCCACGCGTTCCTGAGAAAAAGGGTCTTTACAGACAGACAGACGGACGGACGGACGGACAATCAATCGATCGGTCCTGTTGTCGATATACACGAATAGGTAGAGTACATACTTGTTCCGATTGACAAACTTTCACCGGCAACAATTCGTATCGCTACGCTCGTAGCCGATGACATACGAAATTCCGTATGTAGAGAAAAGCTCCTACGAAACGAGTGCCCGCTAAACGAGTTCCAGGCGCTGAAAGTGTTAAATCTAACAGTGACAGCAGCTAAATATTTCATTAGTTTCAGTACAAAAAATACTTTTCCAGGTCGGAGTTTGAAGTTAACATTGTCAGTCTTACCCATACAAATCAACCGGCTTCGAATCCCGGGAAGGGCATTTTGTTTCTGTCGTGGGCAGAAACATTTGTTCCTGAGACCTGGATGTTTTCTATGTATTTAAGTACATATCTATTAAATATATCGTGGTCTAGTAACCATAACACAAGCCTTATTGAGCTTACTATGGGACTAGTTCGATTTGTGTAAAAAAATGTCCTCTAAATCTAGTATTTATTAATTACTTATGACACTTTGTAACACCGGTTGTTTTACATCTATCTCAAATAGCTTTGTCTTGACACTAATAACATTTATCTCAAAATTATTTTCCTGGGTGACAACTGGTGGTTGGCGTTCAATAATTGCTGGTTTTAGATGCGTTGCGTTGCTCGGAAATAAGTGCTGGTTTTCTAGAATTGCGAATCCTATCGATTTGAAGTTTCAATAGTTTAGTTTCAGGAATCGTTTTTCTCGTTTAGCTCAATTTTAGCTTCTTTTGAGTCTACAATACAGAATTTGTTTTAATTTGAAGTCTTTTTGGTCAACAAGTTGAACTAACCATAGATACTAACGTATTCTTGTTTTTTTTTTCATAATGCAAAACTGACACGTCTTTTGACAGGCATTATGTGATCACTATAATTTTCTATCTGTAAAAGGGTTTTTTTAAGGGACATACCATATTGAAATGTGCACTTCTGGACAAATGTAATATGTTTCTTAAAACATCGACCTCAGACAGTCAAAGCAAACATCACTTCGTTTTATTAGTCAAACGATCATTGAAAGCGTTGTTTACCGTTCGTATTATATTCGACAAAAATACCAAAGAGCTGAGCAATAAACGAGATAAGAAAATTCAAACCGCAAACTTTCATGAAATCCAGTCCCTTATTACACTTGAGCGGCTTATACGATAGTCAGATGTCTGTAATCCCGAAGCCCGCGACATTTTAATAACATTGATCAAATAGAACAAAAGTATGTGGACCGAGCACTCGACAGAGATGAAAGTTAAAAGGGTCGCGAGGGGGTGTGTGGCGTTTTCGGGGTGGGAAGGAGCGGGTTGAATGCCTTATTCCCTCCACAATTCAGAGGTATTTCGTGTTCTTCATACGCAAATATATCCTCGTTATGGAGGTACACGTGAGCGTATTGCGTACGCGCCTGGCCCAAGTGCCCGGGCGTCCTGGCGATGCTGGCTTGAGGGAATTGTCTACACGAGGAAAATTGGATCCGGCAATCAGCCCGTGAGCCCTTCAAGCCTAGGAGCAATCGTTATTGTTCTAGATTTGATTTACGAACTACACGTGTCATAAAGGACCGTTAGGGGCAATACTGGTCTGCGTCTAAATTACATACGTCGTGTAATGTTGAAAGTAAGGCAGTAACCGTAAAAATTACATGTCTCACCTTACTCACCTTTCAATATAGCGTCAGCCTGTTTAGCCTAGTTGGTAGTGACACTGCCTCCGAAGCTAGAGGTCCCGGGTTCGAATCGCAGTAAGGGCATTTGTTTCCGTGGTGAGCAGAAACATTTGTTCATGAGACTTGGATGTTTTCTATGTATTTAAGTATATATCTATTAAATATATCGTCGTCTAGAACCCATAACACAAGCCTTCATTGAGCTTACTATGGGACTAGTGCAATTTGTGTAAAAAATTGTAAAGGTTGCCTGGAAGAGATCGCTCTTTAGCGAGAAGACCGCCTGTTGTTTACCTCTAGTATTAAGAGTCTTATCCGTCGATGTATGGAATAAAGAGTATTTGTATTGTATTGTATCTATAGTTCGACGACGACTTCAGCATAGTTTGTGCCTACCAAGCTGGTGGTCCTAGGTTCGAATCCCGGTCAGGGCATTTATTTGTGTGATGAGCACGAACAATTGTTGCTGAGTCTTCGACGTTTTTTATGTTTTTAAGTATTTATTGACCCAATGAAACGAAAGTCTCCGTTTCAGCTTCGGCAAAAATGCTTTCGTATGTCCGGCGGATTTCCGGCTATTCTCCTCTACAGCTCGCATTTCATTTTTCAATTCACTCTCGTGAAAATTTGTTAGCAGGTTTGATAATTACAGATTTTTTTTGTCTAGTCAGTTTACGGAACTTTAGAAATTTAAAAATAAACCAATCGTGTTTTAGGAAATTTTGAAATTTGAAAAAAAAAAAACAATCGCGCGGTATTCTACCTATTTAAGTATGTATATCGTCGTCTAGAAACATAGTAAAGCAATAGTGGGTAGTATATTTGGATACGTAAAATATTTATTTGTGTAAGAGTAGTAGAAGTAAAAGAGTAAAGTTAAAAGACCGATTCGACCTTCAAACCTTCAAGAAAAGAGCGTACTCCCACCTTAAAGGCCGGCAACGCACTTACAACCCCTCTGGTGGCGCTTAAGCAGAAAAAATTGTTGGTTGTGCATCTAACTACTAGAAGGAAAACAAAGTTTTTTTTTTATGACATAGGAGGCAAACGAGCAGACGAATCGCCAGCTAATAAAAAACTTTGTTTTCCTTTTAGTAGTTAGATGCACAACCAACATTTTTTTCTGCTTTGCCTTAAGGCTGACTGGTAGAGAATGCCACACGGCAGTAAGTCCGCCTTTTGTACGATAAGGCAAGAAGCCTTGTACAATAAATAGTAACTACAAGCTTTGCCTAATTTGGGACTAGGTTGATTAGTGTAACACAAATATTTATTATTTATTCCATTCGAAACATTGTAAATATAATCAATGGACATAAATATTGTTTCTGATAAACTGGTTAACCTCATAGGAGTCATAGGCCAAATCAAATGAAATTAATACTACAACTAAGTAATTCCATGTTGACAACATTTAGGACTCTACTTCTGTAAATATTAAAAATAGGTATGCAGGGTCTGAATTGAAGCCCAGTAAAGTCTGTCATGTCTGACATACTTAATATGTACAGTTATGCATGCATGCTTTAACCATAATATGTTCATAGATGTACCTCGTGTGTTCATAAGTTTTGAGACGAATATTGTTTTGAATAAATCAATTACAGAAAATATTTCTGTCAAGGTAATTATTTTCATTGAATCACTGTACTGTAGCTGATAAAAGTAAATAGAGTTTATTTAAATTGGCTTTCAATATTTTTGATTTAAGCCTTTAAATGCGGTGGTCTCTCTTAGGTGCCGGCACGAAACGAAAAACGCCTTTTTTATTGACGAGTTAATGTCTATGGTAGAAAGAAAGTTAAGGCAGCGGAACGACAAATTGTACACCAAAATGTCGATAGATGTTCCAACTACTGCACAGACAGTACTGCAACCTTATCACCCTACGATGTTCACGATACGGGCGATTATTACGTATGAGGTAGCCTTTTCTTTCAATTTTGAATACTAGATGCTCAAACTATGCCTTAAAATTATCCATTTACCGGATGGATTATTGGAATCACTTGTTAAAGTTTATTCGACACGTTTATTCATCAAAATAATTGGTTTTTTGACAAAGTTTTAGAGAACACCGTAACAAAATTAAATTTTCATACGAAAACTGCTAAAAGAGAAATGTATGAAGTAACTTTCTTCAAGCCTGGCCCTAAATACTCCTGATTAGTCTTTTTGGACAAAATTACCTTTACAATTTAGAGCTAAAAACCTGCTGTAAATACTACTCAAAAATAGTCACTCAAAAATGAGCCACTGGACGAGAAGCAAGAGAATCCCTGATGAAAACTTTCGTGTCTGGCGGGGTCATTATCTAGGTGTAGCCGACGCAATAAATGGCATCTAACATAAAATATTGGAACGCAGTTTAAATAATACATATGTATATTTATTAATGATCCGAAACTATTGTCAAGTAAAATAAACAATATGTTTATAGATATATATAAAAAAAAATATAAGGCCAAGTGATGCCATTGGTGTTGCAAGCGTCCATAGGCGACGGTGACGACTTACCATCAGCTGGGCTGTCAGCTTGTTTGACACTGACGGGGTATAAAAAAGAAAGGCCAATCATACATAAGTCATTAGTAGACCTAATTCCTATTTGTAACCTCACTCAGCAACCATCAACAATAGCTCAAACAAAATAAATAAGTAAATTACTGAGCCTCAAAGTACATGAGAGAAAAATACACTATACTATAAGTTGATAAAGTCGAAATTTGAACTAAGAATACATTGCAGAAGCTTCAAATTTCTTCTATAGAATCACTTTGTTGTCCGTCCGTCTGTCTGTCAAGACCCTTTTTCTCAGGAACGCGTGGAAGTATCAAGCTGGAATTTATATCAAATACTCAGGTCTACTGTCCCTTGAAGCTGTGAAATAATCAAACTTCTAAGCCAACGCAATCAAAAGATACAGCCGTTTATGCCGCAAATTTTCGACACTCACGCAAGGGAATCAAAACATACAGGGTACTTGAGGTACTTCCCGTGAACTCAGAATCTTGAAATTTGGTACGAAGCAATGTCTTATAGCACAAATAAAGGAAAACTTGCGAAAACCGTAAATTTTTAGTTACATCATATAATAAAAATATTTTTTACGGAACCCTCAGTGCGCGAGTCCGACTCGCACTTGGCCGGTTTTTCATCTTGACTTATTAACATAATCGTATCCCCATCAAATAATTCTCTATTCTAACAAATAAGTGTCTCTGTCTACCTGTTGCTAAACCAATCTAGATGAAAGGGTCTAGCAGGCTAAGCTAACAAGAGTGGCCCCCGCCATGGATTTGGTTGTAATTTGAGGTGCAGTAGTGGCAGGACCTAAGAACACTGTATGCGTAATATAAGCCTTCGATCTTCTTTTGTTTCAGACTTTTATTTTAGCTAAACCTTTTAAACTGTTATTTTAGCTAAACCAAGCAAGCGAGAGTAACTAAATAAATTCAGAATTAAGGAGCATGAAATGGGGTTCATAATGCATATTTTTACAGACAATCATATACTTGAACTAGGATGAAAAAAAAAGAAGATTTTTTTCGCTTCATTTTTTTGCCACTTCTCGCGGAGGCACACACACAATTGTGGCAATGATATGATATAGTAAACATACGTTCGTAAATGTTTTTTTTTTTGACATGACGCACCATGATTTTTCAAAATGTTTTTCAATGTGTACGTAAAGTGTGGACACGAAAAAATCTGGTCATGCATGATATGGTAAATCTTTGAAATTAATGTGGATTTTCAGGCACCGCTTTTTAAAAATAATTTGTAGATATCAAACTACATAATAAAAATACAATCATAATATAACGTTAAGTTTTCTGTGTCTTTCAGCATTATATATTTCACCGTACCGATATTTTGTTGAACAGCGGTTTCTGATAATTTTCACTCGCTTCCTGCTACTAAGCTACAATTGTATATATATTTTTACGAGTTGTTTTAAGCTCATTAGAATTTCATCATTCCAAAAACATACTTGTTTGAACACTTTTCTACTTGAGGCAGTCAGGAAGACTTTCTACTCCAAGCATCGAAAGTTGTTTTATATGGGAGGCATTTTTCTGTAAAAAAGGCAAATAAACCAAAATGAAAAACAATTCGAACTACGTCAATCTGAAGTCAACTAGAAAAATGTTAGCTATTGTAAAAGGATGATGTAAAAAGGTAAAATTTGAAAGATCCAGATAAAAATAAAATAAAAATATTAACAGGAAAACTTGGTACATACTGTCCGAAGGCGCTGTTCAACAAAATATAGGTATGGTGGAATATATAATGCTGAAAGTCACAGACAACTTAACGTTATATTATGATTGTATTTTTATTATGTAGTTTGATAACCACAAATTATTTTAAAAAAGTGCTGCTTGTTAATCCACATTAATTTTAAAGATTTACCATATCATGCATGACCAGATTTTTTCGTGTCCACACTTTAGTTGACAATTGTGGCTTATTAAGTAATTTTTTTATAGTTGTGCCTCCGCGAGAAGTGGCAAAAAAATAAAGCGAAATAAAAGCTACTTTTTTTTTCATCCTAGTTCAAGGATATGATTGTCTGTAAAAATATGCATTATGAACCCCATTTCATGCTCCTTAATTCTGAATTTATTTGGTTACTCTCGCTTGCTTGGTTTAGCTAAAATAACAGTTTAAAAATTACCTTGATTTTTTGACATTTTCGCGAATAAGTCTGAAACAAAAGAAGATCGAAGGCTTATATTACGCATACAGTGTTCTTAGGTCCTGCCACTACAGCACCTCAAATTACAACCAAATCCCTTGCGGGGGCCACTCTTGTTAGCTTAGCCTGCTAGACCCTTTTCGTAAAGGATTAAATAATACTTACCGGATATTGTGCAACATTATCTTTGTTAAATAAAAGATGTTCATTCAATGTTTGACATTTTTTGACAGAAACAATAATGAATGATGACGATAAGGAGTTCGTAATACATTATTTACTCAAGTTACACATAAGATAGATTTCCAAGAGCAAAATCTTTTTAAATTATATTTATGTTATATTCCATATTTACAGTACATCTTAATACAAAAATTAGTGCTATGCTTCTTCTCGAATTAATTCTTTCCATAGAACTAATTATTTGTTTTTGGGAAAGAATTCTAATATAACTTCTATTACAAAGTCTGTTATAGACTATGTAAAAAGTCCTACAGGTCTACTTGCAGAGCAAATTACAAAATGTTTCAGTGTCAACTATCTATGGGGACTCAGTTTAGTGAGGTTATATAAACCATTATTATACAATGTGTTTTTAGGGCTGCATACCTCAAAAGGAAAAATGGAACCCTTATAGGATCACTTGTGTGTCTGTCCGTCCATCGACCCTCTGTCCGTATGTCACAGCCAATTTGCTCCGAAACTACTTGACCAATTAAGTTGAAATTTAGTACATATATATACCCGCATGCCAAGCGTGGCGATTATGGCATTTACCCCCCATGAAATTGGGGGAGGCCTATGTCCAGCAGTGGACGTCCTAGGGCTGATATGATGGTGGTGGACATATATGTAAGTTGGTGACCCAAAGATGATATATTTTTTACATTGATAGCCTTTTATTTGGGATTATGTATTTTAGTATTCTATTATGTATTTGTGTCTTCCTCTTCCATTGTATCTCCTTTTGCCCTTAGGCAAAGGCCTCCTCTAGCCTTTTCCACTCCCGTCTATTCCTTGCCACTCTATTCCAAGTTTTTTTGGCGACTTGGCTTATGTCGTCTGCCCATCTCTTCTGTGGCCTGCCTCTCCTTCTATGGCCTTCTCTTGGGTACCATTCCGTTACTGATTTGAACCAATATTTTTAAGCATAAGGGCCATTTTAGGAGGTAAAATAAAAATAAAAGTTTTTCAAACTATATTGTGTGACATATCAAATGAAAGGGCTTAATGTTAGGATCTCAATTTTTTTTATAATTAAATGATAATATATATAGATATATAATATAAATAGAATAAGTAAACTAAACCATACATCTCAGTGAGGACTGTTGAGGAGCTAAATGCATGTTTGTTGTGTGGTTTATTAATCTTAAGTATTCTGTACATTAAACTCTGTCGGTTCACCTAATAAAAAAAAAAACAAATTATTTACGATAATATGCGAATATTTATAATTCCCCCCAACTCACCTCCGAAACTACTGGGCCTAAAATTTAGAAAAAAAAATTAGAACTTAGTTCTTTACATATAGATTTCAGGAAAACCTATTAAAAGTCTATAGGTCTAATAGTTATTGAGTTATTGCTGAAAAACTGCCATACTCAAACAAAATGATGTAAGTGTTGTGAGTTTTTTATGAAGATACAACCTTTTTTAATGCAAAGGACAGGATAGTTGTTTTAAATGTGGAGTAGTAGTAAGTATGAAACCCTTCATTGTGCATAGTCCAACACACACTTGGCCGGTTTTTATTTAATAGAATATTATTTATTTCTGTAAAAGTACACAGTGGGTATACAAAAAGAAAGAAAACAATGGTAGAACTTACTTACTAAATTGTACACCAATACTGAAAAAGTTGAACACTCAGCATAATGCTAGGTGCTACTAGAGTACCCGACGCTGGTTTTCCGTGAACACCTGTAAGGAGCGCAGATGCGCTCAGCTGCTAGTACTGTTACACAATTACTTGAGCTAATAATTACAATAATTAGCTACTTACGAGTAAGTTGGTTTCATTTGTGTTGTATTGGGAGTAGCAGAAATGAGGCAAGTGGAATGTCATTAAAAAATAAATAGCATGTTATAGAAAATATAACACTATATATAATAGCAATAGTGGTTGGCAAGTATGATATGAACAAAGTACAGTAAGTAACTATAATACAAAGTACATGTTTCATTACCCCAAAGTTAATTTTAGCTTACTGAGAAGATAGCTTTTTAATTTATGTTTAAATGTCTGCAACAATGATATTTGTATTTCATAATAATATTTGTAAACTACCTTGTGTAATATTTGTACTATTTGTGACTTTAAACTCTATTTAATGCAATATGTTTTAATCCTTAATACAGAAGACTCTGAATACAGTAAAGTCAAAGGACAAAAAATGGACTATTCTATCAATAGTGTGTTTTGTATGAAAAACTAACATAACTCTGCATCATTGAAGAAAGTAAATAAATAAATAAATATTATATGCAGCCAGTGACTGATGATTTGCATTACCATAATGCCTTTAGATAAAATGTGTTAATCAAAGAAGCTGTATCCAGAGCAGGGTTTATATATAGAGGTTCAGTGCTCTTCGTAAAGAATTTGGGCCTCCTTCTTTACTTAAACTACCCTGATTCTGAGAAAGGGTCCCTAAATACCCTGTATTTTAATAACTGTATAAGCTTACCTCAGTTTGGTCAAATTCCTGCAGATGCCTGTCATTCCGCTGCTTTTCATACAAAGCTCGGGCCAGGGCACTCCTAGGACGATATAATCCGTTCAATCCGTTATTGTTGGCCATGTCTTCGAAGTATTTCTTATCACTTTGTTGCTTAGTTGCACAATATTTAGTATTTACAAACTCCTCATCCTTAGGACACTGTTGTTGGCTTCCCTTAGAGTAACAATAGTGTAAATCAGTGTCAGATGCAATTTTTGCGTCAACAGCATAATATACTATGCTTACATGACATATGATGCAGAAAACAGAAGGCATTTATCAATTATTTTAATATTTTGGGCGGTGGACTACATTTTTCAGGTTAAGTGTTTATTATTATAGGAACTTGAACTACATAACATTGAAGTACAAATATTTAGTTTGTCTAATGTATATTTTATTATCCCGTGTCTAACTAAAATAAGTCTCTAATCATAGTCGTAAATATAAAACTGATAACGATACATTGAAAATATTATCTGGTTTCTAATCAAATCAAATGACATTTGTCAATTGTCATATTAGTTTCCACATCGCACAACAGAGGGCGTGGGTTTACACGGCTTACGCAACTGAAGCGTTTACAAACATGGCTACTGTGTTTTCAACTTTTCATACGGTTATTTTGGTATTGAAATGTCAATGATATTGTATTAAACAATTTGTGTACTACAAATTTTAGTGATGGCTGTCTATTTGTTGCTATATGGTATAATTTTAAAGCCACAAGTACTTTCAACTATACACTAGCAATAATATAAATGTAAGCCTTTTTTTCTTTCCCCGTAAACGAAAACTGTTTGAGGAATAACGTACCTTATTGTAATATATTTAAGCTCTAATTCGTACTTTGATCAATAGGTAAGAAAATTCCATAATTAAGTTTCCATATTACTGTGTTATTTTGAATACGTTATGCTGGCATTTTACTTGGCCATATTCGTGAAAATATTAATATAGGATCTCTTTCTTTATTACCGCAAAAGAAAGTAACGCAGCCATATTTGCCCAAATACATCGGCCAAGTGAAAAGCCTTCCTTACTGATAATAACTATAATTGAATATTTGACCACTAAATATTAAAAACCCACAATAGCTGCCCGTAGTACGGTTTTAAAAAGGCCTAATGGATCAACGTATCCGTATCCGTGAATATAGGAGGCATAAAGTAACCTAGGAAGGGTTGTAGATATTAAGTGGATTACTCAATCAATTAAATATAAATAGATATTAATTAATACAGAAATAGAGCGACCCTTTTTCATAATGCCTAGTCATATTGTTGGAAATTAGTAAATAAAGTAAGTAAGTAAATTAAATACCAACCGTCTCTTGTTTTGATTCCACCGAAGCTCTCGCGATGGATCGCATTTCTCGAAGCAGATAGTGAACCATTTTGCTTTCACCGATGCAACTTTTTATTACTGCGTAGGTAAGTCCTCTCCAACGCTGACACTATTACTTATTAATGAATGATGTTTATCACTGGGTAATATGTATGTGTGTCCTCGTTAAGTATAAAAATGAAATGTTTGGTAAAAGTGCCTATGAGACCGATTGTTAGTGTTCGGCCTTGCCCGTGACCGACCGTTCACTGTTACTCGCCGCGCTTGAGCAGTTGCGATAGCCTTTTTAGGAAAAAAAGTAAACTTATCGATGTCAGATACAATATGTACAGTTAGTAAAAGGAATAAGTACTTATACGAGGTCTAGTTAGCTTTAGTGACGGTGCATTCTTAATTGGTATTCTGCATAGGTCCACTGGTCCATAACATAACCGTAACTTAGGGAGGTTTTCCCCCCCATGGCCCGGGTCCATAAACTACGACCAAGACCACCGGGGGGTGGGCAGAAGCATCCCTGAAGTGCGGTGGAGATACTGCGATCGCCAACCCGCATGCCAAGCGTGGCGATTATGGCATTTACCCCCCATGAAATTGGGGGAGGCCTATGTCCAGCAGTGGACGTCCTTCGGCTGATGGAGAGGGAGGGAGGAGTCGAATAGTGCCCCTAGTTAAGGGTGATATTCCACTCATCCAATATCTTTGTCCAATATAAATTTGATCAAAGAAATTGGAAGATTCTGACGACAGGTAAATCAATATGGCTACGCAGGAAAAAATAAAAAACTTGGACAAAGATATTGGATGAGTGGAATGGGCCTCCGTCAAAGAACTTTGATCAAAGATTTGACAAAGAAATTGGACAAAGATATTGGATAAAGATATTGGACGAGTGGAATACCACCCTTAACTAGGGGCACTATTCGACTTAACGTATTAAATTGGAATCGCTGCTGATGGTGTTGTATTTCTCGCATACGGTCGCTACCACGCGCGCCATATCCTAGGGGTCACTACGACTAGCTACTTAATTTAGTGAGTCGGTTTGCGCCCACTTGGATGAGTTGGTGTACTTTACCAATAATAAAAGCCAATTGAAATACATACCTACAACTCACTGTTTCTTTAGGATCTATAAAATAAAAAATGTATTTAATTGAAAAATCCTTTAGGTGGTTGCTAATTACGAGTAGCACACCAAATTAGATGGTCGCTAACCGAGCTATCGACCCTGCCCCACCTTGCTTTTTGTGTTTTATATTCCCGTTGCATCCTAAACGAACGTACTGTCTTCTCGAAGATCTCACTGTTCGAAAAATAAATGCTATACGATTAGTATTATTATTATCCTAAACGAGCCCCAGGTCCACCTGTTACCTATTCCAAAGTATTGGCGTAGGCTTTAGTTTTGCGTAAACGAATGAAATTAGACCTTCAAAGTCAAAGTGAAAAAAGTCAACATATTCTTTATTCAAATAGCAACAAGAGCTTTTAAGAGTAACCCACGAGGATAGTACATATTGGCTTTAAAAATATTCGTCAAGTGTACACGCAACTTGACTGTTAGAAGTCAATTTGGTTTTAAACTGCGGTCATAGGCAACAATTGGGTACAAAGGTTTAGCCATTTAGCCGTTAGGTACGAGTATATCCAGATCTAAGTATGCAACATCTATAGGACTAGATTTGCGATGTATCTACTTTTGTATTGCGATGTATTAAACTAAAAAAACCGGTTTATGTTATGTTTTTATCATAGTTCTGCTTTTTTTATTTGCTTCAATGTCATGTTAAATAGTTTGAGGCAAATAAACAATTACCCGCACAATGTCACAAAAAATAATAATAATTAAAGAGGTTGTTTAGGGTTAGCCGCCAGCTGTTTAAGACAACCTGAGATACAGGATCAACCTAGTTCAGGCAACTGTAATAATGTATGAACTGTGTAATACCTACGCAAGCACATTGTTAACACAAGCAATATGGTTTTAAATAAATAAATTTATTATTATTATTTATTAATTTAGCTGCATAAGAGCTCTTCCATCCCTCTTGTTGGAACGCGTATAGGATCTCTATAGAAATTCTTACTCCGAGGAATACCCAAATTACAGCTCTATGGCACCTTGTCTGTCAGTATCAAGTTGTCAGTTTTAGTGATCAAATACAAAATCAATTTATATCGCGTCGAGAATAAAAAATTTGCTAGGTAATCAGTGGAAAATAAAATGTGGTTAGAGTAATGATTAAACAAGGAGGTCTATTTTTTTTCGTCGATTCCGACCTCAATCACATTTAACGCGCGCTGAGAACACGTGTCAAAGGAGCGCTCGAAATATTATACTGCAAATCCATGTGATGTAGTGTAGAAGCACAAAAATGAGAACCAGAGTGATGTTAACAGAATGCCCAGAATGGTCGTCTATTACTAACCGACAAACCAGCCTATCCACCTGGTTGGACGGTTAGTCTTTTTTTTTCTTAACCAACAACCTAGTTGATTGGCTGTTAATTTTTTTTCTTAACTGACTACCTAGTTGGTTCGTTGTTCATTTTCTTCCTTAACTGACTACCTAGGTGGTTGGCTGTTATTTTTTTTCTTAACTGACTACCTAGTTGGTTCGTTGTTCATTTTCTTCCTTAACTGACTACCTAGGTGGTTGGCTGTTATTTTTTTTCATAACTGACTACCTAGTTGGTTTCTTAATAAAAATGTATTTTTGACAGACCTATTACCTTAATAACGTTTTATTCTCAACCACAACCTTGGTATTCATGATTGAAAATAAAAATCTGAAACATACCTAACTAAATACATTTTTTGTTTGTAATATCTATTGTTGTAAGTATCTATATCTATAATGGTACAATATTGTTACAATATCTATTATATTCAGTTCATAATTTAACATAAGACACTTAGAACCATGAATTTCACTATTTCCATTGGCGATTTCATAATATTTACAATATCTTGTATATGATGCAAGTTAAAATCGGTTAAATTATCTTCCGCGTCAGCTACTTCTTGCCAACTTTGTTCTGGACGAAAGTGATACACGCAGGCTCGCGTTTCAGGCGATATATATAAATTGTGTTTGTAAAGAATTTGGGCTTTAAACATGTTTGTTATTGCCTGAGTTTGGTTTCGACACCCGCCAAAAATACAGGAATCATTTTGAGGCGTTCTTCTTATCGACATTACGAAAGATGAGTCGGGTTCTTGGATGTTTTGATAGTTCATATCAAACCGTAGGTTCTCTCCTTGATAAATGACAGAACTCAGGCAGACGCGAAATGGACATTGCAGTTTTCAATCAAGACATTATGAATGAAAATGACGGAAAACGGCCAGTCATATCATTAAGTAGATACCGATAATTGTCCAATAGTTTTCTGTGGGGACAGTGAATGTGTTAACAAATAGGCTATGTTCAAACCAAACTCACTGTAAGCCGCCGATTGTGAGCGAACGTTACGCAGTATATTGTATTTCCATACATAATTTACTTTTTCGTTCACATTTAACCGACAATACGTATGCGTAACGAATGTATGACTACAGTGAGCCAGCTCACATTCGGCGGGATATAGTCAGTTTGGTTTGAACACGGTCATAATATGTCAGGCGGTTTTTCGGTTGGTATTAAGTAGTTATCAACCGACAAACCAATATTTAATCCATAATTAGTTGGTCGGCTCGTAATAAAAGTCCATATTACTAACCAACCAACTGGGCAGATTGTTGGTTACGAAAAAAAAAGACTAACCGTCTAACCAGGTGGATAGGCTGGTTTGTCGGTTAGTAATAGACGAGAATGGCGAGTCTTTTTGAGACATTTGGGTTAGTTAGTTTTATGTAGTTACTTAATACCTACATGGAACTAACATAAGCACATCACGTCACTGACTAGGGTCATAATGCCGAAACCATACAATGGGCCATCAGTGGGGCTAGTATGATCGCTTATATGTCGGACATATAGCATTCGTCCCTCTCGCACTTACATACTTGACAGTACGGGACGAATGCTATATGTCCGACATATAAGCGATCATACTAGCCCCTCAGGGGCCATTGTACAGGAAACAGTTATGCGTTAAAGCGAGAAAGACATATTTTCATCACTGCATAACTGCGTCCTGTACGTGGCCCATCATGGTCCATTGTGTGGTTCTGGCATAAGGGACTTCGTAATCCCGAAGTACCTGCCTTGCAAGCTTGATACGCTGTGGGCATCGGCCGGTCGCTTAAACGTGCGATATTAATTTAAAATAATTTATACAACAAAAAAACTGACTCCAATTGTGTACTTGCTATGCCACAATTTGTGGTTTCCGTGAGCCAATGCTTGGTTACCTACAGAAAATACCGAAATCGGCATATTCCTCCTAGATCCCATCATCAGACCTTCACTAAATATTAATTAAAATTATATGGGACCAATGTCGGGGTACCTGCTGTGAAACAAAAAAATAATTATCAAAATCGGTCAACGTGGTCAAGAGTTATCGGGTAACATACATACACAAAAAAAAAAAACAACTGAGTACCTGAATCCTTCATTCTATTGAAGTCGATAAAAATTAAATAAAGTTCTAGATGTGGTTGATTCTTTTCCCGAAAGAGCAGTCAAAACATAATTTTCGGTTGATCACTTAGAAGCAGTAGTAAACTTATTTTCATTTTAATTGTAAATAAAAAAATCCTATATTAAAAGTTATAGATTTTTTCTTTAGATTTAGGTATTGGTCGCTCAGTCTTAGAACCTTAAAAATCATCGTTTACCAGACCGCGCAGAAAATTCGCTTTATTACTCTTTTGCTTCTTCACACACTTTCTTTACCTACACAATGTATACTTAAAAGTATGCAATATTTTTGCTCTCCATCACCACCACCACCACCATATCAGCCCTAGGACGTCCACTGCTGGACATAGGCCTCCCCCAATTTCATGGGGGGTAAATGCCATAATCGCCACGCTTGGCATGCGGGTTGGCGATCGCACTATCTCCACCGCACGGCATTTTTGCTCTATCGGAGTTACATTCATATTGTCACATCGAATCATGTAGAGAATTATTAAATACGTTAAGTATGTTAAGGACAAACTTGTCTATTTCAAGGCTAGACCTAAAAATATTTTTATACATACTTCAATTTCAAACATTATACTCACGTCTTCTTCAATGTCAGGTATTTTCAAGTTTTGCCACTCAGTCCGCCAATCTGACATTTTGAAGCACTCAACAATTTAACACTGTGAATTCAGTCTTGAACCGCCTACTGAACGCCTTGAAGTGAGCGATAAGTAAAATCGTTTATCTAAGTCGTTGTATATGTATATCTGTATTGCAATTAGATAACGTGATTCTAAGGCTGATAACTGAATTGTTCTAGCAATTGTTGTGTGAATATCTACGTTTTACAAAATTAAGTAATATTTACCTTTTCTAATAGACATTAATCATTTATTTTGTATCAAATAAAAGTGATATTATTAAAGTAAACTTCAGAACTACTATAAAATGTCAAATTAAAAAGCCTTTACCAAGTCATCCACCACCATACCACCATAACAGCCGAAGGACGTCCACTGCTGGACATAGGCCTCCCCCAATTTCATGGGGGGTAAATGCCATAATTGACATGCGGGTTGGCGATCGCAGTATCTCCACCGCACTCCAGGGATGCTGCTGTGGTGGTGGTGGTTACCAGGTCATCGGTCCACCTTAATTAAAATTAATATTCATACGTAATTAATAATTATTAAAAAAAGTAACAGGTCAAATTGAAAATTAATACGAAACTATATAGAATGGAATAGGTAGGAATTGAAATTATTAATAAAAAAATAACAGGTCAAATTTAAAATTAATAACAACAGAATATAGAATGGAATAGGTAGGAATTGAAATTATTAATAAAAAAATAACAGGTCGAATTTAAATTGAATAACGACAGAATAAAAGCAAGAAAACTTTTAGGAGGTTAACAAATATTTTATGTCATGTAACTATTATGATTACGCCCTGTGATAAGCAGGTACCTTATTGTTGTTTATTACTGAATAGAATGTAATGTAATTCTTAGTCTGAACTATAACTGTAAATAAGCCATTTCATGGCTTTATCAGTTAAGTTATTGCAAACTCTGCGTTTAAGTATTTGGAACTTTAATAAAAAAAAAATGATGGAATAGGTAGGAACTGAAATTAGTACACGCGGCTTTGCTGTAGCAACCCGACTGTAGCGTGACCTACTTCGATTGTTGTTATCGAGTAGTTATGTGATCAGCAAACAAATAGGTACAATAGGAACTTAGAGAAGAGTAAGATCGTAATCGGTCAAGATTATCAGATTAATGACTTTAATGATATGAACTAATGATTGATGAAAGTATATTTTGAGGGTTCCATAGTCAACTAGGAACCCTTACAGTTTCGCCATGTCCGTATGTCTGTTTGTTCGAGGCTTTGTTCTGTGATTGTTAGTGCTAGAAAGCTGCAATTTGGTATGGATAATAAAACTCAATCATCAATATAATAAAACTGACAAAGTCGTAAAATAAAATCCCATACACGTAAAGTGGAGTTGAACAATTTTTTTGCTTCAATCCTATGGTGTGGGGTGTTGTTGGATAGGTCTTTCAAGATGAATAGAGGTATTCATCAAACATTTTTTGATAAAGTGAATCATTTCGGAAATATTCACTCAAAAAGAAAAAACAAATGTGTCCCCTTTTCCAAATATATGAAAAAAAAATCATGACAGTAAAACTTAATAAAGACTTTCAACGAAAGCTATAGCGGATATGATCAGTTAAGTCGTTTTTGAGTTATCGTCAAAAGTCTTTCCTTCTTAGTGTAAGTCGTATGAAACGCTGCAGAAGTATTCCCTTTTGCTTGTTATTGATTTTTTTAGACTAAGTTCATGCAACTACGGAATCCTACACTAAGCATGGCCCGACATGTTGTTGGCCGATTTTATTAGATAATATTTAGCTAAAAGTCTATAAATACAGAGTGTAAAAAAATGCCATGGATCCGATAAAGGCGTTAATTGGTATCGCTTTCTGACTAGAAATAAGTCCTCAGGTAATTAAAATATTTTGACTCATTTTTTTTTATTTGTATGGGGTATTGGCAAATTTGACGAAGGTCAAAAACAAAAAAAAAATTAAGTCAAATTTTTTTTTATGTACCTAGTTATTTCTAGTCATAATGCGATACCAATTAACACCTTAAATTGATCCACGGTATTTTTGTTACACCCTGTATATCGAATAGGTGTGGCAATTTGAACCCGGGTATGTCCTAAAACTACGACCAAGACCACTGTGGGATGGGCGGCAGCATCCCTGGAGTGCGGTGGAGATACTGTGATCGCCAACCTGCATGCTATGCGAGTATGGCATTTACCCCCCATGAAATTGGGAAAGGCCTATGTCCAGCAGTGGACGTCCATGGGTGGTGCATGGTGGTGGTGGTGCATTGCAATTTTTAAATGCCTTTGTACCTAATTAACTATATATAAACATTTTATGAAAACTATATTCATCCAAAATTATAGAGGAAATCTGAAAAAATATTTTCCTAGAACAACACTATTCAAACCCTCTGAGACCTCTAACCATCTGAGAGCTATCGATGTGCCTCACTCTTAGCCTGGTAATCCCCGGTAGGTAGGCCTCTCATACTTTTTGTATGGTTGTATGCCATCGTATGCCATGTATGCCTTCGACTATTTCTTCTGGATTTAATTGTTCTATTGAACAAATAAATCCATAGCCTTCCTGCATTATTATAAATCCATAGCCTTGCTGCATTATTTATTAATTAAAGCATTAGCCAGTATTGAATCATTTCACACCTTTAAGCTGTCGTTATCGGCTTCTCCAATGCGTAAGAAAAGTAGTGTTAACAAATCTCTATAAAATTGAAGTAGTGTCATCTCATCTATATCAGTACAGAGAACTTTCAAAGTCGAACGTCCCTCACCTATCCTAAAAGAAGAATGACGGCTGAAGTGGAGTTTTTACATAACCCAGACTTCCCATCACGGCTGTAGCAAATTTTCTTATATTCTCTATTTACATACCTACCTAACCTACTTACTGGATGAAATAATAATCACAAGTTTAATTTATAAACCTTACAAGTCACACGATTATTTTTTGTCTGCTGGATCTGGATATGCTCTGCACGATAATGTTTTCCAAGTAAAAGAAGAAACGCTGTATAGGTTAATGAAACATGACATGATTATTTCCCAAACATAATACAAATGAGACCTTGCGCTGGAGCTAAGTATTTTTTAATAAAATAAGCGAATACCGTAGTAAGTTAATTTGTTTAGGTTCAATATGGTTTAGTTTAGTCGATCACGCGCGCCCGGGGCGCTGCGTCTGCGCCGCGCGGGACATTTAAAATAATTACAAGCCATCGGAGAAACGTAACAGCCAGTGTTTTGAGACCATTACTTATTTTTTAATTCCAAAAAATGGTTAAAAGCACACACTTAGTGCCTATTGGTGCAATGCGAGCAATAAATGAGACTATTACAAGTTTTTCGTGTAATTTTGGTACATAAATTAAGCTGCATGAAATTATGGTTATGGATAATATGGATTTTAGGTGAAAATTTTGCAAAAAAGTCGTGAGGTGCTACGGTGAGATCGAGATAGGCTTCATCGTAAAGCACCACAAATACTGTCCAGTGTGCGAATTTTTTAAGATGTAAATTTGTGGAAAATGTTTAGGTACGAGAATTCTGGGTTTTTGTGTCCCGTCCGCATCGGATCATGCATAGTTGACAATTGTTTTCGGCCAACTGGCGAAATGAAGATAGAAAATATACGTTTCATTATTCGAACAGGCTACTTTTTTTATCACACCGAAGATGCCTTACGATATACAGAGACTTCTAGTTATGTTCCTATAGTTCACACAAATGGAGGTCAATCTGACATTCGATTTCAAATTTCAATTTGATATCAATGCGACTCTGGGCCATGTTATGATTCACGATTTTATGGGGAAATCCTGGTTGTTGTCAATGAGATAAGTCTAGTTAGAAGGCTTTGTGTGGCTTGAGAATAGCCGAGACAGTGATATGGCCTAATACTACCTCGACAAATCAAAATCCTATTTAATAAAGCCTTCCTTCTCCGGGTACCTAATAAGTATAGTAGAGTCAATTAAGTTCGCTTTGGCAAAATGAATGTTTTTTTATTATATATTCCTAAATGTTTTTACCTTACCTTATCATGCAATAGGTAGTATTTAGACTCTTTGGACGAGCGATAAGAAAACCTGGCCACATATAAAGGTTTTTATTTTGTTTTTTGTTTTTGTCCGCAAAAACACTACAGGATAGTTTTCCTATAGTTGTATGTAAATGTGAAATTATTACATAAAATAGCTTAAAAATAATAGGTGGTTTACGGTTGAAGATGACGAAGACTCGTGGGGCGAAAAATTTGAATCCCTGTCAACAACAAGCTATCTTTGCCGGCTACAAGCAAGGGCGTACCCACAAACAGCTTTCGCAGCAGTTTAGTGTATCAAGAACCACGATTACTAAGTTGCTGAAGCGATTAAAGTCACCAAGAAGATCCATTGGCAATAAAACATGTGACACCACGTTGTACTACACATGTGACCGACTGTAACATTTTGCGAGTCTCACGTGAGAATCTTCGGTTAACGGCGATGGATATAGTCAAAGAAATATCAACCCCAGGACAGCATTCTCCATCTTTACGGACTGTCCGACGTCGTTTGCAGAACGCCGGATTAAACGGAAGACGCCCTGTAAAAAAACCGCTTATATCTGAGAAGAACCGAAAGATAAGAGTAGCTTGGTGTAAAGCATGCGAACACTGGACACCGCGACAATGGTCTGATATACTCTGGAGCGATGAGAGCAAGTTTCTTTTATTTGGAAGCGATGGTATAAAGTGAGTACGTCACGCTACTGGTACCCGATATAAGCCCGAGTACCAACTTCCCGTAGTAAAACACGGAGGAGGCTCTGTAATGGTGTGAGGTGCCTTTTCCGCTAAAGGCATGGGCCCCCTTAATAAAATTGAAGGCATTATGGACCAGAATGTGTACTTAGATATTCTGGACAATGTGATGTTACCATATGCACATCGATTTCTGGGGCGCGGGTTTGTGTTTCAGCAGGACAACGATCCAAAGCACCGTGTCACAGAATGGTTCAAGCGGCGACGAATTACTCTAATGCACTGGCCAAGTCAATCCCCTGACTTAAATACTTATATAATAGAGCCGCTATGGGATGAACTAGAAAGACGTTTGAAAGGTAAAAGAGCCACTAATGCGAGCCAAAAGTTCTCTCAGCTACAGGAGGAATGGCATAAAATCCCTCAATCAACTATTGTCGCTCTTGTGGACTCTATGCCTAGACGCTGTAAAGCAGTTATTGAATCAAAAGGCTTTGCTACAAAGTATTAATGTTGTTACACTTTAATAAATATATAAAATGTTAATCTATCACTTCTTTTGATTTATAATAGGTTCATAAAGACCGCCTGCACTTTGTTATATTGTGCAGGTTTTAAGTATATAAGTGTGTGGAGCCAGAAAAATAAGTTACCATTTAATGTAGATAAATGTGTTACAATCACTTTTACCCGGGCCAAGACACCACTTAGTCACAACTATGAGGTAGCAGGAGCGCAGTTAGCGAGAGTGGCCTCTGTTAAAGACCTAGGGGTACACTTAAATGGGGACTTGACTTTTAGAGACCATATACTTACCATTTCAAAAAAAGCTTTTCGGATTCTTGGCTTCGTTCTTCGGCGAGCAGTGAGCTTTAAAAACATACAAGCCATTTCAGCGCTATATAATACTCTCGTAAGAAGCCAACTAGAATGCAATGCTGCAATATGGGCACCACATGAGAAAAAGTATAGCCTCATGTTGGAAAAGATTCAGAACAAATTTACTAGGTATTTGTACTGGAAGCTATACGGAGTCTACCCGTTCTATCCACTGATGTACCCTACGTCCTTCGTCATAGGCATGGTAGGCTACAATAAATTAGAAACGCGTAGGGATCTGACATTGGCATGCTACCTAGTCAGAGTTATGCGTGGTAATATCTGCAACCCAGGTATATTGCAGCAGTTAAGTTTTAATGTGCCAGACGGGTACGCGGGGCGGCGGCGGCGGCCGCGGTTGCTGGCGGAGCCGAATGGCAGAACCAACTTGCTTCGTAAAGCGCCTCTTAGCCGTGCCGTACACACGCTTAATCTAGTTGCTGACCAAACTGACCTTTTTTATTGTACTATGTCCGAGTTTGTGAATGTATGTTTGTGTATAGTGTCCAGTTACTGTAATTAATTAGTTTTTATTCAAATCATATTTAAGGCACTATTGCATTAGGGTAAACCTGTAATAATAGTTGCTGTTAATTATAAATAAATAAATAAATAATGAGTATAACTGTGCTTTCACATTATTTTATTGAAATATAAGTATGCATTCTATTTTTTTATAAAGCTCTGGGTAATATTTACGCTTTATAATCTTAACAATTTATAATATATTACTTTATACATGTTTACTTAAAAAAACACAAAGGTGATATATTATTGGCCGGTACTGTAATCAAACCAACAAGCTTAAAGAGGACGGTACTTACATATAAGACGTATTACTTTAGTTAACCCTATTGGCTTGATAGAACAACATTTAGCACTTAACATGTGCAGCATAAAGGTGGTTTTATTATATCAGATGCAGGATTGAATTAATACTACTATAACTAATTTATTTTTGTACTTTTTTGACTTGTGCATTACTTGCATTAAATGTTTTGGGGGGGCTACCCGGAACTTTGCCGGAGATTCTTAGCACCCCTGACCTTGCTAGTACCCTGGCCGCTACCATAACCAGGGCACTGGGGGTCGCCGGAACCTTGGGGCCGTCGCGTTTTTGTTGTCTCCGTAGGGGGTAAATGCCATAATCGCCGCGCTTGACATGAGGGTTGGCGATCGCAGTATCTCCACCGCACTCCAGGGACACTGCTGCCCATGCCCCCGGTGGTCTTGGTTGTAGTTTAAGGAGATACCCGGGTCCAAAAAAATAATAAGATTAAATTGAAAAAAAAAATAAAAAAAATATTTATATGAAGAATTACCGGTTTAATATTGGGATCGATTCAAATTCTAGTTACTGGGTTAAGAAGTATCGTATAAGAGTTTATACGTTCTGATACTATAATTAAATAAGAAGTATGATCTCGGAAGTTTGCTATGCAAAAAAATATATTTAGGTATAGGAAAAATATGAATATCGTAGGTTACTTTTTTAAATAAACTTAAATTTGTATGAAAACTAGGAAACCCTAGGCGCGCGACTAAGACTCGTTCTTGACGGGATTTTTCGGATGAAAACTACATATGTAAGCTTTAGAACGGAGTTTAGTATACATGGTGATTCGGGAGTCGTGAGCAAGATCAACACTACGGATTCAGTAGATCATAAGCTACTGCTTCGTGCCACTATTAGTGAAATTAACGTTCATTTATCTTTGGTGTTGAAAACAAAATGTTTTAAATTATTTACGAAATTCATGGTCACTCTACAATCAGAATACTTCGTCAAGTGATACATGTCAAATTGAATGTCATCTGAGTCCGATTACTTTTGAAATATTGTATCTCACTCAATGTGACAATTTACTTTCTTCGTAATCAAAGTGCTGTCATAACAGTTAAGAGGTTTAATCTTAATAAACCAGTTGTTGTAGGGTGACCATGATTGTAGAGAATTAAACTTTAACTTAACAAAAATTAAAATACAGGAAAAAGGTATGGGTGTTTCACTTAAATACAATGGTGAACGATTCATTGCCATACTATGTATGTAGATTCATTACTATGTATGTAGTGTTGGTCCTGCTCACGTCTCCTGAATCACCCTGTAGAGCCGAACCATATTAACGAGCTCATCTGTTAGTTTAGCAGCGTAGTTGTTTTAAAAAATATACTCTAGTTTTGTATTAATACACACAGTTACAACCGTAAATAATTACGAGTACCTATATATAACAACGAGGTGTTTCAAAATAAAAGCAAGCGGTCAGTTTAATTTAAATCCGTGCTCGTAGTTTTTGCACCCCCAACCGCATTCTCACAGCGGCCGGCTGATGCACTTCACTTCTGATTGGATCATTACCGTGTTCATCATACCCCGTGCGATCCTCGGGCCACGAGCGGGACGCACATACACAGAACTCCGCGCGAGACAAAGACTGACAATGCTCCGGCGCATCGCTCAGGAATTATTTCATATCATGATTATTGGAACTTTATTGCACTTCGTAAGTAACAATTGACATTAGGAAATGCAATTTCATATTGATTTCGTAATCTTATCCGTCGTTTATTTTTATCAATGCGCGCAAATCTTTCTATGATTTGCGGCTAACCATCTACCATGTTGGTTGTTTTCTTGCGGCTTCACGTTCCAAGAAAATGTCATTAAAAGCTCGATAGGGGATTAACTCGGTTAAATTTTCACGTAGCTCGGCAGGAAATCGGTTTAGCGATCACAAAGGGTGGGAAGAAACCGAGAAATTATCTTTTCGACGGAATACAAACCGCTGAACGGGCAATTACACCGTTACTGAGACGGACATTAAGTTATCAAAAAATAATAATGTTTCACACCGGCCGGAAGGTGTCGTGGCTCACGTGCGCCGGTGGCTCTGGCACTGATTTCGATACGAATTACTCATCACGTTTCTAATAAAAATCGTCCATCAGGCATCTGTTGTCTTGCGCAACAGCATTTATTGCCATTAATGGTCGCCTTTCTTCACGTTAATATTAAGTCCGAGCGCCCGTTACTACTGGATTGGATCTCGATTCCACTGTGAAAGTAAATCGTTTAGCTTTTTATATTAAAGTAAATTATTAGATTGAAAAAGTAATGAATACGATGACATTATTTTCTTGCTGTAGGTGCAATACGAAGCAGTAATTCTTGTACAGAATTTCAGTGCTATTTTTTTCTTTGGCCGTCGTTAAATGTAGTAGGTAGGTATGTCATGTGCTCTAACAATTATATTGGTTAAGGTCTTGCACAAATAGGTAAATAAATACATCAGCACCATATTCAAATATAATGACACGCGTCGCTCACGTCTTTAAGGTGGAATATCGCTCGACATGTCAGTTGCTAAACGTACCGCCGCCGCGACTAGTACCTACTTCTGTTTATTCAAGTACCGCGAATCGGTCTGATATATGTCGAGTGATATTCGACCTTGAAGACGTGAGTGACCCGTTTCAATATATTTTAATATGTCTGAAACTCACGGGAATGTTCTATATAGAATTGCACCAGCACCATTTCATGTGTTGAGCATCGATATAGTTTTTTAATACTTCCCTACTACCTAATACTAATTCGTCGGTCAGAGATTACTAAATGAGTCGTAATAGTTCGAGCGACTGCCCATAGTAAGCGCCTTGCATAGAACATTACCATCGAGATGGAAATGAATTAAATGTAATTCGAATAATCGAGGCTCGGGCAATAACAAAACAAAGGGAAAAAGTCCAGCTGCGGCAGAGCGAAGGATTTCAATTCGGAACGTGATGAGCCCAGTTTTCATTTACGTACGCTGCATCGATGGGCACGGTAATGATACAAATAAGTACTTACAATGTAAGCTCTAGTTGATCTACTGATTCATCGTTTATTGTCATTCAACTATTCTCCTTCCATACGCTATCTTGAGGTTAACGAGTTTACGAGCTCACATTAAAATACAAGAAGTTGAATATTAAATGGTACATACAAAAGTGAAGGCTACAAATAACGTGTTTAAGACATCTGTTGGTAGCAAATAACTTGTAACGAAGCGCAAGTAGCCGAGCAAAAAGATCACCTACAACTTACCTACACCTACATACACAGTAAATCTCTCACGGTTAAAATTTACAGCACATTTATTTATATCTTAGCACAAATTACAAGGAAAATAATAATGAGCTGAAGTCATATCTCATTACTTAAGTTAAAGCTCAACGACGGTGGACAGCCGAGGAGCCCTGGTTCCAATATCCTTCGAAACCTTAAAAGGCTTTCGAGTGGTTATTTTGCAATGCAATCTCGACTTTACGTTCCATTAATACAAATTAATTTTTCACGGCTGCATTTGGCGTTGTATGTATTTTTAATAGAGGACGTTAAAGTCGGAGGCGTTCGTTAGGCAGTTCCATAATTAAAAAATAAAATTGACGCATGCGCGGCGATGTGCTGAAAGTTGCGCGGGAGGGCTGACTGATGCGCCGACGCTCTTTGTTCCTTTATGAGGATTATGTTTTTTTTTACGAAAGGTGTTTTGCGAGGGATATTGCGCAGTCCTGTGAGTTACTTTTTAGTTCAATGACCTTTGTAATGAAAGCACCAATGTTGTTTTATTGGCTTTCGTTGCATGTCATTAGAGTCGGTAGGCAGGTACCTAAAGTGAGAAACGGTTTGACAATACAAAGTGTTTGTGTGTGACATTAACACAAGGCACGACTATAGCGCCAACCGTGTATAAGAGATTTTTTCAGTGCCGTTCAGTACTGAAAACATGTTTTCACAACCCTATTGCCTTTATATATAAAGCGTTTACATTGCGTAGGTACATTTTACAATTTAAATATATATTTTCTTATTTTATTTTGATTGGATAAACTGTTAAGTCACATTATAATTCCCAAAACAGTTTATTTAGGAGGACAACCACTTGAGTCTTATCTGTAGCGCACACTGTAACTTTTAACTGGCTGGAAACAATCTCGACGCATATTTTCTCCAAACGCTATTAAGATTACGAAAACAAATTGCAACGCATACCTCATCGTGTCGTTCCTGCAAATAATTAAGCCCACTAATAATTACTCGTGTTAAAATGCAAATGTCTCGCCCGCGGTATCGTCAGTAATGTATGCGAATTGGGTACAGATAAGTGCATGAGATTTACACCTCGACGTGTCATGAGTGAGGCTTTACCGTTCGTTGACCGGCCATGTTGGAGTGATTCGGTGCTAAGTGTTTGTTTGGAAAACATTTTGCTTTTATTTGATGTGGGAGTGGGAGTATGAGCGTCTTTGTGTCGCGAAAAGAACAAATATAGGATGTAAATATGTGATTTGGCATAATTAAATGCTTCCAAATAGAAGTATAGTCGCAACCTGACATGTTTTGAACTCATTTATGATTCTAGATATTATTAGTGTTGTAATTTGGGTGGTTTTCGGGTCTAAACTGCTCCTTTATGCACACTGTACATTGCATAGCCATTATCACCCTTTATCAACGTGTCGTCTGTGACAGTTAAATTTAGAAGGTGTGATATTCAACAGCACCTAAATATTTGGTCTTGCTAGTTTTGATACTTTTGTGATTCTCAAGTAATGGACTGTCTGGGTAAATATTTGACACGTACAGTTATCATCAGTAGAGGTAGTATATGAAGAGGTCAAACGCTGAACACTGACTGTACCATTTGATAAGAGTCAAGTTTGAAAGATATACATATATCTTACCATCATCATCATCATCACCATCAACAGCCTATTACGTCCTTCTGCTGGGCACAGGACTTCTATCATAGATGTAAGGGAACGGGCATGAGTTCCCACGCTGGCCCAGTGCGGATTGCAGACATCACATGCACTTTTTGTCGGCCTGTTTAGCCTAGTTGGTAGTGTAGTTAGTATGTTATATGGTTATGGTTATGGTTATGGACTCCTTTTTCCGCACTTAGTCCGTGAAGGTCGGACCATTGTGCGTGGCGTGAACGCCGGCTAGGAATCTAGCCAGCCTAACTCCGCCCAGAAGCGCAGGATCCTCCTGGTGTCACCACAGGCTTCGCGGAGTGACCTCGGTGCGTTGAGGATTTGAGTCCGTTGTGTAGCTACACCTTCGCATTCCAGGATGACGTGGGGAGCTGTTTCATCGGCCGACAGGCATCCCCTGCATAGGGGGCTGTCGGTCGTACCTAGAACATATAAATGTTTGTTGAGTGAGCAATGTCCAGTGATGGTGCCTACGATTATACGTAATGACGCTCTGTTAAGAGAGAGCAGACGCCTGGTAAATCGTGCCTCCGGGTGTGGCACTACTTCCCGGGATTGTCTACATGTACTGGTATTTGTCCATTGATCAGCGTGTTGTTCAGATGTTCTGCGACGTAACCATGATCTTAGCTGGTTAAAGGGTAGCGGGAGTATTGGACTAGGGCCAAACGCCGGCCGGCTAGAACCTCTCCTGGCCAGCTCGTCAGCTACGTCGTTACCTAGAGAGCCACTGTGCCCTTTTATCCATTGCAAGGTGACAGTGTTTGTTTTCCCTATCACCTCCAAGGCTTGGTGGCACTCTAGGATGAGCCCAGACTGGATGAGGTTGCTATCTAGGGCTTGTAATACTGCAGCGCTGTCGGACACTATGCGTATCTTTTGATCTTTGATACTCCGCTTAGCTACTGCCTTGGCAGCCTGTGTAATGGCGATGCACTCACATTGGTAAATTGAACTATGTTCGCCTAAGGCTATTGATATATTAATGTTTATCTCGGGTGAGTACACTCCTGCGCCCGATCCTGTCTTTGTTTTAGAGCCATCGGTGTAAATGCGCAGTTCCTGTGTTCCGGACCGATCGTTTTTTTCTTCAACTAGCTGTATTACATAGCTTTTGTTGAAGATATGTTGTTTGGGTACCTTATCATTAGGAGCGGCTATCATTGGTTGGTAGGTGACAGCTTCCTTAAGAATTTCGGTATGGGTCCCGTTTGTTACACCCCAGAGGTTAAGTGACTTTAGCCTGATGGCCGCCAAGGCTGCCTCCTGCTGGATAAACAGATCAAGAGGCGGCAGTCCCAGGAGTACCTCCAGTGCTGCTGTGGGTGTAGTTTTCATGCAGCCAGTCACCGCTGTACAAGCTAGTCTTTGGAACTGCTGCAGTTTATTTTTGGTCGTGGTTAGTCTAGTTCTTTGCCACCAGACCACCGCGCCATAGGTGATTATGGGTCGTATCACTGCAGTGTAAAGCCACATGGTGATTTTGGGGTGTAGGCCCCAGGTTCTCCCAAGTAGCCTTTTACACTGCCAAAATATGACACAGGCCTTTTCCAGTTTGTTGCTTAGATGTTTGTTCCATAGCAGTTTGTCGTCCAAGGTTACACCTAGGTATTTTACCTCTTTTGTAAGAGCTAGTGTAGTGCCTTGAAGTTTTGGTAAGCTAAGGTTGTCTAGGGTGCGCTTCTTTGTGAACAGTACTAATTCGGTTTTTGATGGGTTCACTGACAATCCATGTTCAGAACACCATCGTTCGACGATTTTGAGTGCCCCTTGCATAAGCTCGCATAGGACCTTCTCAAACTTTCCTCTTA
Source organism: Notocelia uddmanniana (assembly GCA_905163555.1). Classification (NCBI taxonomy): domain Eukaryota; kingdom Metazoa; phylum Arthropoda; class Insecta; order Lepidoptera; family Tortricidae; genus Notocelia; species Notocelia uddmanniana. Next base: position 10,930,413 of record LR991064.1, read on the forward strand.
CGAGGATTGTTACATCGTCTGCATAGCCAACAGTGTAGAAACCAGCCTCGTTGAGGGATCTGATAAGGTCATCCACTACGAGGTTCCATAGGAGCGGTGAAATGACGCCTCCTTGTGGGCAGCCTCTGGAGACAATGGCTCGTGTGGTCCCATTCACTGTCACTTGCACTGCCCTGTTCCTCAGCATGCAGTCGATCCACCCAGCTGTGGTCCGATCCGCGCCGTGGTTGAGCAGCGCATGGCTAATGCTGTTAAATTGCGTCTTGTCAAAAGCCCCTTCGATATCTATGAAGGCTGCAAGAGCAGATGATTGTGTTGATAGTGCGTCTTCTATCGGCGAGATAACACTGTGGAGCGCTGATTCCGTTGATTTTCCTGCACAATAGGCATGTTGTTGGTGGTGTAGAGGATTTCGCACCAGTGCCCTGTCTCTGAGATCCCGATCGCACAGTCTCTCTAGGGTCTTCAGGAGGAAAGAAGTAAGGCTTATTGGCCTGTATGCTTTGGGCTGCGTGTAATCACTCTTACCTGGTTTGGGTATGAATACCACTTTGACTTCTCTCCATTTTATGGGAACATAGCGGTGCTCAAGGCATGCTCGGTAGATTCTAACTAGATGCGGAGCGATCGTGTATTTGCACCATTGTAGAATGCCTGGAAAGATGCCATCTAAGCCTGCCGCTTTAAATGAAGAGAAGCTGTTGATTGCCCATATCACTTTTTCCAAGGTTACTATTCTATGGGCAGTGTTGGTGGCTTCAACGGTCGGATTGTTAAAACCCTGTTGATCTTCCTCATCCCACGTAGTGCTTTCCGTGACGGAGCATTCTGGGAAATGTGTATTTAGTAACAGCTCGCACATTTCGCTGGAGGAGGTTGTGTAGCTGTTATCTGGGTTTTTTAAGGAGCCTAGGTTTCTGTTCGGTTCGCTGGACAGAATGCTTTTTACCCGGGCTGCCTGACTGTTGGTTTCGATGTTGGTACAGAAGGTTCTCCAGCATTCTCGTTTCCTTTCACGGATACGTTTTTTGTACAGAGCTTGGGTTGTTTTGTAAATGTCCCAGTCTGTTGCCCTCCTTGTGTTTTTCGCTCTGTTAAACAGTTTGCGTAGTTTGCGTCGCAGCTTCTCGAGATCATGTCCCCACCAGCCGTTGCGGTTGGTGGCTTTTGTCGAGGGCGATGTTAGTGGACAGCTTTCATTAAATGCCTTTATTAACGATTCCGTCAGGTTATTCACGTGCCTCTCTACGAGTATGTCGGCTGGCTCCTCATAGCTCATGGGGATATTGGTTAGAGCCGGACTAACAGATATCAAAGCGCGATCTGTCCGTCTGGGGTTGCGCCATAGTTCTGGTTTTAGGGAGTCAACGTTTAGTTTATATCTTACCCATCTATGGTCGGAGCATGACAGGTCGCTTGACACATGCCAGTCGGAGATTGTGTCCGATGCTCTTTCCGTAGCGAGTGTGATGTCTATTATAGTTTGGAATCTGGAGGTGACAAAAGTTGGTTCTGACCCCCTGTTCATAAGCCTGAGATTGGTGGAGAATAGAAAATCAACAAAGTCCTCACCTCGTCTATTGGGAGATCCGCTGCCCCACAGAGGGTGGTGCGCGTTTGCATCCGCCGAGACGATCAGCTCAAGCTTCTTGTTTTCGCAGTGTCTGATGAGATTTGCCAGCTCAACCGTTGGCACTTCCGCGTCGCCCGGCAGATAGGCGGACGCAATGATGACCTCTGGGATGCTAGGGCAGTTGGTCTGAAGCCTGACCGTAGTCAAGTCTCTGGAACAGAACTCATTCATTAAAACTGCATTGATTAGTTTGGGTACGTAAATGCAAGTGCGTGGATTAGTAACGGTGGTGTCGAGGAATATCTTACCTCCGATGTTGTTGAGACCGCAAATTCTGCCCTTCCTTATCCACGGCTCCTGGATAAGGGCGACGGTCTTGTTGTTTACCTCCAGCATTCTGCGCAAGGTAGCCGTTGCGGCTTGTCTATGCTGGAGGTTAGTTTGGGTGAAGTTAGTGAGGTGAGGAGGAGCGAAGAGGACTGCTCACTTCCTCATCCGTCTCTAACAGGATGTCCTGATCCGACAGCTGCGCGACATCCTCCTCCAGGTCTCCGTCACCGGTTTCCATAAGAGGGGTAGTCAGCGGGCAAGCTGGCATCCCATCCTGCCTCTCCATTTCGGCGGAGGAGTGTTGGGTGATCATTGGCTCGCCGGCCACGCTCTGCATTGCGGCGGAGCTTGGCCGGCCAGCCACGGACATAGACACGCCAGCTTCACGATCCGGTCCAGCGCTCTCACTCTGCTTTTCAGCGGAAGAAGCGCCGGGGATCGCGGGTGCTGTCGCAGTCTCAGCAGGGTCTGGCGGCAAGTCTTGCAGCTTACCCGTGCTGCCGAAGAAACGGATATAGGCGTTGCCAAGCTTGTAGCAAAGCCTACGCCCCCTCGTTAGGATCCCGGGCACTTGGTCGACTGGGATGCCAAGCACCAAGAAGGTTCCAGGCGTTTCCCCTTCATGGCGCTCAACATTGTAGAGCGACCATCGACTGACCTGATACCACTTGTTCTGACCTGTCAGGACGGTCTGGATCGTCTTGATGTCGTCCGAACAGTTTGGTAGCAGGACAGCGGACTTCACCCTTCTGGGGATGTCCTTCTGCCGCTTCACAACCAGTCTGGTGTCGGGAATTGGTGACACAAAAGTGGCTATTGTGTCTTTAAGCCACTCAACGTCCTTTTTGTCCTCGCACTGCAGTTTTAGAACTCCTTCGCTGTGAAAAGGTTTCCCACGGAAGGAGGGCCAGTACGGGACTGCGTTGGAGGCACAAGGAGCATCTGCGATGTCCACGATGCTACTCTCCAGGTTGCCTTTAATGCCTTCCACTTGTTCAGGTGTGAGGTCGGTAAAGGGTTCCGCCATCACTGCGACAAAGAGGTCGTTAAGGACTACTGAGTCAGCGTAAGTGACGGCATCCTTTACCGTACAAGCCGAAGTGGAGGCCTTGATGCGTTTCGCCTCCTTGGTAGGAGGCGTCAGCGTATCGTCCGGGCGAGAGCGTTTAGGGGGTTTATGTCGGCTACCAGGTGCCGGTCTCCCCTTTCTGCTTCTGCCGCCTCGTTGGCGTTTATGTTCCTGGCCGGTGTGAGCCGTCTTTTCAGCGCGCTGCTTCGATCCGCCCTGGCTTTCGCCGGGGCGGTTCGTCTGCTTCGCACCTACTGGGACATCGGGGATCGTTGCCGACCCTTCGGCGACCTCCTGCCTTGCGGCGGGTGGTTGCCTCCTTCCCACACCTGTCTGGACACGTTCAGCTGCACGTTTAGCCGTGCGTTTGTTCCTTTTGCACACGTCCGAGGGAGTGCGCTTGTGTTTGAAAACCTGCCAGTCTTGCTCACCAACCCTTGGCGGGTTGGGAGGAGAGGAGGTTGTTGGGCGACTGGGCGCTTCCTGAGAAGCAGCGGCCTGCCTGTTGGTTTGATTGTTTGAACAGGGCGCTTCCTTAGAAGCAGCGGCCTGTTTATGGGTTTTTTTTGTTTTTTAAACTCTTGTTAGCCATAGTTTGTTTATTATTTAGTTTCATTCTCCGAGGCGTCCCACCCTCCTGGGAGCCCGCAGATGGGGATGCTCATTCGAGCACCAGGACCTACCACAGAGAACATAGGGTCCAGGGTCCGCGATGCAGCGAGTCCGCACGGTGCGAGGAAGACTACAATTGTCGGGTCGAGGTTTTGACCCGTACTCGTCGTAGACTCCGCGCTCCGCCGACTGCGCACCTCATGACCCCGCAACCCTGTGTAGTTAGTAGTCAGTAGACCGAAATGAATGCAGATTGATAATAATACTACCACCCGAATCTTCCAAAGTATCAAAACGCGAGGGTACTGACTTTCAGACAATCATTTTGACAATAGGACACGATTTCGTGTCGTTTTACTGTCAAAATTCCTTGCTGTAATTTAAAGAAACACGAATCGTGTGGTTACTTCAAAACGCGATTTTTCATTACACCCGTCTTCACTTCAACTTTTTTTTTAAGTCGCTATAGGCTATTTTATTTTACGATATTTTCCATTGCCTATTTGTCCTAAGTTATGAATGTACGTGTAGGTTGTAGTGTTTATTTAGCTTCTCAGTTCGTGAACTTAGTTTTATAGAGAACTTTATTACATTCAAGATGTGTGTTCAATGAATACGTACTCAAACTATGCTATAGCATCCGTCACTCGTAACTCAATGATAAACATAAACAACATTTTCATAAGAAGGAAATAACAAACGCAGACACGGATTGTCTCATTCCGCGGAGCCGACAACAAAAGCTAACAAATCCTGTTTGTCCTGTGGTGATTTAATACAAATTATTATTAGACGACATAAATAACGTTGCGAGGGCGGCCGGCTCCTTAATAAGTAATAAAGGGGTCATCGTTCATAAGGAAGCGTGCGGAATTAACCTGCACATATGGCACACTTGGGTCGGGCTTGCGTGTGCTTTACTAACTTTTATCATATCATGTGCCATTCCATTACTTGATGACTCGGATGACATCGATAGTTGTTGTATCGACTTGAGTTTAGAGTATTTAGTGATATAAAAGGTACTAGTCAATTTATGCTTTATTTAAAAACGACATTGCAAATTAATTAGGGTTGTCGTAACCTTAATTAATTTGCAATGTCGTTTTTTTTTCACTTTTATATACTTGACACGACGTCAAGTATTCACGACGTCAGTTAGTTTAAATGATATTCACAGTTTAAAGTTTTGGTATAACAATTGTCCAGTCTCTAGAGACACGAATTTGCAGGCGTAAAAGATATATCCGTAATTTCTTTTTTTTTTTTTCAAAAAAGTTACATTTTTCTAATTGAGATTTACTCGCCAAACTAAACGTTTGATGGCGAGACACGCTTATTTATTTTAACAAAAGTAACTTAACCTATTTCATTACCAGTTTAATTGCTAATGATTTTTTAATCAAACCAAATGTTCTTAACCAAATATTTCTTCACAGTATACAGCTTTGTGAGAAGGAAAAAAAAACATATTGTAGCTAAAAGAGGCTTGACAAGTTTCATAGACATAAGTTCTAACCAAGTAGAATAAAATTTGTTAGGTTAGGTTAGGTCATCCAGGAGCCATTCCTTTAATTTTGTTTTTAATATAAATTTACTAAATAATGGAGTTTGTCTTAATAGACTTATTTGGTTAAAAGTTTTAGGTACTATAAATGCTGACACTCTTTGCCCATAATAATTGTTAGCCCTAGGTTGGACAAGTTTCTTTTCTCTGACACTTCTAGTATTATATGTATTTTTAATACTTAATTTATACTCATTTCTGTAGTAATGCTCCAAAGCGATCAAATATTTGATTTTTCTGTCTACTGGTAGTATTTTACAAATCGGAAACAGTTTATCATATTCTCCTTTACAATTTTGCTTAACCTTCTTACTAACTAAGAACTTAATCAGTTTTTTTTGTAATTGTTTAATTTCTTTTATGTAAGTGACAAAAGTTCGTCCATAAACAATGAGCCCATAACTGATAAGTGAGTCGGCCAGTGCATAATAAACAATCCGTAATGTGTTTTTATTAATTACTCTGTTTAGTTGGTAGAACTTTCCTAACACAGACCTCAACCTATCACAAACACTGTTTACATGTGGTTGCCAGTTGAAGTTTGTATCTATCGTTAAGCCTAAATATTTAAATGTTTCAACATACTCCAATTTAGTACAGCTACAGTTGATCTTATTAGCATGTAAACAATCGTATGTGTGTCCTATTATATTTAAGTACTCCTGTTTAACATTTTTGGCTCGTTGATTGTATGGCGAGTGTATATGCATGCATCTGGTCTTTGAGAAGTTTAAAATAATGCCATTATCATGTGCCCACTTCGTTATACATTCAAAGTCCTCTTGTACACGTTCCTGTACCTTTTGTATATCCTTGGAGGCGTAAAGTAGACACATATCGTCTGCGTACATAAACACTCGACACTCCCTGACAACATTCGAGACGCTGTTTTACCACCATATCAGCCGTAGGACCTCCACTGCTGGAATAGGCTTCCCCCAATTTTACGGTGGGTATATGCCATAATCGCCACGCTTGCCCTGCGGGGTGGCGATCGCAGTATCTCCACCGCACTTCAGGGATGCTGCTGCCCATCGCCCGGTGGTCTTGATCGTAATTTTAGGGCATATCCGGGTCCTTCCAATTTCTTCTAATTCAACTAAATTAATTTTGTTTGTTGCATATTGTTAGACAGTAAGAGCTACGGTAGCTTAGTGGTTCGAGCATGCGGCTGTCAAGCTGTGCTTGTGGGTTCCAATCCTGGCTCGTACCAATGAGTTTTCAGAATTCATATATGAAATATTTTTTGATATTTTCCGTTAGCTTTTCGGTGAACGATAACATCGAGAGGAAACCTGCATAAATCTGCGAAGAAATTCGAAGGTGTATGCGAAGTCCCCAATCCGCACTGGGCCAGAGTGGGAACTAATGGCCGTTCCCTCTCGTCTATGAGAGGAGTTCTGTGTCCAGCAGTGGGACGAATATAGGCTGATGATGATGATGATGATTGGACCGTGCTACCACGAGTTGAGTTACCAAGCTTTAACCAAAGATTCGCTATAAAATATATCCACCAAACATGACATCAAATAGGCATGCAGTGTCACAATTTGCGCAAATTACAAAATTGAATTTTATGTGAAGGCGTTAAATTTCTATTGTATAACAAAAGCAGAACGTAATGCTGCATAATAATGTTTAAATTGCTGTTGACCTCTGGGCCGATAGCCGATAGTCGCTCGTTAGTTGTCGGGTAACAGGTCTTAACTATTTTCCTGGAAACGGGCTGCTCTGGGCATGTTGAATTTGCCCGTTGCATATCGTTAACTTTGTAACTTTGTGGACGGGATCAAATTTCTGCAGCTTGCTTGACGATCTTGGACGGTATTAAAGTATCGTCAAATTACAATCGCAGTCTCAAAAAAAGTGTATGTGTAGATGCATTAAAGTTATGCATTAAACCTATTAACGTTGCATGCTTGCTGCACTTTAAATCTTATACCCTATATCTCACAATACCTGTTCAACCTTGTCAGATTGTTACAATCCACTAGCTTCTGGGGTAAGAGCCTGGAGATCTGTAGTACAGGTATGTACCTAGTTCAGACTCTAGTCCCTCACAAAGGGTATGCAAAAATGTTTGGACATTATGTACACCCACATAGGTGAGCAAATGGATGTATGTATCCTTTTGTGAAATTATTTAAAGATATTTTATAATTTTTATTATACCTATTTACTATCTTAACTTAGTAAAAACACCATTCAGGAAACAAGATTAATCCGAGCTGGCTCGGGCTCTCTACCTGCAGAGTGTAGACAATTATGAACTAAGTTTATTCAGGTACGCATTTCGAGTACTAGTCAGTAATAAAAAATAAATTCTCAAACATGCGCCTAAATGTATGCATTAATGTCACGAAAAGAGGACATGAAGTTACCTGTTTATAGCTCCCTACTATAACTTTATAACTCCCTAATGTATGGAAAATGTATGAAACTAACATTATTGTCCGCTGCTCTAACTTTTTAAATTTGCTTACTAAAATCAACTGATAAAGGAAATATTACATAGAGCCAACCGCCGACGATTTTGTATATATATTTTTATTTTGTTATGTAAATTGCTATTTTTTTAGGTTTTTCCGGTTTTTTTATCGTTCTTGTATTTTTTGTTTTTTTTTCGAATTTTTCGAGTATTTATGTATTTTTTTTAAATAGTTTTTTCGTGTTATTTTGTAGCGTCTTTTGTGTTTATTGATATTTTTGGACTTTTTAAAAGCTTTTTCGTATTTTTTGTACTTTTTGACATTTTTTTTGGTATTTCCATTTTTTTGGTATTTTTTTTGTTTTTACGTGTTTTTTGGTGTTTTTTAGTTCTTTCGTGTTTTTTTAAATGGTGCTTGTAATTTGTAGCATTTTTCGTGTTTTTATTTAGTTTCCGTTATTTGTCACGATGCTTTGCTATTTTTGGACGTTTTGTATTTTTTAGTTTTTTTTTACATTGTAGTTTTTTTATTGTTTTTTTTTTCTAACATGTTTTAGAAAAGTACTATACAATCCTCGACCGGAACAGGGATTGCTGGACGAGTTTGGGATAAACGGCCGAGTCGTAGACGAGGCCGGATAAAACGAGTCTTACGTCACGGCCTCTGCAGTAATGTACTAATAAATTGATCTAAGTAAGTGTACAGGTACCCCAATACTGAAACAGAAAAGATCTACAAACCGCACCGCAAATAAATTTACGTCACTTCATCGGCGGAACAAAATTAAGTTCGATTTAAAATCATAAAGCAATCGAAGGGCGGGTATTCCGTCCACGAGTGTATGAGGGTATGGGGTAATAAATGAAGAAGGCCGTTAATAACTTAACACCCGAGCGGCGTCGACGCGCGACGCTTCGCCAATGAGGGCAGTGTACAGAATACCACTGATGGTTTTACAGAGCTGAAACTATTGTCGTGCGTTGGGAAATAAATTGGACTTACCCTAGTTTGCGCTGTGGAGTGCAATATAAGGGATCAAATTCTTCAGGGTTAGAACCCAACAAGGCTAAATTTGAAGATAAGCTCAATGAAATAAACAGATAAAGTAATATATAGCTATTTAAACTCTCTTAAGGCGTTTCATACAAAAAGTTATCGTTTTCATTGTTCTTCGACTAATGTTGAAATTACCAAAGAAGCAGTCCTAGAAATAAGCCTAGTTCTACTAGTAAGTGACTTTAGAGCTTTTCGTTTTATTTTTCCCCAAAACGACTCCATCATATTCGCTCTATCATTTGTTAGTTAGATCGTTATTGATGTATAATAAAGATATGGATACTTTGGAAACATTTTCGCATTCCTCGAGGTCTTCCATCCAATGTTGGTATAGGTATATAGAAACTTGCGGCTTTTGACCAGGTGGTAACATGATAGTACATTTAATTGCACAAATACAAAAGCTACCACATATGACAAATATACATGAAAGAAAGGCTAAATGAAACACCCATAAACATTAATTTCCTCGACCTTTATTGCAACATCTTTTTAATAACCATATCAGGTGTGGGTATAATTTCATTTGTACTAATAAACTGTGTTAGATATTTATTAGCGTGCTCCATTCATCGCTTATTAGTGGGTGCGTGCCGGGCATGCCGAGGGCTACTGTGGCCGGGCAGGGTTGTCACCTTTGCATTCAATACGTGTGTTGTCCGAATGTGTGCCAGCTGAGGTAAAACTTGCACAGTATATTATGGGACGGGGGTTTCACACACTTTGGGAGATTTATCAGTGAAATCGTCATATACATTACATATGTACTTACCAAGTATCAAAAGTCGTATTTTCTGTGGACTGTGTGTGGTTAAGAGCTTACTTGCAAGTATATAAAAATAATCATAACTTAAAATTTAAAAAAAAAGAAGCCGAATACGCGGTTTGAAACAATTTAAGAATGCCGTCAAAAAATTGGACTTTTTTGCCATTAAATTTGGCAATGTCCACAAGGAAGACGCTAGCCTAAATATGACCCACCTGTGTATGACCCATAATCTAATCATGTTATAATATGGCTGTCGAATCAATTGGCCCATTAAATAGTTAATGACGCCTGAAAACAGTGTTATATTATATCATTGTTAATCTTTAAACAAGTAATTCTTGTGTGTTTATTTATTTCAGGGATCTTGGAAACAGCTCTAAAGATCTAGATGAAATTTACAATTCAGGGCTAGCGGGTACAAAAATTTGATCTAGCTAGGTCTTATCTTTGAGGAAAGTCTTATTCTCCGCTTCTTTGCCACCTTAGTAGTATAAAAAAAAAACAACTTGAAAGATTCCGTGCCAAGATCAGTCGCCCAGGTACTATCATCTCATAAACTGTGCAAGTTTTAAATAAAACGCTGCTTGATTTTAAATAGTAGAGAATTTTACTTACAGGAAAAAAATATATAATTATTGGGGGACAATCATACACACGTCGACCTAGTTCTAAACTGAGCAAAGCTTGTACTATGGGTTAGTACCTATAGTACAAGCTTTAACTGATGACGACGATATACATACTAATATAGGTAAATACATTCTTATTTACATAGAAACATCAAAGACTCAGGAAAAAATACATGTCAACTAGGAATTACAGCAGTCTTAGATAAATACATTAAAACATCTTATTTCCGAAGGCTATATTATTCGTTACTTACGCTATCTTCAATAACTTTACCGATAGTTAATACATATTTATGTTATACACCACATTTAATTAAGTAAATACCATAGGCAAGGCATCACATTTTCATGCAGACATTGTGTAAACAATCCTGCCATACAGTATTTAATGTAGCGCAAAGCACAAGACTAAAAAAACATTTCCTGAAATAGTGACAACCCTTGAAGAAAGCAAGACCTGATTCGTTTAACCCTTGATTGCATGAGCTAAATCCTTTCATAGCCGGGGTCAGAGCCACAGTACCACTACCAGCCGGTGAAAGTTTTTACTGAAATCAGAATATCTCAAGTAAAAAGTACATATTGAATACTACGATGGTGGTAAACAAGTACACAATCCTGTAAGCCTTTATTCATAAAACATAATCTTCTATCCTTGCCTTGTCTATACATATACGAAATAGTCATATTTGTAAAACTCCATTCGGAATTGTTTACCTTTATCGAAGAAAAGGCATCAACTAGATCACATATGTAGACGGCACATGCTCGCATTACCAACTAGTAACAAGCTGGTACTCAGGAAAAAAAGCGCTCATAATATGTGTGTAAATATATTTAATGAACTACCTGCCGCAATTAGAATACTGCCTGTTCATGAAATTAAAACAAAGTTGCACAAAATGTTAGCTGAAAAATGCTTCTATAGTATTCAAGAATTCTTAAGTTATAAATTTGACGAAGTATGTGACTGAATAATATAATCGTTTGTTATTATTATTAATTAATTTAATGAGATATTTTTTTTTTCAATGTTATGTTATTATATAAACCAATCTAACTTATTGTAGCTGATGAAGCATGCGATGAAAACAATTATCAATGTTTTTTTGACATGCGTGACATGACATAGTCAAAATTATTTTCACATGCCTCAATAAGGCCGAATGTATTAAGGGTCAAAAATGTATATTTTATAACATCTACTGTACCATATGTTCTCGTGAATAAACTTTCATTTCACGTCCTGCTTAATGATACGCAAACACTAGCCTATGGATGTTTGTAACTCGAGAGTCAGAAAACCCTTTATTGATTTCAGAATTCGTTGTGACGACAGATATTAAGAGAGATAATTCACCAGTTGGGCAGTAAATGTAGTACTACTGATATCGCCTACCGCATTATAAGTAAATCTACTTCTCGTTAAAGTAAAACAATTACAAAAATTAATCAATATAAGGTAGGTATATACCTATTTTCTATACATGTACATTCTGTGTTATTTACGTAGATATCTCGAAATTGAAACAGTAGTGCAGACCTCGTGAGTCATCAGAGCGTAACTTCGTGCGGCAACTCTGTAATACGAAACTCACTTGTATTAAGCCCTCTCTGAAATAATTTTGATATCCTCAAAGCTGAAAGGGTTCGCTGCAAAGCGCCGTAATTCCCGTGCCACTGCCCACGGAGCCTCCATTACGGTACTAATCGGCAGAGTGCCGACACTCTAAATATCGCTTTTGCGTAAATTTATCCAACCATAAATAACGACTCTATGAAAATATAAATGTTCCCTTTTTTCTATCGTTTTCCGAATTTTGTGCTTTTTTTCATAGAGTCAAAAGCTTGAACAGACCACTTTCGCATTATGGAATTGCCAAAACTCCATTTGAATACGACGGTAGAACATTTTATGAAAGCTCCAATACTCAAGCGATACTTTACTTTATTCCAATGCAGAACGATTTACATTTGCTCGTAATGTGTATTTGTTGGGATGTTTTGGTACCGAGTGGCAGCAGTGAGCGTAGAAATGAGATATTTTGGCAGTATTACGCAAATTGGATAGCTTTCAACACTCAACGGAGTAGGTTCTGAACTTTCGCGGGGAAAATGGAATTAAAAATATCATAAGACGTAAACATGTCGTAGGTAATGATGTTGCTTCTGCAGTGCCTCACTTGGATAAACCAATTCAAACTTTGAAGGAAACTTTACGGAAATGTTAAAAATGTTACCCGTTCGTTGCCGAGTTACAAAAAGAGCGCTTGTCGAGACACCATCGACTGAGACATGAGGAGGATTTGGCAACATTTTAATAAAGAGTTAATAAATTGTTGTATTGGTACGAGTTGGCGACAGTGTGCAAGGCTAAAACATTAAACTGAACGTCTGAGCTACTTAGTTGATTTTTGTGTTTCCCGGTTTATTTGTGTGCACTGTAGGGCGAAGGTCTCCGATCTCCTATTCCGCTACTCGCCATGCCGAGTTTGAATTAATTTGGTGTGACGGTTTAGAATGGGACTACACCTATACTTAATAATAAAAGCTAAAACTAAACTAACCCAAAACCTAAACAATAAACTTAATAAAACTTAAACTTATTTTTATAACTTAGGTATAGAGTGAATAAATAGGCATTGAAAGGGAACGAGTACAATAATTTTTGCTCGCAAATTTCGAACCAATGTAGGTGTATACAAAAATACAACTAAATATGTAGCCGAATCGTTACTACCTCGAAGATTGGTGTAAGACGAATTATTTTGATAAGAAGTTTAATTTAAGTAAAACTATTTATATCAACTCTTGTTGCATTCTTTTTATTTGAATAAATCTTTCAAAATTAACTTGTAAAAGCTTAGTGTCCTCATACCTGTAACTCATTACTTAAATAATTAATTACTTTTTTTAATTACTTGCTTTCGACATCTATATTAATAATTTCGTGCAGGGGTACGGTAGACCCGAACGAGACCTGTCTCAAATTGAAGAACGTATAAAAATAACGATTTCGAGTTGAACATATGTTTCCGCAAAATTCGGATTATCGCGTATTTTGCATTACAAAGTGTAAATTTTATGACAAAAAGTCGGCCATATTAAATTCGTTGGCTGACAGCGTCGGGTTGGGTACGTTCGGAAATTGTAAACTATGTTTGCGTCCGGTGTGTTGGCCAGGTTGCTGGGCTGCGTTCTGGGTGATGGGACATCATCGCCCATTGTGTGGATTCGGCTAGCCGCGTCTGCAGCGTTTTGTTTTTGTAGTTTTCAAGCGTTTTATACACCTATCAGCCTAGCTAGCACGATAACTTATACCGTCACGTTATATGGGCGAAATGTGTTAAAACGTCACATAAAACGTAACGGTATAATCTATCGTGCTAGCTAGGCTGATTGTCACAACAACCGCTTTCAAAGCGAATGTATGGGGCCTGTTACATGGTTATTATTATCACGTGATACATTCATATCACGATAAGTATCACGTGAATATTGAAGCAGAATCCATACAAATTTGAAAACTGCGATAATATTGACACCCCAGTATTGTGATAATATTAATCGTGTAAAGGACACCACTTGAATGTTTGCTGAGTCTGTCCGCCATCTTAAAGCTGCTTCTCTAATTTGTTGTGACAAACTACTAGGTGACTTATGGCTTTTAAACGTCTAGCAAAATTCTATCCCTATCTCGCTCTATCTTATAACTTAGTGGTACTGGGGGTCTACTCCGAAATTCGAAATCCGAACTTCGTATAGTGCCGTCCCTTTCACTCATATAGTCTATGACAGGAGAGTGAAAGGGACGGCACCATACGAAGTTAGGATTTTGAATTTCGGAGTAGACCTCCAGCTCATGCCGTTCGCTGCGCTCGGACGTAAGAGGCGCTACCGCGAACCGAAAACGAAGTATCTGCCTCTCTCTCGCACATGTATATTCGAACGACAGAGAGGAAGATAGTTCGTTATTGGTTCGCGGTAGGCCCTCAGGCGTCAACTTTAAAACGAATAGGGTATTTTACTATATGAGAAATAAAATTCAAAATGTAAGAAAAACCGGCCAAGTGCGTCGGACTCGCGCACTGAGGGTTCCGTACAACAAAAAAACAAATGTGATTTATCAATATATTGATATTTTTGGTAAAATATATTTCATAATAAACATTATCACCTAATTTCAAGTTCATAGGTCGATGGGAAGTTAAAAAAAAATATGTGTGACAGACAACACACGGAATGTTCTTTTACTTTCTTCGACCGTCCGCCGCGCTCGGACTAAAGTGCTACCAGCCGAAAACTAAATATATATGCCTCTCTGTCGCACTTGCATATTCGAGCGTGGAGAGGGAAATACTTCGTTTTCAGATCGCGGTAGGCCCTCTGGTCTGACGGCTCCTATTCCTGGATGGGGCGCGTATCGAAATGTGAAATACCTTTGGCAAAACGGAATAAGTTGTTAAATAGCTTCCATTAATTGGAGAAAATATTACCAACTGTTATTATTATCACGCGAAGCACTGAATATTGAAGCAACATCCATAGGGGCCTGTTACATGGTTATTATTATCACGCTATATACTCATATCACGATCCGTATCACGTGCAATCAATATTGAAGAAAAATCCATACGATTTTGAAAACCACGATAATATTGACACACCAGTATTGTGATAATATTAAGCGTTTAACAGACCCCATACAATTTTAAAAACCGCGATAATATTGAGTGTAAAGGGCTCCACTTAATAGAATTTGGCGGAGAATAGAGAGCTGCTACCGCGAAACGAAAACGAACGAACTTCGTGTATTTCCCTCTGTGTTGCTCGATTTTGCAAGTTCGACAGAGAGGGAGATACACGAACTTCATTTGTTTTCGTTCGCGTTAGCAGCTCTGACTTCGCACCAAAAACACTGACTGGCACATCAATATTGTTGCATATCTGAACTGATTTTTTATGAACGATTAGTATTTTAGCTATACAAATCAGTACTGATTACGGTGTCAAATTTTTTATGTGCCTTTAAATACTACCCTTATAAAAATGCTTAGGATTAACTTGCAAAGATACTAGCCTTTGGCCGTGACGTCGTCAGCGTAATCTTTTACTCCCTATTCCATATGTTAATCCAGACTACAGACTATATTTGTATATGAAGTTTCATCATAATCCGTTGTTGTAATGTTTTTATTTTATACATTTTTGTACACTATTTCTTTCATCGTTTGCATAACTGTCACGAATAAATGTTTACTTTATTTCTTTCTTATTTATTTTACCCGAGCGAAGCCGGGCTTTTATCTAGTATATAAAAGTTTATTTTTCTACTGCAGCATTATAATTTGTCAATTATATGACTGACAGCGGGTATGTCCTAAAACTACGACCAAGACCACCGGAGGGTGGGCAGCAGCATCCCTGGAGTGCGGTGGAGACACTGCGATCGCCAACCCGCATGACAAGCGTGGCGATTATGGCAATTACCCCTTAATGACATACACAAACAGGCCACTGCCCCGAGGTTCCGGCGACCCCCGGTACCCTGGTTCTGGTAGCGGCCAGGGTACTAGCGGGGTCAGGGGTGCGAAGAATCTCCCGGTTAAGATCCGGCTACCACCACCGACGACTTCTGGCCCTGGCAACATATAACGCACGAACACTGCGGACCGACGAAAAGATAGCGGAACTGGAGGAAGGATTGAGCAAGTTGCGTTGGGATATCGTAGGGTTATCTGAAGTCCGAAGAGAGGGGGAGGATACGATAAGCCTGAAGTCCGGCAATTTGCTCTATTTCCGGGAGGGCGACCAACAGTCCCAGGGAGATGTCGGGTTTATCGTCCACAAATCCCTCGTGAACAACGTGGTGAAGATCGAGAGTGTGCCGGCTAGGGTGGCGTACCTTATACTAAGAGTATCCGAGAGGTACTCGTTGACGGTCATACAGGTGTACGCGCCGACCTCGGCATACGCCAACGGCGAGGTGGAGGCTATGTATGAGGATATATCAAAGGTCATGCATAGTTTCAAAACCTACTTCACCGTTGTTATGGGGGATTTTAACGCGAAACTGGGCAGGAGAGACGGCGAAGAGCTGAGAGTGGGGCAATTTGGAGTTGGAAGTTGGGACCACCGGGGCCAAATACTGGCTGGTTTCTTGGAGAAGGAGGGACTCTACATGATGAACACCTTCAAGAAACGCGAGCACATGAAGTGGACCTGGATGAGTCCCGACGGTGCAACAAAAAACGAGATTGACTTCATCATGTCGACGAAGACGCATATATTCAATGATGTCTCTGTGATCAATACGGTTAAAACCGGAAGTGATCATCGTCTGGTAAGAGGCACATTGAATATATGCGTCAAGCTAGAGCGCTCTCGACTGATGAAGTCTACGCTCCGCCCAGCAGCAGTCCAAATCCAAAACCCCGAGAGCTTTCAGCTGGAACTCCAAAACCGTTTCGATTGTTTAGGTGGCGATGTGGACGAATTCAACGACGGGTTTGTGGACGAATTCAACGACGGGTTTGTGGACGAATTCAACGACGGGTTTGTGGAAGCTGTCCATAGCATTGGGTCTGAGTTCTTTAAGGCCCAACGAACTCAAAGAGCCAAAAGGCTCTCTATTCCCACTCAGAGGCTCATCGAGGAAAGGAACGAGATGATTCTGCAGTCTTCAGCCGATGCGACATTATACAGGCAGCTCAATAAACAGATCTCTAAGTCCGTTACCCGCGATCTGCGCCAATTCGATACAAATCGTATTGAAGAGGCCATCGAGCAGAATAAGAGCTCTCAAGTTTTCTCAAGAGATCTGTCTATTGGGCAGAGCCAGCTCGCCAGATTAAAAACTGAAGATGGTAGAATCGTTTCGTCCTAACCTGAGCTTCTGAGTGAGATAGAGTGCTTTTATGGACAGCTATACACGTCAGCAGACCCGAAGTTGGTCTGGCGGAAGACCCTAGAGCTAGATTAACCCGGCACTATACCGAAGATATCCCGGACATCAGCCTGTACGAGATTAGAATGGCTCTTAAGCAGCTGAGGAACAACGAGGCACCCGGTGAAGACGGAATTACAGCTGAACTCCTGAAGGCGGGTGGAAAAACAGTCTTTAGGGCCCTTCAGAAGTTGTTCGACTCCGTCTTACTGGAAGGGAAAACTCCAAAGGCATGGAACAGAGGTGTGGTGGTGCTGTTCTTCAAAAAGGGTGACAACGCCTTACTGAAGAACTACCGACCCATCTCACTTCTGAGCCATGCTGTTTTTTTGTTTCAAGAGTCATTACGAACCGTTTCGCACGCAGGCTAGATGACTTCCAGTCTCCCGAATAAGCCGGTTTCCGAAGAGGCTTTAGCACCGTAGACCTCATCCATACGCTCCGTCAGGTTATACAGAAGAAGGCTCAAAGTCACCCAAAGGGCAATGGAGAGAGCTATGTTGGGAGTTTCTCTGCGTCCGCAGCAGAACCAAAGTGACCGATATAGCCCTCCGAATCGCTAAACTTAAGTGGCAGTGGGCGGGGCACATAGCACGTAGAACCGATGGCCGTTGGGGCGGAAAGGTTCTCGAGTGGCGACCACGTACCGGAAGGCGTAGCGGCCTCCCACACGGTGGACTGATGACCTGGTGAAGGTCGCGGGTGTCCGCTGGATGCGGGTGGCGCAGGACCGGTCATTGTGGAAGTCTTTGGGGGAGGCTTATGTCCAGCAGTGGACGTCTTTCGGCTGACATGATGATTACTGACAGCAGTATTAAAACAAACTTTTTAAACAAATGCAAGTCTATACCATAGACAAGCCATTAACTGGTAGGAGAATCAAAATAGAATATTAAATCGTCAATGTCCGAATTCTGTCCCCATACCGATTTTTTTATTTAAATCATATTACTTTGCTGTCGTTGAAAAAATATAAATAAAAAATATCAGGGGACAATTTCTTACACAGATCTAACTAGTCCCATAGTAAGCTCATATAAAGGCTTGTGTTATGAGTACTAGACGACGATATATTTAATAGATGTATACTTAAATACATAGAAAACATCCAAGCCTCAGGAACAAATGTCTCTGCTCACCACAAAAATAAATGCCCTTACCGGGATTCGAACCCGGGACCTCTAGTTTCGGAGGCAGTGACACTACCAACAAGGCTAAACAGGCCGACAATAGCCGTATTGTTAGCAACGTTACATAATACGACGACGATGCAACGGGGCCACGCCGTTTCGTCGCCTAAATAGTTTTTTTTTATAAGATTAAGTTTCATGGCGCATTGGGTTAACTGTAATGCCATGTAAACATTTGTAATAAAAATAAATTAAATTAATAAATTAAATTAATAAATTAAATTAATAATTAGTAATTAAATAATTCTCGAGTCTTTAATAACAAAACGAGCGTAGAACCCTTATTATGAAACTGTTGCATAAATACGTCGATATTAAACGATAATCGTGTATTATTGTTTAATATCGACGTATATCGTTAACGTTATACATACGTAGGTATCTGGTTCTACCAAAACACGATACAAATTAACCTGATTATTGTGTGCCCAAATTAGATCCCCCCCCCCACCGTCTTTAATCCTGTCGATGGTTGTTGATGGCCCACTTTAAAGGATTAATAATAATTATAATAATGATCTCATTTCCATAGCTAATACCATGGTTTCAAAGCAGCACTCAGGTACCTTAAGATTCCTTATGTAATCGGTTGGTTGCATGAGCTTCTATTTTTGTTTGAATCCTAGAAGCCTCTGTTATTACTCGTAGATTATATTTTAGCGAACATTTGAATAAAACGCATAATTTACTTTTTCATTATTAACGAAACGTTGCCTTGCATTATAAGTTTACTCAATATTAACTCTTAAAGCTTGCTCATCTATGATTAATATAAGTAGTTAAGTACGTATAAAGTTCAATCACCTTCCAATGAGTCACATTTAAGACAATCAAACCTTGAAGGAGGTAGGGGAGCGTGGGGTATTCATAGGCTAGTCAATATCAACACAAAAAAATTTGCCAAGAGCATGTCGGGCCATGCTCCGTGTAAGGTTCCACAGTTACCACATGAACTTAATTAAAAAATGTCAATGACAAGCAAAGGGGATCACCTTCGCTGCGTTTCATACGTCTTTTAGTAAGAAGGGAAGACTTTTTACGATAACTCAAAAACAGCTTAACTGATCATGTACGCTATAGTTTTCGTTGAAAGTCTTTATTAAGCGTTACTTTCATAATTTTTTTCTTATTTTTCGGACCCATAGTTCAAAAGTTAGAGACAATTGAGTCATTTTTTTCTTCTGCAGTGATTATTTCCAAAAGTATTCATTTTATCAAATAATGTTTGATGAATACCTTTATTCTTTTTGAAATACCTATCCAACAACATATCACACAATAGGGTTGAAGAAAAAAAAAACATCCCCACTTTACGTGTAGGGGAGGTACGCTAAATTTTTTTTTTAGATTTATTTTACGAATTTGTCGGATTTATTGATTTATATATCCATGCCAAATTGCAGTTTTTTAGCATTAACAATCACAGAGCAAAGCCCCGGACGGACAGACAGACATGGCGAAACTATAAGGGTTCCTAGTTGCCTACGGAACCCTTAAAAGGCATTCATCGCAAACGCGCATGTAACTATGTTTTTTTTTATATTTATGTTGTTAGGTCCCTATATTTATGTTGTTAACTACTCGTTAACACCCAAAGCGAAATTTTGGCACTTGTTTCAGGTTTTTCTGGAACACAACTCTAAAGAAGTGTTTTTTAAGTATGTTTGCTATAATTTAGTAAAGCTTACTAAATTAGCTACAATTTGAGCTTAACTCCAGCAGTCTAGATCCATTGGTTACAGATATACAGGAAGTCAGACGGCCAATTTTTTTCAATAAGAGAAAATATTGTGGTATTTTTATTTTCCAAGATACGTACAGGCTAAACTAATGCTCCTAGTCATGGGTAGTCATGGGTCTTTTTTAAATTTAGTATCAAAGCGGTGTTTCTAAGACTCATAATACCGATGATGATGCGATACTCAGCAGTTAACCATGCTCGCGCTCGCGTCCCCCAAGTACACAGGCTGCAAAATATCATTCTGCGAGGACCTACCACCAAATACAAAAATGGTTAGGGTTTGGCAAAACCCGCGTGCTGACTGCTGGGGTCGGGTGACCAGTGAATAAGGTCTTATGCTTGTCACAATGTGCACAGAGCCCGCTCCTCAGACCCTGCTTAAATGATGACTTGCAATTGCAAAAAAGGTTGCTTAGGGTCGTGCACTAGCAGAACGGCTGGGCTCAAGTACCCTATCCTATGTTCCTTTTACCACGGGTGAAATTGTTGTGTTATAAATTAGGCGGATATTTGCCAGAGTTACTGTTTGCAGATATTTTGTAGCTCTAATTCCCTGAAATGCTGGGTAATAGGATTGTGTTTTTTGCTTTTTATTAATGGATAATGTTTTTAATTTTATATTTTATTTTTCTATGTGGTTATCGAGAGCGAGATAAGTTACGTTTACGTTACATATTAAATACGAATTTTGAGTATTATTGTCAATTTTACATCATAGGCTCAAATTCCCCCACGTTCCCCTGTGTGAGATTGTTAATGCAATGGTCCATCAAAATATCCAGTCAGTAGCCACTCGTAGCAGCCAGTGAACCGTATCACATATCTAATCAGATGCTCCAAATGCCAACAAAAAAAGGGAAATTATCTCAAAAAATCTCATCTGTAATTTTTGATAATTACACTTTATGCGGACGAAAATTAACCGGCGTGGGACGTAGACACACATACAAATATAATTGTTTCTTATTAAAATCGATGTTAATCTTTTTTCGGAGCAGATTCCAGTCTGGGCGCTCCATCGCATTATGTTTAAGAATCGACAGCTATAATTTCTGTTCAATCAAGATTTAATTGTTTTAATGAGGCAGCATGCGTGAATGGCCGGCCCAATTATTGTTTATTTTTAATCGCCTCAAGTGGTTTTTATGTTGGCAACCCAGCACGCATGGCGGCCCCGAGCAATCATTTTCATTATTTTAATAATGTAAACTTCCAATAATAATTTACAGTGATTTGGGGTTAAACACGTTAAGAGATATTTATGCATTCCCGTGGAGATGCGAAACGATCTTTAGCTCTGTAATTTGATCCTCCGTTGATGGGCTTATTTTTCTCGGCTTTAGTCTAACTATATGGAAATAAGGAGAAAATATAGGCTTCGTTTTTTATTCATTAGACCTATAGACGTTGCCCAATTGCTGTGTTTAGAGTGAGGGACCTGCATTTGTTTCTAGCTGTCCTACAAACGAATCCTCAAACAAACAATCAAGTGAATCAGGCTTAGTGATCCCTCTGAAAATATGTGTCCATACTCGTAGAATTCGGTATCTGGTTACTATCAAGCAGGCTTAGCTAAAGCTACCGTAAAGGTATTAAAAAAAGTCTGTTAATTTATAATGATTTAAAATACTAAATCCCGAATTTTTAGCAATCTACATGAAGAAATTTATGCACATATACATTCCTTTTACGCACTTGTAGGGAAATTTTATTGGGCAATTTTATTAGTTCTAACAGCGTAATCCGGTGGTACTAATACTATTTGGAGGGTGTAAATAGTAAGCGGGGAGGCCATGGTCATAAAGCTGAGTAGTGGGGCTAACAAGTTAATCCACCCGCGGGCCGGTGTATAAAGTTTATATCACGCTTTGCATTATGCTTCATTATCTCAGCAATTTTTGCTTTGTTATGCTACGCCAGGGCTGTGCTAATATGAAATAATGCAATTTTTTTCCATGAAACATGACGTCTGTCTGGGTCTGAGATAAGTGATATTTTTACCAGATGTGTAAATAATCTTATTAATATTTATTTCAGTTAACATTCGATTTGTAATTTTCACACAAGAAAAACGAAGTTACCTGTCCAGTTTCAATGAAACGTTTCTATATGAATAATACCAATCAAAACGAATAACACGTCAAAAATATTGAATTATATTAAATTTCCGGTAAATATGTGAGAGTGGTTAGCACAACACGCTGTCTAGTCGCGTTGCACGCGACTCCTGGCTTACTCGCACTATGCAAAAGAGAAAAAAAAGCGGCCAAGTGCGTGTCGGACCACGCACAATGAGGGTTCCGTACCGACACATCCTAATCTACATTTAAAACAGCTATACAATACATTTAATCACAAAAGGTTGTATCTTCACCTATGAAGAAGCGTAAGTGTCGTAAGTTTTCCAAAACTTACGACACTTACGCCCTATTGTTTTGGCAAGACAGTTTTTCAGCAATAACTCAAAAACCGTTAAACCTATTTTGTTCAAACCAAAAATCGTTGAAAGGATATATTAATGTACATGATCATGTTTTTTTTTGAATTTTTAACTTCATAGTTTGGAAATTAGAGGGGGGGGGAGGGGGACACACTTTTTACGACTTTGAATTAAATGAAAAAAAATTTTAGAAACCTCTATGTCATTTTTGAAGGCCTATCCATATATACCCCACAAACCTATGTATAGCGGTATAATATATTTCTATGGCGGTTCATAACATACACTTTCATATCACGTAATTGTAGTGGTCATATTCTCCGATTAAATCGGCTGTGACATACGGACGGACAGACAGACAGACATGAAGAATCCATAAGGGTTCCGTTTTTTGCCATTTGGCTAAGGAACCCTAAAAAGGGGTTTAGATTTTCTCGTTTCGTTTCGCGTCGTCATCAGTTGTCTCAGCCCCGCAGTTGTAATGAGCACATCACAATCAAACCATATAAAAAATTGGCGAAGTTAGGTAGTGGTTGCTGGCTGTTCCTGGCTGAAAAAAAGGTCGTGTTTTATGAAATAAAAAGTATAGAGGTCAATATCTAGAATTGAATTTGATTGAACCTAGCGTAGTTTTTAAATGGAAGGTACTAATTCCAAAACCGTGGAAGACCGTGTTAAAGACCTTTAACTTGCGTTTGTCAGGTCAGGTGCTAATGTTGACTAAAGGGTAGCATGAACCATGCACGAACGCACTTCGTTTTAACTCGCAAGTGTGACCAACAAACAATGCCGCAAGTAATATTTCTGGAAGCCGGCGTACGTCATATTCTTCCTCATAAAACGCAAGAGAATAGTCGTAAGTGTTCTCAGTAGTGTTTGTCGGTGTTCTAAGTACAGCTTCTACTTTCTTAATGTCCTACGTCAGGGTTCGTTATTGACGACAAATATACGGCCAGATGCAAGAGCGAGTGTGATAGCGATGGGCAGGCGATAGCTGGTAAGAGGCTGGTAGTGGTGTATTGTTTTGAAAGCAATCCGCAACCCTGTCGCGCAGGTGAGACAGTGCGTCGCCTGGGGCGCACCACCGCGTCGCTGCGCCGGCGCACGCCCCCCGCTTCCCCTTTACAGCTCCGCGTGTAGGTCACGTTGTGCGATTGACGGGGCAGAGAGCGGATTAGATAGGTCAACTGACGTTAATTAAAAAGTTAGGAAACAGATCCTTTTATTTTTTTACAAATTCGATAAGTACTTATGTGATTTTAGTACCCTGCATCATTTTCTAAGATTTTACACTTAAGCATAGCTTACAAATTCTCGTAATTTCGTAGTTTTTCAATTTTCTTTGTGAAAATTTTCTATTTTAGGAGAGCTCGCAAATGAAACTCTGCAATTAAAATAATTAAGCCAGTTTATATCGTGATACACTATGGTCAAAATCAGCCAGGATACGATACTGATGAAGGTGATGGTGATTGTCAGTTAGTTACTTTGATGCTTAAAATCAGCAAAGTTTGCTTTTCAGACAATATCTGTTTATATTAGAACGACAATAAGTTATAGTCTTCATTCGCCACAATCACATTAAACTATTGTTTTCGTTAGACACAAGTTCGAATGTAAAGTTCACCCATACATTTGATATGACTTTCAGTATAAATCAGGAAGGTTAACCGCTCCTCTAGTCTTCAGGCGTGTTCTCGAGCCCTCCGCAGATCGATCACTGGCGTAACCGTCAATTAAGTTATACCACGCAATCTATGCACTAATCATCGGCATTTCCCGCCGAGAGCCTGGTTGTGAACTTTGGTATAGATTCAATACATTTCCGTATTGTACGGGCCTTATTGCGTAAATAGAGAAAATTGTCGGTGCTTTAACTTTGCTGTATTTGAGAGTGCTTTATAACTGTTTAGAAACGTGTCTGGGAATTTAACCATGTTTATGGACTATTATTAACCGACTTCAAGATTTCAAAAGAGGAGGTTATTAATTCGGGTGTTTTTTTTTAAATGTTTGTTACTCTATAACTCCGTCATTTCTTAACCGATTCGGAAAGTTATTTTTTTGATTGTAAGTATATATATTCAAGTTGGTCCCGTGTTTGTCAAAATGCAGTTCTGATGATGGGATCCATGAGGAATTGAGGGAACTCCTCAAATCTTTAAGGCAAACATATAGTGATTTTTGTGTTTTTATCAACAAGTTAAGCATATGCATCCAAAAATATGACATTGGATGAAGTGGAACTGCTGATGATGATCAGAACAGAACTCTTCAACAACGAAAAGTTCGCGTTTGGTGATTTGTCCTCCTAGCTGTGTTTGTTAAGCAAGTTCTATTTTCACGATTGATTTTTGTCATGCTCGAGTTCTGATAATGGGATCCATTAGGAATCAAGGGAAGTCCTCAAATGTGAAAGGCACACAAATAGTGATTTTAGTATTTTCATGAACTAATCAAGCATTTTCATTCATAAAAGTGACATTTGATGAAGTGGAACAGCTGATGATGATCAGAACGGAACTCTTCAACGACGCGTAGTTCATGTTTGGCGATTTGTTCTCTTCGTTTTGTTTGTCAAGCAAGGTTTTCAGGACACATTTTCGTCAAGCTTGAGTTCTGATGGAGGACTCCATGAGGAATTGAGGGTACTTAGTCTTCTACCATTATAAACATACTTATAGCCATTTTTATTTTATTGTATGGAATCTGAGAGTGCACCATCTAAGTATAATAATCTTTCACCGGCCTCCCCATTGAAGTCGGTTTTTTTTTCTTAAAAATTATGCATCAATCATTGGCATTGTATTTTGTCAACGTAAAATTGTGAACATCGTTACCTCGTTTACCTACTTATAATATTACGCGTAAGATTATAAACTGACAGTTCTTACAATTTTAGGGTGATATACATATACATGTTCAGATCCTAGTACTATTAGCAGTGTATGACGGCTGGCGTCTAATTTGAGGTTCGAAATGTAAGGTCGTCCCTGGCATGTCATAGGTACATATATGTCATGTTACTTTCCTGTGCAGGAGGCGATTTCTATGTAATATTTCTGTCACTACAAGCCATTGTTTCCAAATCCATAAGTTTAAATTTTAAGCTTTTATAAAGAATAAGTACTTTACTCGAAATTGGTGTTATTTATGAAAAGCAAAACGAACAAGATACAATGTTGTGTCATTAAACGACATCAACAGAGCAAACAGCATTAGAACGAAATTGGCCATTTTACTAAAAGCGGACAAACCTCAATTAGGTGGAATTGTAATGGTGACGCCGTGAAAATTACTAAGGATGGAGTTCATACATGATACATGATGCTCCTGTTTTGAACGGAATTATATGTAGTTTACCAATGTGGGTATACCTCGTGTGTTCATAAGTTTTGAGACAAATATTGTTTTGAATAAATCAATTACAGAAAATATTTCTTTCAAGGTTATTATTTTCATTGAATCACTGCACTGTAGCTGATAAAAGTAAATAGAGTTTATTTAAATTGGCTTTCAATATTTTTGATTTAAGGTCTCTTAGGTGCCGTCACGAAACGAAAAACGCCTTTTTCACTGACAAGTTAATATCAATGGTAGAAAGAAAGTTAAGTCAGAGAGTATTGCAACCTTATCACCCTACGATGTTCACGATACGGTCGATTATTACGTACGAGGTAGCCATTTCTTTCAATTTTGAATACTAGATGCTCAAACTATGCCTTAAAATTATCCATTTACCAGATGGACTATTGGAATCACTTGTTAAAGTTTATTTGACACGTTTATTCATCAAAATAATTGGTTTTTTGACAAAGTTTTAGAGAACACCGTAACAAAATCAATTTTCATATGAAAACTACCAAAAGAAAATGTGTCTTTTATCAGTCAATAGAAGTAACTTTCTTCGAGCCTGGCTCTAAATGCTCCTGACTAGTCTTTTTGGACAAAATTACCTTTTATGAACACACAATTTAGAGCTAAAAACCTGCCGTAAATACTACTCAAAAATAGTTACTCACAAATGAGCCACTGGAAGAGAAGCAAGAGAATCCCTGATGAAAACTTTCGTGTCTCGCGGGGTCATTATCTAGGTGTAGCCGACGCAATAAATGGCATCTAACATAAAATATTGGAACGCAGTTTAAATAATACCTATGTATGTTTATTAATGAAACTATTTTCAAGTAAAATTAACAATATCTTTATAGGTATATATAAAAAAAACTAAATAATTATGAAAAAATTGAGTATTTAGCCGTCTCAAAACTTATGAACACACGAGGTAGAAGGATATACAAATCTGAGTAAGGATAAAAACGTAGGTTCTTTTTAAATACATTTGAACTATGTTACATACCTACTCTACTATATACCGATAAGAAGACACCTATGCCTACACCCAAGCTCATGGAAGCTCGCAACTCCAGAGAGGTCACTTGTACAAGTCGCACGTCGCCGACCCTTTAACCCGCTTTCTTGAGGAAACACATACTTTAATCATTTAGAATGTGGCATAAAATTAATACTACTAACAGCGAGATTATGGACTAAAATTTACACTGTCACAGATCACGCGTAAATAAAAACAATAAATTAGGAGAAAAATCGATTTGATCAAAGTCACCCCTTGAATCAAAGTAACCCGAATCATAAACGAAATAAACTAAAAAAACAAGGGAGTCCTGATAAGAGATTCGAATATGGGTTGACGAGACAGAAGCATTAGCAACCGCCTGTATGAAGGCGTGCCTTGGCGCAGCGCCATTAGACGAGAGTTAATCTCGATGACGGAACACATTACCGGGTAATGAGTGGAGCGTGAACCGAGCTCGATTTATTGACTACAGGCTCACTCCCGCGCCGCAAACGGAATGGTAACAGTCAGAAAACCCTGGCATATTATACGTCGGATGCCAACTGCCAAATTGGTGAAATCGGGATTGTAGGTGACAAGATCGCTATCCTGTTGGACCATACAGTTAAAAACTGCAAGGGCAACTAGCAGACTTATGTCCAGTTGGCCGAAAACCTAGCGGCCTGGTGAGCAATAATAATGTATTAGATGACATGAGATTATGCTGGCTGGGTGTCAAAGAGAAATCTATCCAGCCGGGGAAAGAGTCACTTGTATAGCTATTCGGTATATTAATAAAGAAGATACTGTGTGTGACCATTGTTGTTTCTCATTCTTGCGCTTCAAACGGAATGGTCGTAATAAGAAAGCAGTGGTAGATGGAGACATGATTGGCTCTGATGATCACATAGCGGTACAGTTTCGTTAAGCAGGAGATATTCAAGGTAAGGCGATTTTCACTAAGCAACAAGAATCCACTGGTTCTGGCTCATCGGGTGTACAACAGAAATATACTTATTCAGTTAGGTCTAGTAGTAAGTAGTAAAGGTATTTGGTGTATTAATGATGAACATGGCACTGTATAAATTGCATATACTTAGTTAAAGGGTGATTGGTCTCGAGCTAAGCGCTTTGTCTTGCGAAGAATTGCTCACATGTTTGTTTGAAAAATAGTTGCTTACGCAGACAAAGGATTTTTTATGAATAGATATAGTCGAATACTCAAATCAGCTTCCAGCAAGCACTGCTGCTGTTGTTTTAAATAAAACTAATTTCAAGTAATTATACTGCCCAACTTACGTAGATAATAATAGCTTGCCGTGAGATTGTTGTGATAATTGCGTGCTCGAATGCACTGATTAGCGATTACTTGAAACCTGTTGAGACTGTTGCAAATTGCGGCCGACTGTAGTTGCCGAGCCGTCAATAAATACGATTTACTGACGCCTCAATTTTGAAACCAAAGGTCTATAAAGTTTGAAGAGATTACTGTGAAATTAGGAATATCCTGGTTTGCAGGTGAGGGTGAGGAATGGCTCGCCGGCGGCGACACGCGAACAATACCGGCGCACACGCAGCGACAAAGCTCCGTAGCGCCGCGGGCACGCGACAAGGACGCCTTTACCCGTCACCAGGACGACCGACAGGGACAGCACTTTTTGCACTCGTGAGATTTTGATTTATCTCGTATAATTATCGAATAATAATCTGTTTTGCATCTCTCGTTACAGCATTACGATAATTTCGTCCCATTACATCGGGTTCTAAGCGGCGACCGTTCGCTAGCGCACAACGATTGATAATAATCGCTCGCGAAGTATAATGGCGTACACCCACGGGTAATTATTGTTGTGCAGTCGTGAGTTCGTGAGCCGGTGGAATGGCGGAATGCATCTCCTTGGGGGTTGCGCCGTAAACCAACACGGCCGGGCTGGTCGCTCGCGTAAATAACCGATCGCTCCCCGCGCTAATGATAGTGAGCGCGCCGCGAGCTCTCGTCCCGGTCCTCCGCTCTTTAATCGATCCAGATAAAATAATTACGAGTATTTATAAGTGCTCGCACTTAATCGCAACTTGATACACGTTATTAAGCACGCCGCGTGCGTGACCACTTAAAGTTTCCTCGCGAAATCTCTGGGAACGCGTTTGTTAATTATTGAGGCGCAATCGGTCCGTGGAAACACCACTTAACCTGTAATTATCGCAAACAACGCGATTTCGTATTCTCCGCAATAACAGTAAAACGAGCCGGACTGTATGGTACAATGAAGTAATTCCTTTGTGTCGGAGGAATCACCTCGGGGATCGAAGGAATTCATCTCTGGCAAACGTACGCGTAAAATACGAGATGTTGCATTGATGTTTGGTCACGGCGCATCGCGGATGGCGGTTACATAGTTAGTGGCGCTGTCTGCCGTGGGCTCCGTTATCCCTCGTAGCTAATGATTGCCCGGCATTAAGTCGGCTGTTCCGGGCGATTATTGGATCAAACAGATAATTTTATATAGCATTGTCCTGGAGCGTAAAATTTTCTGTTGTTATTACGGGGCAGCGCGGGCGGCCGCTGCCGAGTGCCGGTATCGCCCGATCGGGACGGGCTGCTCCCGGAGAAGATCACGAACCGAATCTTATCGTTTCAAATGTAATTAACACTTGTATTACAATTGTAACTAGCCTGTTGTTTAACGAGTTTAAAGTCATAACTTTTACAATTAAAGTCGCTGGATAGATTTGTATCATAATCATAATAGTGTTTATTATCGTTCGATCATTTACTAGCTAGTTCAATCATCAATAACAACTGTAATTAATAAAGTTATTTAAACGTCAACTAACAATCACGACATCAATAAACATTCAGTCATTATACAGTTATCATGAAACTATTAAATGACAACGTTGCAATATCTGCTTTTATTGCGACACTTAAATTGTAACAGAAAATTATGAACAGACCTCGGGTTGGGAACGGCACGGCAAGTCCGGCGCTCACGAGCGCTATTCGCTATTCTTCCTTGGCGTAATGAGCCCTCTAAATCAAACAATAGCATTAAAGTGTCAATACGGCCTCGATAACACCTCGCCGTTTTCTTTTGCACGCGGAATTATGGCCATAAATCCCCCGAGAGGCCTTTACACGGTGCGTTCAGATCTTCATTTGCTCGGCCGCTCGCGTCCAACTGGGGTGCAGTAATATTTATTCCAATTAGGCCTTCCGAATTCAATTTAAACGAATTGATGCTATGTATTTGCATGATTGAGTAATAAACAAGGAGCCTATTGATTTTCTGCTTGGGGAATGCACCCCTTGGACCAAATGGGCTCTTTGAAGTTTTTGTGAAATCTCTTTAGGTGGAGGGAAGGAGATAAAAAGGAAATAAACTAAGCTATAGAATAGACCTTAGTTTAGTATTGCTTATGTAAAGTAGCTGTTCTACATAGCCGACATAAAGGTGCATCCGATTATTAAGTAGCCATTAAGCAATAACGACCACTTGCTGTAGGCTTTAGTTAAAAAAATTGCAATGAATTTATTAAGACTTAATACATAAACAATTTTTTTAAATACAGTGTTACCGGCATGCAGCATTTTTAACGGATAATACTAAATAGGTATATTTCATTAGGAATTGTTTACCTACATGCATTAGTAAATCATAATTATATCAATTAATCTTTTTAGATCCGCACTCGCAATGTACTAGTGCACTCCGTAAAAAGGCGTGTTAATAAATAGAACATTAACAACATGATTATTATTACTTTGTAGTTTTTTTACAATGAATCCTTTATTAGCAATGGCTAAATAGCATAACATCAAACTGTCTGTATCAGAAATTCCATCTTCAAGTCTCTATTGCATCGCAATTTGTCTCTCAGTGCCATTTTTAACGTGAATACTAGTATCGAAACGAGTTTTAATGCGATCACTGTAAATATGTACGCGAACATTGTCTGTTCCCGATCGTATCACCAACGTACTCGCCAAAGCTGGTCGTATAAAGGGGCCTCTAAGGTCGGAAAGCGCTTGGCATTTGGCGCTACTCGCCGCAAATGACTGTC
This sequence comes from Notocelia uddmanniana, assembly GCA_905163555.1. Classification (NCBI taxonomy): domain Eukaryota; kingdom Metazoa; phylum Arthropoda; class Insecta; order Lepidoptera; family Tortricidae; genus Notocelia; species Notocelia uddmanniana. The sequence goes on from LR991064.1 coordinate 10,961,183, forward strand.
TAAATTATGCGGTTAACTCCTTGACTAGGGCTGTTTCTCGACACCCTTTCATAGTCGACCTTTTGAATACATCTACGTTGGGGAGACTACGGAATACCAATAGAGGTTATAGGTACATTGTTAAAGATACTATGTAAGCTTCTTTGGATAATTTGGTCTGTTGCAATGTTTACAACGCGGTAGGGAGTTTGATTGTAGTTCTTGTGGGCTAGATGCTAGAGGTGACCATTTAGTAAAGTAGTAATCTAATTGTACGAACAAATGAAAATAAATGGAAACAATTCTTAATATTATATGCGCTGTATATTTCAGACATTTTATACATAAATTGTTTGTAACACTTAAACTTAAATCTAATGTAAAGGTAAGCAGGGGTCAGAAACTACTTGGGGTGTACTTTATTCCAATAATGAATGATGAGCTGACTGTCTGTTGCGACTGTTACGCAGGCTTAGAAACTCAATCAAACTGTGGGATTTATAGCTAGGCAGAGAGAGAGAGAGAGAGAGAGAGAGAGAGAAATATAACCAAATAAAAAAACTGCGAATAATAAGACGGAAATAGCTGTCTAATCTATTTTTTGTTAACGTTTTTGTTTTATTAACGGACAGATTTGATGTTTATCTAAAATCCAATCGAAATCGGAAGCCTAGGGCGACCCTTAAAGTCATCTGCTAATCTCAAAATCCAACTTGACATTGGCATTTGGACGTAACAAACAAGCAGGTCTAGGAAGGGGTTGAAGATAAACGCAACCCCTGTAGCTCGGGTAAACAGTGGCTGCGCAATTTGTACTACGGACAACCCCTAACGTAATGTCCGAATGAACAAGGGTGTGTGAAGGCCTGGCCCCTCATAAAAAGTTAAGATTTCTACGCTTCCGTTGGATGTATTAATTTTGAAACTTAGAACGTTGATGTTCGCAAGCCTCGAATTGCCGGTGAGTTTGATAAAATGTTGTACAAATGTTTATTAGACGCCCTGTCTGTGTATTGGAGGTCTTATCTCCTAAGACATCACGAGAATCATGTAGTACGGCCGCCATCTTGGAAAATATTAGTCCATTCGTAAGATTAGCGTTTTGGTGGGAAGCTAAAGTCCTACCTATAAAATGTGGTCTAGAACAACATTAAAGTTAATAAATTCTACGTAAGCCTGTAGTTTAACACAAATTTGACGCGAAAACATATACTTCGTGGAGAAAATGCACCCAAGTTACTATATTTTTTCTCTTTTTTGTCTAGTTTTATATAGTGAAGAACAGTCTTGGGTAAGCTTTGATAACTTACAATCGCAGATTTTAACTAACCTAAACGCAATTGCAATAATATTGACAATGTATCTAATATGTTAATTTTTAAAAATTTATGTTCCATTAATTATTCGGGTCGAATTTTTGGCAATCTACTGGTAAGCTACGCACGTACGCAAATGTGATTAACCTGATTTTTATTTCAAATTGTTTGAAGGCTGCATCAACTTACAACAAGTACTTATTTAATTCCAAGAGATAAAATGCATCTGCAAACTGCGAAAACTTACCCCACAATAGCTAGCCTGGTCTTCGCATTCCCGGCGCGTAGCCCGCATTCTCGCCACGTAGTGATGCTACTAATACTCACGCTGGGGCTCGTAACCACAGCGCTTACTAAAACCTCGTCTTCAGAAAGCCAGCATAAGTCAGAACTCAAATTATGCATAATTTGTTCACTTGTCGGTGTCAGGTTATACTAGATATAAGTGGAGAGAATTCAGGTAGTGAATAGTAGCAGTACCTAATCCTGCGCGAACGCTGCCTTCATTAATCACCCGCCAACTTTCCAACTCCACCTGACGGGATATTTTCCTTTAACTTTTAAGCTCTGTTCAAAGTTTTGATGGACTTTGAGTTTTAAGTAAGTTGAATAGTAATACATCTTGTGTCGCTGCTTCTTTATAGCGTTTATAAGGATTACGTAACTTCGTTTATACTTAATAGGTCTGGTTTATCGTTTTTTTTCCACTAGCTGTTGCCCGCGACTTTGTCCGCGTCTTCGCTCCTATTGGTCGCAGCGTGGTGTTATATAGCCTAAAGCTTTCCTCGATAAATGGACTATTCAACACAAAAATAATTTTTCAAATCGAACCAGTAGTTCCTGAGATTAGCGCGTTCAAACAAACAAACAAACTCTTCAGCTTTATAATATTAGTATAGATAATGGAATACTTTTGAAGATCGAGCGTGGTCCTAATCGATAAAGTAATATTGTTTATTGCGCCCATGTAAATTTTAATAATTTTAGTATAGTCATTTGAGGAGGAGGGAGGTGTTGCTTACATATTGAGCAATTTCTATCAGTGTTTGCTATAATTATGTAATTATAGCAATCGCCAATATAAATTACTATTGAATATATCTACATATATTGGAAATATTAACACTTTGTGATTATTTTGATGTAATTTTCTTGCCTGTCTATTTTACGAGGTTTTCATGCCCAGTGCTTAACTAATCAATAACCTTTTGAGATGTAGTATCTGACTCGAATGAAGTCAATTACTAATTCCAACTGTAACAATTTCATTACTAATTGGCACCATTTCAACAACACCAACAATCAAAACAATACATAGTCATCATCATTAATCCCTCTAAGTAGGCAGTTATGTAAAATAATTCCATTAAGCAAGCGCCATTTCTGTCTAACTCCGAATTAGTTCCACCTTATTGCCGACTTGAGAATTTTTATCACAGCTAAAGCAATCAGAGCGCCAATAATTTCCCTCATAATGACTCGGTGGTCGTAAAATTTGAGCATTGCGCCAAAATGGTGGCACATTAAAATTCCCTCTCAGTCGTTATAACTGGAGTTATCGGAGCCGATCCGGGCTGGTGCGCTCTCGACTGACGCTGCCGATTCGGCACGCAATAATCTTAGACTGCGAGATGTTTCTCGGTATGATACAAACTATGTTGGTTGTTTCAATAAGCTCCCGAGTAGGTACTTGGTTCTTTCAATAAAAGACACAGTCGTATATCAAGACTACTAATGTTCTTACTTTGACGTACTGGAGTTACTTGTAGTTTAGTTATTACAACAGTAATATACATGCGTTTATGTTCGTGCGATTAGTATAGTGGTCGGTGATAAAGAAGGCAATCCTGACACCGGTCATATCCATGCAGTTTATAACCTCAAAGTGACTTTTAGGTTATACACTGTATAGAAATGACAGGTGTCAGGATTGACTTCATAACCGCCGACTACTATAATTTGCTGACGAAGCAGGTAAACAGTTTGATAATCCAGATGCCTTCTGGCTTTCAGTTTCAAGCTATTGATGGACGATGTCATCAAATCGGCGGCGGGCGCTCGGGCGCTGCCCGATCGGGACAATCGGCATTTCCATCTCAATCGCTCTCCCCGCTCGCCACCCGCCGTTAGTTTTCTTTTTTAAATCGCGCGTTAAGGATTTGGCGTGAATGCGTAAAGGGTGGAGACCCCGCCGCCCCGCCCCCTCATATGTTCTCATCTCTCGCGAAGCAGAGCTTTTCTGAAGCAATTGTGCCCTTATAAATAGCGGAGTTAGCACTACGCGTCTACTAATTCGCCGCTGCCTTGTTTATGTCCGGATCCTTCGATTTGCAACACAAATGGATATAAAGTAGCTGTCCCGAGGCAATGTACGCTAAATTTCCCCTTTTTTTTAAACAGTCTGCTTTCTAGGCTGATTTTTAAAGCTGCGGTTATTGACAGAAACTCAGCAGTGTAGATTTGTTTAAACATCAAACAATTTTTTAATGATTTGAACGAGCAGAAATAGACTATAAACCCAAGTATGTCAATACTAAGTTACTAAAACATCGATAAATGCATAAAAAATGACCTTGGCTATCCATCAATTATAACTATCTAGGAAGCATTAACATAAATCAACAAAAGAAAAGATTACCCCGCAACTGAGCCCGCGGACCCCTTCCATACATAGCTACAAGTCCTCCATCGCCCATACTCCTAAATTCCTCACTGCAACTATGTTTCATATATGTAAAATAATGCGGCTGATGTATCCTTAACCTCCTTGAGGCGGTGGGGTTCCCCCTCTCGCGACTTATTCCGATATAATCAATAACTTAGTGAGATCCCCTTTGCATCCGCGTGACAGTGCCGCCAATCGAACTAAGCTAAGGGTTGTTTTTTACTTTTTTCTTCAAACACGCTCTGATTAGAGACCGTGTTTGGGGCTGTTTGAAGATTTTGTTTCACGACTGGCTTGCCCCCGAAAGACTCATTTTCCAAGCTTGTCGTAATAATGTTTACTTTATGTTGCCTCTTTTTGCATAAGTTGTGCAAATGTTGACTCAGCAGGTTAGGAGTTACGGCGGTTGAGCTTGAAATATGAGGTATTATCATTTATAAGCGGCGTAATATTATGTGTACATGCGTCGTTGTATTAACGGACATCACTTTATTAGAAAGTTGTCATTTTAAGGCACTGTAGGACCTCGCTTGTACTGCGGAGGTACTGATATGGGAGTCCTAAAAGGTTTGCTGCTGAAAGGTAATACTTTATGCAGATAATTAGTTATTGTATTCCTTCCTGTGCTGAAATATTTTTTATTGAATAAATATTGGGGGACAATCTTATACACAAGTATAGTCCCAAACTAAGCAAAGCTTGTACTATGGTTACTAGGCGACGATATGCATGCTTATATAGATAAATACATACCTATTTAAATACATAGAAAACATCTAAGACAGGAATAAATATTCGTGCTAATTTCACAAATAATGCCCTAACCAGGACTCGAACCCGGGACCTCCGGCTTCGTAGGCAGAGCCACTATCAACTACGCCACGACCAAAGCGGTCGTTATAGTTACTTAAATATCACGTAACTCCAATAAGCCCAAATGAGGAATCGTATGGAATTCAACAGTTTTTTTTATATTAAAAATGGGATTGGTCTTGGCCAGCATCTAGCCAGGGGGCAAAGATGAGGCCGACGATGAAGCGAACTTACCCAGAAGATCCTATTCACTCGTGCCATAAAAAGGTCTAGCTTATATGAACTCGGAAATACAGATCTATTGGTCACAGCGTGCTGTTATATAGCCTAAAGCCTTCCTCAAAAATTGAACTATCCAACACTAAAATAATTTTTCAATTCGAACCAGTAGTTCCTGAGATTATCGCGTTCAAACAAACAAACTCTTCAGCTTTATAATATTCGTATAGATTATTTAAAATAGATACTTTGAAATACATTTTAATAGAGTAGAGAAGTAGATTTTTAGTAAAGGTAGGGCACAGCGTAACGCCATCTCGCTCAAATTTGGAGCAGCCCAACTGGGGAAGTACCTCCGCCTTACAGAAGACCGCAGCCATAATAGCATCTCTACTTGCCCCTTAGGTTACCTACCTGTGGTGTTGTGTTCCTGGTGGTGAGTAAGCTCGCCAGAGCTCCCGAGGATGCGCTGTGTTGGGAGTGAGGGGCCTGCAGATGTCTCTAGCTTGACAGCTGGAGACGTCTCCGGGTCCCTCACTCTCAACACAGCTCATCCCCAAGTCAATAAAAGGTCGGCAACGCATTTGTGAGTCGCAAGTGTCCATAGGCTACGGTGTCTGCTTACCATCGGGCAGGCCGTAAGCTTGTTTGTCACCGTCGTAGTATTAAAAAAAAACTTATGTTAAGACACAGCTTGACTCTAATGCTCGCCCCCCAATATTGGGCTTCAACTTAAAAAATAACGTAATGAGCTGAGCAGATCCTAGTAAAATGGTTATGCAAGTTATTACACAACGAGCGAGGTGGGAAATGAGATGGTTCAGATAAGCAAGTTTGGGACCTTCCATCTCGAGCGGACTTTGCGGAGTAGCTCAGCCTTGAATGAAGAATTAGATTTTGATTCCCTAATACATGTCCCGAATCTAGACACAATAATGAAATATTAGTTGGTTTACTATAATAAAAAACATATACGTCTAAGGCTATTTATAGCGAATTTTACAATCGACGAGTACAAACTCCACATTACCACCACGGACCGGAAGAAGTTGACAGATGCATGACGAAAAAGCTGCAGAGATTATTGGAGGTCACGAGGATCAACACAGTGGACGCACTTTAACTCGCTCAATCCGCCTCGCTTACTCGCTCGCGGCGGAAGTGCTGGTATGAGAATCAGTGTCGCGATTCAAGCGGAGTCTATACATAATCTGCTCAACTCTGTGGCCACTTTTGTGGCTCTTTATAGTCGCGTAGTCCGCTTCAGTCACCTTATTCAGTGGTAAACTGGTCACCTAAGTAATTAATAGCGGTCAGTTTCGGAATGAGAGATAATAAGTTGGAAACTTGTAATGAACATGTTGGCGTTCTATAAGTTGCCTCAATAGTGTCATAAAATCTCGTGTCTGGGTCGCATTATTGTCAAATGTTATTCAATGTCAAATGTCACAAAAATCGGTTTTTCTTGATTATCTCGGTTTCTATAACCCTTCGTCTGGCATTGTCCCATTGTGCAGGACATTTTCTTGACAATATTGAAGCGAATACTCTATATCAATGCGAAGACTGAACTGGATGAGGACTTAATTTTTGAATCATTGTTAAGGCTTAATTCGTTTACAATTTTATTGTTTCCGCTGTGACACGATAATTTGTCATACAATTTATTTGAGTATCTTTCGTGTCACGACGGAATCAATTAAGTTGTAGAAGAAATACAATACAAATAAATAATTTGAATCTTTGAATTAAATGCTTTAACGATGGTCCAGGCCTTTAAAACGTTTTGAACATAAGCGATATTATAACGATATATTTCGTTAGTGTTTAAAATTTCGTTATGTCACAGCGCACGTACGAGCGAGACTGTGTGCGAGACAAAGATAGCCTATAACGTTATTATAGCGCTTCACAAAATATCGCTATATATATATTGCTTTTTATTTATAACGATATAATGGATACCGCTATTAATGCCAGATATCGTTTTCGGTAAAGCGTTTTATTGACGTTATGAATCATAACGATATGCGAAAATAGCGCTATTTCAAGGCCTGCGATTGCCCAAAAATTTGGTCCTCACCCAACCGGGTCTTGGTTGTGGCCTGCCTCGCTAAAGGAGCTCTATTTGCCTGATACACAGTATGATATAGTCTGTTTCACTGACACAGCGCAGCAATAAAGTTGTGTTGGCATGATACTGGTATCATACCATTTTATTCAATAGAATCGGAGATCGTCTATGGAGACAATTTGAGACGAAAGTTTCGCGCGCTGTCTCAGTTCTAAGTTTGAACACACGACAACAGCAGAACCGAGCGAGCGAAATATATTGAAATCAAATTGAGATGCTAAAAGTATATCTTAGATTAACCTTCTGTTATTCAGAAACTATTGTATTGTATTTAGGTTCTAATTAGAGCAATCAGCGCTAAATTTAGGGCTTAACCTCCTCATAAAATTCATATTTATTTTAAAAAATCGCTTAAGTAATTTAGGTAAGATTAATTTCAAAACTTTTCGTTCGTACTATTGGTAAATAATAAAGTAACGTTACCAACACAAATTCATGACAGCAAAATATTGTAGACATTTATCGACTCCTTAGAAAGGAGTATTTAAAAAATGTAATGTCTACTTTTTAATCTATAAATATATATTTTCAAAGCGCATACTTATTAATCATTAACAGATCGGGAATTCTACGTGGAGTTTTTGTTGTGATTATTGTAGTGTTGTGTTTATTAGAGCTGGGGTCCGAACGGTGCGTGGTCTTCCAGACCTCTTGCGGTCATCAAAGCTCAGGGTACTATTGTACCTATTAATGGTACGATAAACGAATTGTTTGTTGATTTTCAGATTTTGAAGCAACTTCAAAATCACGTTTGGCGGATGCCCGCATTTGTGCAACGCAATTACAGCGACACGATTTTCTTTTAGACCCCAATCCATTATAAATATGACGAGATAAGTGTTGTGTGTGCTATAAAATTATAACTGACAACCCGCCATTATATGTCATTTTTTATTTTTTCAGTAGCATTTGTTTTAACGCAAGAAAAGAGTTTGCAAATCGAGTAACAGAACTTAGTAACCAACTAGGTAGTGACGTGAACACAGCTGGAACACCTTCAGCGGGAAGTCGGTCTTCTGGCGAACGTACTCCACCACCACATCAGCCGTGGCGGTGTAGTGCAGGCGCGATACATAGAGCGCCATGCTCAGTGTGGCAACACGCAAACCCGAACCAACCGGTTCTGCAGTACCACACTGACTCTTGCGCGACTTGCGCTTCTTCGACATAATATATAATATATAATTGTATGTTATAGACCGAGCGAGCGAAGCGTCTCCTTTTCTGCTTTCGGTAAAAATTCTTTCGTATGTCTGTCTGTCTAACTGTCCGGATGTTCTCCTCTACAGGTCGCATTTCTCAACCGATCTCGTGAAAATTTGTGAGCATGTTCGATAATTATATAGAATTTTTTTTCATCAGTTTTAGGTCTACAGCTCACAGAGCACTAGTAAGTAGGTACGTTTCAAATATTTGCATCGTAAATTATGTTGTATCTGTTTCATATTAAACACTGCACCGCCTACAGCATATGTTTTTAAAGAAATAAGATATTTATTCACTGCACAAAAACACACACAATTACAAAAAAAGGACGAAACTCACATTAAACACACACAAAACACATAACGTGTGTCTTCGCGGCAGTGAATCGGTTGCTGTCTCAGCATTATGCTGAGGTGTCAGACACCTGCAGCGCTAGTTTTCAGACAGTACCGTACGTGACCCACGGAACGCAACACAACATACTATATAAAAGGTACAAATAATAAATAAAATAAGTCAAATTAATATAATAATAATAGACACGCTACGTTACTACCCAAAACTTGTCTGGAAGAGATCGCTCTTTACATATTACCGTTTTGTTTCTGTTTGTAACTTTTCATTTGAGTGAGCTGTCCAATAAATAGTATTTGTATTGTATTGTATATATTTTACGGTTATTTCAAATCATTTTGACGACCTGTTTAGTCTAGTTGGTAGTGACTCTGCCTCCGAAGCTAGAGGTCCTGGGTTCGAATCCCGGCCAGGGCATTTATTTGTGCATTTTTCACGGATATTTGTTCTTGGGTCTTGGATGTTTTCTATGTATTTAAGTATGTATTTATCTATATAAGTATGTATATCGTCGTCTAGTACCCATAGTACAAGCTTTGCTTAGTTTGGGACTAGGTCGATTTGTGTAAGATTATCCCCCAATATTATATTATTATTTGTGATTAAGAAGACCTGCCTTTATAGCAAATTTCAAGTTAAATAGCCTTAGATATTTTAGGATTTGTACTTTGTGTGTCGTTGACATTTTTGTTACCGCCTTCGACACGCGATGTACCTGTTACTTCAACAAACTCGTATATGTATAATCCTACTTATTTACAAGAGCACTGGAAGTTAAAGTAGGTAATAAATGAATACTTTTTATTTACACCTTACCGTTTTATTTACTTTGTATGATATGGGTTCGATAAACAGTGGACTGATCTAAGTTAGGTTTGTGTACCTACCTATGTTTCGTATTACACTGTACCTCATGTCTTGCCTAATTCTAGCACGTGAGCTTCACGAGCGTGGAAGTAGTAACGTGAACGTACGGTCGGCCTCACAAGGGGCTGAACACCTTTGTCGCTTTAAGGTCATTTTTAAACGGTCATATTAAATGTCTAACGGGAGAAAGCGACAAAGTCCTAAATTGTCCAGCTACTTATAAGGCCGACTGTACCAACATTTGTCACCTTAATACCCAATAATTGATACCTATTTTTCGCCTCTATTATTATGAAATAAGATTGAATGTGGAATGTGTAATGCGATGCAAATACAACCCCTCTGGTGTTGCGAGTGTCCACTGTCCATGGCCGGCGCTAATCGCTTACCATCAGGCGATTCGCCTGCTCGTTTGCCTCCTATGTCATAAAAAAATTCTTTGCATCGAATTTTCATTTAAATGTATCCGTTTTATTTGCTCTTGAGTGCAGGTGCGTCTGGAAACAAACGCGCGAAACACATGGAAATAAGGTAAATGGCAGTGCTCGGCCCTAACTTGCCACATTCATCTTATTTTAGAATGATACGAGCGAAAAATAGGTATTAACTACTGAGTATTAATGTGTCAAATATAAACGAGTACACTGTGCACTAAAGTGTACCCGTTTTTTGCTCTTGAGTGTAGTTAACGTTTCAAACTGAGGTGAGCGAGAAGAGCATGCTACGACAGTGTGTCGTTATACATACATACGGATATGAATCTGGTATTGGTTCCGTATGTTTAACTATATGTAGTCTGTTGTAAATATGAGTTTCAAGTCACCATTACTATTACGATAAAAAATCGACCAACATGCTCAGTGTAGGATTCGTAGTTGCCCAATAAAGTTTATAAAAAAAAACAATAATAAGCAAAAGGGAATACCTCTGCAGCGTTTCATTCGTCTTTTACTAAGAAGGAAAGACTTTTTACGATAACTCAACACCTTAATTGATCATGTCGGCTATAGTTTTCGTTTAAAGTCTTTATTAAGTTTTACGTTCATTATTTTTTTTATATTTTTTGGACCCATTGTTCAAAAGTTAGAGGGGGGTGACACAATTTTTTTTTGGAGTGAATATTACCGAAAAAAATCACTTTATCAAAAAAAATCAATGAAGACCTCACTCATTTTGAAATACTTATCAAACAACACCCCACAATATAGGGTTGAACAATAGGGTAGGTACACTTAAAAAAATAATTAAGTGTTTATTTTACGACTTTGTTAGTTTTAGTGATTTCTACGAGTATATCCATACCAGATTGCAGCTTTCTAGCACTAACACTCACACAGCAAAGTCTCAGACAGACAGACAGACAGACAGACGGACAGACAGACGGACGGACATGGCGAAACTATAAGGGACGGAAGGGACTACGGAAACCTAAAAGTAAACAATATTATCTAAAAAAAGTAGTGTACCTACTGAACCTACTCGTAGTATCATTATTCTCCCCTTAGGCACTTGTGTTGTCAACTTAGTTGTTTCACTAACGATACTTACCTCTATTACCAAATGCTTGTTCCTTGTTAACTTCCCCCGTTTGCGCTTGAGAGTTCATTCAAATATGAGGAAAAGGAGGACCTCGCGACTACTTGAGCTAGTTTATAGCGAGTAATAAACTCACAATATACTTGAATATCATTATTTTTCAAATTTAAATTAATTGTAATAGTATATTATTTTGTGCATTGAACAATAAATCGTTGTTTAAGGATAATAAAATAAAACTCCGTCATCTGATAAACTAACTTTGAGTTTATTTTTACCATTTACACTTGACAATGTATTCGTTATCTGTTGTGGCTACGACGGTCGTAGCGCGTAGCGCGTAGAGGCCTACGCGCAGCCATGCGGTACAAGAAACTAAACGCTACGAAATCACCTAAAACAATATTTCTCGGAGAACTGACAAACATTTGCTACCAAATCACATCAACAAATGAAGAACAAATTGACATTTCGAAGCATCAATAAAATATTACAATTTGAAAATGATTTATTCACTTGGATCAGTATAACATTTTTCGTTAGATAAAAATAGTAGGAACGGTATATTTCACTAGTAAAGAATTTTTAAAATAAGTTCTCGTTTACACAGTATTAGGAACTATGATAGACACAAGTGCTACCTTTTTACGATCGTAAAACTTATTCGTAACCAACATCACCTATAGGATTAGGACAGTCTACACACTTTCATGTTTATAGTATAACAAAAAAATATAATAATTAATATCAAGGTACACTGAGATTATACTTAGACGCATGATAAAACAAAGAGAAGTATCCTATACAAATAAACAAACAACATGGCCGTGGCGGCACTCTGCAGCAGATACAACAGACTAATCCGAATTAATCTTAAATATTAAAATTTGTATTCGGAAAGTATAGTGAAACTCTAGATGCGATAATATTGAAATATACATAGGAACCATGATTCATTCCGCGGGCTGTCGTCCGCGGAGACACAATCGCACTACCGACTTGTCCACCTACGCTAACTCAAACTTACATACTTCCGATTACAAAACCGATCCAAATAAAACTCCTAAGGATCGTAGAGCGCCGCCGCCGGGGCGCGGCGCGGCGCAGCGCAGCGCAGCGCGGAGCGCGGCCGAACACAACTTCAACAACTACCGCGCGAGCAGTGGCTCGTAATACTTAGTCTTAACTCATTTACTCAACGCACTAAATGAAATAATATGTTGTAGTAACGCGCGCCTTCGCGTCGACGCGCGCGCGCCGTCTCCGCCTCCACACCACTCGGTTTGATCGGTATCTCTCTGAATATAATTGCACCCATACACCGGAGTAGTATTCGACTTGCAGCACATATGATTCCAAATATTCATGCTGTCGAAAATTGCAATTTGCATGCACGTGTGTTAGTCTACCCGACGGATATCAGTATCCTCCCCGTGTCTCCAAGGACCCGTCTCTGTTACTAAGCTACTGGGGGCGCTCTTCGCTATAATTTCCTCAATATTGAGTGTGAGATAAAATATTCAATAAAAACGTTGGTGTACCCCAGTAGTGAGCAGAGCGGTGAGCGGAGCGATGCGGGGAGTGGAGCGGGGGCGGAGGCGCCGCGCGCGAGACATTGCACACATACCTATAGGATAACAAGGACCTCCGGCAACCGGTGGAATAAAACATTGCACTTTACTAAAAAACAAATCAATGTTGTAGTAGGATTCACTCGTAGATAAAATATTGTAGTAAACTCCACTAGATAAAATGTAAATATGTAAAATATTTCAAATAACTTGATCTGTGCCATCGAAAATATAAGGGACTCCACGCACACGGTAAAGTGATGAATGTACATGCGAGAGGGCCGACGCCGCGCCGCATGTACCTCCATGCCCTTGGACTCACTTACGCCACTACTAATAATCATTACTATATCAATAAAAATTCAAGAATCACACTTAGTTCCAAAATAAACTCACTTGTTTGCGAGGTAGGCTGAGCGCTGGCGCACAGCCCGAGTTTCGAGTTCGTTCGTTTTGGAAAAGTTTGCTACGATAATAATTATAATTAACTGTTACCAATAAGCCTACGCGGTGTCGCGCCCCCGCGGGCGGCCCGGGCGCGGCCCGTGGGCCCCGTACAGACATCACTTTCATCGAAAGATAACGCGCGAGCGAGCCCGCCGTACAGCCGCGGCGCCCGGGCGAGCTGGCACCCGCGCGGGCCGCACCGCTCTACCGCTTAACATACGTACCTAACTTCGCTTCATGTTTAAAAAAATCATATACGTATATCACTATATATATCTTCATACATTTACGATGCGTCAGGAACTTCTTACTAGAACGTATCTATGCCTAAAATTAGAACGATTATATGTATGTATTACATAGCTTTAAACAATAATTAAATCGTAATTATCAATATCGATAATATTATATGCCATAAAGATAGGAACTTGCTTTCCTGGGAGTTGATGTTAAAGTAGAGAAGGCGCCTACGTGGCCGCGGTCGCGTGCTGTCACGATAAACGTATATAATAAAACCTGTCTAACGTATGATATGAGTGCGCACGCGATTCGCGGCCCCACGGCGCCCGCCGCGGCCGCCTCCCAGTGCGCGGCGCGCGGCGCGGGCGGCGCCCGCCGCCGTCGTCGCCGCCGACTACACGTCGGCCGTCGGCGCAGCCCGCCGACTAGGTCAACAACGGGACGACGGTCGGCTTCAGATTAACCTAACTTAAACTAGAAGCTTTAAATGTTTCATTAGGAAAGTGCCGCTTCCGCGGCGACATTCATCAACGAAAAGAAGCGTTAAGATCTAATAGTGAACTGCTGCGTTGTCGGACAACGGAGAGAGCGAGGGGCTCTAGGATAGTAACTATACATTTCGTCAGATTAGGATTAGTGTCCGGCGCTGGCGAGGGGTAGTTCGCCCGGCGGGGGAAAGCGGGGGCTAGGCGCACAGAAGTTGGCGTTGGAATCCTTCGGAGACGACGCATCCTGCGCAGCGCGCGCGGCCAACAATGTGATCTGGTTAACCACGTCCTCCATCTCGTGCGTCAACGGCTCGGCCGGGACAGGCGGGGGTGGTGCCGCGTTCCTCAAATGCGCGTCTGTCTCTGCGTGTCGGCGGAACTCTACTCCTGTGCGGAAGCGCTCCCCGGGGCAGGCGCGGCACTCGAGCGCAGGCTGGACGACTCTGATGACGCCACGTGCGGACTCGCGGCCCGCGTAGCATGATCGAGCTTGGTGCGCTTGTAGCGGCCCAGGCGATGGGAAGGCGACTTTGCAATGCTTGCACACGTAGCAGAGGTCGAAGTCGACCTCGCGGGCGCCGGTGGGTGGCTCGGGCGCAGGAGGGGGGAGGCGTAGGGTCGACGCTCCGGGGTCGGATGCGATGTGTCGGATCTGCTCGAGCGTGGTTGCGGGTAGCTGCAGCACGCTGGCGCCGTTGCCCGTCTCCACGATCAGACCTTGTGGCTGCGGCTGGGGCTGCGGGGTGTTAGGGTTGCCACCTGTAACAAACAAAATTTACATTAGTAATGTTGTTCATAACGGAAGATTCGATAAACTAAGTATCAGCTAGGTAATGTAAATATTATTGTGATCAACATGTGAAAGCGCTGAACTCTTGTAATATTGCACTTAGACTTGGATATTTACATTTTGCATCTTTGAAACAACTACTTGACGAAGTGTAAATGCACGTAACACGGCTATAAATAAATCAGTTGTTAGTAGGGTTAAGTATCGACACGAGTAACGCCTTCTCGCGAGCTCTCAGACGCGCCTGTAAAGGGGTTTATCCTCTTACAGTGAGGGTCATCGTAGCAACGAATGCCTTCAAAAATAGTTCTTTTTTTAAATGTTTAATTTCATCTACATGCTTCAATTGTTCAACTATTCAAATTTAAGTTAAGAAAACTAAAACTACCGTGTAAACTCTTTAAGCTAAGCAGAACAATCTATACTACTACCGAACAATACTCGCATCGGCTGTCATAGATTTAAACTGAAACAAAAAGACACTATCACCACCCAATTTGGGCTCTCCATTGTTCCAGGATCAAGAAAGTCACTCGCGCGGTTATTTTACATGCGTGATGCGTTTCTAACGAGCCCGGGCGCTGTAATTGATTCGGACTCTGCTTTATGCGGGCTATATTCTCGAATGCATAATACATAGCAGCCTGAACATAAGGGCCACGCCACAAGAGCGATTGTACGCCGATACAGATACACGCTCCAGTTTCCGTCCTATTTTCTCTGGTAAAAGGTACCAGGCCTTATATCGCTAGTGCGAACTGCATAACGAAGCAACTAGATTAAATTTATTTTAAAAGATTCATGAGAAGCTTACAGGATAACTTTTAAGTTAGTTGAGTATTCGATAAGCGTTAAACGTTGCTGCGAACATTTCTTTCAAACGATTCATTTTTGGTGAGTTTACGCAATACGCAGTCTTATATACGTAGTACCAATTATCATTATAACAGATTAAATTAAAACTCTAAAACGTGATGTTTGTTTTTTATTTGGTGCTGTTATTTATATTTAATTATGGAAGAGAAGACTAAACTTTTTATCTTTAGTGAGCTTCGCTTTATACCATCATAGCATGAACTGCCCCTACAGACTCCTAAGTTATACTTATCTCCGCACCGGCGCGATCCCGGCTTAATCTCATGCGGGAATCTGCTTGAATAATGTCGTGCGAAACGAAGCATAGCTTTCAATCAGCCTGTTTACAATCGCCCACTGTGATTGGTAGATCGTGGGCTCCGTAATGAGAAGCAAGCCCGGGCGTTGCTCATACGCATGTCACGGGCCGACATGCTAATGATCGCCGTAAATGGCCAAATGTATCAAAGCCACGTTAATAGGGTTGACGTATGGCTTGCCTAGAAACTGAATTCCATGAGCTGATCAATCACATGTTACTAAAAAGACAAGCCCTTAAATCCGTAACCTAGTCTTTAATAGTGAATCTCATTTGATTAAGGTTTGTTACGAATGCATTCAACTATCGCTATCTGCATGATTGTATAATTGAAACCTATAAGCAGGGTATTTACGGCGCGGCACAAAGCCGGCTGCCACAACACGCCGCGGCCCTGACGTTAATTCGCAACCCTTTCTGCCAATTAGTTACAAAATAGCCACACTATTGTGATACTAAAGCGACCACACATCGCATCCAAGACACATAAACAGTGCTTCGAGTTTGAACTTTATTAGGTTCGCTTTAAAGTTCGTTTTGTGTTGCCGAGAAGGCGCGTGGATTGGTCAGTTTCTTTGGTAGCCAGGTTTAAGTCAAAGGGCTTCTTAATCCGGACTTGTAGGTCGTTACGCGTTATTATAACGCGCCGGCGACGGCATTTCTCTGCTCATTTACATCTCATTAAGGACGCTATTATTGGACTAGAGGACGCATTGTTCAGGGCTTCAACTGCTTCAGAACTAAGCTGTAATCAATTAACTAAGCTGATCTCTAGTTTTACTTTTTAAGCGTGTATTTATCTAAGTATTAAATGGCAAAACGGCGTATTTCGACACTGATTAGAGGTATCAACTGACTGAACTGGTATGGAGTGATGGAGTGATATCAGTGATGTCCGTCATGATGGATCGTAATTAGACTGGACCAAATGAGAGCCAGAGTGACAGCTAAACGACAGAGATTTGAAGGGAGATGTTTTCGTCGGTATTTTGGTTCCAGGTTCATTATGCGAAATGGTTACCCATACAGTTTCAAGTAAATGTATTTGTATGCACTTTTAATAAAAATAATGATCTATCACCAAACTTGTTTTTTACATGACGGCCTGTTTAGCCTAGTTGGTAGTGACTCTGCCTCCGAAGCTACAGGTCCCGGGTTCGAACCCCGGCCAGGGCATTTATTTGTGCATTTATCACGGATATTTGTTCTTGGGTCTTGGATGTTTTCTATGTATTTAAGTATGTATTTATCTATATAAGTATGTATATCGTCGTCTAGTACCCATAGTACAAGCTTTGCTTAGTTTGGGACTAGGTCGATTTGTGTCAGATAGTCCCCCCCAATATCCCCCCCCCCCAATACATTATATAGTTGAGATGAAAATGCATTTTAAACATTCTTATGACTAAATAAAGATTCCTTAAACCCGCATTGTTATACTTTACTATCCAGCTTCTGTCTTTTAATCACGATAAAAGTTTTGTTTACTCCTTCTTAAAGTCAAACAAAGTATCGGGATACTTATGGTTTTGAACTAGTTACCATGAAACTCTATCACCGAATCGATCAGTGCATCGGACGGTATTCCGCAAGCGTATCCGAGTCAGCGGCGAGTGACAGCGTCTCATCACTGTCGTCCGCCCATCGCTCGAGCAATTAGACTAACGGGCCTTCGACTTAGAGCGAATGTTAGTGGAATAAGGGCAGCGTTAACCTTACCCATATCTGATGGTCAGTTGGAGAATCTCAACTAGCTAAGCTGGCGTCAATAAATGTCTTTAGCTTCGCCATCAAATGGCACGGTCATTGAGATGAACTTGAAACGGTCCGCCGTGTTGAGACGGACACCAACTCAACAAGGTATAAGTCCCAGCGCTGGCTAGGTAAATACTCGAAATTTTCAATTGTAATCCATTACAAAAGAGTAGAAGAGTTAAGGTTTCAATGATTGAGATGTTCACCTTAGATCTTATTTTGGTTTTGTGTTTTCCAAATGAATTGAGGAGCACCTTGTATTGGCCATGACGCTTACTTATTCACTATAATAATACGTATGACACTCGTACTTATTATTCTAATATTTTTTACCACAAGGGTTCAACATACTATGATCAAATTGATTTTACGAACATGCATAATTGCATATACTCGTATAGTCTGTGTCTCGTCTCCATAGACGGGTGCAACGGCATAACAATATATGCGTATTTACATTGATGAAATATCAATACCAGCTACAGCTGTACTTTGAATCAAATTGAAAGTAAATCTTAGGTCGACGATCTTTTCATATTGTACTAAAATAATAAACATGGCATGAGTTCACAAGCTTTGTTAGGATAGAAATAGTCTGAAATCGATGTTAATTTTGGACTATCTATACTATATACTATCTATACTAACTACTATTTAGTTCGAATTGAAAAAATATTTTTGTGTTGGATAGTCCATTTATCAAGGAAGGCTTTAATATAACATCACGCTACGACCAATAGGAGCGAAGACGCGGACGAAGTCGCGGGCAACAGCTAGTAATATTATAAAGCTGAAGAGTTTGTTTGTTTGAACGCGCTAATCTCAGGAACTACTGGTTCGTTTTGAAAAATTAAGTCGCGTTCGTCATGTAACCCTTGCCGTTGCGTCTTTACACGAAGCCCTAGGTGTCAGGCGGTTGCCGCTGCCACCAGCATAAGTAGGTAGTAAGTATTCAAATCCGCTTTGTTCGCGTTTACTTACCACAGTAATCGAATTAGGACACGATGTTCTGAGCTTATTTATTACCTATACTTATAGATGCGTGTTTTTGCTTAAACTTGTGTCGTAATTAATCTCTTTATCCGGGTTGTTGTGTATAAATCAGTTGCTTGTGATTTACTGGTGCTTTTTTACACATGTTTATAAAAAAACATAGACAATTGAATGCAGTTCTGTTTATTATAATAAATTTTTACTACCAATTACAACATTCGAAACAAAATGCAGGCCCTAAAATCAATAATCAGTAAAAATCACACACTATAAACTTTTTGTTTTAGTTAGTGCAATCGGGATGATTTTATCACGGTCCTTCGGGCCGGATAGAATTAGGTCGGAACAAAAACAATCGGCGAGCGTTACTGTAGCCGAGCAAACGATGTGTCACGCAATCTAAAGCGATAATCGCCACCGTGAGCAGTTAGAGAGGGACGGTGCCCATCAATCAGTGGGCAGCCGGGACACTCGGGACTTGTTCAAAAATGTTTGTGTTACTGAATCAGCATGTATATACGATTTTTGGTATGGATAAGTAACGCTAGATTATAAAGGTAACTTGTGGAGGGTAATTGTTTCGTTTCATTGGACATCACTTAGGTACTATTAATCAGTTTGAATAGAACTGTGTGCGTATTCTTTGATTTAGTATTGGTTTTACGCGTAGGAATGAATCATGTTGTCCGACGAAAAGTTATTACCAATTTAAAATGCGATAACTTCCTTCCTTCTAACGCAATAAAAATAAGTAAGTGCAGATGGCGCCGTAACGTGAAAATGCAAAAAAACTCAATTTCACTTCCGCAGCAATCCTAACGGCCATTAAGCAATGATTTTATCGAATTTTCTATCCATCATGTTAATGCTCAAATGGCTGAAGGAAGCGTTATCCCACTTCCCTAGCTCCTTAGGAAATCTCACCGCATTCAAATATTTAATTACTTTAAGACCCGATCGCTTATAAATTCTGGCGAGAGTGCTATCATAAAACGCACTAATGCCTTATAATTAAAATATTCTCAGCAAGCCGTGGCGTAATGGCACCTCCGGCGGCCGTCTCCTTCGTAGGAAAAAAACGCATAAAAAATTACATTCACCCCAGAGGACTCACCCCTTGTGTCGGGAAAATCGATTAAAAAGAGGAGTCGCGGGGCGAAGTGGCTCGGGCGCGGGGAGGGAGTTTAATATGTACGAAAAAATGCACGACGCCACGGGAGCGAGGGAGAGACCCAAGGAGCGACTCGAGTTGCCTTCAATTTTTATAATTACGTTCATACGTGAGCGCGGCTACCGTGCGCCAGCCGCCGAGTGCCACCCGCCTCCACTCTCAGATTACTTATTTAGAATAGTTTCCCTCCGCGCCGTCCTCTCTCACTAGCACCTTTTAATTTTTAAATAGCTTCTGAAATGACGTTAACTTTAAAGTAAACTAAAAGCATTGCGAAAGTAAGCGCCCGATGAAAACGTTTCCAGAACGTTTATCTTCGAAAACAACGTTTAAAAGGTCTCGCGGACGTTATGAGAATAAAAGTATTAATGACAACACTTGGGAAGTAAGTCGTATTATAACTTTTCCGTTTCCGCGACAAAATCAATTTCCATCACTGAAAGAGCTCCAAACTTTTCCACATACACAGCAATCAAGGAAAAAAGGGGGCAATAAGAACGGGATAACCAACTGGAGGACGTCATCTCAGGAGACGGTTTGCAAATGAGCGGGCCACGCACACGCGCGCGCCTTCACACACATGCATTAATCCTTATCCACACACGTAACGTACAAGCGCACATTTTATAAATAGATATCGCTTTTTTTATCCGGGAACAAGAATACGTAGGGGGAACCCCCCGGAGGAGGGGGCCCTGCGGGGGACGTGTTGGATTTCAGATTGCTACGAACTGCAAAAATGAGGGATGAAAGAAATATAGCTTAAAACGCAGATATTTCCCGGCGTCTTAAGGCGCTGGAGGGGGCGTGGGGGCCGCAGGGAGTGTGTGGAACAAAGTAGAGTGGCGATATTGAACCAAAATGAAATGGTAAACGAACCGTGCGCGTCCAATCTAATGCGAATTTATAATTTGGACATTGCCCCGGACGGCGCACTCTTTGAACTCCACGAGGGTGGGTTACGGTTACGGAGGTGAATTTACAAAGAGTGCGGATGTGATTTATAAATAGGGGAGTGGATGCGTGTGCTGACCGTTCGTTTTCGTTAGTGGTTTTTTCCATTAGGCTTAAAAAATAATCAGGCGTGGAGTCAACCGTTGGATTTTGGGTAGACGGCGTGTGCTGGCGGCTGTCAATGGAGCGGTCGTTTTGGCACAACGAGCGGTGTTTAGGCGTTTCCTCATTGTGCTAACGCGTATGTCCGCCGACCTAATTGCCGTCGCGCCGTCTAATCGGGATATGCGCCACGCGATAATTGCGACAGATTACTTTAAGAGCAAGCGACTTATGCACGGCCAGAGGCGTCGAAGCTCTGTAAATTGCGTATCAACATGTAACCATTCATTGATATAGAAGCTCTTATACATTGTATGGAGGATGATACAAACGAGGGCCCATGCGAAAGAAGCTAATAAATACTGTATAAAACAAAGGTATCATGTGGAATATGTCAATTACCACACAAACCAATTTTCGACCATAACAAAAGACAGTCTTCGTAAATGTCGCAAACTCCGAAGTTTCCGTTGTTCAAGATATTCTTCGGCAAACAGATTAACGTCTGCGCGTAAGTGAGTTTCATAAATCTTGAATTACCAAGATCGTTGTTCTTTTCATTTCACTTTCACCTTTGTCTTGCTGAAAGATGAGGTTTAAACGAGGTTCAACAAAGGATTCTTTTGAAGCTTTTTACAGTACGCAAGACACCCCTTTTCTCTAGGTATATTATATTTTCCGAGCACAGATCGTTAAACCGCCGTCTTGAGTAGCGACTTTCCTTAGGCGACAAGTCTACTCATAAGTCAACTAATCGCCAGGAGGGTTATATGTAGATATTGTTATATAGAAAAATCTTCTAGAAAGTTCTATAGGTAATCGATAAGTAAAAACTTTAATATTTGACTAGTTGTCCATCAAGGGATAATTGGCTGTCTCCTTTTAGTTATGAGATTTTGTAACAACTACCCATAGTAACAGGTAGTGGTGGATGTGTTTAGTGTGTAGTGTCATGTCTCTCAGGACTCGTCGCCAGATTGCGGACGAGTTAACTTTATTACCCCGCCGAGGACGAGTGCAGTGTTAATTCACGCCGCTAATTGGTAATGAGCTCGTAGGAGGAGCGCGGGCGACGTAAACGTCGACTTAACTCACTCAACGGCAAGAACTACTGACACACTAATATTTAACTATAATTGTTTTACTTTGTAGTCGAATAAAAATGTGTCACATGAAAAATATATAGTAGCAACACTGAATGAGGAGCATTGTTTTAAACAGAAGGGAAAGTAAGTAACATTTAGAAGATATCCGTAAGGCCACCGGTCCTTTGGTAAAAAAGCCAGGATCCCGGTACTAAAAACCTAGATTTCAGAGATGTCAATAGTTTTACTGCAGGCACGTGACGTGATCACGCCCGTTCGGAACAAAGTGCACAGTGTAAGTGGTAAAGTGAAAATTGCGTACGTGAACTGGAAGAAAAAATATTAAAAATTAATCAAGCCTCCGGGGTGGGAGCGGGGAGCACATGTGTCGACAAAAAACCGTCTCCCCGGCAAGAGCGGCACGTGCGAACAGCCGTTACGGCCGCTACGCCGGCGAGTTAAAAGTTCCTTCGGACAAACAGAGGATTTGTCACAATTACGACTGGACGGCGCGTCCCTACTTGATTAAAACCTAAATCACGTGACGTGTTTACAGCTGCGCCGGAGGTGTTTTCAATTTGCCCAGTCCTAGACTCGCCATTGGCGTTCCGGACACGTCCCGACGCACCTATCTGGGGGGCGACCGGCGTTTTGAATTTGTTGCGAATTAAATTATTGATGACCTAATCGGCCGGCCGATCTCCTATTCCTCGGACGTGCTCGCCCACTGGGAACCAGCGCCAGCCTAAAAGTCACGTCTCTTAATTATTTTAAATGTCGCGCCCGAAATCCGTAGTAGATGGCGACGCCTCGCTGTTTCGCCACGGTAGCGTTTCGCTCGTAAAAAAGGCTGCGTGAAAAGAGGAGATTAACATTTGAATTAATCGGGAGATTAAGCATAATGAAAGAAAATCTCATTACGGCCCGCATAATAGCGGTGAGAAATAACGCCGGCGAACGGAAAGACGGAGGCGTTATAAAAGAAAAGGCGAGCGCAAAGAAAATTAAAAGCTTGAACGAAATTAAAAAATGTGAAAAACTGTAATCGACGCGGGACTGCGATTAGGGGGAAATGCAAACAGGATGGGGCCGCAGCGACGCCACTGGAAAGTTCTCAATTAAAGAAGGCCACGGAAAGACTCGGTGTAATTAGATTCTTCCTCATCTCCTTAAATCACCACTGCTGACACTCGGCTTGTTTAATTTGTAATCGAGACTTGTTAGCCTGGGTTCTTTTAATTTAATTTTCTCACTTTTAAGTAATTTTCTAGGTGGCTTTATTGAAATCGAATTACCTCTAACCATCGCGTCAGTAGACGCTGTGATTAATCTTCGCTTTCGTCTAGTTCCCTAGATTGCATAAATAAATTGATTGCATTTTAATTGTTGTCTCATATATGGTAGAAGTGACATTTGTCAGGCCAGACGATGGACCTTTGTAATCCTCAAGAAAATCGAGCGGTAACGACTTCCTCTACCGTCAATTGCGTGTCAGTCTGCTAATTAGTCGGAAATCTGGTAATAAAGTAGTCGTCAACCCGAGTGTGCATGACCCACACGGCAAAAGACATTCGTAAACAAGGAGAGCATGACGTTTCAGGAGGTGTGACGATAGAGAAGTCAAAAAGAGCCAGTTTTTAAAAGCAAATTAAAAGAACTGTATACAGCAGCACAGTCAATACGATATCATTAGACTCAATAGATTTCCTCTATGCGCTTTGATCACTTTCATAATACGAGTAGAATGCGAACAAACTTAGCATGACCTGCCTCTCAGAGTAATTACAGTCGATTTTTTCTTACTTGAGCCAAAAATAAAAAATATTTGTGAGGATCATTTGAAGCAGTTTTTAATAAAAAAGAATGCGTTTGTGTTTAAAATATATAATACTTAATGTGGTAACTTGATTACTTGATACTGAATATCGTGATTTGTGATCGAGTAGAGTAATGTTTGTTTACATCATGGACCATGGCTCAAGTAAGAAAAAATCTACTAAAAAGCTAAATACTTCAAATAAAATAAGCTAAATACTTCAAACAAAATAAGTTTATTTTCTCATAATCACCACTAACCTAAACACGGAAAACACCGTAATCTTTTTACTCAAACAACCTCGTAATCGCAATTAGAAACAAAAATTAAAGCAATTAAAGCGCTCGACACGGAGGGAAGAGTCCCCTCGCAAACAAGTACTCAAAGTGAACTCAAGGAATTAATTCCCGGTGTCCGAGCGAGGCGGTTAATTAAACAGCCTTGTGATTACCGACTTGTCGGAAGTCGGGTCGCTTGTCTGCTAAGCGGTCAGTCGTTCGGGCAATTAAGCGGGCTTAGTCCAGACAAGGGACGTTGACGATGCGACTTAAACATCAGGCTCATGAGGAATGCTTGTAGATGTAATTATTGAGTTATGGTAAATGCTCATTACAACACCTTTTGAGTGAGGGTTTATAAGAATGTTAAGCGATTTCTTATATAGATGGCGGCAAGTCACTGTACTATACCACTATCGAGGTTGAGTTAGGTCTGTCGGTCAATTAATTTAATAGCGATACTTAGTTTAGATAGAGAATCGTCTTGGTTTTAATTCCTAGCTCACGTCACGTGCTGTCATCTCGTCCAGGTCGTGTCGGCATCGTCTCGCGAGGCGTCGAGCGAGCCTTAAGCCCGCCCACGACGAGACGATTAAGCAATTAACGCCGGAGGGCGGACACTCGCTCATTTAACTTTCCTTTGATTTTCCTCCACTCGGTTTTTGCGGTTTTCAGGAGGGGACAAGCTTTGGCTTTTAATGCGATTTAGGAGTTGTGAAGTTTGCGCGCTTTCGGAAATGTAAGATTTTTGGTGGGTTTAAAAGGTGTTTTTGATCCGGTCGATGGATTTTAGGTATAGTTTTCCGGGCGTTATTGAACATCTTGTGTCATGTCAATGTCACGCACCTAATTAGTTCAACTTTAGTATTTCGTTCAATGTAGAAGGGGTGGTAAAATTTGTAATGTTTCACTGAAAACACTAAATAAGAATCACCTTTAAGAAAAAATGCCTATCGCCTAGCGTGCTTCTGGTATGGAGGTGATTCTTAATAATACTATGAAAGGGTGAAAGTCATGTTATAGAATGCCGACCCAAAGTAAATGGGACAAGAGCAAATGAATGATGACTGACAATACTTAAATAAATTAACCTAAGATTCTGAAACAAGATTGATTGTTGACAAGTTATTAAGTAAAACAAAGTAACCCATTTCCCCAAAGCAAAACAATTACCACCTAACAGACCGACCCGTTAACCTAATCCCCACAATTAACCAAACCTCGGCAGAAGGGTTAAGATCATTAATTAAAGAGCCAGAATCATCTTACAAACAAATAAAGTATCCATCCCTTTCCTTATTAGCCGATGTTCGCTTTAATTCAATGAAGCCGCGAAAACTGAGCAAACTGTGAAGGGTTGATTTGCATGTCGGAAGGGTTAACAGGAGGTTCGTTAGGGCGGACAATTAGGAGGGTAGGAGGAAAACTCGTGGGAAAGTTGCGGCAGGTCAGGGAAACTGTGGGGCTTAATTAACACTTTGTAGGGCAACGCGGATGGCTCTGTTGCTTTGTGAAGTTCAATGCAATGGAGTTTTAACATTTATTGGTTGCTCAGACTGTTGACATACATATGCACAGGTACGAAAGGATTAGTAACTAAGTTCGTACACCTACACGAGTTGCATTGATTTTATCCTACCTACACGTAGTATTTATTTAAAAAATGGTAAGCATTCGCACGTATTTCGTATACCGAGATACGTTTCCATTAGTAATTCTGATTAAGCATTGTGAATATATTAAATGCTATATCAAATTATACGATACTACAAAATGGATAGTTCACCAACTCTATTAATATGTAACGAGACGCAACCGTTCATTTCTAACAAACGATGTGTATCTGTTACAAACACAAACTATAATTACCGGAGAGAATTTTAAAAAGCTAAAAACGACAAAATGCTTGTTAGACAAATGAAGAAATGTTTCGAAACACATCGGAGGCGTTCCTCATGCATTCATTATTCACTAATAAGTCGTTCCAAGCGGAGAAATTACAGCCTTACAATTATATTAGTATTAATAAGAACTTCCCACTTTGTTTTTTATACGCCTTTTTCAACCAAGCCCTCGCTGCTGTGCCGAAGGAACACATTTCAAACAGAAAAACACTGACGTTTAATAATTAAATACGAGGAATTCTATGGATGGGTGGGAACAAGATTATTAAATAAAGTGTAGAAGTGTTAAAATAGCACGCGGCGATAATAATTATTACACGATACACTGCTGATAACGTGGTTTCATTTAGAACAATTATGAGAAACGTGTAATTGACGGGTTTTTGTAAGCATTTCACGCTCTGCTAGTCCTGGAGAAGCTCGTGTGGAGCACGCGACGGCATTTGTAATTAATTTCCATAATTATACACACGGCTTAAGTTTGTTTACTAGCACTTGTCTGGAAGCGATAAACAAGCGTAGCATAAAGAAGCACCAGTTACGAAATTACTCCTGTGCAATAAAAAAACGACACTTAGAGGAAACTTTTCATTTTTAGTCTATAAGTTATAAAGGGTCGTTTTAGAATTTGTGTTGGTTAGCTGCTTTGTTAGACGCAACTTTAATGGGCCGGCGTGGGTAGGGCGGCCTGCGTCTGTATAGATCGATGCAATTTTGATTGATTGCATTGCTTAGTGTAGTGTAACCAATCTTATTGAAAACTGCCATTGTATGCCATCGGAAAGACCGGAGCTGCGTTCGACGCGTCGCTTGTCAAATGGTTTAAATTGAAAAAATAGGGGACAACCCTAAAACGGAGAATGTGACATTTTATATTTTTGGGGAGTTATTATACCGTGTTGTAATTGAAGGTTTGATAGGATATACATTTTGTGGGCATTCTGTAGATATCAATATAAATTGTAACAAGTTATGGAAAGTTCAGCTTCATGTTCAATGGAACTCAAAACTTGTACATTTAGGATATAAAAACCGATTCGGTATTTATTTAATATGTATTACCTATTGATCGTGAATCATAAATGTATTAAGTGTTAAAAAAGCATAGTCTACTGTGATACTGTACAAATTAGGCATGGACCGTTCAAATAAGAACATCTGCGCTACCCTAATGTAAACATTAAAGAAATAAATTAAAACCAATCAGTTGTAAACCAGCACGTGATCGCAAATATGTAACACATTCAGGAACATGCTAAAACTAATCTTCTGAGTGTAGCATTAAAGTTCAAAATTAGTTGTTTTTTTTGTGTAATCGACGTTGACATATCAAATTCAATTGTCGATTTCTTTTCCAATTTAAATCGATTAGGCAGTCGGCACCAAAAGGATTTAATACAGGAGCTGATTTGGTCTTTATTTGCGCAAGTGATTTTGTTTAACAATTTCGTGTTGTATATTTTTAGTTTTTAAGGTGACATTGTAAACATCAATTAACTGGTTTAAATGAAACGATTATATCAATCTGTGCGCTGCGTTTAAAAGTATAATTTCAAAGGACTTTTTTGCATTAGATCTTTAAAAAAATAAGGTAATTTTATCAGCGCGTTTTTTTTTGCCAATTGAACTTTGCGGCCTAACGAATAACGAAGTGTATTTTTTCCCAATACAAAGGAATGTAAAATAACGATTAGAATAATGCCGATATCGGCGCATCGCCGCGAGCGCCCTTAGTACCACCCCACCTCCCCATTATTTTATCTAATCAAAAAGTTTTAAAAGGAAAAATTATGCCGGCCTTTATTATGAGTCAACTTTCTTTCGGAGGGGAACAGAGGATATATTTTTAATAACGACGCTAAAGTCATCGCACGGAATAAGGAATTCCTTCCGCGGAAATGAGAACCTTGTCGTAATCAGTGCGAAGTTAGTGAGCGCTTTGAATACTTTCTAATTCAAATGCGATCAAATAAATAAGGAAATATAAGAAAGTGTGGATGAAAAAGTCGCGTATTTACTTTGAAGTTAACAGGAAAGGTTTCGCGATATTGTACAGTTAGCGTCAGTTAGTAGCAACCCGTGTAGGCAAATATATCGAAACACACCCTTACTCCTATGTATAGGAACATCTGTTGTGTTGTATTTGGCTACTGTGACTGCTACTATCTATTAATTAGGTAATGCTGTACTGGACGACATCGGAACTCACGGCTTAAGTATTAAGGGTTGTTCACATGAAGACTACGTACACCTATTCCCAAGATCGGACTTAGGTCAACGTCCATTTATTCGATTGTTCTTACTCGTACGTTAAAATAACTCCATTTGTGGAAATACAAATCTTATAATGTTAGTAGTCACTCAACAAATTTCTTATTAGAAAGTTATCCATCACCACTTATGTAGATGATTGACTATACTTTAAAAAATCAACATTAAAAATTACGTTCACGATTAATAATTAATTAATAATTTTCTAACATCAAAGCTACGCCAGCTAGTTTCTTTATAAATTAAGGAGGCGCAAGAAAAATACTCCAAAAAAGCGAGGGTGAGACCTCCCTCACCAGTTTCTTTACTCAACGTTTTCAGTAAATATGGTTCGTTTATTAAAACCGGCTAACACGAAAATGAGCTCTGCTGGTTGAAATTTAAGAGTTATTTTCCCATTGCTCGTGTTTGTGTTTGAATAATATTTTTGTGAGGCGGCATTATTATTGCACACCTTGTATGCGTAAATCAGGGCCCTGGGCGGTACATTGCTCAGACAAAAAGATGCAATTATATGCAAAGGGGGAAAGGGGGACAAGGATAATGAAGCAGTTTTCTTCGGTTACAAAGGCTGCTATTACTTATTAGATTCCATTTATATCTTTCTAATAAGACTAAGAAAGCATTAAAGTAGACATTATGAGTACGTTTTGCTTGTTGGATTATTGTAGAGGTATAAATGCTAATAATATTGTACAGAAGTAAATAGCAAGAGAAGATAATTGCTAATATGATAGGTAGAACACTATTGGTATATGTACAAAACTTCATTTAACAAAGTAAAAAATACGAAATAATTAGACTTTGATTTTGGTAGTTTTTACGGTTTCGTAGTAAACAAGCAACTCTTATAGTTTCACTATGTCACTTTGTCCTTCTGCTGCTTTGCCACAGAATAGTATAATAGTATGCTTTGCTCAGTGGCCCTATCAGGTTTTTTTTTTTTTTTTATTAAAAATGGGATTGCTCTTGGCCAGCATCTAGCCAGGGGGCAAAGATGAGGCCGACGATGAAGCGAGCTCACCCAGAAGATGCCTATTCACTCGTGCCTTAAAAAGGTTCAGGTTATATGAACTCGGAAATACAGACGCCGGCAGAGAATTCCAAACCTTAAAAGTGCGCATTATAAAAGAAGATGCAAAGCGCTTGGTTCGAATAAAAGGAATTTCGACCAGGTAAGGATGGTAGCCAGCCGTACGTCTGGATGTCCGATGGAAGAAGGGGGAAGGCGGTATGAGCTCATGGAGCTCCTGAACACACTCACCGAAGTACAGTTTGTAGAAGACGCACAGACATGCTACTTTGCGTCGATGTGCTAAGCTCTGCAGCTTATTTCCCACTACCGTACTGCCGCCAATGAGCCTCCTGGCTCTGCGGCCCACCGAGTCGAGTGCGGCAAGTTGGTACTTATTTATTTATTTATTTATTTGCTTCAGGCAACAAAAAGCCCATAACCATAGCCGAGCCATCCCAAAGGTGACTACAATACTCCATGCAAGACCGGACTTGGGCTTTATATAAAGATAGAAGCTGCCCAGGGGTGAAGTATCGCTTGACCTTATTTAGGATGCTCAGCTTTTTGGCCGCTGTACTATTAGGTACTATTAAATTGGTCTACTTTTGACACTACTCTACCATAGTACTATGATGCTTACGTACGAGTATAGTAAGGTAAAGAGTATACTATCGTCCCTTTCTGGCTCTATTTGACAGAAAGTGACCACTTCAATTAACGCGATTGCAGTACCTTCTTATGGTAGATATGTAACTCCGATTGTGTTGATTTTATAGAAACCACTAGAAAACAATGTATCATTGTAGCTGTTAATGACCATATTCTCGTGGTTATAATAAATATTAAATGGGATTTCTTCATAAATACTATACCTCCGTAACAGAGGTCAAGTAGGTACTAAGTAAACTGCTTGTTTCGAATGTATTAGAATCTATTTACAATAAAACATGAGCGAAACAGCGGAAAGAATAGCAAGTGCTAGAATATTTTTTATGGTATAACATTAGGTCAAGGCCTGGTAACGGAATATTATTCTAGTCTATATACCTAATTGAAATTAAAGCTATGTATAAAAATAGAAATAGTAAACAACCAAGAAGAAAACATTATAGCCAGTCATTGGTCATTCCTCCCTCCTTCTATTTCATTTGACTAAGTTCATATTTCTGTGGAAAATTCTTACCTCTAGAAAACAATAATGTAAAAGCGTTAGCAAATTTCAATACTCAACAAAAATGTGGATTTTAACATACTATTAAGTAGTTCTTTAAACACATC
This sequence comes from Notocelia uddmanniana, assembly GCA_905163555.1. Classification (NCBI taxonomy): domain Eukaryota; kingdom Metazoa; phylum Arthropoda; class Insecta; order Lepidoptera; family Tortricidae; genus Notocelia; species Notocelia uddmanniana. Next base: position 10,991,604 of record LR991064.1, read on the forward strand.
CACGGTCACCAAAATAGCTAACCTACGCTGCTAAGCTTTACAATTTTCACGATATAAAGTAAATGTATGAATTATTTTTTCTAGAAAATAGGCAGCAATGTCCTGGTATTTGGAAAAATTTTACATTAGTGAGCAGTTTAATTCGTGTGCGGATTGCGAGTGTGAGTTTGTTTGTTTATGACTTCCTTCGCAGCGCCTAAGCCCGTAAAGAACGAGTGTAGGGCCCCACGCTGCGCTCTTTTACGTCCACAAAAACACATTTCCGTAATCACCTTATAAAGGGATTACTATAAATAAAAAGGAAAAAGGAAATTAACCGCGTTACACGAGGAAAAAATCCCGTCCCCTCGCAATATGTGGGCTCCCACTGATAAAACACTTTATGTACGTTTTTCGCGTAAATGAAACAATATGTTATTATGTATTCCTGACAGTTCTAACGATACGCTCCGTAAAGTATAATCATCTTTATGGGCGTGAAAATTGAGCTTAAATTGGAATGAACTACTTCTAATATATAACACAAAAGTCAGGAATCGTAAACATTTTATATTTGTTAAAAATTCTATACGGTTCTTGTTTTTGAGGTAAACGTTCCTGCTGTAATTATTGGGTAAATAAAATATATTATAACAAGGGCCCCTTGCCCGTGAAAATACATAAAAATATGCAGCTACCCCTGTAGATTTAGGTTTATGCCCGGCCGGGCGGCGTGAGTAGGGGATAAAAAAAAGAAAATGAGGAGTTATGTTTTCGGTAATAAAGGACGGACGAGAGAAATCGTTTAAGACGCCGCCAAATGAGATGGAACGAATATATTTGATTATTTTTATGGCGCGGAATGGCGATACGGCCGGTACGGACTTAATGTCTATTTGTTTTACTAGAATTTAATATTATGTTGCTTATTGTATAGGATTATGAGCAATTCTTAATAGTGAGACAATTTTGTGCCGTATGTTAGGTATTAAAATAGTCCTACACTTAATAATTATGCTCAAGCTATATTAAAGCGTATATATAAAATCTAAGGAACATTTCTCCAAATATTACGTCATTTAGCTTACGTGCTATATGGTATTCCAATCAATAAATTAAAATTAATGTTTATAGTTAATGACTGAAATCGAAGCTAGAAAACGTGTCGTTTCGATTTATTGCAGTCACAATTGAGAGAGCTCGTTAGTTTTATGGCTTCTAAAAAAGCGGACATGAATCAATACATGGGACACAAAGCGTAATTTATTTGTCCGTACGTAATGCTCGGGTGCAGGAGAGAAATGGGTTCAACTTGGAGTATATGAAATTTGCTCCACACAGTAAATTCTCGTGAAGTTACACTGATTCACATAATAAATTTAATGTATATTTTTCCTTAATCAGGATTTTTTAGAGATGATGAGTCCTATCCAAGCCCCGACTATACGGTTACTCGTACCTATCTATTTTTTTAAAGGAGCTTACGCTGTAGTTTACGTACCCTATAAAGGCATTGGCTAGTTTTACAATAATGAAAAGTGAAAAATGATGAGTTTTTTAAATGCTTTGCTTTACACGCACTCGTAAACAACATCCCTGTGGAAAAACTGCGCCGCGACCCTCGCGACACGTAATGAAGGGAGGGCAGCATGATATAATACAGTTTTTTATTGCGCACTCCTTACCCACAGTTAAAAAAAACACAAAATTATTATATATCTTACTGTTATGATAATAAGGTCCATAGGACTGACCTAACACATTTTAACTATTAGCGTTTTTCTGTATGTGTTTGAGAAGGGTTTGCGCCAGAGGGTTAAGCTCCGCTTGATAAAAAATTTACGTCTAGTTTGGCGAGGATGAACTTTCGGGGGTCACTGAAGAGATTTTTGTTTTAGCTTCTTACAATTTTATTTAGAAAATGTAAAGAAGCGTGATTACGAGTAATAAGTGAAGATCATTTAGAAATACTTGTAAAACATGCTGTACGCCTAATGCCAAAAATTAACCGATCGACTACTGTTGTTATTTTAGTGTAAATAAGATATCTAATATGTATTTTCAATAAAAGAGGGATCTCATATTGAACACAAGCATAGTAAAAACCTTGAACAAGCAAGTTATCTTAATTCATTTGGAATCAAGCGTCCCCTACTCGCCTATACAATGAGATTCTCCTGATTATTTATTATTCTAATTTAATTCGGCTCCGAGCGTCTTCGTCGCCTATGTTTTATCGTCAGGTAGCCTCAGTTTCTAAGAAAAAATATTTATATCTCTGTCTATTAGAAATCCCATTGTTCGCGCGAGGGCGCGTCAGCACGCGACAAAAGGAACATTAATTATAATATCCGATTAAAATACGCCATTTAGCTACGCGTGAGATGTCCTTTGTTTGAGATGATTGAATTTGGAATTACCAACATTAGCTAACTTCCCAAGGGAGATGCATAAAAAAGCACCTACTTATACGAGAGATAATTTGCGGGTTTTTTCCAACCAAGTTGGGGTGAAGTGACATAAAGATATCGGATTACAGAGAAAGTGCACCGAGCGGCGAGACACGGATAAACTACGGTACCGAGACTGCCGAAATATGAGGATCCAATTCCATAAAGCACATCGGTTGGAGGAAACATGGGAGTTATGTCCGTACGTGCCCACACATAGTAATTAGATATTACGACTCCCAGCTAATCGTAACTCGCACGGGTGTTGTTTTACCCGAAAGGGGGAATAAATCACCGCACACTACGATGGTAACACCGCGACACAATAAAAAAAAAAAACAACAAAAAAGAAACAACAACAGCGTGCGGAACAAAAGAAATTATACCGGCATGCGGATTCATCGCGAAAAAAATCGTTATGATAATAAAATAAAATGGTTAAATAAAAAGCAGTAATAATAACAGTGGAGAACAATGACGCGCATGCTACGTTTTATGCGTTCTGGAATGAATCAAGGTTTATTTAGCTAGGCTCGACATAGATTAAGCATTTTAACGTTCGCGCGCGACCCAGGTTGGCAGCTGCCGCAAATTTTTGGATTAAAGTCACTCAGAACGAAGTGAACACTGCATTTGAATGAGACGTTTTGTTTCGCCTGTCCGCTTTTATAATAACTAATGCTATTTAGAATTGCAATTGTGACTAAACGCGCGCCACCTTATCGAGAATACATTTATGAATAAATTACGACTATGAAACAGTTTTATCCAAATCCAAACTGGCTTCGAGTGCTTTTATGACTTATGATACGGACATATTTTTATAATAACGTCGGCACAGATGCACTATTAGTCACTATGTGTAGTTATTAAATCTTGGAGAAGCGGGACGATGTCGCAGGCGTATTATTAATGGAAGTGTATCACGGGAGCCATTAGATACGTAATTAACATCGATCGACGTAAAAAAACAACATCCCGAGTGGTCGGAGGAAAGGGAGAGTCGCGTCACTCTCACGACGAATAAAAACGTCATTAAAGATTGATCGTCTTGAGGAAGTATCATTAATATTATTCAATTAATAAAATGTAATTTCGCGAGGTACTCGCCCCGACGAGGAAAAAGCAATTAGTGGCTAGATTGCGTACCGTCAAAACAACTGCGTCGAGTGCTCAGAAAAAAACGCGAGGAGCATTCATTAAAACGGAATTCGCGAGGGGTGAATACGTAAGGAGTTTTTTGCATAAGACAGTGGCGCCCTCGTTTTTCAGAGTTTTTTTTTCTACCTAAAACAAACTATGTGGGCGCAGTAAGCGGTTTTCGTCACACTTGCCAAGTGTTAGTATTGCAAAGTTTTTTTTAATTGCACCCGTAATGACTGTTGTTATGGTTTTATGGTGCAGTAATGAGCAGTCGTGACATTTGCATGTGCGCGGGGTCTTTTTTCTTCGTCACTTTTGTTGTAGAGGTTTTTAGAACGTTTTTTTTGTTTTGTTTGAAGCGTGCAGTATGGCTTTATTTCAAGTTTGCGGTTTAATATTTCAGTCGCATGTTTTTATAATGGTAGGGGTGGTTTTTTAAGTGTTTACATTGCCTGTATTATACTAGCGTGAATATAAATCTGCTCATTTGATTGGAGTGGATGAAAAAAGTGAAACGGCTCGTTAGGTGTTCACGGCTGTTTCATCGACAGGTTGGCAAATTGATTGAGAGAGTTGAAAAGTTGTTCGCATGCGAAAGACGAGAATTACCGTCAGTATAGACGGCTATCACCCCTCACTTGAGCCAGCCGATGACATAAAACAGGCACGCATAAAGCGAACGATTCGGCAATAGCGACCGATTACGAACGACGATAGTCTGACGTGCCGACGGTCCCGATTTGTTATTAGCAATCATTAAATTGGAAATAACGCTATATCGCCGATACACCGCTTTTCTTTTATAAATATCTCTCACGTGAACCCGTGCCGCGTCGTGTCACGAACCTAACAGAAACGATCGAAATATTCAAATGGCGATATAAAAAAGACAAGTTAGGTAGCATTTAAAAAGCTTGTTTGTTCAACGACGAATCGCTTCTAGACATGATATAGCGCATCCGAGCGTCTAGGGACAAGACAACTATACAGCGCGCCGTCGGCCTGGCCCTAAACTCCTGTCGCTTAGAGTCCCTTTTGCTATAATTGGGCATACAACCTTTCGCTAACTGCATTTTGGAAAATATCTGGTAGTTAAAACAACAAAATGAAAGGAGAATACGGTGTGCAGTATATTTGGGAAAATATACTTGAGTAGGTTAAACACTTATTGAATGGATCCAAGCAGAATTATACCTATTCTAATAAGTTCCTAGCCTAAATATTGTAGCATACTTGAATATTTAACAAGACATTAAGTAGAGGTATTGGCTAAGTTCAAATTGCACTTCATAGTTATAATATAGGGTGACATATTACGTTTTATTTAACCAGAACCCACACGAATATAAATATCCTTTAAATTATTTTAAAAAACATCCCGATCACTTCTATATTTTAATATTGCATATTCAAGATAATATAATATGCCTAGATGTTTATCATATGAAATAAAATAAATGTGATATTAAAAATAACAAGGTAGGTACACGTGCGGCCTGCATACAGTTCAAGTCACGCTATTTTATTACAAATCAATAAATTTAACATTTAAAATAAAATACAATATATAAATGGTACCACCGTTCCGAAATTAACTACATGAATATTCATATAAATCAACATTATGCCAGCAACAATAGCACATTATCGGATAGCAATTTATTTGCCTATTTATTGAAATTTGTAACGGGTTTTAATATTTCCATTTAGTTGGCGAATGCGTAGGCTAATTCTGTTACTTTTGCTCATTTGTTACTACTATGTAACAGAAAGAGACGAGCGTATGCCCCACATGATTCTTAATCAAATTGATTTTGTCATCCAAATGGAAGCCATTGATAGGATTTTTAATGGTTTTAAAAAAGCGACAATGGCGCGGAGTCGATGCGGCAGGGTTATTTATTACTAGTCGTAAATTGCAGTTGAAATTAAATCGCTGCCAAATCCCGGCTTCCTTTCCCGGCGTAATGATCTTTGTTACGTTCCCAATAATTGGCAGATGGAGCCGATATGTTCCAGTACTTCCAGTATGCTCCTAGATGCACTTATAAAATTGCTGATTAATATCAAACGATATAAGTACATGTATTATCGTATACGATACCAGAGGCATCAATGCTACTACGATAATACTATCGTAGTAGCATTGACGCCTCTGGTCAATTTTAATTCTTCGTTACAACTAGGGATCTCATTCAAGATCAATGAATACATTTGTAACTTTTCGAAGCATGAGAAGCGTAAGAATAGTAAAATTTTGGTATTTTGCAGTTCCTATGTTCCTTATATGATATTGTTCCATATATCGATGAAATTGTCATGAAAGTCTTATTAAATCAACTTAATATTGTCACAAGCAATTTGCAAGTTTTATTAACATGCATTGAACGATAGTATATAATTTAGATATCCATAGAGTTTTATTTAAATCGTTCAAGGGATTAGTTGCTGAGAGATTTTGCAAGTTTCCAATTTCGAAAGTTTCATCTTAAATCTCCCTTTGTAACTTTACAATGCCCTCCTTAGTTAAACAAAAGCGGCATCTATAAACTCCTCGACGAGCACAAAAGAGCGCAAAATAACGCAACCGCACTGTTCTGAGGTGCCAAAGACAATGATAATTGTTCCACGTGAAATATAGTGATGCCACTGACAAAAGGCATAGAGAAAAAATGTACATTTTTTTCATTGTAACGCCGGCCATTCACAACAGGTAGGGCGATGTGGGGTGGGCATGGACAATGGATTCGTATCAATGGACCATGCCAATATTTTTTTTTACGTGAAAAAAATATTAGGTATTGAGAAAGTTTTGGATATTAATTACATGTGGAATAATGAGTGAAAGGCGTGACAGACGAGTTTGTGGGCGTTATGTCAAAGTGAAATCCACTACCTACGTTTGGTACTTACTTACTGTTTATCAGATTATGGTAAACGTTTTCAGAAATCGTGTAAGTAGGTACAGTCAGCTGCAGAGAAACGTGAACTCCCCCTTCATAGAAGTTTTGTATGCCGGGGGGGGGGGGGGGGGGGGGGTCATGTTCTCTGCAGCTGACTGTACATATGAACAGATTACATGTTAGATACATGATCATGCGACGCCGTTCCAAGGTTATATAAATGAATTGTCACTGTCAGTGTCATAGGACTCACGTCTGGCCGCGGCTGGTATAATTATCAGGCAAATAAAATAAATGGTTGGTTATTATCTTCTTTCCAAAATATTTTTCCGGTTCGCCAAAGATTAGACTAGGGTCATAAAATAAAAGTAGGTCACGGTAGGTGTATAGGGCAATCTGCTGCAGTATGTCTATGTTACGGGTAACTTTATTAACCGGGCAGTAATAATAATTACCGGTCATTATAAATAATTACCAAGAGTGCCGGTCAAAGTGATATATTTATTACTTTAGCCACCACCACCACCATATTAGCCGAAGGACGTCCACTGCTGGACATAGGCCTCCCCCAATTTCATGGGGGGTAAATGGCATAATCGGTACACTTGGCATGCGGGTTGGCGATTGAAGTATCTCCACCGCACTCCAGATATGCTGCTGCCTATCCCCCGGTTGCCAAGAGGTCGTAGTTTTATAACATACCCCGGGTCCACTTCACTTTGGCCGGTCCATATTAATAATGCGGGACGGCTCGCGGCCCATTTAGTAAATTAAGGTTTGAAATAGCTCGAATTTATCACTTGGACCGGGTAGTATCAATAATTACGTACTTCGAGCCGGGCAATGTGATCATTTTATGTCATAGGTGGGTTACGTAAGGTCATCTTGCGTCCCTCAGAGCGGAAATAGGTGCCGTCGACACGCCATTGAGAAGCTGTCAACTATCACCAATTTGACTGACAATTATTTTGCCCAAAGGTATGGTGGTAATTGTTCATACTGACCGGACAAAGTGATTAAGCATGTATTTTTAATCATGCCCATGCCGATTTGATGCGGGGATTATGTATTACTGACGGTTCATTATTACGCCCGTAACATACTGGGTGGAACAGAACGATGGACTTTCTTGTAAACAGGGAACAGTTAAGGCTTGGTACTATACTTCTGCCACATAAACTATATTAATATTCATAACCGTTTTCGCATTACAGCTTTTTTAACATCAATAAAAAAACAGCATGTTTCAACCCTATCTTATAAGAAAGCTAGTGACACGTGGCACTTCAAAATATAAATACTTCAATGTAAGTTAAAACATTAGGGTTGTTACTAATATTAAAACCCATTATTAGAATGTTTTTTTCTTTCTAACTCAAGTTTCTAATGAATACAAGTCGATTGTACATCATTTAAATGACAACATACTTGTAGAGAAGTCTGTGGTATTGTTCCCCCCTGTATATACATAGATAGTATGTCTTTTCATGATTCTCTCGTATAAATATTTACTATCCTAAAATAAAATAAAAACTGTACCTAATGAAAAGCATCAGAAGGTATGATCATACGTTAATTTTACTGCATTTAAGTTCAAATATTTCTAAGGGAAACCGGTTTCAAATGATAATTACAACTTACAACCAACATTATCTCAAATAAATTACATAAAATAATTAAATACCCAAGTTACAATACTTATGAAAAACGTTACAACAGAGGGTTATCAATAAAAGCTATTTGTTAAAATCGGCAGCTGCATGCGCAAATGCATCGAAGTGTGAACCCGAGGCCTGTGACAATAGAACTCGCTTGATGAGCGCGATAAATTAATAACACCCTGCTAAATTTTGCTGTACTGTCTGAACATAAACGTGATGTGAATAGGTACCTACGAGAAATTTCAAGCTGTTGACCTTGAGAAGTCGACAATTACATGGATTTTCTTTGTCGATTCATAAATCAAAATTTAAAATCCATATTATAATAGGGAATGTCTGAAATTTTTAAAAGTCCTTGATTATTTTTCTAATGGTAGGAATAACCATCGCCATTAAAACAAAAGTTTCAGATTTTTCGATTGCGCCATATATTTTATAAAAATACAAACATTTTATATCACCTCGCGTCTGCCCCGTATCAGACGACTAAGACATTTCTAAGTTCGACAAATATTTAAAAAAACGCCTGCTTGAATCTGTGGTACGCAATGACATTGACAGTTCAAGTCATACGACCTCCATCCGAACAACCTATGATGATTATGATGAATTGTCAATGTCATTGCGTACCACACATTTAGGCAGACTTTTTTTTTCAATATTTGATGGACTTAGAAATGTCTTAGTCGTCTGATGCGGGGGCCGCATGGTGATATAATTTTTTTGTATTTTTATAAAATATATGGCGCAGTCGAAAAATCTGAAACTTTTTACTGTTAATGGCGACGGTTATTCCTAACATTAGAAAAATAATCAAGGATTTTAAAAATTTCAGACATTCCGTATTATCGAACCTGCTCACAAAATTTTACGAGAATCGGTTGAGACAAGCGACCTCTAGAGGAGAACAATACTTTTGGTTATTTTATTTTATGTAAACTTCCCCCATTTTCCCCCGTTCGAAAACTTTTATTCTCAACAACCTGTAGGGTATCGGGTACTTTATGTTTCCTCCGAATATAACTAACAAAATTTCAACATCAGGTGCTGCGTATATCCAATATGTACAAGCAAAAATAAAATAAAATGATTTAGTGCCAAAACTAACGAATAAAACTTGCACAACGTTTGTATGGAAGAGAACAAGGTACTCACAAATATTAGGACAGGACTCGTACTTTCAAATATTTTTGTGCACCTTGAATAGTGCATATACAATTACGACCACTCTGGCTTAGTTGGTATTGCTATGAAGCCGGAGGTCCGGCTTCAAATCCCTGTCAGAGCATTTATTTGTGTGATGAGCACCAATATTTGTTCCTGAGACTTGGATGTTTTCTATGCATTTAAGTATTTATTTATAGTAATAAGTATATCGTCGTCTAGTACCCATAGCACAAGCTTTGCTTAGTTTGGGACTAGGTCGATTTGTGTAAGATAATTAGATTGTCCCTCAATGCTTTTTAGGGTTCCGTAGCCAAAATGGCAAAACGGAACCCTAATAGATTCGTCATGTCTGTCCGTCCGTCCGTCCGTCCGTCCGTATGTTACAGCCAATTTATTCGGATACTATGAGCACTACAATTATGAAATTTGGTAGGAAGGTGTATGCTATGAACCGCTATAGGTGTATGCTACGATGTGAAATTACGAAAACAATATTAAACTGGGGTGGGGGAAGGGGGGCACCCCATACATGTAACAGGGGGGTCAAAAAATTTTTTTCAATGCACATAGGCGTGTGTGTGGGGTATCAATGGATAGGCCTACAAAAATGACGTAGAGGTATCTAAAAAAACTTTTTCATTTAAGTCAACCGTTGGTGAGATATTAGCTGTCAAAGTCGTAAAAACTGTGTCCCCCCCTCTAATTTCCAAACTAGGAACTTTAAAATTCTCAAAAAAATTCAAATGATGTAGAATAATAAATCCTTTCAACGATTTTTGGTTTGAATAAGAATGGTCTAACAGTTTTTGAGTTATTGCTGAAAAACTGTCTTGCCCAAACAAAAGGGCATAAGTGCCGTGAGTTTCTTATGAAGATACGACCTTTTTTGATTCAATGTATTGTATAGTGGTTTTAAATGTAGATTAGGAGGTGTCGGTACGGAACCCTTCTTTGTGCGTGGTCCGACACGCACTTGGGCGGTTTTTTTTATTTGGTGGCGACTGGCGCTTCGTGCTACCATCCCATCACACAATATCACCTTAACATACTCGTACTACTACTAACATCATCTTAACATACCTTATTACCATGTTCCTTTAATGAGTATGAGTAACTTGTCTTGGTTGTGAACTTGTTAAACTTCAAAGGGTGCTCGTTCAAAGACTTGTCTCCTCAGACCCTTTTTACATTACTTATTACATGATCATTGAAAAAATTCCGAAGGTAAGAAAAACATATTTTTTAAGTGTGTAGTTTTGTTGATAAAATAATGAGTTTCATCTTATTCTTGAAGCAGATCGATAATAATACTAATAATGGCGCGGACAGCTGTCATTGTACAAAAAAAGGTTTCAATTCATTATGTCCAATTAATTCAATTCATTTAAGTATTCAAAGTTCCATGCATGTTTTGGTTATGTGTTTACAGACTTGTTTTATAGAAATTCACTTGATTGTGTTCATAGGGTCGCTACGCCGGTTACGGTCAGTTTGCAACCAGGACGAGGTTTTTTTTTCAATTAAATTATTTTTACAATCTCGAAGGAAACAGTGAGTTTGTTGTATTTGCATTTTATATTGTGGTTTGGAATGGGATTATATTAAATAATACGAGAAAATATAATTTCAGTTCATGAACTCATCCAAGTGGGCGCAAAACGATTCACTAAAGTGGCTGGTCGCTAACCTAAAAAATTTAAAGGAAACCTTACCTTTACTAAGTGGCTTCTACACGATCGATGAGGTTTCTAAAATGTTGTTGCGTAGTTTCGGAGATAAAAAGTTGTCGTATTATATGGAAATTAAAGTTTGGTGATTGTATTTTTATGGTTCCGTAGTAAACAAGGAACCCTTATAGTTTCGCCATATCCGTCCATAAGTAGACATTAAGTACTAGTTAACGAGTACTAGGCGAACTTAAGAAATGTACCTTGAAAAGCAAACTTTCGCACAATTTCTCATAATGTAACGGTGTCCGGCAACTACTGCACCCTACATTGCGCGTGGCCCGACACGTACTTGGCCGCTTATCTTCTAATCATGTCATGTACCATCTAACGTATTGTTTCTTATTATGGCACTTTGTAAACAATCTTATCTAAAATCTTAGGGCTAGACAAGGGAAGGATTAAATAAGTAAAGTAATCACATTCCTTTGTTCTTAAATAAGGAAATAATAATTGTACAAATATTAACAAACTGTTATAATCTTCTGTATTTCATTGTTCAATTTTCAATCTTATCAGCAGTATATAAGGTCGTACTTAGTTTGTTTCGATTGTTTGTAAAGAATTTACGTCACAGGTTTAAAATAAAAGGAGCTAAGGCGTTTGTTAAGAGATTATGTCCCCTGAGATACGGGACTACGCCGCAATTGTACCAAGACAATGCGTATGAGTTCAGGTAGCTGTTCCTATTTACTAAATTTACAATCATTTCTGTACTATCGAAGTTACATATCCTCGATTATAGCTCTTATTTCCATGAGGTAAGAATGTCATAAGAATTGGCAAATGGTTAAGTGAGTATACGTGAAAGTACCTACGTTCCGCGAAACTAATGTGACTGCACATTGTTATTCTTAAGTTACAAAAATGTTAAGTTCTGTATTGTTAGCAGTAATGCTTGGCCAAGATAAATTAAATTTGTACCGATTGGAGCGCAAATGGTTTTAGTTTATATAATATACTATATAGTAAATTTAGAATGAAAGTGGTAGTTAAAATTTGTTCATAAGAAGTTATTAGAATCCAATACGTGATGGTCAGTTACTTGGTAATAAATGTGTTACCACCACTATCATTATACATAAAGGTACAAACAAAATGGTCGATAATAGTTTGATTTAGTTTAACACTGATATAAATTCTTCAAACACACGTGAACTCATAAAGGTAAGATCAATAATCATCGTTCTACCTCAAATTGCGCGAACATATTTGGACTAGATAACGTTTGCTCAGATGTTAGTTTTACATATCGCCGTCACGGACAGACAAACAAATAGGCCATATAAATTATAACCAATATCGATCCTATCTCGGCACAGGGTAAAAATGGAAACAAACGTATTGACGTGACTTCGGGAAACCGAGATAAAATAAATATTTTAGGGTGGGCTCGCCCTAAACAAACACATTCAGGATTTGCTGGCCGATATTCGAGTAGTTTCAATTTAATACGCCGAATTTTCATCACGACCTCCGTCATTTGGAAACGAACTTCACGCTCTGTACATAAGGTCGATAGTTGTCTGTGTTGTGATGGAGACGGATGAACCGCTATCTTAGATGTTATTTGTTTATGTTTTTTTTTTCTCGGCGTCTTCTATGCAATCTTGGCTGTTCAATCCCTCGGAAATAATAAGAAAAGAAAGAAAATCATCGCAATTAATAAAGAAAACCTAGAGCTTAATATTCTGCTAATAATTTTATCACTGTCAAGATAACGAAGTACAGGTAATAAGTATTTAATGTCAACAAGTCAATAGAGGAAGTAGGTACTGTCTGTTAATCTTGGCTCATGTTTGCTCAGGTGTTTCGCACAGTGTTCTGACGTGCAAAAACTTAACCCTACTGAAGATAAAGTAAAATAAATTAAGTTGAAGGATTTGCCTTAAATATAAGTTTATTTATGGCATAACTGTGTAAAAATAACGAAATACTTAATCTAGGCAGAAGTTGAAATACTCATTTATTAGGTATTGCTAAATCTATTATAAGGTGAAAGATGAAATTTGCCATCTAGTACCCAATTAAAAAAATAGGATTACTATCCGGTTACAATATTTATATACCTGTCTGCAATGCAGTAGATCAAACGCCGCAACTGGAACTGGATCGGCCACACGATCCAAAGAGTCTCTCATCACATACCGAAGCAAGCCTGGAATCTCCAAGGAAAGCGTAAGCGTGGCCGCCCTAAGCAAACCTGGCGGCGGATGATCATCGCCGAGGCGAAGGGCATTGGGAAGACTTGGAGCAACTTGAAGCGTCGCACTGTGGAAGCCCTTTGCTCCATCCAGGGGACGCAGGAATACTTAGTCATTTTAGTCAATTCTTTGCAAGGCAACGCCGTGCAAGCTTCGTACTCGTAATGAGATCACGCAGCTCAGCTATTGTATGTGACCAGGTAGTGATTCTGCTCTACGAGTACTTTACTTGCCGGTGCAAAAAGGAGCGCTTAACGCACTTATACGAATTTGAAGTTGTTCAACACGCCTCATCGCTGTCTACACATCGACGCCGTGATTTTTAACAAATTCGCGTCATCGGAGGTCAATCTTACACTGGTTCGCACCAGGAGAATAGTTGTTATGCTTTGTGAACCCGAGCCCAGCTTAGAGCGTATTCTCTGCGCCTTATAATTAATACTGGCAAGCTTCATTCATGTCCCGGGGCGGTGCGACGCGTTATCGCGCGTTTATCGGCCGAGTGCAATATTTCTTCATTAAAGACGTGCCACAGAGTGTGAGTAGGTACACGTTCGGTGCAGTATTGTAAAGCGAGCATTATTGACTTTTTATCAATCAGAAGTCCCAAACTTAATCCACGTCTTATTTATGCCAGTCTAATATTTTTCATGAAAGGTGAATTCTAATTTTGCAGCGTTTTTAGTGGGCGTCTATATTATGTCATAGTTTTGTCTTTTGTAACTAGTGGTGGTTGTATAGAACAGATCATTCTTTGTTTAGTATAAACCTATAAGTTAAAAAATCTAAACATGTTTAAAGTTAAGAACACCGACAAATAAACAAAGTAAACAGAACCTCTCGGGACTATTTATCACTCGCATGACAACTCGAACGATTATAATTTTAAGTAAACTATTGTGTTTCACAATTAATGAAGGTTTCTCTGAAAGGAACCCGATCGGGATTCGGATAGTCATTACTCTTTGTGCGACACTTGCCCAGGTGCGTTCATTCCATCGCTCACTTCAAAAACGTCATAAGCCACAATGAACCTTCATGCGGACTTAAGACGTTTCAAAAGTAATATTTACGTTTTTCTTTTATTTAAATTCGTTTATATAAAAAGGTATTTAGTTAGTATGAAACTATAACGGGCTTAAGGTCTCTTTGAAGTAAAAGAGTTATTGTAATTGTTACGAATGCCAATGTTTCGTTTTCAATGTGTCATAATAGAATAAAATTATATTATAGGTAGCTACAACTACTGTAAACTGTAGACACTGCGTTTTTTTTATATTTTTTTAAATTTCGTATTATTTAAAAACTGAGTCGACAAAAGAAACTATATTATAATCAAACTTGCTCACAAAATTTCACAAGAATTGATTGAAAGAAAGTGACTGGTAGAAAGAGAACGACCGGAAATCTGGAGATCCGGACATACGAAATCATTTATGTCGAAGCTGAAGCGGAGACCTTCGTTTCACTCGGTCGATCATAGGATATTATATAAAGTTCTTATTTAAAGGTTGGTTCTATACGGAAATTTGTTAAGTATGTAGCGTTAAAAACCTATACATTGCATTGAACTTAGTAGTTTTCCTTGCTAAACTGCACCATTTAAAAGCAAAGCAATAAGTAAGGAAATTAATCACCGTACTTTATTTAGGATTGCATTTTTTATTCATGAACTAATGAACAATGGCAACAGTCGCCTTAAATAATGGCATATGAAAAAAAAAAACTAACTAAAACTAAAAAAAAACGCTTAATTAGGCATGTGGCCATAATCTTGTCAACAATCATAACGCAAAAGAAATCCATGTGTATATGCCAAATTATGAATTTTCATCACCTTTACCTTTTTTTCATATTTTACATGCTTTCTAAATTTCCAAATGTAGTAACGTATCGTCTTCGCTTCGTGTCATTATAACTAAAGTATAATAGATTGAATATTTCGAAGACCGGGATGAGGCTTTGCGAACTACTACGTGAGCGAAAGGGATGCCTGCCCTTGCGCTGATTGATAACTGTGACAAAAAGGTGGCAGATGAAAAATAATAATTATTTCACCCATTGTTAAAGGTGTATGAACTTGATTAGGGTTGCCGCAGTTAAATATTTATAATAAAATAATTAAATTTAGGATTTAATGTTATAGATAACCCGTTATATATTGTATTAATGCCTTTATTATTATTATTTATTATTGCGCAGATACGAAAAAGTACACTTGATGGACTAACATTCGCATCTACCAGTCAACCAGCGGGCCAAACGTAATCTATAGTGGTGCAGGATCATAAAAAACGAAACGTGAAAGGAAAAAATACCTATAATATCAGTTATATATAATAGCCCGAAATACGGTCAATCTTATAACAGATTCACACCAAACGGCCGGAGTCGACGCGCACGCCACCAGAGTCAAAGGAGCTTGAAACATCTATACAGAAGCTAGACTTCGTATCCAAACGGCAGCAGCAGAGCCGGCGGTAGCCGAAAGGCTCCGACCGGCTGCCCGCAACCCATTCAAATATGAAATCTAACTTCTGTATGGAGGGTTCGAATTCCTTTGACTCTAGTGGGATGCGCGCCGACTCCAGCCGTTCGGTGTGAATCGTCCATTAGCATGTACTAGCAAAACCTAAGATTTACCGACTGCTAATGGTAAAAGTCCGAATTGTGATCATTGTTCAATTCCAGCTTTTACCATCATTAACTTGTTTTACCAGCAAGATGCGGCAAAAGTCGAAAATAACAACATTACAGTTTAATACACACTTATCGCCTCGTTCGTTACTCGATTCGTTTCTATCCTAACGCACACTTCTCTGGACGTGGATTATTTCTGCCACAAAAACCGGCCAAGTGCGTGTCGGGCCAGGTAC
Source organism: Notocelia uddmanniana (assembly GCA_905163555.1). Lineage (NCBI taxonomy): Eukaryota > Metazoa > Arthropoda > Insecta > Lepidoptera > Tortricidae > Notocelia > Notocelia uddmanniana. The sequence continues at coordinate 11,007,714 of LR991064.1, forward strand.
AATGTAGGGTTCCGTATAGTTGTCCACCCGTTACATTACGCGGACTTAAAATCACATATTTATATTAACTATGTCATTGTGTTAGACGGTAGCGTAGCGATTCAGCGAGGAAATGCTGCCAGCATTTTAGGGAACATGCTGAGGGGCCCAATTGTTTTCAAATGTTTTAACCACGTAGGTAATAATTTTAATAACAAATGTATGAGTACATGTCTTAAGTTCGGCTATTACTCGTTAACTGGCAATTACTACTTAGCTGTTATAGTTTTCCTTTTAAACTAGTGGCCGGCTGTGCTGTAGTCCTTGAAAAATGTTTTTTTTTTATATATCCAAAAACTGACTCGACAAAAAATGTACAAGTATAGTACTTCATTATCAAACCTGCTCACAAAATCTCACTATAATGGGCTGGGAAATGCAACATGCAGAAAAGAACAGCCGAAAATCCGTCGGACATTCGAAAACATTGTTACCGAAGCTGAAACGGGATCTTCGTTTCACTCGGTCAGTACCGGTCATAAACTTACTCTAAAAAAATTATAACAAGCAAAAGGGAATACTTTCGCAGCGTTTCATACGTCTTTTACTAAAAAGGGTAGACAATTTACTATGACTCAAAAACGACTCACTCAACTGATCATCTCCTCTATAGTTTTCGTTGAAAGTTTTTATTAAGTTTTAGTTTCATGACTTTTTGCATATTTTTTGGACCCATAGCTCAAAAGCTAGAGGGGGAAGGGGACAATTTTTTTTTTTGTGAATATTTCCGAAAATCTTGACTTTATCGAAAAATGTTTGATGAAGACCTATATTTATTTTGAAAGATCTATCCAAAAACACCCCACACCATAGGGTTGAAGCAAAAAAAAACAAACATCCTCACTGGACGACCTGGACGTGTAGGACAGGTAACCTTCAAAAAAAAATATTTTTGGATTTTATTTTACGAATGTCAGTTTTATTGATTTATACATCCATACCAAATTGCAGCTTTCTAGCTCTAACAATCACAGAGCAAAGCCTCGGACAGACAGACAGACAGACAGACGGACATGGCGAAACTATGAAGTGTTCCTAGTTGACTACGGAACCCTAATAAAGCATTTAACACCTTCAACAGGCTGTTGTTCACCCGTCGTCAGCCGAAAGCAAACACGTGACGGCACTAGCTCAGCAGTGGGGAAAAACTAATATACCAACCGTCATCGGTTTAAGCTAACATTTACCAAACGATAATGGTTAAAGTCCGAAAAATCATGTTTTATATATAAAATCCAAACATTTACTAATCCACATTGGTGAATTTTAGGTTTTACCGGTAAATGCTACGATCTACCTCAGTTTGGGCTGTTACAGTAACATTGTGGGCTAGTTGGTAGTGACCCTGTCTACATATATTTTATTCTCTGATGGAAAAATTAGAATCCGTCTAAGACCCAATTACTATATTTATACGCAATATAAAATAGATTGCAATTGCAAACATTTATAATTGCAAAGATTTTCAAGCAACTAATTAAGTTGACAACCCTAGCCTCTCAGCCGGCTGTGCAGTTCGCATTTAGTCAGGACTAGACAATACACTGCGAAGCGCGCGCGCAGGTAGACGTACCTTCCTAAAACAACACCGACGATTACCGTCACGCAAATATTTCACTAAGCAAAATCAAACTTATTCTCTTTTCATTAAGATTCAAGGGAAGGCAGCGTTATCATATCCCAATCGCAGGAGTTAACTTTGTCCAGGTGTACTTATATATTTTTTTACTTTTCATTAGCTAAGTTCGCGCTTTATGGATCACGATCGAGGGTTAGACGGACGTGTCTCATTGTTTCGTCAAATACATGAGAATTTTGTCAATAAAAGCTGGGTGGTTTAGTTTTTTTCAGTTTTAGGCCGAGTTTTTGAGTTTGTGTAATATATTTTAGTTTTGTTTATTTAGGGAATTTGTGTGCGCAGGGCATGAGTTTGAATGGCGAAGTAAAATCGCTTAAGTTGAAAGGAAAACGTGAATAATTTCGTTTTTAATCGCTACTTTAATTTGCGTATATTTTTTGTTCAGTAGTTCACGTTGCCACTAAACTTTACGTTTAATATTAGAATTTTAAATTTGCTTATACACCGTGACCGTTAATAACCCGAAAGATTTAAACCACATATTTTTGACGACTGTACGAGTAAATAATGTTATATCAACATGGGTCTAATTATGTGTCTTAATTAAATTACTATTTCAGTACGAATTAAATCTGATTAATTGCCCGCTTCTTTGTGAACAAGCCTTTAGGTGGGAACCCAATGTTATTTTATCTTGCGTGACAATTAGTTATCATTTGTAATGTGTCATTTTAGTGACAATCAATTTCAAACTAGCCAGTTATAAGAGGTTGTAGATAGATACCAACTTCTTTATGAAACTGGCTAACAACCATACAGTTAGTGTATCTACGTGTAAAAGAAATAGGTGGCTACGTCATGCTCACGCCCTTAAGGTGTGTTACACTGGAGATTTTTTAACTTTTGATTTGTTGTAAATAATTAATATCTCCTTAATTATGACTTTTTGGACTATATGTTACATAACTTTATATACTCTAATTAGGCTCTAATATCGTTAGCTTAAATCTTTCGGGTTATTAACGGTCACGGTGTATAACGTGTAGGTACTTAATTTGTGTATTATTTTCTTTTTTAGTAGTTTTAAGTTGACAATAAAGTTAACGTAGGAAAACAACTCAATCTACGTAGATGTTTGCTCATAAAACGTGTGTACCCTATAAATGTATTGTTTGGTCATCGTGCTGTTGTTTAATAAGGCCGAGCCAACCACAAAGCCTAATAACAGATCATGGCAAACATGTGTAAACTACGCATTAACTAACCTTCTAACACGGTAATGCTATATTACAAGTAATACATGCTTGTTGCTTTAAATAAGTATTAGGTACATACCGCACAATTCGATGTCACCGTATGCTTAATATAGGTTGTTAACGGTGTTTCAGTACCCACATCGTTTAACAGCTTATGATTCTGTTAAAATAGGCACGAAGAAAGTGATACTAGCCCTCTAGAACGAAGGGAAGGCCGACCAGAGAACAATAAATGCAGTAGCTGGAGTACTGCGGTTTCAAAATTGATGCACATTAGCGAAATGTGAGTTTACCTGCTCATTGCGACTTGGACGATCACTTTGTCGGCTTCGACAAAGCCCAGCTGCCGTTCCGGCTTGTTTAACAGACTCTCGTTAATTATCCCTTCGGCTAACCAAAATCTATGCGTTTTTATCTTCCATTGTATTAAGAAAAGTTCTTTCTAAACTACGCGCTGGAAGCGAAATAGTTAAATCACGCGGACGCTTGAGCTCATATAAATTATCAGATGTAAAGATAATGAAGCATCGCAGCTATCCCAGGAATCCCCGTCTCCTCGTTCATTACAAAAGAGCTAACAATGAGCTATGGCACGTTCGTTACGGTCATTATTTGCTAAGCTTAATTACCTGGCCTATTCAACGCTATCTACAGAACCGATCGATATGAAATAAATCAATTTAATCTAATTAAAAGCATTACATGTTTTTTGTTCGATAACGAAACAAGACGAGGTATTAGGAGATGGAGTCGTGGAGATTAGGAGGTGAGGTTGGAGCAGCGGGTCACCGATCATATCTCGACAGTACCTACGTCAAGCCGTCCATCCGCTGTCGAGGCTCTCTATAAATTATTTATCCAATCTAATTTAATTTACATCTCCCCTGACCTTTCGGTGTTGCATCGGCTCTAGAAAATACCTCTTAGAATCCACGTGACTCATGCAAGTTTCATGGCACTTATTGTATTACGGGAGGAATCACATTAGGCGGAGTGCGGCGGAATGTTTCAGGGACGCGGGGAATCAAATGCGTGTGCCGAGGACATGAATTTTAAACGTTCTGGTTGATTCCAATTTGAATTATGTGCATCTCCGCTGATGGAAGCTCTAGAAGTGCATCTATTGAGGTGTTTATCGGTGCATCGGCCGGGAGGCTGGCTGGCAGTGTCGGCGGCTCGCCTCGCCACGCAGTCTACGACGGAAGTTTACGACCGAACGCCAGCCACTTTTATTGGCTACCGCACATCGAAGCCTCCTCGCAGCCTCCCATTCACTCCGTAAGAAATATACTTTTTTATTGCTCTGTCACTTGGGTAATTTATTGACAATGAACACACGTGCATTTCTATTAATATTTTATGTCGTAAGAGTTTTTATGCTGCCTCGTCCGCTCGTCCGAGGCTATTGTTGTACCTGGCCGGACAGTTTGTTTTATGTCCACTCTAGGGGCCCGTTTAATTGTTGTTATTGGAATTAATTGTGAGAGGTCGCTCCGGCGTGCTTGCCTTTTAACAGTTTGATGTATGACTTAGTTCTGGGGGGTACAACGCGTTTGCATTGCTATTCATATAGACCACCATCAACAGGATAAAAAGCTTTTATATATTATGTAAAAGTGAAATAAAAATCCTAAAACTTTTTGTCTAGACTTATTTAGTTACCTACCTTCAATTTAATTCGACCAAATTAAGCTTCAAAATCTTCAAATGCATCTTCGCTCGTCAAGACATCAGCAACATTGTATCAGACAATAGGCCCCTGTTTAATTGCAGGTATATATAATCGACCGATCGACTGACTGGTCGAGTGACTGGTCAACTGCACCCATAAACCATCTTCACTGTCGCCGTAAAAGTCTCGTGTGGTTTTTCATCTGCGCTGCGGAATTATATCCGAAATGATGCTGATTCTTTTCCAAGGATAACCGGTCGAGTTTGCATACCAACACGTTCATTGTCATCAAGATATCATTTCATTACTCGTTAGGTGCAGTTTTGTGGCGAGTAAAGTACGTATAGACTATTTTTAGGGTGCCGTAGTCCACTAGGAACCCTTATAGTTTCGCCATGTCCGTCTGCCTGTCCGAGGCTTTGCTCTGTGATTTTTAGTGCTAGAAAGCTGCAATTTGGTATGAATATATAAATCAATAAAATGACAGTCGTAAAATAAAATCTAAAAAAAAATGTTTTAAGGGTACCTTCCCCTACACGTAAAGTGGGGTTGAATTTTTATTGTGGGGTTGAACCTATGGTGTGGGGTTTTGTTGGATAGGTTATTCAATATGCATAGAGGTCTTGGTCAAACATTTTTGATAAAGTGAATATCTTCGGAAATATTCACTCCAAATGAAAAAAAAATGTGTAGGGGGGGGGGACACATCACTTCTAACTTTTGAACTATGGGTCCAAAAAATTATGAAAAAAGTAATGAAAGTAAAACTTAATAAAGACTTTCAACGAAAACTATAGCAGATATGATCAGTTAAGGCGTTTTAGAGTAATCGTAAAAAGTCTTCCCTTCCTAGTAAAAGTAGTATGAAACGCTGCGAAAGTATTCCCTTTTGCTTGTTATTGATTTTTTTACAGTAAGTTCATTGGGCAACTACCGAACCCTACACTGAGCATGGCCCGACATGCTCTTGGCCGATTTTTTATAAACTACAAAAATCAGTTAATACGTCGCCGTCCCCCCCTCTCTCCCACCGTCGAGATTTCTATCGCAGTTAAATATGTAGTTATCGCATAATTGCTTATTTAACATTCATCATATTTCTCGCTTCAGCTGGCAAACGCAATGCAAAAACTGAAGGAGTCACTATTTTATCTAGAGAGCATTCTGAGGCAAAGGCTTAGATAGGCTCATTTGTACAGCAAACTTTCTGATCAAGACCCCATCTCATTTCACAAACCGAGTCACGAATACAATTATCAGAAATAACATTTTCCGAAGCGCACACAACGGACCCACTCATAATTCTCATAAATATCGACAGACAAAGTACCCGGCACACCGCAGAGTATGTGCTATATAATTAACAGTTACCCGTTATGGTCACACACACAATATTGCACTGAGAACAATAACAATTACATGTTCACCACCTAATTTTGTGTGCGCAAAATGCCTTAAAATTGCGCTTATGAGTTTTCATTTGTTTTGTTCGAAGTTGAATTACTCGTACCTGCAGCTGTACCGTACTGGTACAACATTGTTAGCTATGTCGTCCTACCTACATTATGTATACATAGACCTTTCCTACAGTCGACAATATATTCTACTAGATACGCACTATGTTCAAAGTAAAAACAGACATTTCAGCTTATGTGTATAGATTATGGAAGTGCAGTGTCACATTACGCCATATTTGACGTTTCTTGTACTGGGATGACAGCTGACAAAAGAACAGTCTTAAATTTCGTGGACAGTAAATGAAGTGGAAGGCGGGCTAGGAGTGTCGGTACGTACCTATTTTTAACCGACTTCAAGATTTCAAAAGAGGAGGTTATCAATTCGGTTGTATGTTTTTTTTTTTTTTTTTTTTTTTTAATGTTTGTTACTCCATAACTCCGTCATTTCTTAACCGATTCGGAAAATTCTTTTTTTGATTGTAAGTATATATATCCAAGTTGGTCCCGTTTTTGTCAAAACGCAGTTTTGATGATGGGATCCACGAGAAATTGAGGGAACTCCTCAAATCTTTAAGGCAAACATATAGTGATTTTTGTGTTTTTATCAACAAGTCAAGCATTTGCATCCAAAAATGTGACATTGGATGAAGTGGAACTGCTGATGATGATCAGAACAGAACTCTTCAACGACGAAAAGTTCACGTTTGGCGATTTGTCCTCCTAGCTGTGTTTGTAAAGCAAGTTCTATTTTCACGATTAATTTTTGTCAAGCTTGATTTCTGATGATGGGATCCATGAGGAATTGAGGGAACTCCTCAAATCTTAAAGGCAAACATATAGTGATTTTTGTGTTTTTATCAACAAATCGAGCATTATCATTATCATACAAAAATGTGACATTTGATGAAGTGGAACTGCTGATGATGATCAGAACAGAACTCTTCAACGACGAAAAGTTCACGTTTGGCGATTTGTCCTTCTAGCTGTGTTTGTTAAGCAAGTTCTATTTTCACGATTGATTTTTGTCGTGCTCGAGTTCTGATGATGGGATCCATTAGGAATCGAGGGAACTCCTCAAATGTGAAAGGCACACAGATAGTGATTTTAGTATTTTCATGAACTAATCAAGCATTTTCATTCATAAAAGTGACATTTGATGAAGTGGAACTGCTGATGATGATCAGAACGGAACTCTTCAACGACGCGTAGTTCACGTTTGGCGATTTGTTCTCTTCGTTTTGTTTGTCAAGCAAGCAAGGTTTTTCCATGATTCCATGAGGAATTGAGGGTACTTAGTCTTCTACCATTATAAACATACTTATAGCCATTTTTATTTTATTGTATGGAATCGAAGAGTGCACCATCTAAGAATAATAATCTTTCACCGACCTCCCCCATAGAAGTCGGTTTTTTTTCTTTAAAATAATGTTTTGTATATTCTTAATAGCTTGACAAAAGTACTGGGTACTTTCAGCCCAAATATATATCAGATTGTTAAAAAGCACTTCCAAAGATGCAAAATACCAAGTCTCATTAATTACGTAAGTACTCACGATTACGACGGTATCATTTGAGCAGAGAGATACGTACCTGTAAAATAATAAAAAAACAGTTTAATTCTGAATAATTCTATCTGAGCATATACAGATATGTGGGATTGGTACTTTTCGATAGCTGTGTAAGGTGCTGGCTGCTAGATGATGAATAAAGGACGTTCGAATGTAGTTTGAATTGTTTTGGAATGGCGAATGATTTGACGTAGGATGGAGTATGAAAGAAGCGTTGGACGGTGAACGATGTTTTAATATAGTAGCTGTAAATAAATTGAAGATTTTTCAGTTATTCATTGTTTTCCTGCGCCGCTCCTACATTTTGGGGGCTCGTCCGGGATCGCGACGCTAGGATGAACGAATACTGAAAATATAACCCTAGACAAATACGGCGATGATAGAAGAAAATATTCAAGAAGACGACAAAGATTAAGAAGACGGACGACGAAGAAGTTAAGACGAATTTATTAGGTACGTGAGAAGACGGAAGACGAGACATGAATAGGCTACATGAAATTATGACATTGCGTGTTTTTACTGCAGAAAACGATTACGATGTGCAGATGTTTATAGAGGATGTAGAGAAAAAAGCATGTTTATACGGATGGACGCCGAGGCATCAATTCCTGATAGCGAAGAAAAGGTTCTTCGGCACGGCGGCGCTGTGGCTACGGGCGGAGCTTGCGGAGGAAGAACCACTCGACAGTTGGCAAGATTTGAAGTTAGCCTTGCTGAGTGAATTCTGCGGGGATACCTCTGAAATACATGAAAGAAAGAAAGACAATGGCGACAAATTTGAAAATCATGAGATTCATGAGTATCGTGACATCCACGATGATAACGATGACAGTTTGATACGATACGACGCGCATCCGACCGCGCAAGTGACAACTTTCGATAATTCGACGAAGGAGTTCGAAACAATAAAAGAAGCCAATTTATCAATGTCAATCAATGCGATGTGTCACATGGAAATTAAATGCCAAACTGTCGACGAGAGTTGCAAAATCAAAGAATGTGGAGGATTGGGCGAAAGCAGAACTCAAGTCGTACCTGAGGAGCAGCGGTGGGGCGACATTCGCAAAACTGACGAAAATATGCAGGATATGTGGGGATTTCGACAGCAGAGGTGTGAAGATTTACGTGCGCGTGTAGCCTGCCACATGTTCTCAAAGTCCGCTGGACCCAAGATTCGACTCACGGAGGACAGTTCTCGTAAAGAAGGCTTCTGTTACACTGACACGGGCACGGCGAAGACCTACGACGTAACAACGGCGCTACTACGACGCGACGCAGCGACGGCATCAATTACAATGTGTTATGTGTTTTTATGTGTTTGGAAGTATTGGTTTTATTTGTACGGTGTATTTATGATTAGTTAGATGGTTTGATGTATTTTTTATATGACGTTGTATATAGGGTGTGTTGTAAGTGACGATGTATGTAAGATGTGGATGCTGGTGACGGGTAAGTGCGGTGTCTGAAGGTGCATAACTGAGGGACCAGATCATGATTGCAGGATTGGCCGAGTGTGGGATTGGTACTTTTCGATAGCTGTGTAAGGTGCTGGCTGCTAGATGATGAATAAAGGACGTTCGAATGTAGTTTGAATTGTTTTGGAATGGCGAATGATTTGACGTAGGATGGAGTATGAAAGAAGCGTTGGACGGTGAACGATGTTTTAATATAGTAGCTGTAAATAAATTGAAGATTTTTCAGTTATTCATTGTTTTCCTGCGCCGCTCCTACAGATATATAAATATTTAATAAATATATACTTAAATACATAGGAAACATCCAAGTCTCAGAAAGAAATATTGCTGCTCACCACAGAAACAAATGCCCTTACCGGGATTCGAACCCGGGACCTCTAGCTTCAGAGGCAGTGTCACTATCACTACCAACTAGGCTAAACAGGCCACTATATTTCGTCAAAAACAGTATATTTTATATTGTATCAGGCTTATAACATAACCTAAATAATGTAGACAATCACGCCTCAATATTTTGATTCCTACGGTACTGATTTTGTGAATTATTCTGGTTAAAGAAGTTTATTTCTCAAAAGAAATTCTACATTTCACTTAACCTAAAACTAAGTTGTGTTGTGTTGTTTTATACTAAAACTAAGTTGAAACAGTGAGCATCGCAGATATACAATACAAATAAAAGCATCTCTCTCTCCCATCGGCTGAATTCGGAATAGGACTAGATTCGAAGTGTCAATCAATTACCGTATAACGTCTCTTATATCAAATGGCAAAATACTACCAGTTTTCATTCTGACATTAGACATTCACTTATAAAGTTTCACATTAATAGACATGAACTAGGAACTAGTTATTCATTTAATACGATGATCGATAGCCACTTCTGGATCTAGTCGTATTCCGAGTTTAGCCGATAGGAAAGCATTATTCACCAGTGACTCCGCGAAAAAAACCTTTTTATTTTAAATTTTTTAATTTCCAAGAACTGACTTGATAAGAAAGTTTTATATAATTATCGAACGTGCTCACAAAGTATCACAATAATCGTTTGAGAAAAGCGACCTGTAGAGGAAGGAGTACAAGCCGAAATCCGCCCGCAGAAAAATATGAAATCATTGTTTTTTTTTTATATTTCCAAAAACTGTTTTGACAAAAAACTCTATAGAAATATCAAACAAGCTCACAGAATGTCATGGGAATCGGTTAAGAAATGCGACCTGTAGAGGAAAACAAACAATTGAAAAAAAAGATGATTTGAAAATTTCTAAACACTGACTCAATACATAAATTCTATGGAATTATCGAACCTGATTACAAAATTTCACGAGTATCGGTTGAGAAATGCGACCTGTAGAGGAGAACAACCCAAAATCTGCCAGCTGAAACATACGACATCATTGAAGAAAAAAATGATTTTCAATATTTTCAAAAACCGACTTGGCAATAAAAACTATATAAATATAGAACCTGCTCACAAAATTACACTAGAATCGGTTGAGAAATGCTACCTGCAGAGGAGAAGAATCGGAAATCCGGATATATTAAATAATTTTTGTTGTAGCTGAAGCTTTGTTTCACTCGGTCAACTACATACCTCTGCACGCGGCGCGGGAGATGGTCTGTTTGTTTGGCGTTAGAGCTCAATCTAGTGTATGTTTTGCTGGCTATGTCACCCCTCTCGCACCGTGTTACTACGATGGAACCGGCGAAGTTAAACCCTACATTGGAGCTGACGACGCAGCGGAGTCACACCGTTACATCGCCTAACTGAAATGTGTTATTTCAGTGTTTATATACGAGTAGATGTATGTGTCGTATTATCTGACACAAGTAAACTAGTGGCTCTGAGCTGTAGATCACGCCAGTTTTTTTTTCAAATTTTTCAAGGACTGATTCGATAAAAAAAATCTATACAATAATCGAACCTGCTCACAAAATTTCACGACAATCGGTTGAGAAATGCGACCTGTAAAGGAGAACAACCGGAAATCCGGACATCTTGACATCCGGACATACGAAATCATTTTTGTAGAAGCTGAAGCGCAGACCTTCATTTTACTCGGTCGATAAACGGTATGCAGTCAGCGGCAAAATTATTTACGCGATCGAACAAAATACATTATTTTCAGCATAAAGAGAAACGTGCAGTTCCATTATGAGTAGGTACCTAATACGTACCTGCCTTGCCAGCTACTTGTATTGCGATCTTTACGCGGTTCTCGAAATAGATAACATAAATCCCTCATACATGTATGGCAAGAATAAACGGCAATTTCTTTAATTAATTAGTGGTAAACGGGCGCTCTAGATACTTTTTATTTCCGCTCAGAAAGGATAAGGTGCCGGTAGGTGTGAAACTACAATTATTCGCAGGAAAGCCGTAATTAATCTAACCTAACTTCTTATGGTAGCAAGAAAAGTGACCTGCGCAATACATGGCCACACTATACACAGTAAAAACAGTAGTCACAGAAAAAGAAAAAAGAAAATCGATGGCCAAAGTAAAATCTTTTGTGAGGTATAGAAACATATCTATAGAATATCTGGGAAAATATCAACCCACGTCCTATTACTCTAACAAAAAAGAAATGTAAAGCTGAAGCTTAAGCGTCACTGATAGATGACACATTAATACATATTTACTTTTTCAGTCCGTTTAAATAACTACTTTTGGTATCATGATCATCCCACCCGTCTCTCCTATTTTATACAGAGGTCAAGTGACAAAGCTAGAAAAGTTCTTAATTTGGTTCATCATATTTCTATCCCAATCGCCTTTTGATATGGTTCATTCCTTCGTCTTTAATACTTACCTACTTTTTAGCTCAACGCTTGTAGAGTGAGCATGCGAAACAGATTGAAATGCAATCGAGATATGAAGCAACACAAACACACCTCGTGACCAATGTCTGCATTGTGTGCACTGTACGCTGCGCCCGTGCACCGGAGCGCGCGTCGCAGGCGTCGCGCGCGCATTCCACCACTTTTTCACCAGATTCCCTCACGCCGTCTCGCTCCTCTAATTGCGCTTAATTTTTGCTTCGTGCCTGTTTAAATACGACCCTGCGTCCGCGCCGGTTAACATTGTTGCTTGGTTTAGTTGCCATCATATTCTACGGCGAGATTTGGGTAACAATTTAGCTTATTCAATGTAAAACAAAATAAAATCTAACGGGTTTTATTATCTTTCGACTACGTTAAACAATGTGCCAACAAAAGTTCAATAAAGCATTGCATCATATTATTAAAACATATTTGACATTTGAATCCACTCTTACATAACACTTTTGTGTTAGAGCTAAATCAAAGTGAATGCTGGCTATCTGCAGTTGTTACGTTAAATGGCAAGGCAATAAAGAGTGGCTAATCAGTCAGCGCGGGCATTCCCTTAAGCAAACGTCGTTCGCTGTGACCGGTCAATCCCACTAACGACCGCCCATCCGCGCTCTCATCAACATAGTAGCAGTGAAACCCTAAATCACACCCAATTTAAGTACAACAAGAAAAACCTGTGATTCAGTACGTACAGAGAACATGGGAACGCTGTAACGAGGCAAACCTATTAAAGAAGCGAAGCGTAGAGAAATATCTCACGATCCTCATTACAAATTATGACCGCATTCCCACTTCAGCCTCTATTAAAGAGCAACAGCTAGGAAATGAGCCGAGGAGCGAGGGGACGCAATTAATATAAGATAATATAAGCAAAAACTAGCTCAGAATAAATGACAAATTGCCCTCGATAAAAAGTAAGTTTAATAAGTGCGAATGCGAGATTCCTCGGCTGATAGCCCTCCGAATGCAAGCTGTTGTCAGCTCTCATAACTATTTATGTTGCGATGCGAGCGGGTGCAATTTATATTGAAATGATCGCGCTATTCCGCTAAGGAGGTAATTTAAATTTAAATATTTTTGTTGTATGTTTGTTTCATTATTCCATATTTTAGTATCATTACGAACAACATCTACTATGTAACCTATTCTGACTCTATGTAATATAAAGAACCATACTTAAAATATTGCCACAATGTTGATAATATCAATTTTAAACCATTTTAGAAAAACAAAGATGATTTTTTGAAAAATGCTTCTGACAGAAACAGTATTTCCTATTAGTCTCGTTGATTATCATACAAGTAACTTTGTAAATTCAATATTTTTTAAAATCGAATAAAATATAAATATTGAATCGGGCAGGGAAAAATCACATCGATTTCTTTTCAAATTAGTACTTTACTGTACGCTTCATGATGCTAACGTACTACCCAACTGTATTTGAAATAACTAACTGTATCACATAGCATCGATTATAAAAACGAATATAATAAAAACTAAACAATGATGTCACGAAACTTCATTCCGCACCGCACCGCTGACACGACGTGGCACCTCACAACAACCTTTGTCCTCTTGTTACCTCCAAAACGACCACCCGATAAGAATAGAGACAGGAATCCCACAAGCGCGAGCCGATTAAACTTCTAGGTGAAAATAAAAGAGATTGTTTATAAAGCCGGGGAAGACGACATGACAATAGACGGCGGTGATGGACCGAGACTTCGCAGCGTTCGGCGCGCGCTCCATGCATCGCGAGCCCGATCCAAATTCGAATTTACTGTCACTGATTTAGAGTTCATTAATTTGAAGACGCCAGTAAAACATGCGACTATAAGAAGATGATTTGGAAGAGTGGGGGCGTGATGCGGGACAGAGAAAGCTAACAGGGAGCGAGAAGGACGTAGCTACGTCGAGGGTCACAAGCGTGATGTCAGGTCAGCCACTTTTGCACCTCACCATAACAACTCGTCTCAAATTATTATGGATGCTTGATAAGTGTTGGTAGATTGCAGCGTCTTGGTACTTTACGATGTTAATTAAGTGTTTACGTTGCTAGGTGCACTAGCGCTGGAACATTGTTGACACTCGTCGCTGGCGTCGACCGCGGCGATGTTTTTTGTTGGTCGACACGTCAGTCATCGGCTACTGTGCTTTCACTAGTCCAAAGAGAACGTTGACATCCAAAAAAACTACACAAGTGAATACGTGTACATCCGTCGATCAAGTGATTTGATTATCACGTGATGAGATATTATCTTCAGTCTCTAACTCATCTCAGCGACACCACGCATCGATAAGATAAAAATACGTAGATGATAGAAACAATATTATTAAGGTACACATTTATGATCGTAATAAAATTATAACTTATAGCAATAACAGCGGTTATGATGTTGGCCAATAAACTTCCCAATTCTCTTTGCGTTTTAAAATAACTCTAGATTAAGGATAAAAGACTTGAGCTGGCTGAATCTATTACGTCGGTCTCTTAATGCGTCTTAATGTGTATTTTACGATTGGTACACAAAACGAGAGCGGTTTTACAACAGTTCAAGCGATCTCTATCTGCTGTTATTAAATCCTCTGATGTTCCGAAATACGAAATTATGAATGAGGAATAAATCAACGGGGGCGATCGTAAACCGCTTTATGTTTTGTTCTGGCGAATACTTGGACGAATCCACAGACTAATGTACGGCGCACTAAAACATCCGCAGCCTCAATTATGCTCAGCAGATGAGAGCTTACTCACGTGTCGTGCTGGTTTTCAACACGCACTTAATTTTAGTTAACAGAATGCCGAGTAATTATGTAAAATATCCATTGTTTCTATAGAATAGAGGAAAGCTGTACGTAAACTTAATCACGTAGTTAAACTATTGGTAAAGTTTACCTTGCACAAACACAACATCGCTAAAGAAAAGAAAAAGACAAAGAGTCATTAACTGAAAATATACCTATAATGGGGATTTAGTTAATATTACATTTTAATTGATTAAATAGTTCTTTCAGAACTTTCCAATTATATCCCCATAATGCATTACTGTACATATTTTTATAGCTTTCATTGTAGTAAGTAGTTAGCGCTAATGTATCAGCTTCATTCGGTGAAAATCGTCAGTCACCATTACTTAAGCAACAGATCTTGTATAGAGATATAGTCAAGGCGATTTTGCTTTTGATCGCGTATCATAAACGCATTAACACTTAATGAAACATTATGAATGGCTACATATTAATGTTAGGGGTGCAGCCACGTCGATATGATAAATGTGTGGTGGATGACTCGCGCGAAGTCCCGTCTTCGATTCCCGATTGGCACGACATTAGGCAGGGCCTCCTTATAGGCTTTATTCAAGCGTCACTGCGAGCCATACATGGCCTGCTCCTGCGAGTTCTGCGGAATGCAGAGCGACGACGGACGACTATTATCAAACCTCTAGCTGACTTTGTGTGCTTCTATAAATACATCTCTAGATAAGCACAGTCAGCTGCAGAGATAAGTGACGCCTCCTAAAATACACACTTCTATTCAGAGGTGCATACCGAACAATTTTGCTGACTGATGTACTTACTCGAATTATTTCGAAGGCACGGATGTACATATAGTTGTCATCACGGTCATTTGCTAACTGCTATGGATTGTTAACTGGAGAAGTGATTTCAATGTTAAAGCTACCTTAAACTGAACTTGGTGCAAAAATTCACTGCTTACTTTAATTGAAAACCAAAATCGTGTTGCGAGTGGTGATAGCATCGCTTCCTTGTCACGTTTGGCTGAATTCACTCTGAGCTCAGGTAGCCCTCGACGGCTAGCGCAGGCAGCCAACTCCTTCACACATTTATTAAAATATCTTAACGTTTATTTATACTTGTTTGTTTTAACCGTTGCTCCAGCCACCGGTCCGTCCCCACTCACTCAATTTATTCGTCAATACATTTTAAAAATGCATATGCTTTATGAATGTTCAATTTTAAACAGTATCCATGCATCACATTTGAAATTCATCTGATTATTTAAAGATCTCGCATTACCATGCCGTTGAGTATAAAAAGAAGAAACAGTTCCTTAAAACATACAAACAATTGGACGGTCGGAGAAAAAATATGATCAAAACCTGAACGAACACAATGACAACTGCATGCTGATGCTGAATCAATCACAAAAAACGGAATCCGGGCAAAAACAACAATTAAAGGGAGGCCCGGCGGCCCAAAGAAATATTTAGAATACGTCGGCCAGCGCACAAGTCGCTTTTTAGTATCGGACTATAATACACGTGTCCTGATGTCGTCTCTATTGGTTTTTAGCCCAATTAATGGCATCTAATGCGGTTCCTGGAACGACCTCAGATAATATATGACTAATTTACATATTTGTTCGGTCTTTTAATCATTAAATAACCCCTTAGTCGCGGCCGACTCTAGCTTTAACTGTTTTGGGATTATGGATGCTTCGTGTTTTATACAAACATGGATCTATTAAAGTATTAGTTTTGGGGATCTCAAAACCTTTTGTGTTTTAAATTTGGAGTTCTGCTTCATATGTATTGGTATATGTACTTCGACATAACAATGAAGGACAGCGTCAAAGACGGCTGCAAGCTGCCGTATCTCACTGACGCGTTAAGATCAACTTTATAGTAAGCCCTTATTTGATGTTGGTTTAGTAGTTAGCATTAAACTTATGAACATAAGCAGGGATAGGCATAAACATTCGAGATGTGATTCGTTACGCTAATGCCAAGATGTTATCGTGGTACTCATGTGGGCTTGCAACCTTGTCAATATCTAGATGGAGGACATTACTTTATAAGTAGGTTGTAGGTAGGTAATAGGTAATTGTTGCTAATAAAGTGCGCTATTTTGTGTCACTTTTTATCTGGATATTTGCAGCGTCTGTTGAAATCTGTCTAATTTAAATAATACGAGTAGGATAAAAATAATAATTAGCCATTCTTTTAAATTTTATTAATGGTCTGTATTTATTTGATTCAAAGATTAGATCTGAGTATATTTTTTATGGATTAATTGCCATCCTAAAAGTAGCTAGGAATTTAGATCAACATAAAGTAAAATTACGCCTCGTTTCCAGAACAATCTTTTTTAAATAGACATAACATCCCACTAAAGGGTATAGGTGCCTATTAGTGGTACTTCATGGCATCACGTTGAATTTGCAAATGCTGGCCTTGCCCGTGATTTAGCCCCGCTCCTCTGTATTGACAGAGCGCATTCTATGTTAAATATGAAGTCGAGAGCAACTGCAGGAAAATCTTTGGAGGTGGTATGAGAGACACTAAAAACCCAATTTAAATAAGTAAGTAAGTAAGTTGGTAAATGTGAAGTTAGGGACGAAGAAAATGCGATATTATCTTTATGCGCGATTCGCGTATTACGATGAAGTTTTACACCTCCTGAACCATACAATATAGAATAACCAAATTTACCACACTAACGTCGCGTAGGTTTAAATATATATATATATATATATATATATATATATATAAAATTAATTACTTTTGTTTTTGTTATTTGTTATGTGTTATTTTCTGAGTAAAATATTTTTTAAATTTGGATAAATTTTAATAAATAATTAAAAAATAATTATTGTGTTTAAGCCGCCTTAGCGATGCATACCGTGGCGGTCTAGACTGAAGGTTTAGAAAAATAGCTACGCTCCATTACGTCGGGCGCGCCCTGCTTATGACTACCTAGTTATGTTTTTAGACCAGTTACGAGTATGACCGTACTATATGCTACTTAAAGCATTATGCTTTAAAAAAAACTATATTTTTAAGAGTTTTGTCTAAATAACGATGTCACTACTTCCTAACTGTTACTAATCAAATTTTTAACACTATGTACCCTAGCAGCCGGCGGTCATTTCAGTCTACGTATGCCCCCTAGAACCAACCATGCAGAGCCTTAGCTTCCCTCGAATGAGGGAAAGCCAACATCTTCTTATAGACATCGAGCTGCTTAACTCTTAAGGTCTCTATTATCTTCGTTACGTTCACAATCGACCATAATATGATATGCGTTGTCTATATTTTTTTAAGTTATCATTCAAATTGTTGTTCGATGACACCGTGGAGGTATATGAGAGTCTTTTTTTATTTGAGACCTAACTACGTAAAATGGTAGTAGGCCACGGACATTGTACGTTTCATAAAAAAATGCCATGGTGATTCATAAGACTTCGAATAATAGAACTTCCACTCGTATTCATCGCAAGCATTGGAATAAATAAAAAATTATCTAAAACTTTTCGCAAAATTGTTTTCGCAGGGTACACCCCCTGTACTACCGCATCCATTGTACCTACCCTGTAAGTACAGGATCCACCACGTTGGTCAATGGTCATCCTTACAGATATAAGGCAGCTTGTCCGATGCCTATACCTCCACGCCGCCCAAAAGAATAACGCAGTAACCGTGTACGAATTGCATCCAGTCTTGGTGCCTTTACCTTCCGAACTGCAGGTAGTGATTGAATTATGGTGGATATACTCCTGATTAATGCGCGTCCACATCTGACGTACTATTGTGTGCTGAATCTGCATCCAATAAGAAAGAAGTGAGATCGGATGCGGAATGTGTGTAAGTATCAGCATTTGTCCGTGTAAGTAGATGTATATTTGTCTGGCTAGCTTAGACTGATAGCTTAGACTATTGAAGGCTTTATATGAAGCAGAATCTATGAGGCACCGATTTTATTATTGGTTGCCATTATGACCCATTTAGCAACGTCCCCTTGGTCGCATACTCCTTGACGGTTTTTTTTTGTATTTTTTCCTGACCAGTAGGTATCATTTGGATTATTCAGCGTCACCGAGACTTGAATTAGGGACTTCCTCTATTTCATACCAAATAAGGGTTTGTAAGTCTCACTGCATGTGTCTGAATTCAATTCAATTCAATTATTTATTTGCTAAGAATACAGTATTGCTTAGGATAACTAAATTACATCATTGTCGTATCATGTAGTCGGCCATTAAAGGCGTGCAAATATTATTCAATTTAATTATGTTAGTTAAGTTAATACCAGGTACTAATATAATACTGTCACAAAAATAATCAAGTAGGATAGATATAATATTATTGTTTAAACCTGCATTACTCGAGAAAATAGCTGACCCGCTTAAAACATTTTCCAAAAGCCAACTAATTAATTTGGCTTTAAAAATATTACCTTGAAGCAACCTCATGTCCTCCGGTAAACGATTGTATACTTCAATGCACATGAAGTGCAGAGTAACCTATAAAGAACGCGAGAATTTTCAGGTAGACAAAAACGTCTCAGTAACAAGGCTGTTTTTGTCTATCAGGATAATAAGACGAACTTCTTCTTCACCATGTTTTACTAAATCAATAATTGTGATCGATTGAATTATTGCAAAATAATTTGCCTATGGTCAATGTGTTGTTTTAACAAAACTCACAAATCGAGTAAACCCTGGGGACCACTCAGCGGTCCTTTTCCTTAAACAAACAAAAATAAATGAAAATTCAAAAGCCGAAATATAAAACGATAAGCGGATTAGACGGAACGGAGATGACATTGGAAATTAAGGCTGTTTTCTTTTGTAATTTTCTCCCTTCTCACCCGAGGGTGGGACGTTAAAAATGTATGTCGGTACCGGGCAGCGGGGTCGCAAGGCGCGGGGTCCTCAACATGCCGACGTCTACACACTCACTGTTTATGATACGAGACAACGAATAAAAGATATTCTCTATCTCCACTTAATTTTGCTCACAAGATTTATATTTTTCCTTAGAATAAAACGAGTACGTGCGTGAAATACGCTCCTCGTTTGTTTCACTTTCGCATTACTTTTCCAATAAATTGGTCCCTTAGAGTTAAGTAGGGAAAATTAATCTGCCTTCTTTCTATTTGAATCAACTTTTCCAATTATCAAGTGATTTATAATACATGAGTTTGTGATAAATTTGTTCGCAAACTAATCAAATTTTCTCTTATTATTCATAAAGTAAATTGGCTAAAAGTATTTTCGAAGCATGGAAATACGGCAATATAAGTCAGCTTGGCACTGCATACCCAAGTATAAAAGAGATTCCCTTAGGGCTTGTGCACACGTGCCATCAAATCGTCACACATTCTAAAAAAGGTTTCCCTTTTAAAGCATCTAGTTCTTGGAAGAAAAAGTTGGCTGGGGAAACTAGGATTACGAGGAATGCCTTTTTGCGTCAAATGATTACAAGTGTTGGCATCACCACTCACCAGGCTTATAGCTACAATGCCCTAAAATCATTATCCTTTAATACATATAATGTTTTTCTCTGAACGATAAAAAAAGCTTAGATTATTAATCGTTTTAGCAACGACTTCTTTTTAGGTATGGTCATGTTCATTGACTGAGCTAGCGCGAAGCGTCTCTGTTTCAGATTGTGAAAAAAATGCTTAAGTATGGCCGGGTGACCGGCTGTTCTCCTTTTCAGGTCGCATTTCTTAACTTATTTTCGCGTTTTCCTGATAAGTTTAAAAAAAAAATGGTGGGGCCATTGGGGTTGAGTTGAAAACGTAAAAAATTTTACGTTGTAATTTGTGTGTTGTGGGTTGTTGTTTGCAAATTACCTAGTAGGTTAAAAAATATCTGACCAACTGCATGCTCCATGCACATTATGCCTTTAACAATAAAGTATGTCTGCCGCATTATACTGCATGCACATTAATTATGCCCGTAACACTTTTCAAAAATGCATGCATGGAGCATTTTTGAATTCGACTGTGCCAACATACGCAGTCATCATATTGTTGACGCTGTGTTTTTTTTTATTTTTGTACCATTACAACCAACAAACATGTAGGATCGATCTCTTTTCACTTTTTAAGCATACTCGTATTATTTTTTGATATAATTGTAAAACAAGACAGAAAAAATTGCGTAAACCCATCCCGGAGGCTGCGAAAGCTAGTCCGCGGCCGGCCTTATCCCTCGTAATTAAAGCGCTACGCGGCGAAAAACCCGCGGGCGTTGCGCGGGCGCGCCAAGCATTGCGTTTTTGCCGCGTCAAAAACACGCGCCGGCAACGCGTCGACCTGCAATAAATTAGGGCCTGCGCCGACGCCGACACCGCTCAATACCGCTTAAATAAAAACATTAACGCGCTGAAATAATCGAACGGAAAAAGCTATATTGGACCGATTTGGCCGCGGCGAAGGACGTGAGCCTTTTATATTTGCGTCGGCGTTTAGCTGTTTCAAAGAGGGTGACACTAAGATCTGGCCTTTAAAAACGCCTCCGAGCTAGCACAAGAAGTAAGGGTAACCTAGGTTTAAATATGGCTGTGTTTTGCAAACGAGCCGAGCACTTAGTCAATACCATATTTATCAATCAGAAAACATGGATCCGTCAATACCATGAATAAGGGAAACTAATTCCTACGAAGGGACTAGGAGGTTTATTTCTTCATTATTATTTATTAAACTTTACTGCAAGAAGGCTTAAAGGGTGGACTCAGGGAATCCCGGTAAATCAAGCAATTTATATGGTGGTCATAGAGCAAAATGTACGTACCTACACGTACAGTCAGCATCAAAAGTAGCTAAGCATTTGAAAAATTCAAAAGTCTTTATTGTAAGGGAATAAGAACTTTTGACGCCTTCATATGCGTCGCTACTATTGTAAGGGAATAAGAACTTTTGACGCCTTCATATGCGTCGCTACTATTGATGCTGACTGTACCGACAATAAAACCAATGTATTAACAGTATGTACTCGTCAATTTTTGTTTTTAAATTGCACTTTTAGCTGCAAGAGTGATTGTTATACTCGTAGCGATAGAAATTCTGGCTGAAATACTGTCAAAATGCTGGTTTCACTATACACGAATGGCTCCAACTTCAAAGTGCAATGTGTAATTAACAAATCACATAAATATCTACAACGATAACCATTTATTATGTTTGCATCTAGAGGTGCTCCAATTAATTTAAGGCTATTTTATTAAACTCAATGCGATCATTTATATTGGACAGATTTTGTGCGGAACTACGTCGCAAAGTACTTGCGAAAGAATTCTAACATTGAACTGGCCCAACATGCAGTTGCATTTTGTTACTTCTCAATGCCTACGTCATTTCTATACGTTTACTGGCTCGGCATATAAGTACGACGGCAAAACGGCTGCGACTGAAGGGCGCGCAAGGTCTGGCCACGGGAACAGCGGGGATTATGAACAAGTAACTTGTCAACTACAAACTCTGTTACGTACTTATACGTGGTACGTCCATTGTGCGTAACAGCGTAGCTGCTATTTTGAGTTGCACCAGTGCACGATATGACAGAAGTGTCAGGAGGTTTTATTTGCAGTGGCAAACAAGGCTACGGCCTTACTAATGGTAAGCAGGTAAAACTTGCGACTCCAGACAAATCACAAGCGTCATGCCGATCCTTTATTGATTTAAGGATTCGTTGTGTTGACAGCTAGAGATATGCAGGTGCACTATCAACACAGTGCATCCTCGGGAGCTCTGGTAAAGTTGGGAGGTTGTTATAGAACCTATTGGAAAGGACGTTTTTCTTTCGTCTTTCATATTTAGCGCTGAATATAGTTACTTATAAATATATATAAAACTTTCACTCCTACCCTCCTATTTTCAAATAAGTTCAAAAGCGTGCCAGCCAACCATACATAAGTATATTGACAAAAACTGGTTATGTACTTTAGGAGTAGTTTTGTTTTACATAGACACTGTCTTAAAATAGTATGTTTGTAATAGAAACTCTATTACATAGGCGTTAAAGTATACTATCCAATGGGATAAGAGCATATGTCAGTGTCAAACTCAAAGTAATCGTACTGTACATGTTTCGATCTGTAATGGTTTACAACTAACCTTTGCAAACTGCACAGCCTTAACGCCTGTATTACTCGCGGGTTTCATAGCCCAATGTTATTGCTAGTATATCGAGTAGAACTAACCTAAACATAACTTGTTTACGTTCGAAATGACGTCAGCAAATCGTTTTGGAATTGAGCTGACACTAGAAAATATTTTATATTTTTTATCTATAAATAGATATAGTACAGATGCCTTTGGGTGGCTTGAGAACATCTAACAGTCAAGTTGCGCACTCAATTGGCAAGCCTAATCGCAATAAGCTCTAGTTTCCCCCCATGGGTTGGAAGGTCAGATAGCAGACGCACCTGGGGAATCCTTTAGGATCCATCTGTACTGCGATAACGCTAGGATGATGATTTCTTGTACACTCTAGTTAGAAAATATGTGCACTATTTTGCACGAAAAAAGTGATCCCACATATGTGAATACGACTTTACTGTTAAGGACATTAGGTTGCTCAGATATTTTTGAAACTGACTGAACTAGACTGCACCTATTCAATTTAATACATTACGCATTGGAGATTCTACAAATCTCTGTAATTACTTATTTTTATCTGTATTAGTCTGACCTTGGAGAATAATAAGTACATCTCTGTCTGTCTGGATTCAGAGACACTATACATCTCGCGTTACGTATGTGCCCAGGTAATGGTCTGTTGTTCATTACCACTGCTGTCATTTAAACATTTCATATTGTATATTAATTGCCATATGACTTTTAAAAGAGCCATTGGGGCCTACTTATAGAATAAACATTTGATGTTGATATTGAACAGGCTGAGGGCGTGTTTACCTTACGTATTTAATTGGATATTTAAGAACTTAGACATATGGATGGATAAGTAGGAATGGACCTACTCAGAATTTAAAGGAGTTGTATTTATTCGAATAAATTGATTAAAGATAAGACTTACAGCTCTAGTAATTTTACTAACACTGGTTCGTATCATAGCATAAATTGATATTTAACGTTCTTTATGGGTAGACTTTCTAGTCTGCTAGACACAGTCCTAATTTACTATCACTACTTAACTGTGCCTGTGTACAGAAGTTTTGTCTATGTAGCTCTCACCAGCCTCGCACATGGGTACGTTTGCCGTCTGGAGCTAACTCATATTGCATGAATTCCAATTGCAGGCGGGTGCATCACCCTGCGGCAGACAGCTACCGTCGAATATTTAAATCGAAATATATAACAGAATATTCGTACGCTCCACTATATGGATTTAATATATAAGTACTGTAATGCCGGTGACATTTATTTATAATATCTGTATTTCCTGCTTCTACTGCGATTTAGTGACAAATAAATAAACGTCGTCGTATTATTATTAGCCATTCATAAACAGTCATAAATCCAATGTCACATTTCGAATGGTCAGCAGGACGGAATTAGTATTCGACAATGCAATTTCGGTGCACTATCTGATCGTACTGGGGGCGGTCCGAAAGGGGTGGCGGTATATTCATCTTGTTAGGTATGCGCCCGGATGCGCCAGCTTCGGCAAACACAATAAGAGCTTTCTTGCCTCTTCTTGCCTTCTTTCTTGCCCCCTTCTTGCCTTCTTGCCTCCCTCGCTCTTATGGAAAACTTATTAGACCGAGGCCCGCCGGGGAATCCTTTTTCCTTGGGTAAATATTTGAGAGAGAAATTAAAATTTGACAGCGGACGCTCTGCTGCGAACGTATTCTGTATGCCCGTACGTGATAGTTGGGGCGTAAAATGAAATTTATATTGAATTTGCAGTCTTTGTTGGTGCTCCGGGATACAAAATGTATTTGTCAACTTTATCTTTATTTATTTGGTATTTTTAAGTGTTATCTATCGGCTTTCCTTTATTGATGTTTAGTGTGGCCCTGGATTTCTACGCCGTAACTAAAAATATCTATGACGTTATTATTATCACTTAATAATATCATATATCATCATATATAGTCCATGTAATATATTATTTTGATAGTTTCAACTTAGTTTAAAAAATATTATTAAAAAAATAGAGTTGTTGCGGTGGCAAATAGGCATATGCCAGCAAGCAAACACTGTTGTTCATGCACGTGCAATTCTAGAGGACGTCAATAATTTGGCATAGATAATAAAACTAGCTATAAGCACCTATATAAAGCACGCTAAAGAGAGTTTCGCTCAGAACTGACAACTTAAACAGTGCCAGAAAATTCTACTTTAATAAGCATAAGCCCCTACCTATACATACGCTTATACTTATGTAAGTATTCCAATAATCCCAGACGGTACTCGCAAAATCAATTCCATTCAGCATTAAGGCATTTCCAGACCGTCAATACGGATTCTCAATTTCCACGGCGCTCCAACTTTTAATGTGCACCTACACAAAGCGACTTTACCAATTTGACTAGGCAAAGAGCCTGAAAACTCCGCCGAGTAAGGTAAGAGTGCTCGCGTGCATTCTAAATGAGGGTTGGCTATTACTCATATGTAAATAGGAGACGTGTGAGCCGAGCACATAGCTATCTCTGTTTGTAATTTGGGAGTCATTTGCATACGACCGGGCTAGGTTTGGGGGTGTAATGGCTCAATTCGTGTAATACCTGAAATTATTACACGAATTGAATTGATGGGTGTTTTTAGGGTTCCGTAGCCAAAATGGGTAAAACGGAACCCTTATAGATTCGTCGTGTCTGTACGTCCGTCCGTCCGTCTGTATGTCACAGCCGATTTACTCGGAGACTATGAGCACTACAATTATGAAATTTGGTAGGTTTGGGAGGTGTATGCTATGAACCGCTATAGTAGTATGATGTGACATTACGAAAAAAATATTAAACTGGGGGCACCCCATAAGGTACATGTAACAACGGGTTCAACAAATAAAAAAGGTTCTATGAAATAAAAGTGACTTTTTCGGTACGTTTCGTCCGTCTACTACTTGGCCGGTGTATAACGAAAGGTATTATTAGTCTTTTTGGTACATATACTTATTATTACTTATTACCTGAATATTACCTAGATTCTAGATCTTATTACCTAGTGGCATGTTACTTTGAATATGTTCAATTAGCCGGTGTTTTAGGCTGGCGATAGATTTAGGATAGCATACAAAGCACACGAAAGTAAAATGCTTCCTGTAAAAATACTGGACACGCGCAGTCGTGCAGCACGATTCTTAAAACTTTATAAGTTTTTGGCGTATAGACGTATGACGAAGACGTATGTATAACTCAACCTCTAGCTATCAACTCGACTCTCACCTCACCTAAACGCTCGCTCCATCAGCAAACCGATTCGCTGTCACCTCACCCGTTTTTACATGGAAACTGTCAAATGTCATTTTTCAAATTTTGACAGTTTCCATATAAAAACGGGTGAGGTGTGAGGTGAGAGGTGAGGATGAGTCGGTTTGTGAATGACACCCCAGAATGTAACATTCAGCATAATCTGACCCCTATATTTATATGTAACATACATACTTATATAACACATATATTATATTAACATATATATTATATTGTATTAATCTTTAATTTATTGAATAGAATTTTTCATTTACATTGATTATTTTACCTGTAAATCTGTTTAAGTACAAAAATTCATGACGGAGCTAGCTAGATGAATGTTTGATGACTATGACGAACCTATATTAAATACGTATGAAGAACATTTTGCAACGATTTGGTGATATCATTCTATTACTGTTATGTTGTAAGTTAAATAAATAAATAAATAAATTAAAATACTTTAAATTTGATTTAGTACGTGATATTTCACATATAACATTTTAACTTTTACTTGTAGAAGATTTTGCTTAATTATCAGCGCTTTATACGTACTAGGTACTTGAATTAGAATAGTTTTAACATATAAATCCATCGATGTGTTCATTATAGAGAGATAGAGGTGAGATGGTTTGACAGTAATTGCTTATTCAGAAAATATTTTTGACATGACGGAGACGTACGCTTCGACACTTAAATGTAAAAACAGGTTTGCGTCTCAATGATTCCTTATTTGAAAGTAATACGTAAGTAAATTGTTGTTAAACTCATGAATGTTTCACAGTTTTTCATAATTAGGTACATTGGCTATATACTCGGAAGGCACACGCGAGGCAAATGTGGTCATTTGTTAGGGCGCGCGCTCGGCACGCATCTCACGTTTCGGAGCTTCCTCATTTTTCACTACATTGGTTTTACGTGTGAATTATTGTTTGTTTCTGTTCGTTTCGTTTGTTTACGCTGCAAAGACCTTTAAAAGCGGAGGTGAGACAAGTGAGCAGCAATAATTTAAACTGCCTGTGGTGTGTGGAAAATTTGCTATGAAGTATATGTTTAGGTGCCTATTTTAAGTACTGGACCTTAATTCAATTAGCAACTGAACGAACACTTCTTTAATAATGTAACGTATACTTTTTTTTTATAATAGGTACAATATCTATGTTCAACGTTTCTTAAATAAATACTTTTTTATATATCATCCATAGGAGACGTATTATATTAAAGTATCATATCGAGCAAAGCAAAGGTGAGAACTGAGACGTTTGTCTTTTGGAATCACAATTAATACACTTATATGACATATGTGCACTATGGCCAAAAACATTTAGATTGGTACCTACAGACCTTGAGCGTTAGTATATCTTGGGCGGATTCAAACAAATTCTACTTATAATAATTTACATCACCGCTTTAGTGCCTTTCAGTTAAACACCTCCAAAATATATTACTGAATGAATACATTTACTATATTCGTCTGTTTTGATTAAAACGAACATTTAAGTAAAGTCTGCACACAAACACATGTGAATTTTTCCCTATATGACTCCCCACTTCCATATAAATTTCAGTCCGTTTCAGCAACGAGCTTAGCACCCCTTACATTAAGGGGTGATATCCTGGTAATTAAGCAGGGTGGGGGGGGGAGGCTGCGCGCTGGGCGTGGCGCGCAGGCGCGATGGGAATAATTACCGCTGATAGTCTCATTAGGGCGGAGTGGGCGTGGTGATTAGTAGGTGTGTTATGTAACGGGAAACATTGTCTTACGCTGTACACGGATAGCTTCCTTGAGACTCGTTACGGTGCTGAAAAAATCCATCAAACAAAGGAAAATGACTTTAATGTGAAGTAAGGGAAGAAAGTGATAGCGCTGGGCGGTCAGTTTGAGACGAATTCTGAAGCAGATATAGAAATAGCGGCACTGTAATGTGTTTCTTTGTTCTCGCCTTAATGTGGCACTAATTAATACACATTGTATTATGCTATTTACCATTAGCGCGTATCCAAGGTGTTGATGATATGGAATATGGAAATCAATGATTTCTATGTGAAGTGGAGAAATAGTTTTGGGCGGTAGGGTTACTTTGAAATGAACATATTAGAACTATCTCAGTTATAGAGCACTTTGTAGTTTATTTCTTTGTATTGTCTTTAAATTAGGGTTCACGAATACGCATGTTTTATGCCCGTAGTATTATTTATAGAAAAGTAGCAGTGTTGAAAAGGATTCAAATATGAGAGGTTATATAAGCCTTAGTAATAGTATCTAATGCTCAAACCACATCTATAGATCGAACCACATCATCAAAACGTCACTAGATTTACGACACATAAATAAACTGTATTATTTATAAGTAATAACGTATAATACGAATAAATAAAACTAACGTATCTGGCGCGCATTCAAATGAAATGGGCTCGAAATCCTAGATAAGGAGGCTTTATGAGCGAATAAGGGGGCAGGGGGAAAGGGGGCATTAGTCTCAGCTTCCTAATATAAATAAAGGTACATTGCTACGTGATTTCAAAACGTATTAGTACAGTTGGCGGAGCAGTGATGTTGGGATTCGGGAAGTAAATAGGTTTTCGAAGGGGTGTCTCTGTATGTTTAGTTCAGGTTAAATGTTGTTTTCTGGTAGAAAACTATTCTGTGCTTTGTTGAGGAGATAATTTGAGTTCATGTATTACAATAACATGAAATGCCGAAAGATCTTTAATATAATTTGATAAGGTGACGTGGGCCAATTTTAGAATTAGAGTTGTAGTTTTATACCTTTATTTATTTAAATGGGCAATACTTATGTAAGGTTGTAAAATAAAAAGGGCCCCAAATTTAACTTACGCAACATACTCGTAATTTGGAGTTGTGGGTGGCGCAGGACCGGCCATTGTGAAAGTCTTTGGGGAGGCCTATGTCCAGCAGTGGACGTCCTTCGGCTGACATGATGATGATATAATTTGAGCATCATACAGAGACCTTATATTGCAAAACTCGTACTCGATTGGAATTGATTAAGGCGCACTCATCGCTGTATTAGTTTAATTTCAAAAACTCTGTTTCAAGGCTGCTATTGTATGTGGTTCAATAGAGTTCAATAGAGATCCAAACGTGATTATAGCTAGTGTTATATTTTATCGAGGTATTTTGTCACTGTTATATCACGTAGTATTTCCTTTCCTTTAAGAGCTGTGTGTGTTTGGCACCGAGTAGAGCGGCGCGTGCCGTCGAACCGGCCCCATTTTTCGTCGTCGCTTAAAAATCGAGTTCATTTGAAGGTTCCGCGGGCGGGTAAAGAGAAATGTCTAGTGGCATATCTAAATAGTATGATTTACATAAAAAATCGTAGCACGCGACGAGGTGACGGTACTCATGTAAATCGCCTTTTGAGAAGCACGTCACGTAGGGAGGAAGGGTGCATATATTTTTGATTTGTTCTTGCCTAGGCAATTTTTTCGTACCCTTCATCTCGAGTTTCGTAATGATGCGAACTTTGCCACGAGCGTCACAAAGACGCGGAGTAAATCTTGATTTAAAATAGTTCGTACGCGGTCGCACAGTTTGTCAATCAAAAGATCTCCGCACCCTTATAAACGGCGAGCATTTCCCAGCTTTCAATCACGGGCGGGCGTTACGGCCGACGTACGGTCTACTGCCTTCATTTGTCTGCTTGTCGCTCCTACCCGAATTATGCGGCGAACATGTTTCGATCCCGATCCCGTAAGATATTATCTCTTCCGTAATTTTTCTTGCCTTAGTATTCAAGACACAATGTGTTCTCAGACATGTCTAATGCCTTACACATGCCCATGTAAAGGAACGTAAGTAAAACGCGAGTTCCTTGTGGGAGGAAAATGAAAAAATGTCAATGATTGAGCGTTATGCCCATGGGAATGGATTTGTAAGGGTGGGGTGTTACACGCGTCTCATAGTTGAATTGTCAATCTGTTTCGGGAAGAAATATATAATTTTCCTCGAGACAAATAAATTGCCGAATATGAGAATAATATAAAATAAATAATTCTTGGAATTGTACCGTTTACCTTCGCTATGTACTTAATGCGAGATGGAATACTCGCGAACAAAAATATCGCCAAAGTCTTTACAGAATAATGTGTATTTTTTCGCTCTCTGAAATAATTACGCTTTACAAAGTGTCCCCTTTATCTCTGTCCGGCGCTCCCTGTCTTCGTTTGTCCCATTTATCGTGAAAACGTCCGCTACCTACGTATATGGATACCTCTGAGCTACGTTTCTTTAATGTGACACGATTGTTTGTTTGACATTGGATTGGATTAAATAGGTTCGACATTGACATCCACTGGCAGTTCTTCAGCTTCTCAGATTCTTTGAAAAATATCTATGAATTATTATTATCATATTCGGATTAGTTTTGCCCGCGTTACGCACCTACAAACCTTCCAAAATAGTAAAAAATAAGTGACTTTAAACAATAATCCCTAGATATGATGACGATGTCCTCCCGTATCTGTCAACGGCGACATCCTGACAAATTTATTCTATGAGATGTAACCTAATTACGTGCATTTACGTGCATGTGTGAGAGTGACTTGCAAAGCTAAACTTGGTTTTGAAGTTGCGGCAACATGAGCAACAGTATAGCTCTCCTGAGTTGAGTGTATATTGTTAGTACTTGGGTCGAGTTTTACGAATCTGACGTATAGTGTGTTCAAGACAGGTGTGTTTAAAGTTATTTAGACTCGTCAGGATATTCGACGGTGAACCAGGGTCACCGACATAGCGCTCAGAATAAGTAAGCTGAAGTGGAAATGGGCGGGGCATATTTGTCGAAGAGCCGATGGCCGATGGGGCAGACGAGTTCTGGAGTAGAGACCGCGAACAACTCGCTCGGTGGGACGACCTCGCGCCAAGTAGACCGACGACCTGAAGAGAGTAGCGGGATGCGGAGAGCTGAGGACCGGCTGTGGTGGCGCGAATTGGGGAAGGCCTATGTCCAGCAGTGGATGATGACAGCAGTTCGCCAGTCCGACGTAGCAAGATCCTCCCACGACTCACAGGATAGCTTGCAGACAGATACAACGAAACATGAGGAAACATTCCACGGCAATCATGTCAGTTCGGTGCAAAACCTCAGAGTTTGGAACTTGATATACTTAAGGATCCATTTACTATACATATATATGACTAGGTAGATATATCTAACATTTCCTAACTTAATCAATTCCATATTATTTATGAGTTTGGGCAGCCATAAATGTGCACTGATAATATGATATTTACTCGCAGTCGTTAAGATCCTGGATTTCTCTAAAAGGAAAACTAAAATGTCGTGGATTACCGTGCGTCGTAAAAAACCCGAACACTGCGTCCAGACCAGCACAACAAAAATACTTTATTTATATGCTAATGTAATTTATATGATGCTTAATGTCTCATGGCTGGTAACGCACGATTCTGCTCTGTTCTTTCAGTGGATTTCTTTAATGTAAAATGATTCTTATAGGGTATGAATTAAAGTGTCGTTTGGTTCACTGTATGTGCCGTGTGTGCCGATACGATTATGAATGCGCAGTAGGAGGCAGCTTCCAGCTTCCTTGCAGTGGGAGGCGGGGGAGAATCAATAAAAATACGCGAGAAAAGCGTTGATTATACAACTCGAGTTTGGAGGAAAACGCTTTCAATAACGGGACATGTAACTGCTTATGACTATTTGAGGAGGTAGGTACAGATATAAGGTTTTACGAAATACGAATACCTAACTTTATTTAGCTTTCCCTAATGGCTTATATGTTATAAATATGTATATGTGTATGAAAATACTTAGTTTATAATCAGTGAAAGTATCTTTACAATTTGAAATGGGTAATAATGCATATAACTACTGTGCTTTGTAGTTTTGCATACAACAAAACGGGAACAAAATGTCCGCATGTCCGTTTTGCAAATGCAAGACGGTTCTGCATTTACTTAAGTAGACAAAGACTGCTTCAGAATCAATTCTCCACTTACAGCCAAACGATAGTTTTATTTAAAAGTCTTTAAGGTTGTCCCAGACATAATAACATATACAGGGGCACGGGCAGGTCTAAGGACTAGTTGATGTTCAGGTTTTTTCCTACTTACAGTTAGACATTGTTCATTTGTTTAATCATTTGACACGGTCGTATCATATTATGCGGGATTTCGTATTTTTTGACAATTTTGTAATCTAAATAAGCTTTCATTTAAAGTTGTCTAGTTCTTTTTGAAGTAAGTACATTTCCTTTGGTGACAATGCAATATTATAATACTTATAGATATATGTCTAGTGTGTTTTTTAGCATGGTTGTCTAAATAAAGTTTTTTCTATTCTATTCTATTCTACAGAAAGATTAAATATACATTATGAAACATAGAATGGTTACGCTTCTTCAATATGATTTCATACTGTTCTAAACATCATAAAACTTGTGTGGCAGCTGCTTAAGAGAAATTCAAATTACATGTAACCTAAACAAACGAAACCATAGAAGCGAGTGATGGACATTCCATCTCAGCATCTCGGGACATTTGCATAAAAATCGAAGGGACATGCCTGGACGACCGCCTTAAATGCAGATCCGGACTGCGAGGGAAATAAAATATAAGTAAGGAATGAATTACAGTTTCATTTTGTTATGCATGGGACGTTGTTATAGTGAAATAAATAAATAAATGCCTAACGATGGAAGAATTCGTATTGAAATTGGTTTTACATTCAAAATTGTGCGAAATAAAAGTTCCTAATGACAATTTAGATTCTAATTAGAGCTATGGAGGTAATAAAGTGTAGGTATGAGTTGTATGTGATCGTAAATAATGGCATTATTAACTTTTATGTACCTATATATTATACTAGCTGTTGCCCGAGTCAACGTCCGCGTCATCGCTCCTATTGGTTGCAGCGTGATGTTATATAGCCTAAAGCCTTCCTCAATAAATGGACTATCCAATACAAAAAGATTTTTTCTATTCGAACCCGTGGTTCCTGAAACTAGCGCGTTCAAACAAACAAACTTTTCAGCTTTATAATATTAGTATAGATTAGATATTACGTTTGGAAATGGTATTGATATTAACATACGATATTAAATTACTACAATTATTGAACTAAATATACCGAACGAAATAGCCACTTAATTAGATCCATTTTTATAAAAAATACTTTAAATGTCAAAACAACTGCCACCTGCGTGAATTTATTGCATTCTTAATAGCCATCGAGCTCTTTTAGTACAAGACGACAAGGTTTTAAGTGTGGCGAAATGAATAACCAATAGCTACATATTAAAACTTACCTTATTTAATGTAGGTGTAAAAGAATATCAGCTCGTGAACTTACCTGAAACAGAAAAAGTGGAATTTGAGAAATGAAATGGCACTTTCATCTGTAAATACCGCATTTATTTAATCATCATAAAGGACAAATTGCCTTTTTGTTTAGTGAATTCCTGTTCACACTTTGTTTTTTTCTCAAGAATCAATAGAGCTTGTAGTACATTAAGTAATCGTTACAAGCTATGAAGAGGCGATGTTGGCTGCAGCCTGGTCGAGTAACAAGATATTAGCCATTTGAAATTGCAGATGTTAGAAGCTAAAATACTACATATAAGCAACTGAGGTGCTCGTCTCTTGTTTGGATCCCGTTTTACACGGCGTCGACAGATAGAGTACATATACACAGGGTGTTTTTTTTTATCTCCGTTCCTTAAAGCATATAGCCGCGTATAGCCATAGAAACGACGTAGCATATTTAGTTTTTCGAAATTAAAGTTTTCATTTTCATACAATATAATTAATTATATCACCAAGGGTGAATGAAAACGGCCTTAAGAGTTAACATGGAGTTAAGCAAAAGTTAATGTCAAGTATGAAAATTCGGAATTCGAATGACACGCACGTCAATATTATTTAATTGTTTAGGATCTTTTCCACTATACTATAGGGGTGTTAATTAACGAAAGTGATTTTTTGAATAACATCGAAATGATACGATACTAGTGTCTTAGAGAAGATTACTTTATTTCATCTCAGGATTGTACCCTCGCAATTAACGGAGTTCAATAAAAACATCCTGAATATGTACTTACAAGCCGTTAGTACTTACCGCCTTCATTTATTATATTTCGTTACGTACAGATTTCTGTTAATGAACAATTTGTTGAAGTAACGGCGTGCAACAGTGCTTGTATCAGGACATATAAAAATTAATAGCTTATTTATATAATAAGTACTCAAGATGTTTAGGAGGTTTCATGATTGGATCCACCAATTTGACATCAAGCGACGTATTCAAGGTAAATAACCATCAATTGATATAGGAACAATTTAATACAGATAAAGTAACAGTATAATTTACGAGATATTCAGATTGGTTGTCGTGCGAACCTAAAAAAGGTGTCCATAAAAAGATCTCATACGCATTCAAAATCAGAAAAGATCTATTCCACTACCTACAGTACCTACGTTAAATAAATGTGTAACTAGGCTAATATGAATATAGTGTAATTTATAATACCGTATATCTAACTGCCTACGAACCAAAGGTGAGAATAAATGTTTTACTTTGACATACTTCGCATCAAGAACCTTTCAAATCGAACGAAATGCCTATCAGCCCTATAAGGCAATAATCGTTTTACCTACAGTTGCTTTTTCTCGACAATTAAGTTATTATCCTTTTATAGATGATTTGATTAGCCTGTAACGGCAATCAAAGCATTCTATGCGTTGACACTGAAGCAGTAATGACTAGTTTTTATTCAATTGCTTTATTAGT
Source organism: Notocelia uddmanniana (assembly GCA_905163555.1). NCBI lineage: Eukaryota > Metazoa > Arthropoda > Insecta > Lepidoptera > Tortricidae > Notocelia > Notocelia uddmanniana. The sequence continues at coordinate 11,042,492 of LR991064.1, forward strand.
GGGTGGGTACGAGTGCGTGGTTCTTGTCAACGTAAACTGTGATATGATCACCACAATGTGATAGATTCTTCGTGTTTTCATGTAATTTGTAAAATAGGGCTGCAGTAGCAATAAAATCTCCTAAACCTAATACAAATTGTTAAGAGCAATGAGACTTGCAAGTTTTGAAAATATGTTTTTTACCTTCCAAAGAGTAAATTAAAAGCTTTCAATGGCCCAGTAATCCCTTTATAATCAAATGAAAAATATTATTCAACAACCCTGTAATATTAATAAAAAATATTCCACAAATATTTAACTAAACGCAGTACACGAACATAATAGTACATTACGATACAAGTGCAGAGAATAGGAAATTCGCAACGAGTGGTGATAAATTAAAACACTCCCTTCGGTCGTGTTTTAAATCGACACGAGTTGCGAATTACCTGTTCGCACGTGTATCGTACAACGTTTTACAGTACATATGGTTCTTTAAAGTTTCGACATATGCACGTAATCTGCTATTTACCGCACTCGTGCGGTAATGTAGCACCATATGTACTGTAAAATAAATTTAATTTAAATTTAAGTATGTTATAGTTTTCAGCGGTCGCGCCTACGTCAGCGTTAGTGGCATACAAAGTTAAGACCCTCTTTGAAAACTTCTTAGAATGTCATCGTGAAAAAATAAGAAGCTGAAATGTTGTTTTACGAATCCAAGGTGCGTTCTATTAATACAGGGTTTAATAATAAATTATCTACACTATCCAATCTAGAATCGCTAATTTTTAACAAGAAAGTCCGTCTTAAGGTTTTGTACAAAAAATACTAATTATTATTTGCATCACGGCAAATTTAAGGAGCTATAAATATTTGTCATTAAGATAATAATAAGAGTTGGTGTCGGGAACAGGATGCTATAATGCCTTTTGTTCGTTGTCTCGCCTCTTGCATACCAAATCGACTTCTCTAAAAACCTATATGCGAAGCTGTTCTAAAGTTTAATTATAGCTATATTCAGCAATCGGAATCGTTGTTTTTCTCACGTTCAATGAGATAAACTTCGCAGGTAGTAGATATGTAGGATTTATATTCAATGCATCTAAATCAGCCAACATACCAGCTATAGGTTGTCTGGAAGAGATCGCTCTTCAGCCATAAGACCGCCTTGTTTACCTCTGCTTGTATCTCATTATGCTGGTTCTGAGCTATATGTATTTTTTTTGAGGTGTTGTACCTATCTATGCTAATATTATAAAGCTGAAGAGCTTGTTTGTTTGGTTGAACGCGCTAATCTCAGGAACTACTGGTTCGAATTGAAAAAATCTTTTTGTGGAGGATAGTCCATTTTCGGAGGAAGGCTTTAAGCTATATAACATCACGCTGCGACCAATAGGAGCGAAGACGCGGACGAAGTCGCGGGCAACAGCTAGTGTAAAATACGATTGACAAACAGGGTTCAAGTGAAATAATGTTACCTCCATATTAGGCAAGTTTAAGTCTATTTCACACTTTACTACAGACTTTATAGCGAAGAGGTTAACAAAGTGTCAACAATATTTGAAAACCAGCAATTGTCAGCTCGTAACGCTTAAACGGTTGGCACCATTTAAGATTCACAGCCACACTCGATAGTTTTGCGGAATATGAAAACCAGTCATTACATTACGTATATAACTGCGTATGGCAAAAAGCTGGCAAAATATCAGAAGCCATGGCGAGGCGTGGAGAATGATAACGACCAGGGAAAGTCCCAGGCTGATTTATAGCTGTAGGTATTTGAACGGGGTTCTGATCACTTTATGATAGCGAAAACTACCTTCTTTACACTTGTAGTTACAACTTGACGAAGGTGCATCGTGGCTCAAAAAAGTTATGACCTCAATAGCGTAGGGTATAAGAGTTACTTTTAGGTATGCCTTGGTTACCATAACCGCGGGAATGCTCATAAGGTGTTAGATGCAAATGGTTCGGATTAAGTTGAATAACGAAGTAAAATGGATATTACATGAGCGTGACCAAACGTTGGATGGACATCTTCATAACGGAAAGCGACGATTTGAGGAAATTGTGATGATGTCTTGATATTACTTGATTTCCTAGTGATGGAAAGCTTGTGTACCTGCGTATAACCGTTATCATTGTGCATATTCTTACTGAACAAAAAGCTATGAACAATGTTTAAAGTATAAGCCATCTTCAGCAGGAATGTCGTAAAAGCTTCCTAATAGACATCGGATAAAAACAACTACGAATATTAAATTACTTTACAGTTAACAAGTGACATCACTCGTACAAGCAACTAATGAATAGGTAGGAGAGTAAAGAACCCATTGAAAGATCAAGACATGAGTCACTAAGTTAGACATTAAAATTTTACTAGCAAGCACCTGGAATTTAGCGACACGGCTATAATAAAAATAAGTTTATTTAAATAAAATGCAGCGCTTAGTATGCAACAGCGCGCGCGAATCTTTCCATTGTTTTCGCTAAATGACATCAAAGTTGTGTCGGCGAGTTGTATTTAGAATGTGAAATAATTCAGTGTTCTTGGAAATATGCACAGGCTTAGGGGTTAGGCGCTGTCCATTATAGCTCAGATTCGTTGAACTTGACAGAGATTCATTACATTTATGATGAAATAGATGTTGCCTAGACGCGATTGTCTGAAAAATTGTCCATTCAAAAAAGCCACAAATGAAGCTGATGAATTGTTTAGCATTTGCCTAAGTTAATAAGTGCGCAATTACCATTCTAACATCCGTTTGTTCTAGAGCATTGTATAAGCTTGTCAGACATTCAATCCTCAGAGGAATAGTAAATAATGCTAATTTACTCTCGAACCTTAGTTTAATGTAAATAAAGAATGATTCTAGATTATTCTAATATGTGGTCCCATAAATAGAAGGCCACATTCGTCGTCAACCTCGCGTTGAAAATCTTGCCATATTTAGGAAGGCCCAAGGTACATTGTTGTCGAAATAAGGCTCGAACTCCATCCATCATTTATGACAATTAATTAAACGTATTAGATAATAATAATCGATACCTACTTATACTTTTATGGTCAGCGAGTACATGAAACAAAAAGGTCAGTTACATTATGAAAGACACGGTACTTAGGACAAAGCAAAGCGTGGAGGGTTGAGTCGGGAGGCTTGTGCGATTGCAGTAGGTTACATTTTCTGATAAGTAGGTACCTACAAGTATACGGTGAGCCGATAAAACAAGATGTATTTATAACGACGGAGAAGTATTACATTGGATTTCGAACTACGCAGCATCTTTTTACAGGTCATCTAAATTTCATGAGCCTTGTAATCAATTTATAAGTTCAAACGGTTCTAAGAATAAAGAATTCTCGTTTGCGAATAGAATTCAATTACTGGGACATGAAAACTTTTCCTATTAAGGAGTTACACGTGAGCAATCATGAAACTTTTATCAGTGGGTGTTTATGTGGTTTTGCGGGCCACAAGGCCGTATGATAATGCCGCGGAAGGTTCTTCAGGAACTGTTTATTATTTATCAGATTACGCGAAAATCAGACAGTGTCACGTTGCTCGACAAAAACTTTAAAACGCGACGCGACGGAAAATATACCATAAAAACTGTAATAAGTATGCAGAGGCGGTAAGGCGGGTTCCGCCGATGTCGGTCGGACTTCAAACGATCGCGATGTTTGTGTAATTATATTATGATCTGTATATTTTACAGTATTATCTTCAAGCTTTACTAAACTAAGCAAGAGCTTCTTTAATACCGTATATTTTAGCACTCCCTGCTTATTTCCAATTTAAAAGTCTTACATTAAAAATGGTGTGCATTTTTTACCAACTGATGGGATAGTTATAGTACCTATAGTCACCTTTATCGTGATGCATGCCTACTATATCTGAATAGAGCAAGGCGCACACAAATATGGTCACGGACGTGAACACATTTCTAGAATAGTTGGAGCGTATCATCTATTGCAGCTGACTGTACCTATTTTTCATCAAAAACTTTGATTGTGGAACCTTAAAATATCTGAACGATATTAAAATAAACGAGACAGAGCGCATGCGCAGTGTTTGGGCTACAGTCACGTACTCCCGTAATGACAAATTCGCGACCATTGTTATTGTCGCTTGAGGATTTTTTCAACCAACGTTCTCATTTTGAGTAACAATGTGAACGTGCCAATAGCACATTTTACAGGAATTAATTATGCAAAAAATCGTTCGTTGAGGTTATTGCGTTTGTATATTAACACCTCATACGATCGGGAACATCTTGGTGAGAATTAACTGATTTTACTGCGTACTTTATATCTAAATAGCATATTAAGTAAAATCAAATTCTACACACGCATTGTACCTGCTGTTAAATACCAAAGTGTACTTGAATTAACATATACCTACCGTCAATAGAAATTACGAGATTGAGTTTTGGTATTAGGATCTAGTGGTCTAGCTTTGCGTCTTTAGAACTCAAAGCGCGTATCATGAACGCATGTCGATTTTGATTCATGTCCTATTAACTAATGCACTGTGCGATCTCTTTAAAAGCTGCCGTTGGTCATACTAATTTATAGCAAACTTCTTAGAGAAAACTTAGAACTGGGTGCATTTTAATGGGTTCAAAACCAGCTGAATGAATGATCAATTTAGAATGTTTCTATTCGATTTAATTCAAAGTATTTGTGATACTGAGTATAGCTTAGAGAATAGTAGGCATATAAAGCTAGTAGTGTTATACCAAAGAAAGGTAAATGTAAATCAGTTCTTCTGTGTGACTGAGATAAGCAATTGTCACAAAAGTCAACGTCTACTTACAAGTAATAAATATACACTATCAAAAACTACTCATTGGGTTTTAAAATTGACCATTAATCTACCAATCATGTAAGTACCTAATATTGCAAGCTGACCCCACTAATTAGGAACTGCAGTGGAAGAAACCCTACAAATTTGTTTGTCATCTTATAGTGGTCGGCCGGTACGATAAAAATCAAGTACTTATAAAATAATTAAGTTCGTTTCTTACTTAGTTACTTAAGAAATTGTTCACAATTGTCACGACACTTGTCGGCACAGAAAAACCTAGTTGAATTAAGTTTCTATCTTCAGGTCAGAAGAGAAATCTGTTATCAAGCGGTCGGCCCAGATGCATCAATGCGTGTAATTGGCCAAAGACACCACAATTAAATGTTTGCTTGACGCAACGTTTATTAGCCGAGAGGCGTATAGCAATTAGAGGCCGCCGCGAGGCCGCCATTGTTGACTTGCATAGTCTATGACGCAGTAGGTTCATCTAGAACTACACTGAATTAGTTTTTACTGCATGAATAGAATCTGTTTCTAATGCCCATGTATGTAAGCCTATAAATATAATTAATATCAATAGTACCTTTTCTACGTAGACATTAATGTTTTAATACATAATATTAATAATATCGGTAGGTACCTAATAGTTCCCCTGAACTTGAAACTGAATACACGTCAAGGGGGCACTCTTGTTATGTTCAAAACCTATATTCTATTAGCAGTCGTTTTTTCAATCCTTTGGCAACTTGAAGAAATGTGGTATCTCTTATTTTTGCTGTTGTTTACTGCACGCGTGACGTGGCCTACGTGTATGCAATTTAATTTAACAACATTACAAAATCAACTGTACGTTACTAGCCGTACATGGACAGGTAATGAGAAGGCTAAGAGTATTAATTACCGCGTCACGGGGTCATTAGGGTCTCATTAAACGCCATAATTCCTGTGTAAACAATCGACTGGCGGGGAACGGTGGAACCACGCCACACTGCCTTCCATCCTCGTCTCCTTACCCTCCAAACGCCCCCGACTCCTCAAAGCGCCTCTATAGAACAAAGTGCGGTACACGTGGCACTGCTACTGTAAACCGCTTTTGTCCGTTTTCGAAAGTGAAACTTGCTAAATGTGCAATTACAGTCTACGGTTTGTCATTTGTACGATTATTGTAACATTATACCGAGTGATAATAATAGTGTTGTCGTTACATTTGTACGGAGCATGTGAAAAGGGGTCTTAGCAGGTCTTTAGGTAAGTCTGTAGGGAAATGAGACGTCAAGCGTATCACGACAGGAAATTAATGGTTAACGTATTCGCCAAAAAATATATATTACGTTCATTTTGATATTATGGTTTAATTCCAAGTTAGCAAAACGGAAGGTAATTTGTTGAGGCTGATTATGAAACAGGTATTGTCTATAATTAGCTGCAAAGACAGTTTATGCGACAGTAAGTGGCTGTTTGCATTGTTTGGCGCAGTCATCGTGTAAAATAGGCAGTGCATTATCATGATGCAAATGCAGTCAGTTTGGTATTAAACTAAGTAGGTAGGCCTAATGGAAATACCTAATAGAAATACTTCGCCTTGGCATATCCAGGAACCCAGTTGTACCTAGTGTGCCCAAGAATGTCGTTCACCATCATCAGTTGGTCAAGATTACTATACCTATAAGTAGTCAAAAAAAGTTGTCTAACCAAATTCCTGTAGTTTCAAACTTCAAACATATTCTACTTATTAAGGAGACTGATATATTTTTCTCACAGACAGGTATATAGTATGTTAATATGTACTGACATTTTATCGCTAGTCGCCCAGATCTATTTCATCGCAAGTTCACAGATTAAGAATTGTCAGTTAGCCGTGGTGCTGAACACCGCACTTATGTAGATAAAACGGCGTATACCTGTAAGGCTTGTATATAAATAAGACTTTATGATTTCGCAGGGCAGCATTAGGGCCTTTTCCCACTTGCGTCTTGGTATTCGGGCGAGACGGACGCTTTTTGTTAACTATTTTCAGACAAAAACATGGGGACTGACTACACATACACGTAGTCAAAGAACACACGCTAAATATATTTAACAAGTTTTAAACTAATTTATTATTAAGTAAATTATTTTACTATAAGTTTTAAAAATGTCGCCATTGTAATTAGATCTCCACCAATATATAGGTAAAGCCTAGTGCATGACCAGGTAATTATTACATGTGTAACCTATTTCCTAAATAAATATCTTGTGTCTTAGGTTGTACTACCGAAGAAATTTTGCCTCGCCACCGTACCCACTCGCTATACGCCTCCGTTCGTATCCTACCTACAACCTACAAGGGGAATTGAGTAACTTTTGAAGCCGACGTCCGTTTCACATTCCATTTGACATTCCGTTTCAAACAGAGATTTGCAGTGCATATACATCTTCAACCATTATCAGCCTCTTACGAGTAGGTACTTATAATGAAAAGTCTTTTCCACAGGCCAGGTGAGATTCCATTCTTATGCCATGTCACTATGACTTTAACAGGGATTTTTTTCAAACGTCCCAGTGCTGGGCACATGCTTCCTCTCTTTTTATGAGGGCAAAACGAGCAGCAGTCCCCACGTTGGCCCGTTGCGGGTTGAAGACTTTCTAGGTTTCCTCTCGATATTTTCCTTCACCGAAAAGCTAATCGTACATTAGTTCCGAAAAACTCGTTGTGATCGGTTTGTACTGAGCCGGGATTCGAACCCACAGCCGCGTGCTTGAGCCAATAGGCTACAATAGCACCACATCTTTAGAGATTAAAATACTTGGGTTAAATGGTATTTTTTTGTACTTACTTAAAGACTTAATTATGTCCACATTTTAATTGATTCCAGCGTGTTACGATAATTACTCTTAAACTTTATATGGGTAACTTTCAGAACACACTAGAATCAATTAAAATGTAGACATAATTAAGTCCTTAACTTTGTAAGAAAAATACGATTTAACCCACTTACTAAATTGTTCGACACTTCGCAAAACGCGAGTGTGACAAGGCCCAACCTGAGTCTGTGGCACGGCAGTAGTGCGCAAGCGCATCTCTAGGTAATTAATAGGTTCGTGAATACTTAGAGCGTCTTCTTAGTACGTATTTAGATAACGATTTTTTTATTTGATTAACGGGTTCAAACTTATGACTTTGCTTAGGCTCAGTTCGACTACTTAAATAGGAAAAAGGCCGTATTTAACATAAGATTAGGCGTTACGGAATCAAATGAAACTTTATGGAAATAAATGTACCTATGCTTGTTTTATCGAATCGACGCTTTGTTTGATTGGTACTTTGTAGTCATATAATTTTTTTATTATCTTATCCTATTCTCACTACGTTCAAGCGAGCCAAAATATTTCGTCTAAAATGGGTGGCTTTCAACCCTTAGTTACAATATCTGAAAAATATGTCGTATAAACAGTGATCTTAACTTTTGTAGCATTTTCGGTGCAGCGTAGTGATGTTAACGGAATTGGGATAAATGATTTAAATTCTTATGATTCATTAGCGTAAATAACTGTAATATTAACCTTAATTAACCATTTAAATTGTATTTGTCCATACCAACTCCGTTAACAACACTACGCTGCACCGAAAATGCTACAAAAGTTACGATCACTGCTTATAAAACATTGTATACCTACTCGTTATAAGGAATTCACTAAATATTTTTGAAAATATTGAACATTTTAACACTTGACTGAAATACATTTTGGAAATATAATTCAGAAATTGTCTTATTTTTTATTATGTGGGCTAATTGTTTTTTTATTATTTATTTATTTTTTAATAAAAATGGGATTGCTCTTGGCCAGCATCAGCAAAGATGAGGCCGACGATGAAGCGAGCTCACCCAGAAGATGCCTATTCACTCGTGCCTTAAAATTACTAATTAGTTCGAATAATTATTAATTTATTCGAATTGTTTAAATTAATCTGAATTATTTGAAACGCCTTTATAATTTTAGTATGAGTAGTTCTTTTAGAAGGTGCTGTAGTTGATAAAAAAAATACTTGACATGGGGAGTTAAATTACAATGACACTATTTTAATAAAGAGAACTCGAATATTCATTCATTTGTTAATGAGAGACTGTGGGAATCGCTGATAGTAAAAAATCTTTTATTATGTCCACTCCTTCATAATCGAAGTTGCCCATCGTGAAAAAATTACAATTGTTTCGTACACAATAGGGATGTTAAAGTTCCTTTATTATTATTAAATGATAACAGAGTTTAATTAATACTAAAGTTAAAACGCAACTCGAGGGTGACTCTTGCTTAAGAAAAAGGGCGGCTCTTAGAAGAAACTTCAAGTCGGTTAAGACCTTATTTATATGGGCAATATTGAAGAGGTAATGAATAGAATTGTCCGAGGGGGGCACTTGGTTTCGATACACTTCTCCAGTGTCCCATTGCCAAATGAAAGGAATAAAAGAAACTGGTTCCTAGGACAAAGGACCCTCATAATGAGGCCAGCATATTGTGCTAAGGACCCTTAGAATCAAGTCCGATCTCGCAATATGTTACTTCTAAAGAGTCTGTTTAAGCGTTACTTTGAGTACTTGTTACTTGTTTAATTTGAGATCTAAATATAAATTAGAAGTGGAATATATAAAATAATATCATATACCTAGTAAATTTTATAGCTAAAATTTGAATTTTCATCTACGACGAAAATATTATTCAATGTACAAATGTATGAGGCATTTTTCAAATAGAATGTAGAAATCATATCTAGTAACCTAAGATTTTACCTAGAGCATCAATATCAATTTTTACGCCATTATTAAGTGAAGCGAAGTTGAATACACTAAAATGTTAAGTAGATTATTTTAGGATTATCTCTTTCTACCTACTGACAGATTTATAACTTTTCCCAACCTATGTGCATTTGCGAGAACAAGCGATGTTTCAGAACCAATTGTTAATTACAAAGATAATTTTCAATTATCAAAATCAGCAAATGAAATCCCGATCTGTTCCCACCGTGCAACGGATCCACTCACGCGCATCCTGCTGGACTTCCTTATTGTATTAACTGCTCAATGCGATAACAATCCCGGCCCAATCTGGACTATTTAGCGCGCGTTCAATTAGGACGGATATGCGGGCCCCTGTTGGTGCTGGGCCGCTACAACGACGCTTGCGCTCCTTAGGCTGAATTCGACTAAACAAGAATATGTTACATAATATTTTTATCATTGCTTTTTCTTACAAAAAATATTACCTAATTGTCCATGAAGATCGTATTTGCACAAAACTGTCGGAAAACACTATTTCTTCGTTTACCTCTGTCTCTTTCTCATAATCTTCAGTTACAGTATGTATTTAAGCTATTAATAGTCCCAAAAGAAAAAAAAATGCTGATTCTAGGATCAGAGAGTATCATCAATTACCTAATCGCCATAATTCTTTATTTTACTTAAGTGGCTGGGAGACCTTGATTGTCTTATTAAAGATAAATCAGTTTTCAGGTACCTTCGATACAATAATGTAAGGTTTGTTATAAGTTCAACTCATACGCTTACCTACGTTTTTATAGCTAGCGTTGCCTGAGGCTGCAAGCAGCATTTTAGTGCCGCAGTAGTCGCAGTACAGCGCACTGATTCTCGGTTTTATTAGTGACAAGACTCAACAATGATTTATTTTGTAACTACCGTATTAATTTTGATGCCATTTACGCTTTTGTATTCCGAATGTAGATCTATCCAAATATATTGCTAATTTTGGTCAATGAGAGTAAGATTACGGTCAGCTGCACAGAATCTAGATTATTTTTTTATCATAGATGCAGAAAACGTGTCAACTTCACGTGAGTGGATGATCTATGTCTGATAAAGATTCTGTTTAGAATTGTTGAGATCGGAATTATACCGAAATGTGTATGACTTTACGTTTGTGGAGTTACACGTGATGTCAGTCACGTGCCTTGACACATGGGCGTTGATGCATGAAAAATTCCAAAATATAAAATTTAAAACCGTACTTTTCATATTTATAGCAATTTTCGGTTTCCAAAGGGAAGCTGGAGTTTTCCATGACAGAGTTCGGAATTTTCCACGACGGTATGTACCCTTTTGCGCAAATAGCACAGCATCATAAATACATCTCACAGTCAAATCTATAAGGTAATTTGTGATGATTTTGTACGTCATTTATTATGCAAGGAATATAAAGTTTCAGGCTGAATCGATTATTATGCTCGGCAGCTGCAATTCCAGATCTGACTCTCAAAGTGGTCACGCTGAGACCAAAGCTCGCCATTCTGTATTCAATATTATAAATCAAATATGGAGGGCGACTTGTCTGCGTTTACTATGCACGTAACTTTGCGTTATCTATAAAATTAGCATCGCAAGTGCTGTGCTACACATCGAACAATCTGGGTGCTTAATAGCTCTCTAACGTTCTCAAATGAATAATTAAGTATTCATTTGGACATATTGGGACCACTGGAAAAGTTCCACTGCATCGCGTGTTGTTCTGTCGTCATCGGGGTGTTTACGCATGACTTCTGATGTTCACTTATTCATTTATTACGTTCAATGATCCTCTTCGCGTATAAATGGTTATTTATCAGATATGTTCTTTGGAATCGAACCTTTCTAGACCAGATATAGTATACCTGTTATGTGATTGTCACGAGTTGGATAGAGATTTGCGGAGATAATTTCCGTAGGGTCGTAGAGTATTTCCTAGAAGGTATATTACCTTGTCTGGTTGTCTGGTTGCTTTGATGTTGAGGCTGAATAAGTGTCTACCTAATTATGAGTATAAATAAGACGGTTCGGGTACTTAAGCGGGTAAGCAATCAGCGGAGGGCGGATGCAGGCGCGCGCGCCGGTGCTAATGAAAATCCGCGGCGCGGCACGGGCGACCGCGACCGCACCTTGTTGTCGTGTTATCCCTAAGTTTACTTCTTCGGAACATTAACTACTATATACAGGATGTGGCCGGTAATATCAGCAATAAATTTAAAGGTCACTTCCTTAGAGCATCTGATATCTATTTCAATTTGGAGAAATTTTGATTTAAATTTATGACCTCCAAGTAATGGATCTTGGCACCCAGAGATTATAGCTCGGCAGTCAATGCTGATTTTGAGGTTGTATCTAGTTATGACTCATAATCGCAGTCCCATTTTTGGTTAAAAGGACATTAAAAAAAATGTTTTTTTTTTTTTAATAAATTAATAGTTATTAATATCACTCCAGTAGTGAAAAAAATTAGACGTGACAAAAAGCTTTTTTTTCAAATGAAACCATTTGAAAACAATTGCTGGAGAGCTCAATAGTGTACCGTTTAATTTATTGCTCCTATTACATACAGGTCACACTCTGTATACTAGTATATGCCTCATTAAAGCTATTAATATTTAATGATTTTTGTCTCCGGCTGAAGAGTTAATACTGAGACAATATAACTTTTAGAAAAGCATATTTTAATTGGGAAGAGCTTTATTCCGCACTGAAGAGCTAAATGAATTAATGAACTCATAATAAATTTCAAATAATAAAAAAACCCACTAAAAATTTCAATACTCAAGTCATTATTGTGAAGATAAATAAAAGTAGTTTTATTGTAAGTAATTACAGTTACCTAGTCTCAGCGGATACTTAGTTAAGAAACGATTAAAATAATAATCGCGGCTTAACGCGATGTAATGAGACGACATCTTCCTGGTTAGTAAGTGCTCTTAATGAATAGGTGTCGTTGTGGTTAAGTGAAGTGTTGTCCCTAGGAAAAGTTGCCTTGCTTGAGTTCTGTGGAGTTTGTAAATATTTGAATTGTCTTGTTTGAGTTAATTTTGAAATAGTTAATTATTGAAAACTCGAGACGTAACTGAGATTGAGTAATTTAATTACCTATATACTGTTGTGACTGCTATAGGTAATTCATATAAGTAGGTTAAGTATTCATAAATAACAAGTTATCAGCACGACTTATTTAGGTGCCAAGTAAGTTGTCCGTTTGTATCATGTATATATAAATAATAATAATTCACTTTATTTCAGACACATGGTCCATCGTCGTTAATTACAATGGTGCTTACATATCTATGTTAGTTTATCTTAACCCTAATACATTTAAAACTTATTTATAGTCTTTGTACTTGGGAACATGCAAATAATATGTATGTAAAGTAAAATTTTATTAATAACATCGTTACAGGTCAGTAAGTTTATGTTTTCATCTTCCTGCTTTAAGAGTCCGCAGGATGCTCATTTCTCCATATAAAAGTAGTTTCGCTCTCATTTTAAAACGCCATGCTGGAATAACATGAAACTTTGTATACACAATGGGATCCGGCATATCTAGGTCGAAAATTAGTTTCTGTTGCTTGAAATTATAATTATGTGAATAACTCAGTTTTTGAGTTTTTTACGTCTTGTATGAAAACCTTTATAATCGCTATATTTTTTCTCCACTTTACCTTTTTCTATTACAATTTCTAGACAACAGAAACTAATTTCCAACCTAGATATGGCGGCTCCCATTGTGTATACAAAGTTTCATGTTATTTCAGCACGGCGTTTTAAAATGAGAACGAAACTACGTTTGTATGCAGAATCGAGTTCAGCCGACCCTTAAAGCTGTTATGGACTAACATACCTACACAATGTGTATTGGATAATGTAGACTTATGTAAGTTAACCCAAATCTTTTCAAATATCTAACACAAGCTAAAAATAGGTATTATAAAAAAAGCGGCCAAGAACGTGTCGGACCACGCGCAATGTAGGGTTTTGTAGCTGTTCAGTCGTGCCATCATGCGGATTTTAAATATCTAAAACTTATATTTATTGTTATCATCATCATCATGTCAGCCGAAAGACGTCCACTGCTGGACATAGGCCTCCCCCAAAGACAC